>OX352762.1:37150997-38642836 GCA_947095585.1 Nephrocerus scutellatus
ATATTAAAAATTTCAATTTTTTTTTTATTTTAGTGGTAATTTTATAAATAACATTAAAAAAATTAAAAATTATTACTTAAAAGTTATTTACGCGGTTGATTTCATACAGAAATAATTACATTTAATTACATTTATTCCCCAGTCGAAATCCAAAGAACAATGAATAGTTTATAACAACTTTTTACAATACTTTTTTACAATACAAATTGATACAAGAATAAAAGCGACCGCGCTCTACATTATTTATTGCCAACTCCACTTCATCCTGTAAATCGACAAAGAACTGGCGGCCCGAACGACTGTTCCCAATATCAATTATAGAAGACGTTTTTGATTGGCAGACAGATTATTTTTAAATAGAAGTTGATTCTTGGAACATGGCGGTCGTTTACTTTCGGGCTGTCAGATCCCTGTTGACTTCTGATCCCAACGCCAGAGTTGTCATTTCCAGTGCTGTCAAAAGGAGTCTTCAGTTACAATTCTTAAAATTGATTCAGACAGTGCATCAAATTCGTTAAGAGTTGAAGCTCTGTCTAAGTTGGGGCTTCTAAAGGGTCCGCCAAATAACTTTTTTTTTTTTTTGAAAATGCTATAAAAAAAAACTACTGAATATTTTCTCAAATTTCTTTTTTTATTTGAAAGTACAATCCTTCCGGTTATGGAAATTTCATTCAAATGGCTGCCTCGGCTGGCTGGCCATGCAGTAGCCTACACGATCGGTCCAATTTTTAAGCACATTATCGATTGTGTGCAGCTGTATTTCACCAATGGCTTCACGAATATTGTCCTTTAAAGCGTCAATTGTCTCTGGCTTGTCGGCGTAACACTTATCTTTTAGGGCACCCCACAAATAATAGTCCAACGGTGTCAAATCGCAGCTCCGAGGTGGCCAAACGACATCAGCTCTGCGGCTGATAATGCGATTTTCAAAAACAGGGCGCAAAACATCGAGTGTAGCTTCGGCTGTGTGGCACGTAGCGCCGTCCTGTTGAAACCAAATGTTGCCAATATCCTCCTCTTCAATTTTTGTGAACAAAAATTCGTTCAACATGGCCCGATAACGATCGCCATTGACTGTAACGGCCACTCCTTGCTCATTTTCGAAGAAAAATGGCCCAATTATGCCTCTGGACCAAAATCCGCACCAAACAGTGACTCGTTTTGGGTGTACCGGCTTTTCAATGTATGCGTGCGGGTTTTCTGTGCCCCAAATGCGACAATTTTGCTTGTTTACATACCCGCCAAGATCAAAATGAGCTTCATCCGAAAAGATGATTTTTTGGCAAAATCGGCATCTTCTGTAAGTCGATCGCAGGCCCACACAGCGAAGCGAAAACGCATTGGATGGTCAGTTGTCTTCAACTCCTGAACCAATTGGACTTTGTATGGCATCATACCAAGGTCTTTATGCAAAATTCGTCTTAATGATGTCTCCGAAATGTTCAATTGTTGAGAAGGACAAGATAACGAACATACGGAGCTGACGGTGCTTCTCTTCTTCCAAAATCCGTACGCAATTTTCGCACACATTCTGCAACATTACCATGATTTTCAAAGTAATGTCGCAATATTTCCCAGCGTTGTTCAAGCGTATACACAAACATATTCGTTCAGCGGAAGGATACAACTAATTATATGTCAAATCAGACATGAGCTAAGTGTTACCATTCACGAAATAAGCACTAGTTGAAAAAAAAAACTTTAGATGGCGGACCCTTTAGATATTGTTACGAAATTCAGGCTATCGAGTTTGTAAAGGATTTTGCAAATAAAACACAACCCAAGTTTATTAATTTGCAAATAACAAATTTAATAAGCAAACAGTAAAATTAACTAAAGTTCTCTAATTAAACTAACTTTAAATGTACACAAAACACTTATTACTTGTACTTCACAATATTTCTGCAAGCAAGAGCTTTTCAACTGCACTGGTTAAATTCCAATCAACTAATCCATCCTCTGCAGCGAACGCCACTTTTTATACACATTGAAAAGCTTCCAGAAACTTCCAATCTTATAGACAGAAATATAGAGAAAAGACTAGAAGATTGTAGCCTTATTCCCTTATTCACAACTAACGATACTTATATGCAACGAGTCATCTTCTAAAAATAAACTACATGTTCAATCATGTTCTTTTACAAAAAGCGGGCAAACCGCACAAACCGGTTTGACTACATTTTTAACCAGTACATAATGATTCAAACTTACAGGCGGTTACATTTCAAATAATCTTATAGCCAAAAAGTATGCTACATAAAAGTGCTTATTTTTAGTATGCAGTATTTACATTGCGATTTATTTTATGATACGAATTCTATTATATGCGTATGCGCTACTAACTACTTTTTGTAACATTACCCCCACCTAAATTCTGTTCGTCCAGCGGAAGGATACAACTAATTATCTGTCAAATCAGACATGAGCTAAGAGTTACCATTCACGAAATAAGCACTAGTTGAAAAAAAAACTTTAGATGGCGGACCCTTTAGATATTGTTACGAAATTCAGGCTATCGAGTTCGTAAAGGATTTTGCAAATAAAACACAACCCAAGCTTATGAATTTGCAAATAACAAATTTAATAAGCAAACAGTAAAATTAACTAAAGTTCTCTAATTACACTAACTTTAAATGTACACAAAACACTTATTACTTGTAGTTTACAATATTTCTGCAAGCAAGAGCTTTTCAAATGCACTGAAGCGAACGCCACCTTTTATACTCATTGAAAAGCTTCCAAAAAATTTCCAATCTTACAGACAGAAATATCGAGAAAAGACCAGAAAATTGTAGCCTTATTCCCTTATTTACAACTAATGATACTTATATGCAATCTTCTAAACTACACGTTCAATAATGTTCTTTTACAAGAACAGGGCAAACCGCACGAACCGGTTTGACCACATTTTTGATTAGTACATAATGATTCAAACTTACAGGCGGTTACATTAATCTTATAGCCTAAAAGTATGCAACATAAAAGTGATTATTTTTAGTATGCAGTAGTTACATTGCGATTTATTTTAGGATTCGAATTCTATTATACTCGTATGCGCTACTAACTACTTTTCGTAATAATATTAAACAGTAATAAATATCTTGCTTATGCATTTTCACTTTTAATTTCCAGGTTAGAATATTGGTTGAAACCAGTAAGAAGTATATATGCTACATCATTACATTAATAAATGGCTAAACCGTGATGTGGGGAAAATACCGGCACCAAGTTATAACCAGGTAAACTTAGTTCTGAAACATCAGAGTCTTTATTCACCTGGGTTTCTTTTAGTGCCAAAAGAGCAGGTTTATTATCTGCTATATTGGCATATGTGGCAAAGAAATTCAATCTTAGCACACGAATGTTGCTAAAATCCACTCTGAATTTATGCATCAAAATAAAACACACTCCGACGATGCTAAGCCGAACCATGAGGTGATCACTGATCTTTCGATACAATTTGCGCAAGTGTTATATCTGGGGGTCGATTATGTAAGCATTTCGAGTTTCGAATGACGTCACTTTTGTCGCAATTACGACTAAACACGATTATTGAGTCATACTACTAGTCGTAGTTTCGAGGTTTCGACTGAATTGTTGGTGTTTTTTAGTCGAACACCTGTTTGGATTTCAACTGGGTAATAAATGTAATTAAAATGATTATTTCTGTATGAATTCAACCGCGTAAATAACTTTTAAGTAATAATTTTTAATTTTTTAATGTTATTTATAAAATTATCACTAAAAAAAAAATAATTAAAATTTTTATTATATTATCCTGCTACATTCATTTGAATGATGCGAGCAGCGCCGACCATTAATGCCTAAAACACAAACACGCTTCAGCTTCGTCTTCGCCTGACGTTTACGAGTTCAGCCATACGATTTCAATGCTTCCTATCACAATGTAGCTTCGGCTTCAACGTTTCGTTTGGCAATCGTAAAGAAAAACGTAATGCTACGAAACGAAGCTACAAACGGAAGCTCTAGTTCAAAAGTGCTGAACATTTGCTTTGCCTGACAGTTCAAAGCAGAGAACTGTGGCAGAACTCTCATTTGAGAAATGCCATATAGAGAAAAGTCATTCAAAGCAAATTCAAAGTGGCTGCAACGTAACGCAGCGAAGACGAAGCTGAAGCGTGTTTGTGTTTCAGGCATTAGGGGTTTTTATAGTAACTTCGTATTTATAATTTTGTCAATACAAATGTCGTTGTTTACATAGAATATTAAATAGGAGTGTACTACCAGTGTCTCGGCGATACCGAAAACGGTGGGTCCGACACTAAAATCGCCTGCCACACCTCCCCCAGGCAAAAAACGTGCTACCCCCCACCACCTATATTTGATTCCACATAGTAACTACAATGTATACCAAGTTTGGTTGAAATTGGTCAAGGCGTTCCAGAGCTAGTTAGGCACAAATATATAAATATATATATACAAATAAATTCTCTACTTTATATATATAGACTAGCTGATTACCTGGCGTTGCCCAGGTCTTAAAGTAAAATTGCAGTTTTTATAAACAAAAATTTATTTTAAAAAATATATTTTAAATTATAGGTATTCAAATTATAAAATAAAATTAGATAAACATACATAAAATTAATTTAAAACAAAACTTGGTTGTATACGATGTTGTTAGTTTCACCTTCAAGAGCAAGAATAAATAAATTCTTAGGTCAACCCAACCCAGAGCAAGCAAAATATAGTTGTCCGTGGGAAAAACATGGCGATCTCAAATCTATACTCCGCAGAACTTATTAAACTGTCCGACTTATTGATCGTAATCGAAAACGCAAGTTTTACTGGAAATTGCAATCTCTTAATCACACTGTCCCTTTTCTGGCAAGATAGTCGCTTCAATTATATTGCCCAGCACCTCTTTTACGCACAGTCTTGTGCCGTTGCAAAGTTTTGGCGAGTCGAGAATCCGTAGTAAAATAATTTGAGATCAAACTGTAAGACGATGTGGTGGCAATCCAGACGAATTAAGGGAGTTAAATAATTAACTTCCTCATCAGTATCTAAAAGGATATCTATACTTTTATATTTAGTGACATGGCAAGTATTTGATTGTTTATTTCGTGGGTGTCTCTATTTTTAGTAGCAAGAATGGCCCCTTCTCGCAACCGGTACAAAATGTGATACCCCGAAAACCATAGAATCGACACTAATATAGGTGACCCTCCCCCCACCAAATCAACAACCACCCCCTAAAGGTATCTCACCATCACCATTGAACTCAGCGACACCGAAAACCATAAAATCGACACCCCCGGTCACCCCACCACCCCTCAGTTATCGACACCATCCCCCTAGAGCTAATATCAGCCACCCCCCATACAGTTATCGACGCAATCCCCCTAGAGCTGTCTTACCATCACCATTCAACTCAGCGATCACGAAAACCATAGATTCAACACTAATATCGGTCACCCCCCCCCATCAGTTATCAGCCCATCCCCATAGAGCTGTCTTGCCATAACCATTCATCTCAGCGACCACGAAAACCATAGAATTTAGGTTACCCCCCACCCCACCCAATCAACAACCACCCCCTAGAGGTGTCTCCCCATCACCATTCAATTCAACGACACCGAAAACCATGAAATCGACACCCACCGGTCACCCTCCACCCTCAGTTATCGACCCCATCCCCCTAGAAATTTCTTACCATCTCCATTCAACTCAGCGACCACGAAAACAATAGAATCAACACTAATATCGGTCACCCCCCACCCCCTCAGTTATCACCCCATCACCATTCAACTGAGCGACCACAAAAACCATAGTTTCAACAATAATATCGGTCACGTAGTTTCGAGGTTTCGACTGAATTGTTGGTGTTTCAGTCGAACACCTGTTTGGATTTTGACTGGGAAATAAATGAACTTATAATATACGTACTTCTTGAGCTGCCCGGCATATCTTTGGTGGAAGGAGTCCTGAGTGCCGATGTTACCAGCAGCCCTGGATCTACAAGTGGGCGAAGACCTAGGTCAACACCCTCTCGACCCCCAAGGCTTTGCCTAGAGTTCCCGAGGTTCGACAAGGTCCCCCTCTAGATGGCCGGTGGAATTTATCCCCGAGCAACCTGGCAGACCCGTGTGTCGACACCCGGAACTCCAAAACTAGTTAAAAATATAATTAAATAAATTAAATAACTAATTTAAATAAAGATTTAATAAAAATAATTAAATAAATAGGTTATTATAACCTATGAATTAGGGAAGAGAGGGCGAAGCCATGGCACGCGAGAGTTTGACAGGCTGGAACCCGTGTAGGGTTAAAATTGGTAGCCTGGTAGCCTATAACGCGTTTTCGGCCCCCACCACAGTAGGCTTGCTGAAGGAAGGAAGGGAAGGAGTAGATACGAGCGCGCCCTAAGGATAACGTTCGCGACAGATGACCGCACCATCTGTTTGCGGTCAAGGGAGACGAAATACTAAGATAAATAATAATAATAATAAAATAATAAAATAGAAATTAATAATAATAATAATTTATAATAATAATAATATATAAATTAATAATAATTAATAGTTATAATAGAGACCTAACCTTACCGAATATCCTACGAGCCGGAAAAAGTCCCACGATGCGCCCATGTTGCGAACCGACGATGTGAGCGAAAACTACCGACCGAGCAAGCAAATTATAAAAACGTAGACGCTCACTGCGGAAGGACAACCGTATTGTCCGAAAGTCCGCGCCAAACTAAATAAATTTAATTGTAGTGCCGACTACATTGTATGTCCGCACATACCATTAAATTAAATTAAATTAAATTTCCGACGCGATATTAAATTAAATTTCCGACCCGATATTAAATTAAAATAAACCCGAAATTGATGTCTATAACTTGTCTATCTTATCTAAGCTCATCTGTCTGGTAATAGAAATTAACTTAACTAGCTCATCTAACTCATCTAGCTCATCTGCTTATATATTATCTTATCTAGAGCTGCGTCCCTGCTATGAGCATCTTTTCCAAATGTGTATATGCGCCTGTCCCCAGGCAGGTTAACTGTTTTTAGTAGAGTCTGCAGCACATCTACAACATTTAGTGATTACTAAGCGTCAGCATCTTTTCCAAATGTGCACATAGCGCCTGTCCCCAGGCAGGTTAACTGTTTTCAGGAGAGTCTGCAGCGCATGTACATCATTCAGTGATTACTTTCCGTCGTCGATTTCTGCCATGACTGTCAGAGCTGCTCGACATGTCTTTTTGTGGACGGAGTCCTCGAGTGCCTAACAGCTCCCTAAAAAGCTTTTCGAGCTGACCGGCATGTCTTTTTGTGAACGGAGTCCTCGAGTGCCTGACAGCTCCCTAAAAAGCTTCTCGAGCTGCCCCGGCATGTCTTTTTGTGGACGGAGTCCTTGAGTGCCTGACAGCTCCCTAAAACATATATCTATATATATGAAATAGAGAATTTAGTCACTAAATAGTGCCTAACTAGCTCTAGAACGCCTTGACCAATTTCAACCAAACTTGGTATACATATTAGTTACTATGTGGAATCAAACATAGGTGGTGGGGGGTAGCACGTTTTTTGGCTGGGGGAGGCGTGGCAGGCGATTTCAGTGTCGGACCCACCGTTTTCGGTATCGCCGAGACGAATAGTGCTGGTAGTACACTCCTATGGGTGAGTTATATTCCCGCAGGTAGGTTGGTGATCGATATTAGTGTCGATTTTATGGTTTTCCGTGGTCGCTGAGTTGAATGGTGATGGTAAGACAGCTCTAGGGGAATGGGGTGATAACTGAGGAGTGGGGACCGATATTAGTGTTGATTTTATGGTTTTCGTGGTCGCTGATTTGAATGGTGATGGTAAGACAGCTCTAGTAGGATGGAGTCGATAACTGATGAGGGGGTGTGACCGATATTAGTGTCGATTTTATATTTCTCGGTGTCGCTGAGTTGAATGGTGATGGTAAGACAGCTCTAGGCTGATGGGGTCAATAACTGTGGGGGAGGGTGACCGATATTAGTGTTGATTCTATCGTTTTCGTGGTCGCTGAGTTGAATGGTGATGGTAAGACAGCTCTAGGGGAATGGGGTCGATAACTGAGTGAGGGGGGGGGGGGTGACTGATATTAATGTGAATTGTGTGGTTTTTGGGGTTGCTGAGTTGAATGGTGATGGTAAGACAGCCCTAGGGGGATGGGGTCGATAACTGAGGGGGGGTGACCTATATTAGTGTCGATTTCATGGTTTTCGTGGTCGCTGAGTTGAACGGTGATGGTAAGACAGCCCTAGGGGGATGGGGTCGATAACTGAGGGGGGGTGACCTATATTAGTGTCGATTTCATGGTTTTCGTGGTCGCTGAGTTGAACGGTGATGGTAAGACAGCTATAGGGGTATGGGGTTGATAACGGTGGGGGGGGGGAGGGTTACCAATATTAGTGTCGATTTTATATTTTTCGGGGTTGCTGAGTTGAATCGTGATGGTACGACAGCTCTAATGGGATGGGGTCGATACCTGAGTGGGATGACCGATATTCAATAGTTCTCGGGGCCTCGGTCGATTAATAGTGATGGTAGGACACTCCTGTGGGTGAGTTGTCTCCCCGAAAGGGAAGGGTGACCGTTATTAGTGTCGATCCCATAGTTTTCGGGGTCGCTGAGATTAATAGTGGTGTATAGAATGGTACTCGACGACCATTTGGCGAGGAATTTGGGGATGAGGACATTGTCGCCCCTACTTCAAATTGGAAAAGGTAGATTAGTAGCCGTGTTTTATGGATATGTTAAATTGAGATCAGTTTTTGAAATCTGCCGCTAAACTAATAAATTCTATTTATCCGGCTTTTTTTTTCTCAAAAACTATAACATTTTGAACCAGTTGCTAGAAGGGGCCATTCTTGCTACTAAGAATGGAGACAACCACAAAATAAGCCATCAAATACTTGCCATATTAAAAGGCGTAGTCACTGAATATATGTGTATCGATACCTTTGTAGATACTGATGTGGAAGTTAGTTATCTAACTGAGTTCCTAAACTCACTTAATTCGTGTGGATTGCCTCCACATCGTCTTACAGTTTGATCTTATTTTATTATTTTACTACGGATTCTCGACTCGCAAAAACTTTGCAACGGCAAAAGACTGTGCGTAAAAGAGATGCCGGGAAATATAATTGAAGCGACTATCTTCACAGAAAAGGGACAGTGTGAAAAATTTTTATCCCACGGATAGCACTCATTTCGACGGATCTACCTTTTAAATTTAAGAGATTGCAATTTCCAGTAAAACTTGCGTTTTCGATGACGATCAATAAGTCTCGGACAGTTCATTAAGTACTGCAGAGTATAGATTTGAGATCGCTATATTTTTCCCACGGACAACTTTATTTTGCTTGCTTTGGGTTGGGTTGACCTAAGAATTTATTTATTCTTGCTCTTGGAGGTGAAACTACCAAGTTTTGTTTTAAATTAATTTTATGTATGTTTATTTAATTTTATTTTATAATTTGAATACTATAGCTGTAATTTGAAATATATTTTTTAAAACAAATTTTGTTAATAAAAACTGCAATTTTACCTTATAGTTAGATATCATTCTTTTTTTGACCCTGCCTAATAGCGGGTTGGGATTAATAAATACCTGGGCAACGCTGGGTAATCAGCTAGTAATATAATAAAATACAACATAATAAAATATTACAATTAATTAAAGCACTTTTCGAGCTGCCTGGCATATCTTTTTGCGGAAGGAGTCCTAGGGTGCCTTACAGCTCCCTAAAAAGCTTCTCGAGCTGCTGCATGTCTTTTTGTGGACGGAGTCCTCGAGGGCCTGACAGCTTCCTAAAATATATACAATATAATAAATATAATATAAGGAAATGTTTGAAAAAATGTCTGTAACTCATCTATCTTGTGTAAACTCATCTATCTTGTAGTAATAATAACTAACTCAACTAGCTCATCTAACTCATCTAGCTCAATAACTTACAAACTACCTACCTAGGGTGAAGCTGGAAAAAACGTTCAACGAACATAAACGAATACTTCTCGAGCTGCCCAAAATATCATTTGTGGAAGGAGTCCTGAGTGCCTGAAAGCTCCCTACGCCATCGACCGGTTTTCGCGCCGATGTTACCAGCAGCCCTGGATGTACAAGTGGGCGAAGACCTAGGTCAACACCCTCTCGACCCCCAAGGCTTTGCCTAGAGTTTCCGAGGTTCGACAAGGTCCCGCTCTAGATGGTGGAATTTATCCCCGAGCAACCTGGCAGACCCGTGTGTCGACACCCGGAACTCCAAAACTAATTAAAAATTATAAATAAATAAATTAAATAACTAATTAAAATAAAGATTTAATAAAAATAATTAAATAAATAGGTTATTATAACCTATGAATTAGGGGAGAGAGAGCGAAACCATGCCCCGTGAGAGTTTGACAGGCTGGAACCCGTGTAGGGTTAAAATTGGTAGCCTATAACGCGTTTTCGGCCCCCACCACAGGGCCTCTTCAGTAGGCTTGCTGAATGAAGGAAGGGAAGGAGTAGATACAAGCGTGCCCTAAGGATAACGTTCGCGACAGATGACCGCACCATCTGTTTGCCGTCAAGGGAGACGAAATACTAAGATAAATAATAATAATAATAAAATAATAAAATAGAAATTAATAATAATAATAATAATTAATAATAATAATAATTAATAATAATAATAATATATAAATTAATAATAATTAATAGTAATAATAGAGACCTAACCTTACCGAATATCCTACGAGCCGGAAAAAGTCCCACGATGTCACGACGTCCCACGATGCGCCCACGTTGCGAACCGACGATGTGAGCGAAAACTACCGACCGAGCAAGCAAATTATAAAAACGTACACGCGCACTGCGGAAGGACAACCGTATTGTCCGAAGGTCCGCGCCAAACTAAATAAATTTAATTGTAGTGCCGACTACATTGTATGTCCGCACATACCATTAAATTAAATTAAATTAAATTTCCGACGCGATATTAAATTAAATTTCCGACCCGATATTAAATTAAAATAAACCCGAATTTGATGTGTATAACTTGTCTATCTTATCTAAGCTCATCTGTCTGGTAATAGAAATTAACTTAAGTAGCTCATCTAACTCATGTAGCTCACCTGCTTATATATTATCTTATCCAGAGCTGCGTCCCTGCTATGAGCATATTTTCCAATTGTGTATATGCGCCTGTCCCCAGGCAGGTTAACTGTTTTTAGGAGAGTCTGCAGCACATCTACAACATTTACTGATTACTAAGTGTCAGCATCTTTTCCAAATGTGCACATAGCGCCTGTCCCCAGGCAGGTTAACTGTTTTCAGGAGAGTCTGCAGCGCATGTACATCATTCAGTGATTACTTTGCGTCGTCGATTTCTGTCATGACTGTCAGAGCTGCTCGGCATGTCTTTTTATGGACGGAGTCCTCGAGTGCCTAACATCTCCCTAAAAAGAAGCTTTTTAGCTTTTATTATATTTAATATTCTATGTAAGCAACGAAAATTGTATTGACAAAATTATAAATACGAAATTACTAT
Organism: Nephrocerus scutellatus; assembly: GCA_947095585.1. NCBI lineage: Eukaryota > Metazoa > Arthropoda > Insecta > Diptera > Pipunculidae > Nephrocerus > Nephrocerus scutellatus. The sequence goes on from OX352762.1 coordinate 37,162,534, forward strand.
TAAAAACCCTAATGCCTGAAACACAAACACGCTTCAGCTTCGTCTTCGCTGCGTTACAATGCAGCCACTTTGAATTTGCTTTGAATGACTTTTCTCTATATGGCATTTCTCAAATGAGAGTTCTGCTACAGTTCTCTGCTTTGAACTGTCAGGCAAAGCAAATGTTCAGCACTTTTGAACTAGAGCTTCCGTTTGAAGCTTCGTTACGTAGCATTACGTTTTTCTTTACGATTGCCAAACGAAACGTTGAAGCCGAAGCTACATTGTGATAGGAAGCATTGAAATCGTATGGCTGAACTCGTAAACGTCAGGCGAAGACGAAGCTGAAGCGTGTTTGTGTTTTAGGCATTAATGGTCGGCACTACTCGCGTCATACAAATGAATGTAGCAGGATAATATAATAAAAATTTCAATTATTTATTTTTTTTAGTGATAATTTTATAAATAACATTAAAAATTAAAAATTATTACTTAAAAGTTATTAATGCGGTTGATTTCATACAGAAATAATCATTTTTATTACATTTATTTCCCAGTTGAAATTTAAACAGGTGTTCGACTGAAACACCAACAATTCAGTCGAAACCTCGAAACTACGACTAGTCGTATGACTCAATAATCGTGTTTAGTCGTAATTGCGACAAAAGTGACGTCATTCGAAACTCGAAATGCTTACATAATCGACCCCCAGATATAACACTTGCGCAAATTGTATCGAAAGATCAGTTAAGGATTTTCACCTCACGGTTCGGCTTAGCATCGTCAGAGTGTGTTTTATTTTGATGCATAAATTCAGAGTGGATTTTAGCAACATTCGTGTGCTAAGATCGAATTTCTTTGCCACATATGCCAATATAGCAGATAATAAACCTGCTATTTTGGCACTAAGTGAAACCCAGCTGAATAAAGACTCTGATGTTTCAGAATTAAGTTTACCTGGTTATCACTTGGTGCCGGTATTTTCCCCACATCACGGTTTAGCCATTTAATAATGTAATGATGTAGCATATATACTTCTTAGTGGTTTCAACCAATATTCTAACCCGGAAATTAAAAGTGAAAATGCATAAGCAAGATATTTATTACTGCTTAATATTGTAACGAAAAGTAGTTAGTAGCGCATACGAGTATAATAGAATTCGAATCCTAAAATAAATCGCAATGTAACTACTGCATACTAAAAATAATCACTTTTATGTAGCATACTTTTAGGTTATAAATTTAATGTAACCGCCTGTAAGTTTGAATCATTATGTACTAATCAAAAATATAGTCAAACCGGTTCGTGCGGTTTGCCCTGTTCTTGTAAAAGAACATGATTGAACGTGTAGTTTATTTTAGAAGATTGCATATAACTATCGTTAGTTGTAAATAAGTGAATAAGGCTACAATTTTCTGGTCTTTTCTCGATATTTCTGTCTATAAGATTGGAAATTTTGGTGGCGTTCGCTGCAGTTCAGTTGAAAAGCTCTTGCTTGCAGAAATATTATAAACTACAAGTAATAAGTGTTTTGTGTACATTTAAAGTTATCACCAGTGTAATTAGAGAACTTAGAGAGTTAATTTCACTGTTTGCTTATTAAAGTTGTTATTTGTAAATTAATAAACTTGTCTTGTGTTTTATTTGCAAGATCCTTTACGAACTCGAAAGCCTGAATTTCGTAACAATTGGTGTCAGAAGTGGGATTTTGCAAATTGTGAGACAGTAAAATTTTGCAAATTTTGAGACTGTAAAATTTTCCAAATCGTGGACCAATAAATTAATTAGTGATTTTGCAAACCTTGAGAAGGTAAAAAAAATTTAATTAGTTAAGTGAAATTTTACAACCTGATAAACAGAAAATAATAAAATGGAAAGTGCAGTGAACATTAAATCCTATAGTTCCCAGGAGCTTAAAGAAGTGGGATTTTGCAAATTGTGAGACAGTAAAATTTTGCAAATTTTGAGACTGTAAAATTTTCTAAATCGTGGACCAATAAATTAATTAGTGATTTTGCAAACCTTGAGAAGGTAAAAAAATTTAATTAGTTAAGTGAAATTTTACAAACTGATAAACAGAAAATAATAAAATGGAAAGTGCAGTGAACATTAAATCCTATAGTTCCCAGGAGCTTAAAGAAGAGCTTAGAAGGCGAGGTCTAAGCACCGCTGGAAATAAGCAGGAGTTATTTCTCCGATTGCAACAAATCGGGGAAAATCAGGAAGTGTTGTGTCCCTGAGTACAAACAAAGTAGAATTCCGGAAATCTAAATATGTTCAGTTGTTTCACGAATTACGGTCCAGCAGGCGAAAGATCATTTGACTAGAGAGCAGCTTAGGGTAGAACAAGAGCATGACGATTCAATTGGTCTATGGATGGAGCAAGGAGAGCACTGGCACGAAATTGCAACAGCAAGTCCGACAGTAAAAACTTACTGGGCTCAATGGCATTTTTTTTTTATTTTATTTTTAGAAGATGACTCGTTGCATATAAGTATCGTTAGTTGTGAATAAGGGAATAAGGCTACAATCTTCTAGTATTTTCTCTATATTTCTGTCTATAAGATTGGAAGTTTCTGGAAGCTTTTCAATGAGTATAAAAGGTGGCGTTCGCTACAGAGGATGGATTAGTTGATTGGACTTTAACCAGTGCAGTTGAAAAGCTCTTGCTTGCAGAAATATTGTGAAGTACAAGTAATAAGTGTTTTGTGTACATTTAAAGTTAGTGTAATTAGAGAACTTTAGTTAATTTTACTGTTTGCTTATTAAATTTGTTATTTGTAAATTAATAAACTTGGGTTGTGTTTTATTTGCAAAATCCTTTACGAACTCGATAGCCCGAATTTCGTAACAATATCTAGAAGCCCCAACTTAGACAGAGCTTCAACTCTTAACGAATTTGATGCACTGTCTGACTCAATTTTAAGAATTGTAACTAAAGACTCCTGTCGACAGCACTGGAAATGCCAACTCTGGCGTTGGGATCAGAAGTCGACAGGGATCTGACAGCCCGAAAGTAAACGACCGCCATGTTCCAAGAATCAACTTCTATTTAAAAATAATCTATCGGCCAATCAAAAACGTCTTCTATAATTGATATTGGGAACAGTCGTTCGGGCCGCCAGTTCTTTGTCGATTTACAGGATGAAGTGGAGTCGGCAATAAATAATGTAGAGCGCGGTCGCTTTTATTCTTGTATCAATTTGTATTGTAAAAAAGTATTGTAAAAAGTTGTTATAAACTATTCATTGTTCTATGGATTTCGACTGGGAAATAAATGAAATTAAAATGATTATTTCTGTATGAAATCAACCGCGTAAATAACTTTTAAGTAATAATTTTTAATTTTTTTAATGTTATTTATAAAATTACCACTAAAATAAAAAAAAAATTAAAATTTTTAATATATTATGCTGCTACATTCATTTGAATGACGCGAGCAGCGCCGACCTTTTGGCGTTTTTTTTAGTAACTACGTATTTGTAATTTTGACACTACAAATGTCGTTGCTTACATAGAATATTAAATTTAAATAATAAAAATATTAGTTTTGTATATAAAAAAATATAAATATTTTTGAATATTCAAAAAAACCATAGAAATAATAAAGTATACACAACATCAAACATACATTCGAAATGGCGCTATCGGGCAATAGTTTTAGTTCGAAAAATTTTTGGTCGCACATGCTTGCATAATTGCGATATGTCAAATTTCGACTTTAAGGATTTCGACTTGTCGTAAGCCGAAATACGACAGATACATAATCGGCCCCCATAATAGTACCACACACATTTCTGTGTGAATTGAGCCTAAGGTTAAGTTTTAGGCTTGATTTACATTTGTGGCGTGCGAGAAAAATGAACGGGACGGCTGTTAAATTGAAATTGTAGTTAGCCAGACGATAGGAGTAGTATATTTTTCATTGTTACCATAATGGTAAATTTACATTTGAGGCGTGCGAGAAAAATGAGCGAGTAGACTATAGTTAAATTGAAGTTGTGGTTAGCCAAAAGAGATTGACACTATGCGAATGTTATAGTTTTTTTTATAGTAACATTGGAAATGTTATTTATAAGATTATGGTAACATTGAAAAATATACTACTTCTCTCGTGTGACTAGCCACAATTGCTATTTAACAGCCGTCCTGTTCATTTTTTCTCGTACACCACAAATGTAAATCAAGCGTAATGCTGTATATAACATTTCATGTTACTATAACGCTTGATTTACAGTTAAATTGAAGTGGTTAGCCAGAAAAGATTGACACTACGCAAATGTTATAGTTATTTTATTGTAACGTTGAATGTTGCACTTGTTGCACTTGCCAAATTGCTATTTTTGCATTGTTGTCACTATGTACGCACTCGCACCTACTGAGAAGTTGAATATATATATTTTAAATTTTTTGTACATTGTATTTTATCAAATAATATCTACACCAGTCAGCATCGAGCGCTCAACACGAGCACATCTTATTAAGATCACACACCAGATTGCTCAGCTACCTGCTACCGGATACGAAAAAAAAACCCTCACACCAAAAAGCGAGGATTTCGCTACCTGCTACCTTTTTATCATATTTCACTAATTACATTTTAAATTCAGGCACTTATTTATAATAAATAGTTATTTAACTTCAGATTAAGTTTTTTCATTTTTCAGCCCTATAAAATGTTAATGAGATATTAACCTTAATTAGACAAGAAGTCTCCAACCATGGTGGTGACTTCCTCGCGTCGTTGTACGAAAGGCTGGATGAAGTCAACCAGCTTTGCGAAGATTCTATTTCATCTGAAGAGGAAAATATGAGCTTAGGCGAGGAATCGGATACTGAAGCGTCCGATTCCAGTACCATCGGAGAAGAAAATTCAGAAGAAGAAAATCGCAAAGAGCGATCTTCTCCTGTAACCGTGCCAGTAAAGGCAAAAAGAAGGAGATTGTGTGAATCAAATTCCAGACCATCATCACCACCAACATCATCTTCTCCTGCAGTAGTTACTGTTGAAGGAAGCAATCCGCCGAAAGTCACTGCTGTAGAGAAAACATTGTTACTATCAGCTACAAGCCCCAACTTCAATCAATTGTCCAACCATCATTCGGAGTGTTCGCTCCATACTCAGCTATCGCAACATCCTTACAGCAACAGGAGAGACAACAGGAGAGACAACATCAAACTACAACCAAGAGTCACAGTCAGAGTGATATCAAAAGCAGGTTCACATTTTTATATAAGCAAATGTTTAAGCAAATTTCTTATTACTTCTTTCCTTTCATTACTAATTTTTTACTATTTTTTACTATTTACTATTTACTCTTACATTTGTTTAAAGAAAAATTCTACACATCGATCTGCTTAGAATCTACAGAAAGAATATAGCTAAGTAACATGGATTTGAATAGAATCTAATTCACGTTTTTATATATTATAGCTTACGCCATATATTACATAGCAAATTTATCTAGTATTTAATTGACGGAATCATATTTATCAATCAAGCTGTACTGAACGGTTGAGCATTCTTCATTTTCGTTTTTTGTTTTTATGTTAATTTTTGTTTTTTATGCGTAAGATATCACTTACGTATACATTTATTAGCCTAACGAAAATACGTACATAATCGTGTTCGTCAGACTAGTTGTAGGGTGTGAGTACCGGGTCATATTTCGCGTCGTGTTCCTTTTTAAATTAAAAAAAAAAATCGTGTTCTGTGGCACCATCAAGTTTGCACGAATTGTGAACTCTCGCGAGTCTTCACAAGATCAGCGGTAACATCTCTGTCTCATTTTCACTTGAGATTCTCCTTGCTCACACCTAATACTCTGATCGGTGTGCTACTTGTCACAACCACCCTCGCATTTGGTATCGGCACTGTGACGTGTTTTGTTTCAGTTTGACATCTCGGTGCGTGAGGTCATAACTCTACAATGTCGCTATTAGACGATTTCAGCTTTTCCGCCGATCAGCTGGTAAAATACTTTGCTGCGGCAAAGGAAGTACCTGAGAGCAATCACACGATGGCTACTCTTGACGCTCGTAAGGACGTCTTAAAGAGCTTATGGCTAGATCTAAAGAACAATTACATCGCTTGCATTCGAGCCACCCCTGCACCACAAGAGGAAGCTCTCGATCCAGGAATAATTGAGTCAAAATTTGCAAGCTCCAATGAAACTTACGTTTCTTGCCTGGGACTGTTTTTAGAGCTTCAAACGAAGCTGAGCGATGCTCAACCAACCAGCCTTGCCTCGCCGCTCCGGTTTTTGAAGGTTCGGGAGTTAGTGCCAAAGCAACGAGAATAACCAGCTCACATTGTTTGAAGCTTCCTCCTTGCGACACTGAGGTATTCCCGGGAGATTATTTGTCCTGGCCCTCGTTCCGTGATATGTTTCAAGCAGTTTACGAAAACCATCCGAACCTTGGAGATCTTCGAGCAAAAACGAGTGGCGAAGCCAATAGGATAGTATGCAGATTTCCTTTGACCAACGCGAGTTTTGAGTTGGCATGGAACGCGCTACGAACGACTTATGAGAACAAGAGAATACTAGTCAACAACCAAATCAAAATCTTATTTAATCTACCTAATGTCAAGGAAGAATCGGCCTCATTTCGCGTGTTCTAACCGACTGCATTTTTATGCAACAGAGTTCAGGTCCTCGAATCTATTGCAGATGCAACCTCGTCTCGATCGGTGGGCCGTCCACCCATGCCGAAATCCAATCCAAATACCTCCTATCGTCCGAGCAATAACCACGTAACACTTTTCCACACCAAATCACAAGAGTTCAGTTGCGAGGCGTGCTCAGGAAAACACAATCTTCGATCCTGCTCAAAATTTTTGACATTGCCAGTGACTGACCGTTTTGACCTTGTACGAAAAAGAAAGATGTGCTTCAATTGTCTGTCGGTACATCATATGCTTCCGAACTGCACTAGTAAATACACCTGCAACACCTGTCACCAGCGACACCACTCGCTATTGCATTTACCACAAAGAGCACCAGCGAATCACACGCATTCCAACTCACGTTCTTCAGATCCTGTGAATGTCGGTGAATCCACCACCTTATCCTCACCATTACAGTCCACTTCTCCTCCATTTATACCTAAGGAGGTTCAACACAAATCCTATTTGGTGTACACGCAAAGAAGGATTCTGTTAGCCACTGCTTTAGTAAAGATTCGCGGCCAGGAAAGCAGTCATACTATTCGAGCTTTGATCGACCCAGGCTCAGAGTCGTCGATCATTACTGAAGCTGTTCAAAGGCGTTTGAACTTACCAACTTCAGCATCTGATGTTTCAATTATAGCAATAAGTGACGCTCAAGCAACAAAATCCAATAAAAAATGTAGCTTTACCCTCATAAATAACGCTTGTCCTAAGGAGCCAATCTCGGTTGAGGCAATCGTGCTGAAGAAATTAACGGGCAGCTTGCCGAACCGGTCATTTACTTTAATCGATCCTCAGGCCCTGGAAGGCATGGAATTAGCAGACCCCACCTTCAATCAAGCGTCCCAGGTAGATTTACTCATAGGAGCAGATCTCTGGGGTATAGATAGATGTTATAAGCGAAGGTGTCAAATACATTTCAAGCACCTTATTAGCACAACAAACCATTTTTGGATGGATTCCAGTGGCATTAGTTTGAACGACTGTCTTCATGCCGGCCCAGTACTGCAAGAAGATTTGCCATCACTTCTTATCAGGTGGCGTTTCTTCCGATTTGTCTTTAACGCTGACATCGAAAAGATGTACCGCCAAATTTTAGTCCACCCTGACCACACCAAATATCAACGCATTTTTTCAGACCATCGCCATGTGAAAGCGTCAAACAGTTTGAACTTCGCACTATTACATTCGGAGTCAAGTGTGCTCCATATCTTGCCATCCGCACTCATAAGCAATTAGGTAAGGAAGCTCGGTCCAAGTATTCTCTAGCTGGTAAAGCCATAGAGTCCGACTTCTATGTCGATGACCTCCTCTCGGGTGCTCACGATCTTCCAACAGCCAAGAGAATCCAGATTAAAGTTATTGAAGTACTCGAATCAGCGGGTTTCCCTTTGCGTAAGTGGACGTCAAATGCATCACCGCTATTGGATCACCTGCCTCCACAGCACATCTTAAGTGAAGAGTTCCTTCCAATAGAGTCGGATATCACGACCAAAACGTTGGGAATTCGGTTTCACATCTGTTTTACCCCGCCGGGTGGCTTGCTCCAATCATCGTTTCGGCAAAGATTTGATGCAACGGATCTGGATTGAGCAAACGAATTGGGATGAACATATCGAACCTTCCACTCTTTTACAATGGAAGGCATTTGCGAACGCTCTTAGCGGAATTGGACTCATCCAAATACCGCGCTGGATTGATTACACCCCAACGTGTCAGCTGCAGTTTCATGGGTTTTGCGACGCGTCTGAGAAAGCATACGCAGCGGTGTTGTTTGTAAGGGTGAATTACTCTGAGTTCACGAGCTGTCACTTACTTTGCGCAAAATCCAAAGTAGCACCTATTTAATCCATTTCATTACCAAGACTGGAACTTTGTGGAGCTGTGCTCCTTTCTAGGCTGATCACGACATATCTCCCTCAATTACCCATTGAATCGTCTCAAATGTTCCCTGGACGGATTCGTCTATTGTCTTAGCCTGGCTTAAGAAACATCCAGGCACCTGGAAAACTTTCATTTCAAACTGGACCAGTGAAATTATTGAGAACGTGGGTAACAACAACTGGGGTCATGTCAAGTCAGCCGACAATCCAGCTGATCTGGCCACACGAGGATTGACTCCAGTCGACTTAAGAGATAAGGAACTTTGGTGGAGAGGACCTCCGTGGTTACAGGAACCACAGACGCACTGGCCTATCAGTTGCCCGAGTGCACCCGACCGTGAGGACTAAGAAGTCAAATCCATTTCAACATTTAGTACGCCAACCATTCATGATGACCTTTTGATCAGATTTTCATCATTACCGCGCGCGTTACGAGTTCTGTCGTATGCTTATCGTTTAATACGTAGCTCATTAAAGTCCAAATTTCCGGCACTCACATATGAGTCGCATCTTATTACCCAGGCGGAGATTACATTCATTTAAAATCGCCTTATCTATCTGTGTCAGCTTTCGCATTTTCCTCGAGAATATCAAGCACTCTCACGAAACATAGCCATTCCCTTTAAAAGTACCATTCTACCGTTATATCCCACCTTGTACACAAATCACCTGATGCGAGTTAATGGCCGATTGGCTAACACAAATATCCCCTATAATGAACGCAACCCTATCATTTTACCGCACGCAGCTCGGTTTTCGTAGCTTCTAGTGAAGTTCGTTCATGCTTTAACGCTACACGGCGGGAATGCATTAATGATGCGCGTCATTCGCCAAATGTATTGGGTCCCAAAATTAAAGAATCTTGTCAAAGCCTGCATCAACAATTGCATAACCTGTGTTATCCACAAGAACAAGTAAGTCAACAATTAATGGCAGCGCTACCATCAGCAAGATGTAATTTTTCCCCTCCCTTCACCCAAATCGATTTCGCAGGGCTCTTCGTTATCAAGAGCTTTACTGGACGAAACTGTCGCTTGACTAAGGGGTATACATGCTTGTTCTTCTGCTTTTCGACGAAAGCTATACATCTTGAGGCAGCCAGCGACTTGTCCTCCGATGTGTTCTTAGCAGCCTTTGCTCGTTTCGTAGCTCGGAGAGGACTTCCGAAAGAAGTCTACTCAGACCACGGTACTAACTTCGTTGGGGCGGATTCTGTACTCCAGCGGGAATTCAAGAAACTGCTAACATCATTACCACATTTAACGGCTTCTAAGTACGGTGTCCAAGGTCTGCACTGGAACTTTATACCCCCCTGTGCTCCTCACATGGGCGGCCTATGGGAAGCAGGTGTGAAAAGCTTTCGCAAATTAGTCTCGCACATACACCTTACCTTTGAAGAGTTTGTTACCCTTCTAGCTAGCATTGAGGCCTGTCTGAACTCTCGTCCAATATCTCCGATGTCCAGTGATCCAGGTGATCTGCTGGCACTAACCCCTGGACACTTCCTCACCGGTAGCCCTTTGTTGGCCTTTCCCGAACTCGACACCACGGAAAGATCACTTTCTGTCAACAACCGATGGGAAAAACTCAAATCCCTCCAACAAGAGTTCAGTAAACGCTGGAAGAACGAATATTTACAAGAATTGCACAAGAGATCGAAATGGTAACATGCTTTCGATAACATACAGATCAATGATTTTGTAGTTATCAGACAAGAAAACCTCTCATCTACGGAATGGCGTATGGGCCGTGTTATCAAAGTGCATACCGGAACCGACGGAAAGGTTCGAGTGGCTACCATAAAAACCCAGCTCGGCGAAGTTACTCGACCGATAGTAAAACGTTGCCGTCTATCTGTAGAACGCACGACTTCCGATACCGATCTGACAACATAACTATTATGTACCCTCTGATAGTGTTTTTTTGGCCTTTAGTCAAACGGGCATACCATGCATCTAAGCAATCATCAACCGATCTGAAATCAGACAACGATAAATTTCGTACCGTAGCATCTAAGCAAACAATGCAGTATCTATGTATATCTATCTTGAATTGTATAAGTATATCAATTTCGTACCGTAGCATCTATCTATCTTGAATTGTCTAAGTATATCAATTTCGTACCGTAGCATCTAAGAAAACAATGCAGTATATATATATATATATATCTATCTTGAATTGTATAATTATATCAATTCCGTACCGTAGCATCTAAGCAAACAATGCAGTATCTATATATATCTACCTAGAATTGTATAAGTATATCAATTTCGTACCGTAGCATCTAAGCAAACAATGCAGTATATATATATATATCTTGAATTGTATAATTATATCAATTTCGTACCGTAGCATCTAAGCAAACAATGCAGTATTTATATATATCTATATATTTGAATTGTATAATCCTTGTACCATCCTTGCATTTTGTTGGCACAGTATGCCAAGGGGGCCGGTAATGTTCGCGCCATTTCGTGGTGAATTAATCATACTAGATGATTGATTGCCGGGATGATGCGAGCAAGCCGCATCCTACTTCACTTGTCTTTGCTATCATCTGCAACCACCGACAGCGAAGTTCATGCTGTCGGTCACTTCCTTTTTGAGCTTCGGCATGTTCGCACGTTTTGTCTTTTTAGTGTTATAGAAGTTTCGTTATATTCTTTAGAATTTTTGGTATTAAAATTATCTGAGATAAATATCGGACTTGTAAAAATAACATCAGTCTTTTTTTGTGTTGGAAGTTTAAAAAGTCTTTTCATTGCCATCCGAGCATCACACAAACAGTGTGGTCTTCGGTCGTTGGTGGAGCCACCAATTCCTCAGTTAACTGGCCATTAAGCAACTCATGAAAGTGCTCTTCCCAACGCTCTAAGTTGACTTTGAAATCGGCGACCAGATTAACCTCTTTGTCTTTGCAGTATGTGCAACGCGGTGTATATTGCGTCATACCGCGGACTCTTTGGTAGAACTTCCGCACCTGGTGTTGTCCTCGCTCTCTGTACTGTTCTAGTTCACGCACGAGAACTGTTTTTTCATATCTTATGAGCTCTTTATATTCATCTTCTCGTGCCCGCGTTCTATGAGATTGTTGCAATGCTCGGTACGCAACATTCTTACGTTCAGTCGCTAGCTTACATTCTTCATCGAACCAGTCGTTCCAATCTCTACGACTACTGCCTAAGATGGATGCAGTACTAATGACAGTATTCTTAAGGCGTGTCCATTTCTCTTCTACGCCCGGCATCTCAGTCCCAGGACTTACTCACCCTGCATTTAGAGCGAGTCCTGTCGCTTGACCTTAGTTGTTTCTGGTCTCTTCGTTGCGAAGGACAGCCGTATTGACACGAATCTGATTCGCGGATGCTGTCTTTCTTGATGATGCAATCCAAGCTCGGAGCACCACACTAACCAGATAGTTGTCCGAGTCGACGTTTGCACCTCAGTACTTCGTACCGTCATCAGTTTCGGGTTGTGACGGTAGTCTATCAACACGTGGTCTATATGGTTGCGAGTGGCTCCATCAGGAGAAACCCAGGTGGCTTTGTGCTTTGCTTTTTACGCGCAAACCTTGTACTCGCAACGACCATATTATTGCTTGCTGCCATCTCTTTTTTATGCCTATTTTGGCATTTATAACCCCTAGAATGATTTTTACGTCACACTGAAGATAGACATGGAGTTCCTGTTCAACTGATTCTTCTTTTTCATCACCTCGGAAGTCCTTTCTAGGTGCGTGAACGTTTATGAGGCTTATGTTTTTAAATCTGTGTCGCACGCGAATGGTGCATGGGCGTTATTTACTGCTTTAAAGCCGATAACGGTGGGTTTCATTCTTTTGCTGACTAGAAACCCCACCTCGAGCACATGATGTCTTGCATGACAGCTGTAATATATGCCATATTCTGATTTTTGTTGACACCATTCCCCATCCACCGCATCTCCTAAATTGCTGTTATGTCTGCATTATATTTGGACAGTGTATCGGCTAGCTGCTGTGCAGCTCTAGCTCTATACAGTGAGCGTACGTTCCATGAGAAAATTCCACCACCGCATCTCCCGAATTGCTGTTGTGTCTGCATTATATTTGGACAGTGTATCGGCTAGCTGCTGTGCAGCTCGAGCTCTATACAGTGAGCGTACGTTCCATAAGAAAATTCTTAAATCGTTGAGCCGTTTTCGTTGCTGTGGTCGTCGTCGTTCATCAGTGTATCCGAGGCTGTACGATGTTTTGTCCGGGCAAGATTATTGGCCTTGCGCCAACCTTACATAGAAGGGACTAGCCTGATCATTTCGCTTTTCCTTCATTGGAAGAAAATTACCAGCGACCACCACGTGGAGGTTTGATCCCACTTTCACTAGTCAGAGATAGTTACGGCCACATGCATTTCTAAAGCATTATGTGTTATTTGCCCTACTCTGCTGATTGCTGACCGCCATTGCGAAGAGTTATAATTCTTCATTATACCAGGGAGGGGAGGATGAGCTGTTTTTACGTGGCACGTAAGGGATAGATTGGAGAAGAAAGTCAAAAATTGCTGTGTAGAAGAATTCGATAACTATGTCAATGGGAGTGTAAATGATTAGAAAGGGGCTGAAGCTTAAGTTATTGACTGGATAGTTAAGTTTGACGAAGTCTGATTTACGAAAATAAGAGTTCTCAGAAGCAACAGTAATGATGTCAAATTCATACGAAAATGTAAGAGCCAGAGGTGATAGTGTGATAGTGGTCAAGGGTGGAGAGAAGATGGGTACTCGCGGTAACCAGTGAATTATGAGCGTCAGATGAGAAAATGAGATCTAGCTGCCTACCAAGGTTGTTGGTGATACCACTAAGGCCGGAGTAAAAAAGACGCAAAAAGACAGTAAGGAGGGTTTCCTTTTCTGAAGAGGAATTAGTTGGAACAAAAGATGAATCGGCCACTGATGGATTCCATTGCAAAAGAGGGAGGTTGAACTCGCCAACAAACAACACCGGGATCAGCGACGTCAAATAGAGAGTCAACAGCAACAACAGCTAGTTGGTATACTTGGACGGTTTGAGCAGGGCGAATATAACAGCAGCGAATGCATACGTTCCGTTTGGATACAGATATTTTAGCACATATTAAAAAAAAGTGGCGTTTTAGTTTTTAACGAGGGTTGCATGGAGACGATTATGTATGGCCAAAGGAGAGGACAACGTTGTCCTGGCCGTCAGCGCGGAAAACTGCGAAGTCAAAAGTGAAGAGTTCACAGTTTAGAAAATTAGAAAAGAGGTTGGTTTCGGTAAATGCAAAAATGTCATAAGGAAGTGTTTATGAGTTAAGGTGCGCCATCTAGGTTTTGGTGCAAAGTCCCCTAACATTCTGATAGTAAAGGGAAAGGAGCTGGGGGGCGCTACCAACTGTGAGAGATGGAACAATTTGAGTTAGGGGCGAACATATTTGTTATGGTTTTGCGGGATTTTTGGAGATACGAGAGACGTTTGGATCCAATATGAGAAGCATAGGTTGAGAGGTCTGTAGCCACTGTAGAAGAAGAAATGTTGAAACTCTCATGAATACTCTCATGAGTGTAGATATTTCTCAGGGCCACAGGGTCGGTTGGGAGGCCCTCTTTTTGAATCAAAACCATAACATTTGTCTTTGTCTTGCCGTCTATGCAGACGGAGTCGGTACTGTCATATAAAGGCGGACATTTTTGAAAACCCGGTGATCACGCCGTCTATACATAATATAGCGGCTATCGAGATCATTGACGTGGGGTCCTTAAGTTTAGATGTGAGATTAACGGTGGGAGGAACCAGCGGATCGAAAGCAGTGGGAAAAGCAGGTGGCAAATCGCCCGAAGAGGCTGCAGCGTGGGCGGTGGATTTGCTACGAGAATTCGTGGATGTGGTAGGGGCAGAAGTGTTAGGATAGGCTAAGTGAGAAGAAGAGTAAGAGGGTGGAGAAGGATTGAGAGTGTGGAAAAGAATGAAGTTCGAGTAATTAGCGGAGGCTGGTCTACTAGAAGATTAGTAGATACATAAGTGAATTTGTTGCGGAATGGGGAAGGTGGGCAAAGAAGAGGAGTTACGTTGGGGTTTCCTCTCTTAAAACTCCAATTAGGGTTTAGTATCGATTGAGAAGGGGAGTGAGACGTACTATGACTAAGTTTATGTTGAAGAAGGGATTGAGAAGAATAAGAATTAAGCTTCTGTTGGGTTTATTGTTAAAATTACGATTAGACTTAACGTAGTCAGCTTCTGTGGTCAATCTTCTCATGCTCATCTTATCCAGATGAAAATCATTGCCAGATGGATTTGCGAAAAGCCATCCGTATTTGTGGCAAATTTTAAGGATAAATTCTGGAATTCTTGGAATTAGGGGCAGAGATTTTCTTACAGTCTTTGATGACGATGGTGAGCTTTCGATTAAAGAATTGTGTCATCCAGATGGTATCAGCTTATCGAGGAGATCCGCTGACGATGTAATCAATGTATTCTTCGGACTTGCATTTGTTGTCGTTATTAATTTTGTCAATCCTTTGATTCCGTTCGGTGAGGGTCCATATTTTACCGAGATGCATAATTGTGGGTGAGGGTTGCAGGTTGTAGAGTTGGCAGTGTGGTAGATCATAGCAGCTGATGGATAATTTACAGTTTCATGGAATGGTTGGTATGTGGTGGCATGATTGAAGCTGGAGTAGTAGAATGCGGTTCTGACGGGGTGGTGCACGCAGTTTTCAACATCTCAGTGAGGATGGAAGTATTATAGATAGAATTGGATTCTAGCTAAGGAATGTCGTCAATTTTGTCTGATGTAAGTTTGATTTAGCTAGTCTATACATTTGAGTTAAGATTTGAGGTTTGTTGAGTGGTCCGCAATATTGCTGAATTCGTCAAAACTTTTATTAAAGTCATCAAGTTTTGATAGCTGGCTAAGAAATTTCTTATAACACAGGTTGTTGTCCGACATGAAAGATGCAAGGGAGTCATTAATACACTTGATAGCACGAATCAAATGGGACAGGGAAATGTTATTGCATTCATCGCAGAAAAACAAAAACGTAAACGATAGCCGGTTTGTTCAGTCCAACACACGTGGGGTGGAAAGATTTACCACAAAGACTTAATTAGTTCCGCGTTAGTATCATTAACCGCACAATTGTAGTATCCACAGAACCGGGACATTATTTGGGAAATAACGGCGATGACCGAAACTTGCAACTAGACAGAATTAAATAATTGAAAAAAAAAGAAAAACACGTCCGAACGGTTTAGAAGTTGGAAGTTGTAAAAAAAACAATGCCGAAAAAAAATTCGTTTCCTAGCAATACATATTCCAACCCTTTCAAGATCCTTCCGAAACTCTTCTCGTTATTTGGAATCATTTGTAATACGTTTGCTACCTTGCCCTCAGCGCTAGTATCAAAGAGTTTAGCCGTTCTTCCGCAACCCAACCATTGTGTTATACAGCAGCTCCAAACTGAACTTTAAAATTTTTAAAAGCGGTATTGCCATCGAACGCAGGAGGCTTCAAAATTCATTTCTGGTTGCTAGAAAATTCAGGAATTATTCTGGTACTGCATTGTTGAGTGTTCTTTCTGAAAAACTGGGTATGATTGTCCAACCAGGTCTCAAACGTATTAATTTTTTCTTCAAGAACACTCACTTCCGAATTCTCTCATGGCTTTATAAAGTTCTACTCTGGCTATGCTATCATAGGCGGCTTTAAAGTCTATAAAAAGATGGTGTAGTGAGTTTTGAAACTCTAGACATTTTTCCATCACCTGCCTTAGGGTGTAAATCTGATAAGTTGTTGATTTGCCTGGGATGGTATGGACCAATGATAACCTTAGCGTATGGGGCTATCCTGTCTAGAAGGATAGAGGAGAAAATCTTATACGCGGTACTCAACAACGTTATACCACGATAATTGCTGCATTTTGTGATATCTCCTTTCTTATGTATGGGGCACAGGATGCCTCTTCGCCAGTCTTTTGACATAGCTTCTTCCTCCCATACTTGCACTATTATTTCATAAATTGCTTGGTGTAATGTGGGGCCTCCTTATTTTTAGCAGTTCCGCTGGGATCCCATCAGATCCCGGGGTCTTATTATTTTTTAGCCGATTTATCGCTCTGCTAACTTCGTCTATGCTTGGTGGCGGCAGCATAGTATGATCTTCAGTAATTGGTGGAGCCTCCAATTCCTTAGTTAACTGGCCATTTAGCAAGTCATGAAAGTGCTCTTCTCATCGCTCTAAGATGCCTTTAAGATCGGCGATCAGGTTACCCTGTTTGTCCTTGCAGTATGTGAACTGTTTTTTCATATCTTCTGTGCTCTTTATATTGATCTTCGCGTGCCCGCTCTCTATGTTTCATGCTCGGTACGCAACATTCTTACGTTCATTCGCTAGCTTACACTCATCATCGAACTAGTCGTTCCGATCTCTACGACTACTACCTAAGATGGAGTCAGCCGTACTAATGACAGTATTTTTAAGGCGTGTCCATTTCTCTTCTACACCTGACATCTCAGCTCTATGACTTACTCTCCCTGCATTTAAGACGAGTCCTATCACTTGACCGTAGTTGTTTCTGGTATCTTCTTTGCGAAGGGCAGCCGTGTTGACTCGAATCTGATTCGCGGATGCAGTCTTTCGTGATAATGCAATCCACGCTCGGAGCACCATACCAACAAGAATCGACGTTGGCACTTCGGGTTGTGGGGCCGGTCTATCAACACGTGGTCTATCTGGTTGCGAGTGGCTCCATCAGGAGATACCCAGGTGGTTTTGTGGATATTTTTACGCGCAAACCTTGTACTCGCAGCGACCATATTATTGCTTGCAGCCATCTCTATGACTCGTTGTTCATTCTCATTAGTGTTCTCGTATATGCTACGTTTATAGATAAGACTAACGTAACTAAAACTGTATGTAACATAGAAATATAAATAAAAATGGATATTTTTTACACAAATTTTAATTTTACAATTGTACTTGTTGTAGATCTGTGTCATTGTTTGTGTGGGTTGTAAAGCTTCGTATGGCTGTGTGCTGATTTTTTTTTTAAATTATTCGTTGATTGTACTTATCCCAGGGTCACGATGTATATTGTCATTTATTAAGTACCAAGAAGCGTTGATAATTGTATTTTATTTTGTAGCCTTTGTATTATAACGGAGTTTTCCCAGCCGGGGTTAACTCAGCGTGACTAGGGTTCAGAGAAAAATGTTCGTTACAATAAAATTTCTATTTGGTGACTCTTCGAATTATTGTCTTTATTTTTCCTTATTATTTATACTATATTGGTTTACCGATGCGATAGCCTGAGCAATGCGTGAGCATGAGCCAGGGACGAGCGTAAATCCTGAGCGGTACACGGGCGTGAGCCTGAGACGAGCGTGAGTCCTGAGCGATGAGGGGCGCTTGCCTGAGACGAGCGTCAATCCTGAACGATTTGTGGGCGTGAGCCTCAGTCGAGCGTAAATGCTGAGCGAAGCGTGGGCGTGAGCCTGAGACAAGCGTGTGCCCTAGGCGATGTTTAAGCCTGAGACAAGCGTGAATCCTGAGCGAAGCGTGAGCTTGAAACGAGCGTAAATCCTGAGTGATTTGTGGGCGTGAGCCTGAGACGAGCGTAGATCCTGAGCGATGTACGGGAGTGAGCCTGAGACGAGCGTCAATCCTGAGCGGTTTACTGGCTTGAGCTTAAGACGAGCGTGAATCCTCAGCGATGCGTGAGCGTAAATCCTGAAAAGGTCGTGGGACGGCAAGGATAATGACGGCTACAGTTGATGACGTCGGCAGCGAGATGCTGTGATGTACCAGCGTAAAAACCTGCGGGGCAACCACACAGCGAAGTTACGTTGTACAACGGCAGAGTTGTGACGAATGCAGGAAGACGACGTCGGCAGCGATATGCTGTGATGTACCAGCCTAACAACCTGCGGGGCAACCGCACAGCGATGTAACGTTGTACGACGGCAAAAATTGTTACGAATGCAGTGGGCGACGTCGGCAGTGATATGCTGAAATGTAAAAACCTGCGGGGCAACCACACAGCGAAGTTACGTTGTACGACGGCTGAGTTGTGACGAATGCAGGTAGACAACGTCGGCAGTGATATGCTATGATGTACCAGCGTAACAACCTGCGGGAAAACCACACAGCGATGTTACGTTGTACGACGGCAAGAATTGTGACGGATGCAGTGGACGACGTCAGCAGCGATATGCTGAGATGTACCAGCGTAAAAACCTGCGGGGCAACCACACAGCGAAGTTACGTTGTACGACGGCAAGAATTGACGAATGCAGTGGACGACGTCAGCAGCGATATGCTGAGATGTACCTGCGTAAAAACCTGCGGGGCAACTAGAAATCGAAGTTACGTTGTACGACGGAAGAGTTGTGATGAATGCAGGAAGACGACGTCGGCAGCGATATGCTGTGATGTACCAGCCTAACAACCTGCGGGGCAACCGCACAGCGATGTAACGTTGTACGAATGTTGTATTAAGATTAATTCTAGCACTTACCGAGGCATGATCCAGGCAATGGCAACTAAAGAAAGCGACTAAGAGGGCGATCGCCTGCGTGCTCGCCCTTTTATACCATTTTGCATTGCAAAATTTCTTTGTCACGTGCTGTGATGTGATTGGCCAGTCCGGTGGCGTGATGTTGCTGTTGTCGTTTTACTTTTCATACCTACTTGTTGGCTGCACTGCGTTAGTACAGGGTGCATCCGAATTTGGGAAAAAGAATATGACATGTTTTGTCTGAACAAAATTTGGCCACAAGAATTTTGTTCCTCACAGTATAATGGCAAGGTTTGATGCTCTGGCAGTGCTGTAGTCCGTACGCCCAGATTGGTTTTGTAATTGCTTTGTAGATTAATAGTTTGTTTTGTGTCGATAATTTTGAATTATTTTTCAGGAGCCAATACAGTTGTCTGAATGTATTCTTAATTTGATATCGTTTTTGGATTATGTGGAGTTTCCAAGACAGTTTGCTGTCTGTCTATGTTACGTCCATGTCCAATACGTCGTTACGTCCACGTTCACGTCCAACACAAAACAAATAAAAATATATTTAATATTCGATAAACACTTACCCCACTTTTCCTGGCAGTTGCCGTCGACGCCGACGCTGCTTCCACACAATTCACATGTGTATGTCTGAAGAACAAAAGAAAAAAAAAGCAGAAGGGGCGTCGTTATAATATTAAATTTCACTAACCTGTTGATTTGGGTGGCAGTCCTGCATGTTTCAGTTTTCTGATTCTTATCCAACGTTAGTGTGAACAAATTATGATATTCTGGATTATGATCGAGACAAGACTTTATCGTTAGTCTGTCATTTGCTAAAGCTAAAATTGGTACTTCGCCGTTTGTCTGATGTAACCATTTCATATCCAGAATTGCGGCTGTCTCAATACGATGCATTTCAACAAAAATATTTGTTACTGGTTCAAATTTAAGAAGATAAATTCGAGGTTTTTTTTGGCGACAAGGTGGAGATGTCGACTCCGCATTGTTGCCTTCCAACTGATATGTTCCACCCACAAAGTATGAAAGACAATCGGGATGAAAACACCATTCAATCGAATCAGCAGAATATTCTGTGTCCAGGGTATGAAGAGTTATCAAATCAAAAAAACAATAATTGATCACTCTCAGTCTGTCAGCTGATATGTTGACATAAATCATCTGTTCAATTGGACTAGAGTAATTGTAATGGCAAACATTTCCCACACAGATGGTGTTGGGAAAGCAAAAGTGACTTGAGAGCTTAGACAAATATTTTGTAGTAAAGTTGGTTTGAGGGTTTGCTGTAAAAAACATAAAAAGGTATGTGCTTAATAATTGTTGTAGGTGTTGGATGTATGATATTCGTGTTCTATGCCGTTAGTAAATGTGACCAAAACTTAAAAAGGGACGGGAAGAAGAATTGATTTTTATACTAGTTAAACAAGGACAGAATTTCTATTTTAGGGGATAAAGAAAGGAGAAAATATTTCGGCGCCAAAATTTTAATAGAAATAATTAAAATTAGATAGCGATTTTGGACGGTCGACGAAAAGGACATTGATATAGTAAGGATAGAAAGGTATAAGAAATGACTTAAAGAAAAGGAAAAGCGAAGGAAATTTTTCTAGAAGGTTCGGTGAAAAGGTTTCTTCAGTCGTAGAGAGAAATTGAGAGTCAGTCGAAGACTATTAGTTTGTGACGTAAAGTCGTCTCCCCTTAAATAAAAAAAAAATTTATACAAAGGCCATAAAGGAATTTCTAAATTTTAAAAGTTTTATTAGTGGAAACTGTACAGCTAAAGTTAAAAAAAGTGCGAGTGCGCTGACCAGTTTTTAAAAAAGGCGACCTGTTGAGAACCGCCATATTCTATCATAAAACCAAAATTTGAAATTTTAAAAGTTTTATTAGTGGAAACTATACAGCTAAAGTTAAAAAAAAGTGCGAGTGCGCCAAACGCCATATTCTATCATTAAACCAAAAATTGAAATTTTAAAAGTTTTATTAGTGGAAACTATACAGCTTAAATTAAAAAAAAGAGCAGGGTAGGCTGTGTCGTCTACACGGACGCGAGGGATTTGAGCGTGACAACGGTTACAAACATTTACTGACTGTATACACTGTTTATTTTTAATTTTTTTTTATTTAATTTTTATGTATGTACATTTAACTTAAATTAAAGTGTATATCTAGTTTTCCAGTTTATGTTGTTATAAAATAATTTACGGGCTCACATGGTCTATACTGACGTTTAGACGGCATACGAGTATATTTCAGAGGTTGCAGCTTTATTGGCCAAAAACGGTAATTGAATATAAACTTTGCCAAGCCTTATCCCATGTATTTTAAATGACTGAATGTCATACACATGCGAAAATACAGAGTCGGGCAATTCATTCCACAAAATTTTTGAGCGGCTAAAGAAAGAATGTTTGAATTGATCGGTACGTCCGAAGATAGGTCTAAAGCTGTTTTCGTATTATAAAAAAAGAGCAGGGCTGTGTCGAAGATACGGCCGTGGGTTTTAAGCGTGACAACGTCTGTCCGGGACGAAAGAAAAGAAAACAAAGATCTTGTTGTCTGTGGGACATAAACACGGACGGATATATTAAAAAAAATTTCTATAGTAAATACAAGTCCTACGACCGTAGCTCATCACATACATCATCATCACATCACATTATATATAAATTATTTATCAGCGAATTTAAATGTTCATAACCATTAACTGTGAAGTGGCTGCATATTGCATATCACTGCCCAAACAGAGTAATCAGCTTTTTTGGTTTCAACTCATTAAAAAATTTGAGTTGTTTTAAATTAAATTTAAAGAGAAGAGAAGTGAGCAGCACTAACCAATGCATCGAAATGGTATGCTAAGAATGTCGCTTTGAAACATGCAGGCCAATTATTCGTAATTAAATTTCTTTTGCATGGTTCTCTCCCTTCTGTAATAGATCAAAGAGTTATTCAATTTATAAAAAAATTGAGTAATTTTAAAATAGATTTTAAGAGAAATGAAATTGAAAAGAGAAGAATTTCGCTTTGATACATGCAGGCCTCTTTTGCATGGTTCTCTCTTTTCTGTAATTGATCGAAGAGTTATTTACTCTAGTTACTGTAAACATGACTAAGGATAAGATAAGCGAAAAGAAAAGGAAATAGTTGCAAGGAAGCTTGCAGCACTGTATCGAGCAGAGCAGAGGACCGATAGAAAATGAACAGAGACTATACTATCACTACGGCTGCGGTAAAGAATTAAGAATCTTCGCAGCATGTGCTGCACAAAAAAATGGCAGGCAGTCGGTATGCACGAAATTGCGGCTATATTTTGAACCGACTTACAGTCGCTTGTAGGGCGTCAATTTGACATTTACATTTTGCTATTTGCATCCAATTTTAAGTAGCTGCGTAAACTGCGCAGTCGATTTTTCTTTAATGCATTGGCTGAAAAGTGAATTGTTGGCCAAAATGCAGCATAAATTGCGCAGCGGCTGAATTCTTGACCGCAGCCTACTACTGCATATGTTTGTTTCGTTCTGCTCTGCTTGATTGTATGTTATTGAAACCACATACATGATCATCAATCACATGACATACAACAGAATAAATAATTTATAAGCTGATTTAAATGTTCATAACAATTTATTGTGAGGTGGGTACTTATTAAATCAATCATATCACTGCACAAACATAGTAATGAGTTGCGTCGATAGAAGTAGGAGAAGTAAGAGCTGTTAAAAAAATATGTGCGTGTAATCTTTACGCGCGGTTGGAGTGAAATTCTTTGACGTTGTGGCCAATATTACGATTAAATTAAAAGGCACGAGTCGCTTGAGAAATTGCTTAGTTCCCGAAATTCCAGACCCTATTGGCCAGATCCCAGAATTTCCATAGGAACAAGTCTTATAGTCACATATTAGTCCTACATTCCGAGTTTCATACGAATCCCTTGAGAAATGGCTTGGTTTCAAAAATCCCAGACCCTATTGGCCTGATCCCAGAATTTCCATAGGAACAAGTTAATAGTCACATATTAGTCCTAAATTCCGAGTTTCATACGAATCCCTTGAGAAATGGTTTGGTTCCAAAAATCCCAGACCCTATTGGCTAGATCCCAGAATTTCCATAGGAACAAGTCTTATAGTCACATATTAGTCCTACATTCCGGATTTCATGCGAATCGCTTGGGAAATGGCTTGGTTCCAAAAATCCCAGACCCTATTGGCCAGATCCCAGAATTTCCATAGGAGCAAGTCTTATAGTCGCATCCTACATTCCGAATTTCATGCGAATCGCTTGGGAAATTGCTTGGTTCTAAAAATCCCAGACCCTATTGGCCAGATCCCAGAATTTCCATAGGAGCAAGTCTTATAGTCGCATCTTAGTCCTACATTCCGAATTTCATGCGAATCGCTTGAGAAATTGATTTGCTACAGAAATTCCAGACCATAATAATCATATTCCAGAATTTCCATAGGAACAAGTCTTATAGCCACATATTAGTCCTACATTCCGAGTTTCACACGAATCCCTTGAGAAATGGCTTGGTTCCAAAAATCCCAGACCCTATTGGCCAGATCCCAGAATTTCCATAGGAACAAGTCTTATAGTCACATATTAGTCCTACATTCCGAGTTTCATACGAATGTCTCGTAACACTGTCTCGCAACAGTGTGAGCACTTTTAACAGTGTGAGCACTTTTAACAGTGTGAGCACTTTTAACAGTGTGAGCACTTTTAAACAGTGTGAGCACTTTTTAACAGTGTGAGCACTTTTTAACAGTGTATACCTTGTAGTGAGACGTTGTCACGTCAAAAAGATGACAGTGCTACGACATGCACCGTATCTCATCACATATATCATCATCATATCACATTAAATGAAATAAATTATTTATAAGCGAATTTAAATGTTCATTAGCACTAATTGTGAAGTGGCTGCATATTGCATATTGGATATTGCATATCACTGCCCAAACACAGTAATGCAGCTTTTGGTTTCAACCAAATTTGAGTAGTTTTAAATTAAACTTGAAGAGAAAAGAAGTAAGCAGCACTAACCCTACTCTAGTTACTGTATACATGAGTAAGGATAAGATAAGCCAAAAGAAAAGGAAATAGCAGCAACAGCAAAATCGCTTGCAACTTGTAAATGGCCTTGCCTCTTTTTTGTAACATTTGTTTTTTTTTCTCTATCACAAAGCACTGTTTTATCTTCCAGACCCTACTGGCCAGATCCCAGAATTTCCATAGGAACAATGGTTATAGTCGCATCTTAGTCCTACATATTGAATTTCATATGAATCCAGAATCCAGAAATTCCAGACAATAGTGATCATATTCCAGAATTTCCATAGGAAGAAATCTTATAGTCACATCTTAGTCCTACAGTCCGAATTTCATGCGAATCGCTTGAAAAATTGCCTTGTTCCAGAAATTCCAGACAATAATGATCATATTCCAGAATTTTCATAGAAAGAAAGCTTATAGTCACATCTTTTTTTTTTTTTAAAAAAAAAAACCCTAGTCCAAGTGACTGACACCGCGACCTTAAGGATCTTTTGTATCAATAGGGCATTAATTATCTAATAGACATACAACTTTCCTAATAAAAGATAATATGTCCTTAGTAGCAGAGTTTTTCAACTCCGCTGTTGAGCATATTTCCTTATGCAATATGCGTTTCCTTAACCAAATAAGTGCTGGGCAATCGCAGAGAACATGTTCGGATGACTCCTCATCCTCCGCACAGAATCTACATTCTGTGACAGAGCCCACACCCATTTTGCTAAGATGATATCTTAGGCCACAGTTGCCAGTTAGAAAACTCACTAGTTTCCTAATGCTACCTTTATCTAAATGCAGGATTTCTATATATGCATAGGGTCTGATCAGTTGTTTGGATTGCCTTAGCCCCGGGGTATTAACCCAATGAGCCAGGCGAAGTTTGCCCTCCCAGCAGTTTATCACCTTTGTGGCGGCACACCAATTGACGCTACAAAATGGTTCAGGTCCTATGAATGCAGTTTCCGAACCAGCCCTAGCTAGTTCATTTGCGGCTTCGTTGCCTGCGATACCTCGATGACCTGGTACCCAACCGAGCTTAACCCTGTTGTGTCTGGCTAGAGATTGCAATGCATCGTAGCAGCTTTTGACTGTTAATGAGTCCATTGACTTGGACGACAGAGCTTTGAGTGCTGCCTGGCTATCTGAATAGATATATATTCTAACGCCTTTAACGCTGTAACGTGTTTTCTCAGCTGAGGTACGACTCAGCGGCTTTCCAGGGTTCAAATAAAAGGTCACGTGGAACAAATTAAATTTCTGGTAATGTTCCTTCTTTATTTCGTGATTACTACTATACTTGGCAATGTTCGTGATTTCTACTCTACTTGACAATGTTGTTGATAACTTACGAACTATAATAGATATCTTGCTAAAGTACCGTCGCGGTCGGTATTTGACGGCCTAGCGCACAAGGCTCGACAAGTGCGGGATGAAGGGTGCTGCAGGTCTATTCGACAAGACGTAATCAACAGCGAGCGGGGCGGAATAAGGAGTGCTGCAGGTCTATTCGACAAGACGTAATCAACAGCGGGCGGAGCGGAATGACGGAATGCTGCAGGTCTATTAAACAAGACGTCAACAGCGAACGGGGCGAAGTAAGGAAGGCTGCAGGTCTATTCGACAAGACGTAATCACCAGCGGGCGGAGCGGAATGACGGAATGCTGCAGGTCTATTAAACAAGACGTCAACAGCGAGCGGGCCGAATGAGGAATGCTGCAGGTCTATTAAACAAGACGTAGTCAACAGCGAGTGGGGCGGAATAAGGAGTGCTGCAGGTCTATTCGACAAGACGTAATCAACAGCGGGCGGAGCGGAATGACGGAATGCTGCAGGTCTATTAAACAAGACGTCAACAGCGAGTGGGCGGAATGAGGAATGCTGCAGGTCTATTAAACAAGACGTAGTCAACAGCGGGCGGAGCGGAATGACGGAATGCTGCAGGTCTATTAAACAAGACGTCAACAGCGAGCGGGCGGAATGAGGAATGCTGCAGGTCTATTAAACAAGACGTAGTCAACAGCGAGTGCCAAGTACCCCTTTCCTGGGACTGTTCGGAAAGGGGCTGCTGCAGGGTTACCTGCAGAAGCGGGGAGAGGGGGAGAAGGGTAGGTAGTGACGTGGTTTAGAGACGGTCGTCCGGTCTGGTGAAATGTATATCGGAGTGTTCGGAGGAGAACGCCCAAAAATTGTGCGCAAGTTTACCGACGGTCGCCCAGTCTGCTTTTAATTTATTTTATTTGGCGTTCTGAACAGAACGCCTCAAAAATCAGTGTGGTGTTCTCAAAAGAACGCTCACACTCTGTCTCATTCATAAGGAATTCGACTGTCCAACTCATAGGGAGTTCGACAATATTTCATATGAAATTGCCGAACCTAACTAACTTTTTTGTGGCCCTTGTTGGTTGCACGGAGCTGACGGTTCTACAGGATAAACTAATACAACGTAATTAACTTACTAATTTTTCTTATTGCTAATATGTGTGGACGGTGGGCGGATAGTGTCCATCTTTCGTGTTTTCTTCTTTTTTTTTCTCTCTATCCGGTTCTTAAAATTAAACTTATAACTATTTCGTTGACATTAGGATCTTAGTTCTAGGTAGTGTGGACTTCTGGGCGGATAGTGTCCATCTTTTTGTTTTCCTTTTTTTTCTATCCTCCGGCCTTAAAATTAAACTTATGACTATTTCCTTAATATTAGGATCTTAGCTCTAGGTAGTGTGGACTTCTGGCGGATAGTGTCCATCTTTTCGTTTTCCCTCTTTTTTTTTTCTATCCTCCGGCCTTAAAATTAAATTAAACAATTTTATAATTCAATTCGTTTCTTTAATTCGTGTTTTTTTCTTTCTTTTATAATTCATGTTTTCTTTTATAATTCATTTTTTTTTGTTTCTTTCTTTTATAATTCATTTTAGAATTCATGTTTTCTTTTATAATTAATTTTTTTTTTTTTTGCTTTTATAATTCATTTTAATTTTATAATTCATGTTTTCTTTTATAACTCATGTTTTTATTTTTTTTTCGGTGAGAACAGGAGTAAAATAAAAAAATAACAAACCAAAAAACAATAATTATTCAATTAGAATAACTTAATTTAATATAATAAACTTAATTTAATTTACTGGATCGGGGTTTTGCCCTTCGGCGTACAATGCTCCGTTTTTTATTATGACGGATCGGGTGACTCCCTTGAGGTGGGTGATGCCGTTCCCTAGCCGTCGACCATAGATGTACCCATACGTCCCGACTCTGCGGAAATTCTTTTTCCGGTTTCGGGGATGGTGAGCCAGAAGAATTCATCTCCCAGGTCCAGGGGTTTCTGTTGTGGGCCTACGTGGGGCAAGGGTTGGACGGAGCTTATGGTCACGACTGTAGGACTCGGGCGGTGGCTGGGAGACCCTCTTCCGGCTTGCTGAAGTGACGATGGGCTGGAGGCTGGTGTCTCTTTGCGATTCGTCGGGGCTGTCACGGGGTATTTCGGGGTGTATGTGCGGTTCTGGGTCCGCTTGCGGTCTTAGCGACGGTTGTCGTATCCCTGTTGACGGTTACGGCGGTACTTGACTTGGTGTTGGTTTCGGGAGCGGTTTCTGGAGCGGAGCTACTGGAATTGGTGGTAGCGGCAGTACTCTTTCTGGGGGCGGAGCTCTTGGCTTTGGCGGTAGTTTCGGAAACGGTTTCTGGAGCGGAGTTACTGGACTTTTTGGTAGCGGAAATAGTCTTTCTGGTGGTGGACCCCTTGGCTTGGGTATTCTTCCTGGTGGTACTGGCGGTGGGGTTCATGGTTGTGGCGGTCGATCGGGCCGTGCTGATGGCCACTATGTTTTCGGGAAAACCGGTCGGCTGGGGTTCGTCTTCTTGTGGTTGTGGTGGGTTCGGAACCAGTTGATTCGGGTCCTTCCCCCTTTGTCGATGAATCACCCGGCAGATGGTTGCGACCTCGGCTGCATTGAGTGGTCGGTTGGCCGGGGGTGGTGGTCGTCGGGCTGGGCTGCCCTGAGTATTCCGGCGGCGGTCTTTTGCTGGGGGGTCGGTATTTTGGCTGGGCGCGTACGACGACGAGTGCTCGGCTGCGGTAGCCGTGCGGTGAAGGCGACTGTATGTTCCGACATTTCGTTTTCGACTGGTTATATCGGTTGATTGTCAGAGCTATTTATACCCATAACTTCGGCGATGTCGTTATCAGCTGTATTTCCGGTTTTTCTAAGGTCCTTTATATGAGCAGTTATTACTTCTTTTGCTGGCCCTTGGACTCTATAGACGACTGGGGAGAGTTTTTTGGTGACTTGGTATGGTCCCACAAAACGGGGGGCTAATTTCGCCGAGAATTGGTTTGCGGCGGATGAGAGTGGCCTGTGGCGGAGGTATACTGATTCTCCTATGTTGGGTGACCAGGTCCGACGTCGCAGGTCATAATACCGCTTCTGCTTTCCGAATGCTTTGGCCATGTTGATACGTACTAGGGCCAAGATATCATGCAGGGCGGTGATTCTCTCTGTGGTGTCTGGCGGTTTATTTAGTTCGATGGTTGGAGTAGTCGGAAGGCGAAGTTCCCTGCCGTAATTTAGATATGCGGCGGTATAACCGGTAGTTTCATGCTGACTTGTGTTTATGGCCAACATGAACTCGGGGAGATACTCATCCCATCGGCGGTGATCCTTTCGAATATACTGAGCGACCATAGTTTTGATGACCCGATTAACCCGCTCGGTGAGGTTTGCCTGGGGGGTGTAGGGAGGAGTAAATCTTTGTTTTATGTGTAGTTCATGCAATAGTGCTTGGAACTGCTTACTTCTATACTGGGTGCCATTATCGGTGATTAAGGTTTTCGGACACCCATACCGGCTTAGGATTCTTTCCTTGAAACCTTTAATCAGTGCAGGCGTAGTCGCATCGCGCAGGGCCAGGAACTCGGTCCACTTGGTGAACTTATCATGGAACACCAATATTACGGTATTTCCTCTGGTGGAACGGGGCAGTGGTCCGATGAAATCCGAGCATACTACTTCCCAGGGCTGTTCGGTGGGAGTCATGTGCATTTTGCCGGCTGGTTTGCTGGATGGGACCTTGTATTGGATGCATGTCGAACAGCGTCATACAAAACGAGCCACGTCTCGAAAAAGTCCAGGCCAATAATAACTCTGCGCTAATCTGGCGATTGTTTTGGCGACGCCTAAATGACCGGATGTGACGTCTGCATGATTGTCTTGCATCACTTGCCAGCGAAGCGGTTTTGGGACGCATATCTTCCAGGCAGTCGCGGGTTCGGTTTGGTATGTTGGATTATATATGTGTCGGTATAATGTTCCATTCAATACCTGGTAGTCGGGGTTCTCTTTTGGCCGTTCCTTCACCATTGTGGTCCTTGCTTCATACCATGGACAGGTGGCAGTAATTGGCAAGATAATCCGCACTGGGGGGATCGTGGTCGGATGTCGAGACAGTACGTCGGCTACGGTATTCAAAGACCCTTTTCGGTAGCGGATCTCGAAGTCGTACTGATGTAACTCGATGGTCCACCGTGCGAGTCGGCCGGACGGGTTTTCTAAGGTTTGCAGCCACTTAAGCGAGCGGTGGTCGGTGTGCACAATGAACCGATACCCTTCTAAATAGGGTCGCATCTTTCTGATGCCCCATATGACTGCCAAACACTCTCGCTCGGTGACCGAATAATTTTTCTCGGCGTCATTGAGAGTACGGCTGGCATAGGCGATGACATGTTCCTGGTTGTCTATTGACTGAGACAGGACGGCCCCCAGTCCTTCGGCACTGGCATCGGTTTGGAGCAGGAAAGTTTTCGTGAAGTCCGGGCAAGCAAGAATCGGTGCTTCGGTCAATTTAGTCTTCAATGTTTCAAATGCCCTTTCTTGACTTTCGTCCCACTGCCACTTCTGCTTTTTCTTTAGCAATTGCGTGAGGCGGCTACCTTTGACATTCTGGGGTGGTAATAGCATTTTTATGTCTGCAACTTTACTGGGGTCGGTGTGGATGCCATCTTGGCTTACCATATGCCCGAGGTACCTCATCTGTGATCGACCAAACTCACATTTATCAGGATTAATTTTCAGCTTGGCCACCTCTAGTCGGCGAAATACTTCCGTGAGGGCCTTCATATGTTCGGAGAAGGTATTTCCTATAACTATGATGTCGTCCAGATACGCAAACGCAAATGGCTCTAGTTCAGGACTAATGATACGATCTAGGAGGCGTTGAAACGTTGCGGGTGCTTAGTGGAGCCCAAATGGCATTACCTTCCATTAAATTAAACCACGCCCCGCGACGGTAAAGGCGACGTACTGTCGACTGGCTGGGTGCAGAGGTATTTGCCAGTAGCCTTGTTTTAGGTCAATAGTAGATATGTATCTAGCCGCTCTCAACTTAGCTAGGATATGATTTATTTGCGGTAGCGGGTATGCATCTTTAATTGACACCTCATTAAGCTGGCGGAAGTCCACGCATAGTCTCCAGGTCCCTTGCGTTTTCTTTACCAGGACAATGGGTGAGCTGTAGGGGCTAATGGAGGGCTCGATCTTATCCTCAGCTAGCAATTGATTTATCTCTTTATCGATTACGGCCTGCATAGCTGGGTTTCGAGGCATATACCTCTGTTTAAACGGTCTAGAGTGCTTGAGACGTATGACATGCTCCGCTATGGGGGTCACCCCTTTCATAGCTTCGAACTTGGGAAGTTCGGGCAGGTATGTGTTGGTTCTGGCAGAGGCTTTGCAGTTCATCTCCAATGCACGATCGGCCAGCACCAGTATCGATGACTGCCTCAAAGGCGTGTTGCCCTAATCTAACCGGCAATGAATAATGGCTGAGACTGGCGGTTAATGGCGGAACGTCGATTGTCTCAGGGTTTCGGACGTTCCGTTGGCGTTTCCCGCCTGGCAGGTACAGTGTAGGCTCTGGATGCCTTCGGTGCCGCATCGTGAGCAGAATACTCGGCGGTTCTGGCAGGTGTATCGGGTATGCCCTGGTTGTCCACACGACCAACAACAATTTCCCCGGTTATAGGTGGGTGTAGGCTGGAGCGGTCGGACCGGCGGTTGTGCCGTCCCTGACACGGAGTTGCTTTCTCCTGTCAGTCGGCGAGTCGTCTGTGTTGTGGGATGGTGCAATGTTGCATTGTGTCGCGTGGGTGGCATAGTACTTCGGTGTGGTGGCAAAAATGGTCGATTCGGCGGACCGTTGGGGCGGGATACTGGTGCCTCATTCTGTAGACACTCAAAATCTTCTACCAGCGCGGTTAACTCGTTGAGAGTAACGAATTCTCCTCGTTTGATATAGTACCGGTATTCCGGTCGGAGATTATCGTAAATCCGGTCTAACCTTTCTTCTAAACTAAGGGAATCTTGCCACCTTATCAGGGTTTGGATGGCAGTTATATACTCCTTTCCTCTTTCGCGCGCCATTTGCGTGCGATTGCGGATGCGGTCTAATAACTGAGTGTTATATCGTCTGGGTCGCAACTCCCGACTAAACTCGTCCCACGTATAAATGTGTTCTCGGTTGTTCCGATACCAGGCCAGTGCGGATGACTTAAGTAATTCGGGCAGCGTTTTGACGATTCTATCAAGAGGTAGATGATAGCAATCGGCCAATTCTTCGATCCGCTCTAGGAATTCCAGTGGGTTGCTGTTGCCGTCATACCGAACGTTCCACTTCCGCACCTTATCCATCACATCTGCATTCGTGGGTAGGGGTGCGGTGATGACGGTGGGTGGTTCGAAAGACGCGTGACTGGTGTGTGAAGTAACGGCGGCGGTTGTCTGTTCAGGTTTTCTTTCCGGATTAGTGTGGAGCGTCTGTGGTTGGTATGCAACCGGCAGTACTTGCAAATGATGACAGGTTGTTGGATCTTGTTGGACGGCTTCGGATGTCCCACTTCCTTTTTGACGGAGATCAGGGCAAGATTTATTTTTGTTGATTTCCTGTGACAGCTTCTTCCGTAGTTCGTCCATGGTGCCAGTACTGTCCAAGCCTCGTCGCTTCAATTCCACAATCAGCTCCTCCTTCTTCATTTGGTATATACCAATTGGTTGATCTTCCGCCATGGTAAATTTTAACTCGGTAATCGGTCGGGTGAAATGTGGACAAAAGTCCCTGCTCGGGAGCCAAATTTGTAACGTGTTTTCTCAGCTGAGGTACGACTCAGCGGCTTTCCAGGGTTCAAATAAAAGGTCACGTGTTACAAATTAAATTTCTGGTAATGTTCCTTCTTTATTTCGTGATTACTACTATACTTGACAATGTTCGTGATTTCTACTATACTTGACAATGTTGTTGATAACTTACGAACTATAATAGATATATTGCTAAGGAACCGTCGCGGTCGGTATTTGACGGCCTAGCGCACAAGGCTCGACAAGCGCGGGATGAAGGGTGCTGCAGGTCTATTCGACAAGACGTAATCAACAGCGAGCGGGGCGGAATAAGGAGTGCTGCAGGTCTATTCGACAAGACGTAATCAACAGCGGGCGGAGCGGAATGACGGAATGCTGCAGGTCTATTAAACAAGACGTCAACAGCGAACGGGGCGAAGTAAGGAAAGCTGCAGGTCTATTCGACAAGACGTAATCAACAGCGGGCGGAGCGGAATGACGGAATGCTGCAGGTCTATTAAACAAGACGTCAACAGCGAGCGGGCGGAATGAGGAATGCTGCAGGTCTATTAAACAATACGTAGTCAACAGCGAGTGGGGCGGAATAAGGAGTGCTGCAGGTCTATTCGACAAGACGTAATCAACAGCGGGCGGAGCGGAATGACGGAATGCTGCAGGTCTATTAAACAAGACGTCAACAGCGAGCGGGCGGAATGAGGAATGCTGCAGGTCTATTAAACAAGACGTAGTCAACAGCGGGCGGAGCGGAATGACGGAATGCTGCAGGTCTATTAAACAAGACGCAAACAGCGAGCGGGCGGAATGAGGAATGCTGCAGGTCTATTAAACAAGACGTAGTCAACAGCGAGTGCCAAGTACCCCTTTCCTGGGACTGTTCGGAAAGGGGCTGCTGCAGGGTTACCTGCAGAAGCGAGGAGAGGGGGAGAAGGGTAGGTAGTGACGCGGTTTAGAGACGGTCGTCCGGTCTGGTGAAATGTATATCGGAGTGTTCGGAGGAGAACGCCCAAAAATTGTGCGCAAGTTTACCGACGGTCGCCCAGTCTGCTTTTAATTTATTTTATTTGGCGTTCTGAAGAGAACGCCTCAAAAATCAGTGTGGTGTTCTCAAAAGAACGCTCACACTCTGTCTCATTCATAAGGAATTCGACTGTCCAACTCATAGGGAGTTCGACAATATTTCATATGAAATTGCCGAACCTCACTAACTTTTTTGTGGCACTTGTTGGGAATTTTATCCACTGAAAATAAAATGACTATATTTGACTCGTATATGGTCAATAGTGACTGGTGGTAGTTACACATGTGGTGTTGTGTGTTCGCTGTGTAGTCGAAATTATATTCGACTTATATACGGTATATAGTTACTAGCGGCAGTAACACATGTGGTGTTGTGTGATCGCTGCTCAGTAGCAGCAGCTGGTAACACCACATGCCGTCGGCAAATTCAGATTTTTGGCTGATAGGAC
Organism: Nephrocerus scutellatus; assembly: GCA_947095585.1. Lineage (NCBI taxonomy): Eukaryota > Metazoa > Arthropoda > Insecta > Diptera > Pipunculidae > Nephrocerus > Nephrocerus scutellatus. Next base: position 37,196,218 of record OX352762.1, read on the forward strand.
AGACAATGCTTAGCCGTAGGGTTTGTAACGACGGTACTTCGTTACAACGCCTTTACTAAGGTTTAACCTGACGCAGATCTCTATGGATTGGAGTTCAGCTTGGAAGACCGTTGGACTGTCTCCCATTGGTATCGAGACCTTTGTATTTGGTCCGTAGACACCGGCACCAACTCAAGATTCCATCTTTGATCCATCAGTGAACCAAACCAGACCATTAGCGTCTAGTGTCGGAGCACCATTAGACCAGCTTGCGCGGTCTGAGATCTCTACCTCAAATAACCTTCCGAAGCAGTACTCCCTGACCATAACGTCCGGTATTGTGCAGAACATGTCTCTTTCGGGAATTGAGTTGAAAATTCTCAGGTGTCCCACAAGGTCGCCTGGTTTATACTTTTATTCTAGTTGCAGCTTTATAGCGCATCTAGCGGCCGTCTTCCTAATGAAGATTTGAAGGGGCGAAAGACCTACGATAGCTTATAATGCTGTCGTTGGGCAGGTACGCATAGCACCTGTAATACCTAGACAGGCAATTCTTTGGAGCTTCTGAAGCTCGTTTGCCGTTGTCCGCTCAAGTACCTTGGGCCACCATACTATGGCCGCATACGTGATTATGGGTCTCACCATCATCGTGTAAATCCAATGTATCATCTTCGGATTGAGGCCACAAGTACTGCCGTAAAGTATTCTGCAGTCCCTTGTAGCGCGTTTAGGTGCAGACTTGATATGAGCATTCCAGTTAAGTCTTTTATCAAGGATAACACCGAGGTATTTGACCTCGCTGGAGTACATTAGAGTGGTGCCTTTAATGGTGATTGGATTTAAGTCAATCAACCTTCTTTTAGTGAAAGGCACTAGAACCATTTTGCAAGGATTGATGGATAACCCTTCCCTGCTACACCAGTCTAAAACTTTTAAAAGCGCACATTGCATGACAGCAGAAATAGTCGTGCAGTGTTTGCCTCTAATAATAATCGCTAGGTTATCAGCATAGCCAATGGCGATGTAGCCTGATCTGTATAGATTGGCCAAGAGATCGTCTATGACCAGTGACCACAGAAGGGGAGAGAGGACTCCTCCTTGGGGGCATCCCTTTACTGCGGTCACAGACACTGACACTCCTCCTGAGGAAGAAGTAATATCTCGACTCTCGAGCATAGCCCTAATCTATAGATTGGTCGAGGTTTCGATACCCTTGTTACTAATAGCTCTCTCTATAGAGTCATAGCCAGTGTTATCGAAGGCGCCTTCAATGTCTTGGAATGCACACAAAGCAACCTCCTTGGATCGAAACGTTCCTTCTATCTTTTTAACCAGATAGTGGAGGGCACCTTCTGTGCTTTTGCCTTTTCTGTATGCAAACTGACTTGAGTGCAAAGGAGCAGACACCTCTAGTCTGCTTCTAATATGAACATCAATGAGTCTCCCCATGATTTTCAGGATAAATGATGTTAGACTGATTGGTCTGTATGATTTAGGTAGCTCACTAGGCCTATTGCCAGGTTTGGGGATAAAAATCACGTTTACCTGTCTCCAGACAAAAGGGATGTATCCCCAATTGTAGCTAGCTCTAAATAATAAAATTAAGCTTGGAAGGATCGCATCGATAGCCTTCTGTAGAAGAGCAGGAAAGATGCCATCCCCCCAGGGGCTTTGAATGGTTTGAAGGAGCCTACTGCCCATCTAACCTTATCTGGGGTGAAGATCTTACCAGATAAACTATTAGTTCTACTAGCGATACTAACCCTTCGGTCAAGCGTGTTCGAATTTGTGTATGGTACACTGTTGTACGAGCCGAGGAAATGAACATGCAGAAGTTTTCTCAGGGTATCCTCACGGTCCGTCGTGTAGGTGCCATCAGTATTTTTCAACAGACACACACTATTTGTCTGATCCCTAACAAGTGCCTTGCGGATTCGTGCAGCTGCTGGCATTTCAGCGATATTCTCGCAGCACTTCCTCCACGTGGCCCACTTAGATCGTCTTAATACAGAGTTATACCCTGTGAGGGCGGACTTATATTCGTCCCAACTCTTCGTGCGTTTAGCAGAGTTGAAGAGCTTTTTAACTTTCCTCCTAAGCTTGGCCAGTATGTCATTCCACCAAGGAACTTTGCGTTTACAAAGGTTAGTTTTGACGACACAACTGCCATGATAGGAAGTAAGCAGTAAATCATTTACTTGGTAAGCTGCCTCATCTAGTACCTCTATGGTGTCAATAGGTGAGACAAGCAAATCTAATTTGAAAGGACTAGTCCTCGATAAAAATTCCAGTCCGTTGACTTAGGATCATATCTGGGAGAGGCATGTTCCAACGCGCCTGGAATGTCAAACCTGATGTGTTGATGGTCTGACAGCGAGGCCCCATCGGACACATGCCAATTAACAATAGAATTTGAGATAAATGGATTATGAGATCTAGTACCTCTTCGCGAATCGCATTTACGAAGGTTGGTTTAGAGCCCTTGTTTACAATATCTACATTATTGCTAATAAGATAATCTAAAAGACACTCACCACTTCGATTGATACCGCTGCTGCCCCAAACCTCATGTTGTGCGTTGGCATCACATCCTATAATGAATTGGATGTTCCGAGCTTTGCAGTGCGTCATCAGATCTTGCACCTCTTTTGGCGGAATGTTAGAACGGCAACAAGGTCTTTTGTTATAAATTCTGGAATGGGAAGAAAGTTAATATTAGATCTGATAAGGCAGGCCGCTCTTGGCACTGCCTCCCCACATTTTACTATCAACTTACCTTTCCCGTCCTTTAGACCCTTCACCTGTCCGCTAATAGCCCAAGGCTCCTGTATGAGGCCAAGTGTTATGTTCTCCTCGACGAATCTTTTGCTAAGTGCAGCGGACGCCCCCTTAGCAAGATGCAGATTCGCCTGTAGCACCTTTATGATGCTCATCCTTCCTCCTTCTGAGAAAGGGCCTGCCGGATTAGAACCGCTTTCTTGGGGCCCTTACCCCTGCGGCAGGCAGTCTGGCTCGGTTGACCCGTTGGTATACTATTGCCTAACTTACTCTTTGGAGCAAGTGCAGCTCTTGCTGCGTTTTTTTCCATTTCTGGAAAAATTTGATCCAGATGGCTTGGTAGCCTTGCTGCTTTTGGTTTCAACAAAATTTGAGTAGTTTTAAATTAAATTTGAAGAGAAAAGAAGTAAGCAGCGCCAACCCTACTCTAGTTACTGTATACTGTAAGGATAAGATAAGCCAAAAGAAAAGGAAATAGCAGCAACAGCAACGTCGCTTGCAACTTGTAAATGGCCTTGCCTCTTTTTTGTAACATTTGTATTTTTTTTCTCTATCACAAAGCACTGTTTTATCTTCCAGACCCTACTGGCCAGATCCCAGAATTTCCATAGGAACAATGGTTATAGTCGCATCTTAGTTTCATACGAATCCAGAATACAGAAATTCCAGACAATAGTGATCATATTCCAGAATTTCCATAGGAAGAAATCTTATAGTCACATCTTAGTCCTACATTCCGAATTTCATGCGAATCGCTTGAAAAATTGCCTTGTTCCAGAAATTCCAGACAATAATGATCATATTCCAGAATTTCCATAGGAAGAAAGCTTATAGTCACATCTTTTTTTTTTAAAAAAAACCCTAGTCCAAGTGACTGACACCGCGACCTAAAGGATCTTTTGTATCAATAGGGCATTAATTATCTAATAGACATACAACTTTCCTAATAAAAGATAATATGTCCTTAGTAGCAGAGTTTTTCCACTCCGCTGTTGAGCATATTTCCTTATGGATTATGCATTTCCTTAACCAAATAAGTGCTGGGCAATCGCAGAGAACATGTTCGGATGACTCCTCATCCTCCGCACAGAATCTACATTCTGTCACAGAGCCCACACCCATTTTGCTAAGATGATATTTAGGCCACAGTTCCAAGTTAGAAAACTCACTAGTTTCCTAATGCTACCTTTATCTAAATGCAGGATTTCTTTATATGAATAGGGTCTGATCAGTTGTTTGGATTGCCTTAGCCCCGGGGTATTAACCCAATGAGCCAGGCGAATTTTGCCCTCCCAACAGTTTATCACCTTTGTGGCGGCACACCAATTGACGCTACAAAATGGTTCAGGTCCTATGAATGCAGTTTCCGAACCAGCCCTAGCTAGTTCATCTGCGGCTTCGTTGCCTGCGATACCTCGATGACCTGGTACCCAACCGAGCTTAACCCTGTTGTGTCTGGCTAGAGATTGCAATGCATCGTAGCAGCTTTTGACTGTTAATGAGTCCATTGACTTGGACGACAGAGATTTGAGTGCTGCCTGGCTATCTGAATAGATATATATTCTAACGCCTTTAACGCCTTTACTAAGGTTTAACCTGGCGCAGATCTTTATGGCATGGAGTTCAGCTTGGAAGACCATTGGACTGTCTCCCATTGGTAGCGAGACCTTTGTATTTGGTCCGTAGACACCGGCACCAACTCCAGATTCTATCTTTGATCCATCAGTGAACCAAACCAGACCATTAGCGTCTAGTGTCGGAGCACCATTAGACCAGCTTGCGCGGTCTGAGATCTCTACCTCAAATAACCTTCCGAAGCAGTACTCCCTGACCATAACGTCCGGTATTGTGCAGAACATGTCTCTTTCGGGAATTGAGTTGAGAATTCTCAGGTGTCCCACAAGGTCGCCTGGTTTATACTTATATTCTAGTTGCAGCTTTATAGCACATCTAGCGGCCGTCTTCCTAATGAAGATTTGAAGGGGCGAAAGACCTACGATAGCTTCTAATGCTGTCGTTGGGCAGGTACGCATAGCACCTGTAATACCTAGACAGGCAATTCTTTGGAGCTTCTGAAGCTCGTTTGCCGTTGTCCGCTCGAGTACCTTGGGCCACCATACTATGGCCGCATAAGTGATTATGGGTCTCACCATCATCGTGTAAATCCAATGCATCATCTTCGGATTGAGGCCCTAAGTACTGCCGTAAAGTCTTCTGCAGGCCCATAGGGCCCTTGTAGCGCGTTTAGTAGCAGACTTGATATGAGCATTCCAGTTAAGTCTTTTATCAAGGATAACACCGAGGTATTTGACCTCGCTGGAGTACATTAGAGTGGTGCCTTTAATGGTGATTGGATTTAAGTCAATCAACCTTCTTTTAGTGAAAGGCACTAGAACCATTTTGCAAGGATTGATGGATAACCCTTCCCTGCTACACCAGTCTAAAACTTTTAAAAGCGCACATTGCATGACAGCAGAAATAGTCGTGCAGTGATTGCCTCTAATAATAATCGCTAGGTCATCAGCATAGCCAATGGCGATGTAGCCTGATCTGTATAGATTGGCCAAGAGATCGTCTATGACCAGTGACCACAGAAGGGGAGAGAGGACTCCTCCTTGGGGGCATCCCTTTACTGCGGTCACAGACACTGACACTCCTCCTGAGGAAGAAGTAATATCTTCTAATATGAACATCAATGAGTCTCCCCATGATTTTCAGGATAAATGATGTTAGACTGATTGGTCTGTATGATTTAGGTAGCTCACTAGGCCTATTGCCAGGTTTGGGGATAAAAATCACGTTTACCTGTCTCCAGACAAAAGGGATGTATCCCCAATTGTAGCTAGCTCTAAATAATAAAATTAAACTTGGAAGGATCGCATCGATCGCCTTCTGTAGAAGAGCAGGAAAGATGCCATCCGCCCAGGGGCTTTGAATGGTTTGAAGGAGCCTACTGCCCATCTAACCTTATCTGGGGTCAAGATCTTACCAGATAAGCTATTAGTTCTACTAGCGATACTAACCCTTCGGTCAAGCGTGTTCGAACTTGTGTATGGTACACTGTTGTACGAGCCAGGGAAATGAGCAGAAGTGTTCTCAGTGTATCCTCACGGTCCGTCGTGTAGGTGCCATTAGTATTTTTCAACAGACCCACACTATTTGTCTGATCCCTAACAAGTGCCTTGTGGATTCGTGCAGCTGCTGGCATTTCAGCGATATTGCCATGATAGGAAGTAAGCAGTAAATCATTTACTTGGTAAGCTGCCTCGTCTAGTACCTCTATGGTGTCAATAGGTGAGACAAGCAAATCTAATTTGGAGAGGACTAGTCGTCGATAAAGATTCCAGTCCGTTGACTTAGGATCATATCTGGGAGAGGCATGTTCCAACGCGCCTGGAATGTCAGACCTGATGTGTTGATGGTCTGGCAGCGAGGCCTCATCGGACACATGCCAATTAACAATAGAATTTGAGATAAATGGACTCGCGAGTATGAGATCTAGTACCTCTTCGCGAATCGCATTTACGAAGGTTGGTTTAGAGCCCTTGTTTACAATATCTACATTATTGCTAATAAGATAATCTAAAAGACACTTACCCCTTCGATTGATACCGCTGCTGCCCCAAACCTCACGGTGTGCGTTGGCATCACATCCTATAATGAATTGGATGTTCCGAGCTTCGCAGTGCGTAATCAGATTTTGCACCTCTTTTGGCGGAATGTTAGAACGGCAACAAGGTCTTTTGTTATAAATTCTGGAATGTGAAGAAAGTTAATATTAGATCTGATAAGGCAGGCCGCTCTTGGCACTGCCTCCCCACATTTTACTATCAACTTACCTTTCCCGGTCTTTAGACCCTTCACCTGTCCGCTAATAGCCCAAGGCTCCTGTATGAGGCCAAGTGCTATATTCTCCTCGACGAGACGTAGCGGACGCCCCCTTAGCATGATGCAGATTCGCCTGTAGCACCTTTATGGTGCTCATCCTTCCTCCTTCTGAGAAAGGGCCTGCCGGATTAGAACCGCTTTCTTGGAGCCCTTACCCCTGTGGCAGGCAGTCTGGCTCGGTTGACCCGTTGGTCTACTATTGCCCAACTTACTCTTTGGAGCAAGTGCAGCTCTTGCTGCGTTTTTTCCATTTCTGGAAAAATTTGATCCAGATGGCTTGGTAGCCTTGCTGGACGAAGGAGCTTGTCGTACTACCAGCTTAGAAGTTTCGGTTCCGGACCCGCTGTGGTCAACCTGCCCGGAAGAGCTGGTGACCGAAGAGGCAGCCTTTTGTACCGCGGGCGCTGGGTCGGAGCCACTCAGACTAGCTGGCTCAATTGTATTTCGAGTGGAGCTGTCTGTATTTGGGGTACTTTGGTCAGATGCTGAGTTCTTATCGGTGCTCTTAAGAATCAGCTTAATCTGACCAAAGCGGTACCCTATAACGCCTTTGTAGGCAATAAGCCTAGTCATGGAGGCGTCATCAACCGCCATTACGAGATGAAGGAGCGCACCTTCCTTCTTTCTCTGTACCACCTTCCATGAAATGGCATTTAAACCTTCGTTCTGGGCCTCGATTGTGGCCAGAACCTTCTCTGAAGGGAGCTCAATACTTTGTGGAAAGAACCCACGGACGATATGTGTCTTTGGGAAAGATCCCTATTCCACTAACATCACGTCCAGTCCACTCTTGTCTCTTATTTTGTCGAAATTGGAGCGCATCCACCCGGCAGTAGAGCTATCTAGACAGATGAAGATCATCGATCCCGATTTCGGATACGATCCGGTGAAACGCGGCCAAACGACGCAGCCGATCATCTCAATCGAGATGTCGATAACCGCTTCTTGAAGGTAAGCAATTTGCTCCTTTGTCTTCGACAGGTCGATCGGGACAACCCCCAGTCTGACAGCACTGGTCACTTGACTAAAAGTGGGAATGTCAGGTGAGGGCCCTGCTCTGGTCTTTTTGGCGGCCGATGTGGGTGGTGTCTGGTCTTCCGACCTGACGCGTTTAACAACGCTCTTAATGGGAGGCGCTGCTTTGGCAAAAACCAGAGCACTATCTCTGTCTTTCCCTATGCGTAAAGCATGCTTAAAACGTATTTTTTCCCTCGAAGTTAGCTTGAGGTCGTTTGAAGTCAACACTTGATTGACCGTCGGAAGGGAATCAGTTCCTGACGAGGTTTCGAGTGGCACAGAAGAACATCTCGATGTTGGTGGCACCACTGGGATGACTGTCAGGGGCACAGAAGCCTCTGACACTGCAACGGGCCGCTCTAACGCAGGTACCGAGGTTGATGCGGTCTCATAAGTATTTTTAGGATAATCAATAATTCCCACGAGTATCCGGGAAGGTATGCCACCCATGGTAGAGCCCGGTATACCATGAGAAGACCGGTTAAAATCGGAGGTCCCCGAAGTCCCGTGCTAGCGACCAACAACTCACGGCCATGCATCCCTCGGCGCACGTGTCTCACCACTGGATTTAGGATTTTTTAGTCTGTCGAGGTTTACTCCTCTACTTAATTTTCTGAGGATAGGGTTGCCCCACACCCTCCTCCTTTCATCTTAGTCCTACATTCTTAATTTCATGCGAATCGCTTGAAAAATTGCTTTGTTCCAGGAATTCCAGACAATAATTATCATATTCCAGAATTTCCATAGGAACAATGGTTAAAGTCGCATCTTAGTCCTACATTCCGAATTTCATGCGAATCGCTTGTAAAATTGCTTTGTTCCAGAAATTCCAGACAATAATGATCATATTCCAGAATTTCCATAGGAAGAAATCTTATAGTCACATCTAAGTCTTACATTCCGAATTTCATGCGAATCGCTTGAAAAATGGCTTTGTTCCAGAAATTGCAGACAATAATGATCTTATTCCAGAGTTTCCATGAGAAGAAATCTTATAGTCACATCTTAGCCCTACATTCTGAATTCATGCGAATCGCTTGGGAAACAGTGATCACAACAGTGATATGTGCACCAGAACTCCCACATACAACAAAGAGAACAAAGGAATGACGACTCAAATAAACAACTTCGAGGCCAACGCGCAATTCAGGCAGACAACAAAGAGAACAAAGGAATGACGACTCAAATAAACAACTTCGAGGCCAACGCGCAATTGGACATCTGGCTGTCCTTGAGTTTGAAAAGACGTAACCATGTTGATCTCTTAGATCGCAATTTATGATAAGAATTAATACGAATAACAAATATGTAAAACAGAACCTATATAAATAAGAACTTGAATTGTATTCAGTTTAGAACTTAAGTAGACTCGAGACGCATCAGCCACAAGTTTTCAATAATAATTTTTTAAAATACTTTTTGTGTTTTGAATAATTAAATTAGTGTCTCACTTTACATTGATCACAACAGTGTATCACTTAACAGTGATCACAACAGTGTATCACTTAACAGTGATCACAACAGTGTATCACTTAATATTTTAATTTGAACATGTACCCCCTTAAACCTTGTACTTTTGATGTTGTCACATCATAACAAATGGCGCCCAACGATGAGCATTACAAATTGTTTCTTAAAGGGCAGGAATTTCCATAAAGAATGTCCTGGCTTTCGACAAACAATTGTAATATAGCATTTTCCTTTTTATTATACATTAACGTAGCTTATATAAATTCTTTTATAAATTTCAATAAACCATATAATTTTTTTTAATCCTTCAGTTTTTAATTTTTACATTTAGCTTTAAAACTTTAATTTCTTTTCTTTACATTTTAATTTCCAATTAATCCTAATTTCCTGAACCCGTCTTATTTTACTGGACAGGACAGGAGAGTTAGGGCATCGACTGCTCTCCAGACGATTTGGCATTCCAATTCATGAAAATTCGTAAGTTTGAATTTTGTGGTGGTAACTCGTTTGTAGGTCAAAGTAGTCGATGTCAATATTTGGTTGGTGCGGTGAATTTGGAGCCAGACTCTAATAGTATTGACCACCAAGTATCTAGATATGGACGAGACATGGGAGCACTGAGCAGCCATTACGTTAATTACATACAGTACTTGTAAATGTGGGTTCAGTGCCCCCTTCGTCTTTAAGTGGAGGTTCCTCTCACTCTTGGCGGATCGGCCTCAGCATAGAGGCTACTCGCCGGTGCTTTAAGTTGCGACTCGCCGAGATGATATGAAGCCCCTATTGACGTTTTTTTTTGTTTTGAGGATAGAATCCATTCAAAAATTATGAGTAATCATAAAAAAAACTGGTGCTGTCCCTAAGATTTGTCCCAAAGTGAAATCGGGGGTTCAAACGAGGCAAAACTCCAGAAAAGCCTCAGAAGGAGCCTTGATTCAAAATAGAGGTCAAGTTAATGCAGGTTCCACATCATGTGTTGACTTCGGTGTTGACAATTCAAAGTCGTGTTTTTCTAAATTAGGAAGTAGCCACTCTAAGAAAGGTGGTGAAAAACACTTTGATCAAGTGCTCAATGACATGAACTTCGATAGTAGTCGAGACAGAGAAGGGGTTGATAGCATCCATGGCAGTGATCAAGGGGCAGTAGGGCCAAATCCTCCTTCGGAAAATAACCGCCTACTAGACAAGATTCAGGAGGTAGTTTCTGGTGTAATTCAAAGGGACCAATTAGCACTAGGATCACTCTTCACGAGAAAACTAGAAATGGTTTCGAACACCCTCACAAGTCAACTAGAAATGCTATCGCTAAAAGTAGAAATGCTGGAAGCGGGCGCATGCCTCAGAGGTCCACGCCGCTTCAGAGGTCTGAAAGGAGGGAAACAATACCCATCGGCCGCCGGCAGAATTCTTCACTGGCTCGGCATAACCTTCCGACAGAAACCGAAGACTTCATTAACGCTACTTCACCACATGCCCACCAAAAGTGCGATTTACATAAATGGAACATTAAGTTTGATGGGCACTAAAAAGTCGATGCCGGTGGAAAGCTTCATCTTCCGCATCGAAACGATGCAGCAGAGATTGAACGTCTGCGAGGAACAAGTATTTAACCAATTATTTCACTACCTTCTTTCCGGAGTAGCCGAAAGATGGTACTGGCAGTTCCTGGAAGAGCGCGCCGACGATAGCTTCCTGTATTATCATGACGTGAAGAGGGAACTCTGGCTCTGACCATGGAATCATGAGAGACATCATGGAAAGGAAGCAGATGCCAGGTGAAAGCTGCGACGACTTTTTTTCAAGTGTGAGTTCTCTGGTCTTCCAGATGAAACAAAAGTTATCTGAAGAAGAGCTCGTCACCATCCTGAAACAGAACCTCCGCGACAAGATAGCTACCTTAATTTTCGGCTAATCTTCTCTCTCTCTGAATTACGATCGGCTTGCCGTCGGGCAGAGGACAAGGGAGAACAATTTCAAAAGAAAACATATTAAAGAAATGTTGACGATGAGGGGCGAGGACAAGTATAGTGACGAAAGCATGTTAAATGACAATATAATTGCTATCAGGAACAATTATCCCAAAGACAAAATTAGACAAATGACTAAAAATAATAATACTGACGATAGAAAGGTTGTGTGTGGTGATGTTCAAAATCCATGTCCGTCTCATTTCCATTCATTAGTGTGTTTGCAATGTGGTAAACCCAATGTTCCCGTCTTGTTGTGTCCATCTTGCAAAAGTGATCCGGAAAACCTGTTGAAGGGCGAAGCATCCGGGAGTGTTCGCCCAATAGACAAGCTCCCGGAGAATCAGAAACAACAAGATTAAAATTTTTAGAAAGATTAGTCATAAAAAAAGACGATAACAAAATTATTGAAACACTACCTGCAAGAAAAAGTCTCCACCTCGAATATGAAGAGGAGCGTAAAATGATATTCGCAGAAGATCCTACAGAAAAGGAAAAAAACGGAGAAGAACTTTATAAAGATAAAACAATTGCAGGAAAAATTTGCCCGGAAAATAAGTAGGTTCACGAATTTGGAAGACACTGTTCTACAGACAGAAGATGACAACAGACCCTTCGCAAAGGTCAAATTACTAGACGATATGGTGTTAGGTCTTTTGGACAGTGGCGCGTCTGTAAGTTGTTTAGGGAAGGGGGCAATAAAGTTTATCGAAGACAATAGTCTTCACATCTAAACAATCAATTGCACTATACGGACAGCGGATGGAAAGAGACAAAAGATAATAGGCACAGTGACCATTCCAATTTCTTGGAGGAACAGAACAGAAAATTTAGAATTTTATGTTGTTCCGCCCCTACAACAAGCTCGGAGTGAATTTTTGGAAAACCCTTAAAGTTGCTCCGGATATCATCTCCGAGATTGATATACTAGACACGACGACCACAGACCCGACGATGCGGGTTCTCTCGCCACCACAGACGGAGGCACTGCAGGCGGTGAAGGACAAGTACCCGCCCTACGCGAAACTTGGCCTCGGTAAAACAAGCCTGGAGGAGCATGTGATCGAGACCACCGAAGTGGAGCCGATCAAACAGAGGCACTACCCAGTGTCTCTGGCGATCCAGAAGCTCCTCTTCGACGAGCTCAATTGCATGATTTCTCTGGGAGTGATCCAAGAGAGCCAGAGTGCGTAGAGTTCTCCGGTTATGCTGGTGAGGAAACCTGGCAAAAACAGGCTGTCTAGATTCACGGAAAGTTAATGGAATTAAGAATAAAACATTTATGTCTCGTTTCATTTGCTGGGTTCATTTGTGGGTGAGCTAAGATTTCTCTCTCGTGGTTTCAGTTTAACATTGCATTTGCGAACTGTGCCCGGAGTACGGTTTGATTTTATGTACCTTTGTTTTGTAACCGATAATGTTACTTTGCTACCCGTCGGCAATCGGGTACATCGGGCACTCACCTCGTTCACCTCGAAAACTCTGTCACTTTGAAAGCAATCAATGGGTATGGTTTCGGATACGGTTTGTGCAATTGGAAAAAACATTAGTAAACAAAATACATACATATTACTTAAAGATGAAATGGAATGTTCATAATCGATTCGACTTTTATACTATAACGTATATTGATGCTTGAGAAATGATGTGACACCGAAATTTTCTGTTTTCGTTCATTATTAGAAATAATGACATTATTAATAACCGTGTAAGTGCCGAGTTAAAAATATGACGACGCAAACTCGTAGTGCTTCCAGGAACAGGCAGAATAGATTTTGCAATCAAAATCCACCACCCAAAACCAAGCAACGCAGCCGACTGCGCAGCAAACTTCGCACAGAGTCATTAAAGTACGACGGTATCTGATGCCACTATATGATATTAAAAAATTGTATAAGGGCCTTGCGACCGAACCCGGGGCCCGATCACTAGCAAATTTTAGAAAAAGTATTGTTTAATGGGTATACAAATGTGTGTAAAATTTGAAAAAAAATCGGGTAATTTTTATTATCTAAAAATTGATAATTAAAAAAAAAATTATGGGAGCCCCCCGACCCTGGCCCGATCGCTTTAAAAATTTTACAAAAAGTTTGGTCAATCGAAGATAGACATGCGTATAAAATTTGAAGAAAATCGGGAATTTTTTCATAAAGTTTGTATGGGTGCCCCCCCCCCCCCGACCCAGGGGCCCGATCACTTCCAAATTTTTACAGAAAGTGTTTTCCATCAAAGATACACATGCAGTTGAAAATTTGAAGAAAATCGGGTAAATTTTTTAAAATTTTTGTATGTGAGCCCCCCGACCCGCGGCCCGAGATGCACAAATTTTAATAGAAAGTATTGTCATGGCAAAGACACATGTGTGCCAAATTTGAATAAAATCGGACTAAAGGAAGTGTGTTAAAAGTTGATCACAAGATTCTGCCAGCCAGCCAGCTAGCCATCCACGGGCACACGAAGTTAATATAGAGAATTTAAATAAACAACACATAAAAATTAAAATTGTTCTTGTAAATTCTCTAATCGGACACACACACACACACACACTGTTTGCTCGTCATCCACCAAATGACGCAGAGGCAGCGAACAGCGCTGCTCACAAAGCACAGAGCTCAGACTTTGCCGTGATCTGATGCGATATAGCGATATTTAAAAATTGTATATTTTGGTCCCCAAGGGGCCGATCGCTCCAAATTTTTACAAAAAGTGTTTTTCATCGAAGACACACATGTGTACATAGTCTTCACATCTAAACAATCAATTGCACTATACGGTCAGCGGATGGAAAGAGACAAAAGATAATAGGCACAGTGACCATTTCAATTTCTTGGAAGAACAGAACAGAAAATTTAGAATTTTATGTTGTTCCGCCCCTACAACAAGCTCGGAGTGAATTTTTGGAAAACCTTTAAAGTTGCTCCGGATATCATCTCCGAGATTGATATACTAGACACGACGACCACAGACCCGACGTTGCGGGTTCTCTCGCCACCACAGACGGAGGCACTGCAGGCGGTGAAGGACAAGTACCCGCCCTACGCGAAACTTGGCCTCGGTAAAACAAGCCTGGAGGAGCATGTGATCGAGACCACCGAAGTGGAGCCGATCAAACAGAGGCACTACCCAGTGTCTCCGGCGATCCAGAAGCTCCTCTTCGACGAGCTCAATTGCATGATTTCTCTGGGAGTGATCCAAGAGAGCCAGAGTGCGTAGAGTTCTCCGGTAATGCTGGTGAGGAAACCTGGCAAAAACAGGCTGTCTAGATTCACGGAAAGTTAATGGAATTAAGCATAAAACATTTATGTCTCGTTTCATTTGCTGGGTTCATTTGTGGGTGAGCTAAGATTTCTCTCTCGTGGTGTCAGTTTAACATTGCGTTTGCGAACTGTGCCCGGAGTACGGTTTGATTTTATGTACCTTTGTTTTGTAACCGATAATGTTACTTTGCTACCCGTCGGCAATCGGGTACATCGGGCACTCACCTCGTTCACCTGGAAAACTCTGTCACTTTGAAAGCAACCAATGGGTATGGTTTCGGATACGGTTTGTGCAATTGGAAAAAACATTAGTAAACAAAATACATACATATTACTTAAAGATGAAATGGAATGTTCATAATCGATTCGACTTTTATACTATAACGTATATTGATGCTTGAGAAATTATGTGAAACCGAAATTTTCTGTTTTCGTTCATTATTAGAAATAATGACATTATTAATAACCGTGTAAGTGCCGAGTTAAAAATATGACGACGCAAACTCGTAGTGCTTCCATGAACAGGCAGAATAGATTTTGCAATAAAAATCCACCACCCAAAACCAAGCAACGCAGCCGACTACGCAGCAAACTCCGCACACAGTCATTAAAGTACGACGGTATCTGATGCCACTATATGATATTAAAAAAATGTATAAGGGCCTTGCGACCGAACCCGGGGCCCGATCACTAGCAAATTTTAGAAAAAGTATTGTTTAATGGGTATACACATGTGTAAAATTTGAAAAAAATCGGGTAATTTTTATTATCTAAAAATTGATAATTAAAAAAAAATTTATGGGAGCCCCTCGACCCCGGGGCCCGATCGCTTTAAAAATTTTACAAAAAGTTTGGTCAATCGAAGATAGACATGCGTATAAAATTTGAAGAAAATCGGGAATTTTTTTCATAAAGTTTGTATGGGTGCCCCCCCCCCCCCGACCCAGGGGCCCGATCACTTCCAAATTTTAACAGAAAGTGTTTTCCATCAAAGATACACATTCAGTTGAAAATTTGAAGAAAATCGGGTAAATTTTTTAAAATTTTTGTATGTGAGCCCCCCGACCCCGCGGCCCGAGATGCACAAATTTTAATAGAAAGTATTGTCATGGCAAAGACACATGTGTGCCAAATTTGAATAAAATCGGACTATAGGAAGTGTGTTAAAAGTTGATCACAAGATTCTGCCAGCCAGCCAGCTAGCCATCCACGGGCACACGAAGTTAATATAGAGAATTTAAATAAACAACCCATAAAAATTAATATTTTTCTTGTAAATTCTCTAATCGGGGACACACACACACACACACTGTTTGCTCGTCATCCACCAAATGACGCAAAGGCAGCGAACAGCGCTGCTCACAAAGCACAGAGCTCAGACTTTGCCGTGATCTGATGCGATATAGCGATATTTAAAAATTGTATATTTTGGTCCCCAAGGGGCCGATCGCTCCAAATTTTTACAAAAAGGTTTTTTTCATCGAAGACACAAATGTGTACAATTTAAAGAAAATCGGGTAAATTTTGTAAAATATTTGTGCGGGAGCCCCCCGACCCCGCAGCCCGAGGGGTCTCAAATTTTAATAGAAAGTGTTGTCATGGGAGATATGCATGTGTGCAAAATTTCAATAAAATCGGCCTGTAGGAAGTGGGTTAAAAATTGATCACAAGATTTGGTCAGCCAGCCAGCCACGGGCAAGTGAAGTTAATATAAAGAATTTAAAAAAACTGTCAATACCGTCTGCAGGCTGGAAATAGTTCCATGCTTTACTGTTTTCAGCAAGTCTTCTACCACCAAAAACATAAAATGATTTATTTGCCATAAAATATAACTTTAAGTTTGGTTGCTGTATTTTAAACTCCAAAACAGAAAACATAAAATTTTTCTGGGTGTAGAAAAAGCATGAATTGCAAAAATAATTTTTCGCCCAAAATCCTTAAAATTTAAGTTTCTGCTTATAATACTACAAAAACTGAACGACCAATTGAAATAAAAATTACGCAGGTACTAATTGGCTATAATATGCATACAATATATAAAAAGTGCCAAACTAGTTAACTAGTTTGTAACGAGGTTTTCCCAGCCGGGGTAAAACTCAGTGTGACCGGGGTTCCTTCTATACTAAGGTCGTTACAATAAAAAGAATTTGTTTGTTTAGGCAATGGAATTCAATCGTCTTTTATTTGTTCTTCTCTTCGCTTAATCTGTACACTTAAAATTATTATTTGTTTAAAGCTATATACTATTTTACTGTGTTAGTTTTACTTATGATTTGTAGTAGTTATTATGTTCTAAGGTATTGCATGCTACCGTTTCGCCAATATTGTTGTTCTTTCGCTGTCAGTCGTGTAAATACATATTGTCTGTATATAACGGGTGTTTTTTTGGGAGGTTTGTTTTTCCGATAGATGTCGTTTTATTTTATGACAGTTGTTTTGACAGCTCAAAGTGGCATTTCTACTCAGTATTGTTTGGCAAATCATTATGAAAAAAAAAAAAAAAAAAAAAAAAAAAAAAAATGACATTTGTGAAAAATAGTCGTGGTAGCCATATGCCAGAAATTGTGTTTAAATGTTAAATGCCAAAAAATTATCTACCAAATACAAAAAAATTTTGGTCATTTCATAATTTTATATGTGTTTTATTCAAAAAAAAAATCGGCAACCTCTTAAAAAAACACCCGTTAGATATAACGTGTTTTTTTAAGAGGTTGCCGATTTTTTTTTTGAATAAAACACATATAAAATTATGAAATGACCAAAATTTTTTTGTATTTGGTAGATAATTTTTTGGCATTTAACATTTAAACACAATTTCTGGCATATGGCTACCACGACTATTTTTCAAAAATGTCATTTTTTTTTTTTTTTTTTTTTTTTTTTTTTTCATAATGATTTGCCAAACAATACTGAGTAGAAATGCCACTTTGAGCTGTCAAAACAACTGTCATAAAATAAAACGACATCTATCGGAAAAACAAACCTCCCAAAAAAACACCCTTTACATTTATATCGTAAACCGGTCGTGTGTACGGCCTTATAGACTACTCTCTTTGTTAAAATATATATATACCTAGACTTAAGAAACACATAAGATAATAAAGGCAGTTATAATTTGGACTTGAAAGGAAAAGGACGTGTTTTATTAAAGTCCAGTACTAAAATTCTCAGAAGTTGGATCCTCAATCCAAAAAAATAGTAATAATAACAATAAAAATTATATCAAAATTGTTCGATATTTTTTTCTGCCGTCCCTGCGCGAGGCATCATTCATAAACGAAAAAAGAAAAACTAATAAAATTTAGAAATTGTTTGGTGTATTTTCTTGCTGTCTCGTTGTAAAGCGTCGTCGACAAACGAAGTGCGTAGAAAAATAAATAACGGAAGATATAAAACTGGTCGTCTCTAGTACCAAAACGAGTGCACAGGTTGTTTTTTTGTTTGTTTTATATTTTGTCTTTCGGTGGTTTGCATTGCATAGTGTTGCCTTTCGGTGGTTACATACACGAAGAGAAAAAAACCCTAAATATCGATGGAAGAGATTATCAATGCATCGGAGTATACGGCTGCTCAGCTGCGCGAGTGGTTGCAACGGCTAGGTAAACCAAGTGGGGGAACAAATACTACGTTGGCTGTTCGTTTAAGCGAAATTCCACCACAGCAACGAGGTGAGGTACCAACAAAGACGACAACAAATTCAACCGAAAAGAAGTTGCCTAACGACGACGACGACGGTGAGGAAGACGATATTCGACATGTAAAAGAAGATGATGATGGTGCTATGGAAGGGAACAAGGTGACAACAGACAGTCAAAAACAGATAGACAATGAGTTGTTGCGACGGGAAATCAGTCTGCTGAGGAAAGAGAGGGAACTATTGGCGAAGGAGAACGAACTGTTGAAACAGATGGCGAAATTGAATAAAGATAGTCTGACGACAGTAGTGACAACAGCAGTGACGATGGGAGCGACAATAGGTGAGACGAAGGGAGCGACAACAGGCAACATGACAGTGCAACATTATACCATGTATAAAGAGTTGGTGGCAGACTACGACGGTAATGCAAGTATAGAAGTATGGCTAACACAGCTTAAGAATGTAAAAGAAATGTATGTGTTGGAAGAGGAGATGTTGCGTACGTTGTTTGTATCGAAATTGAAAGGGAAAACTGAAGAATGGCTGTATGCACAACCGAATTTTTTGCGCGCCAGTGTCGAGTCCCTTTGCGAAGGCTTAAAGGAGAATTTTCTAAGAAAAGAAAATCGAATGGTAGTCAGAAAACGGTTCGAAAACAGGAAATGGAAATTTGCAGAAACCTTCGAGGAATATTACTCTGAAAAAGTTCGGTTAGCGACGGGATTGGAAATGGAGGAGGAAGAGCTTGTGGAGTACATTATTGAAGGTTTTTCGGACGACAATCTACGACTTTATGCACATGTTAGCAACTTCACGACTAAAGCTGGGCTGTATAAATCTTTCCACAAAGTACAACAGAGAGTGAAAGAGGTGGAGTTAAAGGTAACAACGGGAGCGGCATCAGTATCTTCAACAGGAGTGCAGAGGTCAACAACAGCAACATGATTGAAAAAGTACGTCTCACAAAGTATAGTCAGATGTTACAATTGTAATTCCGTGGGTCACATAGCGAATGCGTGCAGGAAGCCTAAACGGGAGTATGGTGCGTGTTATGCCTGCGGAGAAAAGGGACACATTGTGGCTGCTTGTCCCCAACGAAAATCGGCTCAAGGGGTTCACCAGTTAAATCAAGAAGAGGAGTCTAGTGATTACGTAAGGAATTTATTATTCTGTTTTAGTTGTTGTAATATTGAAACCACCAAACGTAGATTATAATTATTGTAACCATGTTAAAAATAAAACTTACTATGGAATAAATAAAAGTAAATTGAAAGTTTATGGAGTGTTATCGTGTGTTATTTTTTTAGAGGAATTGAAATTAATATTAAATTGATGATTATTGATGATATAATGGTGATGATACAACCGGATATGAGGCAATCTTAGGAAGGGATTTCCTAAAAAAAGGGAAATTTAAATTAATTTCAGATTTTGAAAAAAACAGTGAATTTAAATTAAAAGATAATGTACCGACTGATAGTGAACAGGAGTTTGAAAAACAACTGATGTCAATAGATTGTAAAGATGATAATAACGAAGAGCTAAGTTTAGAAATTGATAAAAAAGTTAGTTATCCAATAAAGAGCAAAATGATTGAATTATATAAAACAAATTATTTGTGTGCCGATCGCCCGACTGAACCGTTGGTTAAGACAAAATTGAATCTAATATTAAACCTAATGTTAATGTAATGTTAAACCTTTTCATTGTCGTCCACGTAGGTTATCGTATGTAGAGAAAGGTGAACTCAGTTTGTTGTTAGACGAATACCTAAGTAAAGGTTATATAAGAGAGAGTGAGTCTGAATACGTTTCACCGATTGTACTGGTTAGAAAAAAAACTGGGGATATTAGGATGTGTATTGATTTTCGGACATTAAATAAAGTTACAGCAAAAGATAGTTATCCAATACCGATTATTGACGATTTGTTAGACCGATTGGCGAATAAAACGATTTTCTCAAAGCTGGATTTAAAAAATGGGTTTTTTCATGTCTATATGCAGGAAGACTCAGTAAAATATACATTTTTAATAACGCCACTGGGTCAGTATGAATTTTTAAGAATGCCATTTGGCTTAAAAAATGCTCCCTCGACTTTCCAAAGGCATATTAATAGGATTTTTCAAGACATGATTAGAAATGATGAACTTATAATTTATTTGGATGACATAATGATAGCAACAAATACATATGAAGAACACTTAAGGATACTCGGAGAAGTTTTTAAAAGGATGACAGAAAACAGTTTGGAATTAAGAGTGGACAAATGTATGTTTTTACAACAAAAAATAAAATATTTAGGTTTTATGATTACAGGACAAGGGATACAAGCTGACGATAAGGGAGTTGAGGCTATACAAAATTTTCCTATTCCGCAGAAAGCTCATTCGGTACAGAGTTTTTTGGGGCTGTGCTCGTATTTTCGTAGATTTGTTAAAGACTTTTCAACAATTGCCAAGCCGTTATATGATTTAATCAGAAAAGATAGAGAGTTTAATTTTGGCTCAGAACAGTTAGAAGCTTTTGAGATGTTAAAGAAAAAATTGGTTGAGACTCCAGTGTTGGCACTTTATAGCCCTAAGGATGAGACAGAATTGCATTGTGATGCGAGTGCTATAGGTTTTGGCGTTATATTACTTCAAAGGAAACAGGATGGAAAATTTCACTCAGTTTTCTATTATTCTAAGAGAACAACTGACTCGGAAGCAAAGTTCCATAGTTTCGAACTGGAAACACTGGCAATAGTATATGCTCTAAACAGATTGAGAATTTACTTACAAGGAAAACATTTTAAAATAGTAACTGACTGCAACTCTTTGACGATGACATTAAATAAAAAGGAACTTAACCCCAGAATTTCTAGGTGGGCTTTAGAGTTACAAAACTATGATTTTGAGTTGGAACATCGCGCGGGTGCTCGAATGCAACATGTAGATGCTTTAAGTAGGTCAACGAATGTTCTTACGTTAGAAACGAATACGTTCGAAGAAAATCTGATAGTCTGCCAAAATAAAGATAGTAAAATTGTTAAGATTAAACAAATGTTAGAAGAGTCTGAGCATGTGTCGTACGAAATGAGAAACGGAGTGGTATATAAGAAAAAGAATGATGGTACAGTTGTGTTTTTGGTACCGGAAGATATGATTGATCATGTGTTGTACAAATATCACGATGAGGTAGGTCATGTGGGCACAGATAAAGTTTTGGAGTTAATCTCAAAAAATTACTGGTTTCCTCAAATGAGAGAGAAAATAGGATCGCACATAAAAAATTGTTTGAAATGTGTAGTATATTCAGCCAAACAAGGTAAAAAGGAGGGTTTTCTTCAAAACATTCCCAAAGGTAAAATACCGTTTGAGGTTGTGCACGTAGATCATTATGGACCTGTAGACAATTCGAGGTCGGTCAAAAAACATGTATTAGTAGTCATAGATGCTTTTACTAAATTTGTGAGATTGTATCCCACGAAAACGACAAACACGAAAGAAGTCATAAAAGCACTTATAGATTATTTTAGAGCGTATAGAATGCCCAAATGCATAGTTTCGGATAGAGGAAGTTGCTTTACGTCGGTTGATTTTAAAGAATTTCTATTAGAAAATAATATTCAACACGTAAAGGTCGCAACAGGATCCCCTCAAGCAAATGGTCAGGTAGAAAGGGTAAATAGAAGCTTAGGACCAATGTTGGCTAAACTAGTAAAACCGGAAGAGGAAATTTTTTGGGATCACGTTTTGGAGAAGGTTGAACATACGTTTAATAATACAGTGAATCGCACAATTAAGCAACACCCAAGTATAATGCTGTTTGGAGTAGACCAGAAAGGGAAATTTTCAGACGAACTTAAAGATAAACTGATAGAAGCAGAAGGTTTAGAAGTAAAACGGGATCTTAAGAGAATAAGACAGAAAGCGATAGTAGAACAAGAAAATTCTCAGGCATACAACAAACAATACGTGGATAAAAAAAGATGTAAGCCGGTTATTTACAAAACAGGTGATTATGTGATGGTGAAAAACTTTGATTCACACCCGGGTGCATCAAAAAAACTGATACCAAAGTTTCGAGGACCTTATCAGGTCACAAAAGTACTACGAAATGATAGATATATACTTAAGGATGTAGAAAATTTCCAACAAACGAGATTACCATACCAAGGAGTATGGGCGGTCGGCAACATGAAGCCTTGGTTAAGTCGAAATGTAAACATAAATAGAGATCAGGTGATCTATATGGTCAGGATGGCCGAATTGTAGTAGTTATTATGTTCTAAGGTATTGCATGCTACCGTTTCGCCAGTATTGTTGTTCTTTCGCTGTCAGTCGTGTAAATACATATTGTCTGTATATACATTTATATCGTAAACCGGTCGTTTGTGCGGCCTTATAGACTACTCTCTTTGTTAAAATATATATATACCTAGACTTAAGAAACACATAAGATAATAAAGGCAGTTGTAATTTGGACTCGAAAGGAAAAGGACGTGTTTTATTAAAGTCCAGTACTAAAGATTAAAGGAGAACGACGTATCTGCAGGAGGGATGATAGTTTGTTCTCGCGTAGAGCGTGGATGTGAAGGCAAGGATTTCACTCTTGAGCTTCCAATCGTGTGGATAATGTCTAGCGTAAAGCGTGGGTGTGAAGGCAAGAACTTCACTCTTGAGCCTCCAATCGTAAGGATAATGTCTAGCGTAAAGCGTGGGTGTGAAGGCAAGGACTTCACTCTTGAGCCTCCAATCGTAAGGATAATGTCTAGCGTAAAGCGTGGGTGTAAAGGCAAGGACTTCACTCTTGAGCCTCCAATCGTAAGGATAATGTCTAGCGTAAAGCGTGGATGTGAAGGCAAGGACTTCTCTCTTGAGCCTCTAATCGTAAGGATAATGTCTAGCGTAAAGCGTGGGTGTGAAGACAAGGACTTCATTCTTGAGCCTCCAATCGTAAGGATAATGTCTAGCGTAAAGCGTGGGTGTGAAGGCAAGGACTTCACTCTTAAGCCTCCAATCGTAAGGATAATGTCTAGAGTAAAGCGTGGGTGTGAAGGCAAGGACTTAACTCTTGAGCCTTCAATCGGGATAGTTTCTGGCGTAAAGTGTAAAATGAAGGCAAGGACTTCACTCTTAAACCATTCAATTTGACTTGTTGCCGGGAGGAGGGATTACTAGGAAAAGAAGGAAGACTGTGTGAATTCTTGGCCTTTTATAGTCCTCCATCGAGTGTAAAAATCCCGTTGATGCAACGATGAGGAAATCCGCTAAATCGCCTGATGGTGTATTGTTGTTGTTGTTTCCTTTTATGTGATATGGTTGTTGTTGTTTTGGTCTGTCCGGTCAGCGTCGTTGCGCTTGATGGTTTGTTGGTTCGTGATCCCGCAACGATAAGGAAATCCGCTAAATCGCATGATCGGTGGGACTTGGTAGTGTTGTTATTGCCTCTTTGTTGTTTGTTAGTTCAAGATCCCGTTGGGATAGGGAAATCCGCTACATCGCATGATCGGTGTAGTGTTGTTGTTGTTTTGGCTCCTTTGTTGTTTGTTGGTTTACCTAAAAATGCGTGCTGTCGTACATTGCATGTGTTTTGTTGTTGCTTTCCCTCGGCTGTCTAACAACGCTGCAGACTTCTGAATGTATGCCGTGTGTTTGTTGTTGTTTTCTTTCGGCTGTCTAATAATGCTGCAGACTTCTGATTATTTGCTATCACGTTTTGCATGTTGTTTGTTAATGCTTTCTTCGTGGGTCTGCGCCGTCTTGTGCTGCATGCTTGTTATTGTTGTCCTCTTCGACTTGTCTGTACGCTATCACATATTGCATGTTGTTTGTTGTTGGGTTTTTTTCTTCATATTGTTCGGGTATTCTGTGTCTGTGGTGCTTTGTACTGCACGCCTGTTGTTGTTGTTTCTTCTGTGCTTCTGAATGTATGTGGGTTCGTTTTACTCATTAGTTATGATCGGGGTATCGCTGGTCTGTGTGGTCTCGTGCTGTATGTGTGTTGTCTTTCTCTCACTCAGCTGCCTGGTGATGGCGTGTATTGGCTGTGCGTGGTGAGTTTACGTGTTGTGAGAGGAACGACAGAAAAGGAAAATAGGGAACCTGTGTACCATAAGCCGAGAGTATTTATTTCCATAAAGAATGTCCTGGCTTTCGACAAACAATTGTAATATAGCATTTTCCATTTTATTATACATTAACGTAGCTTATATAAATTCTTTTATAAATTTCAATAAACCATATAATTTTTTTTAATCCTTCTGTTTTTAATTTTAATTTTGACATTTAGCTTTAAAACTTTAATTTCTTTTCTTTACATTTTAATTTCCAATTAATCCTAATTTCCTGAACCCATCTTATTTTACTGGACAGGACAGGAGAGTTAGGGCATCGACTGCTCTCCAGACGATTTGGCATTCCAATTCATGAAAATTCGTAATTTTGAATTTTGTGGTGGTAACTCGTTTGTAGGTCAAAGTAGTCGATGTTAATATTTGGTTGGTGCGGTGAATTTGGAGCCAGACTCTAATAGTATTGACCACCAAGTATCTAGATATGGACGAGACATGGGAGCACTGAGCAGCCATTACGTTAAGTACATACAGTACTTGTAAATGTGGGTTCAGTGCCCCCTTCGTCTTTGTTTGCGGATCGGCCTCAGCATAGAGGCTACTCGCCGGTGCTTTAAGTTGCGACTCGCCGAGATGATATGAAGCCCCTATTGACGTTTAACGACTTTCCGAAAAATCGCCAAGGAAACCGACGATGACATGTAATACAAGACTAGGACAGACTTCAAAGCGTTGAGAACTATCATGGGAGAACCGACCCAGCCACACATCAGCCCATTTGTTGAAACTATAATTTTTAATAATATAAATTCATTCTTTGATTTTTGTTTGTTTTATTAACAGCAAATTTAGATTTTTAAAATTTTTTGTTATACCACAATTCAGATTTTTTTTTTTAAAAGAAAGAAAAATTCGGTTTTACGGTTTATTCTTTAAGAAGAGAAAAGTTTCCTTTTTTTTGTTTTGAGGATAGAATCCATTCAAAAATTATGAGTAATCATAAAAAAAACTGGTGCTGTCCCTAAGATTTGTCCCAAAGTGAAATCGGGGGTTCAGACGAGGCAAAACTCCAGAAAAGCCTCAGAAGGAGCCTTGATTCAAAATAGAGGTCAAGTTAATGCAGGTTCCACATCATGTGTTGACTTCGGTGTTGACAAGTCAAAGTCGTGTTTTTCTAAATTAGGAAGTAGCCACTCTAAGAAAGGTGGTGAAAAACACTTTGATCAAGTGCTCAATGACATGAACTTCGATAGTAGTCGAGACAGAGAAGGGGTTGATAGCATCCATGGCAGTGATCAAGGGGCAGTAGGGACAAATCCTCCCTCGGAAGATAACCGACAAGATTCAGGAGGTAGTTTCTGGTGTAATTCAAAGGAACCAATTGGCACTAGGATCACTCTTCACGAGAAAACTAGAAATGGTTTCGAACACCCTCACAAGTCAACTAGAAATGCTATCGCTAAAAGTAGAAATGCTGGAAGTACAGCAAGCTGGGAGCGGGCGCATGCCTCAGAGGTCCACGCCGCTTCAGAGGTCTGAAAGGAGGGAAACAATACCCATCGGCCGCCGGCAGAATTCTTCACTGGCTCGGCATAACCTTCCGACAGAAACCGAAGACTTTATTAACGCTACTTCACCACATGCCCACCAAAAGTGCGATTTACATAAATGGAACATTAAGTTTGATGGCACTAAAAAGTCGATGCCGGTGGAAAGCTTCATCTTCCGCATCGAAACGATGCAGCAGAGATTGAACGTCTGCGAGGAACAAGTATTTAACCAATTATTCCACTACCTTCTTTCCGGAGTAGCCGAAAGATGGTACTGGCAGTTCCTGAAAGAGCGCGCCCACGATAGCTTCCTGTATTATCATGACGTGAAGAGGAAACTCTTGCTCTGACCATGAAATCATGAGAGACATCATGGAAAGGAAGCAGATGCCAGGTGAAAGCTGCGACGACTTTTTTTCAAGTGTGAGTTCTCTGGTCTTCCAGATGAAACAAAAGTTATCTGAAGAAGAGCTCGTCACCATCCTGAAACAGAACCTCCGCGACAAGATAGCTACCTTAATTTTCGGCTACTCTTCTCTCTCTCCGAATTACGATCGGCTTGCCGTCGGGCAGAGGACAAGGGAGAACAATTTCAAAAGAAAACATATTAACGAAATGTTGACGATGAGGGGAGAGGACGAGTATAGTGACGAAAGTAGAAGCATGTTAACTGACAATATAAGTGCTATCAGGAACAATTATCCCAAAGACAAAATTAGACAAATGACTAAAAATAATAATACTGACGATAGAAAGGTTGTGTGTGGTGATGTTCAAAATCCATGTCCGTCTCATTTCCATTCATTAGTGTGTTTGCAATGTGGTAAACCCAATGTTCCCGTCTGGTTGTGTCCATCTTGCAAAAGTGATCCGGAAAACCTGTTGAAGGGCGAAGCATCCGGGAGTGTTCGCCAATAGACAAGCTCCCGGAGAAACAGAAACAACAAGATTAAATTTTTTAGAAAGATTAGTCATAAAAAAAGACGATAACAAAATTATTGAAACACTACCTGCAAGAAAAAGTCTCCACCAGCGTATCCTCGAATATGAAGAGGAGCGTAAAAGGATATTCGCAGAAGATCCTACAGAAAAGGAAAAAAAAGGGAGGAGAACTTTATAAAGATAAAAAAATTGCAGGAAAAATTTGCTCGGAAAAGAAGTAGGTTCACGAATTTGGAAGACACTGTTCTACAGACAGAAGATGACAACAGACCCTTCGCGAAGGTGTTAGGTCTTTTGGACAGTGGCGCGTCTGTAAGTTGTTTAGGGAAGGGGGCAATAAAGTTTATCGAAGACAATAGTCTTCACATCTAAACAATCAATTGCACTATACGGACAGCGGATGGAAAGAGACAAAAGATAATAAATTCCAATTTCTTGGATGAACAGAACAGAAAATTGAGAATTTTATGTTGTTCCGCCCCTACAACAAGCTCGGAGTGAATTTTTGGAAAACCTTTAAAGTTGCTCCGGATATCATCTCTGAGATTGATATACTAGACACGACGACCACAGACCCGACGATGCGGGTTCTCTCGCCACCACAGACGGAGGCACTGCAGGCGGTGAAGGACAAGTACCCGCCCTACGCGAAACTTGGCCTCGGTAAAACAAGCCTGGAGGAGCATGTGATCGAGACCACCGAAGTGGAGCCGATCAAACAGAGGCACTACCCAGTGTCTCCGGCGATCCAGAAGCTCCTCTTCGACGAGCTCAATTGCATGATTTCTCTGGGAGTGATCCAAGAGAGCCAGAGTGCGTAGAGTTCTCCGGTTATGCTGGTGAGGAAACCTGGCAAAAACAGGCTGTCTAGATTCACGGAAAGTTAATGGAATTAAGCATAAAACATTTATGTCTCGTTTCATTTGCTGGGTTCATTTGTGGGTGAGCTAAGATTTCTCTCTCGTGGTTTCAGTTTAACATTGCGTTTGCGAACTGTGCCCGGAGTACGGTTTGATTTTATGTACCTTTGTTTTGTAACCGATAATGTTACTTTGCTACCCGTCGGCAATCGGGTACATCGGGCACTCACCTCGTTCACCTCGAAAACTCTGTCACTTTGAAAGCAACCAATGGGTATGGTTTCGGATACGGTTTGTGCAATTGGAAAAAACATTAGTAAACAAAATACATACATATTACTTAAAGATGAAATGGAATGTTCATAATCGATTCGACTTTTATACTATAACGTATATTGATGCTTGAGAAATGATGTGAAACCGAAATTTTTGTTTTCGTTCATTATTAGAAATAATGACATTATTAATAACCGTGTAAGTGCCGAGTTAAAAATATGACGACGCAAACTCGTAGTGCTTCCATGAACAGGCAGAATAGATTTTGCAATCAAAATCCACCACCCAAAACCAAGCAACGCAGCCGACTGCGCGGCAAACTCCGCACACAGTCATTAAAGTACGACGGTATCTGATGCCACTATATGATATTAAAAAAATGTATAAGGGCCTTGCGACCGAACCCGGGGCCCGATCACTAGCAATTTTTAGAAAAAGTATTGTTTAATGGGTATACACATGTGTGTAAAATTTGAAAAAAATCGGGTAATTTTTATTATCTAAAAATTGATAATTAAAAAAAAAATTATGGGAGCTTCCCGACCCCGGGGCCCGATCGCTTTAAAAATTTTACAAAAAGTTTGGTCAATCGAAGATAGACATGCGTATAAAATTTGAAGAAAATCGGGAATTTTTTTCATAAAGTTTGTATGGGTGCCCCCCCGTCCCAGGGGCCCGATCACTTCCAAATTTTTACAGAAAGTGTTTTCCATCAAAGATACACATGCAGTTGAAAATTTGAAGAAAATCGGGTAAATTTTTTAAAAATTTTGTATGTGAGCCCCCCGACCCCGCGGCCCGAGATGCACAAATTTTAATAAAAAGTATTGTCATGGCAAAGACAAATGTGTGCCAAATTTGAATAAAATAGGACTATAGGAAGTGTGTTAAAAGTTGATCACAAGATTCTGCCAGCCAGCCAGCCAGCCATCCACGGGCACACGAAGTTAATATAGAGAATTTAAAAAAACAACCCATAAAAATTAAAATTTTTCTTGTAAATTCTCTAATCGGGGACACACACACACACACACACACACACTGTTTGCTCGTCATCCACCAAATGATTCAGAGGCAGCGAACAGCGCTGCTCACAAAGCACAGAGCTCAGACTTTGCCGTTGATGAGATATATCGATATTTAAAAATTATATATTTTGGTCCCCAAGGGGCCGATCGCTCCAAATTTTTACAAAAAGTGTTTTTCATCGAAGACACACATGTGTACAAAATTTAAAGAAAATCGGGTAAATTTTGTAAAATATTTGTGTGGGAGCCCCCCGACCCCGCAGCCCGAGGGGTCTCAAATTTTAATAGAAAGTGTTGTCATGGGAGATATGCATGTGTGCAAAATTTCAATAAAATCGGCCTGTAGGAAGTGGGTTAAAAATTGATCACAAGATTTGGTCAGCCAGCCAGCCACGGGCAAGTGAAGTTAATATAGAGAATTTAAAAAAAACAGTCAATACCGTCTGCAGGCTGGAAATAGTTCCATGCTTTACTGTTTTCAGCAAGTCTTCTACCACCAAAAACATAAAATGATTTATTTGCCATAAAATATAACTTTAAGTTTGGTTGCTGTATTTTAAACTCCAAAACAGAAAACATAAAATTTTTCTGGGTGGCCCAAAATCCTTAAAATTTAAGTTTCTGCTTATAATACTACATAAACTGAACGACAATATATAAAAAGTGCCAAACTAGTTAACTAGTTTGTAACGAGGTTTTCCGAGCCGGGGTAAAACTCAGTGTGACCGGGGTTCCTTCTATACTAAGGTCGTTACAATAAAAAGAATTTGTTTGTTTAGGCAATGGAATTCAATCGTCTTTTATTTGTTCTTCTCTTCGCTTAATCTGTACACTTAAAATTATTATTTGTTTAAAGCTATATACTATTTTACTGTGTTAGTTTTACTTATGATTAAAGGAGAACGACGCATCTGCAGGAGGGATGATAGTTTGTTCTCGCGTAGAGCGTGGATGTGAAGGCAAGGATTTCACTCTTGAGCCTCCAATCCTGTGGATAATGTCTAGCGTAAAGCGTGGGTGTGAAGGCAAGAACTTCACTCTTGAGCCTCCAATCGTAAGGATAATGTCTAGCGTAAAGCGTGGGTGTGAAGGCAAGGACTTCACTCTTGAGCCTCCAATCGTAAGGATAATGTCTAGCGTAAAGCGCGGGTGTGAAGGCAAGGACTTCACTCTTGAGCCTCCAATCGTATGGATAATGTGTAGCGTAAAGCGTGGGTGTGAAGGCAAGAACTTCACTCTTGAGCCTCCAATCGTAAGGATAATGTCTAGCGTAAAGCGTGGGTGTGAAGGCAAGGACTTCACTCTTGAGCCTCCAATCGTAAGGATAATGTCTAGCGTAAAGCGTGGGTGTGAAGGCAAGGACTTCACTCTTGAGCCTCCAATCGTAAGGATAATGTCTAGCGTAAAGCGTGGATGTGAAGGCAAGGACTTCTCTCTTGAGCCTCTAATCGTAAGGATAATGTCTAGCGTAAAGCGTGGGTGTGAAGGCAAGGACTTCACTCTTGAGCCTCCAATCGTAAGGATAATGTCTAGCGTAAAGCGTGGGTGTGAAGGCAAGGACTTCACTCTTAAGCCTCCAATCGTAAGGATAATGTCTAGCGTAAAGCGTGGGTATGAAGGCAAGGACTTAACTCTTGAGCCTTCAATCGGGATAGTTTCTGGCGTAAAGTGTAAAATGAAGGCAAGGACTTCACTCTTAAACCATTCAATTTGACTTGTTGCCGGGAGGAGGGATTACTAGGAAAAGAAGGAAGACTGTGTGAATTCTTGGCCTTTTATAGTCCTCCATCGAGTGTAAAAATCCCGTTGATGCAACGATGAGGAAATCCGCTAAATCGCCTGATGGTGTATTGTTGTTGTTGTTTCCTTTGATGTGATATGGTTTTTGTTGTTTTGGTCTGTCCGGTCAGCGTCGTTGCGCTTGATGGTTTCTTGGTTCGTGATCCCGCAACGATAAGGAAATCCGCTAAATCGCATGATCGGTGGGACTTGGTAGTGTTGTTGTTGCCTCTTTGTTGTTTGTTAGTTCAAGATCCCGTTGGGATAGGGAAATCCGCTACATCGCATGATCGGTGTAGTGTTGTTGTTGTTTTGGCTCCTTTGTTGTTTGTTGGTTTACCTAAAAATGCGTGCTGTCGTACATTGCATGTGTTTTGTTGTTGCTTTCCCTCGGCTGTCTAACAACGCTGCAGACTTCTGAATGTATGCCGTCTTGTTTGTTGTTGTTTTCTTTCGGCTGTCTAATAATGCTGCAGAATTCTGATTATTTGCTATCACGTTTTGCATGTTGTTTGTTGTTGCTTTCTTCGTGGGTCTGCGCCGTCTTGTGCTGCATGCTTGTTATTGTTGTCCTCTTCGACTTGTCTGTACGCTATCACATATTGCATGTTGTTTGTTGTTGGTTTTTTTTCTTCATATTGTTCGGGTATTCTGTGCCTGTGGTGCTTTGTACTGCATGCCTGTTTTTGTTGTTTCTTCTGTGCTTCTGAATGTATGTGGGTTCGTTTTACTCATTAGTTATGATCGGGGAATCGCTGGTCTGTGTGGTCTCGTGCTGTATGTGTGTTGTCTTTCTCTCACTCAGCTGCCTGGCGATGGCGTGTATTGGCTGTGCGTGGTGAGTTTACGTGTTGTGAGAGGAACGACAGAAAAGGAAAATAGGGAACCTGTGTACCTTAAGCCGAGAGTATTTATTTCCATAAAGAATGTCCTGGCTTTCGACAAACAATTGTAATATAGCATTTTCCTTTTTATTATACATTAACGTAGCTTATATAATTTCTTTCATAAATTTCAATAAACCATATAATTTTTTTAATCCTTCTGTTTTTAATTTTAATTTTTACATTTAGCTTTAAAACTTTAATTTCTTTTCTTTACATTTTAATTTCCAATTAATCCTAATTTCCTGAACCCATCTTATTTTACTGGACAGGACAGGAGAGTTAGGGCATCGACTGCTCTCCAGACGATTTGGCATTCCAATTCATGAAAATTCGTAATTTTGAATTTTGTGGTGGTAACTCGTTTGTAGGTCAAAGTAGTCGATGTCAATATTTGGTTGGTGCGGTGAATTTGGAGCCAGACTCTAATAGTATTGACCACCAAGTATCTAGATATGGACGAGACATGGGAGCACTGAGCAGCCATTACGTTAAGTACATACAGTACTTGTAAATGTGGGTTCAGTGCCCCCTTCGTCTTTGTTTGCGGATCGGCCTCAGCATAGAGGCTACTCGCCGGTGCTCTAAGTTGCGACTCGCCGAGATGATATGAAGCCCCTATTGACGTTTAACGACTTTCCGCAAAATCGCCAAGGAAACCGACGATGACATGTAATACAAGACTAGGACAGACTTCAAAATTCTGAGCGTTGAGAACTATCATGGGAGAACCGACCCAGCCACACATCAGCCCATTTGTTGAAACTATAATTTTTAATAATATAAATTCATTCTTTGATTTTTGTTTGTTTTATTAACAGCAAATTTAGATTTTTAAAATTTTTTGTTATACCAGAATTCAGATTTTTTTTTTGAAAGAAAGAAAAATTCGGTTTAACGGTTTATTCTTTAAGAAGAGAAAAGTTTCCTTTTTTTTGTTTTGAGGATAGAATCCATTCAAAAATTATGAGTAATCATAAAAAAAACTGGTGCTGTCCCTAAGATTTGTCCCAAAGTGAAATTGGGGGTTCAGACGAGGCAAAACTCCAGAAAAGCCTCAGAAGGAGCCTTGATTCAAAATAGAGGTCAAGTTAATGCAGGTTCCACATCATGTGTTGACTTCGGTGTTGACAAGTCAAAGTCGTGTTTTTCTAAATTAGGAAGTAGCCACTCTAAGAAAGGTGGTGAAAAACACTTTGATCAAGTGCTCAATGACATGAACTTCGATAGTAGTCGAGACAGAGAAGGGGTTGATAGCATCCATGGCAGTGATCAAGGGGCAGTAGGGCCAAATCCTCCTTCGGAAGATAACCGCCTACTGGACAAGATTCAGGAGGTAGTTTCTGGTGTAATTCAAAGGGACCAATTGGCACTAGGATCACTCTTCACGAGAAAACTAGAAATGGTTTCGAACACCCTCACAAGTCAACTAGAAATGCTATCGCTAAAAGTAGAAATGCTGGAAGTACAGCAAGCTGGGAGCGGGCGCATGCCTCAGTGGTCCACGCCGCTTCAGAGGTCTGAAAGGAGGGAAACAATACCCATCGGCCGCCGGCAGAATTCTTCACTGGCTCGGCATAACCTTCCGACAGAAACCGTGGCGTGTATTGGCTGTGCGTGGTGAGTTTACGTGTTGTGAGAGGAACGACAGAAAAGGAAAATAGGGAACCTGTGTACCTTAAGCCGAGAGTATTTATTTCCATAAAGAATGTCCTGGCTTTCGACAAACAATTGTAATATAGCATTTTCCTTTTTATTATACATTAACGTAGCTTATATAAATTCTTTCATAAATTTCAATAAACCATATAATTTTTGTTAATCCTTCTGTTTTTAATTTTAATTTTTACATTTAGCTTTAAAACTTTAATTTCTTTTCTTTACATTTTAATTTCCAATTAATCCTAATTTCCTGAACCCATCTTATTTTACTGGACAGGACAGGAGAGTTAGGGCATCGACTGCTCTCCAGACGATTTGGCATTCCAATTCATGAAAATTCGTAATTTTGAATTTTGTGGTGGTAACTCGTTTGTAGGTCAAAGTAGTCGATGTCAATATTTGGTTGGTGCGGTGAATTTGGAGCCAGACTCTAATAGTATTGACCACCAAGTATCTAGATATGGACGAGACATGGGAGCACTGAGCAGCCATTACGTTAAGTACATACAGTACTTGTAAATGTGGGTTCAGTGCCCCCTTCGTCTTTGTTTGCGGATCGGCCTCAGCATAGAGGCTACTCGCCGGTGCTTTAAGTTGCGACTCGCCGAGATGATATGAAGCCCCTATTGACGTTTAACGACTTTCCGCAAAATCGCCAAGGAAACCGACGATGACATGTAATACAAGACTAGGACAGACTTCAAAATTCTGAGCGTTGAGAACTATCATGGGAGAACCGACCCAGCCACACATCAGCCCATTTGTTGAAACTATAATTTTTAATAATATAAATTCATTCTTTGATTTTTGTTTGTTTTATTAACAGCAAATTTAGATTTTTAAAATTTTTTGTTATACCAGAATTCAGATTTTTTTTTTTGAAAGAGAGAAAAATTCGGTTTAACGGTTTATTCTTTAAGAAGAGAAAAGTTTCCTTTTTTTTGTTTTGAGGATAGAATCCATTCAAAAATTATGAGTAATCATAAAAAAAACTGGTGCTGTCCCTAAGATTTGTCCCAAAGTGAAATTGGGGGTTCAGACGAGGCAAAACTCCAGAAAAGCCTCAGAAGGAGCCTTGATTTAAAATAGAGGTCAAGTTAATGCAGGTTCCACATCATGTGTTGACTTCGGTGTTGACAAGTCAAAGTCGTGTTTTTCTAAATTAGGAAGTAGCCACTCTAAGAAAGGTGGTGAAAAACACTTTGATCAAGTGCTCAATGACATGAACTTCGATAGTAGTCGAGACAGAGAAGGGGTTGATAGCATCCATGGCAGTGATCAAGGGGCAGTAGGGCCAAATCCTCCTTCGGAAGATAACCGCCTACTGGACAAGATTCAGGAGGTAGTTTCTGGTGTAATTCAAAGGGACCAATTGGCACTAGGATCACTCTTCACGAGAAAACTAGAAATGGTTTCGAACACCATCACAAGTCAACTAGAAATGCTATCGCTAAAAGTAGAAATGCTGGAAGTACAGCAAGCTGGGAGCGGGCGCATGCCTCAGTGGTCCACGCCGCTTCAGAGGTCTGAAAGGAGGGAAACAATACCCATCGGCCGCCGGCAGAATTCTTCACTGGCTCGGCATAACCTTCCGACAGAAACCGAAGACTTCATTAACGCTACTTCACCACATGCCCACCAAAAGTGCGATTTACATAAATGGAACATTAAGTTTGATGGCACTAAAAAGTCGATGCCGGTGGAAAGCTTCATCTTCCGCATCGAAACGATGCAGCAGAGATTGAACGTCTGCGAGGAACAAGTATTTAACCAATTATTCCACTACCTTCTTTCCGGAGTAGCCGAAAGTTGGTACTGGCAGTTCCTGGAAGAGCGCGCCCACGATAGCTTCCTGTATTATCATGACGTGAAGAGGGAACTCTGGCTCTGAACATGAAATCATGAGAGACATCATGGAAAGGAAGCAGATGCCAGGTGAAAGCTGCGACGACTTTTTTTCAAGTGTGAGTTCTCTGGTCTTCCAGATGAAACAAAAGTTATCTGAAGAAGAGCTCGTCACCATCCTGAAACAGAACCTCCGCGACAAGATAGCTACCTTAATTTTCGGCTACTCTTCTCTCTCTCCGAATTACGATCGGCTTGCCGTCGGGCAGAGGACAAGGGAGAACAATTTCAAAAGAAAACATATTAACGAAATGTTGACGATGAGGGGAGAGGACGAGTATAGTGAAGAAAGTAGAAGCATGTTAACTGACAATATAAGTGCTATCAGGAACAATTATCCCAAAGACAAAATTAGACAAATGACTAAAAATAATAATACTGACGATAGAAAGGTTGTGTGTGGTGATGTTCAAAATCCATGTCCGTCTCATTTCCATTCATTAGTGTGTTTGCAATGTGGTAAACCCAATGTTCCCGTCTGGTTGTGTCCATCTTGCAAAAGTGATCCGGAAAACCTGTTGAAGGGCGAAGCATCCGGGAGTGTTCGCCCAATAGACAAGCTCCCGGAGAAACAGAAACAACAAGATTAAATTTTTTAGAAAGATAAGTCATAAAAAAAGACGATAACAAAATTATTGAAACACTACCTGCAAGAAAAATTCTCCACCAGCGTATCCTCGAATATGAAGAGGAGCGTAAAAGGATATTCGCAGAAGATCCTACAGAAAAGGAAAAAAAGGGAGAAGAACTTTATAAAGATAAAAAAATTGCAGGAAAAATTTGCTCGGAAAAGAAGTAGGTTCAGAATTTGGAAGACACTGTTCTACAGACAGAAGATGACAACAGACCCTTCGCGAAGGTCAAATTACTAGA
This sequence comes from Nephrocerus scutellatus, assembly GCA_947095585.1. Taxonomy (NCBI): domain Eukaryota; kingdom Metazoa; phylum Arthropoda; class Insecta; order Diptera; family Pipunculidae; genus Nephrocerus; species Nephrocerus scutellatus. The sequence continues at coordinate 37,232,026 of OX352762.1, forward strand.
CGATATGGTGTTAGGTCTTTTGGACAGTGGCGCGTCTGTAAGTTGTTTAGGGAAGGGGGCAATAAAGTTTATCGAAGACAATAGTCTTCACATCTAAACAATCAATTGCACTATACGGACAGCGGATGGAAAGAGACAAAAGATAATAGGCACAGTGACACTTCCAATTTCTTGGAGGAACATAACAGAAAACAACAAGCTCGGAGTGAATTTATTGGAAAACTTTTAAAGTTGCTCCGGATATCATCTCCGAGATTGATATACTAGACACGACGACCACAGACCCGACGATGCGGGTTGTCTCGCCACCACAGACGGAGGCACTGCAGGCGGTGAAGGACAAGTACCCGCCCTACGCGAAACTTGGCATCGGTAAAACAAGCCTGGAGGAGCATGTGATCGAGACCACCGAAGTGGAGCCGATCAAACAGAGGCACTACCCAGTGTCTCCGGCGATCCAGAAGCTCCTCTTCGACGAGCTCAATTGCATGATTTCTCTGGGAGTGATCCAAGAGAGCCAGAGTGCGTAGAGTTCTCCGGTTATGCTGGTGAGGCAAAAACAGGCTGTCTAGATTCACGGAAAGTTAATGGAATTAAGCATAAAACATTTATGTCTCGTTTCATTTGCTGGGTTCATTTGTGGGTGGGCTAAGATTTCTCTCTCGTGGTTTCAGTTTAACATTGCGTTTGCGAACTGTGCCCGGAGTACGGTCTAATTTTATGTACCTTTGTTTTGTAACCGATAATGTTACTTTGCTACCCGTCGGCAATCGGGTACATCGGGCACTCACCTCGTTCACCTCGAAAACTCTGTCACTTTGAAAGCAACCAATGGGTATGGTTTCGGATACGGTTTGTGCAATTGGAAAAAACATTAGTAAACAAAATACATACATATTACTTAAAGATGAAATGGAATGTTCATAATCGATTCGACTTTTATACTATAACGTATATTGATGCTTGAGAAATGATGTGAAACCGAAATTTTCTGTTTTCGTTCATTATTAGAAATAATGACATTATTAATAACTGTGTAAGTGCCAAGTTAAAAATATGACGACTCAAACTCGTAGTGCTTCCATGAACAGGCAGAATAGATTTTGCAATCAAAATCCACCACCCAAAACCAAGCAACGCAGCCGACTGCGCAGCAAACTCCGCACACAGTCATTAAAGTACGACGGTATCTGATGCCACTATATGATATTAAAAAAATGTATAAGGGCCTTGCGACCGAACCCGGGGCCCGATCACTAGCAAATTTTAGAAAAAGTATTGTTTAATGGGTATACACATGTGTGTAAAATTTGAAAAAAATCGGGTAATTTTTATTATCTAAAAATTGATAATTAAAAAAAAAATTTTATGGGAGCTTCCCGACCCCGGGGCCCGATCGCTTTAAAAATTTTACAAAAAGTTTGGTCAATCGAAGATAGACATGTGTACAAAATTTAAAGAAAATCGGGTAAATTTTGTAAAATATTTGTGTGGGAGCCCCCCGACCCCGCAGCCCGAGGGGTCTCAAATTTTAATAGAAAGTGTTGTCATGGGAGATATGCATGTGTGCAAAATGTCAATAAAATCGGCCTGTAGGAAGTGGGTTAAAAATTTATCACAAAATTTGGCCAGCCAGCCAGCCACGGGCAAGTGAAGTTAATATAGAGAATTTAAAAAAAAAACCAAAAAACCGTCTGCAGGCTGGAAATAGTTCCATGTTTTACTGTTTTCAGCAAGTCTTCTACCACCAAAAACATAAAATGATTTATTTGCCATAAAATATAACTTTAAGTTTGGTTCCTGTATTTTAAACTCCAAAACAGAAAACATAAAATTTTTCTGGGTGTAGAAAAAGCATGGATTGCAAAAAGAATTTTTCGCCCAAAATCCTTAAAATTTACGTTTCTGCTTATAATACTACAAAAACTGAACGACCGATTGAAATAAAAATTACGCAGGTACTAATTGGCTATAATATGCATACAATATATAAAAAGTGCCAAACTAGTTAACTAGTTTGTAACGAGGTTTTCCCAGCCGGGGTAAAATTCGGTGTGACCGGGGTTCCTTCTATACTAAGGTCGTTACAATAAAAAGAATTTGTTTGTTTAAGCAATGAAATTCAATCGTCTTTTATTTGTTCTTCTCTTCGCTTAATCTGTACACTTAAAATTATTATTTGTTTAAAGCTATATACTATTTTACTGTGTTAGTTTTACTTATGATTAAAGGAGAACGACGTATCTGCAGGAGGGATGATAGTTTGTTCTCGCGTAGAGCGTGGATGTGAAGGCAAGGATTTCACTCTTGAGCCTCCAATCGTGTGGATAATGTCTAGCGTAAAGCGTGGGTGTGAAGGCAAGAACTTCACTCTTGAGCCTCCAATCGTAAGGATAAATTCTAGCGTAAAGCGTGGGTGTGAAGGCAAGGACTTCACTCTTGAGCCTCCAATCGTAAGGATAATGTCTAGCGTAAAGCGTGGATGTGAAGGCAAGGACTTCTCTCTTGAGCCTCTAATCGTAAGGATAAAATCTAGCGTAAAACGTGGGTGTGAAGGCAAGGACTTCACTCTTGAGCCTCCAATCGTAAGGATAATGTCTAGCGTAAAGCGTGGGTGTGAAGGCAAGGACTTCACTCTTGAGCCTCCAATCGTAAGGATATGGTCTAGCGTAAAGCGTGGGTGTGAAGGCAAGGACTTCGCTCTTGAGCTTCCAATCGTAAGGATAATGTCTAGCGTAAAGCGTGGGTGTGAAGGCAAGGACTTCACTCTTGAGCCTCCAATCGTAAGAATAATGTCTAGCATAATGCGTGGGTGTGAAGGCAAGGACTTCACTCTTGAGCCTCCAATTGTAAGGATAATTTCTAGCGTAAAGCGTGGGTGTGAAGGCAAGGACTTCACTCTTGAGCCTCCAATCGTAAGGATAATGTCTAGCGTGGATGTGAAGGCAAGGACTTCTCTCTTGAGCCTCTAATCGTAAGGATAAAATCTAGCGTAAAACGTGGGTGTGAAGGCAAGGACTTCACTTTTGAGCCTCCAATCGTGTGGATAATGTCTAGCGTAAAGCGTGGGTGTGAAGGCAAGAACTTCACTCTTGAGCCTCCAATCGTATGGATAATGTCTAGCGTAATGCGTGGGTGTGAAGGCAAGGACTTCACTCTTGAGCCAATCGTAAGGATAATTTCTAGCGTAAAGCGTGGGTGTGAAGGCAAGGACTTCACTCTTGAGCCTCCAATCGTAAGGATAATGTCTAGCGTAAAGCGTGGATGTGAAGGCAAGGACTTCTCTCTTGAGCCTCTAATCGTAAGGATAAAATCTAGCGTAAAACGTGGGTGTGAAGGCAAGGACTTCACTCTTGAGCCTCCAATCGTAAGGATAATATCTAGCGTAAAGCGTGGGTGTGAAGGCAAGGACTTCACTCTTAAGCCTCCAATCGTAAGGATAATGTCTAGCGTAAAGCGTGGGTGTGAAGGCAAGAACTTCACTCTTGAGCCTCCAATCGTAAGGATAATGTCTAGCGTAAAGCGTGGGTGTGAAGGCAAGGATTTCACTCTTGAGCCTTCAATCGGGATAGTTTCTGCCGTTAAGTGTAAAATGAAGGCAAGGACTTCACACTTAAACCATTCACTTTGACTTGTTACCGGGAGGAGGGATTACTAGGAAAAGAAGGAAGACTGTGTGAATTCTTGGCCTTTTATAGTCCTCCGTCGAGTGTAAAAATCCCGTAGATGCAACGATGAGGAAATCCGCTAAATCGCCTGATGGTGTATTGTTGTTGTTGTTTCCTTTGATGTGATATGGTTGTTGTTGTTTTGGTCTGTCCGGTCAGCGTCGTTGCGCTTGATGGTTTGTTGGTTCGTGATCCCGTTGGTGCAACGATAAGGAAATCCGCTAAATCGCATGATCGGTGGGACTTTTCGTGTTGTTTGTTGTTGTTTTCTTTCGGCTGTCTAATAATGCTGCAGACTTCTGATTATTTGCTCTCACGTTTTGCATGTTGTTTGTTGTTGCTTTCTTCGTGGGTCTGCGCCGTCTTGTGCTGCATGCTTGTTATTGTTGTCCTCTTCGACTTGTCTGTACGCTATCACATATTGCATGTTGTTTGTTGTTGGGTTTTTTTTCATATTGTTCGGGTATTCTGTGTCTGTGGTGCTTTGTACTGCATGCCTGTTGTTGTTGTTTCTTCTGTGCTTCTGAATGTATGTGGGTTCGTTTTACTCATTAGTTATGATCGGGATATCCCTGGTCTGTGTGGTCTCGTGCTGTATGTGTGTTGTCTTTCTCTCTCTCACTCAGCTGCCTGGTGATGGCGTGTATTGGCTGTGCGTGGTGAGTTTACGTGTTGTGAGAGGAACGACAGAAAAGGAAAATAGGGAACCTGTGTACCATAAGCCGAGAGTATTTATTTTCATAAAGAATGTCCTGGCTTTCGACAAACAATTGTAATATAGCATTTTCCATTTTATTATACATTAACGTAGCTTATATAAATTTTTTTATAAATTTCAATAAACCATATAATTTTTTTTAATCCTTCTGTTTTTAATTTTAATTTTTACATTTAGCTTTAAAACTTTAATTTCTTTTCTTAACATTTTAATTTCCAATTAATCCTAATTTCCTGAACCCATCTTATTTTACTGGACAGGACAGGAGAGTTAGGGCATCGACTGCTCTCCAGACGATTTGGCATTCCAATTCATGAAAATTCGTAATTTTGAATTTTGTGGTGGTAACTCGTTTGTAGGTCAAAGTAGTCGATGTCAATATTTGGTTGGTGCGGTGAATTTGGAGCCAGACTCTAATTGTATTGACCACCAAGTATCTAGATATGGACGAGACATGGTAGCACTGAGCAGCCATTACGTTAAGTACATACAGTACTTGTAAATGTGGTTTCAGTGCAGCCTTCGTCTTTAAGTGGAGGTTCCTCTCACTCTTGGCGGATCGGCCTCAGCAAAGAGGCTACTCGCCGGTGCTTTAAGTTGCGACTCGCCGAGATGATATGAAGCCCCTATTGACGTTTGACGACTTTCCGCAAAATCGCCAAGGAAACCGACGATGACATGTAATACAAGACTAGGACAGACTACAAAATTCTGAGCGTTGAGAACTATCATGGGAGAACCGACCCAGCCACACATCAGCCCATTTGCTGAAACTATAATTTTTAATAATATTCATTCTTTGATTTTTGTTTGTTTTATTAACAGCAAATTTAGATTTTTAAAATTTTTTTTATACCAGAATTCAAGAAAAATTCGGTTTAACGGTTTATTCTTTAAGAAGAGAAAAGTTTCCTTTTTTTTGTTTTGAGGATAGAATCCATTCTAAAATAATAAGTAATCTTAAAAAAAACTGGTGCTGTCCCTAAGATTTGTCCCAAAGTGAAATCGGGGGTTCAGACGAGGCAAAACTCCAGAAAAGCCTCAGAAGGAGCCTTGATTCAAAATAGAGGTCAAGTTAATGCAGGTTCCACATCATGTGTTGACTTCGGTGTTGACAAGTCAAAGTCGTGTTTTTCTAAATTAGGAAGTAGCCACTCTAAGAAAGGTGGTGAAAAACACTTTGATCAAATGCTCAATGACATGAACTTCGATAGAAGTCGAGACAGAGAAGGGGTTGATAGCATCCATGGCAGTGATCAAGGGGCAGTAGGGCCAAATCCTCCTTTGGAAGATAACCGCCTACTGGACAAGATTCAGGAGGTAGTTTCTGGTGTAATTCAAAGGGACCAATTGGCACTAGGATCACTCTTCACGAGAAAACTAGAAATGGTTTCGAACACCCTCACAAGTCAACTAGAAATGCTATCGCTAAAAGTAGAAATGCTGGAAGTACAGCAAGCTGGGAGCGGGCGCATGCCTCAGAGGTCCACGCCGCTTCAGAGGTCTGAAAGGAGGGAAACAATACCCATCGGCCTCCGGCAGAATTCTTCACTGGCTCGGCATAACCTTCCGACAGAAACCGAAGACTTCATTAACGCTACTTCTCCACATGCCCACCTGCGATTTACATAAATGGAACATTAAGTTTGATGGCACTAAAAAGTCGATGCCGGTGGAAAGCTTCATCTTCCGCATCGAAACGATGCAGCAGAGATTGAACGTCTGCGAGGAACAAGTATTTAACCAATTATTCCACTACCTTCTTTCCGGAGTAGCCGAAAGATGGTACTGGCAGTTCCTGGAAGAGCGCGCCGACGATAGCTTCCTGTATTATCATGATGTGAAGAGGGAACTCTGGCTCTGACCATGAAATCATGAGAGACAACATGGAAAGGAATCAGATGCCAGGTGAAAGCTGCGACGACTTTTTTTCAAGTGTGAGTTCTCTGGTCTTCCAGATAAAACAAAAGTTATCTGAAGAAGAGCTCGTCACCATCCTGAAACAGAACCTCCGCGACAAGATAGTGTAACGAGGTTTTCCCAGTCGGGGTATCCTCAGTGTGACCAGGGTTCGTTGTTTTAAAGGGTCGTTACAATAAAAGATTTATTTTTGGTTAGGAACTCTGAATTCAATGTTTTTATTTTCCTTTCGTTTTAAAAACAGATGAAAATTAATTTTGGAAATAATTACTTTGACTTAGGTCTTAGATGTGTCCTGTGTGTCCTGTGGTTTTGATGCCTTGGTCCAGCGGGATCGAAGTAAATCGTCTGCGTTTCGTCCAAGTGCTGACCAGCGAAAAGAGGATGCTACGCTCGATTCGTTGCCAAAGAGTTGATACGTTTCCGTGAGTTGACCAGCGAAAAGAGGATGCTACGCTCAATTCGTCGCCAAAGAGTTGCTGCGTTTTCGTGAGTTGACCAGCGAAAAGAGGATGCTACGCTCAATTCGTTGCCAAAGAGTTGCTGCGTTTCCGTGAGTTGACCAGCGAAAAGAGGATGCTACGCTCAATTCGTCGCCAAAGAGTTGCTGCGTTTTCGTGAGTTGACCAGCGAAAAGAGGATGCTACGCTCAATTCGTTGCCAAAGAGTTGCTGCGTTTTCGTGAGTTAACCAGCGAAAAGAGGATGCTACGCTCGATTCGTTGCCAAAGAGTTGATACGTTTTCGTGAGTTGACCAGCGAAAAGAGGATGCTACGCTCGATTCGTTGCCAAAGAGTTGTTGCGTTTTCGTGAGTTGACCAGCGAAAAGAGGATGCTACGCTCGATTCGTTGCCAAAGAGTTGTTGCGTTTTCGTGAGTTGACCAGCGAAAAGAGGATGCTACGCTCGATTCGTTGCCAAAGAGTCTTTGTGTCTATGTAGCTTGATCAGTGAAAGAAGGATGCTACGCTTGATTCACTATCAGGAGTCGGTCAGATGTCCAAGTATCCAAGTATTTTTGATCAGTGAAAGAGGATGCTACGCTCTGTTCACTATCAAGAGTCGGTCAGATGACGAAGAGACTAAGAGTAAGAGACTGTACGCTGGGCTTGTGTCCCCTTTTATAGCCCGTGAAACGGTTTTAAAACTTCAAACCGGGCTGTTTCGTTTCCATGATTTTCGTACGGTGAATTACCGTTGTTTCTATGCCAGTTGATTTTTCTCTAGCAGAGTTAATTTCCTCGGAACTGCAGTGCGTATGCGTTCATTATTGTTCTCAACATTGTCGCTTGTATATGTACGCTGCAGAATGTTGATGGAATTCCCTGTGTGTTTTGTTGTTGCCTTTTTGCCTTTCGATTTGTCCACTGTCTTTGCTTAGAAAAATGTTGACGAAGTTCCCTGTATGTTTTGTTATTTGGTTTTCTCTTCTTAATTTGTCCATTGTCAACGTCACCATTGTTTGCAAAAAGTGTTGGCGAAATCCCTTTTGCAATTTGTTGTTGTAGGGGGTTCCGTTGGTCTACGGTGACTATTCGTTTGGTGCATAGCATTGTGGTATCGTTGTACATATTGCCTTTGGTCAACGCTTCTCGGTCGTTGACCTCATCGTTGGCTTTTGGATCATTCGCTTGTACTGTGTCGATATTGTGCATGCGTTTGTTGTATGTTGATTTTCTGTCGATTGCGATAAGTGTCCCAAAAATGGAGGTGTGGCCTACTGATCGCAATCATGCATTTGGCTTGCGTCTGGGCAGAGATGTCGTCGGTGTTTCAGTTTCATGAATATTGATATAAATACTAATGTGTAAATATATATATTTATATAGAAATGTGTGGGGTGAATTTGTTGCCAAATTGACTCCTTACACTTCCCGGTCACGTCGGGAGAAGCTGAATCTTCCGATCTTGGTTGCGAGGTCCGTGAACAAAATGTTGCCTTGTCTGTGTTTTTCTATGGATCTGAGCATGTTCCTGGACTGTTGTTGGTGTATTTCTCTGTGGATTTTCCTGCTATGTGTACTTTCTCATGTGTCGGTTGGGAATTTTTGGTGGAACTGTTTAAGTTCCGCCACGTGAGCGGTGCGCATCTTCGTCTGGTAGCACAACCTCAGGTTTGCGATGACGGGTTTTAATGAAGTCTACCACTTGGTATGGCCCGTCATACTTCGGTGCGAGCTGGCTGGCGAATCCTTCCTGTGCATTGGACAGATGATGCTGCTCAACCAGGACGAGTTGGCCGGCTGTGACGGCTGTGGCGTCTGTGACGAATGTGACATCTATGGTGACTGTGACGTATGTGGTGACTTTGATAACTTTTGATTGAGTTGGTTGATCTGACGACTGTGATGACTCCTAAAATTTGTTTTGGGTCGTGGCGACGGGTTTTCTGCCTGTTGTGACTGTGACGGCTGTGGCGTCTGTGACGAATGTGACGACTGTGATGAACGTGACTTCTGTAGCGGCTGTGGAGTTTGCGGCGACGGGTTTTCTGGCTGGTGGTGGTTTGGAGTGACGGAAGTTCTCCGCGGGATCGATAATGATGATCGTTGAGCTCTTGCAGACGGCTTCTGGCCGTGCTGACTGTGTAGGCGTCTGTGGAAATCTTTGGCGAGAGTACTGACTTCAGTATGTTCAAACGGATGTGGTAATACTTGACCACTATGGTGTCTCTCGCCAATTCTATGACTCTGTTGTTTTGGACAGAGGTAACTTTGGTCAACTCTTGCGCTTGTGGTTACTTTAGGCTGCGGCGTCTTCTGCTCGACGGTGCGACTAATGACAAGTGTGACCTTAGTGGTTCTTGCGTCTTTGACAATTGTGGTCGCCTTAGTCCTCGAAATGTGTTGCCCGTCAGACGTTTAACCGGTCGTGCTGGTACAGTTTGGAGCGTTAAGCACTCGCCTCCGAAACTAAAAGCGGCCCTGTTTCTTGTAAGGAAGTCCATCCCCAATGTGAGATCATCAGTGTCGTTCGGCAACACCAGTAGGCGTAGTGAACAGAAAGAGTCCCCAAACCGAAAGTTAACGTTTAACTCTTGGCGGACAGTCATCTGACTTCCGTTAGCCATATGTATTGGGATGTGTACGGGGGTAGTGTTGTCCAAATTTCTAACCCTTTCAGCCAAAGCTTCGCTGACGAAACTGCGAGATGCTCCGGTATCAATAGTGGCCTGAACGGGTTCACGGTTGATGGTGATGCGAGCGAGAATTCGGTGTCGATCCTGGATCAGGGCTGACTTCTCGGTGGGCAGGCGCAAATGACGATGCTCAGCGTGTGAATTACGTTGACGGCAGCAGTCAATTGTCCTGATACTTTGTTGACCACAATCCCAGCAGAAAATCACCCGAGGGTTAGTGCACTCCTTTTGAAAGTGGCCTTCCTGTCGGCACCATCGACAAGTCATTCGCGGATTATAGGGTCCTTCTTCAGACTGACTGACAATACAGTGCCTCTCCGTTGGGCTTTTTCGAGGTGTCATCGTTGTGCTGTCCTGGTTTGCGTGGATACTTTCGTAGTCCTCTGCTAGTCTCTTCTTCGGATATATAGCTGGTATTCCCGCCGGCAATTCCGAAAAATCCTCTCGATCTGTTGTGTTTCTGAGTACTTCGCGTGCCTCATGAGGTTTTGCATTATAATTACAAAATCTTTGAAATTTTCGTTTGGTTCTATCTATATCTAGTGGGTAAAAAGAATTTTAAGAAATCTCCCTTAAAGATGTTCCAGTCCTGCCATCTCCGGTTGTTACTACGGAACCACAGCAAGGCTCGGTCGCGAAGCAGCTCGGGCATAATCCTTGGAAGGAGGTCTTTGTTTAATGAGTAGGCATCAGCGAGCTCTTCCAGCCTCTCGATAAACAAGAAAGGTTCTTTGCCACCGTCGTACCGTACTGACCACTTTCGTACCTGGTCGATAAATATGTGATATGATGTCTCTGGTGTCTCCGATGGGATTCGAGTGGCTGTTGGCTCATTGGGTGCTGGAGGCGTTACGCTTATGGTTATTGGTGGCACTGGTGACAGTCTGCGTCGGTGCTGCGATTTCAGTTCACTCATACTGGTTTCGTCCTCCGATGTCAAGTCCGGCCCGGTGATAAAAGTCCAATAACGTTTCCTGAGCTCCTCTACGCTACCTGTGGTATCCAGTCTAAACTCATCCAGGTAATTTTTCAGGTCCTCCTTCGACAGTGTGTAAATCCAGCCTGTTTTGACCATCTTGGCTTCGGGATGGTATTGTTGGATTGTTATTTGGTTTTCTTCGTTTGTTACTTATTTTCCAGAGTCCCTGCTCGGGCGCCAATTGTAACGAGGTTTTCCCAGCCGGGGTATCCTCAGTGTGACCAGGGTTCGTTGTTTTAAAGGGTCGTTACAATAAAAGATTTATTTTTGGTTTTTATTTTCCTTTCGTTTTAGAAATGAAAATTAATTTTGGAAATAATTAATTTGACTTAGGTCTTAGATGCCTTGGTCCAGCGGGATCGAAGTAAATCGTCTGCGTTTCGTCCAAGTGCTGACCAGCGAAAAGAGGATGCTACGCTCGATTCGTTGCCAAAGAGTCTTTGTGTCTATGTAGCTTGATCAGTGAAAGAAGGATGCTACGCTTGATTCACTATCAGGAGTCGGTCAGATGTCCAAGTATCCAAGTATTTTTGATCAGTGAAAGAGGATGCTACGCTCTGTTCACTATCAAGAGTCGGTCAGATGACGAAGAGACTAAGAGTAAGAGACTGTACGCTGGTGTACGAAACGGTTTTAAAACTTCAAACCGGGCTGTTTCGTTTCCATGATTTTCGTACGGTGAATTACCGTTGTTTCTATGCCAGTTGATTTTTCTCTAGCAGAGTTAATTTCCTCGGAACTGCAGTGCGTATGCGTTCATTATTGTTGTTGTTCTCAACATTGTCGCTTGTATATTCATTATACTTACTCATTATTGCTTCGCTATAACCCAGTTTTTTCTCAAGGAGACACTGTCTTCATTAAATCCGCCAGCTAGCTTGGAACCACTTGATGAGCCTAAGAGAAAGTGGTTGGGTGTTAAGGCTTCATCTTGTTCAACCGTAAGTGGAACGTACGTCATTGGGCGAGTGTTTATTATATATGTACGCTGCAGAATGTTGATGGAATTCCCTGTGTGTTTTGTTGTTGCCTTTTTGCCTTTCGATTTGTCCACTGTCTTTGCTTAGAAAAATGTTGACGAAGTACCCTGTATGTTTTGTTATTTGGTTTTCTCTTCTTAATTTGTCCATTGTCAACGTCACCATTGTTTGCAAAAAGTGTTGGCGAAATCCCTTTTGCAATTTGTTGTTGTAGGGGGTTCCGTTGGTCTACGGTGACTATTCGGTTGGTGCATAGCATTGTGGTATCGTTGTACATATTGCCTTTGGTCAACGCTTCTCGGTCGTTGACCTCAACGTTGGCTTTTGGATCATTCGCTTGTACTGTGTCGATATTATGCATGCGTTTGTTGTATGTTGATTTTCTGTCGATTGCGATAAGTGTCCCAAAAATGGAGGTGTGGCCTTCTGATCGCAATCATGCATTTGGCTTGCGTCTGGGCAGAGATGCCGTCGGTGTTTCAGTTTCATGAATATTGATATAAATACTAATGTGTAAATATATATATTTATATAGAAATGTGTGGGGTGAATTTGTTGCCAAATTGAGTCCTTACACTTCCCGGTCACGTCGGGAGAAGCTGAATCTTCCGATCTTGGTTGCGAGGTCCGTGAACAAAATGTTGCCTTGTCTGTGTTTTTCTATGGATCTGAGCATGTTCCTGGACTGTTGTTGGTGGATTTCTCTGTGGATTTTCCTGCTATGTGTACTTTCTCATGTGTCGGTTGGGAATTTTTGGTGGAACTGTTTAAGTTCCGCCACGTGAGCGGTGCGCATCTTTGTCTGGTAGCACAACCTCAGATTTGCGATGACGGGTTTTAATGAAGTCTACCACTTGGTATGGCCCGTCATACTTCGGTGCGAGCTGGCTGGCGAATCCTTCCTGTGCATTGGACAGATGATGCTGCTCAACCAGGACGAGTTGGCCGGCTGTGACAGCTGTGGCGTCTGTGACGAATGTGACATCTGTGGTGACTGTGACGTATGTGGTGACTTTGATAACTTTTGATTTAGTTGGTGGATCTGACGACTGTGATGACTCCTAAAACTTGTTTTGGGTCGTGGCGACGGGTTTTCTGCCTGTTGTGACTGTGACGGCTGTGGCGTCTGTGACGAATGTGACGACTGTGATGAACGTGACTTCTGTAGCGGCTGTGGAGTTTGCGGCGACGGGTTTTCTGGCTGGTGGTGGTTTGGAGTGACGGAAGTTCTCCGCGGGATCGATAATGATGATCGTTAAGCTCTTGCAGACGGCTTCTGGCCGTGCTGACTGTGTAGGCGTCTGTGGAAATCTTTGGCGAGAGTACTGACTTCAGTATGTTCAAACGGATGTGGTAATACTTGACCACTATGGTGTCTCTCGCCAATTCTATGACTCTGTTGTTTTGGACAGAGGTAACTTTGGTCAACTCTTGCGCTTGTGGTTACTTTAGGCTGCGGCGTCTTCTGCTCGACGGTGCGACTAATGACAAGTGTGACCTTAGTGGTTCTTGCGTCTTTGACAATTGTGGTCGCCTTAGTCCTCGAAATGTGTTGCCCGTCAGACGTTTAACCGGTCGTGCTGGTACAGTTTGGAGCGTTAAGAACTCGCCTCCGAAACTAAAAGCGGCCCTGTTTCTTGTAAGGAAGTCCATCCCCAATGTGAGGTCATCAGTGGCGTTCGGCAACACCAGTAGGCGTAGTGAACAGAAAGAGTCCCCAAACCGAAAGTTAACGTTTAACTCTTGGCGGACAGTCATCTGACTTCCGTTAGCCATATGTATTGGGATGTGTACGGGGGTAGTGTTGTCCAAATTTCTAACCCTTTCAGCCAAAGCTTCGCTGACGAAACTGCGAGATGCTCCGGTATCAATAGTGGCCTGAACGGGTTCACGGTTGATGGTGATGCGAGCGAGAATTCGGTGTCGATCCTGGATCAGGGCTGACTTCTCGGTGGGCAGGCGCAAATGACGATGCTCAGCGTGTGAATTACGTTGACGGCAGCAGTCAATTGTCCTGATACTTTGTTGACCACAATCCCAGCAGAAAATCACCCGAGGGTTAGTGCACTCCTTTTGAAAGTGGCCTTCCTGTCGGCACCATCGACAAGTCATTCGCGGAATATAGGGTCCTTCTTCAGACTGACTGACAATACAGTGCCTCTCCGGTGGGCTTCTTCGAGGTGTCATCGTTGTGCTGTCCTGGTTTGCGTGGATCCTTTCGTAGTCCTCTGCTAGGCCAATGAGCTCCTGTAGGTCCTGAAAGTCTCTTCTTCGGATATATAGCTGGTATTCCCGCCGGCAATTCCGAAAAATCCTCTCGGTCTGTTGTGTTTCTGAGTACTTCGCGTGCCTCATGAGGTTTTGCATTATAATTACAAAATCTTTGAAATTTTCGTTTGGTTCTATCTATATCTAGTGGGTAAAAAGAATTTTAAGAAATCTCCCTTAAAGATGTTCCAGTCCTGCCATCTCCGGTTGTTACTACGGAACCACAGCAAGGCTCGGTCGCGAAGCAGCTCGGGCATAAAAGTCCAATAACGTTTCCTGAGCTCCTCTACGCTACCTGTGGTATCCAGTCTAAACTCATCCAGGTAATTTTTCAGGTCCTCCTTCGACAGTGTGTAAATCCAGCCTGTTTTGACCATCTTGGCTTCGGGATGTTATTGTTGGATTGTTATTTGGTTTTCTATGTTTGTTACTTATTTTCCAGAGTCCCTGCTCGGGCGCCAATTGTAACGAGGTTTTCCCAGCCGGGGTATCCTCAGTGTGACCAGGGTTCGTTGTTTTAAAGGGTCGTTACAATAAAAGATTTATTTTTGGTTTTTATTTTCCTTTCGTTTTAGAAATGAAAATTAATTTTGGAAATAATTAATTTGACTTAGGTCTTAGATGCCTTGGTCCAGCGGGATCGAAGTAAATCGTCTGCGTTTCGTCCAAGTGCTGACCAGCGAAAAGAGGATGCTACGCTTGATTCGTTGCCAAAGAGTCTTTGTGTCTATGTAGCTTGATCAGTGAAAGAAGGATGCTACGCTTGATTCACTATCAGGAGTCGGTCAGATGTCCAAGTATCACAGTATTTTTGATCAGTGAAAGAGGATGCTACGCTCTGTTCACTATCAAGAGTCGGTCAGATGACGAAGAGACTAAGAGTAAGAGACTGTACGCTGGTGTCATTGTTATTGCATAGCATTGTGGTATCGTTGTACATATTGCCTTTGGTCAACGCTTCTCGGTCGTTGACCTCAACGTTGGCTTTTGGATCATTCGCTTGTACTGTGTCGATATTGTGCATGCGTTTGTTGTATGTTGATTTTCTGTCGATTGCGATAAGTGTCCCAAAAATGGAGGTGTGGCCTTCTGATCGCAATCATGCATTTGGCTTGCGTCTGGGCAGAGATGCCGTCGGTGTTTCAGTTTCATGAATATTGATATAAATACTAATGTGTAAATATATATATTTATATAGAAATGTGTGGGGTGAATTTGTTGCCAAATTGAGTCCTTACACTTCCCGGTCACGTCGGGAGAAGCTGAATCTTCCGATCTTGGTTGCGAGGTCCGTGAACAAAATGTTGCCTTGTCTGTGTTTTTCTATGGATCTGAGCATGTTCCTGGACTGTTGTTGGTGGATTTCTCTGTGGATTTTCCTGCTATGTGTACTTTCTCATGTGTCGGTTGGGAATTTTTGGTGGAACTGTTTAAGTTCCGCCACGTGAGCGGTGCGCATCTTTGTCTGGTAGCACAACCTCAGATTTGCGATGACGGGTTTTAATGAAGTCTACCACTTGGTATGTCCCGTCATACTTCGGTGCGAGCTGGCTGGCGAATCCTTCCTGTGCATTGGACAGATGATGCTGCTCAACCAGGACGAGTTGGCCGGCTGTGACAGCTGTGGCGTCTGTGACGAATGTGACATCTGTGGTGACTGTGACGTATGTGGTGACTTTGATAACTTTTGATTTAGTTGGTGGATCTGACGACTGTGATGACTCCTAAAACTTGTTTTGGGTCGTGGCGACGGGTTTTCTGCCTGTTGTGACTGTGACGGCTGTGGCGTCTGTGACGAATGTGACGACTGTGATGAACGTGACTTCTGTAGCGGCTGTGGAGTTTGCGGCGACGGGTTTTCTGGCTGGTGGTGGTTTGGAGTGACGGAAGTTCTCCGCGGGATCGATAATGATGATCGTTGAGCTCTTGCAGACGGCTTCTGGCCGTGCTGACTGTGTAGGCGTCTGTGGAAATCTTTGGCGAGAGTACTGACTTCAGTATGTTCAAACGGATGTGGTAATACTTGACCACTATGGTGTCTCTCGCCAATTCTATGACTCTGTTGTTTTGGACAGAGGTAACTTTGGTCAACTCTTGCGCTTGTGGTTACTTTAGGCTGCGGCGTCTTCTGCTCGACGGTGCGACTAATGACAAGTGTGACCTTAGTGGTTCTTGCGTCTTTGACAATTGTGGTCGCCTTAGTCCTCGAAATGTGTTGCCCGTCAGACGTTTAACCGGTCGTGCTGGTACAGTTTGGAGCGTTAAGCACTCGCCTCCGAAACTAAAAGCGGCCCTGTTTCTTGTAAGGAAGTCCATCCCCAATGTGAGGTCATCAGTGGCGTTCGGCAACACCAGTAGGCGTAGTGAACAGAAAGAGTCCCCAAACCGAAAGTTAACGTTTAACTCTTGGCGGACAGTCATCTGACTTCCGTTAGCCATATGTATTGGGATGTGTACGGGGGTAGTGTTGTCCAAATTTCTAACCCTTTCAGCCAAAGCTTCGCTGACGAAACTGCGAGATGCTCCGGTATCAATAGTGGCCTGAACGGGTTCACGGTTGATGGTGATGCGAGCGAGAATTCGGTGTCGATCCTGGATCAGGGCTGACTTCTCGGTGGGCAGGCGCAAATGACGATGCTCAGCGTGTGAATTACGTTGACGGCAGCAGTCAATTGTCCTGATACTTTGTTGACCACAATCCCAGCAGAAAATCACCCGAGGGTTAGTGCACTCCTTTTGAAAGTGGCCTTCCTGTCGGCACCATCGACAAGTCATTCGCGGAATATAGGGTCCTTCTTCAGACTGACTGACAATACAGTGCCTCTCCGGTGGGCTTCTTCGAGGTGTCATCGTTGTGCTGTCCTGGTTTGCGTGGATCCTTTCGTAGTCCTCTGCTAGGCCAATGAGCTCCTGTAGGTCCTGAAAGTCTCTTCTTCGGATATATAGCTGGTATTCCCGCCGGCAATTCCGAAAAATCCTCTCGGTCTGTTGTGTTTCTGAGTACTTCGCGTGCCTCATGAGGTTTTGCATTATAATTACAAAATCTTTGAAATTTTCGTTTGGTTCTATCTATATCTAGTGGGTAAAAAGAATTTTAAGAAATCTCCCTTAAAGATGTTCCAGTCCTGCCATCTCCGGTTGTTACTACGGAACCACAGCAAGGCTCGGTCGCGAAGCAGCTCGGGCATAAAAGTCCAATAACGTTTCCTGAGCTCCTCTACGCTACCTGTGGTATCCAGTCTAAACTCATCCAGGTAATTTTTCAGGTCCTCCTTCGACAGTGTGTAAATCCAGCCTGTTTTGACCATCTTGGCTTCGGGATGTTATTGTTGGATTGTTATTTGGTTTTCTTCGTTTGTTACTTATTTTCCAGAGTCCCTGCTCGGGCGCCAATTGTATCGAGGTTTTCCCAGCCGGGGTATCCTCAGTGTGACCAGGATTCGTTGTTTTAAAGGGTCGTTACAATAAAAGATTTATTTTTGGTTTTTATTTTCCTTTCGTTTTAGAAATGAAAATTAATTTTGGAAATAATTAATTTGACTTAGGTCTTAGATGCCTTGGTCCAGCGGGATCGAAGTAAATCGTCTGCGTTTCGTCCAAGTGCTGACCAGCGAAAAGAGGATGCTACGCTCGATTCGTTGCCAAAGAGTCTTTGTGTCTATGTAGCTTGATCAGTGAAAGAAGGATGCTACGCTTGATTTACTATCAGGATTCGGTCAGATGTCCAAGTATCCAAGTATTTTTGATCAGTGAAAGAGGATGCTACGCTCTGTTCACTATCAAGAGTCGGTCAGATGACGAAGAGACTAAGAGTAAGAGACTGTACGCTGGTGTACGAAACTGTTTTAAAACTTCAAACCGGGCTGTTTCGTTTCCATGATTTTCGTACGGTGAATTACCGTTGTTTCTATGCCAGTTGATTTTTCTCTAGCAGAGTTAATTTCCTCGGAACTGCAGTGCGTATGCGTTCATTATTGTTGTTGTTCTCAACATTGTCGCTTGTATATTCATTATACTTACTCATTATTGCTTCGCTATAACCCAGTTTTTTCTCAAGGAGACACTGTCTTCATTAAATCCGCCAGCTAGCTTGGAACCACTTGATGAGCCTAAGAGAAAGTGGTTGGGTGTTAAGGCTTCATCTTGTTCAACCGTAAGTGGAACGTACGTCATTGGGCGAGTGTTTATTATATATGTACGCTGCAGAATGTTGATGGAATTCCCTGTGTGTTTTGTTGTTGCCTTTTTGCCTTTCGATTTGTCCACTGTCTTTGCTTAGGAAAATGTTGACGAAGTTCCCTGTATGTTTTGTTATTTGGTTTTCTCTTCTTAATTTGTCCATTGTCAACGTCACCATTGTTTGCAAAAAGTGTTGGCGAAATCCCTTTTGCAATTTGTTGTTGTAGGGGGTTCCGTTGGTCTACGGTGACTATTCGGTTGGTGCATAGCATTGTGGTATCGTTGTACATATTGCCTTTGGTCAACGCTTCTCGGTCGTTGACCTCAACGTTGGCTTTTGGATCATTCGCTTGTACTGTGTCGATATTGTGCATGCGTTTGTTGTATGTTGATTTTCTGTCGATTGCGATAAGTGTCCCAAAAATGGAGGTGTGGCCTTCTGATCGCAATCATGCATTTGGCTTGCGTCTGGGCAGAGATGCCGTCGGTGTTTCAGTTTCATGAATATTGATATAAATACTAATGTGTAAATATATATATTTATATAGAAATGTGTGGGGTGAATTTGTTGCCAAATTGAGTCCTTACACTTCCCGGTCACGTCGGGAGAAGCTGAATCTTCCGATCTTGGTTGCGAGGTCCGTGAACAAAATGTTGCCTTGTCTGTGTTTTTCTATGGATCTGAGCATGTTCCTGGACTGTTGTTGGTGGATTTCTCTGTGGATTTTCCTGCTATGTGTACTTTCTCATGTGTCGGTTGGGAATTTTTGGTGGAACTGTTTAAGTTCCGCCACGTGAGCGGTGCGCATCTTTGTCTGGTAGCACAACCTCAGATTTGCGATGACGGGTTTTAATGAAGTCTACCACTTGGTATGGCCCGTCATACTTCGGTGCGAGCTGGCTGGCGAATCCTTCCTGTGCATTGGACAGATGATGCTGCTCAACCAGGACGAGTTGGCCGGCTGTGACAGCTGTGGCGTCTGTGACGAATGTGACATCTGTGGTGACTGTGACGTATGTGGTGACTTTGATAACTTTTGATTTAGTTGGTGGATCTGACGACTGTGATGACTCCTAAAACTTGTTTTGGGTCGTGGCGACGGGTTTTCTGCCTGTTGTGACTGTGACGGCTGTGGCGTCTGTGACGAATGTGACGACTGTGATGAACGTGACTTCTGTAGCGGCTGTGGAGTTTGCGGCGACGGGTTTTCTGGCTGGTGGTGGTTTGGAGTGACGGAAGTTCTCCGCGGGATCGATAATGATGATCGTTGAGCTCTTGCAGACGGCTTCTGGCCGTGCTGAAGGTGTAGGCGTCTGTGGAAATCTTTGGCGAGAGTACTGACTTCAGTATGTTCAAACGGATGTGGTAATACTTGACCACTATGGTGTCTCTCGCCAATTCTATGACTCTGTTGTTTTGGACAGAGGTAACTTTGGTCAACTCTTGCGCTTGTGGTTACTTTAGGCTGCGGCGTCTTCTGCTCGACGGTGCGACTAATGACAAGTGTGACCTTAGTGGTTCTTGCGTCTTTGACAATTGTGGTCGCCTTAGTCCTCGAAATGTGTTGCCCGTCAGACGTTTAACCGGTCGTGCTGGTACAGTTTGGAGCGTTAAGCACTCGCCTCCGAAACTAAAAGCGGCCCTGTTTCTTGTAAGGAAGTCCATCCCCAATGTGAGGTCATCAGTGGCGTTCGGCAACACCAGTAGGCGTAGTGAACAGAAAGAGTCCCCAAACCGAAAGTTAACGTTTAACTCTTGGCGGACAGTCATCTGACTTCCGTTAGCCATATGTATTGGGATGTGTACGGGGGTAGTGTTGTCCAAATTTCTAACCCTTTCAGCCAAAGCTTCGCTGACGAAACTGCGAGATGCTCCGGTATCAATAGTGGCCTGAACGGGTTCACGGTTGATGGTGATGCGAGCGAGAATTCGGTGTCGATCCTGGATCAGGGCTGACTTCTCGGTGGGCAGGCGCAAATGACGATGTTCAGCGTGTGAATTACGTTGACGGCAGCAGTCAATTGTCCTGATACTTTGTTGACCACAATCCCAGCAGAAAATCACCCGAGGGTTAGTGCACTCCTTTTGAAAGTGGCCTTCCTGTCGGCACCATCGACAAGTCATTCGCGGAATATAGGGTCCTTCTTCAGACTGACTGACAATACAGTGCCTCTCCGGTGGGCTTCTTCGAGGTGTCATCGTTGTGCTGTCCTGGTTTGCGTGGATCCTTTCGTAGTCCTCTGCTAGGCCAATGAGCTCCTGTAGGTCCTGAAAGTCTCTTCTTCGGATATATAGCTGGTATTCCCGCCGGCAATTCCGAAAAATCCTCTCGGTCTGTTGTGTTTCTGAGTACTTCGCGTGCCTCATGAGGTTTTGCATTATAATTACAAAATCTTTGAAATTTTCGTTTGGTTCTATCTATATCTAGTGGGTAAAAAGAATTTTAAGAAATCTCCCTTAAAGATGTTCCAGTCCTGCCATCTCCGGTTGTTACTACGGAACCACAGCAAGGCTCGGTCGCGAAGCAGCTCGGGCATAAAAGTCCAATAACGTTTCCTGAGCTCCTCTACGCTACCTGTGGTATCCAGTCTAAACTCATCCAGGTAATTTTTCAGGTCCTCCTTCGACAGTGTGTAAATCCAGCCTGTTTTGACCATCTTGGCTTCGGGATGTTATTGTTGGATTGTTATTTGGTTTTCTATGTTTGTTACTTATTTTCCAGAGTCCCTGCTCGGGCGCCAATTGTAACGAGGTTTTCCCAGCCGGGGTATCCTCAGTGTGACCAGGGTTCGTTGTTTTAAAGGGTCGTTACAATAAAAGATTTATTTTTGGTTTTTATTTTCCTTTCGTTTTAGAAATGAAAATTAATTTTGGAAATAATTAATTTGACTTAGGTCTTAGATGCCTTGGTCCAGCGGGATCGAAGTAAATCGTCTGCGTTTCGTCCAAGTGCTGACCAGCGAAAAGAGGATGCTACGCTCGATTCGTTGCCAAAGAGTCTTTGTGTCTATGTAGCTTGATCAGTGAAAGAAGGATGCTACGCTTGATTCACTATCAGGAGTCGGTCAGATGTCCAAGTATCCAAGTATTTTTGATCAGTGAAAGAGGATGCTACGCTCTGTTCACTATCAAGAGTCGGTCAGATGACGAAGAGACTAAGAGTAAGAGACTGTACGCTGGTGTCATTGTTATTGCATAGCATTGTGGTATCGTTGTACATATTGCCTTTGGTCAACGCTTCTCGGTCGTTGACCTCAACGTTGGCTTTTGGATCATTCGCTTGTACTGTGTCGATATTGTGCATGCGTTTGTTGTATGTTGATTTTCTGTCGATTGCGATAAGTGTCCCAAAAATGGAGGTGTGGCCTTCTGATCGCAATCATGCATTTGGCTTGCGTCTGGGCAGAGATGCCGTCGGTGTTTCAGTTTCATGAATATTGATATAAATACTAATGTGTAAATATATATATTTATATAGAAATGTGTGGGGTGAATTTGTTGCCAAATTGAGTCCTTACACTTCCCGGTCACGTCGGGAGAAGCTGAATCTTCCGATCTTGGTTGCGAGGTCCGTGAACAAAATGTTGCCTTGTCTGTGTTTTTCTATGGATCTGAGCATGTTCCTGGACTGTTGTTGGTGGATTTCTCTGTGGATTTTCCTGCTATGTGTACTTTCTCATGTGTCGGTTGGGAATTTTTGGTGGAACTGTTTAAGTTCCGCCACGTGAGCGGTGCGCATCTTTGTCTGGTAGCACAACCTCAGATTTGCGATGACGGGTTTTAATGAAGTCTACCACTTGGTATGTCCCGTCATACTTCGGTGCGAGCTGGCTGGCGAATCCTTCCTGTGCATTGGACAGATGATGCTGCTCAACCAGGACGAGTTGGCCGGCTGTGACAGCTGTGGCGTCTGTGACGAATGTGACATCTGTGGTGACTGTGACGTATGTGGTGACTTTGATAACTTTTGATTTAGTTGGTGGATCTGACGACTGTGATGACTCCTAAAACTTGTTTTGGGTCGTGGCGACGGGTTTTCTGCCTGTTGTGACTGTGACGGCTGTGGCGTCTGTGACGAATGTGACGACTGTGATGAACGTGACTTCTGTAGCGGCTGTGGAGTTTGCGGCGACGGGTTTTCTGGCTGGTGGTGGTTTGGAGTGACGGAAGTTCTCCGCGGGATCGATAATGATGATCGTTGAGCTCTTGCAGACGGCTTCTGGCCGTGCTGACTGTGTAGGCGTCTGTGGAAATCTTTGGCGAGAGTACTGACTTCAGTATGTTCAAACGGATGTGGTAATACTTGACCACTATGGTGTCTCTCGCCAATTCTATGACTCTGTTGTTTTGGACAGAGGTAACTTTGGTCAACTCTTGCGCTTGTGGTTACTTTAGGCTGCGGCGTCTTCTGCTCGACGGTGCGACTAATGACAAGTGTGACCTTAGTGGTTCTTGCGTCTTTGACAATTGTGGTCGCCTTAGTCCTCGAAATGTGTTGCCCGTCAGACGTTTAACCGGTCGTGCTGGTACAGTTTGGAGCGTTAAGCACTCGCCTCCGAAACTAAAAGCGGCCCTGTTTCTTGTAAGGAAGTCCATCCCCAATGTGAGATCATCAGTGTCGTTCGGCAACACCAGTAGGCGTAGTGAACAGAAAGAGTCCCCAAACCGAAAGTTAACGTTTAACTCTTGGCGGACAGTCATCTGACTTCCGTTAGCCATATGTATTGGGATGTGTACGGGGGTAGTGTTGTCCAAATTTCTAACCCTTTCAGCCAAAGCTTCGCTGACGAAACTGCGAGATGCTCCGGTATCAATAGTGGCCTGAACGGGTTCACGGTTGATGGTGATGCGAGCGAGAATTCGGTGTCGATCCTGGATCAGGGCTGACTTCTCGGTGGGCAGGCGCAAATGACGATGCTCAGCGTGTGAATTACGTTGACGGCAGCAGTCAATTGTCCTGATACTTTGTTGACCACAATCCCAGCAGAAAATCACCCGAGGGTTAGTGCACTCCTTTTGAAAGTGGCCTTCCTGTCGGCACCATCGACAAGTCATTCGCGGATTATAGGGTCCTTCTTCAGACTGACTGACAATACAGTGCCTCTCCGTTGGGCTTTTTCGAGGTGTCATCGTTGTGCTGTCCTGGTTTGCGTGGATACTTTCGTAGTCCTCTGCTAGTCTCTTCTTCGGATATATAGCTGGTATTCCCGCCGGCAATTCCGAAAAATCCTCTCGATCTGTTGTGTTTCTGAGTACTTCGCGTGCCTCATGAGGTTTTGCATTATAATTACAAAATCTTTGAAATTTTCGTTTGGTTCTATCTATATCTAGTGGGTAAAAAGAATTTTAAGAAATCTCCCTTAAAGATGTTCCAGTCCTGCCATCTCCGGTTGTTACTACGGAACCACAGCAAGGCTCGGTCGCGAAGCAGCTCGGGCATAATCCTTGGAAGGAGGTCTTTGTTTAATGAGTAGGCATCAGCGAGCTCTTCCAGCCTCTCGATAAACAAGAAAGGTTCTTTGCCACCGTCGTACCGTACTGACCACTTTCGTACCTGGTCGATAAATATGTGATATGATGTCTCTGGTGTCTCCGATGGGATTCGAGTGGCTGTTGGCTCATTGGGTGCTGGAGGCGTTACGCTTATGGTTATTGGTGGCACTGGTGACAGTCTGCGTCGGTGCTGCGATTTCAGTTCACTCATACTGGTTTCGTCCTCCGATGTCAAGTCCGGCCCGGTGATAAAAGTCCAATAACGTTTCCTGAGCTCCTCTACGCTACCTGTGGTATCCAGTCTAAACTCATCCAGGTAATTTTTCAGGTCCTCCTTCGACAGTGTGTAAATCCAGCCTGTTTTGACCATCTTGGCTTCGGGATGTTATTGTTGGATTGTTATTTGGTTTTCTTCGTTTGTTACTTATTTTCCAGAGTCCCTGCTCGGGCGCCAATTGTAACGAGGTTTTCCCAGCCGGGGTATCCTCAGTGTGACCAGGGTTCGTTGTTTTAAAGGGTCGTTACAATAAAAGATTTATTTTTGGTTTTTATTTTCCTTTCGTTTTAGAAATGAAAATTAATTTTGGAAATAATTAATTTGACTTAGGTCTTAGATGCCTTGGTCCAGCGGGATCGAAGTAAATCGTCTGCGTTTCGTCCAAGTGCTGACCAGCGAAAAGAGGATGCTACGCTCGATTCGTTGCCAAAGAGTCTTTGTGTCTATGTAGCTTGATCAGTGAAAGAAGGATGCTACGCTTGATTTACTATCAGGATTCGGTCAGATGTCCAAGTATCCAAGTATTTTTGATCAGTGAAAGAGGATGCTACGCTCTGTTCACTATCAAGAGTCGGTCAGATGACGAAGAGACTAAGAGTAAGAGACTGTACGCTGGTGTACGAAACGGTTTTAAAACTTCAAACCGGGCTGTTTCGTTTCCATGATTTTCGTACGGTGAATTACCGTTGTTTCTATGCCAGTTGATTTTTCTCTAGCAGAGTTAATTTCCTCGGAACTGCAGTGCGTATGCGTTCATTATTGTTGTTGTTCTCAACATTGTCGCTTGTATATGTACGCTGCAGAATGTTGATGGAATTCCCTGTGTGTTTTGTTGTTGCCTTTTTGCCTTTCGATTTGTCCACTGTCTTTGCTTAGAAAAATGTTGACGAAGTTCCCTGTATGTTTTGTTATTTGGTTTTCTCTTCTTAATTTGTCCATTGTCAACGTCACCATTGTTTGCAAAAAGTGTTGGCGAAATCCCTTTTGCAATTTGTTGTTGTAGGGGGTTCCGTTGGTCTACGGTGACTATTCGGTTGGTGCATAGCATTGTGGTATCGTTGTACATATTGCCTTTGGTCAACGCTTCTCGGTCGTTGACCTCAACGTTGGCTTTTGGATCATTCGCTTGTACTGTGTCGATATTGTGCATGCGTTTGTTGTATGTTGATTTTCTGTCGATTGCGATAAGTGTCCCAAAAATGGAGGTGTGGCCTTCTGATCGCAATCATGCATTTGGCTTGCGTCTGGGCAGAGATGCCGTCGGTGTTTCAGTTTCATGAATATTGATATAAATACTAATGTGTAAATATATATATTTATATAGAAATGTGTGGGGTGAATTTGTTGCCAAATTGAGTCCTTACACTTCCCGGTCACGTCGGGAGAAGCTGAATCTTCCGATCTTGGTTGCGAGGTCCGTGAACAAAATGTTGCCTTGTCTGTGTTTTTCTATGGATCTGAGCATGTTCCTGGACTGTTGTTGGTGGATTTCTCTGTGGATTTTCCTGCTATGTGTACTTTCTCATGTGTCGGTTGGGAATTTTTGGTGGAACTGTTTAAGTTCCGCCACGTGAGCGGTGCGCATCTTCGTCTGGAAGCACAACCTCAGATTTGCGATGACGGGTTTTAATGAAGTCTACCACTTGGTATGGCCCGTCATACTTCGGTGCGAGCTGGCTGGCGAATCCTTCCTGTGCATTGGACAGATGATGCTGCTCAACCAGGACGAGTTGGCCGGCTGTGACGGCTGTGGCGTCTGTGACGAATGTGACATCTGTGGTATGTGGTGACTTTGATAACTTTTGATTTAGTTGGTGGATCTGACGACTGTGATGACTCCTAAAACTTGTTTTGGGTCGTGGCGACGGGTTTTCTGCCTGTTGTGACTGTGACGGCTGTGGCGTCTGTGACGAATGTGACGACTGTGATGAACGTGACTTCTGTAGCGGCTGTGGAGTTTGCGGCGACGGGTTTTCTGGCTGGTGGTGGTTTGGAGTGACGGAAGTTCTCCGCGGGATCGATAATGATGATCGTTGAGCTCTTGCAGACGGCTTCTGGCCGTGCTGACTGTGTAGGCGTCTGTGGAAATCTTTGGCGAGAGTACTGACTTCAGTATGTTCAAACGGATGTGGTAATACTTGACCACTATGGTGTCTCTCGCCAATTCTATGACTCTGTTGTTTTGGACAGAGGTAACTTTGGTCAACTCTTGCGCTTGTGGTTACTTTAGGCTGCGGCGTCTTCTGCTCGACGGTGCGACTAATGACAAGTGTGACCTTAGTGGTTCTTGCGTCTTTGACAATTGTGGTCGCCTTAGTCCTCGAAATGTGTTGCCCGTCAGACGTTTAACCGGTCGTGCTGGTACAGTTTGGAGCGTTAAGCACTCGCCTCCGAAACTAAAAGCGGCCCTGTTTCTTGTAAGGAAGTCCATCCCCAATGTGAGGTCATCAGTGGCGTTCGGCAACACCAGTAGGCGTAGTAAACAGAAAGAGTCCCCAAACCGAAAGTTAACGTTTAACTCTTGGCGGACAGTCATCTGACTTCCGTTAGCCATATGTATTGGGATGTGTACGGGGGAAGTGTTGTCCAAATTTCTAACCCTTTCAGCCAAAGCTTCGCTGACGAAACTGCGAGATGCTCCGGTATCAATAGTGGCCTGAACGGGTTCACGGTTGATGGTGATGCGAGCGAGAATTCGGAGTCGATCCTGGATCAGGACTTCTCGGTGGGCAGGCGCAAATGACGATGCTCAGCGTGTGAATTACGTTGACGGCAGCAGTCAATTGTCCTGATACTTTGTTGACCACAATCCCAGCAGAAAATCACCCGAGGGTTAGTGCACTCCTTTTGAAAGTGGCCTTCCTGTCGGCACCATCGACAAGTCATTCGCGGATTATATGGTCCTTCTTCAGGCTGACTGACCATACAGTGCCTCTCCGGTGGGCTTCTTCGAGGTGTCGTCGTTGTGCTGTCCTGGTTTGCCTGGATACTTTCGTAGTCCTCTGCTAGGCCAATGAGCTCCTGTAGGTCCTGAAAGTCTCTTCTTCGGATATATAGCTGGTATTCCCGCCGGCAATTCCGAAAAATCCTCTCGGTCTGTTGTGTTTCTGAGTACTTCGCGTGCCTCATGAGGTTTTGCATTATAATTACAAAATCTTTGCAATTTTCGTTTGGTTTCTGATGTCACTGGAGAATTTCGTCCTCCAAGTGTTCCCAATATCTAGTGGGTAAAAAGAATTTTAAGAAATCTCCCTTAAATATGTTCCAGTCCTGCCATCTCCGGTTGTTACTACGGAACCACAGTAAGGCTCGGTCGCGAAGCAGCTCGGGCATAATCCTTGGAAGGAGGTCTTTGTTTAATGAGTAGGCATCAGCGAGCTCTTCCAGCCTCTCGATAAACAAGAAAGGTTCTTTGCCACCGTCGTACTGGTCGAAACGAAAGATGCTACGCTCAATTCGTCGCCAAAGAGTTGCTGCGTTTCCGTGAGTTGACCAGCGAAAAGAGGATGCTACGCTCGATTCGTTGCCAAAGAGTTGTTGCGTTTTCGTGAGTTGACCAGCGAAAAGAGGATGCTACGCTTAATTCGTTGCCAAAGAGTTGCTGCGTTTTCGTGAGTTGACCAGCGAAAAGAGGATGCTACGCTCGATTCGTTGCCAAAGAGTCTTTGTGTCTATGTAGCTTGATCAGTGAAAGAAGGATGCTACGCTTGATTCACTATCAGGAGTCGGTCAGATGTCCAAGTATTTTTGATCAGTGAAAGAGGATGCTACGCTCTGTTCACTATCAAGAGTCGGTCAGATGACAAAGAGACTAAGAGTAAGAGACTGTACGCTGGGCTTGTGTCCCCTTTTATAGCCCGTGAAACGGTTTTAAAACTTCAGACCGGGCTGTTTCGTTTCCATGATTTTCGTACGGTGAATTACCGTTGTTTCTATGCCAGTTGATTTTTCTCTAGCAGAGTTAATTTCCTCGGAACTGCAGTGCGTATGCGTTCTTTATTGTTGTTGTTCTCAACATTGTCGCTTGTATATGTACGCTGCAGAATGTGTGTTTTATTGTTGCCTTTTTGCCTTTCGATTTGTCCACTGTCTTTGCTTAGAAAAATGTTGACGAAGTTCCCTGTATGTTTTGTTATGTGGTTTTCTCTTCTTAATTTGTCCATTGTAAACGTCATCATTGTTTGCAAAAAGTGTTGGCGAAATCCCTTTTGCAATTTGTTGTTGTAGGGGGTTCCGTTGGTCTACGGTGACTATTCGGTTGGTGCATAGCATTGTGGTATCGTTGTACATATTGCCTTTGGTCAACGCTTCTCGGTCGTTGACCTCATCGTTGGCTTTTGGATCATTCGCTTGTACTGTGACGATATTGTGCATGTTTGTTTGTTTGTTTAATGAGTAGGCATCAGCGAGCTCTTCCAGCCTCTCGATAAACAAGAAAGGTTCTTTGCCACCGTCGTATCGTACTGACCACTTTCGTACCTGGTCGATAAATATGTGATATGATGTCTCTGGTGTCTCCGATGGGATTCGAGTGGCTGTTGGCTCATTGGGTGCTGGAGGCGTTACGCTTATGGTTATTGGTGGCACTGGTGACAGTCTGCGTCGGTGCTGCGATTTCAGTTCACTCATGCTGGTTTCGTTCTCCGATGTCAAGTCCGGCCCGGTGATAAAAGTCCAATAACGTTTCCTGAGCTCCTCTACGCTACCTGTGGTATCCAGTCTAAACTCATCCAGGTAATTTTTCAGGTCCTCCTTCGACAGTGTGTAAATCCAGCCTGTTTTGACCATCTTGGCTTCGGGATGGTATTGTTGGATTGTTATTTGGTTTTCTTCGTTTGTTACTTATTTTCCAGAGTCCCTGCTCGGGCGCCAATTGTAACGAGGTTTTCCCAGCCGGGGTATCCTCAGTGTGACCAGGGTTCGTTGTTTTAAAGGGTCGTTACAATAAAAGATTTATTTTTAGTTAGGAACTCTGAATTCAACGTTTTTATTTTCCTTTCGTTTTAAAAACAGATGAAAATTAATTTTGGAAATAATTAATTTGACTTAGGTCTTAGATGTGTCCTGTGTGTCCTGTGGTTTTGATGCCTTGGTCCAGCGGGATCGAAGTAAATCGTCTGCGTTTCGTCCAAGTGCTGACCAGCGAAAAGAGGATGCTACGCTCGATTCGTTGCCAAAGAGTTGATACGTTTCCGTGAGTTGACCAGAGAAACGAGGATGCTACGCTCAATTCGTCGCCAAAGAGTTGCTGCGTTTTCGTGAGTTGACCAGCGAAAAGAGGATGCTACGCTCAATTCGTTGCCAAAGAGTTGCTGCGTTTCCGTGAGTTGACCAGCGAAAAGAGGATGCTACGCTCAATTCGTCGCCAAAGAGTTGCTGCGTTTTCGTGAGTTGACCAGCGAAAAGAGGATGCTACGCTCAATTCATTGCCAAAGAGTTGCTGCGTTTTCGTGAGTTAACCAGCGAAAAGAGGATGCTACGCTCGATTCGTTGCCAAAGAGTTGATACGTTTTCGTGAGTTGACCAGCGAAAAGAGGATGCTACGCTCGATTCGTTGCCAAAGAGTTGTTGCGTTTTCGTGAGTAGACCAGCGAAAAGAGGATGCTACGCTCGATTAGTTGCCAAAGAGTTGTTGCGTTTTCGTGAGTTGACCAGCGAAAAGAGGATGCTACGCTCGATTCGTTGCCAAAGAGTCTTTGTGTCTATGTAGCTTGATCAGTCAAAGAAGGATGCTACGCTTGATTCACTATCAGGAGTCGGTCAGATGTCCAAGTATTTTTGATCAGTGAAAGAGGATGCTACGCTCTGTTCACTATCAAGAGTCGGTCAGATGACAAAGAGACTAAGAGTAAGAGACTGTACGCTGGGCTTGTGTCCCCTTTTATAGCCCGTGAAACGGTTTTAAAACTTCAGACCGGGCTGTTTCGTTTCCATGATTTTCGTACGGTGAATTACCGTTGTTTCTATGCCAGTTGATTTTTCTCTAGCAGAGTTAATTTCCTCGGAACTGCAGTGCGTATGCGTTCTTTATTGTTGTTGTTCTCAACATTGTCGCTTGTATATGTACGCTGCAGAATGTGTGTTTTATTGTTGCCTTTTTGCCTTTCGAGTTGTCCACTGTCTTTGCTTAGAAAAATGTTGACGAAGTTCCCTGTATGTTTTGTTATTTGGTTTTCTCTTCTTAATTTGTCCATTGTAAACGTCATCATTGTTTGCAAAAAGTGTTGGCGAAATCCCTTTTGCAATTTGTTGTTGTAGGGGGTTCCGTTGGTCTACGGTGACTATTCGGTTGGTGCATAGCATTGTGGTATCGTTGTACATATTGCCTTTGGTCAACGCTTCTCGGTCGTTGACCTCATCGTTGGCTTTTGGATCATTCGCTTGTACTGTGTCGATATTGTGCATGCGTTTGTTGTATGTTGGTTTTATGTCGATTGCGATCAGTGTCCCAAAAATGGAGGTGTGGCCTACTGATCGCAATCATGCATTTGGCTTGCGTCTGGGCAGAGATGCCGTCGGTGTTTCAGTTTCATGAATATTGATATAAATACTAATGTGTAAATATATATATTTATATAGAAATGTGTGGGGTGAATTTGTTGCCAAATTGACTCCTTACAATAGCTACCTTAATTTTCGGCTGCTCTTCTCTCTCTCCGAATTACGATCGGCTTGCCGTCGGGCAGAGGACAAGGGAGAACAATTTCAAAAGAAAATATATTAACGAAATGTTGACGATGAGGGGAGAGGACGAGTATAGTGACGAAAGTAGAAGCATGTTAACTGACAATATAAGTGCTATCAGGAACAATTATCCCAAAGACAAAATTAGACAAATGACTAAAAATAATAATACTGACGATAGAAAGGTTGTGTGTGGTGATGTTCAAAATCCATGTCCGTCTCATTTCCATTCATTAGTGTGTTTGCAATGTGGTAAACCCAATGTTCCCGTCTTGTTGTGTCCATCTTGCAAAAGTGATCCGGAAAACCTGTTGAAGGGCGAAGAATCCGGGAGTGTTCGCCCAATAGACAAGCTCCCGGAGAAACAGAAACAACAAGATTAAAATTTTTAGAAAGATTAGTCATAAAAAAAGACGATAACAAAATTATTGAATCACTACCTGCAAGAAAAAGTCTCCACCAGCGTATCCTCGAATATGAAGAGGAGCGTAAAAGGATATTTGCAGAAGATCCTACAGAAAAGGAAAAAAGGGAAAAGAACTTTATAAAAATAAAAAAATTGCAGGAAAAATTTGCTCGGAAAAGAAGTAGGTTCACGAATTTGGAAGACACTGTTCTACAGACAGAAGATGACAACAGACCCTTCGCGAAGGTCAAATTACTAGACGATATGGTGTTAGGTCTTTTGGACAGTGGCGCGTCTGTAAGTTGTTTAGGGAAGGGGGCAATAAAGTTTATCGAAGACAATAGTCTTCACATCTAAACAATCAATTGCACTATACGGACAGCGGATGGAAAGAGACAAAAGATAATAGGCACAGTGACCATTCCAATTTCTTGGAGGAACAGAACAGAAAATTTAGAATTTTATGTTGTTCCGCCCCTACAACAAGCTCGGAGTGAATTTTTGGAAAACCCTTAAAGTTGCTCCGGATATCATCTCCGAGATTGATATACTAGACACGACGACCACAGACCCGACGATGCGGGTTCTCTCGCCACCACAGACGGAGGCACTGCAGGCGGTGAAGGACAAGTACCCGCCCTACGCGAAACTTGGCCTCGGTAAAACAAGCCTGGAGGAGCATGTGATCGAGACCACCGAAGTGGAGCCGATCAAACAGAGGCACTACCCAGTGTCTCTGGCGATCCAGAAGCTCCTCTTCGACGAGGTCAATTGCATGATTTCTCTGGGAGTGATCCAAGAGAGCCAGAGTGCGTAGAGTTCTCCGGTTATGCTGGTGAGGAAACCTGGCAAAAACAGGCTGTCTAGATTCACGGAAAGTTAATGGAATTAAGCATAAAACATTTATGTCTCGTTTCATTTGCTGGGTTCATTTGTGGGTGAGCTAAGATTTCTCTCTCGTGGTTTCAGTTTAACATTGCGTTTGCGAACTGTGCCCGGAGTACGGTTTGATTTTATGTACCTTTGTTTTGTAACCGATAATGTTACTTTGCTACCCGTCGGCAATCGGGTACATCGGGCACTCACCTCGTTCACCTCGAAAACTCTGTCACTTTGAAAGCAATCAATGGGTATGGTTTCGGATACGGTTTGTGCAATTGGAAAAAACATTAGTAAACAAAATACATACATATTACTTAAAGATGAAATGGAATGTTCATAATCGATTCGACTTTTATACTATAACGTATATTGATGCTTGAGAAATGATGTGACACCGAAATTTTCTGTTCACGTTCATTATTAGAAATAATGACATTATTAATAACCGTGTAAGTGCCGAGTTAAAAATATGACGACGCAAACTCGTAGTGCTTCCAGGAACAGGCAGAATAGATTTTGCAATCAAAATCCACCACCCAAAACCAAGCAACGCAGCCGACTGCGCAGCAAACTCCGCACAGAGTCATTAAAGTACGACGGTATCTGATGCCACTATATGATATTAAAAAATTGTATAAGGGCCTTGCGACCGAACCCGGGGCCCGATCACTAGCAAATTTTAGAAAAAGTATTGTTTAATGGGTATACAAATGTGTGTAAAATTTGAAAAAAAATCGGGTAATTTTTATTATCTAAAAATTGATAATTAAAAAAAAAATTATGGGAGCCCCCCGACCCTGGGGCCCGATCGCTTTAAAAATTTTACAAAAAGTTTGGTCAATCGAAGATAGACATGCGTATAAAATTTGAAGAAAATCGGGAATTTTTTCATAAAGTTTGTATGGGTGCCCCTCCGACCCAGGGGCCCGATCACTTCCAAATTTTTACAGAAAGTGTTTTCCATCAAAGATACACATGCAGTTGAAAATTTGAAGAAAATCGGGTAAATTTTTTAAAATTTTTGTATGTGAGCCCCCCGACCCGCGGCCCGAGATGCACAAATTTTAATAGAAAGTATTGTCATGGCAAAGACACATGTGTGCCAAATTTGAATAAAATCGGACTAAAGGAAGTGTGTTAAAAGTTGATCACAAGATTCTGCCAGCCAGCCAGCTAGCCATCCACGGGCACACGAAGTTAATATAGAGAATTTAAATAAACAACACATAAAAATTAAAATTGTTCTTGTAAATTCTCTAATCGGACACACACACACACACACACTGTTTGCTCGTCATCCACCAAATGACGCAGAGGCAGCGAACAGCGCTGCTCACAAAGCACAGAGCTCAGACTTTGCCGTGATCTGATGCGATATAGCGATATTTAAAAATTGTATATTTTGGTCCCCAAGGGGCCGATCGCTCCAAATTTTTACAAAAAGTGTTTTTCATCGAAGACACACATGTGTACATAGTCTTCACATCTAAACAATCAATTGCACTATACGGTCAGCGGATGGAAAGAGACAAAAGATAATAGGCACAGTGACCATTCCAATTTCTTGGAAGAACAGAACAGAAAATTTAGAATTTTATGTTGTTCCGCCCCTACAACAAGCTCGGAGTGAATTTTTGGAAAACCTTTAAAGTTGCTCCGGATATCATCTCCGAGATTGATATACTAGACACGACGACCACAGACCCGACGTTGCGGGTTCTCTCGCCACCACAGACGGAGGCACTGCAGGCGGTGAAGGACAAGTACCCGCCCTACGCGAAACTTGGCCTCGGTAAAACAAGCCTGGAGGAGCATGTGATCGAGACCACCGAAGTGGAGCCGATCAAACAGAGGCACTACCCAGTGTCTCCGGCGATCCAGAAGCTCCTCTTCGACGAGCTCAATTGCATGATTTCTCTGGGAGTGATCCAAGAGAGCCAGAGTGCGTAGAGTTCTCCGGTTATGCTGGTGAGGAAACCTGGCAAAAACAGGCTGTCTAGATTCACGGAAAGTTAATGGAATTAAGCATAAAAAATTTATGTCTCGTTTCATTTGCTGGGTTCATTTGTGGGTGAGCTAAGATTTCTCTCTCGTGGTTTCAGTTTAACATTGCGTTTGCGAACTGTGCCCGGAGTACGGTTTGATTTTATGTACCTTTCTTTTGTAACCGATAATGTTACTTTGCTACCCGTCGGCCATCGGGTACATCGGGCACTCACCTCGTTCACCTCGAAAACTCTGTCACTTTGAAAGCAACCAATGGGTATGGTTTCGGATACGGTTTGTGCAATTGGAAAAAACATTATTAAACAAAATACATACATATTACTTAAAGATGAAATGGAATGTTCATAATCGATTCGACTTTTATACTATAACGTATATTGATGCTTGAGAAATGATGTGAAACCGAAATTTTCTGTTTTCGTTCATTATTAGAAATTATGACATTATTAATAACCGTGTAAGTGCCGATTTAAAAATATGACGACGCAAACTCGTAGTGCTTTCATGAACAGGCAGAATAGATTTTGCAATCAAAATCCACCACCCAAAACCAAGCAACGCAGCCGACTGCGCAGCAAACTCCGCACACAGTCATTAAAGTACGACGGTATCTGATGCCACTATATGATATTAAAAAAATGTATAAGGGCCTTGCGACCGAACCCGGGGCCCGATCACTAGCAAATTTTAGAAAAAGTATTGTTTATACCCATTTAACAATACTTTTTTTAAAATGTGTGTGTAAAATTTGAAAAAAATCGGGTAAGTTTTATTATCTAAAAATTGATAATTAAAAAAAAAATTTATGGGAGCCCCTCGACCCCGGGGCCCGATCGCTTTAAAAATTTTACAAAAAGTTTGGTCAATCGAAGATAGACATGCGTATAAAATTTGAAGAAAATCGGGAATTTTTTTCATAAAGTTTGTATAGGTGCCCCCCCCGTCCCAGGGGCCCGATCACTTCCAAATTTTTACAGAAAGTGTTTTCCATCAAAGATACACATGCAGTTGAAAATTTGAAGAAAATCGGGAAAAAATTTTAAAAATTTTGTATGTGAGCCCCCCGACCCCGCGGCACGAGATGTACAAATTTTCATAGAAAGTATTGTCATCGCAAATTACTCTCTGGCTATACCAAAGCATAATCAGACCCAGGATCACATACGCGGCCCTGGTGGCCAAAAACAGAGCAATCAACGACACGCTCAAAACTGAACAAAATTCAAAGACTAATATGTCTAAGTGCAACGGGTGCAGCTAAGAGCTGCCCAACGGCAGCGCTGGAAAAACTTCTAGGACTTCCTCCCCTGCACATACACATCAAAAGCGAGGCTGTAGCAAGAGCCACAAAACTAGAAATACTTAAACAAATAAAGACAAACAAACTAGGACACACCAGCATCATAACCAAAATAGACTTGGAATATGTAACTGTCCAACCATCAGACCTAATGATAAAAACTACTAATTTCAACAGGAATTTTTCAATTAAAATACCCGATCGGAATCAAGTTGAAAATATCATAAGTACCATTCCAAACCATGCATCCATCTGGTACACAGACGGATCAAAAACAAACACAGGAACCGGAGCAGGAGTATTCGGACCCAGAATAACCCTACGAATACCCCTAGGAAGATCTCCAACAGTATTCCAGGCAGAAACTATAGCAATAGAAGCCTGCGTACTGGAATGTACTAAAAGAAAGTACAGAAGAACCGAGATCTATGTGATCTCAGACAGTCAAGCAGCATTGCTAGCATTAAAAGGTCCAGTCTTTTACTCTAAAACAACGTGGAGCTGTTTCCGCCACTTAGAAGAACTGGCCAAAAACAACAAAATCACACTTATGTTGTCTCCCGGACACTCAGGCATATCAGGAAACGAGGCAGCAGACCTATGCGCAAGAGAAGGCGCAGAAGGAATTTTCACTGGCCCAGAACCCAGCATTGCCTATTCCAAATGCCATATCAACAGAAAAATTAAAGAGTGGGAAAACGCTACTATCGAAGCAGAATGGAATTCTTCGCCTGGGATGAGACAAGCCAAGAAGCTTCTAAACTACAACATTAGTCATATGGACAGGGCCATCAAACTGGACCGCCATACACTAAGAACACTAATCTGGTATATGACAGGACATGGCCTATACGGTTCCATGGCCGAATGCCAGACCAATCGCATTGTCAGACGTGGTGGCATTCACGAAGGAACTGAACAACCACATAATGTGGTAAAACGTCAGGGACGCACAATAGACCTAAAGGTCGCAGTGCTCAGGGCTGTTCGGCCCCACCTAATATAATAATAATAATAATAATAATAAAATTGTCATGGCAAAGACACATGTGTGCCAAATTTGAATAAAATCGGCCTGTAGGAAGTGGGTTAAAAATTGATCACAAGATTTCGCCAGCCAGCCAGCCAGCCACGGGCAAGTGAAGTTAATATAGAGAATTTAAAAAAACAGTCAGTACCGTCTGCAGGCTGGAAATAGTTCCATGCTTTACTATTTTCAGCAAGTCTTCTACCACCAAAAACATAAAATGATTTATTTGCCATAAAATATAACTTTAAGTTTGGTTGCTGTATTTTAAAATCCAAAACAGAAAACATAAAATTTTTCTGGGTGCTGTGTCCTCGTCTCCGGCTCGGTGCTCTATGTGTCGATACAGCTGCTGGCCTTCGATCACGTAGTCGGGAAATTTGGCTGGGTTCTCTGTGACATGGTGGACCTTCTTTTGCAGCCAGTGGCACTTCTGTTGCTCTGCGTGTTCCTCGGAGGTCGCCATCAGCGTTTCTTGTGGTTGTCTTGAGAGCGCGTCTGCGACGACGTTGAGTTTGCCCCACATATATTGTATGTCATATGTATATTGTTGTAGCTCCAGTGCCCACCGTGCGATCCGACCAGAGGGGCTGGATATGGAGCCCTTTGAGGGAGAGGTGGTCTGTTACTACCGTAAACCTATACCCTTCGATGTACGCCCGCATCTTCCTTATTCCCCATATGATAGCCAGGCACTCCTTTTCGGTTGGCGAGTAATTTCTCTCTGCGGGGTTTAGATGCCGGCTGGCGTAAGCTATGACCCGTTCACTGTCGTCAATCTCCTGGGTGAGAACTACCCCCAAGCCATAATCGCTGGCGTCTGTCTGAAGTGTAAATTTCTTAGAGAAATCGGGGCATGCCAGGATTGGGGCATCGGTAAGTTTAGCCTTCAGTGTTTCGAATGCTTTCTGCTGCTCCTCTCCCCACTTCCAGTGCTTCCCTTTCTTGAGTAAGTTGGTCATCGGTCGTACGGTCTCGGCAAAATCTGGGACAAACCATCGGTACCATAAAGTGATGCCCAGATACCGGCGCACTTCTCGTACATTCCTCGGTGGTTGGAGCTCTTTGATAGCCGCCCTTTGTCGGGGTCAGTGTGTATGCCTTTGTTACTGACCTCGTGTCCCAGGTATCGTATTTCTGTTTTACAGAATTCACACTTTTCCGGGTTAATTTTTAAGTTAGCCATTTGCAATTGCCTGAACACCTTGCGCAGATTTTCCATGTGCTCATCAAACGTCCTCCCGATGACGACTATGTCATCAAGGTATGCAAACGCATGGGGCTCCATCTCTGGTCCGATGACTCGATCGAGCGCTCGCTGGAAGGTTGCAGGGGCAGAGTGTAGTCCAAACGGCATCACGCGCCATTGGAACAGGTCACGGCCGGGTACCGTGAAGGCGGTGTACTGTTTACTTCTCTCCTCCATGGGGATTTGCCAGTATCCATTTCTCAGGTCCAGGCTACTGATGAATTGGGCGCCGCGCAGTTTTTCTAGGATGTGTTGGATTCGTGGCAAGGGGTATGCGTCGGGCACTGATCTTGCGTTCAGTTCTCGATAGTCAATACAGAGCCTCCATTTTCCCGTCTTCGTTCGCACGAGAACTATGGGTGCGCTTTGGGGGCTATGCGAACGCTCGATACATCCTTTTTCCAACAACTCGTCGATCTCTGCATTTATTATTTCCTGCATGGCTGGATTACGGGAGAAGTAGCGCTGTTTTATTGGGCGTTCGTCGTGCATGACGACTCTGTGTTCCGTGATGTTGGAGACGGCAGGTAGTCGGTCAAATTTCTGGTATTCTTGTTGCAGAAAGATTGAGAGTTTTTCCTGGTCAGTCCGTGGGGTTTCCTGAGTGATGGCGCATTGTTGGATGTGTTCTGCGGGCGTTGTTCTGTGTTGTAATTTTATGGTCTGGCCACCGCAGCTTAGACGGGCCTACACCCGTGACAAAAAGTCTAAACCTAAGATTACTTCGTCAATTGCATCTGGGAGAATCAAGAATGGAAACTGTATCTTCCTATTACCTATCTTGAC
This sequence comes from Nephrocerus scutellatus, assembly GCA_947095585.1. NCBI lineage: Eukaryota > Metazoa > Arthropoda > Insecta > Diptera > Pipunculidae > Nephrocerus > Nephrocerus scutellatus. The sequence continues at coordinate 37,269,988 of OX352762.1, forward strand.
ATCTAGCTGTAGGGCCTCTCGGATCAGCTTGGGTGTTCCTTCGGCCATCCGCACGGTCACATCCATGGGTAGACCCTTTGTTGTCCCTCTTTTGTCTTCCGCAAAACGTACGCCCACCAAACTCCTAGTAGCCCCTGTGTCGATCGTATCTTTTACCGGTGTTCCTAGAGTGATGGTGGCGAATATCCGGTTGGAATCGTAGGCAAGGAAGTTTACTGAGTCCGGGGTGTCGGTCTTGGAGTTTCCGTCGCACCACGGTTTCGACCGGTCCCCTTGCTCGTTTCCCGATCGTTTCCGGCAGCATTCTATGGTCCGAACATTTCGCAGGCCGCAGTCCCAGCAGAAGATGGTTTGGGGGTTACGACAGTCCCGCCTCATGTGTCCGTCCTGGCCACATCGCAGGTAAGCTGTCCTTACATTTATTCGTGCCTTCAAATTTTGTGCTACCATGAAATTCCTTTCAGGTTGTCTAGGTCGAGGCGAGGGTTTGATAGGCTCTGCTGCTCCAGCGATGCCTTCAAAGTCTTCTGCCAGGCCGATGAGTTCGTGGAGGTCTCTAAAATCCTTCTTCCGGATATAGTACTGGTACTCTTGACGACAGTTCCGAAAGATCCTTTCGACCTGTTCTGTACCGGTGTAGTTTGCGTGCCTCATGAGGTTCTGCATTAGGATTACGAAATCCTTGAAGCGCTCCTTTGGCTTTTGCTGGCGTTGACGAATTTCGTCTTCCAGATGTTCCCAGTACCTGGAGGGTAGGAAGAACTGTAGAAAGTCTGTCGTGAAGGCGTTCCAGGTTTCTCATTTTTGGTTGTTGTTGCGGAACCATAATAACGCACGGTCCCGGAGATGTTCCGGCATGGTTCTAGGCAGGAGGTCCCTGTTTAAACAGTAGGCATCCGCAAGTTCTTCTAGCTTTTCGATGAACAGAAGAGGCTCCTTACCACCATCGTACTTCACAACCACTTCCTCACTTGGTCCATTATCTGAGCGTGCGACATAACTGTCGTGTCCGTCCTGCTTCGCGTTGGGACCACCTGTGGTGTCGGAGATGTTGCTCTGATAGTTGTCTTTGGATCGTCGCGTACCGTAGCTTCAGACGGGTTCAAAGTTATAAGGGGCAATGGTGACGAGCTGCGTCTATGCTACTCCTCGAGCTCACTTAGGCGTATCTCGTCCTCCGACGTAACATCTCGTCCCGAAACATAGCTGGAAAACCTTTTCCTTAGTTCTTCCACTGCGCCGTTGCTGTCGATCCGGAACTCGCTCATATAGCTCTTCATCTCCTCTTTTGACAGTGTATAAATCCAGCTGGTCGTAACCATCGTAGTTTTCTAATTGTGTTATTTCTTTGTTGGTATAGTTTCTTTTCGCTATCAAATTCCAGGGTCCCTGCTCGCCGCCGTTTGTTAGTTCACGATCCCGTTGGGTTAGGGAAATCCGCTACATCGCATGATCGGTGTAGTGTTGTTGTTGTTTTGGCTCCTTTGTTGTTTGTTGGTTTACCTAAAAATGCGTGCTGTCGTACATTGCATGTGTTTTGTTGTTGCTTTCCCTCGGCTGTCTAACAACGCTGCAGACTTCTGAATGTATGCCGTGTTGTTTGTTGTTGTTTTCTTTCGGCTGTCTAATAATGCTGCAGACTTCTGATTATTTGCTATCACGTTTTGCATTTTGTTTGTTGTTGCTTTCTTCGTGGGTCTGCGCCGTCTTGTGCTGCATACTTGTTGTTGTTGTCCTCTTCGACTTGTCTGTACGCTATCACATATTGCATGTTGTTTGTTGTTGGGTTTATTTCCATATTGGTCGGGTATTCTGTGTAGGTGGCGCTTTGTACTGCATGCCTGTTGTTGTTGTTTCTTCTGTGCTTCTGAATGTATGTGGGTTCGTTTTACTCACTAGTTATGATCGAGGTATCCCTGGTCTGTGTGGTCTCGTGCTGTATGTGTGTTGTCTTTCTCTCACCAGCTTCTTGATGATGGCGTGTATTGGCTGTGCGTGGTGAGTTTACGTGTTGTGAGAGGAACGACAGAAAAGGAAAATAGGGAACCTGTGTACCATAAGCCGAGAGTATTTTCGGTGAGTAATTTACCACTCACTCAAAAGAGTGGGAAACATGTTTCTAGGGTCAAGAATATTATGGTAAACGTTTTCTTTGTAATATGTATGCAAATTTATTTCATTTAAAAAAAGTGTTGTGTACAAAGTAGTTGCGTACCAAAAATTGTGTGTGGTAAATTTTCCCTTCACACCTCCCCCTTACTTCGACGGATGCTGATCTTTCCCTTCCTAGTGACTAGCACTCCAAATGGGGTCTTGTCCTGCACATGGAAGAAATGTATCCTTCGCAGCTCTCCAGCTTCTACTCTCGCCTTGGCTACATCTTGGCCTGGAGTTCATGGGATACGGTTTCGGCGATGGTCCCTCCATCGTGCACTATGTCACTCCCTGTGAGTGACAGGGCGTCTTCCTGCCGTCGGGTCGCCGCGGTTTTTGGTGGGTCACTCCCATCTGGTCCGGGTTCAAGCGGGCCCTTCGTCGGGGTGAAACTTATTTTCTTCGTTTTGTTGTTATGGCTGCCACTGCTACTGCTACTATGGTTACTGCTGCTGCACCCACAGCTGCTGCTGCTGCGGTTGCTGCTGCTACTACTGTCACTACTGCTGCTACTGCTATCGTGCCTGCTACGGCTCCGGTAGCGGTGGCGGGTGCGGCGCGGAGTTCTTGGCCTGTTGCGGTTGGCTCTCTCTCGGATGTTGCGGCCTATGTCGTTATCGCCTAGTTCAAGATCTGGGAGCTTAATTGCTGGGTCGGCGTTTCTTTGGATGAGATTGGCAAGCATTCCCCGTTTCTTGATTGCACTGTCCAGCGACATCCTCTGGCCTGGCGAGTCGGGTCCTGACAGTCCCCAGGCGAGGACTTTCTCCACGGCTTCCAGTAAAAATGCGCCACAATCCACCCCATTTAGCTGTTGCGGTATCTCCATGTGTCGGCCTGGGTAACAGTCCTGGAACTCTGCCCAAGTCCACTGATGCCCCTTCGATAGGTGCTGCTGCACGATGTAGCCGCTAATTATTTGAATGACCTCCTTCCTCGGCGTTCTGGCCCACGAGTCGTACACATCAATGGTGGCACGGTGCGGTCTCCCCGGGCTGGTAACCACCACAAGGTACCAATGGTTGCCGTCGCAAATGGGCACTAAAACCAGGTCCTACTTGATGAGGTCCTTGTGCCAGTCCCATCTGCTCACTAGTGCGTGCCGTCTAATGGCCGTCGTCTCGGGGCCCTCCTGCTGTTTTGGTTGATATTGCTGCATCCGCGAGAAGAGGAATGTGCTGCAGATCTTTCTTTCTTTCGCGGTGGCTTTCCTCCATCCTTCTCTCTAACCACCTGAGTCCGACTCCCACGTCGTTGAAATATATCCCTTCCTTTAGCCGACAGTAGTCGGCCATTCGCACGTCGATGCCGCCTGGCCCTGGGGGAAAACTTCCGATCACCTGGTTTAACTCGACGTCTCCGGATGCGTGAATCGTGTCTGCGTCTTCCATGGAGATGCGTCGTATGGCTTCGTTGTCTACCTTTGGTGCCCTCTTGGTATTCATCTTATTAATTTTCGTTGTTTTTGACTTTGTTTCCGATGTCTGGATGTACTTAGTAATCACTTGAGACTAATTTTTACTTGTTGTGTGCACTTGAAATGAAAACAAGTTGCGGGACCTATATTCAGTTGTTTTCTTCTTTTGGTGTAGTTTTACCTCCTTATTATTTCGGCATGTGGGCATCGTGGTGTTGCTTTGGGTGTGTTCTCTTTTCTTGAGTTGACATCATAGTTTCTGCAACTTAACTCTTTTAGTTACAGATCAGGTCGTCAAATGCCGTTCTACGTGTCAGTGTGTTGCTGCCGTGCTGCTCTGGATTTCGAGGATGACGTTATTGATCGCTGTCGCATTTCGTCATGCATCTGGCTTCTCTCTTCCGTTTGTGCTCCTTAGTGTGTTTGTCTTGAGGTTTGCTGCTGAGTGTTTTGTCTAGTGGTTTTAAAGGAACCAACCCGACCGCCAGCTGCGCGGGTGATTACACCATTTATTCTACCGTCTGCTACCGTAGTGTATCGCTGTTGAGTGTTGCGCGTGAGGTGCCATGGTTGTTGTGATGCGGTTTGTCTTCTCTGGCTCGGGTGGGGAGTTTCCGTGGAAGTCTTCTAATTCATTGACGTGGGCTGTGCGCTCCTTATTTTGTCCGTGTTTCCTTAGCCTTACGATGACAGGTGAGACGAAGTTCATTACTAAGTGTGGTCCGTCGTATCGCGGCGCTAGCTTACTGGCGAACCCTTCCACTGCTTTTGAGAGGTGGTGCTGTTTGACCAGTACCAACTTTCTGATTTCTGGTTTCCAAGGACGTCGTCTGAGATTATACTGGCGGGCTTGGTCCTTCGAAGCTCGTTCCAAGTTTCGTCGTACGATCTCGAATATCTCTTTCATCTGGGCCTCTCGGTCCTCGGGGTTTTTACCTAGCGTACCTGTCCCAGGAGTGATCTCGTCGTACAGTGCGTGCGGGAGGCGGGGTTCTCGGCCTTGTGTCAGGAATGCCGGGCTGTACCCTGTTGAGTCCTGAACGCTCGAATTTATTGCTAGCATAACTTCGGGCAGCTTCTCGTCCCAGGTGCGTTTTTGTGTTCTCGACAGTTGTGCAATTATTGTTTTAACGGTGCGGTTGACTCTTTCGGTAGGATTTTCTTGGGGGGTGTGAACTGCTGGCGTATGCCCATGGTCTCCAAGAATCGACAAAATGCTCTGCTACTGAATTGCGCCCCGTTGTCTGTTATCAGGATCTTGGGTACGCCGTATCGGGCCAGTATACGTTCGCGAAATGCCAGTTCGACCCACTTCGAAAACCGATAAAAGAAAACCAGTAGCATGGTATTTCCGTGTTTCGACCTGTGGAGTGGCCCAACGAAGTCACTGCACAAAGTGGCCCATGGTTCGTCGGCCACCTGGGTAAGCATTTTTCCTGCTGCTTGCTGTTGGCTGGGTTTGTAGCACTGGCAGCTTTCGCATTTCTTTACGTATTGACGGATGTCGCGAAACATACCCGGCCAATAGTAGCGACCGCATATTCTCGCCGTGGTCTTCTGGATTCCCAGGTGTCCTGCTGATGCGCTGTCATGGTTCTCCTGCAATACCCGACTTCGAAGGTTACTTGGCACACACAGCTTCCATGGTGCTGTGTCCTCGTCTCCGGCTTGGTGCTCTATGTGTCGATACAGCTGCTGGCCTTCGATCACGTAGTCGGGAAATTTGGCTGGGTTCTCTGTGACCTGGTGGACCTTCTTTTGCAGCCAGTGGCACTTCTGTTGCTCTGCGTGTTCCTCGGAGGTCGCCATCAGCGTTTCTTGTGGTTGTCTTGAGAGCGCGTCTGCGACGACGTTGAGTTTGCCCCGCCTATATTGTATGTCATATGTATATTGTTGTAGCTCCAGTGCCCACCGTGCGATCCGACCAGAGGGGCTGGATATGGAGCCCTTTGAGGGAGAGGTGGTCTGTTACTACCGTAAACCTATACCCTTCGATGTACGCCCGCATCTTCCTTATTCCCCATATGATAGCCAGGCACTCCTTTTCGGTTGGCGAGTAATTTCTCTCTGCGGGGTTTAGATGCCGGCTGGCGTAAGCTATGACCCGTTCACTGTCGTCAATCTCCTGGGTGAGAACTACCCCCAAGCCATAATCGCTGGCGTCTGTCTGAAGTGTAAATTTCTTAGAGAAATCGGGGCATGCCAGGATTGGGGCATCGGTAAGTTTAGCCTTCAGTGTTTCGAATGCTTTCTGCTGCTCCTCTCCCCACTTCCAGTGCTTCCCTTTCTTGAGAACTATGGGTGCGCTTTGGGGGCTATGCGAAGGCTCGATACATCCTTTTTCCAACAACTCGTCGATCTCTGCATTTATTATTTCCTGCATGGCTGGATTACGGGAGAAGTAGCGCTGTTTTATTGGGCGTTCGTCGTGCATGACGACTCTGTGTTCCGTGATGTTGGAGACGGCAGGTAGTCGGTCAAATTTCTGGTATTCTTGTTGCAGAAAGGTTGAGAGTTTTTCCTGGTCAGTCCGTGGGGTTTCCTGAGTGATGGCGCATTGTCGGATGTGTTCTGCGGGTGTTGTTCTGTGTTGTAATTTTATGGTCTGGCCACCGCAGCTTAGACGGGCCTCCACCCGTGACAAAAAGTCTAAACCTAAGATTACTTCGTCCATTGCATCTGGGAGAATCAAGAATTGAAACTGTATCTTCCTATTACCTATCTTCACATCTAGCTGTAGGGCCTCTCGGATCAGCTTGGGTGTTCCTTCGGCCATCCGCACGGTCACATCCATGGGTAGACCCTTTGTTGTCCCTCTTTTGTCTTCCGCAAAACGTTCGCTCTCAAAACTCCTAGTAGCCCCTGTGTCGATCGTAGCTTTTACCGGTGTTCCTAGAGTGATGGTGGCGAATATCCGGTTGGAATCGTAGGCAAGGAAGTTTACTGAGTCCGGGGTGTCGGTCTTGGAGTTTCCATCGCACCACGGTTTCGACGGTCCCCTTGCTCGTTTCCCGATCGTTTCCGGCAGCATTCTACGGTCCGAACATTTCGCAGGCCGCAGTCCCAGCAGAAGATGGTTTGGGGGTTACGACAGTCCCGCCTCATGTGTCCGTCCTGGCCACATCGCAGGCAAGCTGTCCTTACATTTATTCGTGCCTCCAAATTTTGTGCTACCATGAAATTCCTTTCAGGTTGTCTAGGTCGAGGCGAGGGTTTGATAGGCTCTGCTGCTCCAGCAAATGCCTTCAAAGTCTTCTGCCAGGCCGATGAGTTCGTGGAGGTCTCTAAAATCCTTCTTCCGGATATAGTACTGGTACTCTTGACGACAGTTCCGGAAGATCCTTTCGACCTGTTGTGTACCGGTGTAGTTTGCGTGCCTCATGAGGTTCTGCATTAGGATTACGAAATCCTTGAAGCGCTCCTTTGGCTTTTGCTGGCGTTGACGAATTTCGTCTTCCAGATGTTCCCAGTACCTGGAGGGTAGGAAGAACTGTAGAAAGTCTGTCGTGAAGGCGTTCCAGGTTTCCCATTTTTGGTTATTGTTGCGGAACCATAATAACGCACGGTCCCGGAGATGTTCCGGCATGGTTCTAGGCAGGAGGTCCCTGTTAAACAGTAGGTATCCGCAAGTTCTTCTAGCCTTTCGATGAACAGAAGAGGCTCCTTACCACCATCGTACTTCACCGACCACTTCCTCACTTGGTCCATTATCTGAGCGTGCGACATAACTTTCGTGTCCGTCCTGCTTCGCGTTGGGACCACCTGTGGTGTCGGAGATGTTGCTCTGATAGTTGTCTTTGGATCGTCGCGTACCGTAGCTTCAGACGGGTTCAAAATTATAAGGGGCAATGGTGACGAGCTGCGTCCCGAAACATAGCTGGAAAACCTTTTCCTTAGTTCTTCCACTGCGCCGTTGCTGTCGATCCGGAACTCGCTCATATAGCTCTTCAGCTCCTCTTTTGACAGTGTATAAATCCAGCTGGTCTTAACCATCGTGGTTTTCTAATTGTGTTATTTCTTTGTTGGTATAGTTTCTTTTCGCTATCAAATTCCAGGGTCCCTGCTCGCCAATTGTAACGAGGTTTTCCCAGCCGGGGTAAAACTCAGTGTGACCGGGGTTCCTTCTATACTAAGGTCGTTACAATAAAAAGAATTTGCTTGTTTAGGGAATGGAATTCAATCGTCTTTTATTTGTTCTTCTCTTCGCTTAATCTGTACACTTAAAATTATTATTTGATTAAAGCTATATACTATTTTACTGTGTTAGTTTTACTTATGATTAAAGGAGAACGACGTATCTCCAGGAGGGATGATAGTTTGTTCTCGCGTAGAGCGTGGATGTGAAGGCAATGATTTCACTCTGGAGCCTCCAATCGTGTGGATAATGTCTAGCACAAAGCGTGGATGTGAAGGCAAGGTCTTCGCTCTTGAGCCTCCAATCGTAAGGATAATGTCTAGCGTAAAGCGTGGGTGTGAAGGCAAGGACTTCACTCTTGAGCCTCCAATCGTAAGGATAATGTCTAGCGTAAAGCGTGGATGTGAAGGCAAGGACTTCACTCTTGAGCCTCCAATCGTAAGGATAATGTCTAGCGTAAAGCGTGGATGTGAAGGCAAGGACTTTACTCTTGATCCTCCAATCGTAAGGATAATGTCTAGCGTAAAGCGTGGGTGTGAAGGCACGGACTTCACTCTTGAGCCTTCAATCGGGATAGTTTCTGGTAAAGTGTAAAATGAAGGCAAGGACTTCACTCTTAAACCATTCACTTTGACTTGTTGCCGAGGGAGGGATTACTAGGAAGGATGAAGGAAGACTGTGAAAATTCTTGGCCTTTTATAGTCCTCCATCGAGTGTAAAAATCCCGTTGATGCAACGATGAGGAAATCCGCTAAATCGCCTGATGGTGTATTGTTGTTGTTTCCTTTGATGTGATAGGATTGTTGTTGTTTTGGTCTGTCCGGTCAGCGTCGTTGCGCTTGATGGTTTGTTGGTTCGTGATCCCGTTGGTGCAACGATAGGGAAATCCGCTAAATCGCATGATCGGTGGGACTTGGTAGTGTTGTTGTTGCCTCTTTGTGGTTTGTTAGTTCACGATCCCGTTGGGTTAGGGAAATCCGCTACATCGCATAATTGGTGTAGTGTTGTTGTTGTTTTGGCTCCTTTGTTGTTTGTTGGTTTACCTAAAAATGCGTGCTGTCGTACATTGCATGTGTTTTGTTGTTGCTTTCCCTCGGCTGTCTAACAACGCTGCAGACTTCTGAATGTATGCCGTGTTGTTTGTTGTTGTTTTCTTTCGGCTGTCTAATAATGCTGCAGACTTCTGATTATTTGCTATCACGTTTTGCATTTTGTTTGTTGTTGCTTTCTTCGTGGGTCTGCGCCGTCTTGTGCTGCATACTTGTTGTTGTTGTCCTCTTCGACTTGTCTGTACGCTATCACATATTGCATGTTGTTTGTTGTTGGGTTTTTTTTCCATATTGGTCGGGTATTCTGTGTAGGTGGTGCTTTTTACTGCATGCCTGTTGTTGTTGTTTCTTCTGTGCTTCTGAATGTATGTGGGTTCGTTTTACTCACTAGTTATGATCGAGGTATCCCTGGTCTGTGTGGTCTCGTGCTGTATGTGTGTTGTCTTTCTCTCACTCAGCTGCCTGATGATGGCGTGTATTGGCTGTGCGTGGTGAGCTTACGTGTTGTGAGAGGAACGACAGAAAAGGAAAATAGAGAACCTGTGTACCATAAGCCGAGAGTATTTTCGGTGTGTAATTTACCACTCACTCAAAAGAGTGGGAAATATGTTGCTAGGGTCAAGAATATTATGGTAAACGTTTTCTTTGTAATATGTATGCAAATTTATTTCATTTAAAAAAAAGTGTTGTGTACAAAATAGTTGCGTACCAAAAATTGTGTGTGGAAAAATTTTGTGTGTGGTAAATTTTCCCTTCACAACTTTTAAATTACAATTTAAAATTTGGCAAACAATATTACTGATTCTGATGTTAAACAGTTAATTCTCATATAAAAAAAATGTAGTGAATATTCACTTGGTTCCAGAGTGAACGGTACACGTGCGTACCAAAAATTGTGTGTGGAAAAATTTTGTGTGTGGTAAATTTTCCCTTCTTAAGTTTTAAATTACAATTTAAAATTTGGCAAACAATATTACTGATTCTGATGTTAAACAGTTAATTCTCATATAAAAAAATGTAGTGAATATTCACTTGGTTCCAGAGTGAACGGTACACGTGGGAATCAATAGCTAGGGGAAGTGCAGGAAAGCAAACCTCGTGTTTCGATAATTCAATATACACTATCTTTGTTCAATCTGTCAATTTGGATGACGTTTTATATATTAAAGTGTTATTCACAATGATAGTAAAATATAATAATAGTGGAAATATCTAACAGTCTTCCCCCTTAATTAATGCTTGTGTTGGTAGGGTATGATTTGTCGACGTATCCTGCTAGATCTCCTGTGTTCGAAAGCCTGCTTTTGTTGCCTATCCCCTGCCTTATTCGTCGTTTCAAGTGTTGATGAAACCTTAGTTACCACTGAGGAGGAATCCGGCAGCGTTTGATGTGCTAACTGCCCATCTGGAACATCCATACTTCCTCGGTTTGTTGCAACTTCTCCCGAACTGGCATTACTTGATGAACTTCCTAAATTTGTATCGGCTCTTGCGGGTTGAGGATCTATAGGAAGAGATATTGGAATATAATCGGAAACATTACCTTGAACGTTAGTGGGTCTCATTTGGTCAATATGTCTTCGGAACTGAGTTCCATCTACATCTACGATGTAATGCAAATGACCAACCCTATCGGTAACTATTCCAAATTTCCATTTGCAGTCCTTATTTTGGTAATAGCGAACTTGAACTGCCTCTCAAATTTTAAAGCTCCGTTTGCACTCTTCAATTTCCCTTGTCTTGTCTGGGCTGGTGTATCGCAGTAAATCCATACTGTTGCGTAGATTGAACTTTAGCATCATCTCAGCTGGACTCTTCCCGGTAGCTGAGCTCTCTGTCTTACGATATTGCATAAGTAATCGTTGTAATTTTCTGTGTAGGTCTCCTGGGTCACTGGTCGCTGATCATACGCCATTCTTCAATATTTGAACGAACCGCTCCGCCTGGCCGTTCGAATATGGGTGTGCTGGTGAGTGAGCTTGCGAGCAATGTTGTTAGACCTCAAAAACTCTTTGAACTCCTTCGGCGTGAACTTGGTGCCATTATCGAATGCAATAGTTTGAGGAATACCAAATCTCGCGAAAACTTCTCCCAATGCTCGTATGGTGTGAAAACTCGTTATCCGGTTCATCGGGAAGACTTCCAACCACTTCGTTTTGGCATCCACCACTATCAGAAAGTATCGTTCCATAAAGGGTCCCGCAAAATCTATGTGCAGACGTTGCCACGGTTGAGCGGGAACCTCCCACGGGTGTGTTGACATATTTGCTGGCTCCTTTAGAACCTTCGCGCAATCCCGACAGCTCTTTACTAACTCCTCGATATCCCGATCAATTCATGTCCAATAGCAATAGCTCCTGGCTAAGGCTTTCATCAGAAGATGATAAAGCGGGTGTAGTTTATTTTATAGGTCTGGTATGAACTATTGTAATAATTTACCATTCCTAGGAAATTACGTAACTTACTTAAATCTGTAGGTGGTTGTATTTTGGTAATTGCTTCTACCTTCTCAGATGTTTTGTGTAAGCCGTGTTGGTCGATCTTGTGGCCGAGGTATGTGAAACTTTTCTCAAACAGTTTGCATTTTGACTTGTTCTAATGCAGGTCAAACTTCTTTAATCTATGAAGTAAGAGCACGCACAGAACAAAACAATTCAAAGGTATAGTAGTATTCCCCATCTTTAAATTATTGGAATAAATCCTCTATTTTATGAATTGGATACCCATCGTTCACCAGAGATCTGTTTAACGTAGCTTCATAGTCCGCACATAACCGAATAGATTTATCAACTTTAATGACGGGTACTACCGGAGTTCCCCAATTTGAATGCTCAATTCTCTCAATGATACCGCATTTATCCAGTCTCTCCAACTCACTTTCAATTAAAGGGTGAATGGCATATGGTACAGGCCTTGGTTTGATAAATGTTGGCGTAGCATCTTCGCGTAGTTTCAGTATGCCTTTAATGTTCGGTATGTTCCCAAGTTCCTGTTGGAGAACATCAGCATACTTCTCGAATATTTTCTGCTTCATTCGGCCTATATCTTCCTCAGTATATACTTCAATTGAGTTTATCTCTAATAACTTAAGTGCAAGAACCCATTCGCGTCCCATAATAGAGTCTACCTGCCCTTTGACTATATATAATTCGCAATTTGCCTGCCGGTTCTTGTATTGAACTTGAACTACCGATTTCCCATATGCAGGAAATATTTCGTGATTATATGTTTTAAGCCTGACGTCTGTAGGAAATATTGTTACCTTTGGCCAATGCGTCTTAAAGGTCTCGTAACTCATAACCGAGATCGCTGCCCCGGTATCCAATTTCACTTCAAATGGCTTGCTATTAATTTCCAGTGTCACATAGTACTTACCTCGGCCACACGTATCATTCCGTTTTTGGTGCAATTGAATAGAATGTTTACTCGTATTTCGTTTCTTTGCTTTGCTTTGCTTTCCTTCTATCGCATCGATAGCGTTGATCTCATGCATGTTCTCCGAAGTCTCCTGTACTATCTCCAAGGTGTTCGTTTCCCTGGCCGCTGATTTTGATCTCATACATACTAAAGACACGTGGCCTTTCCTCCCGCATACAGTACAACGCAGATTCTTTGACTTGCAGTCGTTCGCCATGTGATTTAGTTTCCCGCATCTGTAACAAATCTTTTTATTATTTGTTTTGTTTTTAGAGTGATTAGCTTTATGTGAATTTGTATCACCCCAATACAGTGTATCATCACCTCTAGGTTCTTCAGACCATTGTGTAGTATCAGCAAATTTCTCGTTGACCAACTATGCAGGTAAAGGAAAAAAACCCAAAAGAAAAGTATTGTTACGAAAAGTAGTTAGTAACGCATATAATAGAATTAGAATCCTAAGATAAATCCCAATGTAAATACTACATACTAAAAATAAGCATTTTCAATTGCATACTTTTAGGCGCTGACAGTATTAGATTATTTGAAATTTGAAATGTAACCGCCGGCAAGTTTGAACAATTGTTTACTGGTCAAACAAGTAGTCAAACCGGTTTGTGCGGTTTGCCTGGTTTTGTAAAAGAACATGATTGAACATGTTGTTTATTTTTAGAAGATGACTCATTACATATAAGTATCGTTAGTTGTAAATAAGGAAATAAGGCTACAATTTTCTGGTCTTTTCTCGATATTTCTGTCTAGCTTTTAATTGAGTATAAATAGAGGCGTTAAGCCGAAGTAAGATTATTAGTTGTTTGGATTTTAACCAGTAAACTTGTTAAAGTTCTTGTAAAGTAAAACTGCTATCTCCGAAGAGAATTATTGTGAAGTACTAGTATCATAAGTGTTTTTGTGTACTGTGAAAAGTAATCACCAATATAAATTGTGAACTTGTGTTAATTTTATTGTTTGAATTAAAGTTGTTATTTGTAAATTAAATAACTTGTGTTGTGTTTTAATTGACAAATCCTTTACGAACTCGAAAGCCTGAATTTTGTAACAGTATGGTTTTTTTTTATATAATTCGCGCACGCTTCAAGGAGTTCGCACCCTTATAATGCTCGGCTATATGCTTGGCACAGCGTGGGCGTTAAGGAAGAGGAGGAGAAATGGGGAGATGTCTATGAGCTTGTGTTTTGAATGCCTGTGGATCATAGTGATGTGGGAAGACAGAGCTTGGCAGAGCATTCCACATACGTGTTGTACGGCTGAAGAACGAATCCCTGAATTTAACTGTGCGTCCGAAGATGGGCTTGAGGGTAAACTGATGAGCATTTAGATCGCCACGAGTATTGCGGTTGAATTCAAGGAGAGGTGGCATGCAGCTGACTATTTCTCTTGAGCTGGTAGAAGGAGCGATAAAACAGTCACAAGCAAGAAAGGTTCCTGTGGTGTTCAAGCGAATCTATTGATTTCGCTATATTTTCGTCACCGTTAACTTTAACGCACATACCCAGAATTGCGAGATTTTCAGTTTCCTCGATGCAAGTGCCATTCATGGATAATGACATGGGGTTTAGGATTCGCGTGGACGACAGGAGACAGCATTGGGTTTTGCAAGCGTTAAATTCTACTCTATTGATTTCTCCCCATTGTATTATGCTGTCAAGGTCTGAATTTAACGTGCTTAACATACGAAGTTGTTTGAGTTCCACATCAGAGGTGGAAGGACGTTATTCAAACTTATATGAGAAGCTGAGAGTGCTGTCGTCAGCGGAAGAGTGAATTGGATTAGAAGTCACAGATAAGAGATCATTGATAAAAATGAGAAAGAGTGTTGGGGACAGTACAGAGCCCTGGGGAACGCCAGCATTTATGTGGTGTATTTCAGACTTAAAACCGTCCAAAACAACTTGAATTGAGCAGTCCAAACGATAGCTTCTAATTCAATGAAGCAGTTTATGATCGACTCCATAAGCACGCATTTTAGAAAAAAGAACTCGATGCCAAACTCTGTAAAATGCCCTAGAAATATCGAGTGCAACAGCTTTGCTTTCTCCAAAATGATGCAAAGATCGGTTCCACTGTTCGGTGATATATACCATCAAATCACCAGTAGAACGTTGCCAACGAAATCCATACTGCCGGTCACTAAGGATTTCGTTGGTTTGAAGATACTTCTTAATCTGATAATTGATCAGCGTTTCCATGACCTTGGGAAGAATGGATGTAAGTGCTATGGGTCGGTACGAAGAAGGAGACGACGGCTCGCCTTTTTTGGGTATAGGCTGGACAAATGCTGTTTTCCAACTTCTCGGGAAGAGTCCAAAAGAAAAGGATAGATGGAAAAGCTTACGCAATGGTAATGCCAGCTTGGAAGAACACCTCATCATAATGGAGAAATACTATCTGGCCCAGCGGATTTGTGAGCGTTGAGATCATTTAAAACTCTAGCAACTGCACGAGTACGAATAAATATCTGTCCCATAGAGTGTTCAATACTCTGAGGTGCAGGAGGCGGCAATGCACCATCTGGAAGCGTAGAGCTCGCTGCGAAATGCGCAGCAAACCGATTGGCCTTGTCTATAGAGCTAACAACTGGAATGTCATTATAAATGAGCGTTGGAATCGACGACGAGGCTGTATTTTTGATTCTTTTCACGAAAGACCAGAAATTTTTACTACCTTTGGGACATTGTAGTATTTTTTGCCTTAATTTTTGATCGTAGGTGAATTTGACTCGCCGAAGATGGGCATTGCAATAATTTCTTGCTCGTTTAAACTTTTTTGGATTTTCCTCGGTAGGGTTTGCTTTGTAAAACCGAAAGCATACCTTTCTAATCCTAGAAGCCTCTTTACAGCTCAAGTCATACCATCCATCTTCCTTTGATTTGATGGATTTATTCCTGAAAGGGATAAACTTTCTCATACCAATGAGAATGATATTTGTGATTGCATCAGCGGCGGCATCCACGTTGCTATCACGAAAAAATAGCGACCAGTTAGTTCTCCCAAGGAAGTTGTTAAGGCCGTCCCAATTGGCTTTCTCGTATTACCATACTATTTTTTGGGAGTTTTTTCTCTAACTGCGTGGTTTATTAACGAGAAATTAGCTAATACTACACAATGGTCTGACGAGCCTAGAGGCGATAATACATTGATGGAGTATTTATCAGGATGAGAGGTAAGGAACAAGTCAAGGGTGTTAGCGGAATGATATGCAATGTCAGGTATTCGGGTATGCTCATTTACAAGCTGAGTAAGGTGAATAAACTCAGCGAATAACTCAACACACCTTCCTTCGGGTGTTGTTTGGCCAGAATGGCGAAGCCACCAAGAATTGTGTACATTGAAATCGCCCGCAATAACGATTTCATGTTTTGTATCATTTCTTAAGATTGAATCAGACGGTTCCATGACATTTTCTAGAAAAACATTTGGTTTGATAAATGTTGGCGTAGCATCTTCGCGTAGTTTCAGTATGCCTTTAATGTTCGGTATGTTCCCAAGTTCCTGTTGGAAAACATCAGCATACTTCTCGAATATTTTCTGCCTCATTCGGCCTATATCTTCCTCAGTATATACTTCAATTGAGTTTATCTCTAATAACTTAAGTGCAAGAACCCATTCGCGTCCCATAATAGAGTCTACCTGCCCTTTGACTATATATAATTCGCAATTTGCCTGCCGGTTCTTGTATTGAACTTGAACTACCGATTTCCCATATGCAGGAAATATTTCGTGATTATATGTTTTAAGCCTGACGTCTGTAGGAAATATTGTTACCTTTGGCCAATGCGTATTAAAGGTCTCGTAACTCATAACCGAGATCGCTGCCCCGGTATCCAATTTCATTTCAAATGGCTTGCTATTAATTTCCAATGTCACATAGTACTAACCTCGGCCACATGTATCATTCCGTTTTTGGTGCAATTGAATAGAATGTTTACTCGTATTTCGTTTCTTTGCTTTGCTTTGCTTTCCTTCTATAGCGTTGATCTCATGCATGTTCTCCGAAGTCTCCTGTACTATCTCCAAGGTGTTCGTTTCCCTGGCCGCTGATTTTGATCTCATACATACTAAAGACACGTGGCCTTTCCCCCCGCATACAGTACAACGCAGATTCTTTGACTTGCAGTCGTTCGCCATGTGTTTTAGTTTCCCGCATCTGTAACAAATCATTTTATTATTTGTTTTGTTTTTAGAGTGATTAGCTTTATGTGAATTTGTATGGGATGACGTATGAGCTGTCTTCCTGTATGTGCTCGCTTTGAACTGTAGTTGATGAATGCTATGCATGGCGCGGCTTTCCAGTTTCGATGCCTCCATTGCTAAAGCAATGTGGGCACCATGGCTCAGTGGATAGGAGCATGGACTCCTGAGCAGGGGGTTCGTGGTTCGAATCCCAGTAACACCAAAGTATTTTTCACGGTGTCACACCTCTCGCGAAAGTTTGACAAACGTCCGAGAGTAATAACTTGTCACGGAAAGCTTCTCAATTCGCCGTTCGGATCCGGCATTAAATTGTAGGTCCCTCCATTTGTGTGCAAAAATATGCATGCTCAACACACATGGTTGTAAGAAGCCAGGCCTTCGACCCGCATGGTCTGTCGCGCCGGTATTATTGTTATTGCTAAAGCACTTTGTATTGTTTTGTCCAGAGACATGTCCGTCTCCTGTAGTAATCTCTCTTTGATATCCGCATCTCTGAGTCCGCGAATAAACTGAGACCGGAGATGTGTATTTAGCGTAGATTTCCTGCATGACTCACATGCGAAATTACAGTATACACTCAATTTCTTCAAATCTGCCAAATAATATGCGACGGTTTCCCCCTCATGCTGCAGTCGCAGTAGAAATTTGTGTTGTTCAGTAATCTCGTTAGGCTTGGGACTCAGGTGATTTTTGAGTGATTTAATTAACTGTTCGTAAGACTTTGTCTCAGGTTCTTCTGGTGCTGACAAATTTGAAAGAAGCTGGTAGTATTTTGCTCCCACACAATTGATCAATACTTGCCGCTTTTTGGTACTTTCCGTAATATTCTTCAGCGCAAGATAATTCTCTAACCTTTTCACGTAGTTGGGAAATGCCTCTTCGTTCTCGTTGAAGTGCTCGAAATGTAGGTTAGGTGAATTGGTCGACGTCTGTAGGCTCTGTAGAGCAGTTGTTAATGCTTGTAAAATTCCTTCTGCTGTTTGGGCCATTGTATAGATTTTCCTCAATCTTAATAATCCTCGTCGCCACTAAAGAATATTCACTTGGTTCCAGAGTGACCGGTACACGTGGGAATCAATAGCTAGGGGAAGTGCAGGAAAGCAAACCACCTCGTGTTTCGATAATTCAATATATACACTGTCTTTATTCAATCTGTCAATTCGGATTACGTTTTAAATATTAAAGTGTTCACAATAATAGTAAAATATAATAATAGTGGAAATATCTAACAAAATGCTACACGTGCAAAAATATATTGCCATGTGATTGCAAATCGAAACTGATATAATATTGAACTGTTGTAAATCAAATTTCTTTTTCAGTCGTTTTTGTCTGTAGCAACACTTCTTTTTCCCACTTTTGAAAAATCATACATTGGTTAGTTCCTCAGTTCGATATTAGTTAGTTCACAAACGAAGCACATAAGAACGAATCAAAGGAAATGAACGAATGAGCAAGTCGATTTTTTTAGCCTGATCTTTTACTAACCGGTTCGTAAATGAATGAAAATGAATGAAATGAATGAATCGATCGTTTTAACCTGATATTTTTTGCTAACCAGTTTGGTCATTTCGATCTTTTCAGTGATCAAGGTCAAAAGATTTGGTTGATCTAACCAAACCATATTCTACTCCATAGTGAGCAGTCTTAAATTTCCGCGCTCGAGTTGTTGACGAACAAAATACAATCCAGAAAAAAAAAACAAAAAGAAAAGGAAGCGAAAAAAAGCAGAAAAAAAGACCAAGTTTTAACTTGATCGCCGTGTGTCCTGTGTGCTTGTCCCGAATGTTAAAAACATAAAATCACCCCAATACAGTGTATCATCACCTCTAGGTTCTTCAGACCATTGTGTAGTATCAGCAAATTTCTCTTTAACCAACTAAGCAGTTAAAGAAAAAAAAACCCAAAAGAAAAGTAGTTAGTAACGCATATGATAGAATTAGAATCCTAAGATAAATCCCAATGTAAACACTACATACTAAAAATAAGCACTTTCAATTGCATACTTTTAGGCGCTGACAGTATTAGATTATTTGAAATTTGAAATATAACAACCGGCAAATTTGAACAATTGTTTACTGGTCAAACAAGTAGTCAAACCGGTTTGTGCGGTTTGCCTGGTTTTGTAAAAGAACATGATTGAACATGTTGTTTATTTTTAGAAGATGACTCATTACATATAAGTATCGTTAGTTGTAAATAAGGAAATAAGGCTACAATTTTCTGGTCTTTTCTCGATATTTCTGTCTAGCTTTTAATTGAGTATAAATAGAGGCGTTAAGCCGAAGTAAGATTATTAGTTGTTTGGATTTTAAAAAGTAAACTTGTTAAAGTTCTTGTAAAGTAATACTGCTATCTCCTAATAGAATTATTGTGAAGTACTAGTATCATAAGTGTTTTTGTGTACTGTGAAAAGTAATCACCAATATAAATTGTGAACTTGTGTTAATTTTATTGTTTGAATTAAAGTTGTTATTTGTAAATTAATTAACTTGTGTTGTGTTTTAATTGGCAAATCCTTTACGAACTCGAAAGCCTGAATTTCGTAACAGTATGGTTTTTTTTATATCGCGCACGCTTCAAAGGGTTCGCACCCTTATAATGCTCGGCTATATGCTTGGCACAGCGAGGGCGTTAAGGAAGAGGAGGAGAAAAGGGGAGATGTCTATGAGCTTGTGTTTTGAATGCCTGTGGATCATAGTGATGTGGGAAGACAGAGCTTGGCAGAGCATTCCACATACGTGTTGTACGGCCGAAGAACGAATCCCTGAATTTAACTGTACGTCCGAAGATGGGCTTGAGGGTAAACTGATGAGCATTTAGAACGCCACGAGTATTTCGGTTGAATTCAAGGAGAGGTGGCATGCAGCTGACTATTTCTCTTGAGTTGGTAGAAGGAGCGATAAAACAGTGACAAGCAAGAAATGTTCCTGCGGTGTTCAAGCGAATCTATTGATTTCGCTATATTTTCGTCACCGTTAACGTTAACGCACATACCCAGAATTGCGAGATTTTCAGTTTCCTCGATGCAAGTACCATTCATGGATAAAGACATGGGGTTTAGGATTCTCCCCATTGTATTATGCTGTCAAGGTCAGAATTTAACGTGCTTAACATACGAAGTTGTTTGAGTTCCACATCAGAGGTGGAAGGACGTTATTCAAACTTATATGAGAAGCTGAGAGTGCTGTCGTCAGCGAAAGAGTGAATTGGATTATAAGTCACAGATAAGAGATCATTGATAAAAATGAGAAAGAGTGTTGGGGACAGTACAGAGCCCTGGGGAACGCCAGCATTTATGTGGTGTATTTCAGACTTAAAACCGTCCAAAACAACTTGAATTGAGCAGTCCAAAATATAGCTTCTAATTCAATGAAGCAGTTTATGATCGACTCCATAAGCACGCATTTTAGACAAAAGAACGTGATGCCAAACTCTGTCAAATGCCTTAGAAATATCGAGTGCAACAGCTTTGCTTTCTCCAAAATGATGCAAAGATCGGTTCCACTGTTCGGTGATATATACTATCAAATCACCAGTAAAACGATGCCAACGAAATCCATACTGCCATGACCCATGACCTTGGGAAGAATGGATGTAAGTGCTATGGGTCGGTACGAAGAAGGAGACGACGGCTCGACTTTTTTGGGTATGGGCTGGACAAATGCTGTTTTCCAACTTCTCGGGAAGAGTCCAGAAGAATAGGATAGATGGAATAGCTTACGCAATGGTAATGCCAGCTTGGAAGAACACCTCTTCAGAACTAATGGAGAAATACCATCTGGCCCAGCGGATTTGTGAGCGTTGAGATCATTTAAAACTCTAGCAACTGCACGAGTACGAATAAATATCTGTCCCATAGAGTGTTCAATACTCTGAGGTGCAGGAGGCAGCAATGCACAATCTGGAAGCGTAGAGCTCGTTGCGAAATGCGCAGCAAACAGATTGGCCTTGTCTATAGAGCTAACAACTGGAATGTCATTATAAATGAGCGTTGGAATCGACGACGAGGCTGTATTTTTGATTCTTTTCACGAAAGACCAGAAATTTTTACTACCTTTGGGACATTGTAGTATTTTTTGCCTTAATTTTTGATCGTAGGTGAATTTGACTCGCCGAAGATGGGCATTGCAATAATTTCTTGCTCGTTTAAACTTTTTTGGATTTTCCTCGGTAGGGTTTGCTTTGTAAAACCGAAAGCATACCTTTCTAATCCTAGAAGCCTCTTTACAGCTCAAGTCATACCATCCATCTTCCTTTGATTTGATGGATTTATTCCTGAAAGGGATAAACTTTCTCATACCAATGAGAATGATGTTTGCGATTGCATCAGCGGCGGCATCCACGTTGCTATCACGAAAAAATAGCGACCAGTTAGTTCTCCCAAAGAAGTTGTTAAGGCCGTCCCAATTGGCTTTCTCGTATTGCCATACTATTTTTTGGGAGTTTTTTCTCTAACTGCGTGGTTTATTAACGAGAAATTAGCTAATACTACACAATGGTCTGACGAGCCAAGAGGCAATAATATATTGACGGAGTATTTATCAGGATGAGAGGTAAGGAACAAGTCAAGGGTGTTAGCGGAATGATATGCAAGTTGATTAAACTCAGCGAATAACTCAACACACCTTCCTTCGGGTGTTGTCTGGCCAGAATGGCGAAGCCACCCAGAATTGTGTACATTGAAATCGCCCGCAATAACGATTTCATGTTTTGTATCAATTCTTAAGATTGAATCAGACGGTTCCATGACATTTTCTAGAAAAACATTTGGTTTGATAAATGTTGGCGTAGCATCTTCGCGTAGTTTCAGTATGCCTTTAATATTCGGTATGTTCCCAAGTTCCTGTTGGAAAACATCAGCATACTTCTCGAAAATTGTCTGCTTCATTCGGCCTATATCTTCCTCAGTATATACTTCAATTGAGTTTATCTCTAATAACTTAAGTGCAAGAACCCATTCGCGTCCCATAATAGAGTCTACCTGCCCTTTGACTATATATAATTCGCAATTTGCCTGCCGGTTCTTGTATTGAACTTGAACTACCGATTTCCCATATGCAGGAAATATTTCGTGATTATATGTTTTAAGCCTGACGTCTGTAGGAAATATTGTTACCTTTGGCCAATGCGTCTTAAAGGTCTCGTAACTCATAACCGAGATCGCTGCCCCGGTATCCAATTTCATTTCAAACGGCTTGCTATTAATTTCCAATGTCACATAGTACTTACCTCGTCCACACGTATCATTCCGTTTTTGGTGCAATTGAATAGAATGTTTACTCGTATTTCGTTTCTTTGCTTTGCTTTGCTTTCCTTCTATAGCGTTGATCTCATGCATGTTCTCCGAAGTCTCCTGTACTATCTCCAAGGTGTTCGTTTCCCTGGCCGCTGATTTTGATCTCATACATACTAAAGACACGTGGCCTTTCCTCCCGCATACAGTACAACGCAGATTCTTTGACTTGCAGTCGTTCGCCATGTGATTTAGTTTCCCGCATCTGTAACAAATCTTTTTATTATTTGTTTTGTTTTTAGAGTGATTAGCTTTATGTGAATTTGTATCACCTCAATACAGTGTATCATCACCTCTAGGTTCTTCAGACCATTGTGTAGTATCAGCAAATTTCTCGTTGACCAACTAAGCAGTTAAAGAAAAAAAAAACCCAAAAGAAAAGTATTGTTACGAAAAGTAGTTAGTAACGCATATAATAGAATTAGAATCCTAAGATAAATCCCAATGTAAACACTACATACTAAAAATAAGCACTTTCAATTGCATACTTTTAGGCGCTGACAGTATTAGATTATTTGAAATTTGAAATGTAACCGCCGGCAAATTTGAACAATTGTTTACTGGTCAAACAAGTAGTCAAACCGGTTTGTGCGGTTTGCCTGGTTTTGTAAAAGAACATGATTGAACATGTTGTTTATTTTTAGAAGATGACTCATTACATATAAGTATCGTTAGTTGTAAATAAGGAAATAAGGCTACAATTTTCTGGTCTTTTCTCGATATTTCTGTCTAGCTTTTAATTGAGTATAAATAGAGGCGTTAAGCCGAAGTAAGATTATTAGTTGTTTGGATTTTAAAAAGTAAACTTGTTAAAGTTCTTGTAAAGTAATACTGCTATCTCCTAATAGAATTATTGTGAAGTACTAGTATCATAAGTGTTTTTGTGTACTGTGAAAAGTAATCACCAATATAAATTGTGAACTTGTGTTAATTTTATTGTTTGAATTAAAGTTGTTATTTGTAAATTAATTAACTTGTGTTGTGTTTTAATTGACAAATCCTTTACGAACTCGAAAGCCTGAATTTCGTAACAGTATGATTTTTTTATATCGCGCACGCTTCAAAGGGTTCGCACCCTTATAATGCTCGGCTATATGCTTGGCACAGCGTGGGCGTTAAGGAAGAGGAGGAGAAAAGGGGAGATGTCTATGAGCTTGTGTTTTGAATGCCTGTGGATCATAGTGATGTGGGAAGACAGAGCTTGGCAGAGCATTCCACATACGTGTTGTACGGCCGAAGAACGAATCCCTGAGTTTAACTGTACGTCCGAAGATGGGCTTGAGGGTAAACTGATGAGCATTTAGAACGCCACGAGTATTGCGGTTGAATTCAAGGAGAGGTGGCATGCAGCTGACTATTTCTCTTGAGCTGGTAGAAGGAGCGATAAAACAGTGACAAGCAAGAAACGTTCCTGTGGTGTTCAAGCGAATCTATTGATTTCGCTATATTTTCGTCACCGTTAACGTTAACGCACATACCCAGAATTGCGAGATTTTCAGTTTCATGATGAAAGTACCATTCACGGATAAAGACATGGGGTTTAGGATTCGCTTGGACGACAGGAGACAGCATTGGGTTTTGCAAGCGTTAAATTCTACTCTATTGATTTCTCCCCATTGTATTATGCTGTCAAGGTCAGAATTTAACGTGCTTAACATACGAAGTTGTTTGAGTTCCACATCAGAGGTGGAAGGACGTTATTCAAACTTATATGAGAAGCTGAGAGTGCTGTCGTCAGCGAAAGAGTGAATTGGATTAGAAGTCACAGATAAGAGATCATTGATAAAAATGAGAAAGAGTGTTGGGGACAGTACAGAGCCCTGGGGAACGCCAGCATTTATGTGGTGTATTTCAGACTTAAAACCGTCCAAAACAACTTGAATTGAGCAGTCCAAACGATAGCTTCTAATTCAATGAAGCAGTTTATGATCGACTCCATAAGCACGCATTTTAGAAAAAAGAACTCGATGTCAAACTCTGTAAAATGCCCTAGAAATATCGAGTGCAACAGCTTTGCTTTCTCCAAAATGATGCAAAGATCGGTTCCACTGTTCGGTGATATATACCATCAAATCACCAGTAGAACGTTGCCAACGAAATCCATACTGCCGGTCACTAAGGATTTCGTTGGTTTGAAGATACTTCTTAATCTGATAATTGATCAGCGTTTCCATGACCTTGGGAAGAATGGATGTAAGTGCTATGGGTCGGTACGAAGAAGGAGACGACGGCTCGCCTTTTTTGGGTATAGGCTGGACAAATGCTGTTTTCCAACTTCTCGGGAAGAGTCCAGAAGAATAGGATAGATGGAAAAGCTTACGCAATGGTAATGCCAGCTTGGAAGAACACCTCATAATAATGGAGAAATACTATCTGGCCCAGCGGATTTGTGAGCGTTGAGATCATTTAAAACTCTAGCAACTGCACGAGTACGAATAAATATCTGTCCCATAGAGTGTTCAATACTCTGAGGTGCAGGAGGCGGCAATGCACCATCTGGAAGCGTAGAGCTCGCTGCGAAATGCGCAGCAAACCGATTGGCCTTGTCTATAGAGCTAACAACTGGAATGTCATTATAAATGAGCGTTGGAATCGACGACGAGGCTGTATTTTTGATTCTTTTCACGAAAGACCAGAAATTTTTACTACCTTTGGGACATTGTAGTATTTTTTGCCTTAATTTTTGATCGTAGGTGAATTTGACTCGCCGAAGATGGGCATTGCAATAATTTCTTGCTCGTTTAAACTTTTTTGGATTTTCCTCGGTAGGGTTTGCTTTGTAAAACCGAAAGCATACCTTTCTAATCCTAGAAGCCTCTTTACAGCTCAAGTCATACCATCCATCTTCCTTTGATTTGATGGATTTATTCCTGAAAGGGATAAACTTTCTCATACCAATGAGAATGATATTTGTGATTGCATCAGCGGCGGCATCCACGTTGCTATCACGAAAAAATAGCGACCAGTTAGTTCTCCCAAGGAAGTTGTTAAGGCCGTCCCAACTGGCTTTCTCGTATTGCCATACTATTTTTTGGGAGTTTTTTCTCTAACTGCGTGGTTTATTAACGAGAAATTAGCTAATACTACACAATGGTCTGACGAGCCTAGAGGCAATAATACATTGACGGAGTATTTATCAGGATGAGAGGTAAGGAACAAGTCAAGGGTGTTAGCGGAATGATATGCAATGTCAGGTATTCGGGTATGCTCATTTACAAGCTGAGTAAGGTGATTAAACTCAGCGAATAACTCAACACACCTTCCTTCGGGTGTTGTCTGGCCAGAATGGCGAAGCCACCAAGAATTGTGTACATTGAAATCGCCCGCAATAACGATTTCATGATTTGTATCATTTCTTAAGATTGAATCAGACGGTTCCATGACATTTTCTAGAAAAACATTTGGTTTGATAAATGTTGGCGTAGCATCTTCGCGTAGTTTCAGTATGCCTTTAATGTTCGGTATGTTCCCAAGTTCCTGTTGGAAAACATCAGCATACTTCTCGAATATTTTCTGCCTCATTCGGCCTATATCTTCCTTAGTATATACTTCAATTGAGTTTATCTCTAATAACTTAAGTGCAAGAACCCATTCGCGTCCCATAATAGAGTCTACCTGCCCTTTGACTATATATAATTCGCAATTTGCCTGTCGGTTCTTGTATTGAACTTGAACTACCGATTTCCCATATGCAGGAAATATTTCGTGATTATATGTTTTAAGCCTGACGTCTGTAGGAAATATTGTTACCTTTGGCCAATGCGTATTAAAGGTCTCGTAACTCATAACCGAGATCGCTGCCCCGGTATCCAATTTCATTTCAAATGGCTTGCTATTAATTTCCAATGTCACATAGTACTTACCTCGGCCACATGTATCATTCCGTTTTTGGTGCAATTGAATAGAATGTTTACTCGTATTTCGTTTCTTTGCTTTGCTTTGCTTTCCTTCTATCGCATCGATAGCGTTGATCTCATGCATGTTCTCCGAAGTCTCCTGTACTATCTCCAAGGTGTTCGTTTCCCTAAACTAAAGACACGTGGCCTTTCCCCCCGCAAACAGTACAACGCAGATTCTTTGACTTGCAGTCGTTCGCCATGTGTTTTAGTTTCCCGCATCTGTAACAAATCATTTTATTATTTGTTTTGTTTTTAGAGTGATTAGCTTTATGTGAATTTGTATGGGATGACGTATGAGCTGTCTTCCTGTATGTGCTCGCTTTGAACTGTAGTTGATGAATGCTATGCATGGCGCGGCTTTCCAGTTTCGATGCCTCCATTGCTAAAGCAATGTGGGCACCATGGCTCAGTGGATAGGAGCATGGACTCCTGAGCAGGGGGTTCGTGGTTCGAATCCCAGGAACTCAAAGTATTTTTCACGGTGTCCCACCTCTCGCGAAAGTTTGACAAACGTCCGAGAGTAATAACTTGTCACGGAAAGCTTCTCAATTCGCCGTTCGGATCCGGCATTAAATTGTAGGTCCCTCCATTTGTGTGCAAAAATATGCATGCTCAACACACATGGTTGCAAGAAGCCAGGCCTTCGACCCGCATGGTCTGTCGCGCCGGTATTATTGTTATTGCTAAAGCACTTTGTATTGTTTTGTCCAGAGACATGTCCGTCTCCTGTAGTAATCTCTCTTTGATATCCGCATCTCTGAGTCCGCGAATAAACTGAGACCGGAGATGTGTATTTAGCGTAGATTTCCTGCATGACTCACATGCGAAATTACAGTATACACTCAATTTCTTCAAATCTGCCAAATAATATGCGACGGTTTCCCCCTCATGCTGCAGTCGCAGTAGAAATTTGTGTTGTTCAGTAATCTCGTTAGGCTTGGGACTCAGGTGATTTTTGAGTGATTTAATTAACTGTTCGTAAGACTTTGTCTCAGGTTCTTCTGGTGCTGACAAATTTGAAAGAAGCAATTGATCAATACTTGCCGCTTTTTGGTACTTTCCGTAATATTCTTCAGCGCAAGATAATTCTCTAACCTTTTCACGTAGTTGGGAAATGCCTCTTCGTTCTCGTTGAAGTGCTCGAAATGTAGGTTAGGTGAATTGGTCGACGTCTGTAGGCTCTGTAGAGCAGTTGTTAATGCTTGTAAAATTCCTTCTGCTGTTTGGGCCATTGTATAGATTTTCCTCAATCTTAATAATCCTCGTCGCCACTAAAGAATATTCACTTGGTTCCAGAGTGACCGGTACACGTTGGAATCAATAGCTAGGGGAAGTGCAGGAAAGCAAACCACCTCGTGTTTCGATAATTCAATATATACACTGTCTTTATTCAATCTGTCAATTCGGATTACGTTTTAAATATTAAAGTGTTCACAATAATAGTAAAATATAATAATAGTGGAAATATCTAACAAAATGCTACACGTGCAAATATATATTGCCATGTGATTGCAAATCGAAACTGATATAATATTGAACTGTTGTAAATCAAATTTCTTTTTCAGTCGTTTTTGTCTGTAGCAACACTTCTTTTTCCCACTTTTGAAAAATCATACATTGGTTAGTTCTACAGTTCGATATTAGTTAGTTCACAAACGAAGCACATAAGAACGAATCAAAGGAAATGAACGAATGAGCAAGTCGATTTTTTTAGCCTGATCTTTTACTAACCGGTTCGTAAATGAATGAAAATGAATGAAATGAATGAATCGATCGTTTTAACCTGATATTTTTTGCTAACCAGTTTGGTCATTTCGATCTTTTCAGTGATCAAGGTCAAAAGATTTGGTTGATCTAACCAAACCATATTCTACTCCATAGTGAGCAGTATTAAATTTCCGCGCTCGAGTTGTTGACGAACAAAATACAATCCAGAAAAAAAAAACAAAAAGAAAAGGAAGCGAAAAAAAGCAGAAAAAAAGACCAAGTTTTAACTTGATCGCCGTGTGTCCTGTGTGCTTGTCCCGAATGTTAAAAACATAAAATCACCCCAATACAGTGTATCATCACCTCTAGGTTCTTCAGACCATTGTGTAGTATCAGCAAATTTCTCTTTAACCAACTAAGCAGTTAAAGAAAAAAAAACCCAAAAGAAAAGTAGTTAGTAACGCATATGATAGAATTAGAATCCTAAGATAAATCCCAATGTAAACACTACATACTAAAAATAAGCACTTTCAATTGCATACTTTTAGGCGCTGACAGTATTAGATTATTTGAAATTTGAAATATAACAACCGGCAAATTTGAACAATTGTTTACTGGTCAAACAAGTAGTCAAACCGGTTTGTGCGGTTTGCCTGGTTTTGTAAAAGAACATGATTGAACATGTTGTTTATTTTTAGAAGATGACTCATTACATATAAGTATCGTTAGTTGTAAATAAGGAAATAAGGCTACAATTTTCTGGTCTTTTCTCGATATTTCTGTCTAGCTTTTAATTGAGTATAAATAGAGGCGTTAAGCCGAAGTAAGATTATTAGTTGTTTGGATTTTAAAAAGTAAACTTGTTAAAGTTCTTGTAAAGTAATACTGCTATCTCCTAATAGAATTATTGTGAAGTACTAGTATCATAAGTGTTTTTGTGTACTGTGAAAAGTAATCACCAATATAAATTGTGAACTTGTGTTAATTTTATTGTTTGAATTAAAGTTGTTATTTGTAAATTAATTAACTTGTGTTGTGTTTTAATTGACAAATCCTTTACGAACTCGAAAGCCTGAATTTCGTAACAGTATGGTTTTTTTTATATCGCGCACGCTTCAAAGGGTTCGCACCCTTATAATGCTCGGCTATATGCTTGGCACAGCGAGGGCGTTAAGGAAGAGGAGGAGAAAAGGGGAGATGTCTATGAGCTTGTGTTTTGAATGCCTGTGGATCATAGTGATGTGGGAAGACAGAGCTTGGCAGAGCATTCCACATACGTGTTGTATGGCCGAAGAACGAATCCCTGAATTTAACTGTACGTCCGAAGATGGGCTTGAGGGTAAACTGATGAGCATTTAGAACGCCACGAGTATTTCGGTTGAATTCAAGGGGAGTTGGCATGCAGCTGACTATTTCTCTTGAGTTGGTAGAAGGAGCGATAAAACAGTGACAAGCAAGAAATGTTCCTGCGGTGTTCAAGCGAATCTATTGATTTCGCTATATTTTCGTCACCGTTAACGTTAACGCACATACCCAGAATTGCGAGATTTTCAGTTTCCTCGATGCAAGTACCATTCATGGATAAAGACATGGGGTTTAGGATTCTCCCCATTGTATTATGCTGTCAAGGTCAGAATTTAACGTGCTTAACATACGAAGTTGTTTGAGTTCCACATCAGACGTGGAAGGACGTTATTCAAACTTATATGAGAAGCTGAGAGTGCTGTCGTCAGCGAAAGAGTGAATTGGATTAGAAGTCACAGATACGAGATCATTGATAAAAATGAGAAAGAGTGTTGGGGACAGTACAGAGCCCTGGGGAACGCCAGCATTTATGTGGTGTATTTCAGACTTAAAACCGTCCAAAACAACTTGAATTGAGCAGTCCAAAATATAGCTTCTAATTCAATGAAGCAGTTTATGATCGACTCCATAAGCACGCATTTTAGACAAAAGAACGTGATGCCAAACTCTGTCAAATGC
This sequence comes from Nephrocerus scutellatus, assembly GCA_947095585.1. Taxonomy (NCBI): domain Eukaryota; kingdom Metazoa; phylum Arthropoda; class Insecta; order Diptera; family Pipunculidae; genus Nephrocerus; species Nephrocerus scutellatus. The sequence goes on from OX352762.1 coordinate 37,299,260, forward strand.
CTTAGAAATATCGAGTGCAACAGCTTTGCTTTCTCCAAAATGATGCAAAGATCGGTTCCACTGTTCGGTGATATATACTATCAAATCACCAGTAAAACGTTGCCAACGAAATCCATACTGCCATGACCCATGACCTTGGGAAGAATGGATGTAAGTGCTATGGGTCGGTACGAAGAAGGAGACGACGGCTCGACTTTTTTGGGTATGGGCTGGACAAATGCTGTTTTCCAACTTCTCGGGAAGAGTCCAGAAGAATAGGATAGATGGAATAGCTTACGCAATGGTAATGCCAGCTTGGAAGAACACCTCTTCAGAACTAATGGAGAAATACCATCTGGCCCAGCGGATTTGTGAGCGTTGAGATCATTTAAAACTCTAGCAACTGCACGAGTACGAATAAATATCTGTCCCATAGAGTGTTCAATACTCTGAGGTGCAGGAGGCAGCAATGCACAATCTGGAAGCGTAGAGCTCGTTGCGAAATGCGCAGCAAACAGATTGGCCTTGTCTATAGAGCTAACAACTGGAATGTCATTATAAATGAGCGTTGGAATCGACGACGAGGCTGTATTTTTGATTCTTTTCACGAAAGACCAGAAATTTTTACTACCTTTGGGACATTGTAGTATTTTTTGCCTTAATTTTTGATCGTAGGTGAATTTGACTCGCCGAAGATGGGCATTGCAATAATTTCTTGCTCGTTTAAACTTTTTTGGATTTTCCTCGGTAGGGTTTGCTTTGTAAAACCGAAAGCATACCTTTCTAATCCTAGAAGCCTCTTTACAGCTCAAGTCATACCATCCATCTTCCTTTGATTTGATGGATTTATTCCTGAAAGGGATAAACTTTCTCATACCAATGAGAATGATGTTTGTGATTGCATCAGCGGCGGCATCCACGTTGCTATCACGAAAAAATAGCGACCAGTTAGTTCTCCCAAAGAAGTTGTTAAGGCCGTCCCAATTGGCTTTCTCGTATTGCCATACTATTTTTTGGGAGTTTTTTCTCTAACTGCGTGGTTTATTAACGAGAAATTAGCTAATACTACACAATGGTCTGACGAGCCAAGAGGCAATAATACATTGACGGAGTATTTATCAGGATGAGAGGTAAGGAACAAGTCAAGGGTGTTAGCGGAATGATATGCAAGTTGATTAAACTCAGCGAATAACTCAACACACCTTCCTTCGGGTGTTGTCTGGCCAGAATGGCGAAGCCACCCAGAATTGTGTACATTGAAATCGCCCGCAATAACGATTTCATGATTTGTATCATTTCTTAAGATTGAATCAGACGGTTCCATGACATTTTCTAGAAAAACATTTGGTTTGATAAATGTTGGCGTAGCATCTTCGCGTAGTTTCAGTATGCCTTTAATGTTCGGTATGTTCCCAAGTTCCTGTTGGAAAACATCAGCATACTTCTCGAATATTGTCTGCTTCATTCGGCCTATATCTTCCTCAGTATATACTTCAATTGAGTTTATCTCTAATAACTTAAGTGCAAGAACCCATTCGCGTCCCATAATAGAGTCTACCTGCCCTTTGACTATATATAATTCGCAATTTGCCTGCCGGTTCTTGTATTGAACTTGAACTACCGATTTCCCATATGCAGGAAATATTTCGTGATTATATGTTTTAAGCCTGACGTCTGTAGGAAATATTGTTACCTTTGGCCAATGCGTCTTAAAGGTCTCGTAACTCATAACCGAGATCGCTGCCCCGGTATCCAATTTCATTTCAAACGGCTTGCTATTAATTTCCAATGTCACATAGTACTTACCTCGTCCACACGTATCATTCCGTTTTTGGTGCAATTGAATAGAATGTTTACTCGTATTTCGTTTCTTTGCTTTGCTTTGCTTTCCTTCTATAGCGTTGATCTCATGCATGTTCTCCGAAGTCTCCTGTACTATCTCCAAGGTGTTCGTTTCCCTGGCCGCTGATTTTGATCTCATACATACTAAAGACACGTGGCCTTTCCTCCCGCATACAGTACAACGCAGATTCTTTGACTTGCAGTCGTTCGCCATGTGATTTAGTTTCCCGCATCTGTAACAAATCTTTTTATTATTTGTTTTGTTTTTAGAGTGATTAGCTTTATGTGAATTTGTATCACCCCAACACAGTGTATCATCACCTCTAGGTTCTTCAGACCATTGTGTAGTATCAGCAAATTTCTCGTTGACCAACTAAGCAGTTAAAGAAAAAAAAACCCAAAAGAAAAGTATTGTTACGAAAAGTAGTTAGTAACGCATATAATAGAATTAGAATCCTAAGATAAATCCCAATGTTAACACTACATACTAAAAATAAGCACTTTCAATTGCATACTTTTAGGCGCTGACAGTATTAGATTATTTGAAATTTGAAATGTAACCGCCGGCAAATTTGAACAATTGTTTACTGGTCAAACAAGTAGTCAAACCGGTTTGTGCGGTTTGCCTGGTTTTGTAAAAGAACATGATTGAACATGTTGTTTATTTTTAGAAGATGACTCATTACATATAAGTATCGTTAGTTGTAAATAAGGAAATAAGGCTACAATTTTCTGGTCTTTTCTCGATATTTCTGTCTAGCTTTTAATTGAGTATAAATAGAGGCGTTAAGCCGAAGTAAGATTATTAGTTGTTTGGATTTTAAAAAGTAAACTTGTTAAAGTTCTTGTAAAGTAATACTGCTATCTCCTAATAGAATTATTGTGAAGTACTAGTATCATAAGTGTTTTTGTGTACTGTGAAAAGTAATCACCAATATAAATTGTGAACTTGTGTTAATTTTATTGTTTGAATTAAAGTTGTTATTTGTAAATTAATTAACTTGTGTTGTGTTTTAATTGACAAATCCTTTACGAACTCGAAAGCCTGAATTTCGTAACAGTATGGTTTTTTTTATATCGCGCACGCTTCAAAGGGTTCGCACCCTTATAATGCTCGGCTATATGCTTGGCACAGCGTGGGCGTTAAGGAAGAGGAGGAGAAAAGGGGAGATGTCTATGAGCTTGTGTTTTGAATGCCTGTGGATCATAGTGATGTGGGAAGACAGAGCTTGGCAGAGCATTCCACATACGTGTTGTACGGCCGAAGAACGAATCCCTGAGTTTAACTGTACGTCCGAAGATGGGCTTGAGGGTAAACTGATGAGCATTTAGAACGCCACGAGTATTGCGGTTGAATTCAAGGAGAGGTGGCATGCAGCTGACTATTTCTCTTGAGCTGGTAGAAGGAGCGATAAAACAGTGACAAGCAAGAAACGTTCCTGCGGTGTTCAAGCGAATCTATTGATTTCGCTATATTTTCGTCACCGTTAACGTTAACGCACATACCCAGAATTGCGAGATTTTCAGTTTCATGATGAAAGTACCATTCATGGATAAAGACATGGGTTTTAGGATTCGCTTGGACGACAGGAGACAGCATTGGGTTTTGCAAGCGTTAAATTCTACTCTATTGATTTCTCCCCATTGTATTATGCTGTCAAGGTCAGAATTTAACGTGCTTAACATACGAAGTTGTTTGAGTTCCACATCAGAGGTGGAAGGACGTTATTCAAACTTATATGAGAAGCTGAGAGTGCTGTCGTCAGCGAAAGAGTGAATTGGATTAGAAGTCACAGATAAGAGATCATTGATAAAACTGAGAAAGAGTGTTGGGGACAGTACAGAGCCCTGGGGAACGCCAGCATTTATGTGGTGTATTTCAGACTTAAAACCGTCCAAAACAACTTGAATTGAGCAGTCCAAAAGATAGCTTCTAATTCAATGAAGCAGTTTATGATCGACTCCATAAGCACGCATTTTAGACAAAAGAACTTGATGCCAAACTCTGTCAAATGCCTTAGAAATATCGAGTGCAACAGCTTTGCTTTCTCCAAAATGATGCAAAGATCGGTTCCACTGTTCGGTGATATATACCATCAAATCACCAGTAGAACGTTGCCAACGAAATCCATACTGCCGGTCACTAAGGATTTCGTTGGTTTGAAGATACTTCTTAATCTGATAATTGATCAGCGTTTCCATGACCTTGGGAAGAATGGATGTAAGTGCTATGGGTCGGTACGAAGAAGGAGACGACGGCTCGCCTTTTTTGGGTATAGGCTGGACAAATGCTGTTTTCCAACTTCTCGGGAAGAGTCCAGAAGAGTAGGATAGATGGAAAAGCTTACGCAATGGTAATGCCAGCTTGGAAGAACACCTCATCATAATGGAGAAATACTATCTGGCCCAGCGGATTTGTGAGCATTGAGATCATTTAAAACTCTAGCAACTGCACGAGTACGAATAAATATCTGTCCCATAGAGTGTTCAATACACTGAGGTGTAGGAGGTGGCAATGCACAATCTGGAAGCGTAGAGCTCGCTGCGAAATGCGCAGCAAACAGATTGGCCTTGTCTATAGAGCTAACAACTGGAATGTCATTATAAATGAGCGTTGGAATCGACGACGAGGCTGTATTTTTTGATTATTTTCACGAAAGACCAGAAATTTTTACTACCTTTGGGACATTGTAGTATTTTTTGCCTTAATTTTTGATCGTAGGTGAATTTGACTCGCCGAAGATGGGCATTGCAATAATTTCTTGCTCGTTTAAACTTTTTTGGATTTTCCTCGGTAGGGTTTGCTTTGTAAAACCGAAAGCATACCTTTCTAATCCTAGAAGCCTCTTTACAGCTCAAGTCATACCATCCATCTTCCTTTGATTTGATGGATTTATTCCTGAAAGGGATAAACTTTCTCATACCAATGAGAATGATATTTGTGATTGCATCAGCGGCGGCATCCACGTTGCTATCACGAAAAAATAGCGACCAGTTAGTTCTCCCAAAGAAGTTGCTAAGGCCGTCCCAATTGGCTTTCTCGTATTGCCATACTATTTTTTGGGAGTTTTTTCTCTAAGTGCGTGGTTTATTAACGAGAAATTAGCTAATACTACACAATGGTCTGACGAGCCTAGAGGCAATAATACATTGACGGAGTATTTATCAGGATGAGAGGTAAGGAACAAGTCGAGGGTGTTAGCAGAATGATATGCAATGTCAGGTATTCGGGTAGGCTCATTTACAAGCTGAGTAAGGTGATTAAACTCAGCGAATAGCTCAACACACCTTCCTTCGGGTGTTGTCTGGCCAGAATGGCGAAGCCACCCAGAATTGTGTACATTGAAATCGCCCGCAATAACGATTTCATGTTTTGTATCAATTCTTAAGATTGAATCAGACGGTTCCATGACATTTTCTAGAAAAAAATTTGGTTTGATAAATGTTGGCGTAGCATCTTCGCGTAGTTTCAGTATGCCTTTAATGTTCGGTATGTTCCCAAGTTCCTGTTGGAAAACATCGGCATACTTCTCGAATATTTTCTGCTTCATTCGGCCTATATCTTCCTCAGTATATACTTCAATTGAGTTTATCTCTAATAACTTAAGTGCAAGAACCCATTCGCGTCCCATAATAGAGTCTACCTGCCCTTTGACTATATATAATTCGCAATTTGCCTGCCGGTTCTTGTATTGAACTTGAACTACCGATTTCCCATATGCAGGAAATATTTCGTGATTATATGTTTTAAGCCTGACGTCTGTAGGAAATATTGTTACCTTTGGCCAATGCGTTTTAAAGGTCTCGTAACTCATAACCGAGATCGCTGCCCCGGTATCCAATTTCATTTCAAATGGCTTGCTATTAATTTCCAATGTCACATAGTACTTACCTCGGCCACACGTATCATTCCGTTTTTGGTGCAATTGAATAGAATGTTTATTCGTATTTCGTTTCTTTGCTTTGCTTTGCTTTCCTTCTATCGCATCGATAGCGTTGATCTCATGCATGTTCTCCGAAGTCTCCTGTACTATCTCCAAGGTGTTCGTTTCCCTGGCCGCTGATTTTGATCTCATACATACTAAAGACACGTGGCCTTTCCCCCCGCATACAGTACAACGCAGATTCTTTGACTTGCAGTCGTTCGCCATGTGTTTTAGTTTCCCGCATCTGTAACAAATCATTTTATTATTTGTTTTGTTTTTAGAGTGATTAGCTTTATGTGAATTTGTATAGGATGACGTATGAGCTGTCTTCCTGTATGTGCTCGCTTTGAACTGTAGTTGATGAATGATATGCATGGCGCGGCTTTCCAGTTTCGATGCCTCCATTGCTAAAGCAATGTGGGCACCATGGCTCAGTGGATAGGAGCATGGACTCCTGAGCAGGGGGTTCGTGGTTCGAATCCCAGTAACACCAAAGTATTTTTCACGGTGTCCCACCTCTCGCGAAAGTTTGACAAACGTCCGAGAGTAATAACTTGTTACGGAAAGCTTCTCAATTCGCCGTTCGGATCTGGCATTAAATTGTAGGTCCCTCCATTTGTGTGCAAAAATATGCATTCTCAACACACATGGTTGCAAGAAGCCAGGCCTTCGACCCGCATGGTCTGTCGCGCCGGTATTATTGTTATTGCTAAAGCACTTTGTATTGTTGTGTCCAGAGACATGTCCGTCTCCTGTAGTAATCTCTCTTTGATATCCGCATCTCTGAGTCCGCGAATGAACTGAGACCGGAGATGTGTATTTAGCGTAGATTTCCTGCATGACTCACATGCGAAATTACAGTATACACTCAATTTCTTCAAATCTGCCAAATAATATGCGACGGTTTCCCCCTCATGCTGCAGTCGCAGTAGAAATTTGTGTTGTTCAGTAATCTCGTTAGGCTCTCGTTAACTGTTCGTAAGACTTTCTCAGGTTCTTCTGGTGCTGACAAATTTGAAAGAAGATGGTAGTATTTTGCTCCCACACAATTGATCAATACTTGCCGCTTTTTGGTACTTTCCGTAATATTCTTCAGCGCAAGATAATTCTCTAACCTTTTCACGTAGTTGGGAAATACCTCTTCGTTCTCGTTGAAGTGCTCGAAATGTAGGCTAGGTGAATTGGTCGACGTCTGTAGGCTATGTAGAGCAGTTGTTAATGCTTGTAAAATTCCTTCTGCTGTTTGGGCCATTGTATAGATTTTCCTCAATCTTAATAATCCTCGTCGCCACTAAAGAATATTCACTTGGTTCCAGAGTGACCGGTACACGTGGGAATCAATAGCTAGGGGAAGTGCAGGAAAGCAAACCACCTCGTGTTTCGATAATTCAATATATACACTGTCTTTATTCAATCTGTCAATTCGGATGACGTTTTAAATATTAAAGTGTTCTTCACAATAATAGTAAAATATAATAATAGTGGAAATATCTAACAAAATGCTACACGTGCAAAAATATATTGCCATGTGATTGCAAATCGAAACTGATATAATATTGAACTGTTGTAAATCAAATTTCTTTTTCAGTCGTTTTTGTCTGTAGCAACACTTCTTTTTCCCACTTTTGAAAAATCATACATTGGTTAGTTCCACAGTTCGATATTAGTTAGTTCACAAACGAAGCACATAAGAACGAAACAAAGGAAATGAACGAATGAGCAAGTCGATTTTTTTAGCCTGATCTTTTGCTAACCGGTTCGTAAATGAATGAATCGATCGTTTTAACCTTATCTTTTTTGCTAACCAGTTTGGTAATTTCGATCTTTTCAGTGATCAGGGTAAAAAGATTTGGTTGATCTAACCAAACCATATTCTACTCCATAGTGAGCAGTCTTAAATTTCCGCGCTCGAGTTGTTGACGAACAAAATACAAACAATAAAAAAAAACACAAGAAAAGAAAGCGAAAAAAAACAGAAAGAAAAAACCAAGTTTTAACTTGATCGCCGTGTGTCCTGTGTGCTTGTGCCGTATGTTAAAAACATAAAATCACCCCAATAAAGTGTACCATCACCTCTAGGTTCTTCAGACCATTGTGTAGTAACAGCAACTTTCTCGTTAACCAACTAAGCAGTTAAAGAAAAAAAAAACCCTAAAGAAAAGTATTGTTACGTAAAGTAGTTAGTAACGCATATAATAGAATTAGAATCCTAAGATAAATCCCAATGTAAACACTACATACTAAAAATAAGCATTTTCAATTGCATACTTTTAGGCGCTGACAGTATTAGATTATTTGAAATTTGAAATGTAACCGCCGGCAAGTTTGAACAATTGTTTACTGGTCAAACAAGTAGTCAAACCGGTTTGTGCGGTTTGCCCGGTTTTGTAAAAGAACATGATTGAACATGTTGTTTATTTTTAGAAGTTGACTCATTACATGTAAGTATCGTTAGTTGTAAATAAGGAAATAAGGCTACAATTTTCTTGTCTTTTCTCGATATTTCTGTGTAGCTTTTAATTGAGTATAAATAGAGGCGTTAAGCCGAAGTAAGATTATTAGTTGTTTGGATTTTAACCAGTAAACTTGTTAAAGTTATTGTAAAGTAATACTGCTATCTCCTAATAGAATTATTGTGAAGTACTAGTATCATAAGTGTTTTTGTGTACTGTGAAAAGTAATCACCAATATAAATTGTGAACTTGTGTTAATTTTATTGTTTGAATTAAAGTTGTTATTTGTAAATTAATTAACTTGTGTTGTGTTTTAATTGACAAATCCTTTACGAATTTGAAAGCCTGAATTTCGTAACAGTATGGTTTTTTTTTTATATAATTCGCGCGCGCTTCAAGGGGTTCGCACCCTTATAATGCTCGGCTATATGCTTGGCACAGCGTGGGCGTTAAGGAAGAGGAGGAGAAAAGGGGAGATGTCTATGAGCTTGTGTTTTGAATGCCTGTGGATCATAGTGATGAGGGAAGACAGAGCTTGGCAGAGCATTCCACATAAGTGTTGTACGTCCGAAGAACGAATCCCTGAATTTAACTGTACGTCCGAAGATGGGCTTGAGGGTAAACTGATGAGCATTTAGAACGCCACGAGTATTGCGGTTGAATTCAAGGAGAGGTGGCATGCAGCTGACTATTTCTCTTGAGCTGGTAGAAGGAGCGATAAAACAGTGACCAGCAAGAAACGTTCCTGCGATGTTCAAGCGAATCTATTGATTTCGCTATATTTTCGTCACCGTTAACGTTAACGCACATACCCAGAATTGCGAGATTTTCAGTTTCCTCGATGCAAGTACCATTCATGGATAAAGACATGGGGTTTAGGATTCGCTTAACGTGCTTAACATACGAAGTTGTTTGAGTTCCACATCAGACGTGGAAGGACGTTATTCAAACTTATATGAGAAGCTGAGAGTGCTGTCGTCAGCGAAAGAGTGAATTGGATTAGAAGTCACAGATACGAGATCATTGATAAAAATGAGAAAGAGTGTTGGGGACAGTACAGAGCCCTGGGGAACGCCAGCATTTATGTGGTGTATTTCAGACTTAAAACCGTCCAAAACAACTTGAATTGAGCAGTCCAAAATATAGCTTCTAATTCAATGAAGCAGTTTATGATCGACTCCATAAGCACGCATTTTAGACAAAAGAACGTGATGCCAAACTCTGTCAAATGCCTTAGAAATATCGAGTGCAACAGCTTTGCTTTCTCCAAAATGATGCAAAGATCGGTTCCACTGTTCGGTGATATATACCATCAAATCACCAGTAGAACGTTGCCAACGAAATCCATACTGCCATGACCCATGACCTTGGGAAGAATGGATGTAAGTGCTATGGGTCGGTACGAAGAAGGAGACGAAGGCTCGACTTTTTTGGGTATGGGCTGGACAAATGCTGTTTTCGAACTTCTCGGGAAGAGTCCAGAAGAATAGGATAGATGGAAAAGCTTACGCAATGGTAATTCCAGCTTGGAAGAACACCTCTTCAGAACTAATGGAGAAATACCATCTGGCCCAGCGGATTTGTGAGCGTTGAGATCATTTAAAACTCTAGCAACTGCACGAGTACGAATAAATATCTGTCCCATAGAGTGTTCAATACTCTGAGGTGCAGGAGGCGGCAATGCACAATCTGGAAGCGTAGAGCTCGCTGCGAAATGCGCAGCAAACAGATTGGCCTTGTCTATAGAACTAACAACTGGAATGTCATTATAAATGAGCGTTGGAATCGACGACGAGGCTGTATTTTTTGATTATTTTCACGAAAGACCAGAAATGTTTACTACCTTTGGGACATTGTAGTATTTTTTGCCTTAATTTTTGATCGTAGGTGAATTTGACTCGCCGAAGATGGGCATTGCAATAATTTCTTGCTCGTTTAAACTTTTTTGGATTTTCCTCGGTAGGGTTTGCTTTGTAAAACCGAAAGCATACCTTTCTAATCCTAGAAGCCTCTTTACAGCTCAAGTCATACCATCCATCTTCCTTTGATTTGATGGATTTATTCCTGAAAGGGATAAACTTTCTCATACCAATGAGAATGATGTTTGTGATTGCATCAGCGGCGGCATCCACGTTGCTATCACGAAAAAATAGCGACCAGTTAGTTCTCCCAAAGAAGTTGTTAAGGCCGTCCCAATTGGCTTTCTCGTATTGCCATACTATTTTTTGGGCATTTTTTCTCTAACTGCGTGGTTTATTAACGAGAAATTAGCTAATACTACACAATGGTCTGACGAGCCTAGAGGCAATAATACATTGACGGAGTATTTATCAGGATGAGAGGTAAGGAACAAGTCAAGGGTGTTAGCGGAATGATATGCAAGGTGATTAAACTCAGCGAATAACTCAACACACCTTCCTTCGGGTGTTGTCTGGCCAGAATGGCGAAGCCACCCAGAATTGTGTACATTGAAATCGCCCGCAATAAAGATTTCATGTTTTGTATCAATTCTTAAGATTGAATCAGACGGTTCCATGACATTTTCTAGAAAAACATTTGGTTTGATAAATGTTGGCGTAGCATCTTCGCGTAGTTTCAGTATGCCTTTAATGTTCGGTATGTTCCCAAGTTCCTGTTGGAAAACATCAGCATACTTCTCGAATATTTTCTGCTCCATTCGGCCTATATCTTCCTCAGTATATACTTCAATTGAGTTTATCTCTAATAACTTAAGTGCAAGAACCCATTCGCGTCCCATAATAGAGTCTACCTGCCCTTTGACTATATATAATTCGCAATTTGCCTGCCGGTTCTTGTATTGAACTTGAACTACCGATTTCCCATATGCAGGAAATATTTCGTGGTTATATGTTTTAAGCCTGACGTCTGTAGGAAATATTGTTACCTTTGGCCAATGCGTCTTAAAGGTCTCGTAACTCATAACCGAGATCGCTGCCCCGGTATCCAATTTCATTTCAAACGGCTTGCTATTAATTTCCAATGTCACATAGTACTTACCTCGGCCACACGTATCATTCCGTTTTTGGTACAATTGTACGTTTTTAGAGTGATTAGCTTTATGTGAATTTGTATGGGAAGACGTATGAGCTGTCTTCCTGTATGTGCTCGCTTTTAACTGTAGTTGATGAATGCTATGCATGGCGCGGCTTTCCAGTTTCGATGCCTCCATTGCTAAAGCAATGTGGGCACCATGGCTCAGTGGATAGGAGCATGGACTCCTGAGCAGGGGGTTCGTGGTTCGAATCCCAGTAACACCAAAGTATTTTTCACGGTGTCCCACCTCTCGCGAAAGTTTGACAAACGTCCGAAAGTAATAACTTGTCACGGAAAGCTTCTCAATTCGCCGTTCGGATCCGGCATTAAATTGTAGGTCCCTCCATTTGTGTGCAAAAATATGCATGCTCAACACACATGGTTGCAAGAAGTCAGGCCTTCGACCCGCATGGTCTGTCGCGCCGGTATTATTGTTATTGCTAAAGCAATAATTTGTATTGTTTTGTCCAGAGACATGTCCGTCTCCTGTAGTAATCTCTCTTTGATATCCGCATCTCTGAGTCCGCGAATAAACTGAGACCGGAGATGTGTATTTAGCGTAGATTTCCTGCATGACTCACATTTGAAATTACAGTATACACTCAATTTCTTCAAATCTGCCAAATAATATGCGACGGTTTCCCCCTCATGCTGCAGTCGCAGTAGAAATTTGTGTTGTTCAGTAATCTTGTTAGGCTTGGGACTCAGGTGATTTTTGAGTGATTTAATTAACTGTTCGTAAGACTTTGTCTCAGGTTCTTCTGGTGCTGACAAATTTGAAAGAAGCAATTGATCAATACTTGCCGCTTTTTGGTACTTTCCGTAATATTCTTCAGCGCAAGATAATTCTCTAACCTTTTCACGTAGTTGGGAAATGCCTCTTCGTTCTCGTTGAAGTGCTCGAAATGTAGGCTAGGTGAATTGGTCGACGTCTGTAGGCTCTGTAGAGCAGTTGTTAATGCTTGTAAAATTCCTTCTGCTGTTTGGGCCATTGTATAGATTTTCCTCAATCTTAATAATCCTCGTCGCCACAAAAGAATATTCACTTGGTTCCAGAGTGACCGGTACACGTGGGAATCAATAGCTAAGGGAAGTGCAGGAAAGCAAACCACCTCGTGTTTCGATAATTCAATATATACACTGTCTTTATTCAATCTGTCAATTCGGATTACCTTTTAAATATTAAAGTGTTCACAATAATAGTAAAATATAATAATAGTGGAAATATCTAACAAAATGCTACACGTGCAAAAATATATTGCCATGTGTTTGCAAATCGAAACTGATATAATATTGAACTGTTGTAAATCAAATTTCTTTTTCAGTCGTTTTTGTCTGTAGCAACACTTCTTTTCCCCACTTTTGAAAAATCATACATTGGTTAGTTCCACAGTTCGATATTAGTTAGTTCACAAACGAAGCACATAAGAACGAAACAAAGGAAATGAACGAATGAGCAAGTCGATTTTTTTAGCCTGATCGTTTACTAACCGGTTCGTAAATGAATGAAAATGAATGAAATGAATGAATCGATCGTTTTTACCTGATATTTTTTGCTAACCAGTTTGGTCATTTCGATCTTTTCAGTGATCAAGGTCAAAAGATTTGGTTAATCTAACCAAACCATATTCTACTCCATAGTGAGCAGTCTTAAATTTCCGCGCTCGAGTTGTTGACGAACAAAATACAAACCAGAAAAAAAAAACAAAAAGAAAAGGAAGCGAAAAAAAGCAGAAAAAAAACCAAAAAACAACCGGCAAATTTGAACAATTGTTTACTGGTCAAACAAGTAGTCAAACCGGTTTGTGCGGTTTGCCTGGTTTTGTAAAAGAACATGATTGAACATTTTGTTTATTTTTAGAAGATGACTCATTACATATAAGTATCGTTAGTTGTAAATAAGGAAATAAGGCTACAATTTTCTGGTCTTTTCTCGATATTTCTGTCTAGCTTTTAATTGAGTATAAATAGAGGCGTTAAGCCGAAGTAAGATTATTAGTTGTTTGGATTTTAAAAAGTAAACTTGTTAAAGTTCTTTTAAAGTAATACTGCTATCTCCTAATAGAATTATTGTGAAGTACTAGTATCATAAGTGTTTTTGTGTACTGTGAAAAGTAATCACCAATATAAATTGTGAACTTGTGCTAATTTTATTGTTTGAATTAAAGTTGTTATTTGTAAATTAATTAACTTGTGTTGTGTTTTAATTGACAAATCCTTTACGAACTCGAAAGCCTGAATTTCGTAACAGTATGGTTTTTTTATATCGCGCACGCTTCAAAGGGTTCGCACCCTTATAATGCTCGGCTATATGCTTGGCACAGCGAGGGCGTTAAGGAAGAGGAGAAGAAAAGGGGAGATGTCTATGAGCTTGTGTTTTGAATGCCTGTGGATCATAGTGATGTGGGAAGACAGAGCTTGGCAGAGCATTCCACATACGTGTTGTACGGCCGAAGAACGAATCCCTGAATTTAACTGTACGTCCGAAGATGGGCTTGAGGGTAAACTGATGAGCATTTAGAACGCCACGAGTATTGCGGTTGAATTCAAGGAGAGGTGGCATGCAGCTGACTATTTCTCTTGAGCTGGTAGAAGGAGCGATAAAACAGTGACAGGCAAGAAACGTTCCTGCGGTGTTCAAGCGAATCTATTGATTTCGCTATATTTTCGTCACCGTTAACGTTAACGCACATACCCAGAATTGCGAGATTTTCAGTTTCCTCGATGCAAGTACCATTCATGGATAAAGACATGGGGTTTAGGATTCTCCCCATTGTATTTTGCTGTCAAGGTCAGAATTTAACGTGCTTAACATACGAAGTTGTTTGAGTTCCACATCAGAGGTGGAAGGACGTTATTCAAACTTATATGAGAAGCTGAGAGTGCTGTCGTCAGCGAAAGAGTGAATTGGATTAGAAGTCACAGATAAGAGATCATTGATAAAAATGAGAAAGAGTGTTGGGGACAGTACAGAGCCCTGGGGAACGCCAGCATTTATGTGGTGTATTTCAGACTAAAAACCGTCCAACACAACTTGAATTGAGCAGTCCAAAATATAGCTTCTAATTCAATGAAGCAGTTTATGATCGACTCCATAAGCACGCATTTTAGACAAAAGAACGTGATGCCAAACTCTGTCAAATGCCTTAGAAATATCGAGTGCAACAGCTTTGCGTTCTCCAAAATGATGCAAAGATCGGTTCCACTGTTCGGTGATATATACCATCAAATCACCAGTAAAACGTTGCCAACGAAATCCATACTGCCATGACCCATGACCTTGGGAAGAATGGATGTAAGTGCTATGGGTCGGTACGAAGAAGGAGACGACGGCTCGACTTTTTTGGGTATGGGCTGGACAAATGCTGTTTTCCAACTTCTCGGGAAGAGTCCAGAAGAATAGGATAGATGGAATAGCTTACGCAATGGTAATGCCAGCTTGGAAGAACACCTCTTCAGAACTAATGGAGAAATACCATCTGGCCCAGCGGATTTGTGAGCGTTGAGATCATTTAAAACTCTAGCAACTGCACGAGTACGAATAAATATCTGTCCCATAGAGTGTTCAATACTCTGAGGTGCAGGAGGCAGCAATGCACAATCTGGAAGCGTAGAGCTCGTTGCGAAATGCGCAGCAAACAGATTGGCCTTGTCTATAGAGCTAACAACTGGAATGTCATTATAAATGAGCGTTGGCATCGACGACGAGGCTGTATTTTTGATTCTTTTCACGAAAGACCAGAAATTTTTACTACCTTTGGGACATTGTAGTATTTTTTGCCTTAATTTTTGATCGTAGGTGAATTTGACTCGCCGAAGATGGGCATTGCAATAATTTCTTGCTCGTTTAAACTTTTTTGGATTTTCCTCGGTAGGGTTTGCTTTGTAAAACCGAAAGCATACCTTTCTAATCCTAGAAGCCTCTTTACAGCTCAAGTCATACCATCCATCTTCCTTTGATTTGATGGATTTATTCCTGAAAGGGATAAACTTTCTCATACCAATGAGAATGATGTTTGTGATTGCATCAGCGGCGGCATCCACGTTGCTATCACGAAAAAATAGCGACCAGTTAGTTCTCCCAAAGAAGTTGTTAAGGCCGTCCCAATTGGCTTTCTCGTATTGCCATACTATTTTTTGGGAGTTTTTTCTCTAACTGCGTGGTTTATTAACGAGAAATTAGCTAATACTACACAATGGTCTGACGAGCCTAGAGGCAATAATACATTGACGGAGTATTTATCAGGATGAGAGGTAAGGAACAAGTCGAGGGTGTTAGCAGAATGATATGCAATGTCAGGTATTCGGGTAGGCTCATTTACAAGCTGAGTAAGGTGATTAAACTCAGCGAATAACTCAACACACCTTCCTTCGGGTGTTGTCTGGCCAGAATGGCGAAGCCACCCAGAATTGTGTACATTGAAATCGCCCGCAATAACGATTTCATGTTTTGTATCAATTCTTAAGATTGAATCAGATGGTTCCATGACATTTTCTAGAAAAAAATTTGGTTTGATAAATGTTGGCGTAGCATCTTCGCGTAGTTTCAGTATGCCTTTAATGTTCGGTATGTTCCCAAGTTCCCGTTGGAAAACATCGGCATACTTCTCGAATATTTTCTGCTCCATTCGGCCTATATCTTCCTCAGTATATACTTCAATTGAGTTTATCTCTAATAACTTAAGTGCAAGAACCCATTCGCGTCCCATAATAGAGTCTACCTGCCCTTTGACTATATATAATTCGCAATTTGCCTGCCGGTTCTTGTATTGAACTTGAACTACCGATTTCCCATATGCAGGAAATATTTCGTGATTATATGTTTTAAGCCTGACGTCTGTAGGAAATATTGTTACCTTTGGCCAATGCGTCTTAAAGGTCTCGTAACTCATAACCGAGATCGCTGCCCCGGTATCCAATTTCATTTCAAATGGCTTGCTATTAATTTCCAATGTCTCATAGTACTTACCTCGGCCACACGTATCATTCCGTTTTTGGTGCAATTGAATAGAATGTTTACTCGTATTTCGTTTCTTTGCTTTGCTTTGCTTTCCTTCTATAGCGTTGATCTCATGCATGTTCTCCGAAGTCTCCTGTACTATCTCCAAGGTGTTCGTTTCCCTGGCCGCTGATTTTGATCTCATACATACTAAAGACACGTGGCCTTTCCCCCCGCATACAGTACAACGCAGATTCTTTGACTTGCAGTCGTTCGCCATGTGTTTTAGTTTCCCGCATCTGTAACAAATCATTTTATTATTTGTTTTGTTTTTAGAGTGATTAGCTTTATGTGAATTTGTATGGGATGACGTATGAGCTGTCTTCCTGTATGTGCTCGCTTTGAACTGTAGTTGATGAATGCTATGCATGGCGCGGCTTTCCAGTTTCGATGCCTCCATTGCTAAAGCAATGTGGGCACCATGGCTCAGTGGATAGGAGCATGGACTCCTGAGCAGGGGGTTCGTGGTTCGAATCCCAGTAACACCAAAGTATTTTTCACGGTGTCCCACCTCTCGCGAAAGTTTGACAAACGTCCGAGAGTAATAACTTGTTACGGAAAGCTTCTCAATTCGCCGTTCGGATCTGGCATTAAATTGTAGGTCCCTCCATTTGTGTGCAAAAATATGCATTCTCAACACACATGGTTGCAAGAAGCCAGGCCTTCGACCCGCATGGTCTGTCGCGCCGGTATTATTGTTATTGCTAAAGCACTTTGTATTGTTGTGTCCAGAGACGTGTCCGTCTCCTGTAGTAATCTCTCTTTGATATCCGCATCTCTGAGTCCGCGAATGAACTGAGACCGGAGATGTGTATTTAGCTTTGATTTCCTGCATAACTCACATGCGAAATTACAGTATACACTCAATTTCTTCAAATCTGCCAAATAATATGCGACGGTTTCCCCCTCATGCAGTCGCAGTAGAAATTTGTGTTGTTCAGTAATCTCGTTAGGCTCTCGTTAACTGTTCGTAAGACTTTGTCTCAGGTTCTTCTGGTGCTGACAAATTTGAAAGAAGCTGGTAGTATTTTGCTCCCACACAATTGATCAATACTTGCCGCTTTTTGGTACTTTCCGTAATATTCTTCAGCGCAAGATAATTCTCTAACCTTTTCACGTAGTTGGGAAATGCCTCTTCGTTCTCGTTGAAGTGCTCGAAATGTAGGCTAGGTGAATTGGTCGACGTCTGTAGGCTCTGTAGAGCAGTTGTTAATGCTGGTAAATTTCTTCTGCTGTATTGTATTTGTTTGTATTGTATTGTATAGATTTTCCTCAATCTTAATAATCCTCGTCGCCACAAAAGAATATTCACTTGGTTCCAGAGTGACCGGTACACGTGGGAATCAATAGCTAAGGGAAGTGCAGGAAAGCAAACCACCTCGTGTTTCGATAATTCAATATATACACTGTCTTTATTCAATCTGTCAATTCGAATGACGTTTTAAATATTAAAGTGTTCACAATAATAGTAAAATATAATAATAGTGGAAATATCTAACAAAATGCTACACGTGCAAAAATATATTGCCATGTGTTTGCAAATCGAATCTGATATAATATTGAACTGTTGTAAATCAAATTTCTTTTTCAGTCGTTTTTGTTTTTGTTTTTGTTTGAGCAAGTCGATTTTTTTAGCCTGATCTTTTACTAACCGGTTCGTAAATGAATGAAAATGAATGAAATAATGAATCGATCGTTTTTACCTGATATTTTTTGCTAACCAGTTTGGTCATTCCGATCTTTTCAGTGATCAAGGTCAAAAGATTTGGTTGATCTAACCAAACCATATTCTACTCCATAGTGAGCAGTGTTAAATTTCAGCGCTCGAGTTGTTGACGAACAAAATACAAACCAGAAAAAAAAAACAAAAAGAAAAGGAAGCGAAAAAAAGCAAAAAATAAAAAAGTTTTAACTTGATCGCCGTGTGTCCCGTGTGCTTGTGCCGAATGTTAAAAACATAAAATCACCCCAATACAGTGTATCATCACCTCTAGGTTCTTCAGACCATTGTGTAGTATCAGCAAATTTCTCGTTAACCAACTAAGCAGTTAAAGAAAAAAAAAACCCAAAAGAAAAGTATTGTTACGAAAAGTAGTTAGTAACGCATATAATAGAATTAGAATCCTAAGATAAATCCTAATGTAAACACTACATACTAAAAATAAGCACTTTCAATTGCATACTTTTAGGCGCTGACAGTATTAGATTATTTGAAATTTGAAATGTAACCGCCGGCAAATTTGAACAATTGTTTACTGGTCAAACAAGTAGTCAAACCGGTTTGTGCGGTTTGCCTGGTTTTGTAAAAGAACATGATTGAACATGTTGTTTATTTTTAGAAGATGACTCATTACATATAAGTATCGTTAGTTGTAAATAAGGAAATAAGGCTACAATTTTCTGGTCTTTTCTCGATATTTCTGTCTAGCTTTTAATTGAGTATAAATAGAGGCGTTAAGCCGAAGTAAGATTATTAGTTGTTTGGATTTTAAAAAGTAAACTTGTTAAAGTTCTTGTAAAGTAATACTGCTATCTCCTAATAGAATTATTGTGAAGTACTAGTATCATAAGTGTTTTTGTGTACTGTGAAAAGTAATCACCAATATAAATTGTGAACTTGTGTTAATTTTATTGTTTGAATTAAAGTTGTTATTTGTAAATTAATTAACTTGTGTTGTGTTTTAATTGACAAATCCTTTACGAACTCGAAAGCCTGAATTTCGTAACAGTATGGTTTTTTTTATATCGCGCACGCTTCAAAGGGTTCGCACCCTTATAATGCTCGGCTATATGCTTGGCACAGCGTGGGCGTTAAGGAAGAGGAGGAGAAAAGGGGAGATGTCTATGAGCTTGTGTTTTGAATGCCTGTGGATCATAGTGATGTGGGAAGACAGAGCTTGGCAGAGCATTCCACATACGTGTTGTACGGCCGAAGAACGAATCCCTGAGTTTAACTGTACGTCCGAAGATGGGCTTGAGGGTAAACTGATGAGCATTTAGAACGCCACGAGTATTGCGGTTGAATTCAAGGAGAGGTGGCATGCAGCTGACTATTTCTCTTGAGCTGGTAGAAGGAGCGATAAAACAGTGACAAGCAAGAAACGTTCCTGCGGTGTTCAAGCGAATCTATTGATTTCGCTATATTTTCGTCACCGTTAACGTTAACGCACATACCCAGAATTGCGAGATTTTCAGTTTCATGATGAAAGTACCATTCATGGATAAAGACATGGGGTTTAGGATTCGCTTGGACGACAGGAGACAGCATTGGGTTTTGCAAGCGTTAAATTCTACTCTATTGATTTCTCCCCATTGTATTATGCTGTCAAGGTCAGAATTTAACGTGCTTAACATACGAAGTTGTTTGAGTTCCACATCAGAGGTGGAAGGACGTTATTCAAACTTATATGAGAAGCTGAGAGTGCTGTCGTCAGCGAAAGAGTGAATTGGATTAGAAGTCACAGATAAGAGATCATTGATAAAAATGAGAAATAGTGTTGGGGACAGTACAGAGCCCTGGGGAACGCCAGCATTTATGTGGTGTATTTCAGACTTAAAACCGTCCAAAACAACTTGAATTGAGCAGTGCAAAAGATAGCTTCTAATTCAATGAAGCAGTTTATGATCGACTTCATAAGCACGCATTTTAGACAAAAGAACTTGATTCCAAACTCTGTCAAATGCCTTAGAAATATCGAGTGCAACAGCTTTGCTTTCTTCAAAATGATGCAAAGATCGGTTCCACTGTTCGGTGATATATACCATCAAATCACCAGTAGAACGTTGCCAACGAAATCCATACTGCCGGTCACTAAGGATTTCGTTGGTTTGAAGATACTTCTTAATCTGATAATTGATCAGCGTTTCCATGACCTTGGGAAGAATGGATGTAAGTGCTATGGGTCGGTACGAAGAAGGAGACGACGGCTCGCCTTTTTTGGGTATGGACTGGACAAATGCTACCTTCCAACTTCTCGGGAAGAGTCCAGAAGAATAGGATAGATGGAAAAGCTTACGCAATGGTAATGCCAGCTTGGAAGAACACCTCTTCAGAACTAATGGAGAAATACCATCTGGCCCAGCGGATTTGTGAGCGTTGAGATCATTTAAAACTCTAGCAACTGCACGAGTACGAATAAATATCTGTCCCATAGAGTGTTCAATACTCTGAGGTGCAGGAGGCGGCAATGCACAATCTGGAAGCGTAGAGCTCGCTGCAAAATGCGCAGCAAACAGATTGGCCTTGTCTATAGAGCTAAGAACTGGAATGTCATTATAAATGAGCGTTGGAATCGACGACGAGGCTATATTTTTGATTCTTTCCACGAAAGACCAAAATTTACTACCTTTGGGACATTGTAGTATTTTTTGCCTTAATTTTTGATCGTAGGTGAATTTGACTCGCCGAAGATGGGCATTGCAATAATTTCTTGCTCGTTTAAACTTTTTTCGATTTTCCTCGGTAGGGTTTGCTTTGTAAAACCGAAACATACCTTTCTAATCCTAGAAGCCTCTTTACAGCTCAAGTCATACCATCCATCTTCCTTTGATTTGATAGATTTATTCCTGAAAGGGATAAACTTTCTCATACCAATGAGAATGATGTTTGTGATTGCATCAGCGGCGGCATCCACGTTGCTATCACGAAAAAATAGCGACCAGTTAGTTCTCTCAAAGAAGTTGTTAAGGCCGTCCCAATTGGCTTTCTCGTATTGCCATACTATTTTTGGGGAGTTTTTTCTCTAACTGCGTGGTTTATTAACGAGAAATTAGCTGATACTACACAATGGTCTGACGAGCCTAAAGGCGATAATACATTGACGGAGTATTTATCAGGACGAGAGGTAAGGAACAAGTCAAGGGTGTTAGCGGAATGATAGGCAATGTCAGGTATTCGGGTAGGCTCATTTACAAGCTGAGTAAGGTGATTAAACTCAGCGAATAACTCAACACACCTTCCTTCGGATGTTGTCTGGCCAGAATGGCGAAGCCACCCAGAATTGTGTACATTGAAATCGCCCGCAATAACGATTTCATGTTTTGTATCAATTCTTAAGATTGAATCAGACGGTTCCATGACATTTTCTAGAAAAAAATTTGGTTTGATAAATGTTGGCGTAGCATCTTCGTGTAGTTTCAGTATGCCTTTAATGTTCGGTATGTTCCCAAGTTCCTGTTGGAAAACATCAGCATACTTCTCGAATATTTTCTGCTTCATTCGGCCTATATCTTCCTCAGTATATACTTCAATTGAGTTTATCTCTAATAACTTAAGTGCAAGAACCCATTCGCGTCCCATAATAGAGTCTACCTGCCCTTTCACTATATATAATTCGCAATTTGCCTGCCGGTTCTTGTATTGAACTTGAACTACCGATTTCCCATATGCAGGAAATATTTCGTGATTATATGTTTTAAGCCTGACGTCTGTAGGAAATATTGTTACCTTTGGCCAATGCGTCTTAAAGGTCTCGTAACTCATAACCGAGATCGCTGCCCCGGTATCCAATTTCATTTCAAATGGCTTGCTATTAATTTCCAATGTCACATAGTACTTACCTCGGCCACACGTATCATTCCGTTTTTGGTGCAATTGAGTAGACTGTTTACTCGTATTTCGTTTCTTTGCTTTGCTTTCCTTTCCTTCTATCGCATCGATAGCGTTGATCTCATGCATGTTCTCCGAAGTCTCCTGTACTATCTCCAAGGTGTTCGTTTCCCTAAACTAAAGACACGTGGCCTTTCCCCCCGCATACAGTACAACGCAGATTCTTTGACTTGCAGTCGTTCGCCATGTGTTTTAGTTTCCCGCATCTGTAACAAATCATTTTATTATTTGTTTTGTTTTTAGAGTGATTAGCTTTTTGTTAATTTGTATGGGATGACGTATGAGCTGTCTTCCTGTATGTGCTCGCTTTGAACTGTAGTTGATGAATGCTATGCATGGCGCAGCTTTCCAGTTTCGATGCCTCCATTGCTAAAGCAATGTGGGCACCATTTGGATAGGAGCATGGACTCCTGAGCAGGGGGTTCGTGGTTCGAATCCCAGTAACACCAAAGTATTTTTCACGGTGTCCCACCTCTCGCGAAAGTTTGACAAACGTCCGAGAGTAATAACTTGTCACGGAAAGCTTCTCAATTCGCCGTTCGGATCCGGCATTAAATTGTAGGTCCCTCCATTTGTGTGCAAAAATATGCATGCTCAACACACATGGTTGCAAGAAGCCAGGCCTTCGACCCGCATGGTCTGTCGCGCCGGTATTATTGTTATTGCTAAAGCACTTTGTATTGTTGTGTCCAGAGACATGTCCGTCTCCTGTAGTAATCTCTCTTTGATATCCGCATCTCTGAGTCCGCGAATAAACTGAGACCGGAGATGTGTATTTAGCGTAGATTTCCTGCATGACTCACATGTGAAATTACAATTACAAATCTGCCAAATAATATGCGATGGTTTCCCCCTCATGCTGCAGTCGCAGTAGAAATTTGTGTTGTTCAGTAATCTCGTTAGGCTTGGGACTCAGGTGATTTTTGAGTGATTTAATTAACTGTTCGTAAGACTTTGTCTCAGGTTCTTCTGGTGCTGACAAATTTGAAAGAAGCTGGTAGTATTTTGCTCCCACACAATTGATCAATACTTGCCGCTTTTTGGTACTTTCCGTAATATTCTTCAGCGCAAGATAATTCTCTAACCTTTTCACGTAGTTGGGAAATGCCTCTTCGTTCTCGTTGAAGTGCTCGAAATGTAGGCTAGGTGAATTGGTCGACGTCTGTAGGCTATGTAGAGCAGTTGTTAATGCTTGTAAAATTCCTTCTGCTGTTTGGGCCATTGTATAGATTTTCCTCAATCTTAATAATCCTCGTCGCCACTAAAGAATATTCACTTGGTTCCAGAGTGACCGGTACACGTGGGAATCAATAGCTAGGGGAAGTGCAGGAAAGCAAACCACCTCGTGTTTCGATAATTCAATATATACACTGTCTTTATTCAATCTGTCAATTCGGATGACGTTTTAAATATTAAAGTGTTCTTCACAATAATAGTAAAATATAATAATAGTGGAAATATCTAACAAAATGCTACACGTGCAAAAATATATTGCCATGTGATTGCAAATCGAAACTGATATAATATTGAACTGTTGTAAATCAAATTTCTTTTTCAGTCGTTTTTGTCTGTAGCAACACTTCTTTTTCCCACTTTTGAAAAATCATACATTGGTTAGTTCCACAGTTCGATATTAGTTAGTTCACAAACGAAGCACATAAGAACGAAACAAAGGAAATGAACGAATGAGCAAGTCGATTTTTTTAGCCTGATCTTTTACTAACCGGTTCGTAAATGAATGAAAATGAATGAAATGAATGAATCGATCGTTTTTACCTGATATTTTTTGCTAACCAGTTTGGTCATTTCGATCTTTTCAGTGATCAAGGTCAAAAGATTTGGTTGATCTAACCAAACCATATTCTACTCCATAGTGAGCAGTCTTAAATTTCCGCGCTCGAGTTGTTGACGAACAAAATACAAACCAGAAAAAAAAAACAAAAAGAAAAGGAAGCGAAAAAAAGCAGAAAAAAAACCAAGTTTTAACTTGATCGCCGTGTGTCCCGTGTGTTTGTGCCGAATGTTAAAAACATCAAATCACCCCAATACAGTGTATCATCACCTCTAGGTTCTTCAGACCATTGTGTAGTATCAGCAAATTTCTCGTTAACCAACTAAGCAGTTAAAGAAAAAAAAAACCCAAAAGAAAAGTATTGTTACGAAAAGTAGTTAGTAACGCATATGATAGAATTAGAATCCTAAGATAAATCCCAATGTAAACACTACATACTAAAAATAAGCACTTTCAATTGCATACTTTTAGGCGCTGAAAGTATTAGATTATTTGAAATATAACAACCGGCAAATTTGAACAATTGTTTACTGGTCAAACAAGTAGTCAAACCGGTTTGTGCGGTTTGCCTGGTTTTGTAAAAGAACATGATTGAACATGTTGTTTATTTTTAGAAGATGACTCATTACATATAAGTATCGTTAGTTGTAAATAAGGAAATAAGGCTACAATTTTCTGGTCTTTTCTCGATATTTCTGTCTAGCTTTTAATTGAGTATAAATAGAGGCGTTAAGCCGAACTAAGATTATTAGTTGTTTGGATTTTAAAAAGTAAACTTGTTAAAGTTCTTTTAAAGTAATACTGCTATCTCCTAATAGAATTATTGTGAAGTACTAGTATCATAAGTGTTTTTGTGTACTGTGAAAAGTAATCACCAATAAAAATTGTGAACTTGTGTTAATTTTATTGTTTGAATTAAAGTTGTTATTTGTAAATTAATTAACTTGTGTTGTGTTTTAATTGACAAATCCTTTACGAACTCGAAAGCCTGAATTTCGTAACAGTATGGTTTTTTTTATATCGCGCACGCTTCAAAGGGTTCGCACCCTTATAATGCTCGGCTATATGCTTGGCACAGCGAGGGCGTTAAGGAAGAGGAGGAGAAAAGGGGAGATGTCTATGAGCTTGTGTTTTGAATGCCTGTCGATCATAGTGATGTGGGAAGACAGAGCTTGGCAGAGCATTCCACATACGTGTTGTACGGCCGAAGAACGAATCCCTGAATTTAACTGTACGTCCGAAGATGGGCTTGAGGGTAAACTGATGAGCATTTAGAACGCCACGAGTATTGCGGTTGAATTCAAGGAGAGGTGGCATGCAGCTGACTATTTCTCTTGAGCTGGTAGAAGGAGCGATAAAACAGTGACAGGCAAGAAACGTTCCTGCGGTGTTCAAGCGAATCTATTGATTTCGCTATATTTTCGTCACCGTTAACGTTAACGCACATACCCAGAATTGCGAGATTTTCAGTTTCCTCGATGCAAGTACCATTCATGGATAAAGACATGGGGTTTAGGATTCTCACTATTGTATTATGCTGTCAAGGTCAGAATTTAACGTGCTTAACATACGAAGTTGTTTGAGTTCCACATCAGAGGTGGAAGGACGTTATTCAAACTTATATGAGAAGCTGAGAGTGCTGTCGTCAGCGAAAGAGTGAATTGGATTAGAAGTCACAGATAAGAGATCATTGATAAAAATGAGAAAGAGTGTTGGGGACAGTACAGAGCCCTGGGGAACGCCAGCATTTATGTGGTGTATTTCAGACTTAAAACCGTCCAAAACAACTTGAATTGAGCAGTCCAAAATATAGCTTCTAATTCAATGAAGCAGTTTATGATCGACTCCATAAGCACGCATTTTAGACAAAAGAACGTGATGCCAAACTCTGTCAAATGCCTTAGAAATATCGAGTGCAACAGCTTTGCTTTCTCCAAAATGATGCAAAGATCGGTTCCACTGTTCGGTGATATATACCATCAAATCACCAGTAAAACGTTGCCAACGAAATCCATACTGCCATGACCCATGACCTTGGGAAGAATGGATGTAAGTGCTATGGGTCGGTACGAAGAAGGAGACGACGGCTCGACTTTTTTGGGTATGGGCTGGACAAATGCTGTTTTCCAACTTCTCGGGAAGAGTCCAGAAGAATAGGATAGATGGAATAGCTTACGCAATGGTAATGCCAGCTTGGAAGAACACGTCTTCAGAACTAATGGAGAAATACCATCTGGCCCAGCGGATTTGTGAGCGTTGAGATCATTTAAAACTCTAGCAACTGCACGAGTACGAATAAATATCTGTCCCATAGAGTGTTCAATACGCTGAGGTGCAGGAGGCAGCAATGCACAATCTGGAAGCGTAGAGCTCGTTGCGAAATGCGCAGCAAACAGATTGGCCTTGTCTATAGAGCTAACAACTGGAATGTCATTATAAATGAGCGTTGGCATCGACGACGAGGCTGTATTTTTGATTCTTTTCACGAAAGACCAGAAATTTTTACTACCTTTGGGACATTGTAGTATTTTTTGCCTTAATTTTTGATCGTAGGTGAATTTGACTCGCCGAAGATGGGCATTGCAATAATTTCTTGCTCGTTTAAACTTTTTTGGATTTTCCTCGGTAGGGTTTGCTTTGTAAAACCGAAAGCATACCTTTCTAATCCTAGAAGCCTCTTTACAGCTCAAGTCATACCATCCATCTTCCTTTGATTTGATGGATTTATTCCTGAAAGGGATAAACTTTCTCATACCAATGAGAATGATGTTTGTGATTGCATCAGCGGCGGCATCCACGTTGCTATCACGAAAAAATAGCGACCAGTTAGTTCTCCCAAAGAAGTTGTTAAGGCCGTCCCAATTGGCTTTCTCGTATTGCCATACTATTTTTTGGGAGTTTTTTCTCTAACTGCGTGGTTTATTAACGAGAAATTAGCTAATACTACACAATGGTCTGACGAGCCTAGAGGCAATAATACATTGACGGAGTATTTATCAGGATGAGAGGTAAGGAACAAGTCAAGGGTGTTAGCGGAATGATATGCAAGGTGATTAAACTCAGCGAATAACTCAACACACCTTCTTTCGGGTGTTGTCTGGCCAGAATGGCGAAGCCACCCAGAATTGTGTACATTGAAATCGCCCGCAATAACGATTTCATGTTTTGTATCAATTCTTAAGATTGAATCAGACGGTTCCATGACATTTTCTAGAAAAACATTTGGTTTGATAAATGTTGGCGTAGCATCTTCGCGTAGTTTCAGTATGCCTTTAATGTTCGGTATGTTCCCAAGTTCCTGTTGGAAAACATCAGCATACTTCTCGAATATTTTCTGCTTCATTCGGCCTATATCTTCCTCAGTATATACTTCAATTGAGTTTATCTCTAATAACTTAAGTGCAAGAACCCATTCGCGTCCCATAATAGAGTCTACCTGCCCTTTGACTATATATAATTCGCAATTTGCCTGCCGGTTCTTGTATTGAACTTGAACTACCGATTTCCCATATGCAGGAAATATTTCGTGATTATATGTTTTAAGCCTGACGTCTGTAGGAAATATTGTTACCTTTGGCCAATGCGTCTTAAAGGTCTCGTAACTCATAACCGAGATCGCTGCCCCGGTATCCAATTTCATTTCAAACGGCTTGCTATTAATTTCCAATGTCATATAGTACTTACCTCGGCCACACTTATCATTCCGTTTTTGGTGCAATTGTACGTTTTTAGAGTGATTAGCTTTATGTGAATTCGTATGGGAAGACGTATGAGCTGTCTTCCTGTATGTGCTCGCTTTTAACTGTAGTTGATGAATGCTATGCATGGCGCGGCTTTCCAGTTTCGATGCCTCCATTGCTAAAGCAATGTGGGCACCATGGCTCAGTGGATAGGAGCATGGACTCCTGAGCAGGGGGTTCGTGGTTCGAATCCCAGTAACACCAAAGTATTTTTCACGGTGTCCCACCTCTCGCGAAAGTTTGACAAACGTCCGAGAGTAATAACTTGTCACGGAAAGCTTCTCAATTCGCCGTTCGGATCCGGCATTAAATTGTAGGTCCCTCCATTTGTGTGCAAAAATATGCCTGCTCAACACACATGGTTGCAAGAAGCCAGGCCTTCGACCCGCATGG
This sequence comes from Nephrocerus scutellatus, assembly GCA_947095585.1. Taxonomy (NCBI): domain Eukaryota; kingdom Metazoa; phylum Arthropoda; class Insecta; order Diptera; family Pipunculidae; genus Nephrocerus; species Nephrocerus scutellatus. Next base: position 37,327,046 of record OX352762.1, read on the forward strand.
TCTGTCGCGCCGGTATTATTGTTATTGCTAAAGCAATAATTTGTATTGTTTTGTCCAGAGACATGTCCGTCTCCTGTAGTAATCTCTCTTTGATATCCGCATCTCTGAGTCCGCGAATAAACTGAGACCGGAGATGTGTATTTAGCGTAGATTTCCTGCATGACTCACATGTGAAATTACAGTATACACTCAATTTCTTCAAATCTGCCAAATAATATGCGACGGTTTCCCCCTCATGCTGCAGTCGTAGTAGAAATTTGTGTTGTTCAGTAATCTCGTTAGGCTCTCGTTAACAGTTCGTAGGACTTTGTCTCAGGTTCTTCTGGTGCTGACAAATTTGAAGGAAGCTGGTAGTATTTTGCTCCCACACAATTGATCAATACTTGCCGCTTTTTGGTACTTTCCGTAATATTCTACAGCGCATGATAATTCTCTAACCTTTTCACGTAGTTGGGAAATGCCTCTTCGTTCTCGTTGAAGTGCTCGAAATGTAGGCTAGGTGAATTGGTCGACGTCTGTAGACTCTGTGGAGCAGTTGTTAATGCTTGTAAAATTCCTTCTGCTGTTTGGGCCATTGTATAGATTTTCCTCAATCTTAATAATCCTCGTCGCCACTAAAGAATATTCAATTGGTTCCAGAGTGACCGGTACACGTGGGAATCAATAGCTAGGGGAAGTGCAGGAAAGCAAACCACCTCGTGTTTCGATAATTCAATATATACACTGTCTTTATTCAATCTGTCAATTCGGATGACGTTTTAAATATTAAAGTGTTCTTCACAATAATAGTAAAATATAATAATAGTGGAAATATCTAACAAAATGCTACACGTGCAAAAATATATTGCCATGTGATTGCAAATCGAAACTGATATAATATTGAACTGTTGTAAATCAAATTTCTTTTTCAGTCGTTTTTGTCTGTAGCAACACTTCTTTTTCCCACTTTTGAAAAATCATACATTGGTTAGTTCCACAGTTCGATATTAGTTAGTTCACAAACGAAGCACATAAGAACGAAACAAAGGAAATGAACGAATGAGCAAGTCGATTTTTTTAGCCTGATCTTTTACTAACCGGTTCGTAAATGAATGAATCGATCGTTTTAACCTGATCTTTTTTGCTAACCAGTTTGGTCATTTCGATCTTTTCAGTGATCAAGGTAAAAAGATTTGATAACCAAACCATATTCTACTCCATAGTGAGCAGTCTTAAATTTCCGCGCTCGATTTGTTGACGAACAAAATACAAACCAGAAAAAAAAACAAAAAGAAAAGGAAGCGAAAAAAAGCAGAAAAAAAACCAAGTTTTAACTTGATCGCCGTGTGTCCCGTGTGCTTGTGCCGAATGTTAAAAACATAAAATCACCCCAATACAGTGTATCATCACCTCTAGGTTCTTCAGACCATTGTGTAGTACCAGCAAATTTCTCGTTAACCAACTAAGCAGTTAAAGAAAAAAAAAACCCAAAAGAATCCTAAGATAAATCCCAATGTAAACACTACATACTAAAAATAAGCACTTTCAATTGCATACTTTTAGGCGCTGATAGTATTAGATTATTTGAAATTTGAAATGTAACCGCCGGCAAGTTTGAATTATTGTGTACTGGTCAAACCGGTTTGTGCGGTTTGCCTGGTTTTGTAAAAGAACATGATTGAACATGTTGTTTATTTTTAGAAGACGACTCATTACATATAAGTATCGTTAGTTGTAAATAAGGAAATAAAGCTACAATTTTCTGGTCTTTTCTCGATATTTCTGTCTAGCTTTTAATTGAGTATAAATAGAGGCGTTAAGCCGAAGTAAGATTATTAGTTGTTTGGATTTTAAACAGTAAACTTGTTAAAGTTCTTGTAAAGTAATACTGCTATCTCCTAAGAGAATTATTGTAAAGTACTAGTATCATAAGTGTTTTTGTGTACTGTGAAAAGTAATCACCAATATAAATTGTGAACTTGTGTTAATTTTATTGTTTGAATTTAAGTTGTTATTTGTAAATTAATTAACTTGTGTTGTGTTTTAATTGACAAATCCTTTACGAACTCGAAAGCCTGAATTTCGTAACAGTATGGTTTTTTTTTATATAATTCGCGCACGCTTCAAGGGTTTGGCACCCTTATAATGCTCGACTATATGCTTGGCACAGCGTGGGCGTTAAGGAAGAGGAGGAGAAAAGGGGAGATGTCTATGAGCTTGTGTTTTGAATGCCTGGTGATCATAGTGATGTGGGAAGACAGAGCTTGGCAGAGCATTCCACATACGTGTTGTACGGCTGAAGAACGAATCCCTGAATTTAACTGTACGTCCGAAGATGGGCTTGAGGGTAAACTGACGAGCATTTAGAACGCCACGAGTATTGCGGTTGAATTCAAGGAGAGGTGGCATGCAGCTGACTATTTCTCTTGAGCTGGTAGAAGGAGCGATAAAACAGTGACAAGTAAGAATAGTTCCTGCTGTGTTCAAGCGAATCTATTGATTTCGCTATATTTTCGTCACCGATAAGTTTTATCGCGCGGTTTTGTATTCTATCTAGCTGATGCAAAGTAGTCTTAGGCGCACCAGACCAGATATGGCAATTGTACTCAAGTTTTGGGCGAATAAAAGCCTTGTATATGGTAGCCAGATCAGAGAGAGTGAAATATTCCTTGCACCGGGCTAGAAAACATAAACATTTCGCAGCATTTTTAGCGACGGTAAATATGTGGGCATTCCAACGAAGCTTGTCGTTAACGCACATACCCAGAATTGCGAGATTTTCAGTTTCCTCGATGCAAGTGCCATTCATGGATAATGGCATGGGGTTTAGGATTCTCTTGGACGACAGGAGACAGCATTGGGTTTTGCAAGCAATAAATTCTACTCTATTGATTTCTCCCCATTGTATTATGCTGTCAAGGTCAGAATTTAACGTGCTTAACATACGAAGTTGTTTAAGTTCCACATCAGAGGTGGAAGGACGTTATTCAAATTTATATGAGAAGCTGAGAGTGCTGTCGTCAGCGAAAGAGTGAATTGGATTAGAAGTCACAGATAAGAGATCATTGATAAAAATGAGAAAGAGTGTTGGGGACAGTACATAGCCCCTGGGAACCCCAGCATTTATGTGGTGTATTTCAGACTTGAAACCGTCCAAAACAACTTGAATTGAGCAGTCCAAAATATAGCTTCTAATCAATGAAGCAGTTTATCATCGACTCCATAAGCACGCATTTTAGACAAAAGAACGTGATGCCAAACTCTGTCAAATGCCTTAGAAATATCGAGTACAACAGCTTTGCTTTCTCCAAAATGATGCAAAGATCGGTTCCACTGTTCGGTGAGATATACCATCAAATCATCAGTAGAACGTTGCCAACGAAATCCATACTGCCGGTTACTAAGGATTTCGTTGGTTTGAAGATCTTAAGCTGATAATTGATCAGCGTTTCCATGACCTTGGGAAGAATGGATGTAAGTGCTATGGGTCGGTACGAAGAAGGAGACGACGGCTCGCCTTTTTTGGGTATAGGCTGGACAAATGCTGTTTTCCAACTTCTCGGGAAGAGTCCAGAAGAATAGGATAGATGGAAAAGCTTACGCAATGGTAATGCCAGCTTGAAAGAACACCTCATCATAATGGAGAAATACTATCTGGCCCAGCGGATTTGTGAGCGTTGGGATCATTTAAAACTCTAGCAACTGCACGAGTACGAATAAATATCTGTCCCATAGAGTGTTCAATACTCTGAGGTGCAGGAGGCGGCAATGCACAATCTGGATTGGCCTTGTCTATAGAGCTGACAACTGGAATGTCATTATAAATGAGCGTTGGAATCGACGACGAGGCTGTATTTTTGATTCTTTCCACGAAAGACCATAAATTTTTACTACCTTTGGGAAATTGTAGTATTTTTTGCCTTAATTTTTGGTCGTAGGTGAATTTGACTCGCCGAAGATGGGCATTGCAATAATTTCTTGCTCGTTTAAACTTTTTTGGATTTTCCTCGGTAGGGTTTGCTTTGTAAAACCGAAAGCATACCTTTCTAATCCTAGAAGCCTCTTTACAGCTCAAGTCATACCATCCATCTTCCTTTGATTTGATAGATTTATTCCTGAATAAAAGGGATAAACTTTCTCATACCAATAAGAATGATGTTTGTGATTGCTTCAGCGGCGGCATCCACGTTGCTATCACGAAAAAATAGCGGCCAGTTAGTTCTCCCAAAGAAGTTGTTAAGGCCGTCCCAATTGGCTTTCTCGTATTGCCATACTATTTTTTGGGAGTTTTTTCTCTAACTGCGTGGTTTATTAACGAGAAATTAGCTGATACTACACAATGGTCTGACGAGCCTAGAGGCGATAATACATTGACGGAGTATTTATCAGGACGAGAGGTAAGGAACAAGTCAAGGGTGTTAGCGGAATGATATGCAATGTCAGTTATTCGGGTAGGCTCATTTCCAAGCTGAGTAAGGTGATTAAACTCAGCGAATAACTCAACACACCTTCCTTCGGGTGTTGTCTGGCCAGAATGGCGAAGCCACCCAGAATTGTGTGCATTGAAATCGCCCGCAATAACGATTTCATGTTTTGTATCAATTCTTAAGATTGAATCAGACGGTTCCATGAAATTTTCTAGAAAAACATTTGCTAGAAAAACATTTTCTCGAAAAACATTTGCTCGAACGGAATTTTTAGGAAAAATTAATAACCCAAAAATTTAAAAAAAAACTCGCGTTTCGCGAACAAAAATTACTCGCGATAGTTTTAAGAAGGTTGAAAACTATTTAGTTTTCGAGAAAATGTTTTTCTAGCAAATGTTTTTCGAGCAAATGTCGTTTTATACATTTTCGAGCAAATGTTCTTCGAGCAAATGTTCTTCGAGTAAATGTTTTTTGAGTAAATGTTTTTCTAGAAAATGTTTTTCGAGTAAGTGTCTGGATACCGAATCAGACAGTGCATCAAACCACTGTCTAAGTGGGGGCTTTTGTAAAGGAAACAGTAGTAGATGTTGCGCTCTTGTACCTTAACTTTGAGCCAAATGAAATTGAATTCCGGTTTGGAACTTTGGCTAACTTGAGGCAAAAGCTGAAACGCAACATCACTTCAGACATAGATTGCGAGTCCACATCGAGAGAAAAATAATGGCACCAAGCTATACCCAGGCAGATTCCGATACATCAGAATTATCAAATACCTTAGTTTCACTCAGTGCTAGAATTGCAGGCCTGTGGACATGAACATAGTTAAACACAGAGAAAGAATTCGTTCTCAGCCCACGTATGTTTCTGAGATCCACTCTGAAAAAACACATAACTACAACAGAACAAACACACAAAACACAACTTACCGCTTCTTTAAACCGAATTTAAATTAAAAAAAAAAAAAAAAAGCACCATACGCGACACGCGACACGTGATACTCGTCACGTCATAGCAAGCCAAGTTTTAAAACAAGTGTTTAAAAAAAAAATTACACGCGCCACAACCGACAAGTGACACGCGTCAACGCAAGTCAAGTTTTTTAAAAAGTACCTTTAAAAAAAAATTTACACGCGCCACACGCGATGCCCGACATGTGAAACATCAACGCAAGCCGAGTTTTAAAAAATGTATTTTAAAAAAAAAAAAAAATTGCACGCGTCACGTCATCGCAAGCCAAGTTTTAAAACAAGTTTAAAAAAAAAAAAAAAAAAAAAATTTACACGCGCCACATGCGACGCGCGACACGCGACCAGCGCTTACCGCGCTTGTTTTAAAACAATATCCATCAAATTCTGACTGGTAGAAGTCGCGATATACAATCGGACAAACGTACAAGCCGACAAACCGACAAACCGACACACGTACGCTAGATAAATTTTCTTGTCCTCTGATTATTAGTTTCGCCCTTCGGGCTCGCAATTACCTGGCCATTTAATGCCAATAGTGGTGTGGATGCCATATCTGATAGGCTCACAAACATAATTCAGGAGGGTATGAGACAATTTATCCCTTCCAGGACAAAATGTATCAAACCGAAGAAAAATGCTTGGTATGATTTAAGCTGCACAAGCTACTAGGAACCGCGAACTATGCTTTCGGTTATATAAAGAAAACCCCACTGTGGAAAACCGAACCAAATTTAAACGAGTCAGAAATGCAATGCCTACCTTAGACGAGTCAAATTCGACATTGACCATAAACTGAGACAAAATATACTTTAATGTCCCAAAGGCAGTAAAAATTTTTAGTCATTCGTGAAATGAATTAAAAATACTGCCTTGTCATCAATTCCAACGCTCATTCACAATGACATTCCAATTGTCAGCTCTATAGACAAGGCCAATCTGCTTGCTTCACATTTCGCAGCTAGCACTACGCTACCATATAGGGCGTTGTCACCGCCGATACTTGCAAGAGTCGAATCCTCTATGGGACAGATTTACTTTCGTACTCGTCAAGTGGCTAGGGTATAAATGATCTCAACATTCATACATCTGCTGGGTCTGATGGTATTCCCGCTATAGTTTTGAAGAGGTGTTCTTCAACGCTGGCATTGCGACTGCGCAGGCTTTTCCATTTCTCTTATCCTTCTGGAGTCGTTCCAATGAATTGGAAAACGGTCTTTATACTGTTCCTAAAAAGGCGAACCGTCATCTCTGTCATCCTACCGACCATTTGCGCTAACATCCATACATTCTAAGGTCATGGAAATGCTGATCAATCGTAAGCTTATGCAATACCTTGACTCACGTGAAATCCTTAGCGACCAGCAGTACGATTTTTGTAGGCAACGCTCTACAGGTAACCTGATGGCTTATCTCACTGGAAAATAGAAGCAGTATATTCACAAATTTGGTGAAAGCAAAGTTGTCGCACTCCATATTTCCAAGGCATTTGACTTATGGAATTGATTGAATTGATTGATTGAACTAGAAACTACCTTTCTGGCCGTTCCATCCAGGTCGTATTGGACGGTTTCAAATCTATTGTTCACCGCATAAACGCCGTTGTTCCCCAAGGCTCTGTTTTGTCTCCGACACTCTTTCTCATTTTCATTAACGATCTCGTATTCGCTACTTCTAATCCAATCCATTATTTTGCTGACGACAGCACTCTTAGCTTTTCATTTGAATTCACGGTTTTTGCCCACCCCTCTTCGTCGCAAGTGGAACTTGCACAACAACGTATGTTAAGAATTCTGACCTTAACAGCATAGCAAGGTGGGGAGTACATAATAGATTTGAATTTAATGCTTCCAACCTTTGTCCATGAATGAATCTTGCTTCAAAGAAACTGAAAAACTCTTAATTCTCGGTATGTGCGTCAACAACAAGCTTCGTTGGAACAACCACATATTTGCCATCGCCAAAAATGCTGCGAGATATTTAGGTTTCCTAAAACGGTGCAAGATGTACTTCACTCCTTCAGATCTGGCTACTATTTACAAGGCGAATATTCACCCTAAACTTGAATACAACTGTATTGTCTTAAACTTAAACTTAAAGCGTTAAAACTTATTGGTGACGTAAATATTGCGAAAACAATCGAATCGCTTTTTCCACAAGCGGTGTTCAAAAAAAATATCTAGATGCATACCGCCCATTCTTGAACCCATCCGTAATAACCGTGCCTCAACTCGAGCTCACGGGTCCACCATTAAGCCTATTTTCGGACGTACTAACCAATTCAGAGATTCCTTCTTTAGCCGCACAATAGTTATGTGGAATAAATTGCCTGATTCTGTGTTTCCGCTTTTGTAGGATCTGCAGTCGTTTAAGACACACGTGCACAGACATCTCATATTTTTCTCTCCCTAACGCACATGCTGTGCTAATCATTATAAGGGTGCAAATCTCTTTAGTGTGTGGACACTATAAAAAAAAAAGTATTTTCTGCAGTTGGTGAGTAACTGTTTTTAGGTAATTATGTAAGAGAGTCACCGGGTCATCTGCGAATGTTGCTATCATATAATTTTGCTGTCTTGGTTTCGGTTAGTCAGCTGTGAATAAGAGTTAAAGTATTGGTCCCAAAACACTACCTTGGGATACTCCTGCATTTATCTGGCGTATACCTGAGTATGCGTCATTGTATCGCACGTAGAAGAAACTGTCGATAATAGAGTAGTAATCTGGTAGCATTGGTTTGAGTTTGTGTAGGTGTCCTTTGTGTCAAACACTATCAAATGTTTTAGCAACTTCTAGATCCGAACGCCACACAGTATCTCTGTTCATTCATATCGTTAAGAATTTTATTAGTTACTTTTTGTACTTGTTGAGTACTTGAGTGTTGTCTACGAAATCCGAATTGGTGGTCAGGAATAAGACATTTTTCGTTTATGGTAATTTCCATACAATCAAGAAGCAACAAACTTATCGGTCTGTATGATATAGTTCTTGTAGCGTCCTTGCTTGATTTAAGTATCGCATTTATTTTTGATACCTTCCAAAGTTTTGGAAAGCATTTTAGTCTTAGGACGGTGTTGAAAATATTCCTTATATTCCTGTTAGGTAGTTCTGTTAACATTCTTCTGGTTATTATTTCATAACCTGGTGTGTTCTTGTGATTTAATCTTATTGCTAAGGTAGAATGTTTATGTATTGTTATGTATTATTTAAATTATTTATATTTTCTTCTTGGTTGATATGTTTATTGATTATAATTAAGGACAATCCATCAATCCCTGCAAAACCGTTATGGTGCCTTTCACAAAGGAAATATTGGTCGATCGAGGACCTATCATTATCATTATTCCAGTAAGGTTAAATATCTCGGAGTTTTCCTTGATAAACGACTTAGCTGGAATTCCCACATCAAGTCCGCCATCAAACGAGCCACTAGGCCTATGTGGGCCAGTAGACGTCTTAACGGTAGAACTTGAGGTCTAAATCCTAAAATGATACACTAGATGTATACAATGATGGTGAGACCCATTATCACGTACGCGGCCATCGTTTGTTAGCAGAAAGTTCTTGAAGTTCTTAGCTTCAGAAGCTTCAAAGAATTGCCTGTCTCGGTATGACGGGTGCCATGCGTACAAAAGCATTAGAAGCTATCGTAGGTCTTTCACCCCTGCAAATATTCATTAGGAAGACTGCTGTTAGATGCGCTATTAAGCTGCAGCTAAAATACAAGCACAAACCAGGTGACCATATGGGACACCTGAAAATTCTTGACTTAATTCCTGAAAGAGACATGTTCTGCACTATCCCCGACATTATGCGACATTATGGTCAGGTATTTCTGTTTCCACAGGTTATTTGAAGTAGCAATATTCGACTGTGCAGACTGGTCTAATGGTGTTTCGGCACTGGACGATAGATGTCTGGTCTGGTTCACAGTTTAATATTTGTTAGTTCTACCCTCGAAAATTAAAACTCAGGCCCTTCATTAAAAAATAGACTTTCCGTTTTGTCTAACTGTTTTATTAATTGGGTACCGTTGACTGACTACGAGTGAGTGAGCAACTCTCCATCCAAAGCAGTATAATATTATTACGAAAAGTAGTTAGTAGCGCAAATAATCGAAATCGAATCCTAAGATAAATCGTAATGTACATACTGCATACTAAAAAATATGCACTGAATTAGAATTAAGCACTTTAGAAAGATTTATTAGATTATTTGAAATGTAACCGCTTGTAAGTTTTAATCATTATGTACTGGTCAAAAATGTAGTCAAACCGGTTTGTGCGGTTTGCCCAGTTTTTGTACATGTAGTTGTACATGTAGTTTATTTTTAGAAGATGACTCATTACATATGAGTATGGTTAGTTGTAAATAAGGGAGTAAGACCACAATTTTCTGGTCATTTCTTAATATTTCTGTCTATAAGATTGGAGGTTTCTGGAAAATTTTCAATGAGTGTAAATAGAGGCATTTGGCTGAAGTTCATTAGTTCAGAATTCAACCAGTCAAGTTCAAGAAGTTCTTGTAAAGAGATAAAGCTACCACCTAAGGGAATTATAGTGAAGTAAAAGTGTTGTTATAATAAGTGTTTTTGTGAACATTTATAGTTATCTCCAATATACATAAATTGTGATCTTGTATCGTAGTTGGTATTTAAAGTTGTTATTTGTAAATTAATAAACTTGTGTTGTTTTATTTGCAAAATCCTTAACGAACTCGAAAGCCTAAATTTCGTAACAAATTAGCACATACATAACAAATCTCTGAAAAATATTAAGTACATAAATATCATATGTATGTATGTATTATAAACTAAAATCCTGTACAAAACTCTTAAACTAATAAACGAGTTTTATATACCTTTTTCATATTCATACATATAACAACTTTCCCCGTTTTATTTTAAACTATAATAATAAAATATAACAACTAAAAAAACATTATTTACTATTTTTTTTTATTTAATACTTTAGTCTATCTGGGAATTTTCTTTGTCTTTTTGATCTTCTCTTTATCTTTAGCAAATTTTGTTTTAACTTTCGAATTAACATCTAACAAAATTTTTGGTTTATATGAAAATATTAATTCAGACGGAGTTTCAGATGTTGTTATGCAAGGGGTATTTCTTTGCTGCAGCAAAAATTGGTTCATCCGTTGTATTTTGGTAACTGGTTTGAACTCATCTAGCAGACATTTTTGACGTGACAACGTCTCACTACAAGGTTTAATGGGGTACATTTTCAAAAAGTCAAATGTTAAATGTCCACTGTTGTGATCAACAGCGTCACACTGTAAAATGTCCACTTTTAAATGTCCACTGTTGTGATCAACAGCGTCACACCGTTAAATGTCCACTGTTGTGATCAACAGCGTCACACTGTTAAATGTCCACTTTTAAATGTCAGTAATTTGGGAACTAAGCCATTTCCCAAGCGATTCGCATGAAATTCGGAATGTAGAACTAATATGTGACTATAAGACTTGTTCCTATGGAAATTATGGGATCTGGCCAATAGGGTCTGGGATTTTTGGAACCAAGCCATTTCTCAAGGGATTCGTGTGAAACTCGGAATGTAGGACTAATATGTGGCTATAAGACTTGTTCCTATGGAAATTCTGGAATATGATTATTATGGTCTGGAATTTCTGTAGCAAATCAATTTCTCAAGCGATTCGCATGAAATTCGGAATGTAGGACTAAGATGCGACTATAAGACTTGCTCCTATGGAAATTCTGGGATCTGGCCAATAGGGTCTGGGATTTTTAGAACCAAGCAATTTCCCAAGCGATTCGCATGAAATTCGGAATGTAGGATGCGACTATAAGACTTGCTCCTATGGAAATTCTGGGATCTGGCCAATAGGGTCTGGGATTTTTGGAACCAAGCCATTTCCCAAGCGATTCGCATGAAATCCGGAATGTAGGACTAATATGTGACTATAAGACTTGTTCCTATGGAAATTCTGGGATCTAGCCAATAGGGTCTGGGATTTTTGGAACCAAACCATTTCTCAAGGGATTCGTATGAAACTCGGAATTTAGGACTAATATGTGACTATTAACTTGTTCCTATGGAAATTCTGGGATCTGGCCAATAGGGTCTGAGATTTTTGGAACCAAGCCATTTCTCAAGGGATTCGAATGAAACTTGGAATGTAGGACTAATATGCGACTATAAGACTTGTTCCTATGGAAATTCTGGGATCTGGCCAATAGGGTCATGGATTTTTGGAACCAAGCCATTTCTCAAGGGATTCGTATAAAACTCGGAATGTAGGACTAATATGTGACTATAAGACTTGTTCCTATAGAAATTCTGGGATCTAACCAAAAGGGTCTGGGATTTTTGGAACCAAGCCATTTTTCAAGGGATTCGTATGAAACTCGGAATGTAGGACTAATATGTGACTATAAGACGTGTTCCTATGGAAATTCTGGAATATGATTATTATGGTCTGGAATTTCTGGAGCAAATCAATTTCTCAAGCGATTCGCATGAAATTCGGAATGTAGGACTAAGATGTGACTATAAGACTTGCTCCCATGGAAATTCAGGGATCTGGCCAATAGGGTCTGGGATTTTTGGAACCAAGCCATTTCCCAAGCGATTCGCATGAAATCCGGAATGTAGGACTAATATGTGACTATAAGACTTGTTCCTATGGAAATTCTGGGATCTGGCCAATAGGGTCTGGGATTTTTGGACCCAAACCATTTCTCAAGGGATTCGTATGAAACTCGGAATTAAGGACTAATATGTGACTATAAACTTGTTCCTATGGAAATTCTGGTATATGGCCAATAGGGTCTGGGATCTTTGGAACCAAGCCATTTCTCAAGGGATTCGTATGAAACTCGGAATGTAGGACTAATATGAGACTATAAGACTTGTTCTTATGGAAATTCTGGGATCTGGCTAATAGGGTCTGGGATTTTTGGAACCAAGCCATTCCTCAAGGGATTCGTATGAAACTCGGAATGTAGGACTAAGATGTGACTATAAGACTTGTTCCTGTGGAAATTCTGGTATATGGCCAATAGGGTCTGGGATCTTTGGAACCAAGCCATTTCTCAAGGGATTCGTATGAAACTCGGAATGTAGGACTAATATGAGACTATAAGACTTGTTCTTATGGAAATTCTGGGATCTGGCTAATAGGGTCTGGGATTTTTGGAACCAAGCCATTTCTCAAGGGATTCGTATGAAACTCGGAATATAGGACTAATATGTGACTATAAGACTTGTTCCTATGGAAATTCTGGAATATGATTATTATGGTCTGGAATTTCTGGAGCAAATCAATATCTCAAGCGATTCGCATGAAATTCGGAATGTAGGACTAAGATGCGACTATAAGACTTGCTCCTATGGAAATTCTGGGATCTGGCCAATAGGGTCTCGGATTTTTGGAACCAAGCCATTTCCCAAGCGATTCGCATGAAATTCGGAATGTAGGACTAATATGTGACTATAAGACTTGTTCCTATGGAAATTATGGGATCTGGACAATAGGGTCTGGGATCTTTGGAACCAAGCCATTTCTCAAGGGATTCGTATGAAACTCGGAATGTAGGACTAATAAGTGACTATAAGACTTGTTCCTATGGAAATTCTGGGATCTGGCCAATAGGGTCTGGGATTTTTGGAACCAAGCCATTTCTCAAGGGATTCGTATGAAACTCGGAATGTAGGACTAATATGAGACTATAAGACTTGTTCCTATGGAAATTCTGGAATATGATTATTATGGTCTGGAATTTCTGGAGCAAATCAATTTCTCAAGCGATTCGCATGAAATTCGGAATGTAGGACTAAGATGCGACCATAAGACTTGCTCCTATGGAAATTCTGGGATCTGGCCAATAGGGTCTCGGATTTTTGGAACCTAGCCATTTCTCAAGGGATTCGTATGAAACTCGGAATGTAGGACTAATATGTGACTATAAGACTTGTTCCTATGGAAATTCTGGAATATGATTATTATGGTCTGGAATTTCTGGAGCAAATCAATTTCTCAAGCGATTCGCATGAAATTCGGAATGTAGGACTAAGATGCAGCTATAAGACTTGTTCCTATGGAAATTCTGGGATCTGGTCAATAGGGTCTGGGATTTTTGGAACCATGCCATTTCTCAAAGGATTCGTATGAAACTCGGAATGTAGGACTAATATGTGACTATAAGACTTGTTCCTATGGAAATTCTGGGATCTGGCCAATAGGGTCTGGGATTTTTGGAACCAAGCCATTTCTCAAGGGATTTGTAAGAAACTCGGAATGTAGGACTAATATATGACTATAAGACTTGTTCTTGTGGAAATTCTGGGATCTGGCTAATAGGGTCTGGGATCTTTGGAACCAAGCCATTTCTCAAGGGATTCATATGAAACTCGGAATGTAGGACTACTATGCGACTATAAGACTTTTTCCTATGGAAATTCTGGGATATGGCCAATAGGGTCTGGAATTTTTGGAACCAAGCCATTTCTCAAGGGATTCGTATGAAACTCGGAATGTAGGACTAATATGTGACTATAAGACTTGTTCCTATGGAAATTCTGGAATATGATTATTACGGTCTGGAATTTCTGGAGCAAATCAATTTCTCAAGGGATTTGCATGAAATTCGGAATGTAGGACTAAGATGCGACTTTAAGGCTTGTTCTTGTGGAAATTCTGGGATCTGGCCAATAGGGTCTGGGATCTTTGGAACCAAACCATTTCTCAAGGGATTCATATGAAACTCGGAATGTAGGACTAATATGTGACTATAAGACTTGTTCCTATGGAAATTCTGGGATGTGGCCAATAGGGTCTGGGATTTTTGGAACCAAGCCATTTCTCAAGGGATTCGTATGAAACTCGGAATGTAGGACTAATATGTGACTATAAGACTTGTTCCTATGGAAATTCTGGGATCTGGCCTATAGGGTCTGGTGTTTTTGGAACCAAGCCATTTCTCAAGGGATTCGTATGAAACTCGGAATGTAGGACTAATATGTGACTATAAGACTTGTTCCTATGGAAATTCTGGAATATGATTATTACGGTCTGGAATTTCTGGAGCAAATCAATTTCTCAAGCGATTTGCATGAAATTCGGAATGTAGGACTAAGATGCGACTTTAAGACTTGCTCCTATGGAAATTCTGGGATCTGGCCAATAGGGTCTCGGATTTTTGGAACCAAGCCATTTCCCAAGCGATTCGCATGAAACTCGGAATGTAGGACTAATATGTGACTATAAGACTTGTTCCTATGGAAATTCTGGGATCTGGCCAATAGGGTCTGGGATTTTTGGTACCAAGCCATTTCTCAAGGGATTCGTATGAAACTCGGAATTTAGGACTAATATGTGACTATAAGACTTGTTCCTATGGAAATTCTGGGATCTGGCCAATAGGGTCTGGGATTTTTGGAACCAAGCCATTTCTCAAGGGATTCGAATGAAACTCGGAATGTAGGACTAATATGTGACTATAAGACTTGTTCCTATGGAAATTCTGAAATATGATTATTATGGTCTGGAATTTCTGGAGCAAATCAATTTCTCAAGCGATTCGCATGAAATTCGGAATGTAGGACTAAGATGCGACTATAAGACTTGTTCCTATGGAAATTCTGGGATCTGGCCAATAGGGTCTGGGATTTTTGGAACCAAGCCATTTCCCAAGCGATTCGCATAAAATTCGGAATGTAGGACTAATATGTGGCTATAAGACTTGTTCCTATGAAAATTCTGGGATCTGGCCAAAAGGGTCTGGGATATTTGGAACCAAGCCATTTCTCAAGGGATTCGTATGAAACTCGGAATTTAGGACTAATATGTGACTATAAGACTTGTTCCTATGGAAATTCTGGGATCTGGCCATTAGGGTATGGGATTTTTGGAACCAAGCCATTTCTCAAGGGATTCGTATGAAACTCGGAATGTAGGACTAATATGTGACTATAAGACTTGTTCCTATGGTAATTCTGGAATATGATCATTATTGTCTGGAATTTCTGGAATAAAGCAATTTCTCCAGCGATTTGCAAGAAACTCGGAATGTAGGACTAAGATGCGACTATAAGACTTGTTCCTATGGAAATTCTGGAATATGATCATTATTGTCTGGAATTTCTGGAATAAAGCAATTTCTCAAGCGATTTGCAAGAAACTCGGAATGTAGGACTAAGATGCGACTATAAGACTTGTTTCTATGGAAATTCTGGAATATGATCATTATTGACTGGAATTTCTGGAATAAAGCAATTTCTCAAGCGATTTGCATGAAACTCGGAATGTAGGACTAATATGTGACTATTAGGCTAATGCCACACGAGCTCCAAAAAGGTCGCGCGGCAAATTGTCCGCGCTCCCGGAGAAAATTTCTTTGTTGTCACACGAGCTGCATTTTGACCGCGCGACAGTATATTTTGCTGATCATGCTTGTTGGTTTAGTTTGGTTATTCAATATGAATACAGTTCAAAATAATGCGTTATTTTTATATTTGTTGCAAAAAGAAAGAAGGAATAAATACGATCCATGATTTCCTTTCCTAAATTCATTAATTTAATTTATGTATTGCAACCGGGAAATTTAAAAATGCATTTAGACTCACCTTGCCTTAAAAAAAAACTCCACGCACTCGGACGCTCATGTGTTCATTCTTATGTATAATAGTACCCCTCATGACGCACTACGATGCCTTTGAAAAATTAAATTTTAAATGGAGCGCTCCCATTTGGACGTTCGTGTGTTCATTCTGATATATAATAGTACCCCTCATGACGCTCTACGGTTCGCGCACCATGAAGGGACGCCGCTGCGTAAAAAAGGTCGCGCGACCATACCGACTCCTTTTTGTTCGCGGACGCTAGTGTGTAATAATCCATTGGTTCTCTGGGTACTCATGGCGCGCCAAAAGGAGCTCGTGTGTCATTAGCCTAAGACTTGTAATTTTTATATAATTTTTTAAATATAAGACTTGAAATTCTGGGATCTGGGCAATAGGGTCTGGGATTTTTGGAACCAAGCCATTTCTCAAGGGATTCGTATGAAACTCGGAATGTAGGACAAATATGTGACTATAAGACTTGTTCCTATGGAAATTCTGGAATATGATTATTATGGTCTGGAATTTCTGGAGCAAATCAATTTCTCAAGCGATTCGCATGAAATTCGGAATGTAGGACTAAGATGCGACCATAAGACTTGCTCCTATGGAAATTCTGGGATCTGGCCAATAGGGTCTCGGATTTTTGGAACCTAGCCATTTCTCAAGGGATTCGTATGAAACTCGGAATGTAGGACTAATATGTGACTATAAGACTTGTTCCTATGGAAATTCTGGAATATGATTATTATGGTCTGGAATTTCTGGAGCAAATCAATTTCTCAAGCGATTCGCATGAAATTCGGAATGTAGGACTAAGATGCGGCTATAAGACTTGTTCCTATGGAAATTCTGGGATCTGGTCAATAGGGTCTGGGATTTTTGGAACCATGCCATTTCTCAAAGGATTCGTATGAAACTCGGAATGTAGGACTAATATGTGACTATAAGACTTGTTCCTATGGAAATTCTGGGATCTGGCCAATAGGGTCCGGGATTTTTGGAACCAAGCCATTTCTCAAGGGATTTGTAAGAAACTCGGAATGTAGGACTAATATGTGACTATAAGACTTGTTCTTGTGGAAATTCTGGGATCTGGCCAATAGGGTCTGGGATCTTTGGAACCAAGCCATTTCTCAAGGGATTCATATGAAACTCGGAATGTAGGACTACTATGCGACTATAAGACTTTTTCCTATGGAAATTCTGGGATATGGCCAATAGGGTCTGGAATTTTTGGAACCAAGCCATTTCTCAAGGGATTCGTATGAAACTCGGAATGTAGGACTAATATGTGACTATAAGACTTGTTCCTATGGAAATTCTGGAATATGATTATTACGGTCTGGAATTTCTGGAGCAAATCAATTTCTCAAGCGATTTGCATGAAATTCGGAATGTAGGACTAAGATGCGACTTTAAGGCTTGTTCTTGTGGAAATTCTGGGATCTGGCCAATAGGGTCTGGGATCTTTGGAACCAAACCATTTCTCAAGGGATTCATATGAAACTCGGAATGTAGGACTAATATGTGACTATAAGACTTGTTCCTATGGAAATTCTGGGATGTGGCCAATAGGGTCTGGGATTTTTGGAACCAAGCCATTTCTCAAGGGATTCGTATGAAACTCGGAATGTAGGACTAATATGTGACTATAAGACTTGTTCCTATGGAAATTCTGGGATCTGGCCTATAGGGTCTGGGGTTTTTGGAACCAAGCCATTTCTCAAGGGATTCGTATGAAACTCGGAATGTAGGACTAATATGTGACTATAAGACTTGTTCCTATGGAAATTCTGGAATATGATTATTACGGTCTGGAATTTCTGGAGCAAATCAATTTCTCAAGCGATTTGCATGAAATTCGGAATTTAGGACTAAGATGCGACTTTAAGACTTGCTCCTATGGAAATTCTGGGATCTGGCCAATAGGGTCTCGGATTTTTGGAACCAAGCCATTTCCCAAGCGATTCGCATGAAATTCGGAATGTAGGACTAATATGTGACTATAAGACTTGTTCCTATGGAAATTCTGGGATCTGGCCAATCGGGTCTGGGATTTTTGGAACCAAGCCATTTCTCAAGGGATTCGTATGAATCTCGGAATTTAGGACTAATATGTGACTATAAGACTTGTTCCTATGGAAATTCTGGGATCTGGCCAATAGGGTCTGGGATTTTTGGAACCAAGCCATTTCCCAAGCGATTCGCATGAAATTCGGAATGTAGGACTAATATGTGACTATAAGACTTGTTCCTATGGAAATTCTGGGATCTGGCCAATAGGGTCTGGGATTTTCGGAACCAAGCCATTTCTCAAGGGATTCGTATGAAACTCGGAATGTAGGACTAAGATGTGACTATAAGACTTGTTCTTGTGGAAATTCTGGGATCTGGCCAATAGGGTCTGGGATTTTTGGAACCAAGCCATTTCTCAAGGGATTCGTATGAAACTCGGAATTTAGGACTAATATGTGACTATAAGACTTGTTCCTATGGAAATTCTGGGATCTGGCCAATAGGGTCTGGGATTTTCGGAACCAAGCCATTTCTCAAGGGATTCGTATGAAACTCGGAATGTAGGACTAAGATGTGACTATAAGACTTGTTCTTGTGGAAATTCTGGGATCTGGCCAATAGGGTCTGGGATTTTTGGAACCAAGCCATTTCTCAAGGGATTCATATGAAACTCGGAATGTATGACTAATGTGCGACTATAAGACTTTTTCCTATGGAAATTCTGGGATATGGCCAATAGGGTCTGGGATTTTTGGAACCAAGCCATTTCTGAAGGGATTCGTATGAAACTCGGAATGTAGGACTAATATGTGACTATAGGACTTGTTCCTATGGAAATTTTGGGATCTGGCTAATAGGGTCTGGGATTTTTGGAACCAAGCCATTTCTCAAGGGATTCGAATGAAACTCGGAATGTAGGACTAATATGTGACTATAAGATTTGTTCCTATGGAAATTCTGTAATATGATTATTATGGTCTGGAATTTCTGAAGCAAATCAATTTCTCAAGCGATTCGCATGAAATTCGGAATGTAGGACTAAGATGCGACTATAGGACTTGTTCCTATGGAAATTCTGGGATCTGGCCAATAGGGTCTGGGATTTTTGAAACCAAGCCATTTCCCAAGCGATTCGCAAGAAATTCGGAATATAGGACTAATATGTGACTATAAGACTTGTGCCTATGGAAATTCTGGGATCTGGCCAATAGGGTCTGGGATTTTTGGAACCAAGCCATTTCTCAAGGGATTCGTATGAAACTCGGAATTTAGGACTAATATGTGACTATAAGACTTGTTCCTATGGAAATTCTGGGATCTGGCCAATAGGGACTGGGATTTTTGGAACCAAGCCATTTCTCAAGGGATTCGTATGAAACTCGGAATGTAGGACTAATATGTGACTATAAGACTTGTTCTTGTGGAAATTCTGGAATCTGGCCAATAGGGTCTGGGATCTTTGGAACCAAGCCACTTCTCACGGGATTCATATGAAACTCGGAATGTAGGACTAATATGCGACTATAAGACTTTTTCCTATGGAAATTCTGGGATCTGGCCAATAGGGTCTGGGATTTTTGGAACCAAGCCATTTCTCAAGGGATTCGTATGAAACTCGGAATGTAGGACTAATATGTGACTATAAGACTTGTTCCTATGGAAATTCTGGGATCTGGCAAATAGGGTCTAGGATTTTTGGAACCTAGCCATTTCTTAAGGGATTCGTATGAAACTCGGAATGTAGGACTAAGATGTGACTATAAGACTTGTTCCTATGGAAATTCTGGGATCAGGCCAATAGGGTCTGGGATCTTTGGAACCAAGCCATTTCTCAAGGGATTCGTATGAAACTCGGAATGTAGGACTAATATGTGACTATAAGACTTGTTCCTATGGAAATTCTGGGATCTGGCCAATAGAGTCTGGGATTTTTGGAACCAAGCCATTTCTCAAGGGATTCGTATGAAACTCGGAATGTAGGACTAATATGTGACTATAAGACTTGTTCCTATGGAAATTCTGGGATCTGGCCAATAGGGTCTGGGATTTTTGGAACCAAGCCATTTCTTAAGGTATTCGTATGAAACACGGAATATAGGACTAATATGTGACTATAAGACTTGTTCCTATGGAAATTCTGGGATCTGGCCAATAGGGTCTGGGATTTCTGGAACCAAGCAATTTCTCAAGGGATTCGTATGAAACTCGGAATGTAGGACTAATATGTGACTATAAGACTTGTTCCTATGGAAATTCTGGGATCTGGCCAATAGGGTCTGGGATTTTTGGAACCAAGCCATTTCTCAAGGGATTCGTATGAAACTCGGAATTTAGGACTAATATGTGACTATAAGACTTGTTCCTATGGAAATTCTGGGATCTGGCCAATAGGGTCTGGGATTTCTGGAACCAAGCAATTTCTCAAGGGATTCGTATGAAACTCGGAATGTAGGACTAATATGTGACTATAAGACTTGTTCCTATGGAAATTCTGGGATCTGGCCAATAGGGTCTGGGATTTTTGGAACCAAGCCATTTCCCAAGCGATTCGCATAAAATTCGGAATGTAGGACTAATATGTGGCTATAAGACTTGTTCCTATGAAAATTCTGGGATCTGGCCAAAAGGGTCTGGGATATTTGGAACCAAGCCATTTCTCAAGGGATTCGTATGAAACTCGGAATTTAGGACTAATATGTGACTATAAGACTTGTTCTTGTGGAAATTCTGGAATCTGGCCAATAGGGTCTGGGATCTTTGGAACCAAGCCACTTCTCAAGGGATTCATATGAAACTCGGAATGTAGGACTAATATGCGACTATAAGACTTTTTCCTATGGAAATTCTGGGATCTGGCCAATAGGGTCTGGGATTTTTGGAACCAAGCCATTTCTCAAGGGATTCGTATGAAACTCGGATTGTAGGACTAATATGTGACTATAAGACGTGTTCCTATGGAAATTCAGGGACCTGGCCAATAGGGTCTGGGATTTTTGGAACCAAGCCATTTCCCAAGAGATTCGCAAGAAACTCGGAATGTAGGACTAAGATGCGACTATAAGACTTGTTCCTATGGAAATTCTGGAATATGATCATTATTGTCTGGAATTTCTGGAATAAAGCAATTTCTCAAGCGATTTGCAAGAAACTCGGAATGTAGGACTAAGATGCGACTATAAGACTTGTTTCTATGGAAATTCTGGAATATGATCATTATTGACTGGAATTTCTGGAATAAAGCAATTTCTCAAGCGATTTGCATGAAACTCGGAATGTAGGACTAATATGTGACTATAAGGCTAATGCCACACGAGCTCCAAAATATATTTGTTGCAAAAAGAAAGAAGGAATAAATACGATCCATGATTTCCTTTCCTAAATTCATTAATTTAATTTATGTATTGCAACCGGGAAATTTAAAAATGCATTTAGACTCACCTTGCCTTAAAAAAAACTCCACGCACTCGGACGCTCATGTGTTCATTCTTATGTATAATAGTACCCCTCATGACGCACTACGATGCCTTTGAAAAATTAAATTTTATATGGAGCGCTCCCATTTGGACGTTCGTGTGTTCATTCTGATATATAATAGTACCCCTCATGACGCTCTACGGTTCGCGCGCCATGAAGGGACGCCGCTGCGTAAAAAAGGTCGCGCGACCATACCGACTCCTTTTTGTTCGCGGACGCTAGTGTGTAATAATCCATTGGTTCTCTGGGTACTCATGGCGCGCCAAAAGGAGCTCGTGTGTCATTAGCCTAAGACTTGTAATTTTTATATATTTTTTTAAATATAAGACTTGAAATTCTGGGATCTGGGCAATAGGGTCTGGGATTTTTGGAACCAAGCCATTTCTCAAGGGATTCGTATGAAACTCGGAATGTAGGACAAATATGTGACTATAAGACTTGTTCCTATGGAAATTCTGGGATATGATCATTATTGTCTGGAATTTCTGGAATAAAGCAATTTCTCAAGCGATTTGCATGAAACTCGGAATGTAGGACTAAGATGCGACTATAAGACTTGTTCCTATGGAAATTCTGGAATATGATCATTATTGTCTGGAATTTCTGGAATAAAGCAATTGCTCAAGCGATTTGCATGAAACTCGGAATTTAGGACTAATATGTGACTATAAGACTTGTTCCTATGGAAATTCTGGGATCTGGCCAATAGGGTCTGGGATTTTTGGAACCAAGCCATTTCTCAAGGGATTCGTATGAAACTCGGAATGTAGGACTAATATGTGACTATAAGACTTGTTCCTATGGAAATTCTGGGATCTGGCCAATAGGGTCTGGGATTTTTGGAACCAAGCCATTTCTCAAGGGATTCGTATGAAACTCGGAAAGTAGGACTAATATGTGACTATAAGACTTGTTTCTATGGAAATTCTGGGATCTGGCCAATAGGGTCTGGGATTTTTGGAACCAAGCCATTTCTCAAGGGATTCGTATGAAACTCGGAATGTAGGACTAATATGTGACTATAAGACTTGTTCCTATGGAAATTCAGGGATCTGGCCAATAGGGTCTGGGATTTTTGGAACCAAGCCATTTATCAAGGGATTCGTATGAAACTCGGAATGTAGGACTAATATGTGACTATAAGACTTGTTCTTGTGGTAATTCTGGGATCTGGCCAATAGGGTCTTGGATTTTTGGAACCAAGCCATTTCTCAAGGGATTCGTATGAAACTCGGAATGTAGGACTAATATGTGACTATAAGACTTGTTCCTATGGAAATTCAGGGATCTGGCCAATAGGGTCTGGGATTTTTGGAACCAAGCCATTTCTCAAGGGATTCGTATGAAACTCGGAATGTAGGACTTATATGTGACTATAAGACTTGTTCCTATGGAAATTCTGGAATATGATCATTATTGTCTGGTATTTTTGGAACCAAGCCATTTCTCAAGGGATTCGTATGAAACTCGGAAAGTAGGACTAATATGTGACTATAAGACTTGTTCCTATGGAAATTCTGGGATCTGGCCAACAGGGTCTGGGATTTTTGGAACCAAGCCATTTCTCAAGGGATTCGTATGAAACTGGGAATGTAGGACTAATATGTGACTATAAGACTTGTTCCTATGGAAATTCTGGGATCTGGCCAATAGGGTCTGGGATTTTTGGAACCAAGCCATTTCTCAAGGGATTCGTATGAAACTCGGAAAGTAGGACTAATATGTGACTATAAGACTTGTTCCTATGGAAATTCTGGGATCTGGCCAACAGGGTCTGGGATTTTTGGAACCAAGCCATTTCTCAAGGGATTCGTATGAAACTGGGAATGTAGGACTAATATGTGACTATAAGACTTGTTCCTATGGAAATTCTGGGATCTGGCCAATAGGGTCTGGGATTTTTGGAACCAAGCCATTTCTCAAGGGATTCGTATGAAACTCGGAATGTAGGACTAATATGTGACCATAAGACTTGTTTCTATGGAAATTCTGGGATCTGGCCAATAGGGTCTGGGATTTTTGGAACCAAGCCATTTCTCAAGGGATTCGTATGAAACTCGCAATGTAGGACTAATATGTGACTATAAGACTTGTTCCTATGGAAATTCAGGGATCTGGCCAATAGGGTCTGGGATTTTTGGAACCAAGCCATTTCCAAAGAGATTCGCATGAAACTCGGAATGTAGGACTAATATGTGACTATAAGACTTGATCCTATAGAAATTCTGGAATATGATCATTATTGTCTGGAATTTATGGAATAAAGCAATTTCTCAAGTGATTTGCATGAAACTTGGAATGTAGGACTAAGATGTTACTATAAGACTTGTTCCTATGGAAATTCTGGAATATGATCATTATTGTCTGGAATTTCTGGAGCAAATCAATTTCTCAAGCGATTCGCATAAAATTCGGAATGTAGGACTAATATGTGACTATAAGACTTGTTCCTATGGAAATTCTGGGATTTGGCCAATAGGGTCTGGGAATTTTGGAACCAAGCCATTTCTCAAGGAATTCGTATGAAACTCGGAATGTAGGACTAATATGTGACTATAAGACTTGTTCCTATGGAAATTCTGGGATCTGGCCAATAGGGTCTGGGATTTTTGGAACCAAGCCATTTCTCAAGGGATTCGTATGAAACTCGGATTGTAGGACTAATATGTGACTATAAGACGTGTTCCTATGGAAATTCAGGGACCTGGCCAATAGGGTCTGGGATTTTTGGAACCAAGCCATTTCCAAAGAGATTCGCATGAAACTCGGAATGTAGGACTAATATGTGACTATAAGACTTGATCCTATAGAAATTCTGGAATATGATCATTATTGTCTGGTATTTTTGGAACCAAGCCATTTCTCAAGGGATTCGTATGAAACTCGGAAAGTAGGACTAATATGTGACTATAAGACTTGTTCCTATGGAAATTCTGGGATCTGGCCAACAGGGTCTGGGATTTTTGGAACCAAGCCATTTCTCAAGGGATTCGTATGAAACTGGGAATGTAGGACTAATATGTGACTATAAGACTTGTTCCTATGGAAATTCTGGGATCTGGCCAATAGGGTCTGGGATTTTTGGAACCAAGCCATTTCTCAAGGGATTCGTATGAAACTCGGAAAGTAGGACTAATATGTGACTATAAGACTTGTTCCTATGGAAATTCTGGGATCTGGCCAACAGGGTCTGGGATTTTTGGAACCAAGCCATTTCTCAAGGGATTCGTATGAAACTGGGAATGTAGGACTAATATGTGACTATAAGACTTGTTCCTATGGAAATTCTGGGATCTGGCCAATAGGGTCTGGGATTTTTGGAACCAAGCCATTTCTCAAGGGATTCGTATGAAACTCGGAATGTAGGACTAATATGTGACCATAAGACTTGTTTCTATGGAAATTCTGGGATCTGGCCAATAGGGTCTGGGATTTTTGGAACCAAGCCATTTCTCAAGGGATTCGTATGAAACTCGCAATGTAGGACTAATATGTGACTATAAGACTTGTTCCTATGGAAATTCAGGGATCTGGCCAATAGGGTCTGGGATTTTTGGAACCAAGCCATTTCCAAAGAGATTCGCATGAAACTCGGAATGTAGGACTAATATGTGACTATAAGACTTGATCCTATAGAAATTCTGGAATATGTTCATTATTGTCTGGAATTTATGGAATAAAGCAATTTCTCAAGTGATTTGCATGAAACTTGGAATGTAGGACTAAGATGTTACTATAAGACTTGTTCCTATGGAAATTCTGGAATATGATCATTATTGTCTGGAATTTCTGGAGCAAATCAATTTCTCAAGCGATTCGCATAAAATTCGGAATGTAGGACTAATATGTGACTATAAGACTTGTTCCTATGGAAATTCTGGGATCTGGCCAATAGGGTCTGGGATTTTTGGAACCAAGCCATTTTTCAAGGGATTCGTATGAAACTCGGAATGTAGGACTAATATGTGACTATAAGACTTGTTCCTATGGAAATTCTGGGATCTGGCCAACAGGGTCTGGGATTTTTGGAACCAAGCCATTTCTCAAGGGATTCGTATGAAACTCGGAATGTAGGACTAATATGTGACTATAAGACTTGTTCCTATGGAAATTCTGGAATATGATCATTATTGTCTGGAATTTCTGGAATAAAGCAATTTCTCAAGCGATTTGCATGAAACTCGGAATGTAGGACTAAGATGCGACTATAAGACTTGTTCCTATGGAAATTCTGGGATTTGGCCAATAGGGTCTGGGAATTTTGGAACCAAGCCATTTCTCAAGGAATTCGTATGAAACTCGGAATGTAGGACTAATATGTGACTATAAGACTTGTTCCTATGGAAATTCTGGGATCTGGCCAATAGGGTCTGGGATTTTTGGAACCAAGCCATTTCTCAAGGGATTCGTATGAAACTCGGATTGTAGGACTAATATGTGACTATAAGACGTGTTCCTATGGAAATTCAGGGACCTGGCCAATAGGGTCTGGGATTTTTGGAACCAAGCCATTTCCCAAGAGATTCGCAAGAAACTCGGAATGTAGGACTAAGATGCGACTATAAGACTTGTTCCTATGGAAATTCTGGAATATGATCATTATTGTCTGGAATTTCTGGAATAAAGCAATTTCTCAAGCGATTTGCAAGAAACACGGAATGTAGGACTAAGATGCGACTATAAGACTTGTTTCTATGGAAATTCTGGAATATGATCATTATTGATGGAATTTCTGGAATAAAGCAATTTCTCAAGCGATTTGCATGAAACTCGGAATGTAGGACTAATATGTGACTATAAGGCTAATGCCACACGAGCTCCAAAAAGGTCGCGCGGCAAATTGTCCGCGCGCCCGGAGAAAATTTATTTGTTGTCACACGAGCTGCATTTTGACCGCGCGACAGTATATTTTGCTGATCATGCTTGTTGGTTTAGTTTGGTTATTCAAGATGAATATAGTTCAAAATAATGTGTTATTTTTATATTTGTTGCAAAAAGAAAAAAGGAATAAATACGATCCATGATTTCCTTTCCTAAATTCATTAATTTAATTTATGTATTGCAACCGGGAAATTTAAAAATGCATTTAGACTCACCTTGCCTTAAAAAAAACTCCACGCACTCGGACGCTCATGTGTTCATTCTTATGTATAATAGTACCCCTCATGACGCACTACGATGCCTTTGAAAAATTAAATTTTAAATGGAGCGCTCCCATTTGGACGTTCGTGTGTTCATTCTGATATATAATAGTACCCCTCATGACGCTCTACGGTTCGCGCGCCATGAAGGGACGCCGCTGCGTAAAAAAGGTCGCGCGACCATACCGACTCCTTTTTGTTCGCGGACGCTAGTGTGTAATAATCCATTGGTTCTCTGGGTACTCATGGCGCGCCAAAAGGAGCTCGTGTGTCATTAGCCTAAGACTTGTAATTTTTATATATTTTTTTAAATATAAGACTTGAAATTCTGGGATCTGGGCAATAGGGTCTGGGATTTTTGGAACCCAGCCATTTCTCAAGGGATTCGTATGAAACTCGGAATGTAGGACTAATATGTGACTATAAGACTTGTTCCTATGGAAATTCTGGGATATGATCATTATTGTCTGGAATTTCTGGAATAAAGCAATTTCTCAAGCGATTTGCAT
This sequence comes from Nephrocerus scutellatus, assembly GCA_947095585.1. Classification (NCBI taxonomy): domain Eukaryota; kingdom Metazoa; phylum Arthropoda; class Insecta; order Diptera; family Pipunculidae; genus Nephrocerus; species Nephrocerus scutellatus. The sequence goes on from OX352762.1 coordinate 37,354,158, forward strand.
GAAACTCGGAATGTAGGACTAAGATGCGACTATAAGACGTGTTCCTATGGAAATTCAGGGACCTGGCCAATAGGGTCTGGGATTTTTGGAACCAAGCCATTTCCCAAGGGATTCGTATGAAACTCGGAATGTAGGACTAATATGTGACTATAAGACTTGTGCCTATGGAAATTCTGGGATCTGGCCAATAGGGTCTGGGATTTTTGGAACCAAGCCATTTATCAAGGGATTCGTATGAAACTCGAAATGTAGGACTAATATGTGACTATAAGACTTGTTCCTATGGAAATTCTGGGATCTGGCCAACAGGGTCTGGGATTTTTGGAACCAAGCCATTTCTCAAGGGATTCGTATGAAACTTGGAATGTAGGACTAATATGTGACTATAAGACTTGTTTCTATGGAAATTCTGGGATCTGGCCAATAGGGTCTGGGATTTTTGGAACCAAGCCATTTCTCAAGGGATTCGTATGAAACTCGGAATGTAGGACTAATATGTGACTATAAGACTTGTTCCTATGGAAATTCAGGGATCTGGCCAATAGGGTCTGGGATTTTTGGAACCAAGCCATTTCTCAAGGGATTCGTATGAAACTCGGAATGTAGGACTAATATGTGACTATAAGACTTGTTCCTATGGAAATTCTGGAATATGATCATTATTGTCTGGGATTTTTGGAACCAAGCCATTTCTCAAGGGATTCGTATGAAACTCGGAAAGTAGGACTAATATGTGACTATAAGACTTGTTCCTATGGAAATTCTGGGATCTGGCCAACAGGGTCTGGGATTTTTGGAACCAAGCCATTTCTCAAGGGATTCGTATGAAACTGGGAATGTAGGACTAATATGTGACTATAAGACTTGTTCCTATGGAAATTCTGGGATCTGGCCAATAGGGTCTGGGATTTTTGGAACCAAGCCATTTCTCAAGGGATTCGTATGAAACTCGGAAAGTAGGACTAATATGTGACTATAAGACTTGTTCCTATGGAAATTCTGGGATCTGGCCAACAGGGTCTGGGATTTTTGGAACCAAACCATTTCTCAAGGGATTCGTATGAAACTGGGAATGTAGGACTAATATGTGACTATAAGACTTGTTCCTATGGAAATTCTGGGATCTGGCCAATAGGGTCTGGGATTTTTGGAACCAAGCCATTTCTCAAGGGATTCGTATGAAACTCGGAATGTAGGACTAATATGTGACTATAAGACTTGTTCCTATGGAAATTCAGGGATCTGGCCAATAGGGTCTGGGATTTTTGGAACCAAGCCATTTCCAAAGAGATTCGCATGAAACTCGGAATGTAGGACTAATATGTGACTATAAGACTTGATCCTATAGAAATTCTGGAATATGATCATTATTGTCTGGAATTTATGGAATAAAGCAATTTCTCAAGCGATTTGCATGAAACTTGGAATGTAGGACTAAGATGTTACTATAAGACTTGTTCCTATGGAAATTCTGGAATATGATCATTATTGTCTGGAATTTCTGAAGCAAATCAATTTCTCAAGCGATTCGCATAAAATTCGGAATGTAGGACTAATATGTGACTATAAGACTTGTGCCTATGGAAATTCTGGGATCTGGCCAATAGGGTCTGGGATTTTTGGAACCAAGCCATTTATCAAGGGATTCGTATGAAACTCGAAATGTAGGACTAATATGTGACTATAAGACTTGTTCCTATGGAAATTCTGGGATCTGGCCAACAGGGTCTGGGATTTTTGGAACCAAGCCATTTCTCAAGGGATTCGTATGAAACTCGGAATGTAGGACTAATATGTGACTATAAGACTTGTTCCTATGGAAATTCTGGAATATGATCATTATTGTCTGGAATTTCTGGAATAAAGCAATTTCTCAAGCGATTTGCATGAAACTCGGAATGTAGGACTAAGATGCGACTATAAGACTTGTTCCTATGGAAATTCTGGGATTTGGCCAATAGGGTCTGGGAATTTTGAAACCAAGCCATTTCTCAAGGAATTCGTATGAAATTCGGAATGTAGGACTAATATGTGACTATAAGACTTGTTCCTATGGAAATTCAGGGACCTGGCCAATAGGGTCTGGGATTTTTGGAACCAAGCCATTTCCCAAGAGATTCGCAAGAAACTCGGAATGTAGGACTAAGATGCGACTATAAGACTTGTTCCTATGGAAATTCTGGAATATGATCATTATTGTCTGGAATTTCTGGAATAAAGCAATTTCTCAAGCGATTTGCAAGAAACTCGGAATGTAGGACTAAGATGCGACTATAAGACTTGTTTCTATGGAAATTCTGGAATATGATCATTATTGACTGGAATTTCTGGAATAAAGCAATTTCTCAAGCGATTTGCATGAAACTCGGAATGTAGGACTAATATGTGACTATAAGGCTAATGCCACACGAGCTCCAAAATATATTTGTTGCAAAAAGAAAGAAGGAATAAATACGATCCATGATTTCCTTTCCTAAATTCATTAATTTAATTTATGTATTGCAACCGGGAAATTTAAAAATGCATTTAGACTCACCTTGCCTTAAAAAAAACTCCACGCACTCGGACGCTCATGTGTTCATTCTTATGTATAATAGTACCCCTCATGACGCACTACGATGCCTTTGAAAAATTAAATTTTAAATGGAGCGCTCCCATTTGGACGTTCGTGTGTTCATTCTGATATATAATAGTACCCCTGATGACGCTCTACGGTTCGCGCGCCATGAAGGGACGCCGCTGCGTAAAAAAGGTCGCGCGACCATACCGACTCCTTTTTGTTCGCGGACGCTAGTGTGTAATAATCCATTGGTTCTCTGGGTACTCATGGCGCTCCAAAAGGAGCTCGTGTGTCATTAGCCTAAGACTTGTAATTTTTATATATTTTTTTAAATATAAGACTTGAAATTCTGGGATCTTCGTATGAAACTCGGAATGTAGGACTAATATGTGACTATAAGACTTGTTCCTATGGAAATTTTGGGATCTGGCCAATAGGGTCTGGGATTTTTGGAACCAAGCCATTTCTCAAGGGGTTCGTATGAAACTCGGATTGTAGGACTAATATGTGACTATAAGACGTGTTCCTATGGAAATTCAGGGACCTGGCCAATAGGGTCTGGGATTTTTGGAACCAAGCCATTTCCCAAGAGATTCGCATGAAACTCGGAATGTAGGACTAATATGTGACTATAAGACTTGTTCCTATGGAAATTCTGGAATATGATCATTATTGTCTGGAATTTATGGAATAAAGCAATTTCTCAAGCGATTTGCATGAAACTTGGAATGTAGGACTAATATGTGACTATAAAACTTGTTCCTATGGAAATTCTGGAATATGATCATTATTGTCTGGAATTTCTGGAATAAAGCAATTTCTCAAGCGATTTGCATGAAAGTCGGAATGTAGGACTATGATGCGACTATAAGACTTGTTCCTATGGAAATTCTAGTATCTGGCCAAAGAGTCTGGGATTTTTGGAACCAAGCCATTTCTCAAGGGATTCGTATGAAACTCGAAATGTAGGACTAATATGTGACTATAAGACTTGTTTCTATGGAAATTCTGGAATATGATTATTATGGTCTGGAATTTCTGGAGCAAATCAATTTCTCAAGCGATTCGCATGAAATTCGGAATATAGGACTAAAATGCGACTATAAGATTTGTTCCTATAGAAATTCTGGGATCCGGCCAATAGGGTCTGGGATTTTTGGAACCAAGCCATTTCCCAAGCTATTCGCATGAAATTCGGAATGTAGGACTAATATGTGACTATAAGACTTGTTCCTATGGAAATTCTGGGATCTGGCCAATAGGGTCTGGGATTTTTGGAACCAATCCATTTCCCAAGCGATTCGCATGAAATTCGGAATGTAGGACTAATATGTGACTATAAGACTTGTTCCTATGGAATTTCTGGGATCTGGCCAATAGGGTCTGGGATTTTTGGAACCAAGCCATTTCTCAAGGGATTCGTATGAAACTCGGAATGTAGGACTTATATGTGACTATAAGACTTGTTCCTATGGAAATTCTGGGATCTGGCCAATAGGGTCTGGGATTTTTGGAACCAAGCCATTTCTCAAGGGATTCGTATGAAACTCGGAAAGTAGGACTAATATGTGACTATAAGACTTGTTCCTATGGAAATTCTGGGATCTGGCCAACAGGGTCTGGGATTTTTGGAACCAAGCCATTTCTCAAGGGATTCGTATGAAACTGGGAATGTAGGACTAATATGTGACTATAAGACTTGTTCCTATGGAAATTCTGGGATCTGGCCAATAGGGTCTGGGATTTTTGGAACCAAGCCATTTCTCAAGGGATTCGTATGAAACTCGGAATGTAGGACTAATATGTGACTATAAGACTTGTTTCTATGGAAATTCTGGGATCTGGCCAATAGGGTCTGGGATTTTTGGAACCAAGCCATTTCTCAAGGGATTCGTATGAAACTCGGAATGTAGGACTAATATGTGACTATAAGACTTGTTCCTATGGAAATTCAGGGATCTGGCCAATAGGGTCTGGGATTTTTGGAACCAAGCCATTTCCAAAGAGATTCGCATGAAACTCGGAATGTAGGACTAATATGTGACTATAAGACTTGATCCTATAGAAATTCTGGAATATGATCATTATTGTCTGGAATTTATGGAATAAAGCAATTTCTCAAGCGATTTGCATGAAACTTGCAATGTAGGACTAAGATGCGACTATAAGACTTGTTCCTATGGAAATTCTGGAATATGATCATTATTGTCTGGAATTTCCGGAGCAAATCAATTTCTCAAGCGATTCGCATAAAATTCGGAATGTAGGACTAATATGTGACTATAAGACTTGTTCCTATGGAAATTCTGGGATCTGGACAATAGGGTCTGGGATTTTTGGAACCAAGCCATTTATCAAGGGATTCGTATGAAACTCGGAATGTAGGACTAATATGTGACTATAAGACTTGTTCCTATGGAAATTCAGGGATCTGGCCAATAGGGTCTGGGATTTTTGGAACCAAGCCATTTCCAAAGAGATTCGCATGAAACTCGGAATGTAGGACTAATATGTGACTATAACCCTTGATCCTATAGAAATTCTGGAATATGATCATTATTGTCTGGAATTTCTGGAATAAAGCAATTTCTCAAGCGATTTGCATGAAACTTGGAATGTAGGACTAAGATGTTACTATAAGACTTGTTCCTATGGAAATTCTGGAATATGATCATTATTGTCTGGAATTTCTGGAGCAAATCAATTTCTCAAGCGATTCGCATAAAATTCGGAATGTAGGACTAATATGTGACTATAAGACTTGTTCCTATGGAAATTCTGGGATCTGGCCAATAGGGTCTGGGATTTTTGGAACCAAGCCATTTATCAAGGGATTCGTATGAAACTCGGAATGTAGGACTAATATGTGACTATAAGACTTGTTCCTATGGAAATTCTGGGATCTGGCCAATAGGGTCTGGGATTTTTGGAACCAAGCCATTTCTCAAGGGATTCGTATGAAACTCGGATTGTAGGACTAATATGTGACTATAAGACGTGTTCCTATGGAAATTCAGGGACCTGGCCAATAGGGTCTGGGATTTTTGGAACCAAGCCATTTCCCAAGAGATTCGCAAGAAACTCGGAATGTAGGACTAAGATGCGACTATAAGACTTGTTCCTATGGAAATTCTGGAATATGATCATTATTGTCTGGAATTTCTGGAATAAAGCAATTTCTCAAGCGATTTGCAAGAAACTCGGAATGTAGGACTAAGATGCGACTATAAGACTTGTTTCTATGGAAATTCTGGAATATGATCATTATTGACTGGAATTTCTGGAATAAAGCAATTTCTCAAGCGATTTGCATGAAACTCGGAATGTAGGACTAATATGTGACTATAAGGCTAATGCCACACGAGCTCCAAAATATATTTGTTGCAAAAAGAAAGAAGGAATAAATACGATCCATGATTTCCTTTCCTAAATTCATTAATTTAATTTATGTATTGCAACCGGGAAATTTAAAAATGCATTTAGACTCACCTTGCCTTAAAAAAAACTCCACGCACTCGGACGCTCATGTGTTCATTCTTATGTATAATATATAGTACCCCTCATGACGCACTACGATGCCTTTGAAAAATTAAATTTTAAATGGAGCGCTCCCATTTGGACGTTCGTGTGTTCATTCTGATATATAATAGTACCCCTCATGACGCTCTACGGTTCGCGCGCCATGAAGGGACGCCGCTGCGTAAAAAAGGTCGCGCGACCATACCGACTCCTTTTTGTTCGCGGACGCTAGTGTGTAATAATCCATTGGTTCTCTGGGTACTCATGGCGCTCCAAAAGGAGCTCGTGTGTCATTAGCCTAAGACTTGTAATTTTTATATATTTTTTTAAATATAAGACTTGAAATTCTGGGATCTTCGTATGAAACTCGGAATGTAGGACTAATATGTGACTATAAGACTTGTTCCTATGGAAATTTTGGGATCTGGCCAATAGGGTCTGGGATTTTTGGAACCAAGCCATTTCTCAAGGGGTTCGTATGAAACTCGGATTATAGGACTAATATGTGACTATAAGACGTGTTCCTATGGAAATTCAGGGACCTGGCCAATAGGGTCTGGGATTTTTGGAACCAAGCCATTTCCCAAGAGATTCGCATGAAACTCGGAATATAGGACTAATATGTGACTATAAGACTTGTTCCTATGGAAATTCTGGAATATGATCATTATTGTCTGGAATTTCTGGAATAAAGCAATTTCTCAAGCGATTTGCATGAAAGTCGGAATGTAGGACTATGATGCGACTATAAGACTTGTTCCTATGGAAATTCTAGGATCTGGCCAAAGAGTCTGGGATTTTTGGAACCAAGCCATTTCTCAAGGGATTCGTATGAAACTCGAAATGTAGGACTAATATGTGACTATAAGACTTGTTTCTATGGAAATTCTGGAATATGATTATTATGGTCTGGAATTTCTGGAGCAAATCAATTTCTCAAGCGATTCGCATGAAATTCGGAATATAGGACTAAAATGCGACTATAAGATTTGTTCCTATAGAAATTCTGGGATCCGGCCAATAGGGTCTGGGATTTTTGGAACCAAGCCATTTCCCAAGCTATTCGCATGAAATTCGGAATGTAGGACTAATATGTGACTATAAGACTTGTTCCTATGGAAATTCTGGGATCTGGCCAATAGGGTCTGGGATTTTTGGAACCAATCCATTTCCCAAGCGATTCGCATGAAATTCGGAATGTAGGACTAATATGTGACTATAAGACTTGTTCCTATGGAATTTCTGGGATCTGGCCAATAGGGTCTGGGATTTTTGGAACCAAGCCATTTCTCAAGGGATTCGTATGAAACTCGGAATGTAGGACTTATATGTGACTATAAGACTTGTTCCTATGGAAATTCTGGGATCTGGCCAATAGGGTCTGGGATTTTTGGAACCAAGCCATTTCTCAAGGGATTCGTATGAAACTCGGAAAGTAGGACTAATATGTGACTATAAGACTTGTTCCTATGGAAATTCTGGGATATGGCCAACAGGGTCTGGGATTTTTGGAACCAAGCCATTTCTCAAGGGATTCGTATGAAACTGGGAATGTAGGACTAATATGTGACTATAAGACTTGTTCCTATGGAAATTCTGGGATCTGGCCAATAGGGTCTGGGATTTTTGGAACCAAGCCATTTCTCAAGGGATTCGTATGAAACTCGGAATGTAGGACTAATATGTGACTATAAGACTTGTTTCTATGGAAATTCTGGGATCTGGCCAATAGGGTCTGGGATTTTTGGAACCAAGCCATTTCTCAAGGGATTCGTATGAAACTCGGAATGTAGGACTAATATGTGACTATAAGACTTGTTCCTATGGAAATTCAGGGATCTGGCCAATAGGGTCTGGGATTTTTGGAACCAAGCCATTTCCAAAGAGATTCGCATGAAACTCGGAATGTAGGACTAATATGTGACTATAAGACTTGATCCTATAGAAATTCTGGAATATGATCATTATTGTCTGGAATTTATGGAATAAAGCAATTTCTCAAGCGATTTGCATGAAACTTGCAATGTAGGACTAAGATGTTACTATAAGACTTGTTCCTATGGAAATTCTGGAATATGATCATTATTGTCTGGAATTTCTGGAGCAAATCAATTTCTCAAGCGATTCGCATAAAATTCGGAATGTAGGACTAATATGTGACTATAAGACTTGTTCCTATGGAAATTCTGGGATCTGGCCAATAGGGTCTGGGATTTTTGGAACCAAGCCATTTATCAAGGGATTCGTATGAAACTCGGAATGTAGGACTAATATGTGACTATAAGACTTGTTCCTATGGAAATTCAGGGATCTGGCCAATAGGGTCTGGGATTTTTGGAACCAAGCCATTTCCAAAGAGATTCGCATGAAACTCGGAATGTAGGACTAATATGTGACTATAACCCATGATCCTATAGAAATTCTGGAATATGATCATTATTGTCTGGAATTTATGGAATAAAGCAATTTCTCAAGCGATTTGCATGAAACTTGGAATGTAGGACTAAGATGTTACTATAAGACTTGTTCCTATGGAAATTCTGGAATATGATCATTATTGTCTGGAATTTCTGGAGCAAATCAATTTCTCAAGCGATTCGCATAAAATTCGGAATGTAGGACTAATATGTGACTATAAGACTTGTTCCTATGGAAATTCTGGGATCTGGCCAATAGGGTCTGGGATTTTTGGAACCAAGCCATTTATCAAGGGATTCGTATGAAACTCGGAATGTAGGACTAATATGTGACTATAAGACTTGTTCCTATGGAAATTCTGGGATCTGGCCAACAGGGTCTGGGATTTTTGGAACCAAGCCATTTCTCAAGGGATTCGTATGAAACTCGGAATGTAGGACTAATATGAAACTATAAGACTTGTTCCTATGGAAATTCTGGAATATGATCATTATTGTCTGGAATTTCTGGAATAAAGCAATTTCTCAAGCGATTTGCATGAAACTCGGAATGTAGGACAAAGATGCGACTATAAGACTTGTCCCTATGGAAATTCTGGGATTTGGCCAATAGGGTCTGGGAATTTTGGAACCAAGCCATTTCTCAAGGAATTCGTATGAAACTCGGAATGTAGGACTAATATGTGACTATAAGACTTGTTCCTATGGAAATTCTGGGATCTGGCCAATAGGGTCTGGGATTTTAGGAACCAAGCCATTTCTCAAGGGATTCGTATGAAACTCGGATTGTAGGACTAATATGTGACTATAAGACGTGTTCCTATGGAAATTCAGGGACCTGGCCAATAGGGTCTGGGATTTTTGGAACCAAGCCATTTCCCAAGAGATTCGCATGAAACTCGGAATGTCGGACTAATATGTGACTATAAGACTTGTTCCTATGGAAATTCTGGAATATGATCATTATTGTCTGGAATTTATGGAATAAAGCAATTTCTCAAGCGATTTGCATGAAACTTGGAATGTAGGACTAATATGTGACTATAAGACTTGTTCCTATGGAAATTCTGGAATATGATCATTATTGTCTGGAATTTCTGGAATAAAGCAATTTCTCAAGCGATTTGCATGAAAGTCGGAATGTAGGACTATGATGCGACTATAAGACTTGTTCCTATGGAAATTCTAGGATATGGCCAACAGGGTCTGGGATTTTTGGAACCAAGCCATTTCTCAAGGGATTCGTATGAAACTGGGAATGTAGGACTAATATGTGACTATAAGACTTGTTCCTATGGAAATTCTGGGATCTGGCCAATAGGGTCTGGGATTTTTGGAACCAAGCCATTTCTCAAGGGATTCGTATGAAACTCGGAATGTAGGACTAATATGTGACTATAAGACTTGTTTCTATGGAAATTCTGGGATCTGGCCAATAGGGTCTGGGATTTTTGGAACCAAGCCATTTCTCAAGGGATTCGTATGAAACTCGGAATGTAGGACTAATATGTGACTATAAGACTTGTTCCTATGGAAATTCAGGGATCTGGCCAATAGGGTCTGGGATTTTTGGAACCAAGCCATTTCCAAAGAGATTCGCATGAAACTCGGAATGTAGGACTAATATGTGACTATAAGACTTGATCCTATAGAAATTCTGGAATATGATCATTATTGTCTGGAATTTATGGAATAAAGCAATTTCTCAAGCGATTTGCATGAAACTTGCAATGTAGGACTAAGATGTTACTATAAGACTTGTTCCTATGGAAATTCTGGAATATGATCATTATTGTCTGGAATTTCTGGAGCAAATCAATTTCTCAAGCGATTCGCATAAAATTCGGAATGTAGGACTAATATGTGACTATAAGACTTGTTCCTATGGAAATTCTGGGATCTGGCCAATAGGGTCTGGGATTTTTGGAACCAAGCCATTTATCAAGGGTTTCGTATGAAACTCGGAATGTAGGACTAATATGTGACTATAAGACTTGTTCCTATGGAAATTCAGGGATCTGGCCAATAGGGTCTGGGATTTTTGGAACCAAGCCATTTCCAAAGAGATTCGCATGAAACTCGGAATGTAGGACTAATATGTGACTATAACCCTTGATCCTATAGAAATTCTGGAATATGATCATTATTGTCTGGAATTTATGGAATAAAGCAATTTCTCAAGCGATTTGCATGAAACTTGGAATGTAGGACTAAGATGTTACTATAAGACTTGTTCCTATGGAAATTCTGGAATATGATCATTATTGTCTGGAATTTCTGGAGCAAATCAATTTCTCAAGCGATTCGCATAAAATTCGGAATGTAGGACTAATATGTGACTATAAGACTTGTTCCTATGGAAATTCTGGGATCTGGCCAATAGGGTCTGGGATTTTTGGAACCAAGCCATTTATCAAGGGATTCGTATGAAACTCGGAATGTAGGACTAATATGTGACTATAAGACTTGTTCCTATGGAAATTCTGGGATCTGGCCAACAGGGTCTGGGATTTTTGGAACCAAGCCATTTCTCAAGGGATTCGTATGAAACTCGGAATGTAGGACTAATATGTGACTATAAGACTTGTTCCTATGGAAATTCTGGAATATGATCATTATTGTCTGGAATTTCTGGAATAAAGCAATTTCTCAAGCGATTTGCATGAAACTCGGAATGTAGGACTAAGATGCGACTATAAGACTTGTCCCTATGGAAATTCTGGGATTTGGCCAATAGGGTCTGGGAATTTTGGAACCAAGCCATTTCTCAAGGAATTCGTATGAAACTCGGAATGTAGGACTAATATGTGACTATAAGACTTGTTCCTATGGAAATTCTGGGATCTGGCCAATAGGGTCTGGGATTTTAGGAACCAAGCCATTTCTCAAGGGATTCGTATGAAACTCGGATTGTAGGACTAATATGTGACTATAAGACGTGTTCCTATGGAAATTCAGGGACCTGGCCAATAGGGTCTGGGATTTTTGGAACCAAGCCATTTCCCAAGAGATTCGCATGAAACTCGGAATGTAGGACTAATATGTGACTATAAGACTTGTTCCTATGGAAATTCTGGAATATGATCATTATTGTCTGGAATTTATGGAATAAAGCAATTTCTCAAGCGATTTGCATGAAACTTGGAATGTAGGACTAATATGTGACTATAAGACTTGTTCCTATGGAAATTCTGGAATATGATCATTATTGTCTGGAATTTCTGGAATAAAGCAATTTCTCAAGCGATTTGCATGAAAGTCGGAATGTAGGACTATGATGCGACTATAAGACTTGTTCCTATGGAAATTCTAGGATCTGGCCAAAGAGTCTGGGATTTTTGGAACCAAGCCATTTCTCAAGGGATTCGTATGAAACTCGAAATGTAGGACTAATATGTGACTATAAGACTTGTTTCTATGGAAATTCTGGAATATGATTATTATGGTCTGGAATTTCTGGAGCAAATCAATTTCTCAAGCGATTCGCATGAAATTCGGAATATAGGACTAAAATGCGACTATAAGATTTGTTCCTATGGAAATTCTGGGATCCGGCCAATAGGGTCTGGGATTTTTGGAACCAAGCCATTTCCCAAGCTATTCGCATGAAATTCGGAATGTAGGACTAATATGTGACTATAAGACTTGTTCCTATGGAAATTCTGGGATCTGGCCAATAGGGTCTGGGATTTTTGGAACCAAGCCATTTCCCAAGCGATTCGCATGAAATTCGGAATGTAGGACTAATATGTGACTATAAGACTTGTTCCTATGGAATTTCTGGGATCTGGCCAATAGGGTCTGGGATTTTTGGAACCAAGCCATTTCTCAAGGGATTCGTATGAAACTCGGAATGTAAGACTTATATGTGACTATAAGACTTGTTCCTATGGAAATTCTGGGATCTGGCCAATAGGGTCTGGGATTTTTGGAACCAAGCCATTTCTCAAGGGATTCGTATGAAACTCGGAAAATAGGACTAATATGTGACTATAAGACTTGTTCCTATGGAAATTCTGGGATCTGGCCAACAGGGTCTGGGATTTTTGGAACCAAGCCATTTCTCAAGGGATTCGTATGAAACTGGGAATGTAGGACTAATATGTGACTATAAGACTTGTTCCTATGGAAATTCTGGGATCTGGCCAATAGGGTCTGGGATTTTTGGAACCAAGCGATTTCTCAAGGGATTCGTATGAAACTCGGAATGTAGGACTAATATGTGACTATAAGACTTGTTTCTATGGAAATTCTGGGATCTGGCCAATAGGGTCTGGGATTTTTGGAACCAAGCCATTTCTCAAGGGATTCGTATGAAACTCGGAATGTAGGACTAATATGTGACTATAAGACTTGTTCCTATGGAAATTCAGGGATCTGGCCAATAGGGTCTGGGATTTTTGGAACCAAGCCATTTCCAAAGAGATTCGCATGAAACCGGGAATGTAGGACTAATATGTGACTATAAGACTTGATCCTATAGAAATTCTGGAATATGATCATTATTGTCTGGAATTTATGGAATAAAGCAATTTCTCAAGCGATTTGCATGAAACTTTCAATGTAGGACTAAGATGTTACTATAAGACTTGTTCCTATGGAAATTCTGGAATATGATCATTATTGTCTGGAATTTCTGGAGCAAATCAATTTCTCAAGCGATTCGCATAAAATTCGGAATGTAGGACTAATATGTGACTATAAGACTTGTTCCTATGGAAATTCTGGGATCTGGCCAATAGGGTCTGGGATTTTAGGAACCAAGCCATTTCTCAAGGGATTCGTATGAAACTCGGATTGTAGGACTAATATGTGACTTTAAGACGTGTTCCTATAGAAATTCAGGGACCTGGCCAATAGGGTCTGGGATTTTTGGAACCAAGCCATTTCCCAAGAGATTCGCATGAAACTCGGAATGTAGGACTAATATGTGACTATAAGACTTGTTCCTTTGGAAATTCTGGAATATGATCATTATTGTCTGGAATTTATGGAATAAAGCAATTTCTCAAGCCATTTGCATGAAACTTGGAATGTAGGACTAATATGTGACTATAAGACTTGTTCCTATGGAAATTCTGGAATATGATCATTATTGTCTGGAATTTCTGGAATAAAGCAATTTCTCAAGCGATTTGCATGAAAGTCGGAATGTAGGACTATGATGCGACTATAAGACTTGTTCCTATGGAAATTCTAGGATCTGGCCAAAGAGTCTGGGATTTTTGGAACCAAGCCATTTCTCAAGGGATTCGTATGAAACTCGAAATTTAGGACTAATATGTGACTATAAGACTTGTTTCTATGGAAATTCTGGAATATGATTATTATGGTCTGGAATTTCTGGAGCAAATCAATTTCTCAAGCGATTCGCATGAAATTCGGAATATAGGACTAAAATGCGACTATAAGATTTGTTCCTATGGAAATTCTGGGATCCGGCCAATAGGGTCTGGGATTTTTGGAACCAAGCCATTTCCCAAGCTATTCGCATGAAATTCGGAATGTAGGACTAATATGTGACTATAAGACTTGTTCCTATGGAAATTCTGGGATCTGGCCAATAGGGTCTGGGATTTTTGGAACCAAGCCATTTCCCAAGCGATTCGCATGAAATTCGGAATGTAGGACTAATATGTGACTATAAGACCTGGGATCTGGCCAATAGGGTCTGGGATTTTTGGAACCAAGCCATTTCTCAAGGGATTCGTATGAAACTCGGAATGTAAGACTTATATGTGACTATAAGACTTGTTCCTATGGAAATTCTGGGATCTGGCCAATAGGGTCTGGGATTTTTGGAACCAAGCCATTTCTCAAGGGATTCGTATGAAACTCGGAAAGTAGGACTAATATGTGACTATAAGACTTGTTCCTATGGAAATTCTGGGATCTGGCCAACAGGGTCTGGGATTTTTGGAACCAAGCCATTTCTCGAGGGATTCGTATGAAACTGGGAATGTAGGACTAATATGTGACTATAAGACTTGTTCCTATGGAAATTCTGGGATCTGGCCAATAGGGTCTGGGATTTTTGGAACCAAGCCATTTCTCAAGGGATTCGTATGAAACTCGGAATGTAGGACTAATATGTGACTATAAGACTTGTTTCTATGGAAATTCTGGGATCTGGCCAATAGCGTCTGGGATTTTTGGAACCAAGCCATTTCTCAAGGGATTCGTATGAAACTCGGAATGTAGGACTAATATGTGACTATAAGACTTGTTCCTATGGAAATTCAGGGATCTGGCCAATAGGGTCTGGGATTTTTGGAACCAAGCCATTTCCAAAGAGATTCGCATGAAACCGGGAATGTAGGACTAATATGTGACTATAAGACTTGATCCTATAGAAATTCTGGAATATGATCATTATTGTCTGGAATTTATGGAATAAAGCAATTTCTCAAGCGATTTGCATGAAACTTTCAATGTAGGACTAAGATGTTACTATAAGACTTGTTCCTATGGAAATTCTGGAATATGATCATTATTGTCTGGAATTTCTGGAGCAAATCAATTTCTCAAGCGATTCGCATAAAATTCGGAATGTAGGACTAATATGTGACTATAAGACTTGTTCCTATGGAAATTCTGGGATCTGGCCAATAGGGTCTGGGATTTTTGGAACCAAGCCATTTATCAAGGGATTCGTATGAAACTCGGAATGTAGGACTAATATGTGACTATAAGACTTGTTCCTATGGAAATTCTGGGATCTGGCCAACAGGGTCTGGGATTTTTGGAACCAAGCCATTTCTCAAGGGATTCGTATGAAACTCGGAATGTAGGACTAATATGTGACTATAAGACTTGTTCCTATGGAAATTCTGGAATATGATCATTATTGTCTGGAATTTCTGTAATAAAGCAATTTCTCAAGCGATTTGCATGAAACTCGGAATGTAGGACTAAGATGCGACTATAAGACTTGTTCCTATGGAAATTCTGGGATTTGGCCAATAGGGTCTGGGAATTTTGGAACCAAGCCATTTCTCAAGGAATTCGTATGAAACTCGGAATGTAGGACTAATATGTGACTATAAGACTTGTTCCTATGGAAATTCTGGGATCTGGCCAATAGGGTCTGGGATTTTTGGAACCAAGCCATTTCTCAAGGGATTCGTATGAAACTCGGATTGTAGGACTAATATGTGACTATAAGACGTGTTCCTATGGAAATTCAGGGACCTGGCCAATAGGGTCTGGGATTTTTGGAACCAAGCCATTTCCCAAGAGATTCGCATGAAACTCGGAATGTAGGACTAATATGTGACTATAAGACTTGTTCCTATGGAAATTCTGGAATATGATCATTATTGTCTGGAATTTATGGAATAAAGCAATTTCTCAAGCGATTTGCATGAAACTTGGAATGTAGGACTAATATGTGACTATAAGACTTGTTCCTATGGAAATTCTGGAATATGATCATTATTGTCTGGAATTTCTGGAATAAAGCAATTTCTCAAGCGATTTGCATGAAAGTCGGAATGTAGGACAATGATGCGACTATAAGACTTGTTCCTATCGAAATTCTAGGATCTGGCCAATAGGGTCTGGGATTTTTGGAACCAAGCCATTTCTCAAGGGATTCGTATGAAACTCTGAAAGTAGGACTAATATGTGACTATAAGACTTGTTCCTATGGAAATTCTGGGATCTGGCCAATAGGGTCTGGGATTTTTGGAACCAAGCCATTTCCCAAGCGATTCGCATGAAATTCGGAATGTAGGACTAATATGTGACTATCAGACTTGTTCCTATGGAAATTCTGGGATCTGGCCAATAGGGTCTGGGATTTTTGGAACCAAGCCATTTCTCAAGGGATTCGTATGAAACTCGGAATGTAGGACTAATATGTGACTATAAGACTTGTTCCTATGGAAATTCCGGAATATGATCATTATTGTCTGGAATTTATGGAATAAAGCAATTTCTCAAGCGATTTGCATGAAACTTGGAATGTAGGACTAATATGTGACTATAAGACTTGTTCCTATGGAAATTCTGGAATATGATCATTATTGTCTGGAATTTCTGGAATAAAGCAATTTCTCAAGCGATTTGCATGAAAGTCGGAATGTAGGACTATGATGCGACTATAAGACTTGTTCCTATGGAAATTCTAGGCCAAAGAGTCTGGGATTTTTGGAACTAAGCCATTTCTCAAGGGATTCGTATGAAACTCGAAATGTAGGACTAATATGTGACTATAAGACTTGTTTCTATGGAAATTTTAGAATATGATTATTATGGTCTGGAATTTCTGGAGCAAATCAATTTCTCAAGCGATTCGCATGAAATTCGGAATATAGGACTAAAATGCGACTATAAGATTTGTTCCTATGGAAATTCTGGGATCCGGCCAATAGGGTCTGGGATTTTTGGAACCAAGCCATTTCCCAAGCTATTCGTATGAAATTCGGAATGTAGGACTAATATGTGACTATAAGACTTGTTCCTATGGAAATTCTGGGATCTGGCCAATAGGGTCTGGGATTTTTTGGAACCAAGCCATTTCCCAAGCGATTCGCATGAAATTCGGAATGTAGGACTAATATGTGACTATAAGACTTGTTCCTATGGAATTTCTGGGATCTGGCCAATAGGGTCTGGGATTTTTGGAACCAAGCCATTTCTCAAGGGATTCGTATGAAACTCGGAATGTAGGACTTATATGTGACTATAAGACTTGTTCCTATGGAAATTCTGGGATCTGTCCAATAGGATCTGGGATTTTTGGAACCAAGCCATTTCTCAAGGGATTCGTATGAAACTCGGAATGTAGGACTAATATGTGACTATAAGACTTGTTCCTATGGAAATTCTGGAATATGATTATTATGGTCTGGAATTTCTGGAGCAAATCAATTTCTCAAGCGATTCGCATGAAATTCGGAATGTAGGACTAAGATGCGGCTATAAGACTTGTTCCTATGGAAATTCTGGGATCTGGTCAATAGGGTCTGGGATTTTTGGAACCATGCCATTTCTCAAAGGATTCGTATGAAACTCGGAATGTAGGACTAATATGTGACTATAAGACATTGTAACGAGGTTTTTCCCAGCCGGGGTAAAACTCAGTGTGACCAGGGTTCCTTCTTCTACTAGGGTCGTTACAATAAAAAGAATTTGTTTGTTTAGGGAATGGAATTCAATTGTTTTTATTATTGTTTCCTTTTCTTAGCTTAATCCGTAAACTTAAAACTATTATTGGCTTAAAACTACGTATAAGGTTAAATTGTGTTTGTTAGGCAAGGATTTCACTCTTGCACTCTCGGCCGTGAGGATAGTTGTACTAGCGTAAAGCGTGGACGTGAAGGCAAGGATTTCACTCTTGCACTTTCAAGCGTGAGGAAAATGATACTAGCGTGAAGGCAAGGATTTCACTCTTGCACTTTCAAGCGTGAGGATAATGATACTAGCGTGAAGGCAAGGATTTCGCTCTTGCACTTTCAAGCGTGAGGATAATTGCGTTAGCGTAAAGCGTGGATGTGAAGGCAAGGATTTCACTCTTGCGCTTTCAGGCGTGAGGGTAGTTATACTAGCGTAAAGCGTGGGCGTGAAGGCAAGGATTTCGCTCTTGCACTTTCAAGCGTGAGGATAATGATACTAGCGTGAAGGCAAGGATTTCACTCTTGCACTTTCAAGCGTGAGGATAATGATACTAGCGTGAAGGCAAGGATTTCGCTCTTGCACTTTCAAGCGTGAGGATAATTGCGTTAGCGTAAAGCGTGGATGTGAAGGCAAGGATTTCACTCTTGCACTTTCAGGCGTGAGGGTAGTTATACTAGCGTAAAGCGTGGGCGTGAA
Source organism: Nephrocerus scutellatus (assembly GCA_947095585.1). Lineage (NCBI taxonomy): Eukaryota > Metazoa > Arthropoda > Insecta > Diptera > Pipunculidae > Nephrocerus > Nephrocerus scutellatus. The sequence continues at coordinate 37,372,470 of OX352762.1, forward strand.
GGCAAGGATTTCGCTCTTGCACTTTCAAGCGTGAGGATAATGATACTAGCGTGAAGGCAAGGATTTCACTCTTGCACTTTCAGGCGTGAGGATAATGATACTAGCGTGAAGGCAAGGATTTCACTCTTGCACTTTCAGGCGTGAGGATAGTTATACTAGCGTAAAGCGTGGGCGTGAAGGCAAGGATTTCACTCTTGCACTTTCAGGCGTGAGGATAATGATACTAGCGTGAAGGCAAGGATTTCACTCTTGCACTTTCAGGCGTGAGGATAATGATACTGGCGTAAAGCGTGGATGGGAAGGCAAGGATTTCACTCTTGCACTTTCGATCGTACACTTGTTGCCGGGAGGAGGGATCACTAGGAAAGAAGACCGATTGTTAGGACTGCTGGCCTTTTATACTCTTCCGTCGAGTGAAGGAGTCCCGTTAAATGCTACGATCGAAGAGTCCGTTAAATCGTATGATCGGTCGATGGTGTATTGTTGTTGCTTCCTTTGTTCTGGCATTGTTGCTGTTGTTTGTTGTTGGCCGGTTAGCATTGCTGCGCTTGATGGCTTGTTGTTGGCCGGTTAGCATTGCTTTGCTTGATGGCTTGTTGTTCCCAGGTCCCGTTGATGCAACGATAGGGAAATCCGTTAAATCATACGATCGACCAGTGGTGTGGCGTTGTTGTTGCCTCCGTCGACCCTATGTTTGTTGATTTTCCTGGTCACCATGCATTGCGTGCTGTTTGTTGTTGTTCTATTTGTGATTCGGTGCCGTCTTATGATACATGCTCGTTGTTGTTGTCATCGATCGGATCTTCCGAGTCTGCATTGCCTGTTTGTTGTTATTGTACCTCTCTGCTTGTCTAGTGATGCTGCGAACTGTGGAATGTACGCGGCCAGGTATTGCATATTGTTTGTTGTTGTTTCTTGAATAGACGTCGATCGGATATTCTATGTCTGTGGTGACTCGTACTGCCTGTGTGTTGTTGTTGCTTGAATCGACATCGATCGGATATTCTATGTCTGTGGTGATTCGTACTGCCTGTGTGTTGTTGTTGCTTGAATCGACATCGATCGGATATTCTATGTCTGTGGTGACTCGTACTGCCTGTGTGTTGTTGTTGCTTCCGAGTGTATTGCGGGTGCGTTTACTCCTTAGTCATCGATTTGGGTATTCCCAGTCTGTGTGATCTCGTATCATGTTGTTGTTGTTTCTATCAGCCGCTTGATGATGATGCGTACTAGCTATGTGTGGTGAGTTTACGAGAGAAGAGAGGAAAAGGGGAAACAATAGAAAACTGGAGTTTCCTGAACCATAAGACGAGAGTATTCTTTTGGTGAGTGTTTTTACAATTCACTCAAGGAGAGTGGGCAGCATGTTGCAATCCACTTAAAGAGAATGGGCAACATGTTAAATGAGAAACAAAATACTATGGTGTCTGTTTGTAATGGGTATACAAGTTTACTTTTATTAAAATGATATATACGAATAGTGTGGGAAAAAATTGTGTGGGACAATTTTTTTCCTCACACCTCCCCCTCACTTCGGCGGATGCTGACTTTCCCTTTCCAAGTAACTAGTACTCCAAACCGAGTTTTCCCTTGTGTGTGGAGGAAATGTATTCGCCGCATCGTTCCAGATGCCACCCTTTCCTTGGCTTCATTTATTTTGGCCTGGAGTTCTTGGGGCAAGATTTCAGCCGTGGTCCCGCCGTCGTGCACCGTGTCGCTTCCTGTGAGTGGCAGGACGTCGTTATGCTGCCTGGGCGCCTCTGGGTTTGAGGGGTCACGTTCATCCGATACGAGCTTGGTGGGGTCTTCCTGGTGGTGGGCGGTCGGGTGGAACTTCCTCTTTCCCTCTTGTTGTCGGTTTCGCTGCTGCTGCTGCTACTGCTGCTGCTACTGTTGCTACTACTACTGCTGCTGCTGCTGCTACTGTTGCTACTGCTGCTGCTACTTCTATCTTGTCTGCTACGGCTCCGGTAGCGATGGCGAGTGCGGCGCGGAGTTCTTTGCCTACTGCGATTGTTCCTCTCTCGTCCTAGGTCGTCGTCGTCTAATTTGAGGTCTGGGAGTTTTATCGTTCGTTCGGCATTGCCCCGGATAAAAGCTGCGAGCATCCTTCGTTTCTTGTGGGCGCTGTCCACCGACATCTTCTGTCCTGGCGATTCGGGTCCTGATAATCCCCATGCGAGGACCTTTTCTGCGGCCTCCAGGAGGAATGCGCCGCAATCCACCCCGTTTTGTTGCTGTGGCATCTCCATATGACGGCCTGGATAGCAAGTTTCGAATTCGGCCCAGGTCCACGGATGCCCCTTCGCTAGGTGCTGTTGTATGACATACCCGCGGATAATTTGGATGGTTTCCGTCCTCGGTGATTTGGCCCACGAGTCATACACGTCGATGGTGGCGCGGAGTGGTCTGCCCGGGTTGGTAACCACCACGAGGTACCAATGGTTGCCATCACAGATGGGCACTAAGACCAGGTCCTTTTCGATGAGCTCCTTACGCCGGTCCCACCTACTCACCAGTGCGTGTCGCCAGATGGCTGTCCTCTCAGGGTCCTCTTGCTGCTCTGGTCGGTACTGCTGCATGCGTGAAAAGAGGAACGTGCTACAAACCATGATCCTGTCCCTGTATTCTCCCTCCATTCTTCCTCCTAGCCACCTTAGTCCGACTTCTACCAGGACGTCGTTTAGATAGACTCCCCTCTTCAGTCGGCAGTAGTCGGCCATTCGTACGTCGACGCCGCCCGGCCCTGGTGGAAAACTCCCGATCACTTGGCCCAGATCGATTTCTTCGGATGCGGGTGCAATACCTGTGCCCTTTTCGATGACACGTCGTACGGCTTCGTTGTCTTCCTTTAGTATCCTCTGGTTGTTCATCATGTTTGCTTTCTTCTGAATTTTTGGTTTACTGTTCGGGTTTGATGTCTGACTGGATTCAGTAATCACTTTAGACTAAGTTTTACTTGCTGAGTGCACTTGAAACGAAAACAAGTTGCGGGACCTGTGTTCCGTTGTTTTCTCTTCTGGCGCAGTTCACTTCGTTGTTATTCCAGTGTGTTTTGGTCGGTTACAGCATTTGGGCGTCGTGGCGTTGATTTCGATGTTTTCGAGTTGTTGTCACAGCTTTACAGTAGTTCCAGATGAGGTCGTCAAATGCCGTTTTTATTTTAAGTGTAAGTGTGCTGTTGATGTGTTGTGCTGGATTTCGTGGATGAGGTTGTCGATCGCTGTCGCATTTTCATCATGCATCTGGCTTCTCTTTTCGGCTTGTGCTCTGTGGTGTGGTTGCTTGAGGTTTGTTGCTGAGTGTTTTGGCCTCGTGGTTTTAATGGACAGGCGTTTTGCCCATGGCTCTGTGCTTGCAAGTTATGTGGGTAGCTATACCCTTTATTCTGCCGTATGCTACTGTAATGTATTTCTGTTGATTCCTGAGGGTGTTCCACGTGAGGTGGCATTGTTGTTGCGATGCGGTTTGTCTTTTCTGGCTCGGGTGGGGGGTTTCCGTGAAAGTCCTTTAGTTCACTGATATGGGCTGTGCGCTCCTTACTTTGTCCATGTTTCCTCAGCCTTACGATGACTGGCGAGATGAAGTCCATCACGAAGTATGGTCCATCGCGGCGCTAGCTTACTGGCGAACCCTTCTACTGCTTTTGATAAGTGGTGCTGTTTGACCAGTACTAACTTCCCGATTTCTGGCTTCCAAGTACGTCGCCTGAGATTGTAGTGGCGGGCTTGGTCCTTTGCGGCTCGTTCCAGGTTCTGTCGCACGATCTCGAAGATTTCTCTCATTCGGGTCTCTCGGTCCTCGGGGTCGTTACCTAGCGTGCCTGTCCCCGGAGTGGTCTCGTCATATAGTGTGTGTGGGAGGCGTGGTTCTCGGCCTTGTGTCAGAAAGGCTGGGCTGTACCCCGTTGAGTCCTGAACGCTTGAGTTTATCGCCAACATGACTTCGGGCAGCCTTTCGTCCCAAGTGCGTTGTTGTGACCCTGATAGTTGTGCAATTATCGTTTTGATGGTGCGGTTGGCTCTTTCCGTAGGGTTTTCCTGGGGAGTGTACGGTGCTGTAAACTGTTGGCGTATGCCCATGGTCTCCAAAAATCGACGAAACGCTCTGCTGCTGAATTGTGCCCCGTTGTCCGTTATCAGGATTTTGGGCACGCCGTATCGTGCCAGTATACGTTCGCGAAACGCCCGTTGAACTCCTTCCGTCGTTGCCCTCCTCATTGGGATCAGTTCAACCCACTTTGAGAACCGATCAAAGAAGACTAGTAGCATGGTATTTCCGTGTTTCGATCTGGGGAGTGGCCCAATGAAGTCACTGCACAACGTGGCCCATGGTTCGTCGGCCACCTGGGTTAGCATCTTCCCTGCTGCTTGCTGTTGACTGGGTTTGTAGCACTGGCAGCTTTCGCATCTCTTCACGTGCTGTCGGATGTCGCGAAACATACCCGGCCAATAGTAGCAACCACATATTCTCGCCGTGGTCTTCCGGATTCCTAGGTGTCCTGCTGACGCGCTGTCGTGGTTCTCTTGTAATACTCGACTTCGCAGGGTACTCGGCACACACAGCTTCCATGGTGCGTTGTCCTCGTCTCCGGCTCGATGCCCTATGTGTCGATACAGTTGTTGACCTTCGATCACGTAGTCGGGGAATTTGGCGGGGTCCTCTGCGACCTGGTGGATTTTCTTCTGCAGCCAGTGGCACTTCTGTTGCCCGGTGTGTTCTTCGGAGGTCGTCATCAGCGTTTCTTGAGGTTGTCTTGATAGCGCGTCTGCGACGACGTTGAGTTTACCCCGCCGGTATTGTATGTCATATGTAGGTTGTAGCTCCAGTGCCCATCGTGCGATCCGACCGGAGGGGCTGGATATGGAGTTGAGCCATTTGAGGGAGAGGTGGTCTGTTACTACCGTGAACCTATACCCTTCGATATACGCCCGCATCTTCCGTATTCCCCATATGATAGCCAGGCATTCCTTCTCGGTCGGCGAGTAATTCCTCTCTGCAGGGTTTAGGCTGGCGTAAGCTATGACCCGTTCACTGTCGTCGATCTCCTGGGTGAGGACTACTCCCAAGCCGTAATCGCTGGCATCTGTCTGAAGTGTGAATTTCTTAGAGAAATCGGGGCATGCCAGGATTGGGGCCTCGGTAAGTTTAACCTTCAGTGTTTCGAATGCTTCCTGTTGCTCCTCTCCCCACTTCCAGTGCTTCCCTTTCTTGAGTATGTTGGTCATCGGTCGTACGGTCTCGGCAAAATCTGGGACAAACCGTCGGTACCATGAAGCGATACCCAGATACCGGCGCACTTCTCGTACATTCCTTGGTGGTTGGAGTTCCTTGATCGCCGCCACTTTGTCGGGGTCAGTGTGTATGCCTTTGTTACTGACCACGTGTCCTAGGTATCGTATTTCTGTTTTGCAGAATTCACACTTTTCCGGGTTAATTTTTAAGTTAGCCATTTGCAATCGCTTGAACACCTTGCGCAGATTTTCTATGTGTTCGTCAAACGTCCTCCCGATGACAACTATGTCATCCAGGTATGCAAACGCATGGGGCTCCATCTCTGGTCCGATGACTCGATCGAGCGCTCGCTGGAAGGTTGCGTGGGCCGAGTGCAGTCCAAACGGCATAACGCGCCATTGAAACAGTCCACGGCCGGGTACCGTGAAGGCGGTGTACTGCTTACTCCTCTCTTCCATGGGGATTTGCCAATATCCATTTCTCAGGTCCAGGCTACTGATGAATTTTGCGCCGCGAAGCTTTTCTAGGATGTGTTGGATTCGTGGTAAGGGGTATGCGTCGGGCACCGATCGTGCGTTCAGTTCTCGATAGTCGATACAGAGTCTCCATTTGCCCGTCTTCTTTCGCACGAGAACTATGGGCGCGCTGTGGGGGCTATGCGAAGGCTCGATACATCCCTTTTCCAACAACTCGTCGATCTCTGTGTTTATTATTTCCTGCATGGCTGGATTACGGGGGAAGTAGCGTTGTTTTATGGGACGCTCGTCGTGCATGACGATTCTGTGTTCCGCGATGTTGGAGACGGCGGGTAGTTGATCAAATTTCTTGAATTCTTGTTGCAGAAACGCTGAAAGCTGTTCCTGTTCTCTCCGTGGTGTTTCCTGCGTGGTGGTGCATTGTCGGATGTGTTCGGCGGGCGTTGTTCTGTGTTGTAATTTTATGGTCTGGCCACCGCAGCTTAGACGGGCCTCCACCCGTGACAAAAAGTCCAAACCTAATATTACTTCATCCATTGCATCGGGGAGAATCAAGAATGGAAACTGTATCTCCCTATTACCTATCTTGACATCTAGCTGTAGGGCTTCTCGGATCAGCTTGGCTGTCCCTTCGGCCATCCGCACGGTCACATCTACGGGTAGGCCCTTTGTTGTTCCTCTTTTGTCCTCCGCAAAACGTTCGCTTACGAAACTCCTAGTAGCCCCTGTGTCAATCGTAGCTTTTACCGGTGTTCCTCCTAGGGTGATGGTGGCGAATATCCGGTTGGAATCAAATGCGAGGAAGTTTACTGAGTCCGGGGTGTCGGCCTTGGGGTTTCCGTCGCACCACGGTTTCGGCGGTCCCCTTGCTCGTTTCCCGATCGTTCGACGCGTTTCCGGCAGCATTCCACGGTCCGAACATTTCGCAAGCCGCAGTCCCAACAGAATATGGTTTGGGGGTTACGACAGTCCCGCCTCATGTGTCCGTCCTGGCCACATCGCAAGCAAGCTGTCCTTACATTTATTCGTCCTTCCAGATTTTGTGCTACCATGAAACTCCTTTCGGGTTGTCTGGGCCGAGGCGAGGGTTTGATAGGTTCTGCTGCTCCAGCGATGCCTTCAAAGTCTTCCGCTAGGCTGATGAGTTCGTGGAGGTCTCTAAAGTCCTTCCTCCGGATATAGTACTGGTACTCCTGACGACAGTTCCGGAAGATCCTTTCGACCTGTTGTGTAGTGGTGTAGTTAGCGTGCCTCATGAGATTTTGCATGACGATGACGAAATCCTTGAAGCACTCCTTTGGCTTTTGTTGGCGTTGACGAATTTCGTCTTCCAAGTGTTCCCAGTACCTGGAGGGCAGGAAGAACTGTAGGAAGTCTGTCGTGAAGGCGTTCCAGGTCTCCCATTTTCGGTTGTTGTTGCGGAACCATAATAACGCACGGTCACGGAGCAATTCCGGCATGGTTCTCGGCAGGAGGTCCCTGTTTAAACAGTAGGCATCCGCCAGTTCTTCTAGCCTTTCGATGAACAGAAGGGGCTCTTTACCCCCATCGTATCTCACTGACCACTTCCTCACTTGGTCCATTATTTGAGCGTACGACGTAACTGTCGTGCCCGTCCTGTTTCGCGTTGGAACCAGTTCCGCTGGTGTCGGAGATGTTGCCCTGATGGTTGTCTTTACTTCGTCGCGTGCCCTATCTTCAGCCGGGTTTAGAGTTATCACGGGCACTGGTGACGAGCTGCGTCTATGCTTCTCCTCGAGCTCACTTAGGCGTATCTCGTCCTCCGACGCAACGTCTCGTCCCGAAACATAGCTGGAAAACCTTTTCCTTAACTCTTCCACTGCGCCGTTGCTGTCGATTCGGAACTCGCTCATGTAGCTCTTCAGCTCCTCTTTTGACAGTGTATAAATCCAACTGGTCTTAACCATCGTGGTTACCTAATTGTGTTCTGTCTTTATTGGTATAATTTCTTTTCTCTATCAAATTCCAGGGTCCCTGCTCGGGCGCCAATTGTAACGAGGTTTTTCCCAGCCGGGGTAAAACTCAGTGTGACCAGGGTTCCTTCTTCTACTAGGGTCGTTACAATAAAAAGAATTTGTTTGTTAAGGGAATGGAATTCAATTGTTTTTATTATTGTTTCCTTTTCTTAGCTTAATCCGTAAACTTAAAACTATTATTGGCTTAAAACTACGTATAAGGTTAAATTGTGTTTGTTAGGCAAGGATTTCACTCTTGCACTCTCGGCCGTGAGGATAGTTGTACTAGCGTAAAGCGTGGACGTGAAGGCAAGGATTTCACTCTTGCACTTTCAAGCGTGAGGATAATGATACTAGCGTGAAGGCAAGGATTTCACTCTTGCACTTTCAAGCGTGAAGATAATGATACTAGCGTGAAGGCAAGGATTTCGCTCTTGCACTTTCAAGCGTGAGGATAATTGCGTTAGCGTAAAGCGTGGATGTGAAGGCAAGGATTTCACTCTTGCGCTTTCAGGCGTGAGGGTAGTTATACTAGCGTAAAGCGTGGGCGTGAAGGCAAGGATTTCGCTCTTGCACTTTCAAGCGTGAGGATAATGATACTAGCGTGAAGGCAAGGATTTCACTCTTGCACTTTCAAGCGTGAGGATAATGATACTAGCGTGAAGGCAAGGATTTCGCTCTTGCACTTTCAAGCGTGAGGATAATTGCGTTAGCGTAAAGCGTGGATGTGAAGGCAAGGATTTCACTCTTGCACTTTCAGGCGTGAGGGTAGTTATACTAGCGTAAAGCGTGGGCGTGAAGGCAAGGATTTCGCTCTTGCACTTTCAAGCGTGAGGATAATGATACTAGCGTGAAGGCAAGGATTTCACTCTTGCACTTTCAGGCGTGAGGATAATGATACTAGCGTGAAGGCAAGGATTTCACTCTTGCACTTTCAGGCGTGAGGATAGTTATACTAGCGTAAAGCGTGGGCGTGAAGGCAAGGATTTCACTCTTGCACTTTCAGGCGTGAGGATAATGATACAAGCGTGAAGGCAAGGATTTCACTCTTGCACTTTCAGGCGTGAGGATAATGATACTGGCGTAAAGCGTGGATGGGAAGGCAAGGATTTCACTCTTGCACTTTCGATCGTACACTTGTTGCCGGGAGGAGGGATCACTAGGAAAGAAGGCCGATTGTTAGGACTGCTGGCCTTTTATACTCTTCCGTCGAGTGAAGGAGTCCCGTTAAATGCTACGATCGAAGAGTCCGTTAAATCGTATGATCGGTCGATGGTGTATTGTTGTTGCTTCCTTTGTTCTGGCATTGTTGCTGTTGTTTGTTGTTGGCCGGTTAGCATTGCTGCGCTTGATGGCTTGTTGTTGGCCGGTTAGCATTGCTGCGCTTGATGGCTTGTTGTTCCCAGGTCCCGTTGATGCAACGATAGGGAAATCCGTTAAATCATACGATCGACCAGTGGTGTGGCGTTGTTGTTGCCTCCGTCGACCCTATGTTGTTTGTTGATTTTCCTGGTCACCATGCATTGCGTGCTGTTTGTTGTTGTTCTATTTGTGATTCGGTGCCGTCTTATGATACATGCTCGTTGTTGTTGTCATCGATCGGATCTTCCGAGTCTGCATTGCCTGTTTGTTGTTATTGTACCTCTCTGCTTGTCTAGTGATGCTGCGAACTGTGGAATGTACGCGGCCATGTATGCATATTATTTGTTGTTGTTTCCTTCCTAAGTCTGCGCCGTTTTGTAGTGCATGCTTATTGTTGTTGTTCTCTTGAATCGACATCGATCGGATCTTCCGAGTCTGTGTTGTTTGCTTGTTGTTGTTGTACCTCTCTGCTTGTCTGATAATGCTGTGAACTGTACGCGGCCATGTATTGCATATTGTTTGTTGTTGTTTCTTGAATAGACGTCGATCGGATATTCTATGTCTGTGGTTACTCGTACTGCCTGTGTGTTGTTGTTGCTTGAATCGACATCGATCGGATATTCTATGTCTGTGGTGACTCGTACTGCCTGTGTGTTGTTGTTGCTTGAATCGACATCGATCGGATATTCTATGTCTGTGGTGACTCGTACTGCCTGTGTGTTATTGTTGCTTCCGAGTGTATTGCGGGTGCGTTTACTCCTTAGTCATCGATTTGGGTATTCCCAGTCTGTGTGATCTCGTATCATGTTGTTGTTGTTTCGCTCACCCGCTTGATGATGATGCGTACTAGCTATGTGTGGTGAGTTTACGAGAGAAGCGAGGAAAAGGGGAAACAATAGAAAACTGGAGTTTCCTGAACCATAAGACGAGAGTATTCTTTTGGTGAGTGTTTTTACAATTCACTCAAGGAGAGTGGGCAGCATGTTGCAATCCACTTAAGGAGAGTGGGCAACATGTTAAATGAGAAACAAAATACTATGGTGTCTGTTTGTAATGGGTATACAAGTTTACTTTTATTAAAATGATATATACGAATAGTGTGGGAAAAAATTGTGTGGGACAATTTTTTTCCTCACAACATGTTCCTATGGAAATTCTGGGATCTGGCCAATAGGGTCTGGGATTTTTGGAACCAAGCCATTTCTCAAGGGATTCGTATTAAACTCGGAATGTAGGACTAATATGTGACTATAAGACTTGTTCCGTTGGAAATTCTGGGATCTGGCCAATAGGGTCTGGGATTTTTGGACCAAGCCATTTCCCAAGAGATTCGCATGAAACTCGGAATGTAGGACTAATATGTGACTATAAGACTTGTTCCTATGGAAATTCTGGGATCTGGCCAAAAGGGTCTGGGATTTTGGAACCAAGCCATTTCTCAAGGGATTCGTATGAAACTCGGAATGTAGGACTAATATGTGACTATAAGACTAGTTCCGATGGAAATTCTGGGATCTGGCCAATAGGGTCTGGGATTTTTGGAACCAAGCAATTTCCCAAGAGATTCGCATGAAACTCGGAATGTAGGACTAAGATGCGACTATAAGACTTGTTCCTATGGAAATTCTGGGATTTGGCCAATAGGGTCTGGGATTTTTGGAACCAAGCCATTTCTCAAGGGATTCGTATGAAACTCGGAATGTAGGACTAATATCTGACTGTAAGACTTGTTCCTATGGAAATTCTGGGATCTGGCTAATAGGGTCTGGGATTTTTGGATTCAAGCTATTTCTCAAGGGATTCGTATGAAACTCGGAATTTAGGACTAATATGTGACTATAAGACTTGTTCCTATGGAAATTCTGGGATCTGGCCAATAGGGTCTGGGATTTTTGGAACCGAGCCATTTCTCAAGGGATTCGTATGAAACTCGGAATGTAGGACTAATATGTGACTATAAGACTTGTTCCTATGGAAATTCTGGGATCTGGCCAATAGGGTCTGGGATTTTTGGAACCAAGCCATTTCCCAAGAGATTCGCATGAAATTCGGAATGTAGGACTAATATGTGACTATCAGACTTGTTCCTATGGAAATTCTGGGATCTGGCCAATAGGGTCTGGGATTTTTGGAACCAAGCCATTTCTGATGGGATTCGTATGAAACTCGGAATGTAGGACTAAGATGTGACTATAAGACTTGTTCCTATGGAAATTCTGCGATCTGGCCAATAGGGTCTAGGATTTTTGGAACCAAACCATTTCTCAAGGGATTCGTATGAAACTCGGAATGTAGGACTAATATGTGACTATAAGACTTCTTCCTATGGAAATTCTGGAATATGATTATTATGGTCTGGAATTTCTGAAGCAAATCAATTTCTCAAGCGATTCGCATGAAATTCGGAATGTAGGACTAAGATGCGACTATAAGACTTGTTCCTATGGAAATTCTGGGATCTGGCCAATAGGGTCTGGGATTTTTGAAACCAAGCCATTTCTCAAGGGATTCGTATGAAACTCGGAATGTAGGACTAATATGTGACTATAAGACTTGTTCCTATGGAAATTCTGGGATCTGGCCAATAGGGTCTGGGATTTTTGGAACCAAGCCATTTCTCAAGGGATTCGTATGAAACTCGGAATGTAGGACTAATATGTGACTATAAGACTTGTTCCTATGGAAATTCTGGGATATGATCATTATTGTCTGGAATTTCTGGAATAAAGCAATTTCTCAAGCGATTTGCATGAAACTCGGAATGTAGGACTAAGATGCGACTTTATAGGATTCGTAGACTTGTTCCTATGGAAATTCTGGAATATGATCATTATTGTCTGGAATTTCTGGAATAAAGCAATTTCTCAAGCGATTTGCATGAAACTCGGAATTTATGACTAATATGTGACTATAAGACTTGTTCCTATGGAAATTCTGGGATCTGGCCAATAGGGTATGGGATTTTTGGAACCAAGCCATTTCTCAAGGGATTCGAATGAAACTCGGAATGTAGGACTAATATGTGACTATAAGACTTGTTCCTATGGAAATTCTGGGATCTGGCCAATAGGGTCTGGGATTTTTGGAACCAAGCCATTTCTCAAGGGATTCGTATGAAACTCGGAATGTAGGACTAATATGTGACTATAAGACTTGTTCCTAGGGAAATTCTGGGATCTGGCCAACAGGGTCTGGGATTTTTGGAACCAAGCCATTTCTCAAGGGATTCGTATGAAACTCGGAATGTAGGACTAATATGTGACTATAAGACTTGTTCCTATGGAAATTCTGGGATCTGGCCAATAGGGTCTGGGATTTTTGGAACCAAGCCATTTCTCAAGGGATTCGAATGAAACTCGGAATGTAGGACTAATATGTGACTATAAGACTTGTTCCTATGGAAATTCAGGGATCTGGCCAATAGGGCCTGGGATTTTTGGAACCAAGCCATTTCTCAAGGGATTCGAATGAAACTCGGAATGTAGGACTAATATGTGACTATAAGACTTGTTCCTATGGAAATTCAGGGATCTGGCCAATAGGGTCTGGGATTTTTGGAACCAAGCCATTTCTCGAGGGATTCGCATGAAACTCGGAATGTAGGACTAAGATGTGACTATAAGACTTGATCCTATGGAAATTCTGGGATCTGGCCAATAGGGTCTAGGATTTTTGGAACCAAGCCATTTCTCAAGGGATTCGTATGAAACTCGGAATGTAGGACTAATATGTGACTATCAGACTTGTTCCTATGGAAATTCTGGAATATGATCATTACTGTCTGGAATTTCTGGAGCAAATAAATTTCTCAAGCTATTCGCATGAAATTCGGAATGTAGGACTAAGATGCGACTATAAGACTTGTTCCTATGGAAATTCAGGGATCTGGCCAATAGGGTCTGGGATTTTTGGAACCAAGCCATTTCTCAGGGGATTCGAATGAAACTCGGAATGTAGGACTAATATGTGACTATAAGACTTGTTCCTATGGAAATTCAGGGATCTGGCCAATAGGGTCTGGGATTTTTGGAACCAAGCCATTTCTCAAGGGATTCGCATGAAACTCGGAATGTAGGACTAAGATGTGACTATAAGACTTGATCCTATGGAAATTCTGGGATCTGGCCAATAGGGTCTAGGATTTTTGGAACCAAGCCATTTCTCAAGGGATTCGTATGAAACTCGGAATGTAGGACTAATATGTGACTATCAGACTTGTTCCTATGGAAATTCTGGAATATGATCATTACTGTCTGGAATTTCTGGAGCAAATAAATTTCTCAAGCTATTCGCATGAAATTCGGAATGTAGGACTAAGATGCGACTATAAGACTTGTTCCTATGGAAATTCTGGGATTTGGCCAATAGGGTCTGGGATTTTGGAACCAAGCCATTTCTCAAGGGATTCGTATGAAACTCGGAATGTAGGACTAATATGTGACTATAAGACTTGTTCCGATGGAAATTCTGGGATCTGGCCAATAGGGTCTGGGATTTTTGGAACCAAGCAATTTCCCAAGAGATTCGCATGAAACTCGGAATGTAGGACTAAGATGCGACTATAAGACTTGTTCCTATGGAAATTCTGGGATTTGGCCAATAGGGTCTGGGATTTTTGGAACCAAGCCATTTCTCAAGGGATTCGTATGAAACTCGGAATGTAGGACTAATATGTGACTGTAAGACTTGTTCCTATGGAAATTCTGGGATCTGGCTAATAGGGTCTGGGATTTTTGGATTCAAGCTATTTCTCAAGGGATTCGTATGAAACTCGGAATTTAGGACTAATATGTGACTATAAGACTTGTTCCTATGGAAATTCTGGGGTCTGGCCAATAGGGTCTGGGATTTTTGGAACCGAGCCATTTCTCAAGGGATTCGTATGAAACTCGGAATGTAGGACTAATATGTGACTATAAGACTTGTTCCTATGGAAATTCTGGGATCTGGCCAATAGGGTCTGGGATTTTTGGAACCAAGCCATTTCCCAAGAGATTCGCATGAAATTCGGAATGTAGGACTAATATGTGACTATCAGACTTGTTCCTATGGAAATTCTGGGATCTGGCCAATAGGGTCTGGGATTTTTGGAACCAAGCCATTTCTGATGGGATTCGTATGAAACTCGGAATGTAGGACTAAGATGTGACTATAAGACTTGTTCCTATGGAAATTCTGCGATCTGGCCAATAGGGTCTAGGATTTTTGGAACCAAACCATTTCTCAAGGGATTCGTATGAAACTCGGAATGTAGGACTAATATGTGACTATAAGACTTCTTCCTATGGAAATTCTGGAATATGATTATTATGGTCTGGAATTTCTGAAGCAAATCAATTTCTCAAGCGATTCGCATGAAATTCGGAATGTAGGACTAAGATGCGACTATAAGACTTGTTCCTATGGAAATTCTGGGATCTGGCCAATAGGGTCTGGGATTTTTGAAACCAAGCCATTTCTCAAGGGATTCGTATGAAACTCGGAATGTAGGACTAATATGTGACTATAAGACTTGTTCCTATGGAAATTCTGGGATCTGGCCAATAGGGTCTGGGATTTTTGGAACCAACCCATTTCTCAAGGGATTCGTATGAAACTCGGAATGTAGGACTAATATGTGACTATAAGACTTGTTCCTATGGAAATTCTGGGATATGATCATTATTGTCTGGAATTTCTGGAATAAAGCAATTTCTCAAGCGATTTGCATGAAACTCGGAATGTAGGACTAAGATGCGACTTTATAGGATTCGTAGACTTGTTCCTATGGAAATTCTGGAATATGATCATTATTGTCTGGAATTTCTGGAATAAAGCAATTTCTCAAGCGATTTGCATGAAACTCGGAATTTATGACTAATATGTGACTATAAGACTTGTTCCTATGGAAATTCTGGGATCTGGCCAATAGGGTCTGGGATTTTTGGAACCAAGCCATTTCTCAAGGGATTCGAATGAAACTCGGAATGTAGGACTAATATGTGACTATAAGGCTTGTTCCTATGGAAATTCTGGGATCTGGCCAATAGGGTCTGGGATTTTTGGAACCAAGCCATTTCTCAAGGGATTCGTATGAAACTCGGAATGTAGGACTAATATGTGACTATAAGACTTGTTCCTATGGAAATTCTGGGATCTGGCCAACAGGGTCTGGGATTTTTGGAACCAAGCCATTTCTCAAGGGATTCGTATGAAACTCGGAATGTAGGACTAATATGTGACTATAAGACTTGTTCCTATGGAAATTCTGGGATCTGGCCAATAGGGTCTGGGATTTTTGGAACCAAGCCATTTCTCAAGGGATTCGAATGAAACTCGGAATGTAGGACTAATATGTGACTATAAGACTTGTTCCTATGGAAATTCAGGGATCTGGCCAATAGGGTCTGGGATTTTTGGAACCAAGCCATTTCTCAAGGGATTCGAATGAAACTCGGAATGTAGGACTAATATGTGACTATAAGACTTGTTCCTATGGAAATTCAGGGATCTGGCCAATAGGGTCTGGGATTTTTGGAACCAAGCCATTTCTCGAGGGATTCGCATGAAACTCGGAATGTAGGACTAAGATGTGACTATAAGACTTGATCCTATGGAAATTCTGGGATCTGGCCAATAGGGTCTAGGATTTTTGGAACCAAGCCATTTCTCAAGGGATTCGTATGAAACTCGGAATGTAGGACTAATATGTGACTATCAGACTTGTTCCTATGGAAATTCTGGAATATGATCATTACTGTCTGGAATTTCTGGAGCAAATAAATTTCTCAAGCTATTCGCATGAAATTCGGAATGTAGGACTAAGATGCGACTATAAGACTTGTTCCTATGGAAATTCAGGGATCTGGCCAATAGGGTCTGGGATTTTTGGAACCAAGCCATTTCTCAAGGGATTCGTATGAAACTCGGAATGTAGGACTAATATGTGACTATAAGACTTGTTCCTATGGAAATTCTGGGATATGATCATTATTGTCTGGAATTTCTGGAATAAAGCAATTTCTCAAGCGATTTGCATGAAACTCGGAATGTAGGACTAAGATGCGACTTTATAGGATTCGTAGACTTATTCCTATGGAAATTCTGGAATATGATCATTATTGTCTGGAATTTCTGGAATAAAGCAATTTCTCAAGCGATTTGCATGAAACTCGGAATTTATGACTAATATGTGACTATAAGACTTGTTCCTATGGAAATTCTGGGATCTGGCCAATAGGGTATGGGATTTTTGGAACCAAGCCATTTCTCAAGGGATTCGAATGAAACTCGGAATGTAGGACTAATATGTGACTATAAGACTTGTTCCTATGGAAATTCTGGGATCTGGCCAATAGGGTCTTCGTATGAAACTCGGAATGTAGGACTAATATGTGACTATAAGACTTGTTCCTATGGAAATTCTGGGATCTGGCCAACAGGGTCTGGGATTTTTGGAACCAAGCCATTTCTTAAGGGATTCGTATGAAACTCGGAATGTAGGACTAATATGTGACTATAAGACTTGTTCCTATGGAAATTCTGGGATCTGGCCAATAGGGTCTGGGATTTTTGGAACCAAGCCATTTCTCAAGGGATTCGAATGAAACTCGGAATGTAGGACTAATATGTGACTATAAGACTTGTTCCTATGGAAATTCAGGGATCTGGCCAATAGGGCCTGGGATTTTTGGAACCAAGCCATTTCTCAAGGGATTCGAATGAAACTCGGAATGTAGGACTAATATGTGACTATAAGACTTGTTCCTATGGAAATTCAGGGATCTGGCCAATAGGGTCTGGGATTTTTGGAACCAAGCCATTTCTCGAGGGATTCGCATGAAACTCGGAATGTAGGACTAAGATGTGACTATAAGACTTGATCCTATGGAAATTCTGGGATCTGGCCAATAGGGTCTAGGATTTTTGGAACCAAGCCATTTCTCAAGGGATTCGTATGAAACTCGGAATGTAGGACTAATATGTGACTATCAGACTTGTTCCTATGGAAATTCTGGAATATGATCATTACTGTCTGGAATTTCTGGAGCAAATAAATTTCTCAAGCTATTCGCATGAAATTCGGAATGTAGGACTAAGATGCGACTATAAGACTTGTTCCTATGGAAATTCAGGGATCTGGCCAATAGGGTCTGGGATTTTTGGAACCAAGCCATTTCTCAGGGGATTCGAATGAAACTCGGAATGTAGGACTAATATGTGACTATAAGACTTGTTCCTATGGAAATTCAGGGATCTGGCCAATAGGGTCTGGGATTTTTGGAACCAAGCCATTTCTCAAGGGATTCGCATGAAACTCGGAATGTAGGACTAAGATGTGACTATAAGACTTGATCCTATGGAAATTCTGGGATCTGGCCAATAGGGTCTAGGATTTTTGGAACCAAGCCATTTCTCAAGGGATTCGTATGAAACTCGGAATGTAGGACTAATATGTGACTATCAGACTTGTTCCTATGGAAATTCTGGAATATGATCATTACTGTCTGGAATTTCTGGAGCAAATAAATTTCTCAAGCTATTCGCATGAAATTCGGAATGTAGGACTAAGATGCGACTATAAGACTTGTTCCTATGGAAATTCTGGGATTTGGCCAATAGGGTCTGGGATTTTGGAACCAAGCCATTTCTCAAGGAATTCGTATGAAACTCGGAATGTAGGACTAATATGTGACTATAAGACTTGTTCCGATGGAAATTCTGGGATCTGGCCAATAGGGTCTGGGATTTTTGGAACCAAGCAATTTCCCAAGAGATTCGCATGAAACTCGGAATGTAGGACTAAGATGCGACTATAAGACTTGTTCCTATGGAAATTCTGGGATTTGGCCAATAGGGTCTGGGATTTTTGGAACCAAGCCATTTCTCAAGGGATTCGTATGAAACTCGGAATGTAGGACTAATATGTGACTGTAAGACTTGTTCCTATGGAAATTCTGGGATCTGGCTAATAGGGTCTGGGATTTTTGGATTCAAGCTATTTCTTAAGGGATTCGTATGAAACTCGGAATTTAGGACTAATATGTGACTATAAGACTTGTTCCTATGGAAATTCTGGGGTCTGGCCAATAGGGTCTGGGATTTTTGGAACCGAGCCATTTCTCAAGGGATTCGTATGAAACTCGGAATGTAGGACTAATATGTGACTATAAGACTTGTTCCTATGGAAATTCTGGGATCTGGCCAATAGGGTCTGGGATTTTTGGAACCAAGCCATTTCCCAAGAGATTCGCATGAAATTCGGAATGTAGGACTAATATGTGACTATCAGACTTGTTCCTATGGAAATTCTGGGATCTGGCCAATAGGGTCTGGGATTTTTGGAACCAAGCCATTTCTGATGGGATTCGTATGAAACTCGGAATGTAGGACTAAGATGTGACTATAAGACTTGTTCCTATGGAAATTCTGCGATCTGGCCAATAGGGTCTAGGATTTTTGGAACCAAACCATTTCTCAAGGGATTCGTATGAAACTCGGAATGTAGGACTAATATGTGACTATAAGACTTCTTCCTATGGAAATTCTGGAATATGATTATTATGGTCTGGAATTTCTGAAGCAAATCAATTTCTCAAGCGATTCGCATGAAATTCGGAATGTAGGACTAAGATGCGACTATAAGACTTGTTCCTATGGAAATTCTGGGATCTGGCCAATAGGGTCTGGGATTTTTGAAACCAAGCCATTTCTCAAGGGATTCGTATGAAACTCGGAATGTAGGACTAATATGTGACTATAAGACTTGTTCCTATGGAAATTCTGGGATATGATCATTATTGTCTGGAATTTCTGGAATAAAGCAATTTCTCAAGCGATTTGCATGAAACTCGGAATGTAGGACTAAGATGCGACTTTATAGGATTCGTAGACTTGTTCCTATGGAAATTCTGGAATATGATCATTATTGTCTGGAATTTCTGGAATAAAGCAATTTCTCAAGCGATTTGCATGAAACTCGGAATTTATGACTAATATGTGACTATAAGACTTGTTCCTATGGAAATTCTGGGATCTGGCCAATAGGGTCTGGGATTTTTGGAACCAAGCCATTTCTCAAGGGATTCGAATGAAACTCGGAATGTAGGACTAATATGTGAATATAAGGCTTGTTCCTATGGAAATTCTGGGATCTGGCCAATAGGGTCTGGGATTTTTGGAACCAAGCCATTTCTCAAGGGATTCGTATGAAACTCGGAATGTAGGACTAATATGTGACTATAAGACTTGTTCCTATGGAAATTCTGGGATCTGGCCAACAGGGTCTGGGATTTTTGGAACCAAGCCATTTCTCAAGGGATTCGTATGAAACTCGGAATGTAGGACTAATATGTGACTATAAGACTTGTTCCTATGGAAATTCTGGGATCTGGCCAATAGGGTCTGGGATTTTTGGAACCAAGCCATTTCTCAATTGATTCGAATGAAACTCGGAATGTAGGACTAATATGTGACTATAAGACTTGTTCCTATGGAAATTCAGGGATCTGGCCAATAGGGTCTGGGATTTTTGGAACCAAGCCATTTCTCAAGGGATTCGAATGAAACTCGGAATGTAGGACTAATATGTGACTATAAGACTTGTTCCTATGGAAATTCAGGGATCTGGCCAATAGGGTCTGGGATTTTTGGAACCAAGCCATTTCTCGAGGGATTCGCATGAAACTCGGAATGTAGGACTAAGATGTGACTATAAGACTTGATCCTATGGAAATTCTGGGATCTGGCCAATAGGGTCTAGGATTTTTGGAACCAAGCCATTTCTCAAGGGATTCGTATGAAACTCGGAATGTAGGACTAATATGTGACTATCAGACTTGTTCCTATGGAAATTCTGGAATATGATCATTACTGTCTGGAATTTCTGGAGCAAATAAATTTCTCAAGCTATTCGCATGAAATTCGGAATGTAGGACTAAGATGCGACTATAAGACTTGTTCCTATGGAAATTCAGGGATCTGGCCAATAGGGTCTGGGATTTTTGGAACCAAGCCATTTCTCAGGGGATTCGAATGAAACTCGGAATGTAGGACTAATATGTGACTATAAGACTTGTTCCTATGGAAATTCAGGGATCTGGCCAATAGGGTCTGGGATTTTTGGAACCAAGCCATTTCTCAAGGGATTCGCATGAAACTCGGAATGTAGGACTAAGATGTGACTATAAGACTTGATCCTATGGAAATTCTGGGATCTGGCCAATAGGGTCTAGGATTTTTGGAACCAAGCCATTTCTCAAGGGATTCGTATGAAACTCGGAATGTAGGACTAATATGTGACTATCAGACTTGTTCCTATGGAAATTCTGGAATATGATCATTACTGTCTGGAATTTCTGGAGCAAATAAATTTCTCAAGCTATTCGCATGAAATTCGGAATGTAGGACTAAGATGCGACTATAAGACTTGTTCCTATGGAAATTCTGGGATCTGGTCAATAGGGTCTGGGATTTTTGGAACCAAGCCATTTCTCAAGGGATTCGTATGAAACTCGGAATGTAGGACTAATATGTGACTATAAGACTTGTTCCTATGGAAATTCTGGAATATGATTATTATGGTCTGGAATTTCTGAAGCAAATCAATTTCTCAAGCGATTCGCATGAAATTCGGAATGTAGGACTAAGATGCGACTATAAGACTTGTTCCTATGGAAATTCTGGGATCTGGCCAATAGGGTCTGGGATTTTTGGAACCAAGCCATTCCTCAAGGGATTCGTATGAAACTCGGAATGTAGGACTTGTATGTGACTATAAGACTTGTTCCTATGGAAATTCTGGGATATGATCATTATTGTCTGGAATTTCTGGAATAAAGCAATTTCTCAAGCGATTTGCATGAAACTCGGAATGTAGGACTAAGATGCGACTATAAGACTTGTTCCTATGGAAATTCTGGAATATGATCATTATTGTCTGGAATTTCTGGAATAAAGCAATTTCTCAAGCGATTTGCATGAAACTCGGAATTTAGGACTAATATGTGACTATAAGACTTGTTCCTATGGAAATTCTGGGATCTGGCCAATAGGGTCTGTGATTTATGGAACCAAGCCATTTCTCAAGGGATTCGTATGAAACTCGGAATGTAGGACTAATATGTGACTATAAGACTTGTTCCTATGGAAATTCTGGGATCTGGCCAATAGGGTCTGGGATTTTTGGGACCAAGCCATTTATCAAGGGATTCGTATGAAATTCGGAATGTAGGACTAATATGTGACTATAAGACTTGTTCCTATGGAAATTCTGGGATCTGGCCAACAGGGTCTGGGATTTTTGGAACCAAGCCATTTCTCAAGGGATTCGTATGAAACTCGGAATGTAGGACTAATATGTGACTATAAGACTTGTTCCTATAGAAATTCTGGAATATGATCATTATTGTCTGGAATTTCTGGAATAAAGCAATTTCTCAAGCGATTTGCATGAAACTCGGAATGTAGGACTAAGATGCGACTATAAGACTTGTTCCTATGGAAATTCTGGGATTTGGCCAATAGGGTCTGTGAATTTTGGAACCAAGCCATTTCTCAAGGAATTCGTATGAAACTCGGAATGTAGGACTAATATGTGACTATAAGACTTGTTCCTATGGAAATTCTGGGATCTGGCCAATAGGGTCTGGGATTTTTGGAACCAAGCCATTTCTCAAGGGATTCGTATGAGACTCGGATTGTAGGACTAATATGTGACTTTAAGACGTGTACGTATGGAAATTCAGGGATCTGGCCAATAGGGTCTGGGATTTTTGGAACCAAGCCATTTCCCAAGAGATTCGCATGAAACTCGGAATGTAGGACTAATATGTGACTATAAGACTTGTTCCTATGGAAATTCTGGAATATGATCATTATTGTCTGGAAATTATGGAATAAAGCAATTTCTCAAGCGATTTGCATGAAACTTGGAATGTAGGACTAATATGTGACTATAAGACTTGTTCCTATGGAAATTCTGGGATCTGGCCAATAGGGTCTGGGATTTTTGGAACCAAGCCATTTCTCAAGGGATTCGAATGAAACTCGGAATGTAGGACTAATATGTGACTATAAGACTTGTTCCTATGGAAATTCTGGGATCTGGCCAATAGGGTCTGGGATTTTTGGAACCAAGCCATTTCTCAAGGGATTCGAATGAAACTCGGAATGTAGGACTAATATGTGACTATAAGACTTGTTCCTATGGAAATTCTGGGATCTGGCCAATAGGGTCTGGGATTTTTGGAACCAAGCCATTTCTCAAGGGATTCGTATGAAACTCGGAATGTAGGACTAATATGTGACTATAAGACTTGTTCCTATGGAAATTCTGGGATCTGGCCAACAGGGTCTGGGATTTTTGGAACCAAGCCATTTCTCAAGGGATTCGTATGAAACTCGGAATGTAGGACTAATATGTGACTATAAGACTTGTTCCTATGGAAATTCTGGGATCTGGCCAATAGGGTCTGGGATTTTTGGAACCAAGCCATTTCTCAAGGGATTCGAATGAAACTCGGAATGTAGGACTAATATGTGACTATAAGACTTGTTCCTATGGAAATTCAGGGATCTGGCCAATAGGGCCTGGGATTTTTGGAACCAAGCCATTTCTCAAGGGATTCGAATGAAACTCGGAATGTAAGACTAATATGTGACTATAAGACTTGTTCCTATGGAAATTCAGGGATCTGGCCAATAGGGTCTGGGATTTTTGGAACCAAGCCATTTCTCGAGGGATTCGCATGAAACTCGGAATGTAGGACTAAGATGTGACTATAAGACTTGATCCTATGGAAATTCTGGGATCTGGCCAATAGGGTCTAGGATTTTTGGAACCAAGCCATTTCTCAAGGGATTCGTATGAAACTCGGAATGTAGGACTAATATGTGACTATCAGACTTGTTCCTATGGAAATTCTGGAATATGATCATTACTGTCTGGAATTTCTGGAGCAAATAAATTTCTCAAGCTATTCGCATGAAATTCGGAATGTAGGACTAAGATGCGACTATAAGACTTGTTCCTATGGAAATTCAGGGATCTGGCCAATAGGGTCTGGGATTTTTGGAACCAAGCCATTTCTCAGGGGATTCGAATGAAACTCGGAATGTAGGACTAATATGTGACTATAAGACTTGTTCCTATGGAAATTCAGGGATCTGGCCAATAGGGTCTGGGATTTTTGGAACCAAGCCATTTCTCAAGGGATTCGCATGAAACTCGGAATGTAGGACTAAGATGTGACTATAAGACTTGATCCTATGGAAATTCTGGGATCTGGCCAATAGGGTCTAGGATTTTTGGAACCAAGCCATTTCTCAAGGGATTCGTATGAAACTCGGAATGTAGGACTAATATGTGACTATCAGACTTGTTCCTATGGAAATTCTGGAATATGATCATTACTGTCTGGAATTTCTGGAGCAAATAAATTTCTCAAGCTATTCGCATGAAATTCGGAATGTAGGACTAAGATGCGACTATAAGACTTGTTCCTATGGAAATTCAGGGATCTGGCCAATAGGGTCTGGGATTTTTGGAACCAAGCCATTTCTCAGGGGATTCGAATGAAACTCGGAATGTAGGACTAATATGTGACTATAAGACTTGTTCCTATGGAAATTCAGGGATCTGGCCAATAGGGTCTGGGATTTTTGGAACCAAGCCATTTCTCAAGGGATTCGCATGAAACTCGGAATGTAGGACTAAGATGTGACTATAAGACTTGATCCTATGGAAATTCTGGGATCTGGCCAATAGGGTCTAGGATTTTTGGAACCAAGCCATTTCTCAAGGGATTCGTATGAAACTCGGAATGTAGGACTAATATGTGACTATAAGACTTGTTCCTATGGAAATTCTGGAATATGATCATTACTGTCTGGAATTTCTGGAGCAAATAAATTTCTCAAGCTATTCGCATGAAATTCGGAATGTAGGACTAAGATGCGACTATAAGACTTGTTCCTATGGAAATTCAGGGATCTGGCCAATAGGGTCTGGGATTTTTGGAACCAAGCCATTTCTCAAGGGATTCGTATGAAACTCGGAATGTAGGACTAATATGTGACTATAAGACTTGTTCCTATGGAAATTCTGGGATATGATCATTATTGTCTGGAATTTCTGGAATAAAGCAATTTCTCAAGCGATTTGCATGAAACTCGGAATGTAGGACTAAGATGCGACTTTATAGGATTCGTAGACTTGTTCCTATGGAAATTCTGGAATATGATCATTATTGTCTGGAATTTCTGGAATAAAGCAATTTCTCAAGCGATTTGCATGAAACTCGGAATTTATGACTAATATGTGACTATAAGACTTGTTCCTATGGAAATTCTGGGATCTGGCCAATAGGGTATGGGATTTTTGGAACCAAGCCATTTCTCAAGGGATTCGAATGAAACTCGGAATGTAGGACTAATATGTGACTATAAGACTTGTTCCTATGGAAATTCTGGGATCTGGCCAATAGGGTCTGGGATTTTTGGAACCAAGCCATTTCTCAAGGGATTCGTATGAAACTCGGAATGTAGGACTAATATGTGACTATAAGACTTGTTCCTATGGAAATTCTGGGATCTGGCCAACAGGGTCTGGGATTTTTGGAACCAAGCCATTTCTCAAGGGATTCGTATGAAACTCGGAATGTAGGACTAATATTTGACTATAAGACTTGTTCCTATGGAAATTCTGGGATCTGGCCAATAGGGTCTGGGATTTTTGGAACCAAGCCATTTCTCAAGGGATTCGAATGAAACTCGGAATGTAGGACTAATATGTGACTATAAGACTTGTTCCTATGGAAATTCAGGGATCTGGCCAATAGGGCCTGGGATTTTTGGAACCAAGCCATTTCTCAAGGGATTCGAATGAAACTCGGAATGTAGGACTAATATGTGACTATAAGACTTGTTCCTATGGAAATTCAGGGATCTGGCCAATAGGGTCTGGGATTTTTGGAACCAAGCCATTTCTCGAGGGATTCGCATGAAACTCGGAATGTAGGACTAAGATGTGACTATAAGACTTGATCCTATGGAAATTCTGGGATCTGGCCAATAGGGTCTAGGATTTTTGGAACCAAGCCATTTCTCAAGGGATTCGTATGAAACTCGGAATGTAGGACTAATATGTGACTATCAGACTTGTTCCTATGGAAATTCTGGAATATGATCATTACTGTCTGGAATTTCTGGAGCAAATAAATTTCTCAAGCTATTCGCATGAAATTCGGAATGTAGGACTAAGATGCGACTATAAGACTTGTTCCTATGGAAATTCAGGGATCTGGCCAATAGGGTCTGGGATTTTTGGAACCAAGCCATTTCTCAGGGGATTCGAATGAAACTCGGAATGTAGGACTAATATGTGACTATAAGACTTGTTCCTATGGAAATTCAGGGATCTGGCCAATAGGGTCTGGGATTTTTGGAACCAAGCCATTTCTCAAGGGATTCGCATGAAACTCGGAATGTAGGACTAAGATGTGACTATAAGACTTGATCCTATGGAAATTCTGGGATCTGGCCAATAGGGTCTAGGATTTTTGGAACCAAGCCATTTCTCAAGGGATTCGTATGAAACTCGGAATGTAGGACTAATATGTGACTATCAGACTTGTTCCTATGGAAATTCTGGAATATGATCATTACTGTCTGGAATTTCTGGAGCAAATAAATTTCTCAAGCTATTCGCATGAAATTCGGAATGTAGGACTAAGATGCGACTATAAGACTTGTTCCTATGGAAATTCTGGGATTTGGCCAATAGGGTCTGGGATTTTGGAACCAAGCCATTTCTCAAGGGATTCGTATGAAACTCGGAATGTAGGACTAATATGTGACTATAAGACTTGTTCCGATGGAAATTCTGGGATCTGGCCAATAGGGTCTGGGATTTTTGGAACCAAGCAATTTCCCAAGAGATTCGCATGAAACTCGGAATGTAGGACTAAGATGCGACTATAAGACTTGTTCCTATGGAAATTCTGGGATTTGGCCAATAGGGTCTGGGATTTTTGGAACCAAGCCATTTCTCAAGGGATTCGTATGAAACTCGGAATGTAGGACTAATATGTGACTGTAAGACTTGTTCCTATGGAAATTCTGGGATCTGGCTAATAGGGTCTGGGATTTTTGGATTCAAGCTATTTCTCAAGGGATTCGTATGAAACTCGGAATTTAGGACTAATATGTGACTATAAGACTTGTTCCTATGGAAATTCTGGGGTCTGGCCAATAGGGTCTGGGATTTTTGGAACCGAGCCATTTCTCAAGGGATTCGTATGAAACTCGGAATGTAGGACTAATATGTGACTATAAGACTTGTTCCTATGGAAATTCTGGGATCTGGCCAATAGGGTCTGGGATTTTTGGAACCAAGCCATTTCCCAAGAGATTCGCATGAAATTCGGAATGTAGGACTAATATGTGACTATCAGACTTGTTCCTATGGAAATTCTGGGATCTGGCCAATAGGGTCTGGGATTTTTGGAACCAAGCCATTTCTGATGGGATTCGTATGAAACTCGGAATGTAGGACTAAGATGTGACTATAAGACTTGTTCCTATGGAAATTCTGCGATCTGGCCAATAGGGTCTAGGATTTTTGGAACCAAACCATTTCTCAAGGGATTCGTATGAAACTCGGAATGTAGGACTAATATGTGACTATAAGACTTCTTCCTATGGAAATTCTGGAATATGATTATTATGGTCTGGAATTTCTGAAGCAAATCAATTTCTCAAGCGATTCGCATGAAATTCGGAATGTAGGACTAAGATGCGACTATAAGACTTGTTCCTATGGAAATTCTGGGATCTGGCCAATAGGGTCTGGGATTTTTGAAACCAAGCCATTTCTCAAGGGATTCGTATGAAACTCGGAATGTAGGACTAATATGTGACTATAAGACTTGTTCCTATGGAAATTCTGGGATCTGGCCAATAGGGTCTGGGATTTTTGGAACCAAGCCATTTCTCAAGGGATTCGTATGAAACTCGGAATGTAGGACTAATATGTGACTATAAGACTTGTTCCTATGGAAATTCTGGGATATGATCATTATTGTCTGGAATTTCTGGAATAAAGCAATTTCTCAAGCGATTTGCATGAAACTCGGAATGTAGGACTAAGATGCGACTTTATAGGATTCGTAGACTTGTTCCTATGGAAATTCTGGAATATGATCATTATTGTCTGGAATTTCTGGAATAAAGCAATTTCTCAAGCGATTTGCATGAAACTCGGAATTTATGACTAATATGTGACTATAAGACTTGTTCCTATGGAAATTCTGGGATCTGGCCAATAGGGTCTGGGATTTTTGGAACCAAGCCATTTCTCAAGGGATTCGAATGAAACTCGGAATGTAGGACTAATATGTGACTATAAGGCTTGTTCCTATGGAAATTCTGGGATCTGGCCAATAGGGTCTGGGATTTTTGGAACCAAGCCATTTCTCAAGGGATTCGTATGAAACTCGGAATGTAGGACTAATATGTGACTATAAGACTTGTTCCTATGGAAATTCTGGGATCTGGCCAACAGGGTCTGGGATTTTTGGAACCAAGCCATTTCTCAAGGGATTCGTATGAAACTCGGAATGTAGGACTAATATGTGACTATAAGACTTGTTCCTATGGAAATTCTGGGATCTGGCCAATAGGGTCTGGGATTTTTGGAACCAAGCCATTTCTCAAGGGATTCGAATGAAACTCGGAATGTAGGACTAATATGTGACTATAAGACTTGTTCCTATGGAAATTCAGGGATCTGGCCAATAGGGTCTGGGATTTTTGGAACCAAGCCATTTCTCAAGGGATTCGAATGAAACTCGGAATGTAGGACTAATATGTGACTATAAGACTTGTTCCTATGGAAATTCAGGGATCTGGCCAATAGGGTCTGGGATTTTTGGAACCAAGCCATTTCTCGAGGGATTCGCATGAAACTCGGAATGTAGGACTAAGATGTGACTATAAGACTTGATCCTATGGAAATTCTGGGATCTGGCCAATAGGGTCTAGGATTTTTGGAACCAAGCCATTTCTCAAGGGATTCGTATGAAACTCGGAATGTAGGACTAATATGTGACTATCAGACTTGTTCCTATGGAAATTCTGGAATATGATCATTACTGTCTGGAATTTCTGGAGCAAATAAATTTCTCAAGCTATTCGCATGAAATTCGGAATGTAGGACTAAGATGCGACTATAAGACTTGTTCCTATGGAAATTCAGGGATCTGGCCAATAGGGTCTGGGATTTTTGGAACCAAGCCATTTCTCAGGGGATTCGAATGAAACTCGGAATGTAGGACTAATATGTGACTATAAGACTTGTTCCTATGGAAATTCAGGGATCTGGCCAATAGGGTCTGGGATTTTTGGAACCAAGCCATTTCTCAAGGGATTCGCATGAAACTCGGAATGTAGGACTAAGATGTGACTATAAGACTTGATCCTATGGAAATTCTGGGATCTGGCCAATAGGGTCTAGGATTTTTGGAACCAAGCCATTTCTCAAGGGATTCGTATGAAACTCGGAATGTAGGACTAATATGTGACTATCAGACTTGTTCCTATGGAAATTCTGGAATATGATCATTACTGTCTGGAATTTCTGGAGCAAATAAATTTCTCAAGCTATTCGCATGAAATTCGGAATGTAGGACTAAGATGCGACTATAAGACTTGTTCCTATGGAAATTCTGGGATCTGGTCAATAGGGTCTGGGATTTTTGGAACCAAGCCATTTCTCAAGGGATTCGTATGAAACTCGGAATGTAGGACTAATATGTGACTATAAGACTTGTTCCTATGGAAATTCTGGAATATGATTATTATGGTCTGGAATTTCTGAAGCAAATCAATTTCTCAAGCGATTCGCATGAAATTCGGAATGTAGGACTAAGATGCGACTATAAGACTTGTTCCTATGGAAATTCTGGGATCTGGCCAATAGGGTCTGGGATTTTTGGAACCAAGCCATTCCTCAAGGGATTCGTATGAAACTCGGAATGTAGGACTTGTATGTGACTATAAGACTTGTTCCTATGGAAATTCTGGGATATGATCATTATTGTCTGGAATTTCTGGAATAAAGCAATTTCTCAAGCGATTTGCATGAAACTCGGAATGTAGGACTAAGATGCGACTATAAGACTTGTTCCTATGGAAATTCTGGAATATGATCATTATTGTCTGGAATTTCTGGAATAAAGCAATTTCTCAAGCGATTTGCATGAAACTCGGAATTTAGGACTAATATGTGACTATAAGACTTGTTCCTATGGAAATTCTGGGATCTGGCCAATAGGGTCTGTGATTTATGGAACCAAGCCATTTCTCAAGGGATTCGTATGAAACTCGGAATGTAGGACTAATATGTGACTATAAGACTTGTTCCTATGGAAATTCTGGGATCTGGCCAATAGGGTCTGGGATTTTTGGGACCAAGCCATTTATCAAGGGATTCGTATGAAACTCGGAATGTAGGACTAATATGTGACTATAAGACTTGTTCCTATGGAAATTCTGGGATCTGGCCAACAGGGTCTGGGATTTTTGGAACCAAGCCATTTCTCAAGGGATTCGTATGAAACTCGGAATGTAGGACTAATATGTGACTATAAGACTTGTTCCTATAGAAATTCTGGAATATGATCATTATTGTCTGGAATTTCTGGAATAAAGCAATTTCTCAAGCGATTTGCATGAAACTCGGAATGTAGGACTAAGATGCGACTATAAGACTTGTTCCTATGGAAATTCTGGGATTTGGCCAATAGGGTCTGTGAATTTTGGAACCAAGCCATTTCTCAAGGAATTCGTATGAAACTCGGAATGTAGGACTAATATGTGACTATAAGACTTGTTCCTATGGAAATTCTGGGATCTGGCCAATAGGGTCTGGGATTTTTGGAACCAAGCCATTTCCCAAGAGATTCGCATGAAACTCGGAATGTAGGACTAATATGTGACTATAAGACTTGTTCCTATGGAAATTCTGGAATATGATCATTATTGTCTGGAATTTATGGAATAAAGCAATTTCTCAAGCGATTTGCATGAAACTTGGAATGTAGGACTAATATGTGACTATAAGACTTGTTCCTATGGAAATTCTGGGATCTGGCCAATAGGGTCTGGGATTTTTGGAACCAAGCCATTTCTCAAGGGATTCGTATGAAACTCGGAATGTAGGACTAATATGTGACTATAAGACTTGTTCCTATGGAAATTCAGGGATCTGGCCAATAGGGTCTGGGATTTTTGGAACCAAGCCATTTCTCAAGGGATTCGTATGAAACTCGCATTGTAGGACTAATATGTGACTATAAGACGTGTTCGTATGGAAATTCAGGGATCTGGCCAATAGGGTCTGGGATTTTTGGAACCAAGCCATTTCCCAAGAGATTCGCATGAAACTCGGAATGTAGGACTAATATGTGACTATAAGACTTGTTCCTATGGAAATTCTGGAATATGATCATTATTGTCTGGAATTTATGGAATAAAGCAATTTCTCAAGCGATTTGCATGAAACTTGGAATGTAGGACTAATATATGACTATAAGACTTGTTCCTATGGAAATTCTGGAATATGATCATTATTGTCTGGAATTTCTGGAATAAAGCAATTTCTCAAGCGATTTGCATGAAAGTCGGAATGTAGGACTATGATGCGACTATAAGACTTGTTCCTATGGGATCTGGCCAACCGGGTCTGGGATTTTTGGAACCAAGCCATTTCTCAAGGGATTCGTATGAAACTGGGAATGTAGGACTAATATGTGACTATAAGACTTGTTCCTATGGAAATTCTGGGATCTGGCCAATAGGGTCTGGGATTTTTGGAACCAAGCCATTTCTCAAGGGATTCGTATGAAACTCGGAATGTAGGACTAATATGTGACTATAAGACTTGTTTCTATGGAAATTCTGGGATCTGGCCCATAGGGTCTGGGATTTTTGGAACCAAGCCATTTCTCAAGGGATTCGTATGAAACTCGGAATGTAGGACTAATATGTGACTATAAGACTTGTTCCTATGGAAATTCAGGGATCTGGCCAATAGGGTCTGGGATTTTTGGAACCACGCCATTTCTCAAGGGATTCGTATGAAACTCGGATTGTAGGACTAATATGTGACTATAAGACGTGTTCGTATGGAAATTCACGGATCTGGCCAATAGGGTCTGGGATTTTTGGAACTAAGCCATTTCCCAAGAGATTCGCATGAAATTCGGAATGTAGGACTAATATGTGACTATAAGACTTGTTCCTATGGAAATTCTGGAATATGATCATTATTGTCTGGAATTTATGGAATAAAGCAATTTCTCAAGCGATTTGCATGAAACTTGGAATGTAGGACTAATATGTGACTATAAGACTTGTTCCTATGGAAATTCTGGAATATGATCATTATTGTCTGGAATTTCTGGAATAAAGCAATTTCTCAAGCGATTTGCATGAAAGTCGGAATGTAGGACTATGATGATACTATAAGACTTGTTCCTATGGAAATTCTAGGATCTGGCCAAAGAGTCTGGGATTTTTGGAACCAAGCCATTTCTCAAGGGATTCGTATGAAACTCGAAATGTAGGACTAATATGTGACTAAAAGACTTGTTTCTATGGAAATTCTGGAATATGATTATTATGGTCTGGAATTTCTGGAGCAAATCAATTTCTCAGGCGATTCGCATGAAATTCGAAATATAGGACTAAAATGCGACTATAAGATTTGTTCCTATGGAAATTCTGGGATCTGGCCAATAGGGTCTGGGATTTTTGGAAACAAGCCATTTCTCAAGGGATTCGTATGAAACTCGGAATGTAGGATTAATATGTGACTATAAGACTTGTTCCTATGGAAATTCTGGGATCTGGCCAATAGGGTCTGGGATTTTTGGAACCAAGCCATTTCCCAAGCGATTCGCATGAAATTCGGAATGTAGGACTAATATGTGACTATAAGACTTGTTCCTATGGAATTTCTGGGATCTGGCCAATAGGGTCTGGGATTTTTGGAACCAAGCCATTTCTCAAGGGATTCGTATGAAACTCGGAATGTAGGACTTATATGTGACTATAAGACTTGTTCCTATGGAAATTCTGGGATCTGGCCAATAGGGTCTGGGATTTTTGGAACCAAACCAAGTATGAAACTCGGATTGTAGGACTAATATGTGACTATAAGACGTGTTCGTATGGAAATTCAGGGATCTGGCCAATAGGGTCTGGGATTTTTGGAACCAAGCCATTTCCCAAGAGATTCGCATGAAACTCGGAATGTAGGACTAATATGTGACTATAAGACTTGTTCCTATGGAAATTCTGGAATATGATCATTATTGTCTGGAATTTATGGAATAAATCAATTTCTCAAGCGATTTGCATGAAACTTGGAATGTAGGACTAATATGTGACTATAAGACTTGTTCCTATGGAAATTCTGGAATATGATCATTATTGTCTGGAATTTCTGGAATAAAGCAATTTCTCAAGCGATTTGCCTGAAAGTCGGAATGTAGGACTATGATGCGACTATAAGACTTGTTCCTATGGAAATTCTAGGATCTGGCCAAAGAGTCTGGGATTTTTGGAACCAAGCCATTTCTCAAGGGATTCGTATGAAACTTGGAATGAAGGACTAATATGTGACTATAAGACTTGTTCCTATGGAAATTCTGGGATCTGGCTAATAGGGTCTGGGATTTTTGGATTCAAGCTATTTCTCAAGGGATTCGTATGAAACTCGGAATTTAGGACTAATATGTGACTATAAGACTTGTTCCTATGGAAATTCTGGGATCTGGCTAATAGGGTCTGGGATTTTTGGAACAAAGCCATTTCTCAAGGGATTCGTATGAAACTTGGAATGTAGGACTAATATGTGACTATAAGACTTGTTCCTATGGAAATTCTGGGATCTGGCCAATAGGGTCTGGGATTTTTGGAACCAAGCCATTTCCCAAGAGATTCGCATGAAACTCGGAATGTAGGACTAATATGTGACTATCAGACTTGTTCCTATGGAAATTCTGGGATCTGGCCAATAGGGTCTGGGATTTTTGGAACCAAGCCATTTCTGATGGGATTCGTATGAAACTCGGAATGTAGGACTAATATGTGACTATAAGACTTGTTCCTATGGAAATTCAGGGATCTGGCCAATAGGGTCTGGGATTTTTGGAACCACGCCATTTCTCAAGGGATTCGTATGAAACTCGGATTGTAGGACTAATATGTGACTATAAGACGTGTTCGTATGGAAATTCACGGATCTGGCCAATAGGGTCTGGGATTTTTGGAACTAAGCCATTTCCCAAGAGATTCGCATGAAATTCGGAATGTAGGACTAATATGTGACTATAAGACTTGTTCCTATGGAAATTCTGGAATATGATCATTATTGTCTGGAATTTATGGAATAAAGCAATTTCTCAAGCGATTTGCATGAAACTTGGAATGTAGGACTAATATGTGACTATAAGACTTGTTCCTATGGAAATTCTGGAATATGATCATTATTGTCTGGAATTTCTGGAATAAAGCAATTTCTCAAGCGATTTGCATGAAAGTCGGAATGTAGGACTATGATGATACTATAAGACTTGTTCCTATGGAAATTCTAGGATCTGGCCAAAGAGTCTGGGATTTTTGGAACCAAGCCATTTCTCAAGGGATTCGTATGAAACTCGAAATGTAGGACTAATATGTGACTAAAAGACTTGTTTCTATGGAAATTCTGGAATATGATTATTATGGTCTGGAATTTCTGGAGCAAATCAATTTCTCAGGCGATTCGCATGAAATTCGAAATATAGGACTAAAATGCGACTATAAGATTTGTTCCTATGGAAATTCTGGGATCTGGCCAATAGGGTCTGGGATTTTTGGAAACAAGCCATTTCTCAAGGGATTCGTATGAAACTCGGAATGTAGGATTAATATGTGACTATAAGACTTGTTCCTATGGAAATTCTGGGATCTGGCCAATAGGGTCTGGGATTTTTGGAACCAAGCCATTTCCCAAGCGATTCGCATGAAATTCGGAATGTAGGACTAATATGTGACTATAAGACTTGTTCCTATGGAATTTCTGGGATCTGGCCAATAGGGTCTGGGATTTTTGGAACCAAGCCATTTCTCAAGGGATTCGTATGAAACTCGGAATGTAGGACTTATATGTGACTATAAGACTTGTTCCTATGGAAATTCTGGGATCTGGCCAATAGGGTCTGGGATTTTTGGAACCAAACCAAGTATGAAACTCGGATTGTAGGACTAATATGTGACTATAAGACGTGTTCGTATGGAAATTCAGGGATCTGGCCAATAGGGTCTGGGATTTTTGGAACCAAGCCATTTCCCAAGAGATTCGCATGAAACTCGGAATGTAGGACTAATATGTGACTATAAGACTTGTTCCTATGGAAATTCTGGAATATGATCATTATTGTCTGGAATTTATGGAATAAATCAATTTCTCAAGCGATTTGCATGAAACTTGGAATGTAGGACTAATATGTGACTATAAGACTTGTTCCTATGGAAATTCTGGAATATGATCATTATTGTCTGGAATTTCTGGAATAAAGCAATTTCTCAAGCGATTTGCCTGAAAGTCGGAATGTAGGACTATGATGCGACTATAAGACTTGTTCCTATGGAAATTCTAGGATCTGGCCAAAGAGTCTGGGATTTTTGGAACCAAGCCATTTCTCAAGGGATTCGTATGAAACTTGGAATGAAGGACTAATATGTGACTATAAGACTTGTTCCTATGGAAATTCTGGGATCTGGCTAATAGGGTCTGGGATTTTTGGATTCAAGCTATTTCTCAAGGGATTCGTATGAAACTCGGAATTTAGGACTAATATGTGACTATAAGACTTGTTCCTATGGAAATTCTGGGATCTGGCTAATAGGGTCTGGGATTTTTGGAACAAAGCCATTTCTCAAGGGATTCGTATGAAACTTGGAATGTAGGACTAATATGTGACTATAAGACTTGTTCCTATGGAAATTCTGGGATCTGGCCAATAGGGTCTGGGATTTTTGGAACCAAGCCATTTCCCAAGAGATTCGCATGAAACTCGGAATGTAGGACTAATATGTGACTATCAGACTTGTTCCTATGGAAATTCTGGGATCTGGCCAATAGGGTCTGGGATTTTTGGAACCAAGCCATTTCTGATGGGATTCGTATGAAACTCGGAATGTAGGACTAAGATGTGACTATAAGACTTGTTCCTATGGAAATTCTGGGATCTGGGATTTTTGGAACCAAGCCATTTCTCAAGGGATTCGTATGAAACTCGGAATGTAGGATTAATATGTGACTATAAGACTTGTTTCTATGGAAATTCTGGGATCTGGCCAATAGGGTCTGGGATTTTTGGAACCAAGCCATTTCTCAAGGGATTCGTATGAAACTCGGAATGTAGGACTAATATGTGACTATAAGACTTGTTCCTATGGAAATTCAGGGATCTGGCCAATAGGGTCTGGGATTTTTGGAACCAAGCCATTTCTCAAGGGATTCGTATGAAACTCGGAATGTAGGACTAATATGTGACTATAAGACTTGTTCCTATGGAAATTCTGGAACATGATCATTATTGTCTGGGATTTTTGGAACCAAACCATTTCTCAAGGGATTCGTATGAAACTCGGAAAGTAGGACTAATATGTGACTATCAGACTTGTTCCTATGGAAATTCTGGGATCTGGCCAACAGAATTCAAGCATGAAAGTCGGAATGTAGGACTATGATGCGACTATAAGACTTGTTCCTATGGAAATTCTAGGATCTGGCCAAAGAGGCTGGGATTTTTGGAACCAAGCCATTTCTCAAGGGATTCGTATGAAACTTGGAATGTAGGACTAATATGTGACTATAAGACTTGTTCCTATGGAAATTCTGGGATCTGGCTAATAGGGTCTGGGATTTTTGGATTCAAGCTATTTCTCAAGGGATTCGTATAAAACTCGGAATTTAGGACTAATATGTGACTATAAGACTTGTTCCTATGGAAATTCTGGGATCTGGCTAATAGGGTCTGGGATTTTTGGAACCAAGCCATTTCTCAAGGGATTCGTATGAAACTCGGTATGTAGGACTAATATGTGACTATAAGAGTTGTTCCTATGGAAATTCTGGGATCTGGCCAATAGGGTCTGGGATTTTTGGAACCAAGCCATTTCCCAAGAGATTCGCATGAAACTCGGAATGTAGGACTAATATGTGACTATCAGACTTGTTCCTATGGAAATTCTGGGATCTGGCCAATAGGGTCTGGGATTTTTGGAACCAAGCCATTTCTGATGGGATTCGTATGAAACTCGGAATGTAGGACTAAGATTTGACTATAAGACTTGTTCCTATGGAAATTCTGGGATCTGGCCAACAGGGTCTGGGATTTTTGGAACCAAGCCATTTCTCAAGGGATTCGTATGAAACTCGGAATGTAGGACTAATATGTGACTATAAGACTTGTTCCTATGGAAATTCAGGGATCTGGCCAATAGGGTCTGGGATTTTTGGAACAAAGCCATTTCTCAAGGGATTCGTATGAAACTCGGAATGTAGGACTAATATGTGACTATAAGACTTGTTCCTATGGAAATTCTGGAATATGATCATTATTGTCTGGGATTTTTGGAACCAAACCATTTCTCAAGGGATTCGTATGAAACTCGGAAAGTAGGACTAATATGTGACTATAAGACTTGTTCCTATGGAAATTCTGGGATCTGGCCAACAGGGTCTGGGATTTTTGGAACCAAGCCATTTCTCAAGGGATTCGTATGAAACTCGGAATGTAGGACTAATATGTGACTATAAGACTTGTTCCTATGGAAATTCTGGGATCTGGCCAATAGGGTCTGGGATTTTTGGAACCAAGCCATTTCTCAAGGGATTCGTATGAAACTCGGAATGTAGGACTAATATGTGACTATAAGACTTGTTTCTATGGAAATTCTGGGATCTGGCCAATAGGGTCTGGGATTTTTGGAACCAAGCCATTTCTCAAGGGATTCCTATGAAACTCGGAATGTAGGACTAATATGTGACTATAAGACTTGTTCCTATGGAAATTCAGGGATCTGGCCAATAGGGTCTGGGATTTTTGGAACCAAGCCATTTCCAAAGAGATTCGCATGAAACTCGGAATGTAGGACTAATATGTGACTATAAGACTTGATCCTATAGAAATTCTGGAATATGATCATTATTGTCTGGAATTTATGGAATAAAGCAATTTCTCAAGCGATTTGCATGAAACTTGGAATGTAGGACTAAGATGTTACTATAAGACTTGTTCCTATGGAAATTCTGGAATATGATCATTATTGTCTGGAATTTCTGGAGCAAATCAATTTCTCAAGCGATTCGCATAAAATTCGGAATGTAGGACTAATATGTGACTATAAGACTTGTTCCTATGGAAATTCTGGGATCTGGCCAATAGGGTCTGGGATTTTTGGAACCGAGCCATTTATCAAGGGATTCGTATGAAACTCGGAATGTAGGACTAATATGTGACTATAAGACTTGTTCCTATGGAAATTCTGGGATCTGGCCAACAGGGTCTGGGATTTTTGGAACCAAGCCATTTCTCAAGGGATTCGTATGAAACTCGGAATGTAGGACTAATATGTGACTATAAGACTTGTTCCTATGGAAATTCTGGAATATGATCATTATTGTCTGGAATTTCTGGAATAAAGCAATTTCTCAAGCGATTTGCATGAAACTCGGAATGTAGGACTAAGATGCGACTATAAGACTTGTTCCTATGGAAATTCTGGGATTTGTTCAATAGGGTCTGGGAATTTTAAAACCAAGCCATTTCTCAAGGAATTCGTATGAAACTCGGAATGTAGGACTAATATGTGACTATAAGACTTGTTCC
The DNA here is from genome assembly GCA_947095585.1 of Nephrocerus scutellatus. Lineage (NCBI taxonomy): Eukaryota > Metazoa > Arthropoda > Insecta > Diptera > Pipunculidae > Nephrocerus > Nephrocerus scutellatus. The sequence continues at coordinate 37,410,444 of OX352762.1, forward strand.
TATGGACATTCTGGGATCTGGCCAATAGGGTCTGGGATTTTTGGAACCAAGCCATTTCTCAAGGGATTCGTATGAAACTCGGATTGTAGGACTAATATGTGACTATAAGACGTGTTCCTATGGAAATTCAGGGACCTGGCCAATAGGGTCTGGGATTTTTGGAACCAAGCCATTTCCCAAGAGATTCGCATGAAACTCGGAATGTAGGACTAATATGTGACTATAAGACTTGTTCCTATGGAAATTCTGGAATATGATCATTATTGTCTGGAATTTATGGAATAAAGCAATTTCTCAAGCGATTTGCATGAAACTTGGAATGTAGGACTAATATGTGACTATAAGACTTGTTCCTATGGAAATTCTGGAATATGATCATTATTGTCTGGAATTTCTGGAATAAAGCAATTTCTCCAGCGATTTGCATGAAAGTCGGAATGTAGGACTATGATGCGACTATAAGACTTGTTCCTATGGAAATTCTAGGATCTGGCCAAAGAGTCTGGGATTTTTGGAACCAAGCCATTTCTCAAGGGATTCGTATGAAACTCGAAATGTAGGACTAATATGTGACTATAAGACTTGTTTCTATGGAAATTCTGGAATATGATTATTATGGTCTGGAATTTCTGGAGCAAATCAATTTCTCAAGCGATTCGCATGAAATTCGGAATATAGGACAAAAATGCGACTATAAGATTTGTTCCTATGGAAATTCTGGGATCCGGCCAATAGGGTCTGGGATTTTTGGAACCAAGCCATTTCCCAAGCTATTCGCATGAAATTCGGAATGTAGGACAAATATGTGACTATAAGACTTGTTCCTATGGAAATTCTGGGATCTGGCCAATAGGGTCTGGGATTTTTGGAACCAAGCCATTTCCCAAGCGATTCGCATGAAATTCGGAATGTAGGACTAATATGTGACTATAAGACTTGTTCCTATGGAATTTCTGGGATCTGGCCAATAGGGTCTGGGATTTTTGGAACCAAGCCATTTCTCAAGGGATTCGTATGAAACTCGGAATGTAGGACTTATATGTGACTATAAGACTTGTTCCTATGGAAATTCTGGGATCTGGCCAATAGGGTCTGGGATTTTTGGAACCAAGCCATTTCTCAAGGGATTCGTATGAAACTCGGAATGTAGGACTAATATGTGACTATAAGACTTGTTCCTATGGAAATTCTGGAATATGATTATTACGGTCTGGAATATCTGGAGCAAATCAATTTCTCAAGCGATTCGCATGAAATTCGGAATGTAGGACTAAGATGCGGCTATAAGACTTGTTCCTATGGAAATTCTGGGATCTGGTCAATAGGGTCTGGGATTTTTGGAACCATGCCATTTCTCAAAGGATTCGTATGAAACTCGGAATGTAGGACTAATATGTGACTATCAGACTTGTTCCTATGGAAATTCTTGAATATGATCATTATTGTCTGGAATTTCTGGAGCAAATAAATTTCTCAAGCTATTCGCATGAAATTCGGAATGTAGGACTAAGATGCGACTATAAGACTTGTTCCTATGGAAATTCTGGGATCTGGCCAATAGGGTCTGGGATTTTTGAAACCAAGCCATTTCTCAAGGGATTCGTATGAAACTCGGAATGTAGGACTAATATGTGACTATAAGACTTGTTCCTATGGAAATTCTGGGATCTGGCCAATAGGGTCTGGGATTTTTGGAACCAAGCCATTTCTCAAGGGATTCGTATGAAACTCGGAATGTAGGACTAATATGTGACTATAAGACTTGTTCCTATGGAAATTCTGGAATATGATTATTATGGTCTGGAATTTCTGAAGCAAATCAATTTCTCAAGCGATTCGCATGAAATTCGGAATGTAGGACTAAGATGCGACTATAAGACTTGTTCCTATGGAAATTCTGGGATCTGGCCAATAGGGTCTGCGATTTTTGAAACCAAGCCATTTCTCAAGGGATTCGTATGAAACTCGGAATGTAGGACTAATATGTCACTATAAGACTTGTTCCTATGGAAATTCTGGGATCTGGCCAATAGGGTCTGGGATTTTTGGAACCAAGCCATTTCTCAAGGGATTCGTATGAAACTCGGAATGTAGGACTAATATGTGACTATAAGACTTGTTCCTATGGAAATTCTGGGATCTGGCCAATAGGGTCTGGGATTTTTGGAACCAAGCCATTTTTCAAGGGATTCGTATGAAACTCGGAATGTAGGACTAATATGTGACTATAAGACTTGTTCCTATGGAAATTCTGGGATCTGGCCAACAGGGTCTGGGATTTTTGGAACCAAGCCATTTCTCAAGGGATTCGTATGAAACTCGGAATGTAGGACTAATATGTGACTATAAGACTTGTTCCTATGGAAATTCTGGAATATGATCATTATTGTCTGGAATTTCTGGAATAAAGCAATTTCTCAAGCGATTTGCATGAAACTCGGAATGTAGGACTAAGATGCGACTATAAGACTTGTTCCTATGGAAATTCTGGGATTTGGCCAATAGGGTCTGCGAATTTTGGAACCAAGCCATTTCTCAAGAAATTCGTATGAAACTCGGAATGTAGGACTAATATGTGACTATAAGACTTGTTCCTATGGAAATTCTGGGATCTGGCCAATAGGGTCTGGGATTTTTGGAACCAAGCCATTTCTCAAGGGATTCGTATGAAACTCGGATTGTACGACTAATATGTGACTATAAGACGTGTTCCTATGGAAATTCAGGGACCTGGCCAATAGGGTCTGGGATTTTTGGAACCAAGCCATTTCCCAAGAGATTCGCATGAAACTCGGAATGTAGGACTAATATGTGACTATAAGACTTGTTCCTATGGAAATTCTGGAATATGATCATTATTGTCTGGAATTTATGGAATAAAGCAATTTCTCAAGCGATTTGCATGAAACTTGGAATGTAGGACTAATATGTGACTATAAGACTTGTTCCTATGGAAATTCTGGAATATGATCATTATTGTCTGGAATTTCTGGCATAAAGCAATTTCTCAAGCGATTTGCATGAAAGTCGGAATGTAGGACTATGATGCGACTATAAGACTTGTTCCTATGGAAATTCTAGGATCTGGCCAAAGAGTCTGGGATTTTTGGAACCAAGCCATTTCTCAAGGGATTCGTATGAAACTCGAAATGTAGGACTAATATGTGACTATAAGACTTGTTTCTATGGAAATTTTGGAATATGATTATTATGGTCTGGAATTTCTGGAGCAAATCAATTTCTCAAGCGATTCGCATGAAATTCGGAATGTAGGACTAATATGTGACTATAAGACTTGTTCCTATGGAAATTCTGGGATCTGGCCAATAGGGTCTGGGATTTTTGGAACCAAGCCATTTCCCAAGCGATTCGCATGAAATTCGGAATGTAGGACTAATATGTGACTATAAGACTTGTTCCTATGGAATTTCTGGGATCTGGCCAATAGGGTCTAGGATTTTTGGAACCAAGCCATTTCTCAAGGGATTCGTATGAAACTCGGAATGTAGGACTTATATGTGACTATAAGACTTGTTCCTATGGAAATTCTGGGATCTGGCCAATAGGGTCTGGGATTTTTGGAACCAAGCCATTTCTCAAGGGATTCGTATGAAACTCGGAATGTAGGAATAATATGTGACTATAAGACTTGTTCCTATGGAAATTCTGGAATATGATTATTATGGTCTGGAATTTCTGGAGCAAATCAATTTCTCAAGCGATTCGCATGAAATTCGGAATGTAGGACTAAGATGCGGCTATAAGACTTGTTCCTATGGAAATTCTGGGATCTGGTCAATAGGGTCTGGGATTTTTGGAACCATGCCATTTCTCAAAGGATTCGTATGAAACTCGGAATGTAGGACTAATATGTGACTATAAGACTTGTTCCTATGGAAATTCTGGGATCTGGCCAATAGGGCCTGGGATTTTGGAACCAAGCCATTTCTCAAGGGATTCGTATGAAACTCGGAATGTAGGACTAATATGTGACTATAAGACTTGTTCCGATGGAAATTCTGGGATCTGGCCAATAGGGTCTGGGATTTTTGGAACCAAGCCATTTCTCAAGGGATTCGTATGAAACTCGGAATGTAGGACTAATATGTGACTATAAGACTTGTTCCTATGGAAATTCTGGGATATGATCATTATTGTCTGGAATTTCTGGAATAAAGCAACTTCTCAAGCGATTTGCATGAAACTCGGAATGTAGGACTAAGATGCGACTATAAGACTTGTTCCTATGGAAATTCTGGAATATGATCATTATTGTCTGGAATTTCTGGAATAAAGCAATTTCTCAAGCGATTTGCATGAAACTCGGAATTTAGGACTAATATGTGACTATAAGACTTGTTCCTATGGAAATTCTGGGATCTGGCCAATAGGGTCTGGGATTTTTGGAACCAAGCCATTTCTCAAGGGATTCGTATGAAACTCGGAATGTAGGACTAATATGTGACTATAAGACTTGTTCCTATGGAAATTCTGGGATCTGGCCAACAGGGTCTGGGATTTTTGGAACCAAGCCATTTCTCAAGGGATTCGTATGAAACTCGGAATGTAGGACTAATATGTGATTATAAGACTTGTTCCTATGGAAATTCTGGGATCTGGCCAATAGGGTCTGGGATTTTTGGAACCAAGCCATTTCTCAAGGGATTCGTATGAAACTCGGAATGTAGGACTAATATGTGACTATAAGACTTGTTTCTATGGAAATTCTGGGATCTGGCCAATAGGGTCTGGGATTTTTGGAACCAAGCCATTTCTCAAGGGATTCGTATTAAACTCGGAATGTAGGACTAATATGTGACTATAAGACTTGTTCCTATGGAAATTCAGGGATCTGGCCAATAGGGTCTGGGATTTTTGGAACCAAGCCATTTCTCAAGGGATTCGCATGAAACTCGGAATGTAGGACTAAGATGTGACTATAAGACTTGATCCTATGGAAATTCTGGGATCTGGCCAATAGGGTCTAGGATTTTTGGAACCAAGCCATTTCTCAAGGGATTCGTATGAAACTCGGAATGTAGGACTAATATGTGACTATCAGACTTGTTCCTATGGAAATTCTGGAATATGATCATTATTGTCTGGAATTTCTGGAGCAAATAAATTTCTCAAGCTATTCGCATGAAATTCGGAATGTAGGACTAAGATGCGACTGTAAGACTTGTTCCTATGGAAATTCTGGGATCTGGTCAATTGGGTCTGGGATTTTTGGAACCAAGCCATTTCTCAAGGGATTCGTATGAAACTCGGAATGTAGGACTAATATGTGACTATAAGACTTGTTCCTATGGAAATTCTGGAATATGATTATTAAGGTCTGGAATTTCTGAAGCAAATCAATTTATCAAGCGATTCGCATGAATTTCGGAATGTAGGACTAAGATGCGACTATAAGACTTGTTCCTATGGAAATTATGGGATCTGGCCAATAGGGTCTGGGATTTTTGAAACCAAGCCATTTCTCAAGGGATTCGTATGAAACTCGGAATGTAGGACTAATATGTGACTATAAGACTTGTTCCTATGGATATTCGGGGATCTGGCCAATAGGGTCTGGGATTTTTGGAACCAAGCCATTTCTCAAGGGATTCGTATGAAACTCGGAATGTAGGACTAGTATGTGACTATAAGACTTGTTCCTATGGAAATTCTGGGATATGATCATTATTGTCTGGAATTTCTGGAATAAAGCAATTTCTCAAGCGATTTGCATGAAACTCGGAATGTAGGACTAAGATGTGACTATAAGACTTGTTCCTATGGAAATTCTGGAATATGATCATTATTGTCTGGAATTTCTGGAATAAAGCAATTTCTCAAGCGATTTGCATGAAACTCGGAATTTAGGACTAATATGTGACTATAAGACTTGTTCCTATGGAAATTCTGGGATCTGGCCAATAGGGTCTGTGATTTTTGGAACCAAGCCATTTCTCAAGGGATTCGTATGAAACTCGGAATGTAGGACTAATATGTGACTATAAGACTTGTTCCTATGGAAATTCTGGGATATGATCATTATTGTCTGGAATTTCTGGAATAAAGCAATTTCTCAAGCGATTTGCATGAAACTCGGAATGTAGGACTAAGATGCGACTATAAGACTTGTTCCTATGGAAATTCTGGAATATGATCATTATTGTCTGGAATTTCTGGAATAAAGCAATTTCTCAAGCGATTTGCATGAAACTCGGAATTTAGGACTAATATGTGACTATAAGACTTGTTCCTATGGAAATTCTGGGATCTGGCCAATAGGGTCTGGGATTTTTGGAACCAAGCCATTTCTCAAGGGATTCGTATGAAACTCGGAATGTAGGACTAATATGTGACTATAAGACTTGTTCCTATGGAAATTCTGGGATCTGGCCAATAGGGTCTGGGATTTTTGGAACCAAGCCATTTTTCAAGTGATTCGTATGAAACTCGGAATGTAGGACTAATATGTGACTATAAGACTTGTTCCTATGGAAATTCTGGGATCTGGCCAACAGGGTCTGGGATTTTTGGAACCAAGCCATTTCTCAAGGGATTCGTATGAAACTCGGAATGTAGGACTAATATGTGACTATAAGACTTGTTCCTATGGAAATTCTGGAATATGATCATTATTGTCTGGAATTTCTGGAATAAAGCAATTTCTCAAGCGATTTGCATGAAACTCGGAATGTAGGACTAAGATGCGACTATAAGACTTGTTCCTATGGAAATTCTGGGATTTGGCCAATAGGGTCTGGGAATTTTGGAACCAAGCCATTTCTCAAGGAATTCGTATGAAACTCGGAATGTAGGACTAATATGTGACTATAAGACTTGTTCCTATGGAAATTCTGGGATCTGGCCAATAGGGTCTGGGATTTTTGGAACCAAGCCATTTCTCAAGGGATTCGTATGAAACTCGGATTGTAGGACTAATATGTGACTATAAGACGTGTTCCTATGGAAATTCAGGGACCTGGCCAATAGGGTCTGGGATTTTTGGAACCAAGCCATTTCCCAAGAGATTCGCATGAAACTCGGAATGTAGGACTAATATGTGACTATAAGACTTGTTCCTATGGAAATTCTGGAAGATGATCATTATTGTCTGGAATTTATGGAATAAAGCAATTTCTCAAGCGATTTGCATGAAACTTGGAATGTAGGACTAATATGTGACTATAAGACTTGTTCCTATGGAAATTCTGGAATATGATCATTATTGTCTGGAATTTCTGGAATAAAGCAATTTCTCAAGCGATTTGCATGAAAGTCGGAATGTAGGACTATGATGCGACTATAAGACTTGTTCCTATGGAAATTCTAGGATCTGGCCAAAGAGTCTGGGATTTTTGGAACCAAGCCATTTCTCAAGGGATTCGTATGAAACTCGAAATGTAGGACTAATATGTGACTATAAGACTTGTTTCTATGGAAATTTTGGAATATGATTATTATGGTCTGGAATTTCTGGAGCAAATCAATTTCTCAAGCGATTCGCATGAAATTCGGAATATAGGACTAAAATGCGACTTTAAGATTTGTTCCTATGGAAATTCTGGGATCCGGCCAATAGGGTCTGAGATTTTTGGAACCAAGCCATTTCCCAAGCTATTCGCATGAAATTCGGAATAGAGGACTAATATGCGACTATAAGACTTGTTCCTATGGAAATTCTGGGATCTGGCCAATAGGGTCTGGGATTTTTGGAACCAAGCCATTTCCCAAGCGATTCGCATGAAATTCGGAATGTAGGACTAATATGTGACTATAAGACTTGTTCCTATGGAATTTCTGGGATCTGGCCAATAGGGTCTGGGATTTTTGGAACCAAGCCGTTTCTCAAGGGATTCGTATGAAACTCGGAATGTAGGACTTATATGTGACTATAAGACTTGTTCTTATGGAAATTCTGGGATCTGGCCAATAGGGTCTGGGATTTTTGGAACCAAGCCATTTCTCAAGGGATTCGTATGAAACTCGGAATGTAGGACTAATATTTGACTATAAGACTTGTTCCTATGGAAATTCTGGAATATGATTATTATGGTCTGGAATTTCTGGAGCAAATCAATTTCTCAAGCGATTCGCATGAAATTCGGAATGTAGGACTAAGATGCGACTGTAAGACTTGTTCCTATGGAAATTCTGGGATCTGGTCAATTGGGTCTGGGATTTTTGGAACCAAGCCATTTCTCAAGGGATTCGTATGAAACTCGGAATGTAGGACTAATATGTGACTTTAAGACTTGTTCCTATGGAAATTCTGGAATATGATTATTATGGTCTGGAATTTCTGAAGCAAATCAATTTATCAAGCGATTCGCATGAATTTCGGAATGTAGGACTAAGATGCGACTATAAGACTTGTTCCTATGGAAATTATGGGATCTGGCCAATAGGGTCTGGGATTTTTGAAACCAAGCCATTTCTCAAGGGATTCGTATGAAACTCGGAATGTAGGACTAATATGTGACTATAAGACTTGTTCCTATGGATATTCGGGGATCTGGCCAATAGGGTCTGGGATTTTTGGAACCAAGCCATTTCTCAAGGGATTCGTATGAAACTCGGAATGTAGGACTAGTATGTGACTATAAGACTTGTTCCTATGGAAATTCTGGGATATGATCATTATTGTCTGGAATTTCTGGAATAAAGCAATTTCTCAAGCGATTTGCATGAAACTCGGAATGTAGGACTAAGATGCGACTATAAGACTTGTTCCTATGGAAATTCTGGAATATGATCATTATTGTCTGGAATTTCTGGAATAAAGCAATTTCTCAAGCGATTTGCATGAAACTCGGAATTTAGGACTAATATGTGACTATAAGACTTGTTCCTATGGAAATTCTGGGATCTGGCCAATAGGGTCTGTGATTTTTGGAACCAAGCCATTTCTCAAGGGATTCCTATGAAACTCGGAATGTAGGACTAATATGTGACTATAAGACTTGTTCCTATGGAAATTCTGGGATATGATCATTATTGTCTGGAATTTCTGGAATAAAGCAATTTCTCAAGCGATTTGCATGAAACTCGGAATGTAGGACTAAGATGCGACTATAAGACTTGTTCCTATGGAAATTCTGGAATATGATCATTATTGTCTGGAATTTCTGGAATAAAGCAATTTCTCAAGCGATTTGCATGAAACTCGGAATTTAGGAATAATATGTGACTATAAGACTTGTTCCTATGGAAATTCTGGGATCTGGCCAATAGGGTCTGGGATTTTTGGAACCAAGCCATTTCTCAAGGGATTCGTATGAAACTCGGAATGTAGGACTAATATGTGACTATAAGACTTGTTCCTATGGAAATTCTGGGATCTGGCCAATAGGGTCTGGGATTTTTGGAACCAAGCCATTTTTCAAGGGATTCGTATGAAACTCGGAATGTAGGACTAATATGTGACTATAAGACTTGTTCCTATGGAAATTCTGGGATCTGGCCAACAGGGTCTGGGATTTTTGGAACCAAGCCATTTCTCAAGGGATTTGTATGAAACTCGGAATGTAGGACTAATATGTGACTATAAGACTTGTTCCTATGGAAATTCTGGAATATGATCATTATTGTCTGGAATTTCTGGAATAAAGCAATTTCTCAAGCGATTTGCATGAAACTCGGAATGTAGGACTAAGATGCGACTATAAGACTTGTTCCTATGGAAATTCTGGGATTTGGCCAATAGGGTCTGGGAATTTTGGAACCAAGCCATTTCTCAAGGAATTCGTATGAAACTCGGAATGTAGGACTAATATGTGACTATAAGACTTGTTCCTATGGAAATTCTGGGATCTGGCCAATAGGGTCTGGGATTTTTGGAACCAAGCCATTTCTCAAGGGATTCGTATGAAACTCGGATTGTAGGACTAATATGTGACTATAAGACGTGTTCCTATGGAAATTCAGGGACCTGGCCAATAGGGTCTGGGATTTTTGGAACCAAGCCATTTCCCAAGAGATTCGCATGAAACTCGGAATGTAGGACTAATATGTGACTATAAGACTTGTTCCTATGGAAATTCTGGAAGATGATCATTATTGTCTGGAATTTATGGAATAAAGCAATTTCTCAAGCGATTTGCATGAAACTTGGAATGTAGGACTAATATGTGACTATAAGACTTGTTCCTATGGAAATTCTGGAATATGATCATTATTGTCTGGAATTTCTGGAATAAAGCAATTTCTCAAGCGATTTGCATGAAAGTCGGAATGTAGGACTATGATGCGACTATAAGACTTGTTCCTATGGAAATTCTAGGATCTGGCCAAAGAGTCTGGGATTTTTGGAACCAAGCCATTTCTCAAGGGATTCGTATGAAACTCGAAATGTAGGACTAATATGTGACTATAAGACTTGTTTCTATGGAAATTTTGGAATATGATTATTATGGTCTGGAATTTCTGGAGCAAATCAATTTCTCAAGCGATTCGCATGAAATTCGGAATATAGGACTAAAATGCGACTTTAAGATTTGTTCCTATGGAAATTCTGGGATCCGGCCAATAGGGTCTGGGATTTTTGGAACCAAGCCATTTCCCAAGCTATTCGCATGAAATTCGGAATAGAGGACTAATATGCGACTATAAGACTTGTTCCTATGGAAATTCTGGGATCTGGCCAATAGGGTCTGGGATTTTTGGAACCAAGCCATTTCCCAAGCGATTCGCATGAAATTCGGAATGTAGGACTAATATGTGACTATAAGACTTGTTCCTATGGAATTTCTGGGATCTGGCCAATAGGGTCTGGGATTTTTGGAACCAGGCCGTTTCTCAAGGGATTCGTATGAAACTCGGAATGTAGGACTTATATGTGACTATAAGACTTGTTCTTATGGAAATTCTGGGATCTGGCCAATAGGGTCTGGGATTTTTGGAACCAAGCCATTTCTCAAGGGATTCGTATGAAACTCGGAATGTAGGACTAATATTTGACTATAAGACTTGTTCCTATGGAAATTCTGGAATATGATTATTATGGTCTGGAATTTCTGGAGCAAATCAATTTCTCAAGCGATTCGCATGAAATTCGGAATGTAGGACTAAGATGCGGCTATAAGACTTGTTCCTATGGAAATTCTGGGATCTGGCCAATAGGGTCTGGGATTTTTGGAACCAAGCCATTTCCCAAGAGATTCGCATGAAACTCGGAATGTAGGACTAATATGTGACTATAAGACTTGTTCCTATGGAAATTCTGGGATCTGGCCAATAGGGTCTGGGATTTTGGAACCAAGCCATTTCTCAAGGGATTCGTATGAAACTCGGAATGTAGGACTAATATGTGACTATAAGACTTGTTCCGATGGAAATTCTGGGATCTGGCCAATAGGGTCTGGGATTTTTGGAACCAAGCCATTTCCCAAGAGATTCGCATGAAACTCGGAATGTAGGACTAAGATGCGACTATAAGACTTGTTCCTATGGAAATTCTGGGATTTGGCCAATAGGGTCTGGGATTTTTGGAACCAAGCCATTTCTCAAGGGATTCGTATGAAACTCGGAATGTAGGACTAATATGTGACTGTAAGATTTGTTCCTATGGAAATTCTGGGATCTGGCTAATAGGGTCTGGGATTTTTGGATTCAAGCTATTTCTCAAGGGATTCGTATGAAACTCGGAATTTAGGACTAATATGTGACTATAAGACTTGTTCCTATGGAAATTCTGGGATCTGGCCAATAGGGTCTGGGATTTTTGGAACCAAGCCATTTCTCAAGGGATTCGTATGAAACTCGGAATGTAGGACTAATATGTGACTATAAGACTTGTTCCAATGGAAATTCTGGGATCTGGCCAATAGGGTCTGGGATTTTCGGAACCAAGCCATTTCCCAAGAGATTCGCATGAAACTCGGAATGTAGGACTAATATGTGACTATCAGACTTGTTCCTATGGAAATTCTGGGATCTGGCCAATAGGGTCTGGGATTTTTGGAACCAAGCCATTTCTGATGGGATTCGTATGAAACTCGGAATGTAGGACTAATATGTGACTATAAGACTTGTTCCTATGGAAATTCTGGGATCTGGCCAATAGGGTCTGGGATTTTGGAACCAAGCCATTTCTCATGGGATTCGTATGAAACTAGGAATGTAGGACTAAGATGTGACTATAAGACTTGTTCCTATGGAAATTCTGAGATCTGGCCAATAGGGTCTGGGATTTTTGGAACCAAGTCATTTCTCAAGGGATTCGTATGAAACTCGGAATGTAGGACTAATATGTGACTATAAGACTTGTTCCTATGGAAATTCTGGGATATGATCATTATTGTCTGGAATTTCTGGAATAAAGCAATTTCTCAAGCGATTTGCATGAAACTCGGAATGTAGGACTAAGATGCGACTATAAGACTTGTTCCTATGGAAATTCTGGAATATGATCATTATTGTCTGGAATTTCTGGAATAAAGCAATTTCTCAAGCGATTTGCATGAAACTCGGAATTTAGGACTAATATGTGACTATAAGACTTGTTCCTATGGAAATTCTGGGATCTGGCCAATAGGGTCTGGGATTTTTGCAACCAAGCCATTTCTCAAGGGATTCGTATGAAACTCGGAATGTAGGACTAATATGTGACTATAAGACTTGTTCCTATGGAAATTCTGGGATCTGGCCAATAGGGTCTGGGATTTTTGGAACCAAGCCATTTCTCAAGGGATTCGTATGAAACTCGGAATGTAGGACTAATATGTGACTATAAGACTTGTTCCTATGGAAATTCTGGGATCTGGCCAACAGGGTCTGGGATTTTTGGAACCAAGCCATTTCTCAAGGGATTCGTATGAAATTCGGAATGTAGGACTAAGATGCGACTATAAGACTTGTTCCTATGGAAATTCTGGGATTTGGCCAATAGGGTCTGGGAATTTTGGAACCAAGCCATTTCTCAAGGAATTCGTATGAAACTCGGAATGTAGGACTAATATGTGACTATAAGAATTGTTCCTATGGAAATTCTGGGATCTGGCCAATAGGGTCTGGGATTTTTGGAACCAAGCCATTTCTCAAGGGACTCGTATGAAACTCGGAATTTAGGACTAATATGTGACTATAAGACTTGTTCCTATGGAAATTCTGGAATATGATCATTATTGTCTGGAATTTATGGAATAAAGCAATTTCTCAAGCGATTTGCATGAAACTTGGAATGTAGGACTAATATGTGACTATAAGACTTGTTCCTATGGAAATTCTGGAATATGATCATTATTGTCTGGAATTTCTGGAATAAAGCAATTTCTCAAGCGATTTGCCTGAAAGTCGGAATGTAGGACTATGATGCGACTATAAGACTTGTTCCTATGGAAATTCTAGGATCTGGCCAAAGAGTCTGGGATTTTTGGAACCAAGCCATTTCTCAAGGGATTCGTATGAAACTTGGAATGAAGGACTAATATGTGACTATAAGACTTGTTCCTATGGAAATTCTGGGATCTGGCTAATAGGGTCTGGGATTTTTGGATTCAAGCTATTTCTCAAGGGATTCGTATGAAACTCGGAATTTAGGACTAATATGTGACTATAAGACTTGTTCCTATGGAAATTCTGGGATCTGGCTAATAGGGTCTGGGATTTTTGGAACCAAGCCATTTCTCAAGGGATTCGTATGAAACTCGGAATGTAGGACTAATATGTGACTATAAGACTTGTTCCTATGGAAATTCTGGGATCTGGCCAATAGGGTCTGGGATTTTTGGAACCAAGCCATTTCCCAAGAGATTCGCATGAAACTCGGAATGTAGGACTAATATGTGACTATCAGACTTGTTCCTATGGAAATTCTGGGATCTGGCCAATAGGGTCTGGGATTTTTGGAACCAAGCCATTTCTGATGGGATTCGTATGAAACTCGGAATGTAGGACTAAGATGTGACTATAAGACTTGTTCCTATGGAAATTCTGGGATCTGGGATTTTTGGAACCAAGCCATTTCTCAAGGGATTCGTATGAAACTCGGAATGTAGGCTTAATATGTGACTATAAGACTTGTTTCTATGGAAATTCTGGGATCTGGCCAATAGGGTCTGGGATTTTTGGAACCAAGCCATTTCTCAAGGGATTCGTATGAAACTCGGAATGTAGGACTAATATGTGACTATAAGACTTGTTCCTATGGAAATTCAGGGATCTGGCCAATAGGGTCTGGGATTTTTGGAACCAAGCCATTTCTCAAGGGATTCGTATGAAACTCGGAATGTAGGACTAATATGTGACTATAAGACTTGTTCCTATGGAAATTCTGGAACATGATCATTATTGTCTGGGATTTTTGGAACCAAACCATTTCTGAAGGGATTCGTATGAAACTCGGAAAGTAGGACTAATATGTGACTATAAGACTTGTTCCTATGGAAATTCTGGGATCTGGCCAACAGAATTCAAGCATGAAAGTCGGAATGTAGGACTATGATGCGACTATAAGACTTGTTCCTATGGAATTCTAGGATCTGGCCAAAGAGTCTGGGATTTTTGGAACCAAGCCATTTCTCAAGGGATTCGTATGAAACTTGGAATGTAGGACTAATATGTGACTATAAGACTTGTTCCTATGGAAATTCTGGGATCTGGCTAATAGGGTCTGGGATTTTTGGATTCAAGCTATTTCTCAAGGGATTCGTATAAAACTCGGAATTTAGGACTAATATGTGACTATAAGACTTGTTCCTATGGAAATTCTGGGATCTGGCTAATAGGGTCTGGGATTTTTGGAACCAAGCCATTTCTCAAGGGATTCGTATGAAACTCGGAATGTAGGACTAATATGTGACTATAAGAGTTGTTCCTATGGAAATTCTGGGATCTGGCCAATAGGGTCTGGGATTTTTGGAACCAAGCCATTTCCCAAGAGATTCGCATGAAACTCGGAATGTAGGACTAATATGTGACTATCAGACTTGTTCCTATGGAAATTCTGGGATCTGGCCAATAGGGTCTGGGATTTTTGGAACCAAGCCATTTCTGATGGAATTCGTATGAAACTCGGAATGTAGGACTAAGATGTGACTATAAGACTTGTTCCTATGGAAATTCTGGGATCTGGCCAATAGGGTCTGGGAATTTTGGAACCAAGCCATTTCTCAAGGGATTCGTATGAAACTCGGAATGTAGGATTAATATGTGACTATAAGACTTGTTTCTATGGAAATTCTGGGATCTGGCTAATAGGGTCTGGGATTTTTGGAACCAAGCCATTTCTCAAGGGATTCGTATGAAACTCGGAATGTAGGACTAATATGTGACTATAAGACTTGTTCCTATGGAAATTCAGGGATCTGGCCAATAGGGTCTGGGATTTTTGGAACAAAGCCATTTCTCAAGGGATTCGTATGAAACTCGGAATGTAGGACTAATATGTGACTATAAGACTTGTTCCTATAGAAATTCTGGAATATGATCATTATTGTCTGGGATTTTTGGAACCAAACCATTTCTCAAGGGATTCGTATGAAACTCGGAAAGTAGGACTAATATGTGACTATAAGACTTGTTCCTATGGAAATTCTGGGATCTGGCCAACAGGGTCTGGGATTTTTGGAACCAAGCCATTTCTCAAGGGATTCGTATGAAACTCGGAATGTAGGACTAATATGTGACTATAAGACTTGTTCCTATGGAAATTCTGGGATCTGGCCAATAGGGTCTGGGATTTTTGGAACCAAGCCATTTCTCAAGGGATTCGTATGAAACTCGGAATGTAGGACTAATATGTGACTATAAGACTTGTTTCTATGGAAATTCTGGGATCTGGCCAATAGGGTCTGGGATTTTTGGAACCAAGCCATTTCTCAAGGGATTCCTATGAAACTCGGAATGTAGGACTAATATGTGACTATAAGACTTGTTCCTATGGAAATTCAGGGATCTGGCCAATAGGGTCTGGGATTTTTGGAACCAAGCCATTTCCAAAGAGATTCGCATGAAACTCGGAATGTAGGACTAATATGTGACTATAAGACTTGATCCTATAGAAATTCTGGAATATGATCATTATTGTCTGGAATTTATGGAATAAAGCAATTTCTCAAGCGATTTGCATGAAACTTGGAATGTAGGACTAAGATGTTACTATAAGACTTGTTCCTATGGAAATTCTGGAATATGATCATTATTGTCTGGAATTTCTGGAGCAAATCAATTTCTCAAGCGATTCGCATAAAATTCGGAATGTAGGACTAATATGTGACTATAAGACTTGTTCCTATGGAAATTCTGGGATCTGGCCAATAGGGTCTGGGATTTTTGGAACCGAGCCATTTATCAAGGGATTCGTATGAAACTCGGAATGTAGGACTAATATGTGACTATAAGACTTGTTCCTATGGAAATTCTGGGATCTGGCCAACAGGGTCTGGGATTTTTGGAACCAAGCCATTTCTCAAGGGATTCGTATGAAACTCGGAATGTAGGACTAATATGTGACTATAAGACTTGTTCCTATGGAAATTCTGGAATATGATCATTATTGTCTGGAATTTCTGGAATAAAGCAATTTCTCAAGCGATTTGCATGAAACTCGGAATGTAGGACTAAGATGCGACTATAAGACTTGTTCCTATGGAAATTCTGGGATTTGTTCAATAGGGTCTGGGAATTTTAAAACCAAGCCATTTCTCAAGGAATTCGTATGAAACTCGGAATGTAGGACTAATATGTGACTATAAGACTTGTTCCTATGGAAATTCTGGGATCTGGCCAATAGGGTCTGGGATTTTTGGAACCAAGCCATTTCTCAAGGGATTCGTATGAAACTCGGATTGTAGGACTAATATGTGACTATAAGACGTGTTCCTATGGAAATTCAGGGACCTGGCCAATAGGGTCTGGGATTTTTGGAACCAAGCCATTTCCCAAGAGATTCGCATGAAACTCGGAATGTAGGACTAATATGTGACTATAAGACTTGTTCCTATGGAAATTCTGGAATATGATCATTAATGTCTGGAATTTATGGAATAAAGCAATTTCTCAAGCGATTTGCATGAAACTTGGAATGTAGGACTAATATGTGACTATAAGACTTGTTCCTATGGAAATTCTGGAATATGATCATTATTGTCTGGAATTTCTGGAATAAAGCAATTTCTCCAGCGATTTGCATGAAAGTCGGAATGTAGGACTATGATGCGACTATAAGACTTGTTCCTATGGAAATTCTAGGATCTGGCCAAAGAGTCTGGGATTTTTGGAACCAAGCCATTTCTCAAGGGATTCGTATGAAACTCGAAATGTAGGACTAATATGTGACTATAAGACTTGTTTCTATGGAAATTCTGGAATATGATTATTATGGTCTGGAATTTCTGGAGCAAATCAATTTCTCAAGCGATTCGCATGAAATTCGGAATATAGGACAAAAATGCGACTATAAGATTTGTTCCTATGGAAATTCTGGGATCCGGCCAATAGGGTCTGGGATTTTTGGAACCAAGCCATTTCCCAAGCTATTCGCATGAAATTCGGAATGTAGGACAAATATGTGACTATAAGACTTGTTCCTATGGAAATTCTGGGATCTGGCCAATAGGGTCCGGGATTTTTGGAACCAAGCCATTTCCCAAGCGATTCGCATGAAATTCGGAATGTAGGACTAATATGTGACTATAAGACTTGTTCCTATGGAATTTCTGGGATCTGGCCAATAGGGTCTGGGATTTTTGGAACCAAGCCATTTCTCAAGGGATTCGTATGAAACTCGGAATGTAGGACTTATATGTGACTATAAGACTTGTTCCTATGGAAATTCTGGGATCTGGCCAATAGGGTCTGGGATTTTTGGAACCAAGCCATTTCTCAAGGGATTCGTATGAAACTCGGAATGTAGGACTAATATGTGACTATAAGACTTGTTCCTATGGAAATTCTGGAATATGATTATTACGGTCTGGAATATCTGGAGCAAATCAATTTCTCAAGCGATTCGCATGAAATTCGGAATGTAGGACTAAGATGCGGCTATAAGACTTGTTCCTATGGAAATTCTGGGATCTGGTCAATAGGGTCTGGGATTTTTGGAACCATGCCATTTCTCAAAGGATTCGTATGAAACTCGGAATGTAGGACTAATATGTGACTATCAGACTTGTTCCTATGGAAATTCTTGAATATGATCATTATTGTCTGGAATTTCTGGAGCAAATAAATTTCTCAAGCTATTCGCATGAAATTCGGAATGTAGGACTAAGATGCGACTATAAGACTTGTTCCTATGGAAATTCTGGGATCTGGCCAATAGGGTCTGGGATTTTTGAAACCAAGCCATTTCTCAAGGGATTCGTATGAAACTCGGAATGTAGGACTAATATGTGACTATAAGACTTGTTCCTATGGAAATTCTGGGATCTGGCCAATAGGGTCTGGGATTTTTGGAACCAAGCCATTTCTCAAGGGATTCGTATGAAACTCGGAATGTAGGACTAATATGTGACTATAAGACTTGTTCCTATGGAAATTCTGGAATATGATTATTATGGTCTGGAATTTCTGAAGCAAATCAATTTCTCAAGCGATTCGCATGAAATTCGGAATGTAGGACTAAGATGCGACTATAAGACTTGTTCCTATGGAAATTCTGGGATCTGGCCAATAGGGTCTGCGATTTTTGAAACCAAGCCATTTCTCAAGGGATTCGTATGAAACTCGGAATGTAGGACTAATATGTCACTATAAGACTTGTTCCTATGGAAATTCTGGGATCTGGCCAATAGGGTCTGGGATTTTTGGAACCAAGCCATTTCTCAAGGGATTCGTATGAAACTCGGAATGTAGGACTAATATGTGACTATAAGGCTTGTTCCTATGGAAATTCTGGGATCTGGCCAATAGGGTCTGGGATTTTTGGAACCAAGCCATTTTTCAAGGGATTCGTATGAAACTCGGAATGTAGGACTAATATGTGACTATAAGACTTGTTCCTATGGAAATTCTGGGATCTGGCCAACAGGGTCTGGGATTTTTGGAACCAAGCCATTTCTCAAGGGATTCGTATGAAACTCGGAATGTAGGACTAATATGTGACTATAAGACTTGTTCCTATGGAAATTCTGGAATATGATCATTATTGTCTGGAATTTCTGGAATAAAGCAATTTCTCAAGCGATTTGCATGAAACTCGGAATGTAGGACTAAGATGCGACTATAAGACTTGTTCCTATGGAAATTCTAGGATTTGGCCAATAGGGTCTGGGAATTTTGGAACCAAGCCATTTCTCAAGGAATTCGTATGAAACTCGGAATGTAGGACTAATATGTGACTATAAGACTTGTTCCTATGGAAATTTTGGGATCTGGCCAATAGGGTCTGGGATTTTTGGAACCAAGCCATTTCTCAAGGGATTCGTATGAAACTCGGATTGTACGACTAATATGTGATTATAAGACGTGTTCCTATGGAAATTCAGGGACCTGGCCAATAGGGTCTGGGATTTTTGGAACCAAGCCATTTCCCAAGAGATTCGCATGAAACTCGGAATGTAGGACTAATATGTGACTATAAGACTTGTTCCTATGGAAATTCTGGAATATGATCATTATTGTCTGGAATTTATGGAATAAAGCAATTTCTCAAGCGATTTGCATGAAACTTGGAATGTAGGACTAATATGTGACTATAAGACTTGTTCCTATGGAAATTCTGGAATATGATCATTATTGTCTGGAATTTCTGGCATAAAGCAATTTCTCAAGCGATTTGCATGAAAGTCGGAATGTAGGACTATGATGCGACTATAAGACTTGTTCCTATGGAAATTCTAGGATCTGGCCAAAGAGTCTGGGATTTTTGGAACCAAGCCATTTCTCAAGGGATTCGTATGAAACTCGAAATGTAGGACTAATATGTGACTATAAGACTTGTTTCTATGGAAATTTTGGAATATGATTATTATGGTCTGGAATTTCTGGAGCAAATCAATTTCTCAAGCGATTCGCATGAAATTCGGAATATAGGACTAAAATGCGACTATAAGATTTGTTCCTTTGGAAATTCTGGGATCCGGCCAATAGGGTCTGGGATTTTTGGAACCAAGCCATTTCCCAAGCTATTCGCATGAAATTCGGAATGTAGGACTAATATGTGACTATAAGACTTGTTCCTATGGAAATTCTGGGATCTGGCCAATAGGGTCTGGGATTTTTGGAACCAAGCCATTTCCCAAGCGATTCGCATGAAATTCGGAATGTAGGACTAATATGCGACTATAAGACTTGTTCCTATGGAATTTCTGGGATCTGGCCAATAGGGTCTAGGATTTTTGGAACCAAGCCATTTCTCAAGGGATTCGTATGAAACTCGGAATGTAGGACTTATATGTGACTATAAGAATTGTTCCTATGGAAATTCTGGGATCTGGCCAATAGGGTCTGGGATTTTTGGAACCAAGCCATTTCTCAAGGGATTCGTATGAAACTCGGAATGTAGGAATAATATGTGACTATAAGACTTGTTCCTATGGAAATTCTGGAATATGATTATTATGGTCTGGAATTTCTGGAGCAAATCAATTTCTCAAGCGATTCGCATGAAATTCGGAATGTAGGACTAAGATGCGGCTATAAGACTTGTTCCTATGGAAATTCTGGGATCTGGTCAATAGGGTCTGGGATTTTTGGAACCATGCCATTTCTCAAAGGATTCGTATGAAACTCGGAATGTAGGACTAATATGTGACTATAAGACTTGTTCCTATGGAAATTCTGGGATCTGGCCAATAGGGCCTGGGATTTTGGAACCAAGCCATTTCTCAAGGGATTCGTATGAAACTCGGAATGTAGGACTAATATGTGACTATAAGACTTGTTCCGATGGAAATTCTGGGATCTGGCCAATAGGGTCTGGGATTTTTGGAACCAAGCCATTTCTCAAGGGATTCGTATGAAACTCGGAATGTAGGACTAATATGTGACTATAAGACTTGTTCCTATGAAAATTCTGGGATATGATCATTATTGTCTGGATTTTCTGGAATAAAGCAATTTCTCAAGCGATTTGCATGAAACTCGGAATGTAGGACTAAGATGCGACTATAAGACTTGTTCCTATGGAAATTCTGGAATATGATCATTATTGTCTGGAATTTCTGGAATAAAGCAATTTCTCAAGCGATTTGCATGAAACTCGGAATTTAGGACTAATATGTGACTATAAGACTTGTTCCTATGGAAATTCTGGGATCTGGCCAACAGGGTCTGGGATTTTTGGAACCAAGCCATTTCTCAAGGGATTCGTATGAAACTCGGAATGTAGGACTAATATGTGATTATAAGACTTGTTCCTATGGAAATTCTGGGATCTGGCCAATAGGGTCTGGGATTTTTGGAACCAAGCCATTTCTCAAGGGATTCGTATGAAACTCGGAATGTAGGACTAATATGTGACTATAAGACTTGTTTCTATGGAAATTCTGGGATCTGGCCAATAGGGTCTGGGATTTTTGGAACCAAGCCATTTCTCAAGGGATTCGTATTAAACTCGGAATGTAGGACTAATATGTGACTATAAGACTTGTTCCTATGGAAATTCAGGGATCTGGCCAATAGGGTCTGGGATTTTTGGAACCAAGCCATTTCTCAAGGGATTCGCATGAAACTCGGAATGTAGGACTAAGATGTGACTATAAGACTTGATCCTATGGAAATTGTGGGATCTGGCCAATAGGGTCTAGGATTTTTGGAACCAAGCCATTTCTCAAGGGATTCGTATGAAACTCGGAATGTAGGACTAATATGTGACTATCAGACTTGTTCCTATGGAAATTCTGGAATATGATCATTATTGTCTGGAATTTCTGGAGCAAATAAATTTCTCAAGCTATTCGCATGAAATTCGGAATGTAGGACTAAGATGCGACTGTAAGACTTGTTCCTATGGAAATTCTGGGATCTGGTCAATTGGGTCTGGGATTTTTGGAACCAAGCCATTTCTCAAGGGATTCGTATGAAACTCGGAATGTAGGACTAATATGTGACTATAAGACTTGTTCCTATGGAAATTCTGGAATATGATTATTATGGTCTGGAATTTCTGAAGCAAATCAATTTATCAAGCGATTCGCATGAATTTCGGAATGTAGGACTAAGATGCGACTATAAGACTTGTTCCTATGGAAATTATGGGATCTGGCCAATAGGGTCTGGGATTTTTGAAACCAAGCCATTTCTCAAGGGATTCGTATGAAACTCGGAATGTAGGACTAATATGTGACTATAAGACTTGTTCCTATGGATATTCGGGGATCTGGCCAATAGGGTCTGGGATTTTTGGTACCAAGCCATTTCTCAAGGGATTCGTATGAAACTCGGAATGTAGGACTAGTATGTGACTATAAGACTTGTTCCTATGGAAATTCTGGGATATGATCATTATTGTCTGGAATTTCTGGAATAAAGCAATTTCTCAAGCGATTTGCATGAAACTCGGAATGTAGGACTAAGATGCGACTATAAGACTTGTTCCTATGGAAATTCTGGAATATGATCATTATTGTCTGGAATTTCTGGAATAAAGCAATTTCTCAAGCGATTTGCATGAAACTCGGAATTTAGGACTAATATGTGACTATAAGACTTGTTCCTATGGAAATTCTGGGATCTGGCCAATAGGGTCTGTGATTTTTGGAACCAAGCCATTTCTCAAGGGATTCGTATGAAACTCGGAATGTAGGACTAATATGTGACTATAAGACTTGTTCCTATGGAAATTCTGGGATATGATCATTATTGTCTGGAATTTCTGGAATAAAGCAATTTCTCAAGCGATTTGCATGAAACTCGGAATGTAGGACTAAGATGCGACTATAAGACTTGTTCCTATGGAAATTCTGGAATATGATCATTATTGTCTGGAATTTCTGGAATAAAGCAATTTCTCAAGCGATTTGCATGAAACTCGGAATTTAGGACTAATATGTGACTATAAGACTTGTTCCTATGGAAATTCTGGGATCTGGCCAATAGGGTCTGGGATTTTTGGAACCAAGCCATTTCTCAAGGGATTCGTATGAAACTCGGAATGTAGGACTAATATGTGACTATAAGACTTGTTCCTATGGAAATTCTGGGATCTGGCCAATAGGGTCTGGGATTTTTGGAACCAAGCCATTTTTCAAGGGATTCGTATGAAACTCGGAATGTAGGACTAATATGTGACTATAAGACTTGTTCCTATGGAAATTCTGGGATCTGGCCAACAGGGTCTGGGATTTTTGGAACCAAGCCATTTCTCAAGGGATTCGTATGAAACTCGGAATGTAGGACTAATATGTGACTATAAGACTTGTTCCTATGGAAATTCTGGAATATGATCATTATTGTCTGGAATTTCTGGAATAAAGCAATTTCTCAAGCGATTTGCATGAAACTCGGAATGTAGGACTAAGATGCGACTATAACACTTGTTCCTATGGAAATTCTGGGATTTGGCCAATAGGGTCTGGGAATTTTGGAACCAAGCCATTTCTCAAGGAATTCGTATGAAACTCGGAATGTAGGACTAATATGTGACTATAAGACTTGTTCCTATGGAAATTCTGGGATCTGGCCAATAGGGTCTGGGATTTTTGGAACCAAGCCATTTCTCAAGGGATTCGTATGAAACTCGGATTGTAGGACTAATATGTGACTATAAGACGTGTTCCTATGGAAATTCAGGGACCTGGCCAATAGGGTCTGGGATTTTTGGAACCAAGCCATTTCCCAAGAGATTCGCATGAAACTCGGAATGTAGGACTAATATGTGACTATAAGACTTGTTCCTATGGAAATTCTGGAAGATGATCATTATTGTCTGGAATTTATGGAATAAAGCAATTTCTCAAGCGATTTGCATGAAACTTGGAATGTAGGACTAATATGTGACTATAAGACTTGTTCCTATGGAAATTCTGGAATATGATCATTATTGTCTGGAATTTCTGGAATAAAGCAATTTCTCAAGCGATTTGCATGAAAGTCGGAATGTAGGACTATGATGCGACTATAAGACTTGTTCCTATGGAAATTCTAGGATCTGGCCAAAGAGTCTGGGATTTTTGGAACCAAGCCATTTCTCAAGGGATTCGTATGAAACTCGAAATGTAGGACTAATATGTGACTATAAGACTTGTTTCTATGGAAATTTTGGAATATGATTATTATGGTCTGGAATTTCTGGAGCAAATCAATTTCTCAAGCGATTCGCATGAAATTCGGAATATAGGACTAAAATGCGACTTTAAGATTTGTTCCTATGGAAATTCTGGGATCCGGCCAATAGGGTCTGAGATTTTTGGAACCAAGCCATTTCCCAAGCTATTCGCATTAAATTCGGAATAGAGGACTAATATGCGACTATAAGACTTGTTCCTATGGAAATTCTGGGATCTGGCCAATAGGGTCTGGGATTTTTGTAACCAAGCCATTTCCCAAGCGATTCGCATGAAATTCGGAATGTAGGACTAATATGTGACTATAAGACTTGTTCCTATGGAATTTCTGGGATCTGGCCAATAGGGTCTGGGATTTTTGGAACCAAGCCGTTTCTCAAGGGATTCGTATGAAACTCGGAATGTAGGACTTATATGTGACTATAAGACTTGTTCTTATGGAAATTCTGGGATCTGGCCAATAGGGTCTGGGATTTTTGGAACCAAGCCATTTCTCAAGGGATTCGTATGAAACTCGGAATGTAGGACTAATATTTGACTATAAGACTTGTTCCTATGGAAATTCTGGAATATGATTATTATGGTCTGGAATTTCTGGAGCAAATCAATTTCTCAAGCGATTCGCATGAAATTCGGAATGTAGGACTAAGATGCGACTGTAAGACTTGTTCCTATGGAAATTCTGGGATCTGGTCAATTGGGTCTGGGATTTTTGGAACCAAGCCATTTCTCAAGGGATTCGTATGAAACTCGGAATGTAGGACTAATATGTGACTATAAGACTTGTTCCTATGGAAATTCTGGAATATGATTATTATGGTCTGGAATTTCTGAAGCAAATCAATTTATCAAGCGATTCGCATGAATTTCGGAATGTAGGACTAAGATGCGACTATAAGACTTGTTCCTATGGAAATTATGGGATCTGGCCAATAGGGTCTGGGATTTTTGAAACCAAGCCATTTCTCAAGGGATTCGTATGAAACTCGGAATGTAGGACTAATATGTGACTATAAGACTTGTTCCTATGGATATTCGGGGATCTGGCCAATAGGGTCTGGGATTTTTGGAACCAAGCCATTTCTCAAGGGATTCGTATGAAACTCGGAATGTAGGACTAGTATGTGACTATAAGACTTGTTCCTATGGAAATTCTGGGATATGATCATTATTGTCTGGAATTTCTGGAATAAAGCAATTTCTCAAGCGATTTGCATGAAACTCGGAATGTAGGACTAAGATGCGACTATAAGACTTGTTCCTATGGAAATTCTGGAATATGATCATTATTGTCTGGAATTTCTGGAATAAAGCAATTTCTCAAGCGATTTGCATGAAACTCGGAATTTAGGACTAATATGTGACTATAAGACTTGTTCCTATGGAAATTCTGGGATCTGGCCAATAGGGTCTGTGATTTTTGGAACCAAGCCATTTCTCAAGGGATTCGTATGAAACTCGGAATGTAGGACTAATATGTGACTATAAGACTTGTTCCTATGGAAATTCTGGGATATGATCATTATTGTCTGGAATTTCTGGAATAAAGCAATTTCTCAAGCGATTTGCATGAAACTCGGAATGTAGGACTAAGATGCGACTATAAGACTTGTTCCTATGGAAATTCTGGAATATGATCATTATTGTCTGGAATTTCTGGAATAAAGCAATTTCTCAAGCGATTTGCATGAAACTCGGAATTTAGGACTAATATGTGACTATAAGACTTGTTCCTATGGAAATTCTGGGATCTGGCCAATAGGGTCTGGGATTTTTGGAACCAAGCCATTTCTCAAGGGATTCGTATGAAACTCGGAATGTAGGACTAATATGTGACTATAAGACTTGTTCCTATGGAAATTCTGGGATCTGGCCAATAGGGTCTGGGATTTTTGGAACCAAGCCATTTTTCAAGGGATTCGTATGAAACTCGGAATGTAGGACTAATATGTGACTATAAGACTTGTTCCTATGGAAATTCTGGGATCTGGCCAACAGGGTCTGGGATTTTTGGAACCAAGCCATTTCTCAAGGGATTCGTATGAAACTCGGAATGTAGGACTAATATGTGACTATAAGACTTGTTCCTATGGAAATTCTGGAATATGATCATTATTGTCTGGAATTTCTGGAATAAAGCAATTTCTCAAGCGATTTGCATGAAACTCGGAATGTAGGACTAAGATGCGACTATAAGACTTGTTCCTATGGAAATTCTGGGATTTGGCCAATAGGGTCTGGGAATTTTGGAACCAAGCCATTTCTCAAGGAATTCGTATGAAACTCGGAATGTAGGACTAATATGTGACTATAAGACTTGTTCCTATGGAAATTCTGGGATCTGGCCAATAGGGTCTGGGATTTTTGGAACCAAGCCATTTCTCAAGGGATTCGTATGAAACTCGGATTGTAGGACTAATATGTGACTATAAGACGTGTTCCTATGGAAATTCAGGGACCTGGCCAATAGGGTCTGGGATTTTTGGAACCAAGCCATTTCCCAAGAGATTCGCATGAAACTCGGAATGTAGGACTAATATGTGACTATAAGACTTGTTCCTATGGAAATTCTGGAAGATGATCATTATTGTCTGGAATTTATGGAATAAAGCAATTTCTCAAGCGATTTGCATGAAACTTGGAATGTAGGACTAATATGTGACTATAAGACTTGTTCCTATGGAAATTCTGGAATATGATCATTATTCTCTGGAATTTCTGGAATAAAGCAATTTCTCAAGCGATTTGCATGAAAGTCGGAATGTAGGACTATGATGCGACTATAAGACTTGTTCCTATGGAAATTCTAGGATCTGGCCAAAGAGTCTGGGATTTTTGGAACCAAGCCATTTCTCAAGGGATTCGTATGAAACTCGAAATGTAGGACTAATATGTGACTATAAGACTTGTTTCTATGGAAATTTTGGAATATGATTATTATGGTCTGGAATTTCTGGAGCAAATCAATTTCTCAAGCGATTCGCATGAAATTCGGAATATAGGACTAAAATGCGACTTTAAGATTTGTTCCTATGGAAATTCTGGGATCCGGCCAATAGGGTCTGGGATTTTTGGAACCAAGCCATTTCCCAAGCTATTCGCATGAAATTCGGAATAGAGGACTAATATGCGACTATAAGACTTGTTCCTATGGAAATTCTGGGATCTGGCCAATAGGGTCTGGGATTTTTGGAACCAAGCCATTTCCCAAGCGATTCGCATGAAATTCGGAATGTAGGACTAATATGTGACTATAAGACTTGTTCCTATGGAATTTCTGGGATCTGGCCAATAGGGTCTGGGATTTTTGGAACCAAGCCGTTTCTCAAGGGATTCGTATGAAACTCGGAATGTAGGACTTATATGTGACTATAAGACTTGTTCTTATGGAAATTCTGGGATCTGGCCAATAGGGTCTGGGATTTTTGGAACCAAGCCATTTCTCAAGGGATTCGTATGAAACTCGGAATGTAGGACTAATATTTGACTATAAGACTTGTTCCTATGGAAATTCTGGAATATGATTATTATGGTCTGGAATTTCTGGAGCAAATCAATTTCTCAAGCGATTCGCATGAAATTCGGAATGTAGGACTAAGATGCGGCTATAAGACTTGTTCCTATGGAAATTCTGGGATCTGGCCAATAGGGTCTGGGATTTTTGGAACCAAGCCATTTCCCAAGAGATTCGCATGAAACTCGGAATGTAGGACTAATATGTGACTATAAGACTTGTTCCTATGGAAATTCTGGGATCTGGCCAATAGGGTCTGGGATTTTGGAACCAAGCCATTTCTCAAGGGATTCGTATGAAACTCGGAATGTAGGACTAATATGTGACTATAAGACTTGTTCCGATGGAAATTCTGGGATCTGGCCAATAGGGTCTGGGATTTTTGGAACCAAGCCATTTCCCAAGAGATTCGCATGAAACTCGGAATGTAGGACTAAGATGCGACTATAAGACTTGTTCCTATGGAAATTCTGGGATTTGGCCAATAGGGTCTGGGATTTTTGGAACCAAGCCATTTCTCAAGGGATTCGTATGAAACTCGGAATGTAGGACTAATATGTGACTGTAAGATTTGTTCCTATGGAAATTCTGGGATCTGGCTAATAGGGTCTGGGATTTTTGGATTCAAGCTATTTCTCAAGGGATTCGTATGAAACTCGGAATTTAGGACTAATATGTGACTATAAGACTTGTTCCTATGGAAATTCTGGGATCTGGCCAATAGGGTCTGGGATTTTTGGAACCAAGCCATTTCTCAAGGGATTCGTATGAAACTCGGAATGTAGGACTAATATGTGACTATAAGACTTGTTCCAATGGAAATTCTGGGATCTGGCCAATAGGGTCTGGGATTTTCGGAACCAAGCCATTTCCCAAGAGATTCGCATGAAACTCGGAATGTAGGACTAATATGTGACTATCAGACTTGTTCCTATGGAAATTCTGGGATCTGGCCAATAGGGTCTGGGATTTTTGGAACCAAGCCATTTCTGATGGGATTCGTATGAAACTCGGAATGTAGGACTAATATGTGACTATAAGACTTGTTCCTATGGAAATTCTGGGATCTGGCCAATAGGGTCTGGGATTTTGGAACCAAGCCATTTCTCATGGGATTCGTATGAAACTAGGAATGTAGGACTAAGATGTGACTATAAGACTTGATCCTATGGAAATTCTGAGATCTGGCCAATAGGGTCTGGGATTTTTGGAACCAAGTCATTTCTCAAAGGATTCGTATGAAACTCGGAATGTAGGACTAATATGTGACTATAAGACTTGTTCCTATGGAAATTCTGGGATATGATCATTATTGTCTGGAATTTCTGGAATAAAGCAATTTCTCAAGCGATTTGCATGAAACTCGGAATGTAGGACTAAGATGCGACTATAAGACTTGTTCCTATGGAAATTCTGGAATATGATCATTATTGTCTGGAATTTCTGGAATAAAGCAATTTCTCAAGCGATTTGCATGAAACTCGGAATTTAGGACTAATATGTGACTATAAGACTTGTTCCTATGGAAATTCTGGGATCTGGCCAATAGGGTCTGGGATTTTTGCAACCAAGCCATTTCTCAAGGGATTCGTATGAAACTCGGAATGTAGGACTAATATGTGACTATAAGACTTGGTCCTATGGAAATTCTGGGATCTGGCCAAAAGGGTCTGGGATTTTTGGAACCAAGCCATTTCTCAAGGGATTCGTATGAAACTCGGAATGTAGGACTAATATGTGACTATAAGACTTGTTCCTATGGAAATTCTGGGATCTGGCCAACAGGGTCTGGGATTTTTGGAACCAAGCCATTTCTCAAGGGATTCGTATGAAATTCGGAATGTAGGACTAAGATGCGACTATAAGACTTGTTCCTATGGAAATTCTGGGATTTGGCCAATAGGGTCTGGGAATTTTGGAACCAAGCCATTTCTCAAGGAATTCGTATGAAACTCGGAATGTAGGACTAATATGTGACTATAAGACTTGTTCCTATGGAAATTCTGGGATCTGGCCAATAGGGTCTGGGATTTTTGGAACCAAGCCATTTCTCAAGGGATTCGTATGAAACTCGGATTGTAGGACTAATATGTGACTATAAGACGTGTTCGTATGGAAATTCAGGGATCTGGCCAATAGGGTCTGGGATTTTTGGAACCAAGCCATTTCCCAAGAGATTCGCATGAAACTCGGAATGTAGGACTAATATGTGACTATAAGACTTGTTCCTATGGAAATTCTGGGATATGATCATTATTGTCTGGAATTTCTGGAATAAAGCAATTTCTCAAGCGATTTGCATGAAACTCGGAATGTAGGACTAAGATGCGACTATAAGACTTGTTCCTATGGAAATTCTGGAATATGATCATTATTGTCTGGAATTTCTGGAATAAAGCAATTTCTCAAGCGATTTGCATGAAACTCGGAATTTAGGACTAATATGTGACTATAAGACTTGTTCCTATGGAAATTCTGGGATCTGGCCAATAGGGTCTGTGATTTTTGGAACCAAGGCATTTCTCAAGGGATTCGTATGAAACTCGGAATGTAGGACTAATATGTGACTATAAGACTTGTTCCTATGGAAATTCTGGGATCTGGCCAACAGGGTCTGGGATTTTTGGAACCAAGCCATTTCTCAAGGGATTCGTATGAAACTCGGAATGTAGGACTAATATGTGACTATAAGACTTGTTCCTATGGAAATTCTGGAATATGATCATTATTGTCTGGAATTTCTGGAATAAAGCAATTTCTCAAGCGATTTGCATGAAACTCGGAATGTAGGACTAAGATGCGACTATAAGACTTGTTCCTATGGAAATTCTGGGATTTGGCCAATATGGTCTGGGAATTTTGGAACCAAGCCATTTCTCAAGGAATTCGTATGAAACTCGGAATGTAGGACTAATATGTGACTATAAGACTTGTTCCTATATATTCTGGGATCTGGCAAATAGGGTCTGGGATTTTTGGAACCAAGCCATTTCTCAAGGGATTCGTATGAAACTCGGATTGTAGGACTAATATGTGACTATAAGACGTGTTCGTATGGAAATTCAGGGATCTGGCCAATAGGGTCTGGGATTTTTGGAACCAAGCCATTTCCCAAGAGATTCGCATGAAACTCGGAATGTAGGACTAATATGTGACTATAAGACTTGTTCCTATGGAAATTCTGGAATATGATCATTATTGTCTGGAATTTATGGAATAAAGCAATTTCTCAAGCGATTTGCATGAAACTTGGAATGTAGGACTAATATGTGACTATAAGACTTGTTCCTATGGAAATTCTGGAATATGATCATTATTGTCTGGAATTTCTGAAATAAAGCAATTTCTCAAGCGATTTGCATGAAAGTCGGAATGTAGGCCTATGATGCGACTATAAGACTTGTTCCTATGGAAATTCTAGGATCTGGCCAAAGAGTCTGGGATTTTTGGAACCAAGCCATTTCTCAAGGGATTCGTATGAAACTTGAAATGTAGGACTAATATGTGACTATAAGACTTGTTTCTATGGAAATTCTGGAATATGATTATTATGGTCTGGAATTTCTGGAGCAAATCAATTTCTCAGGCGATTCGCATGAAATTCGGAATATAGGACTAAAATGCGACTATAAGATTTGTTCCTATGGAAATTCTGGGATCCGGCCAATAGGGTCTGGGATTTTTGGAACCAAGCCATTTCCCAAGCTATTCGCATGAAATTCGGAATGTAGGACTAATATGTGACTATAAGACTTGTTCCTATGAAAATTCTGGGATCTGGCCAATAGGGTCTGGGATTTTTGGAACCAAGCCATTTCCCAAGCGATTCGCATGAAATTCGGAATGTAGGACTAATATGTGACTATAAGACTTGTTCCTATGGAATTTCTGGGATCTGGCCAAAAGGGTCTGGGATTTTTGGAACCAAGCCATTTCTCAAGGGATTCGTATGAAACTCGGAATGTAGGACTTATATGTGACTATAAGACTTGTTCCTATGGAAATTCTGGAATATGATCATTATTGTCTGGAATTACTGGAATAAAGCAATTTCTCAAGCGATTTGCATGAAACTCGGAATGTAGGACTAAGATGCGACTATGAGACTTGTTCCTATGGAAATTCTGGGATTTGGCCAATAGGGTCTGGGATTTTTTGAACCAAGCCATTTCTCAAGGGATTCGTATGAAACTTGGAATGTAGGACTAATATGTGACTATAAGACTTGTTCCTATGGAAATTCTGGGATCTGGCTAATAGGGTCTGGGATTTTTGGATTCAAGCTATTTCTCAAGGGATTCGTATGAAACTCGGAATTTAGGACTAATATGTGACTATAAGACTTGTTCCTATGGAAATTCTGGAATATGATTATTATGGTCTGGAATTTCTGGAGCAAATCAATTTCTCAAGCGATTCGCATGAAATTCGGAATGTAGGACTAAGATGCGACTATAAGACTTGTTCCTATGGAAATTCTGGGATTTGGCCAATAGGGTCTGGGATTTTTGGAACCAAGCCATTTCTCAAGGGATCCGTATGAAACTCGGATTGTAGGACTAATATGTGACTATAAGACGTGTTCGTATGGAAATTCAGGGATCTGGCCAATAGGGTCTGGGATTTTTGGAACCAAGCCATTTCCCAAGAGATTCGCATGAAACTCGGAATGTAGGACTAATATGTGACTATAAGACTTGTTCCTATGGAAATTCTGGGATATGATCATTATTGTCTGGAATTTCTGGAATAAAGCAATTTCTCAAGCGATTTGCATGAAACTCGGAATGTAGGACTAAGATGCGACAATAAGACTTGTTCCTATGGAAATTCTGGAATATGATCATTATTGTCTGGAATTTCTGGAATAAAGCAATTTCTCAAGCGATTTGCATGAAACTCGGAATTTAGGACTAATATGTGACTATAAGACTTGTTCCTATGGAAATTCTGGGATCTGGCCAATAGGGTCTGTGATTTTTGGAACAAAGCCATTTCTCAAGGGATTCGTATGAAACTCGGAATGTAGGACTAATATGTGACTATAAGACTTGTTTCTATGGAAATTCTGGAATATGATTATTATGGTCTGGAATTTCTGGAGCAAATCAATTTCTCAGGCGATTCGCATGAAATTCGGAATATAGGACTAAAATGCGACTATAAGATTTGTTCCTATGGAAATTCTGGGATCCGGCCAATAGGGTCTGGGATTTTTGGAACCAAGCCATTTCCCAAGCTATTCGCATGAAATTCGGAATGTAGGACTAATATGTGACTATAAGACTTGTTCCTATGAAAATTCTGGGATCTGGCCAATAGGGTCTGGGATTTTTGGAACCAAGCCATTTCCCAAGCGATTCGCATGAAATTCGGAATGTAGGACTAATATGTGACTATAAGACTTGTTCCTATGGAATTTCTGGGATCTGGCCAAAAGGGTCTGGGATTTTTGGAACCAAGCCATTTCTCAAGGGATTCGTATGAAACTCGGAATGTAGGACTTATATGTGACTATAAGATTTGTTCCTATGGAAATTCTGGGATCTGGCTAATAGGGTCTGGGATTTTTGGAACCAAGCCATTTCTCAAGGGATTCGTATGAAACTCGGAATGTAGGACTAATATGTGACTATAAGACATGTTCCTATGGAAATTCTGGGATCTGGCCAATAGGGTCTGGGATTTTTGGAACCAAGCCATTTCTCAAGGGATTCGTATTAAACTCGGAATGTAGGACTAATATGTGACTATAAGACTTGTTCCGTTGGAAATTCTGGGATCTGGCCAATAGGGTCTGGGATTTTTGGAACCAAGCCATTTCCCAAGAGATTCGCATGAAACTCGGAATGTAGGACTAATATGTGACTATAAGACTTGTTCCTATGGAAATTCTGGGATCTGGCCAATAGGGTCTGGGAATTTTGGAACCAAGCCATTTCTCAAGGAATTCGTATGAAACTCGGAATGTAGGACTAATATGTGACTATAAGACTTGTTCCTATGGAAATTCTGGGATCTGGCCAATAGGGTCTGGGATTTTTGGAACCAAGCCATTTCTCAAGGGATTCGTATGAAACTCGGATTGTATGACTAATATGTGTCTATAAGACGTGTTCGTATGGAAATTCAGGGATCTGGCCAATAGGGTCTGGGATTTTTGGAACCAAGCCATTTCCCAAGAGATTCGCATGAAACTCGGAATGTAGGACTAATATGTGACTATAAGACTTGTTCCTATGGAAATTCTGGAATATGATCATTATTGTCTGGAATTTATGGAATAAAGCAATTTCTCAAGCGATTTGCATGAAACTTGGAATGTAGGACTAATATGTGACTATAAGACTTGTTCCTATGGAAATTCTGGAATATGATCATTATTGTCTGGAATTTCTGGAATAAAGCAATTTCTCAAGCGATTTGCATGAAAGTCGGAATGTAGGACTATGATGCGACTATAAGACTTGTTCCTATGGAAATTCTAGGATCTGGCCAAAGAGTCTGGGATTTTTGGAACCAAGCCATTTCTCAAGGAATTCGTATGAAACTTGGAATGTAGGACTAATATGTGACTATAAGACTTGTTCCTATGGAAATTCTGGGATCTGGCTAATAGGGTCTGGGATTTTTGGATTCAAGCTATTTCTCAAGGGATTCGTATGAAACTCGGAATTTAGGACTAATATGTGACTATAAGACTTGTTCCTATGGAAATTCTGGGATCTGGCCAATAGGGTCTGGGATTTTTGGAACCAAGCCATTTCTCAAGGGATTCGTATGAAACTCGGAATGTAGGACTTATATGTGACTATAAGATTTGTTCCTATGGAAATTCTGGGATCTGGCCAATAGGGTCTGGGATTTTTGGAACCAAGCCATTTCTCAAGGGATTCGTATGAAACTCGGAATGTAGGACTAATATGTGACTATAAGACTTGTTCCTATGGAAATTCTGGAATATGATTATTATGGTCTGGAATTTCTGGAGCAAATCAATTTCTCAAGCGATTCGCATGAAATTCGGAATGTAGGACTAAGATGCGGCTATAAGACTTGTTCCTATGGAAATTCTGGGATCTGGTCAATAGATCTGGGATTTTTGGAACCATGCCATTTCTCAAAGGATTCGTATGAAACTCGGAATGTAGGACTAATATGTGACTATAAGACATGTTCCTATGGAAATTCTGGGATCTGGCCAATAGGGTCTGGGATTTTTGGAACCAAGCCATTTCTCAAGGGATTCGTATTAAACTCGGAATGTAGGACTAATATGTGACTATAAGACTTGTTCCGTTGCAAATTCTGGGATCTGGCCAATAGGGTCTGGGATTTTTGGAACCAAGCCATTTCCCAAGAGATTCGCATGAAACTCGGAATGTAGGACTAATATGTGACTATAAGACTTGTTCCTATGGAAATTCTGGGATCTGGCCAATAGGGTCTGGGAATTTTGGAACCAAGCCATTTCTCAAGGAATTCGTATGAAACTCGGAATGTAGGACTAATATGTGACTATAAGACTTGTTCCTATGGAAATTCTGGGATCTGGCCAATAGGGTCTGGGATTTTTAGAACCAAGCCATTTCTCAAGGGATTCGTATGAAACTCGGATTGTATGACTAATATGTGTCTATAAGACGTGTTCGTATGGAAATTCAGGGATCTGGCCAATAGGGTCTGGGATTTTTGGAACCAAGCCATTTCCCAAGAGATTCGCATGAAACTCGGAATGTAGGACTAATATGTGACTATAAGACTTGTTCCTATGGAAATTCTGGAATATGATCATTATTGTCTGGAATTTATGGAATAAAGCAATTTCTCAAGCGATTTGCATGAAACTTGGAATGTAGGACTAATATGTGACTATAAGACTTGTTCCTATGGAAATTCTGGAATATGATCATTATTGTCTGGAATTTCTGGAATAAAGCAATTTCTCAAGCGATTTGCATGAAAGTCGGAATGTAGGACTATGATGCGACTATAAGACTTGTTCCTATGGAAATTCTAGGATCTGGCCAAAGAGTCTGGGATTTTTGGAACCATGCCATTTCTCAAAGGATTCGTATGAAACTCGGAATGTAGGACTAATATGTGACTATAAGACATGTTCCTATGGAAATTCTGGGATCTGGCCAATAGGGTCTGGGATTTTTGGAACCAAGCCATTTCTCAAGGGATTCGTATTAAACTCGGAATGTAGGACTAATATGTGACTATAAGACTTGTTCCGTTGGAAATTCTGGGATCTGGCCAATAGGGTCTGGGATTTTTGGAACCAAGCCATTTCCCAAGAGATTCGCATGAAACTCGGAATGTAGGACTAATATGTGACTATAAGACTTGTTCCTATGGAAATTCTGGGATCTGGCCAATAGGGTCTGGGAATTTTGGAACCAAGCCATTTCTCAAGGAATTCGTATGAAACTCGGAATGTAGGACTAATATGTGACTATAAGACTTGTTCCTATGGAAATTCTGGGATCTGGCCAATAGGGTCTGGGATTTTTAGAACCAAGCCATTTCTCAAGGGATTCGTATGAAACTCGGATTGTATGACTAATATGTGTCTATAAGACGTGTTCGTATGGAAATTCAGGGATCTGGCCAATAGGGTCTGGGATTTTTGGAACCAAGCCATTTCCCAAGAGATTCGCATGAAACTCGGAATGTAGGACTAATATGTGACTATAAGACTTGTTCCTATGGAAATTCTGGAATATGATCATTATTGTCTGGAATTTATGGAATAAAGCAATTTCTCAAGCGATTTGCATGAAACTTGGAATGTAGGACTAATATGTGACTATAAGACTTGTTCCTATGGAAATTCTGGAATATGATCATTATTGTCTGGAATTTCTGGAATAAAGCAATTTCTCAAGCGATTTGCATGAAAGTCGGAATGTAGGACTATGATGCGACTATAAGACTTGTTCCTATGGAAATTCTAGGATCTGGCCAAAGAGTCTGGGATTTTTGGAACCAAGCCATTTCTCAAGGAATTCGTATGAAACTTGGAATGTAGGACTAATATGTGACTATAAGACTTGTTCCTATGGAAATTCTGGGATCTGGCTAATAGGGTCTGGGATTTTTGGATTCAAGCTATTTCTCAAGGGATTCGTATGAAACTCGGAATTTAGGACTAATATGTGACTATAAGACTTGTTCCTATGGAAATTCTGGGATCTGGCCAATAGGGTCTGGGATTTTTGGAACCAAGCCATTTCTCAAGGGATTCGTATGAAACTCGGAATGTAGGACTTATATGTGACTATAAGATTTGTTCCTATGGAAATTCTGGGATCTGGCCAATAGGGTCTGGGATTTTTGGAACCAAGCCATTTCTCAAGGGATTCGTATGAAACTCGGAATGTAGGACTAATATGTGACTATAAGACTTGTTCCTATGGAAATTCTGGAATATGATTATTATGGTCTGGAATTTCTGGAGCAAATCAATTTCTCAAGCGATTCGCATGAAATTCGGAATGTAGGACTAAGATGCGGCTATAAGACTTGTTCCTATGGAAATTCTGGGATCTGGTCAATAGATCTGGGATTTTTGGAACCATGCCATTTCTCAAAGGATTCGTATGAAACTCGGAATGTAGGACTAATATGTGACTATAAGACATGTTCCTATGGAAATTCTGGGATCTGGCCAATAGGGTCTGGGATTTTTGGAACCAAGCCATTTCTCAAGGGATTCGTATTAAACTCGGAATGTAGGACTAATATGTGACTATAAGACTTGTTCCGTTGGAAATTCTGGGATCTGGCCAATAGGGTCTGGGATTTTTGGAACCAAGCCATTTCCCAAGAGATTCGCATGAAACTCGGAATGTAGGACTAATATGTGACTATAAGACTTGTTCCTATGGAAATTCTGGGATCTGGCCAATAGGGTCTGGGAATTTTGGAACCAAGCCATTTCTCAAGGAATTCGTATGAAACTCGGAATGTAGGACTAATATGTGACTATAAGACTTGTTCCTATGGAAATTCTGGGATCTGGCCAATAGGGTCTGGGATTTTTAGAACCAAGCCATTTCTCAAGGGATTCGTATGAAACTCGGATTGTATGACTAATATGTGTCTATAAGACGTGTTCGTATGGAAATTCAGGGATCTGGCCAATAGGGTCTGGGATTTTTGGAACCAAGCCATTTCCCAAGAGATTCGCATGAAACTCGGAATGTAGGACTAATATGTGACTATAAGACTTGTTCCTATGGAAATTCTGGAATATGATCATTATTGTCTGGAATTTATGGAATAAAGCAATTTCTCAAGCGATTTGCATGAAACTTGGAATGTAGGACTAATATGTGACTATAAGACTTGTTCCTATGGAAATTCTGGAATATGATCATTATTGTCTGGAATTTCTGGAATAAAGCAATTTCTCAAGCGATTTGCATGAAAGTCGGAATGTAGGACTATGATGCGACTATAAGACTTGTTCCTATGGAAATTCTAGGATCTGGCCAAAGAGTCTGGGATTTTTGGAACCAAGCCATTTCTCAAGGAATTCGTATGAAACTTGGAATGTAGGACTAATATGTGACTATAAGACTTGTTCCTATGGAAATTCTGGGATCTGGCTAATAGGGTCTGGGATTTTTGGATTCAAGCTATTTCTCAAGGGATTCGTATGAAACTCGGAATTTAGGACTAATATGTGACTATAAGACTTTTGGATTTTTGGAACCAAGCCATTTCCCAAGAGATTCGCATGAAACTCGGAATGTAGGACTAATATGATCATTATTGTCTGGAATTTATGGAATAAAGCAATTTCTCAAGCGATTTGCATGAAACTTGGAATGTAGGACTAATATGTGACTATAAGACTTGTTCCTATGGAAATTCTGGGATCTGGCTAATAGGGTCTGGGATTTTTGGATTCAAGCTATTTCTCAAGGGATTCGTATGAAACTCGGAATTTAGGACTAATATGTGACTATAAGACTTGTTCCTATGGAAATTCTGGGATCTGGCCAATAGGGTCTGGGATTTTTGGAACCAAGCCATTTCTCAAGGGATTCGTATGAAACTCGGAATGTAGGACTTATATGTGACTATAAGATTTGTTCCTATGGAAATTCTGGGATCTGGCCAATAGGGTCTGGGATTTTTGGAACCAAGCCATTTCTCAAGGGATTCGTATGAAACTCGGAATGTAGGACTAATATGTGACTATAAGACTTGTTCCTATGGAAATTCTGGAATATGATTATTATGGTCTGGAATTTCTGGAGCAAATCAATTTCTCAAGCGATTCGCATGAAATTCGGAATGTAGGACTAAGATGCGGCTATAAGACTTGTTCCTATGGAAATTCTGGGATCTGGTCAATAGATCTGGGATTTTTGGAACCATGCCATTTCTCAAAGGATTCGTATGAAACTCGGAATGTAGGACTAATATGTGACTATAAGACATGTTCCTATGGAAATTCTGGGATCTGGCCAATAGGGTCTGGGATTTTTGGAACCAAGCCATTTCTCAAGGGATTCGTATTAAACTCGGAATGTAGGACTAATATGTGACTATAAGACTTGTTCCGTTGGAAATTCTGGGATCTGGCCAATAGGGTCTGGGATTTTTGGAACCAAGCCATTTCCCAAGAGATTCGCATGAAACTCGGAATGTAGGACTAATATGTGACTATAAGACTTGTTCCTATGGAAATTCTGGGATCTGGCCAATAGGGTCTGGGAATTTTGGAACCAAGCCATTTCTCAAGGAATTCGTATGAAACTCGGAATGTAGGACTAATATGTGACTATAAGACTTGTTCCTATGGAAATTCTGGGATCTGGCCAATAGGGTCTGGGATTTTTAGAACCAAGCCATTTCTCAAGGGATTCGTATGAAACTCGGATTGTATGACTAATATGTGTCTATAAGACGTGTTCGTATGGAAATTCAGGGATCTGGCCAAAGAGTCTGGGATTTTTGGAACCAAGCCATTTCTCAAGGGATTCGTATGAAACTTGGAATGTAGGACTAATATGTGACTATAAGACTTGTTCCTATGGAAATTCTGGAATATGATCATTATTGTCTGGAATTTATGGAATAAAGCAATTTCTCAAGCGATTTGCATGAAACTTGGAATGTAGGACTAATATGTGACTATAAGACTTGTTCCTATGGAAATTCTGGAATATGATCATTATTGTCTGGAATTTCTGGAATAAAGCAATTTCTCAAGCGATTTGCATGAAAGTCGGAATGTAGGACTATGATGCGACTATAAGACTTGTTCCTATGGAAATTCTAGGATCTGGCCAAAGAGTCTGGGATTTTTGGAACCAAGCCATTTCTCAAGGAATTCGTATGAAACTTGGAATGTAGGACTAATATGTGACTATAAGACTTGTTCCTATGGAAATTCTGGGATCTGGCTAATAGGGTCTGGGATTTTTGGATTCAAGCTATTTCTCAAGGGATTCGTATGAAACTCGGAATTTAGGACTAATATGTGACTATAAGACTTTTGGATTTTTGGAACCAAGCCATTTCCCAAGAGATTCGCATGAAACTCGGAATGTAGGACTAATATGATCATTATTGTCTGGAATTTATGGAATAAAGCAATTTCTCAAGCGATTTGCATGAAACTTGGAATGTAGGACTAATATGTGACTATAAGACTTGTTCCTATGGAAATTCTGGAATATGATCATTATTGTCTGGAATTTCTGGAATAAAGCAATTTCTCAAGCGATTTGCATGAAAGTCGGAATGTAGGACTATGATGCGACTATAAGACTTGTTCCTATGGAAATTCTAGGATCTGGCCAAAGAGTCTGGGATTTTTGGAACCAAGCCATTTCTCAAGGGATTCGTATGAAACTTGGAATGTAGGACTAATATGTGACTATAAGACTTGTTCCTATGGAAATTCTGGAATATGATCATTATTGTCTGGAATTTATGGAATAAAGCAATTTCTCAAGCGATTTGCATGAAACTTGGAATGTAGGACTAATATGTGACTATAAGACTTGTTCCTATGGAAATTCTGGAATATGATCATTATTGTCTGGAATTTCTGGAATAAAGCAATTTCTCAAGCGATTTGCATGAAAGTCGGAATGTAGGACTATGATGCGACTATAAGACTTGTTCCTATGGAAATTCTAGGATCTGGCCAAAGAGTCTGGGATTTTTGGAACCAAGCCATTTCTCAAGGAATTCGTATGAAACTTGGAATGTAGGACTAATATGTGACTATAAGACTTGTTCCTATGGAAATTCTGGGATCTGGCTAATAGGGTCTGGGATTTTTGGATTCAAGCTATTTCTCAAGGGATTCGTATGAAACTCGGAATTTAGGACTAATATGTGACTATAAGACTTGTTCCTATGGAAATTCTGGGATCTGGCCAATAGGGTCTGGGATTTTTGGAACCAAGCCATTTCTCAAGGGATTCGTATGAAACTCGGAATGTAGGACTTATATGTGACTATAAGATTTGTTCCTATGGAAATTCTGGGATCTGGCCAATAGGGTCTGGGATTTTTGGAACCAAGCCATTTCTCAAGGGATTCGTATGAAACTCGGAATGTAGGACTAATATGTGACTATAAGACTTGTTCCTATGGAAATTCTGGAATATGATTATTATGGTCTGGAATTTCTGGAGCAAATCAATTTCTCAAGCGATTCGCATGAAATTCGGAATGTAGGACTAAGATGCGGCTATAAGACTTGTTCCTATGGAAATTCTGGGATCTGGTCAATAGATCTGGGATTTTTGGAACCATGCCATTTCTCAAAGGATTCGTATGAAACTCGGAATGTAGGACTAATATGTGACTATAAGACATGTTCCTATGGAAATTCTGGGATCTGGCCAATAGGGTCTGGGATTTTTGGAACCAAGCCATTTCTCAAGGGATTCGTATTAAACTCGGAATGTAGGACTAATATGTGACTATAAGACTTGTTCCGTTGGAAATTCTGGGATCTGGCCAATAGGGTCTGGGATTTTTGGAACCAAGCCATTTCCCAAGAGATTCGCATGAAACTCGGAATGTAGGACTAATATGTGACTATAAGACTTGTTCCTATGGAAATTCTGGGATCTGGCCAATAGGGTCTGGGAATTTTGGAACCAAGCCATTTCTCAAGGAATTCGTATGAAACTCGGAATGTAGGACTAATATGTGACTATAAGACTTGTTTCTATGGAAATTCTGGGATCTGGCCAATAGGGTCTGGGATTTTTAGAACCAAGCCATTTCTCAAGGGATTCGTATGAAACTCGGATTGTATGACTAATATGTGTCTATAAGACGTGTTCGTATGGAAATTCAGGGATCTGGCCAATAGGGTCTGGGATTTTTGGAACCAAGCCATTTCCCAAGAGATTCGCATGAAACTCGGAATGTAGGACTAATATGTGACTATAAGACTTGTTCCTATGGAAATTCTGGAATATGATCATTATTGTCTGGAATTTATGGAATAAAGCAATTTCTCAAGCGATTTGCATGAAACTTGGAATGTAGGACTAATATGTGACTATAAGACTTGTTCCTATGGAAATTCTGGAATATGATCATTATTGTCTGGAATTTCTGGAATAAAGCAATTTCTCAAGCGATTTGCATGAAAGTCGGAATGTAGGACTATGATGCGACTATAAGACTTGTTCCTATGGAAATTCTAGGATCTGGCCAAAGAGTCTGGGATTTTTGGAACCAAGCCATTTCTCAAGGAATTCGTATGAAACTTGGAATGTAGGACTAATATGTGACTATAAGACTTGTTCCTATGGAAATTCTGGGATCTGGCTAATAGGGTCTGGGATTTTTGGATTCAAGCTATTTCTCAAGGGATTCGTATGAAACTCGGAATTTAGGACTAATATGTGACTATAAGGCTTTTGGATTTTTGGAACCAAGCCATTTCCCAAGAGATTCGCATGAAACTCGGAATGTAGGACTAATATGATCATTATTGTCTGGAATTTATGGAATAAAGCAATTTCTCAAGCGATTTGCATGAAACTTGGAATGTAGGACTAATATGTGACTATAAGACTTGTTCCTATGGAAATTCTGGAATATGATCATTATTGTCTGGAATTTCTGGAATAAAGCAATTTCTCAAGCGATTTGCATGAAAGTCGGAATGTAGGACTATGATGCGACTATAAGACTTGTTCCTATGGAAATTCTAGGATCTGGCCAAAGAGTCTGGGATTTTTGGAACCAAGCCATTTCTCAAGGGATTCGTATGAAACTTGGAATGTAGGACTAATATGTGACTATAAGACTTGTTCCTATGGAAATTCTGGGATCTGGCTAATAGGGTCTGGGATTTTTGGATTCAAGCTATTTCTCAAGGGATTCGTATGAAACTCGGAATTTAGGACTAATATGTGACTATAAGACTTGTTCCTATGGAAATTCTGGGATCTGGCCAATAGGGTCTGGGATTTTTGGAACCAAGCCATTTCTCAAGGGATTCGTATGAAACTCGGAATGTAGGACTAATATGTGACTATAAGACTTGTTCCTATGGAAATTCTGGGATCTGGCCAATAAGGTTTGGGATTTTTGGAACCAAGCCATTTCCCAAGAGATTCGCATGAAACTCGGAATGTAGGACTAATATGTGACTATCAGACTTGTTCCTATGGAAATTCTGGGATCTGGCCAATAGGTTCTGGGATTTTTGGAACCAAGCCATTTCTGATGGGATTCGTATGAAACTCGGAATGTAGGACTAAGATGTGACTATAAGACTTGTTCCTATGGAAATTCTGGGATCTGGCCAATAGGGTCTAGGATTTTTGGAACCAAGCCATTTCTCAAGGGATTCGTATGAAACTCGGAATGTAGGACTAATATGTGACTATAAGACTTGTTCCTATGGAAATTCTGGGATCTGGCCAATAGGGTCTGGGATTTTTGGAACCAAGCCATTTCTCAAGGGATTCGTATGAAACTCGGAATGTAGGACTAAGATGTGACTATAAGACTTGTTCCTATGGAAATTCTGAGATCTGGCCAATAGGGTCTGGGATTTTTGGAACCAAGTCATTTCTCAAGGGATTCGTATGAAACTCGGAATGTAGGACTAATATGTGACTATAAGACTTCTTCCTATGGAAATTCTGGAATATGATTATTATGGTCTGGAATTTCTGAAGCAAATCAATTTCTCAAGCGATTCGCATGAAATTCGGAATGTAGGACTAAGATGCGACTATAAGACTTGTTCCTATGGAAATTCTGGGATCTGGCCAATAGGGTCTGGGATTTTTGAAACCAAGCCATTTCCCAAGAGATTCGCATGAAACTCGGAATGTAGGACTAATATGTGACTATAAGACTTGTTCCTATGGAAATTCTGGATTATGATCATTATTGTCTGGAATTTATGGAATAAAGCAATTTCTCAAGCGATTTGCATGAAACTTGGAATGTAGGACTAATATGTGACTATAAGACTTGTTCCTATGGAAATTCTGGAATATGA
Organism: Nephrocerus scutellatus; assembly: GCA_947095585.1. Classification (NCBI taxonomy): domain Eukaryota; kingdom Metazoa; phylum Arthropoda; class Insecta; order Diptera; family Pipunculidae; genus Nephrocerus; species Nephrocerus scutellatus. Next base: position 37,454,641 of record OX352762.1, read on the forward strand.
TCATTATTGTCTGGAATTTCTGGAATAAAGCAATTTCTCAAGCGATTTGCATGAAACTCGGAATGTAGGACTAAGATGCGACTATAAGACTTGTTCCTATGGAAATTCTAGGATCTGGCCAAAGAGTCTGGGATTTTTGGAACCAAGCCATTTCTCAAGGGATTCGTATGAAACTCGAAATGTAGGACTAATATGTGACTATAAGACTTGTTACTATGGAAATTCTGCAATATGATTATTATGGTCAGGAATTTCTGGAGCAAATCAATTTCTCAAGCGATTCGCATAAAATTCGGAATGTAGGACTAAAATACGACTATAAGATTTGTTCCTATGGAAATTCTGGGATCTGGCCAATAGGGTCTGGGATTTTTGGAACCAAGCCATTTCCCAAGCGATTCGCATGAAATTCGGAATGTGGGACTAATATGTGACTATAAGACTTGTTCCTATGGCAATTCTGGGATCTGGCCAATAGGGTCTGGGATTTTTGGAACCAAGCCATTTCTCAAGGGATTCGTATGAAACTCGGAATGTAGGACTAATATATGACTATAAGACTTGTTCCTATGGAAATTCTGGGATCTGGTCAATAGGGTCTGGGATTTTTGGAACCAAGCCATTTCTCAAGGGATTCGTATGAAACTCGGAATGTAGGACTAATATGTGACTATAAGACTTGTTCCTATGGAAATTCAGGGATCTGGCCAATAGGGTCTGGGATTTTTGGAACCAAGCCATTTCCAAAGAGAATCGCATGAAACTCGGAATGTAGGACTAATATGTGACTATAAGACTTGATCCTATGGAAATTCTGGAATATGATCGTTATTGTCTGGAATTTATGGAATAAAGCAATTTCTCAAGCGATTTCCATGAAACTTGGAATGTAGGACTAAGATGTTACTATAAGACTTGTTCCTATGGAAATTCTGGAATATGATTATTATTGTCTGGAATTTCTGGAGCAAATCAATTCCTCAAGCGATTCTTATAAAATTCGGAATCTAGGACTAAAATGCGACTATAAGATTTGTTCCTATGGAAATTCTGGGATCTGGCCAATAGGGTCTGGGATTTTTGGAACCAAGCCATTTCCCAAGCTATTCGCATGAAATTCGGAATGTGGGACTAATATGTGACTATAAGACTTGTTCCTATGGCAATTCTGGGATCTGGCCAATAGGGTCTGGGATTTTTGGAACCAAGCCATTTCCCAAGCTATTCGCATGAAATTCGGAATGTAGGACTAATATGTGACTATAAGACTTGTTCCTATGGAAATTCTGGAATATGATCATTATTGTCTGGAATTTCTGGAATAAAGCAATTTCTCAAGCGATTCGCATGAAATTCGGAATGTAGGACTAAAATGCGACTATAAGATTTGTTCCTATGGAAATTCTGGGATCTGGCCAATAGGGTCTGGGATATTTGGAACCAAGCCATTTCTCAAGGGATTCGAATGAAACTCGGAATGTAGGACTAATTTGTGACTATAAGACTTGTTCCTATGGAAATTCTGGAATATGATTATTATTGTCTGGAATTTCTGGAATAAAGCAATTTCTCAAGCGATTTGCATGAAACTCGGAATGTAGGACTAAGATGCGACTATAAGACTTGTTCCTATGGAAATTCTGGGATTTGGCCAATAGGGTCTGGGATTTTTGGAACCAAGCCATTTCTCAAGGAATTCGTATGAAACTAGGAATGTAGGACTAATATGTGACTATAAGACTTGTTCTTATGGAAATTCTGGGATCTGGCCAATAGGGTCTGGGATTTTTGGAACCAAGCCATTTCTCAAGGGATTCGTATGAAACTCGGAATGTAGGACTAATATGTGACTATAAGACTTGTTCCTATGGAAATTCAGGGATCTGGCCAATAGGATTCGCATGAAACTCGGAATGTAGGACTAAGATGTGACTATCAGACTTGTTCCTATGGAAATTCTGGGATCTGGCAAATAGGGTCTAGGATTTTTGGAACCAAGCCATTTCTCAAGGGATTCGTATGAAACTCGGAATGTAGGACTAATATGTGACTATCAGACTTGTTCCTATGGAAATTCTGGAATAAGATCATTATTGTCTGGAATTTCTGGAGCAAATAAATTTCTCAAGCTATTCGCATGAAATTCGGAATGTAGGACTAAGATGCGACTATAAGACTTGTTCCTATGGCAATTCTGGGATCTGGCCAATAGGGTCTGGGATTTTTGGAACCAAGCCATTTCCCAAGCTATTCGCATGAAATTCGGAATGTAGGACTAAGATGCGACTATAAGACTTGTTCCTATGGAAATTCTGGGATCTGGCCAATAGGGTCTGGGATTTTTGAAACCAAGCCATTTCCCAAGAGATTCGCATGAAACTCGGAATGTAGGACTAATATGTGACTATAAGACTTGTTCCTATGGAAATTCTGGATTATGATCATTATTGTCTGGAATTTATGGAATAAAGCAATTTCTCAAGCGATTTGCATGAAACTTGGAATGTAGGACTAATATGTGACTATAAGACTTGTTCCTATGGAAATTCTGGAATATGATCATTATTGTCTGGAATTTCTGGAATAAAGCAATTTCTCAAGCGATTTGCATGAAACTCGGAATGTAGGACTAAGATGCGACTATAAGACTTGTTCCTATGGAAATTCTAGGATCTGGCCAAAGAGTCTGGGATTTTTGGAACCAAGCCATTTCTCAAGGGATTCGTATGAAACTCGAAATGTAGGACTAATATGTGACTATAAGACTTGTTACTATGGAAATTCTGCAATATGATTATTATGGTCAGGAATTTCTGGAGCAAATCAATTTCTCAAGCGATTCGCATAAAATTCGGAATGTAGGACTAAAATACGACTATAAGATTTGTTCCTATGGAAATTCTGGGATCTGGCCAATAGGGTCTGGGATTTTTGGAACCAAGCCATTTCCCAAGCTATTTGCATGAAATTTGGAATGTAGGACTAATATGTAACTATAAGACTTGTTTCTATGGAAATTCTGGAATATGATCGTTATTGTCTGGAATTTCTGGAATAAAGCAATTTCTCAAGCGATTCGCATGAAATTCGGAATGTAGGACTAAGATGCGACTATAAGACTTGTTTCTATGGAAATTCTGGGATCTGGCCAATAGGGTCTGGGATTTTTGGAACCAAGCCATTTCCCAAGCGATTCGCATGAAATTCGGAATGTGGGACTAATATGTGACTATAAGACTTGTTCCTATGGCAATTCTGGGATCTGGCCAATAGGGTCTGGGATTTTTGGAACCAAGCCATTTCTCAAGGGATTCGTATGAAACTCGGAATGTAGGACTAATATATGACTATAAGACTTGTTCCTATGGAAATTCTGGGATCTGGTCAATAGGGTCTGGGATTTTTGGAACCAAGCCATTTCTCAAGGGATTCGTATGAAACTCGGAATGTAGGACTAATATGTGACTATAAGACTTGTTCCTATGGAAATTCAGGGATCTGGCCAATAGGGTCTGGGATTTTTGGAACCAAGCCATTTCCAAAGAGAATCGCATGAAACTCGGAATGTAGGACTAATATGTGACTATAAGACTTGATCCTATGGAAATTCTGGAATATGATCGTTATTGTCTGGAATTTATGGAATAAAGCAATTTCTCAAGCGATTTCCATGAAACTTGGAATGTAGGACTAAGATGTTACTATAAGACTTGTTCCTATGGAAATTCTGGAATATGATTATTATTGTCTGGAATTTCTGGAGCAAATCAATTCCTCAAGCGATTCTTATAAAATTCGGAATCTAGGACTAAAATGCGACTATAAGATTTGTTCCTATGGAAATTCTGGGATCTGGCCAATAGGGTCTGGGATTTTTGGAACCAAGCCATTTCCCAAGCTATTCGCATGAAATTCGGAATGTGGGACTAATATGTGACTATAAGACTTGTTCCTATGGCAATTCTGGGATCTGGCCAATAGGGTCTGGGATTTTTGGAACCAAGCCATTTCCCAAGCTATTCGCATGAAATTCGGAATGTAGGACTAATATGTGACTATAAGACTTGTTCCTATGGAAATTCTGGAATATGATCATTATTGTCTGGAATTTCTGGAATAAAGCAATTTCTCAAGCGATTCGCATGAAATTCGGAATGTAGGACTAAAATGCGACTATAAGATTTGTTCCTATGGAAATTCTGGGATCTGGCCAATAGGGTCTGGGATTTTTGGAACCAAGCCATTTCTCAAGGGATTCGAATGAAACTCGGAATGTAGGACTAATTTGTGACTATAAGACTTGTTCCTATGGAAATTCTGGAATATGATTATTATTGTCTGGAATTTCTGGAATAAAGCAATTTCTCAAGCGATTTGCATGAAACTCGGAATGTAGGACTAAGATGCGACTATAAGACTTGTTCCTATGGAAATTCTGGGATTTGGCCAATAGGGTCTGGGATTTTTGGAACCAAGCCATTTCTCAAGGAATTCGTATGAAACTAGGAATGTAGGACTAATATGTGACTATAAGACTTGTTCTTATGGAAATTCTGGGATCTGGCCAATAGGGTCTGGGATTTTTGGAACCAAGCCATTTCTCAAGGGATTCGTATGAAACTCGGAATGTAGGACTAATATGTGACTATAAGACTTGTTCCTATGGAAATTCAGGGATCTGGCCAATAGGATTCGCATGAAACTCGGAATGTAGGACTAAGATGTGACTATCAGACTTGTTCCTATGGAAATTCTGGGATCTGGCAAATAGGGTCTAGGATTTTTGGAACCAAGCCATTTCTCAAGGGATTCGTATGAAACTCGGAATGTAGGACTAATATGTGACTATCAGACTTGTTCCTATGGAAATTCTGGAATAAGATCATTATTGTCTGGAATTTCTGGAGCAAATAAATTTCTCAAGCTATTCGCATGAAATTCGGAATGTAGGACTAAGATGCGACTATAAGACTTGTTCCTATGGAAATTCTGGGATCTGGTCAATAGGGTCTGGGATTTTTGGAACCAAGCCATTTCTCAAGGGATTCGTATGAAACTCGGAATGTAGGACTAATATGTGACTATAAGACTTGTTCCTATGGAAATTCTGGAATATGATCATTATTGTCTGGAATTTCTGGAATAAAGCAATTTCTCAAGCGATTTGCATGAAACTCGGAATGTAGGACTAAGATGTGACTATAAGTCTTGTTCCTATGGAAATTCTGGGATTTGGCCAATAGGGACTGGGATTTTTGGAACCAAGCCATTTCTCAAGGAATTCGTATGAAACTCGGAATGAAGGACTAATATGTGACTATAAGACTTGTTCCTATGGAAATTCTGGGATCTGGCCAATAGGGTCTGGGATTTTTGGAACCAAGCCATTTCCCAAGACATTCGCATGAAACTCGGAATGTAGGACTAATATGTGACTATAAGACTTGTTCCTATGGAAATTCTGGATTATGATCATTATTGTCTGGAATTTATGGAATAAAGCAATTTCTCAAGCGATTTGCATGAAACTTGGAATGTAGGACTAATATGTGACTATAAGACTTGTTCCTATGGAAATTCTGGAATATGATCATTATTGTCTGGAATTTCTGGAATAAAGCAATTTCCCAAGCGATTTGCATGAAACTCGGAATGTAGGACTAAGATGCAACTATAAGACTTGTTCCTATGGAAATTCTAGGATCTGGCCAAAGAGTCTGGGATTTTTGGAACCAAGCCATTTCTCAAGGGATTCGTATGAAACTCGAAATGTAGGACTAATATGTGACTATAAGACTTGTTACTATGGAAATTCTGCAATATGATTATTATGGTCAGGAATTTCTGGAGCAAATCAATTTCTCAAGCGATTCGCATAAAATTCGGAATGTAGGACTAAAATACGACTATAAGATTTGTTCCTATGGAAATTCTGGGATCTGGCCAATAGGGTCTGGGATTTTTGGAACCAAGCCATTTCCCAAGCTATTTGCATGAAATTTGGAATGTAGGACTAATATGTAACTATAAGACTTGTTTCTATGGAAATTCTGGAATATGATCGTTATTGTCTGGAATTTCTGGAATAAAGCAATTTCTCAAGCGATTCGCATGAAATTCGGAATGTAGGACTAAGATGCGACTATAAGACTTGTTTCTATGGAAATTCTGGGATCTGGCCAATAGGGTCTGGGATTTTTGGAACCAAGCCATTTCCCAAGCGATTCGCATGAAATTCGGAATGTGGGACTAATATGTGACTATAAGACTTGTTCCTATGGCAATTCTGGGATCTGGCCAATAGGGTCTGGGATTTTTGGAACCAAGCCATTTCTCAAGGGATTCGTATGAAACTCGGAATTTAGGACTAATATGTGACTATAAGACTTGTTCCTATGGAAATTCTGGGATCTGGCCAATAGAGTCTGGGATTTTTGGAACCAAGCCATTTCTCAAGGGATTCGAATGAAACTCGGAATGTAAGACTAATATGTGACTATAAGACTTGTTCCTATGGGAATTCTGGAATATGATTATTATTGTCTGGAATTTCTGGAATAAAGCAATTTCTCAAGCGATTTGCATGAAACTCGGAATGTAGGACTAAGATGCGACTATAAGACTTGTTCCTATGGAAATTCTGGGATTTGGCCAATAGGGTCTGGGATTTTTGAACCAAGCCATTTCTCAAGGAATTCGTATGAAACTAGGAATGTAGGACTAATATATGACTATAAGACTTGTTCTTATGGGAATTCTGGGATCTGGCCAATAGGGTCTGGGATTATTGGAACCAAGCCATTTCTCAAGGGATTCGTATGAAACTCGGAATGTAGGACTAATATGTGACTATAAGACTTGTTCCTATGGAAATTCAGGGATCTGGCCAATAGGATTCGCATGAAACTCGGAATGTAGGACTAAGATGTGACTATCAGAATTGTTCCTATGGAAATTCTGGGATCTGGCCAATAGGGTCTAGGATTTTTGGCACCAAGCCATTTCTCAAGGGATTCGTATGAAACTCGGAATGTAAAACTAATATGTGACTATCAGACTTGTTCCTATGGAAATTCTGGAATATGATCATTATTGTCTGGAATTTCTGGAGCAAATAAATTTCTCAAGCTATTCGCATGAAATTCGGAATGTAGGACTAAGATGCGACTATAAGACTTGTTCCTATGGAAATTCTGGGATCTGGTCAATAGGATCTGGGATTTTTGGAACCAAGCCATTTCTCAAGGGATTCGTATGAAACTCGGAATGTAGGACTAATATGTGACTATAAGACTTGTTCCTATGAAAATTCTGGGATCTGGCCAATAGGGTCTGGGATTTTTAGAACCAAGCCATTTCTTAAGGGATTCGTATGAAACTCGGAATGTAGGACTAATATGTGACTATAAGACTTGTTCCTATGGAAATTCTGGAATATGATCATTTTTGTCTGGAATTATTGGAATAAAGCAATTTCTCAAGCGATTTGCATGAAACTCGGAATGTAGGACTAAGATGCGACTATGAGACTTGTTCCTATGGAAATTCTGGGATTTGGCCAATAGGGTCTGGGATTTTTGGAACCAAGCCATTTCTCAAGGAATTCGTATGAAACTCGGAATGTAGGACTAATATGTGACTATAAGACTTGTTCCTATAGAAATTCAGGGATCTGGCCAATAGGGTCTGGGATTTTTGGAACCAAGCCATTTCCCAAGAGATTCGCATGAAACTCGGAATGTAGGACTAAGATGCGACTATAAGACTTGTTCCTATTGAAATTCTAGGATCTGGCCAAAGAGTCTGGGATTTTTGGAACCAAGCCATTTCTCAAGGGATTCGTATGAAACTTGAAATGTAGGACTAATATGTGACTATATGACTTGTTCCTATGGAAATTCTGGAATATGATTATTATGGTCTGGAATTTCTGGAGCAAATCAATTTCTCAAGCGATTCGCATAAAATTCGGAATGTAGGACTAAGATGCGACTATAAGACTTGTTCCTATGGAAATTCTGGAATCTGGTCAATAGGGTCTGGGATTTTTGGAACCATGCCATTTCTCAAAGGATTCGTATGAAACTCGGAATGTAGGACTAATATGTGACTATAAGACTTGTTCCTATGGAAATTCTGGGATCTGGCCAATAGGGTCTGGGATTTTTGGAACCAAGCCATTTCTCAAGGGATTCGTATGAAACTCGGAATGTAGGACTAATATGTGACTATAAGACTTGTTCCGTTGGAAATTCTGGTATCTGGCCAATAGGGTCTGGGATTTTTGGAACCAAGCCATTTCCCAAGAGATTCGCATGAAACTCGGAATGTAGGACTAATATGTGACTATAAGACTTGTTCCTATGGAAATTCTGAGATCTGGCCAATAGGGTCTGGGATTTTTGGAACCAAGCCATTTCTCAAGGGATTCGTATGAAACTCGGAATGTAGGACTAATATGTGACTATAAGACTTGTTCCGATGGAACTTCTGGGATCTGGCCAATAGGGTCTGGGATTTTTGGAACCAAGCCATTTCCCAAGAGATTCGCATGAAACTCGGAATGTAGGACTAAGATGCGACTATAAGACTTGTTCCTATGGAAATTCTGGGATTTGGCCAATAGGGTCTGGGATTTTTGGAACCAAGCAATTTCTCAAGGGATTCGTATGAAACTCGGAATGTAGGACTAAGATGCGACTATGAGACTTGTTCCTATGGAAATTCTGGGATTTGGCCAATAGGGTCTGGGATTTTTGGAACCAAGCAATTTCTCAAGGGATTCGTATGAAACTCGGAATGTAGGACTAATATGTGATTATAAGACTTGTTCCTATGGAAATTCTGGGATCTGGCCAATAGGGTCTGGGATTTTTGGAACCAAGCCATTTCTCAAGGGATTCGTATGAAACTCGGAATGTAGGACTAATATGTGACTATAAGACTTGTTCCTATGGAAATTCTGGGATCTGGCCAATAGGGTCTGGGATTTTTGGAACCAAGCAATTTCTCAAGGGATTCGTATGAAACTCGGAATGTAGGACTAATATGTGATTATAAGACTTGTTCCTATGGAAATTCTGGGATCTGGCCAATAGGGTCTGGGATTTTTGGAACCAAGCCATTTCTCAAGGGATTCGTATGAAACTCGGAATGTAGGACTAATATGTGACTATAAGACTTGTTTCTATGGAAATTCTGGGATCTGGCCAATAGGGTCTGGGATTTTTGGAACCAAGCAATTTCTCAAGGGATTCGTATGAAACTCGGAATGTAGGACTAATATGTGATTATAAGACTTGTTCCTATGGAAATTCTGGGATCTGGCCAATAGGGTCTGGGATTTTTGGAACCAAGCCATTTCTCAAGGGATTCGTATGAAACTCGGAATGTAGGACTGATATGTGACTATAAGACTTGTTCCTATGGAAATTCTGGGATCTGGCCAATAGGGTCTGGGATTTTTGGAACCAAGCCATTTCTCAAGTGATTCGTATGAAACTCGGAATGTAGGACTAATATGTGACTATAAGACTTGTTCCTATAGAAATTCAGGGATCTGGCCAATAGGGTCTGGGATTTTTGGAACCAAGCCATTTCCCAAGAGATTCGCATGAAACTCGGAATGTAGGACTAAGATGCGACTATAAGACTTGTTCCTATTGAAATTCTAGGATCTGGCCAAAGAGTCTGGGATTTTTGGAACCAAGCCATTTCTCAAGGGATTCGTATGAAACTTGAAATGTAGGACTAATATGTGACTATATGACTTGTTCCTATGGAAATTCTGGAATATGATTATTATGGTCTGGAATTTCTGGAGCAAATCAATTTCTCAAGCGATTCGCATAAAATTCGGAATGTAGGACTAAGATGCGACTATAAGACTTGTTCCTATGGAAATTCTGGAATCTGGTCAATAGGGTCTGGGATTTTTGGAACCATGCCATTTCTCAAAGGATTCGTATGAAACTCGGAAAGTAGGACTAATATGTGACTATAAGACTTGTTCCTATGGAAATTCTGGGATCTGGCCAATAGGGTCTGGGATTTTTGGAACCAAGCCATTTCTCAAGGGATTCGTATGAAACTCGGAATGTAGGACTAATATGTGACTATAAGACTTGTTCCGTTGGAAATTCTGGTATCTGGCCAAAAGGGTCTGGGATTTTTGGAACCAAGCCATTTCCCAAGAGATTCGCATGAAACTCGGAATGTAGGACTAATATGTGACTATAAGACTTGTTCCTATGGAAATTCTGAGATCTGGCCAATAGGGTCTGGGATTTTTGGAACCAAGCCATTTCTCAAGGGATTCGTATGAAACTCGGAATGTAGGACTAATATGTGACTATAAGACTTGTTCCGATGGAACTTCTGGGATCTGGCCAATAGGGTCTGGGATTTTTGGAACCAAGCCATTTCCCAAGAGATTCGCATGAAACTCGGAATGTAGGACTAAGATGCGACTATAAGACTTGTTCCTATGGAAATTCTGGGATTTGGCCAATAGGGTCTGGGATTTTTGGAACCAAGCAATTTCTCAAGGGATTCGTATGAAACTCGGAATGTAGGACTAAGATGCGACTATGAGACTTGTTCCTATGGAAATTCTGGGATTTGGCCAATAGGGTCTGGGATTTTTGGAACCAAGCAATTTCTCAAGGGATTCGTATGAAACTCGGAATGTAGGACTAATATGTGATTATAAGACTTGTTCCTATGGAAATTCTGGGATCTGGCCAATAGGGTCTGGGATTTTTGGAACCAAGCCATTTCTCAAGGGATTCGTATGAAACTCGGAATGTAGGACTAATATGTGACTATAAGACTTGTTCCTATGGAAATTCTGGGATCTGGCCAATAGGGTCTGGGATTTTTGGAACCAAGCAATTTCTCAAGGGATTCGTATGAAACTCGGAATGTAGGACTAATATGTGATTATAAGACTTGTTCCTATGGAAATTCTGGGATCTGGCCAATAGGGTCTGGGATTTTTGGAACCAAGCCATTTCTCAAGGGATTCGTATGAAACTCGGAATGTAGGACTAAGATGTGACTATAAGACTTGTTTCTATGGAAATTCTGGGATCTGGCCAATAGGGTCTGGGATTTTTGGAACCAAGCAATTTCTCAAGGGATTCGTATGAAACTCGGAATGTAGGACTAATATGTGATTATAAGACTTGTTCCTATGGAAATTCTGGGATCTGGCCAATAGGGTCTGGGATTTTTGGAACCAAGCCATTTCTCAAGGGATTCGTATGAAACTCGGAATGTAGGACTGATATGTGACTATAAGACTTGTTTCTATGGAAATTCTGGGATCTGGCCAATAGGGTCTGGGATTTTTGGAACCAAGCAATTTCTCAAGGGATTCGTATGAAACTCGGAATGTAGGACTAATATGTGATTATAAGACTTGTTCCTATGGAAATTCTGGGATCTGGCCAATAGGGTCTGGGATTTTTGGAACCAAGCCATTTCTCAAGGGATTCGTATGAAACTCGGAATGTAGAACTAATATGTGACTATAAGACTTGTTTCTATGGAAATTCTGGGATCTGGCCAATAGGGTCTGGGATTTTTGGAACCAAGCCATTTCTCAAGGGATTCGTATTAAACTCGGAATGTAGGACTAATATGTGACTATAAGACTTTGTTCCTATGGAAATTCAGGGATCTGGCCAATAGGGTCTGGGATTTTTGGAACCAAGCCATTTCTCAAGGGATTCGCATGAAACTCGGAATGTAGGACTAAGATGTGACTATAAGACTTGATCCTATGGAAATTGTGGGATCTGGCCAATAGGGTCTAGGATTTTTGGAACCAAGCCATTTCTCAAGGGATTCGTATGAAACTCGGAATGTAGGACTAATATGTGACTATCAGACTTGTTCCTATGGAAATTCTGGAATATGATCATTATTGTCTGGAATTTCTGGAGCAAATAAATTTCTCAAGCTATTCGCATGAAATTCGGAATGTAGGACTAAGATGCGACTGTAAGACTTGTTCCTATGGAAATTCTGGGATCTGGTCAATTGGGTCTGGGATTTTTGGAACCAAGCCATTTCTCAAGGGATTCGTATGAAACTCGGAATGTAGGACTAATATGTGACTATAAGACTTGTTCCTATGGAAATTCTGGAATATGATTATTATGGTCTGGAATTTCTGAAGCAAATCAATTTATCAAGCGATTCGCATGAATTTCGGAATGTAGGACTAAGATGCGACTATAAGACTTGTTCCTATGGAAATTATGGGATCTGGCCAATAGGGTCTGGGATTTTTGAAACCAAGCCATTTCTCAAGGGATTCGTATGAAACTCGGAATGTAGGACTAATATGTGACTATAAGACTTGTTCCTATGGATATTCGGGGATCTGGCCAATAGGGTCTGGGATTTTTGGAACCAAGCCATTTCTCAAGGGATTCGTATGAAACTCGGAATGTAGGACTAGTATGTGACTATAAGACTTGTTCCTATGGAAATTCTGGGATATGATCATTATTGTCTGGAATTTCTGGAATAAAGCAATTTCTCAAGCGATTTGCATGAAACTCGGAATGTAGGACTAAGATGCGACTATAAGACTTGTTCCTATGGAAATTCTGGAATATGATCATTATTGTCTGGAATTTCTGGAATAAAGCAATTTCTCAAGCGATTTGCATGAAACTCGGAATTTAGGACTAATATGTGACTATAAGACTTGTTCCTATGGAAATTCTGGGATCTGGCCAATAGGGTCTGTGATTTTTGGAACCAAGCCATTTCTCAAGGGATTCGTATGAAACTCGGAATGTAGGACTAATATGTGACTATAAGACTTGTTCCTATGGAAATTCTGGGATATGATCATTATTGTCTGGAATTTCTGGAATAAAGCAATTTCTCAAGCGATTTGCATGAAACTCGGAATGTAGGACTAAGATGCGACTATAAGACTTGTTCCTATGGAAATTCTGGAATATGATCATTATTGTCTGGAATTTCTGGAATAAAGCAATTTCTCAAGCGATTTGCATGAAACTCGGAATTTAGGACTAATATGTGACTATAAGACTTGTTCCTATGGAAATTCTGGGATCTGGCCAATAGGGTCTGGGATTTTTGGAACCAAGCCATTTCTCAAGGGATTCGTATGAAACTCGGAATGTAGGACTAATATGTGACTATAAGACTTGTTCCTATGGAAATTCTGGGATCTGGCCAATAGGGTCTGGGATTTTTGGAACCAAGCCATTTTTCAAGGGATTCGTATGAAACTCGGAATGTAGGACTAATATGTGACTATAAGACTTGTTCCTATGGAAATTCTGGGATCTGGCCAACAGGGTCTGGGATTTTTGGAACCAAGCCATTTCTCAAGGGATTCGTATGAAACTCGGAATGTAGGACTAATATGTGACTATAAGACTTGTTCCTATGGAAATTCTGGAATATGATCATTATTGTCTGGAATTTCTGGAATAAAGCAATTTCTCAAGCGATTTGCATGAAACTCGGAATGTAGGACTAAGATGCGACTATAAGACTTGTTCCTATGGAAATTCTGGGATTTGGCCAATAGGGTCTGGGAATTTTGGAACCAAGCCATTTCTCAAGGAATTCGTATGAAACTCGGAATGTAGGACTAATATGTGACTATAAGACTTGTTCCTATGGAAATTCTGGGATCTGGCCAATAGGGTCTGGGATTTTTGGAACCAAGCCATTTCTCAAGGGATTCGTATGAAACTCGGATTGTAGGACTAATATGTGACTATAAGACGTGTTCCTATGGAAATTCAGGGACCTGGCCAATAGGGTCTGGGATTTTTGGAACCAAGCCATTTCCCAAGAGATTCGCATGAAACTCGGAATGTAGGACTAATATGTGACTATAAGACTTGTTCCTATGGAAATTCTGGAAGATGATCATTATTGTCTGGAATTTATGGAATAAAGCAATTTCTCAAGCGATTTGCATGAAACTTGGAATGTAGGACTAATATGTGACTATAAGACTTGTTCCTATGGAAATTCTGGAATATGATCATTATTGTCTGGAATTTCTGGAATAAAGCAATTTCTCAAGCGATTTGCATGAAAGTCGGAATGTAGGACTATGATACGACTATAAGACTTGTTCCTATGGAAATTCTAGGATCTGGCCAAAGAGTCTGGGATTTTTGGAACCAAGCCATTTCTCAAGGGATTCGTATGAAACTCGAAATGTAGGACTAATATGTGACTATAAGACTTGTTTCTATGGAAATTTTGGAATATGATTATTATGGTCTGGAATTTCTGGAGCAAATCAATTTCTCAAGCGATTCGCATGAAATTCGGAATATAGGACTAAAATGCGACTTTAAGATTTGTTCCTATGGAAATTCTGGGATCCGGCCAATAGGGTCTGAGATTTTTGGAACCAAGCCATTTCCCAAGCTATTCGCATGAAATTCGGAATAGAGGACTAATATGCGACTATAAGACTTGTTCCTATGGAAATTCTGGGATCTGGCCAATAGGGTCTGGGATTTTTGGAACCAAGCCATTTCCCAAGCGATTCGCATGAAATTCGGAATGTAGGACTAATATGTGACTATAAGACTTGTTCCTATGGAATTTCTGGGATCTGGCCAATAGGGTCTGGGATTTTTGGAACCAAGCCGTTTCTCAAGGGATTCGTATGAAACTCGGAATGTAGGACTTATATGTGACTATAAGACTTGTTCTTATGGAAATTCTGGGATCTGGCCAATAGGGTCTGGGATTTTTGGAACCAAGCCATTTCTCAAGGGATTCGTATGAAACTCGGAATGTAGGACTAATATTTGACTATAAGACTTGTTCCTATGGAAATTCTGGAATATGATTATTATGGTCTGGAATTTCTGGAGCAAATCAATTTCTCAAGCGATTCGCATGAAATTCGGAATGTAGGACTAAGATGCGACTGTAAGACTTGTTCCTATGGAAATTCTGGGATCTGGTCAATTGGGTCTGGGATTTTTGGAACCAAGCCATTTCTCAAGGGATTCGTATGAAACTCGGAATGTAGGACTAATATGTGACTATAAGACTTGTTCCTATGGAAATTCTGGAATATGATTATTATGGTCTGGAATTTCTGAAGCAAATCAATTTATCAAGCGATTCGCATGAATTTCGAAATGTAGGACTAAGATGCGACTATAAGACTTGTTCCTATGGAAATTATGGGATCTGGCCAATAGGGTCTGGGATTTTTGAAACCAAGCCATTTCTCAAGGGATTCGTATGAAACTCGGAATGTAGGACTAATATGTGACTATAAGACTTGTTCCTATGGATATTCGGGGATCTGGCCAATAGGGTCTGGGATTTTTGGAACCAAGCCATTTCTCAAGGGATTCGTATAAAACTCGGAATGTAGGACTAGTATGTGACTATAAGACTTGTTCCTATGGAAATTCTGGGATATGATCATTATTGTCTGGAATTTCTGGAATAAAGCAATTTCTCAAGCGATTTGCATGAAACTCGGAATGTAGGACTAAGATGCGACTATAAGACTTGTTCCTATGGAAATTCTGGAATATGATACTTATTGTTTGGAATTTCTGGAATAAAGCAATTTCTCAAGCGATTTGCATGAAACTCGGAATTTAGGACTAATATGTGACTATAAGACTTGTTCCTATGGAAATTCTGGGATCTGGCCAATAGGGTCTGTGATTTTTGGAACCAAGCCATTTCTCAAGGGATTCGTATGAAACTCGGAATGTAGGACTAATATGTGACTATAAGACTTGTTCCTATGGAAATTCTGGGATATGATTATTATTGTCTGGAATTTCTGGAATAAAGCAATTTCTCAAGCGATTTGCATGAAACTCGGAATGTAGGACTAAGATGCGACTATAAGACTTGTTCCTATGGAAATTCTGGAATATGATCATTATTGTCTGGAATTTCTGGAATAAAGCAATTTCTCAAGCGATTTGCATGAAACTCGGAATTTAGGACTAATATGTGACTATAAGACTTGTTCCTATGGAAATTCTGGGATCTGGCCAATAGGGTCTGGGATTTTTGGAACCAAGCCATTTCTCAAGGGATTCGTATGAAACTCGGAATTTAGGACTAATATGTGACTATAAGACTTGTTCCTATGGAAATTCTGGGATCTGGCCAATAGGGTCTGGGATTTTTGGAACCAAGCCATTTTTCAAGGGATTCGTATGAAACTCGGAATGTAGGACTAATATGTGACTATAAGACTTGTTCCTATGGAAATTCTGGGATCTGGCCAACAGGGTCTGGGATTTTTGGAACCAAGCCATTTCTCAAGGGATTCGTATGAAACTCGGAATGTAGGACTAATATGTGACTATAAGACTTGTTCCTATGGAAATTCTGGAATATGACCATTATTGTCTGGAATTTCTGGAATAAAGCAATTTCTCAAGCGATTTGCATGAAACTCGGAATGTAGGACTAAGATGCGACTATAAGACTTGTTCCTATGGAAATTCTGGGATTTGGCCAATAGGGTCTGGGAATTTTGGAACCAAGCCATTTCTCAAGGAATTCGTATGAAACTCGGAATGTAGGACTAATTTGTGACTATAAGACTTGTTCCTATGGAAATTCTGGGATCTGGCCAATAGGGTCTGGGATTTTTGGAACCAAGCCATTTCTCAAGGGATTCGTATGAAACTCGGATTGTAGGACTAATATGTGACTATAAGACGTGTTCCTATGGAAATTCAGGGACCTGGCCAATAGGGTCTGGGATTTTTGGAACCAAGCCATTTCCCAAGAGATTCGCATGAAACTCGGAATGTAGGACTAATATGTGACTATAAGACTTGTTCCTATGGAAATTCTGGAAGATGATCATTATTGTCTGGAATTTATGGAATAAAGCAATTTCTCAAGCGATTTGCATGAAACTTGGAATGTAGGACTAATATGTGACTATAAGACTTGTTCCTATGGAAATTCTGGAATATGATCATTATTGTCTAGAATTTCTGGAATAAAGCAATTTCTCAAGCGATTTGCATGAAAGTCGGAATGTAGGACTATGATGCGACTATAAGACTTGTTCCTATGGAAATTCTAGGATCTGGCCAAAGAGTCTGGGATTTTTGGAACCAAGCCATTTCTCAAGGGATTCGTATGAAACTCGAAATGTAGGACTAATATGTGACTATAAGACTTGTTTCTATGGAAATTTTGGAATATGATTATTATGGTCTGGAATTTCTGGAGCAAATCAATTTCTCAAGCGATTCGCATGAAATTCGGAATATAGGACTAAAATGCGACTTTAAGATTTGTTCCTATGGAAATTCTGGGATCCGGCCAATAGGGTCTGGGATTTTTGGAACCAAGCCATTTCCCAAGCTATTCGCATGAAATTCGGAATAGAGGACTAATATGCGACTATAAGACTTGTTCCTATGGAAATTCTGGGATCTGGCCAATAGGGTCTGGGATTTTTGGAACCAAGCCATTTCCCAAGCGATTCGCATGAAATTCGGAATGTAGGACTAATATGTGACTATAAGACTTGTTCCTATGGAATTTCTGGGATCTGGCCAATAGGGTCTGGGATTTTTGGAACCAAGCCGTTTCTCAAGGGATTCGTATGAAACTCGGAATGTAGGACTTATATGTGACTATAAGACTTGTTCCTATGGAAATTCTAGGATCTGGCCAAAGAGTCTGGGATTTTTGGAACCAAACCATTTCTCAAGGGATTCGTATGAAACTCGAAATGTAGGACTAATATGTGACTATAAGACTTGTTTCTATGGAAATTTTGGAATATGATTATTATGGTCTGGAATTTCTGGAGCAAATCAATTTCTCAAGCGATTCGCATGAAATTCGGAATATAGGACTAAAATGCGACTTTAAGATTTGTTCCTATGGAAATTCTGGGATCCGGCCAATAGGGTCTGGGATTTTTGGAACCAAGCCATTTCCCAAGCTATTCGCATGAAATTCGGAATAGAGGACTAATATGCGACTATAAGACTTGTTCCTATGGAAATTCTGGGATCTGGCCAATAGGGTCTGGGATTTTTGGAACCAAGCCATTTCCCAAGCGATTCGCATGAAATTCGGAATGTAGGACTAATATGTGACTATAAGACTTGTTCCTATGGAATTTCTGGGATCTGGCCAATAGGGTCTGGGATTTTTGGAACCAAGCCGTTTCTCAAGGGATTCGTATGAAACTCGGAATGTAGGACTTATATGTGACTATAAGACTTGTTCTTATGGAAATTCTGGGATCTGGCCAATAGGGTCTGGGATTTTTGGAACCAAGCCATTTCTCAAGGGATTCGTATGAAACTCGGAATGTAGGACTAATATTTGACTATAAGACTTGTTCCTATGGAAATTCTGGAATATGATTATTATGGTCTGGAATTTCTGGAGCAAATCAATTTCTCAAGCGATTCGCATGAAATTCGGAATGTAGGACTAAGATGCGGCTATAAGACTTGTTCCTATGGAAATTCTGGGATCTGGCCAATAGGGTCTGGGATTTTTGGAACCAAGCCATTTCCCAAGAGATTCGCATGAAACTCGGAATGTAGGACTAATATGTGACTATAAGACTTGTTCCTATGGAAATTCTGGGATCTGGCCAATAGGGTCTGGGATTTTGGAACCAAGCCATTTCTCAAGGGATTCGTATGAAACTCGGAATGTAGGACTAATATGTGACTATAAGACTTGTTCCGATGGAAATTCTGGGATCTGGCCAATAGGGTCTGGGATTTTTGGAACCAAGCCATTTCCCAAGAGATTCGCATGAAACTCGGAATGTAGGACTAAGATGCGACTATAAGACTTGTTCCTATGGAAATTCTGGGATTTGGCCAATAGGGTCTGGGATTTTTGGAACCAAGCCATTTCTCAAGGGATTCGTATGAAACTCGGAATGTAGGACTAATATGTGACTGTAAGATTTGTTCCTATGGAAATTCTGGGATCTGGCTAATAGGGTCTGGGATTTTTGGATTCAAGCTATTTCTCAAGGGATTCGTATGAAACTCGGAATTTAGGACTAATATGTGACTATAAGACTTGTTCCTATGGAAATTCTGGGATCTGGCCAATAGGGTCTGGGATTTTTGGAACCAAGCCATTTCTCAAGGGATTCGTATGAAACTCGGAATGTAGGACTAATATGTGACTATAAGACTTGTTCCAATGGAAATTCTGGGATCTGGCCAATAGGGTCTGGGATTTTCGGAACCAAGCCATTTCCCAAGAGATTCGCATGAAACTCGGAATGTAGGACTAATATGTGACTATCAGACTTGTTCCTATGGAAATTCTGGGATCTGGCCAATAGGGTCTGGGATTTTTGGAACCAAGCCATTTCTGATGGGATTCGTATGAAACTCGGAATGTAGGACTAATATGTGACTATAAGACTTGTTCCTATGGAAATTCTGGGATCTGGCCAATAGGGTCTGGGATTTTGGAACCAAGCCATTTCTCATGGGATTCGTATGAAACTAGGAATGTAGGACTAAGATGTGACTATAAGACTTGTTCCTATGGAAATTCTGAGATCTGGCCAATAGGGTCTGGGATTTTTGGAACCAAGTCATTTCTCAAGGGATTCGTATGAAACTCGGAATGTAGGACTAATATGTGACTATAAGACTTGTTCCTATGGAAATTCTGGGATATGATCATTATTGTCTGGAATTTCTGGAATAAAGCAATTTCTCAAGCGATTTGCATGAAACTCGGAATGTAGGACTAAGATGCGACTATAAGACTTGTTCCTATGGAAATTCTGGAATATGATCATTATTGTCTGGAATTTCTGGAATAAAGCAATTTCTCAAGCGATTTGCATGAAACTCGGAATTTAGGACTAATATGTGACTATAAGACTTGTTCCTATGGAAATTCTGGGATCTGGCCAATAGGGTCTGGGATTTTTGCAACCAAGCCATTTCTCAAGGGATTCGTATGAAACTCGGAATGTAGGACTAATATGTGACTATAAGACTTGTTCCTATGGAAATTCTGGGATCTGGCCAATAGGGTCTGGGATTTTTGGAACCAAGCCATTTCTCAAGGGATTCGTATGAAACTCGGAATGTAGGACTAATATGTGACTATAAGACTTGTTCCTATGGAAATTCTGGGATCTGGCCAACAGGGTCTGGGATTTTTGGAACCAAGCCATTTCTCAAGGGATTCGTATGAAATTCGGAATGTAGGACTAAGATGCGACTATAAGACTTGTTCCTATGGAAATTCTGGGATTTGGCCAATAGGGTCTGGGAATTTTGGAACCAAGCCATTTCTCAAGGAATTCGTATGAAACTCGGAATGTAGGACTAATATGTGACTATAAGACTTGTTCCTATGGAAATTCTGGGATCTGGCCAATAGGGTCTGGGATTTTTGGAACCAAGCCATTTCTCAAGGGATTCGTATGAATCTCGGATTGTAGGACTAATATGTGACTATAAGACGTGTTCGTATGGAAATTCAGGGATCTGGCCAATAGGGTCTGGGATTTTTGGAACCAAGCCATTTCCCAAGAGATTCGCATGAAACTCGGAATGTAGGACTAATATGTGACTATAAGACTTGTTCCTATGGAAATTCTGGGATATGATCATTATTGTCTGGAATTTCTGGAATAAAGCAATTTCTCAAGCGATTTGCATGAAACTCGGAATGTAGGACTAAGATGCGACTATAAGACTTGTTCCTATGGAAATTCTGGAATATGATCATTATTGTCTGGAATTTCTGGAATAAAGCAATTTCTCAAGCGATTTGCATGAAACTCGGAATTTAGGACTAATATGTGACTATAAGACTTGTTCCTATGGAAATTCTGGGATCTGGCCAATAGGGTCTGTGATTTTTGTAACCAAGCCATTTCTCAAGGGATTCGTATGAAACTCGGAATGTAGGACTAATATGTGACTATAAGACTTGTTCCTATGGAAATTCTGGGATCTGGCCAACAGGGTCTGGGATTTTTGGAACCAAGCCATTTCTCAAGGGATTCGTATGAAACTCGGAATGTAGGACTAATATGTGACTATAAGACTTGTTCCTATGGAAATTCTGGAATATGATCATTATTGTCTGGAATTTCTGGAATAAAGCAATTTCTCAAGCGATTTGCATGAAACTCGGAATGTAGGACTAAGATGCTACTATAAGACTTGTTCCTATGGAAATTCAGGGACCTGGCCAATAGGGTCTGGGAATTTTGGAACCAAGCCATTTCTCAAGGAATTCGTATGAAACTCGGAATGTAGGACTAATATGTGACTATAAGACTTGTTCCTATATATTCTGGGATCTGGCAAATAGGGTCTGGGATTTTTGGAACCAAGCCATTTCTCAAGGGATTCGTATGAAACTCGGATTGTAGGACTAATATGTGACTATAAGACGTGTTCGTATGGAAATTCAGGGATCTGGCCAATAGGGTCTGGGATTTTTGGAACCAAGCCATTTCCCAAGAGATTCGCATGAAACTCGGAATGTAGGACTAATATGTGACTATAAGACTTGTTCCTATGGAAATTCTGGAATATGATCATTATTGTCTGGAATTTATGGAATAAAGCAATTTCTCAAGCGATTTGCATGAAACTTGGAATGTAGGACTAATATGTGACTATAAGACTTGTTCCTATGGAAATTCTGGAATATGATCATTATTGTCTGGAATTTCTGGAATAAAGCAATTTCTCAAGCGATTTGCATGAAAGTCGGAATGTAGGCCTATGATGCGACTATAAGACTTGTTCCTATGGAAATTCTAGGATCTGGCCAAAGAGTCTGGGATTTTTGGAACCAAGCCATTTCTCAAGGGATTCGTATGAAACTTGAAATGTAGGACTAATATGTGACTATAAGACTTGTTTCTATGGAAATTCTGGAATATGATTATTATGGTCTGGAATTTCTGGAGCAAATCAATTTCTCAGGCGATTCGCATTAAATTCGGAATATAGGACTAAAATGCGACTATAAGATTTGTTCCTATGGAAATTCTGGGATCCGGCCAATAGGGTCTGGGATTTTTGGAACCAAGCCATTTCCCAAGCTATTCGCATGAAATTCGGAATGTAGGACTAATATGTGACTATAAGACTTGTTCCTATGAAAATTCTGGGATCTGGCCAATAGGGTCTGGGATTTTTGGAACCAAGCCATTTCCCAAGCGATTCGCATGAAATTCGGAATGTAGGACTAATATGTGACTATAAGACTTGTTCCTATGGAATTTCTGGGATCTGGCCAAAAGTGTCTGGGATTTTTGGAACCAAGCCATTTCTCAAGGGATTCGTATGAAACTCGGAATGTAGGACTTATATGTGACTATAAGACTTGTTCCTATGGAAATTCTGGAATATGATCATTATTGTCTGGAATTACTGGAATAAAGCAATTTCTCAAGCGATTTGCATGAAACTCGGAATGTAGGACTAAGATGCGACTATGAGACTTGTTCCTATGGAAATTCTGGGATTTGGCCAATAGGGTCTGGGATTTTTGGAACCAAGCCATTTCTCAAGGGATTCGTATGAAACTTGGAATGTAGGACTAATATGTGACTATAAGACTTGTTCCTATGGAAATTCTGGGATCTGGCTAATAGGGTCTGGGATTTTTTGATTCAAGCTATTTCTCAAGGGATTCGTATGAAACTCGGAATTTAGGACTAATATGTGACTATAAGACTTGTTCCTATGGAAATTCTGGAATATGATTATTATGGTCTGGAATTTCTGGAGCAAATCAATTTCTCAAGCGATTCGCATGAAATTCGGAATGTAGGACTAAGATGCGGCTATAAGACTTGTTCCTATGGAAATTCTGGGATCTGGCCAATAGGGTCTGGGATTTTTGGAACCAAGCCATTTCCCAAGAGATTCGCATGAAACTCGGAATGTAGGACTAATATGTGACTATAAGACTTGTTCCTATGGAAATTCTGGGATCTGGCCAATAGGGTCTGGGATTTTGGAACCAAGCCATTTCTCAAGGGATTCGTATGAAACTCGGAATGTAGGACTAATATGTGACTATAAGACTTGTTCCGATGGAAATTCTGGGATCTGGCCAATAGGGTCTGGGATTTTTGGAACCAAGCCATTTCCCAAGAGATTCGCATGAAACTCGGAATGTAGGACTAAGATGCGACTATAAGACTTGTTCCTATGGAAATTCTGGGATTTGGCCAATAGGGTCTGGGATTTTTGGAACCAAGCCATTTCTCAAGGGATTCGTATGAAACTCGGAATGTAGGACTAATATGTGACTGTAAGATTTGTTCCTATGGAAATTCTGGGATCTGGCTAATAGGGTCTGGGATTTTTGGATTCAAGCTATTTCTCAAGGGATTCGTATGAAACTCGGAATTTAGGACTAATATGTGACTATAAGACTTGTTCCGATGGAAATTCTGGGATCTGGCCAATAGGGTCTGGGATTTTTGGAACCAAGCCATTTCCCAAGAGATTCGCATGAAACTCGGAATGTAGGACTAATATGTGACTATAAGACTTGTTCCTATGGAAATTCTGGAATATGATCATTATTGTCTGGAATTTATGGAATAAAGCAATTTCTCAAGCGATTTGCATGAAACTTGGAATGTAGGACTAATATGTGACTATAAGACTTGTTCCTATGGAAATTCTGGAATATGATCATTATTGTCTGGAATTTCTGGAATAAAGCAATTTCTCAAGCGATTTGCATGAAAGTCGGAATGTAGGCCTATGATGCGACTATAAGACTTGTTCCTATGGAAATTCTAGGATCTGGCCAAAGAGTCTGGGATTTTTGGAACCAAGCCATTTCTCAAGGGATTCGTATGAAACTTGAAATGTAGGACTAATATGTGACTATAAGACTTGTTTCTATGGAAATTCTGGAATATGATTATTATGGTCTGGAATTTCTGGAGCAAATCAATTTCTCAGGCGATTCGCATTAAATTCGGAATATAGGACTAAAATGCGACTATAAGATTTGTTCCTATGGAAATTCTGGGATCCGGCCAATAGGGTCTGGGATTTTTGGAACCAAGCCATTTCCCAAGCTATTCGCATGAAATTCGGAATGTAGGACTAATATGTGACTATAAGACTTGTTCCTATGAAAATTCTGGGATCTGGCCAATAGGGTCTGGGATTTTTGGAACCAAGCCATTTCCCAAGCGATTCGCATGAAATTCGGAATGTAGGACTAATATGTGACTATAAGACTTGTTCCTATGGAATTTCTGGGATCTGGCCAAAAGGGTCTGGGATTTTTGGAACCAAGCCATTTCTCAAGGGATTCGTATGAAACTCGGAATGTAGGACTTATATGTGACTATAAGACTTGTTCCTATGGAAATTCTGGAATATGATCATTATTGTCTGGAATTACTGGAATAAAGCAATTTCTCAAGCGATTTGCATGAAACTCGGAATGTAGGACTAAGATGCGACTATGAGACTTGTTCCTATGGAAATTCTGGGATTTGGCCAATAGGGTCTGGGATTTTTGGAACCAAGCCATTTCTCAAGGGATTCGTATGAAACTTGGAATGTAGGACTAATATGTGACTATAAGACTTGTTCCTATGGAAATTCTGGGATCTGGCTAATAGGGTCTGGGATTTTTTGATTCAAGCTATTTCTCAAGGGATTCGTATGAAACTCGGAATTTAGGACTAATATGTGACTATAAGACTTGTTCCTATGGAAATTCTGGAATATGATTATTATGGTCTGGAATTTCTGGAGCAAATCAATTTCTCAAGCGATTCGCATGAAATTCGGAATGTAGGACTAAGATGCGGCTATAAGACTTGTTCCTATGGAAATTCTGGGATCTGGCCAATAGGGTCTGGGATTTTTGGAACCAAGCCATTTCCCAAGAGATTCGCATGAAACTCGGAATGTAGGACTAATATGTGACTATAAGACTTGTTCCTATGGAAATTCTGGGATCTGGCCAATAGGGTCTGGGATTTTGGAACCAAGCCATTTCTCAAGGGATTCGTATGAAACTCGGAATGTAGGACTAATATGTGACTATAAGACTTGTTCCGATGGAAATTCTGGGATCTGGCCAATAGGGTCTGGGATTTTTGGAACCAAGCCATTTCCCAAGAGATTCGCATGAAACTCGGAATGTAGGACTAAGATGCGACTATAAGACTTGTTCCTATGGAAATTCTGGGATTTGGCCAATAGGGTCTGGGATTTTTGGAACCAAGCCATTTCTCAAGGGATTCGTATGAAACTCGGAATGTAGGACTAATATGTGACTGTAAGATTTGTTCCTATGGAAATTCTGGGATCTGGCTAATAGGGTCTGGGATTTTTGGATTCAAGCTATTTCTCAAGGGATTCGTATGAAACTCGGAATTTAGGACTAATATGTGACTATAAGACTTGTTCCGATGGAAATTCTGGGATCTGGCCAATAGGGTCTGGGATTTTTGGAACCAAGCCATTTCCCAAGAGGTTCGCATGAAACTCGGAATGTAGGACTAATATGTGACTATAAGACTTGTTCCTTTGGAAATTCTGGAATATGATCATTATTGTCTGGAATTTATGGAATAAAGCAATTTCTCAAGCGATTTGCATGAAACTTGGAATGTAGGACTAATATGTGACTATAAGACTTGTTCCTATGGAAATTCTGGAATATGATCATTATTGTCTGGAATTTCTGGAATAAAGCAATTTCTCAAGCGATTTGCATGAAAGTCGGAATGTAGGCCTATGATGCGACTATAAGACTTGTTCCTATGGAAATTCTAGGATCTGGCCAAAGAGTCTGGGATTTTTGGAACCAAGCCATTTCTCAAGGGATTCGTATGAAACTTGAAATGTAGGACTAATATGTGACTATAAGACTTGTTTCTATGGAAATTCTGGAATATGATTATTATGGTCTGGAATTTCTGGAGCAAATCAATTTCTCAGGCGATTCGCATTAAATTCGGAATATAGGACTAAAATGCGACTATAAGATTTGTTCCTATGGAAATTCTGGGATCCGGCCAATAGGGTCTGGGATTTTTGGAACCAAGCCATTTCCCAAGCTATTCGCATGAAATTCGGAATGTAGGACTAATATGTGACTATAAGACTTGTTCCTATGAAAATTCTGGGATCTGGCCAATAGGGTCTGGGATTTTTGGAACCAAGCCATTTCCCAAGCGATTCGCATGAAATTCGGAATGTAGGACTAATATGTGACTATAAGACTTGTTCCTATGGAATTTCTGGGATCTGGCCAAAAGGGTCTGGGATTTTTGGAACCAAGCCATTTCTCAAGGGATTCGTATGAAACTCGGAATGTAGGACTTATATGTGACTATAAGACTTGTTCCTATGGAAATTCTGGAATATGATCATTATTGTCTGGAATTACTGGAATAAAGCAATTTCTCAAGCGATTTGCATGAAACTCGGAATGTAGGACTAAGATGCGACTATGAGACTTGTTCCTATGGAAATTCTGGGATTTGGCCAATAGGGTCTGGGATTTTTGGAACCAAGCCATTTCTCAAGGGATTCGTATGAAACTTGGAATGTAGGACTAATATGTGACTATAAGACTTGTTCCTATGGAAATTCTGGGATCTGGCTAATAGGGTCTGGGATTTTTTGATTCAAGCTATTTCTCAAGGGATTCGTATGAAACTCGGAATTTAGGACTAATATGTGACTATAAGACTTGTTCCTATGGAAATTCTGGAATATGATTATTATGGTCTGGAATTTCTGGAGCAAATCAATTTCTCAAGCGATTCGCATGAAATTCGGAATGTAGGACTAAGATGCGGCTATAAGACTTGTTCCTATGGAAATTCTGGGATCTGGCCAATAGGGTCTGGGATTTTTGGAACCAAGCCATTTCCCAAGAGATTCGCATGAAACTCGGAATGTAGGACTAATATGTGACTATAAGACTTGTTCCTATGGAAATTCTGGGATCTGGCCAATAGGGTCTGGGATTTTGGAACCAAGCCATTTCTCAAGGGATTCGTATGAAACTCGGAATGTAGGACTAATATGTGACTATAAGACTTGTTCCGATGGAAATTCTGGGATCTGGCCAATAGGGTCTGGGATTTTTGGAACCAAGCCATTTCCCAAGAGATTCGCATGAAACTCGGAATGTAGGACTAAGATGCGACTATAAGACTTGTTCCTATGGAAATTCTGGGATTTGGCCAATAGGGTCTGGGATTTTTGGAACCAAGCCATTTCTCAAGGGATTCGTATGAAACTCGGAATGTAGGACTAATATGTGACTGTAAGATTTGTTCCTATGGAAATTCTGGGATCTGGCTAATAGGGTCTGGGATTTTTGGATTCAAGCTATTTCTCAAGGGATTCGTATGAAACTCGGAATTTAGGACTAATATGTGACTATAAGACTTGTTCCGATGGAAATTCTGGGATCTGGCCAATAGGGTCTGGGATTTTTGGAACCAAGCCATTTCCCAAGAGATTCGCATGAAACTCGGAATGTAGGACTAATATGTGACTATAAGACTTGTTCCTATGGAAATTCTGGAATATGATCATTATTGTCTGGAATTTATGGAATAAAGCAATTTCTCAAGCGATTTGCATGAAACTTGGAATGTAGGACTAATATGTGACTATAAGACTTGTTCCTATGGAAATTCTGGAATATGATCATTATTGTCTGGAATTTCTGGAATAAAGCAATTTCTCAAGCGATTTGCATGAAAGTCGGAATGTAGGCCTATGATGCGACTATAAGACTTGTTCCTATGGAAATTCTAGGATCTGGCCAAAGAGTCTGGGATTTTTGGAACCAAGCCATTTCTCAAGGGATTCGTATGAAACTTGAAATGTAGGACTAATATGTGACTATAAGACTTGTTTCTATGGAAATTCTGGAATATGATTATTATGGTCTGGAATTTCTGGAGCAAATCAATTTCTCAGGCGATTCGCATTAAATTCGGAATATAGGACTAAAATGCGACTATAAGATTTGTTCCTATGGAAATTCTGGGATCCGGCCAATAGGGTCTGGGATTTTTGGAACCAAGCCATTTCCCAAGCTATTCGCATGAAATTCGGAATGTAGGACTAATATGTGACTATAAGACTTGTTCCTATGAAAATTCTGGGATCTGGCCAATAGGGTCTGGGATTTTTGGAACCAAGCCATTTCCTAAGCGATTCGCATGAAATTCGGAATGTAGGACTAATATGTGACTATAAGACTTGTTCCTATGGAATTTCTGGGATCTGGCCAAAAGGGTCTGGGATTTTTGGAACCAAGCCATTTCTCAAGGGATTCGTATGAAACTCGGAATGTAGGACTTATATGTGACTATAAGACTTGTTCCTATGGAAATTCTGGAATATGATCATTATTGTCTGGAATTACTGGAATAAAGCAATTTCTCAAGCGATTTGCATGAAACTCGGAATGTAGGACTAAGATGCGACTATGAGACTTGTTCCTATGGAAATTCTGGGATTTGGCCAATAGGGTCTGGGATTTTTGGAACCAAGCCATTTCTCAAGGGATTCGTATGAAACTTGGAATGTAGGACTAATATGTGACTATAAGACTTGTTCCTATGGAAATTCTGGGATCTGGCCAATAGGGTCTAGGGATTTTTGGAACCAAGCCATTTCTCAAGGGATTCGTATGAAACTCGGATTGTAGGACTAATATGTGACTATAAGACGTGTTCGTATGGAAATTCAGGGATCTGGCCAATAGGGTCTGGGATTTTTGGAACCAAGCCATTTCCCAAGAGATTCGCATGAAACTCGGAATGTAGGACTAATATGTGACTATAAGACTTGTTCCTATGGAAATTCTGGAATATGATCATTATTGTCTGGAATTTCTGGAATAAAGCAATTTCTCAAGCGATTTGCATGAAAGTCGGAATGTAGGACTATGATGCGACTATAAGACTTGTTCCTATGGAAATGCTAGGATCTGGCCAAAGAGTCTGGGATTTTTGGAACCAAGCCATTTCTCAAGGAATTCGTATGAAACTTGGAATGTAGGACTAATATGTGACTATAAGACTTGTTCCTATGGAAATTCTGGGATCTGGCTAATAGGGTCTGGGATTTTTGGATTCAAGCTATTTCTCAAGGGATTCGTATGAAACTCGGAATTTAGGACTAATATGTGACTATAAGACTTGTTCCTATGGAAATTCTGGGATCTGGCCAATAGGGTCTGGGATTTTTGGAACCAAGCCATTTCTCAAGGGATTCGTATGAAACTCGGAATGTAGGACTTATATGTGACTATAAGATTTGTTCCTATGGAAATTCTGGGATCTGGCCAATAGGGTCTGGGATTTTTGGAACCAAGCCATTTCTCAAGGGATTCGTATGAAACTCGGAATGTAGGACTAATATGTGACTATAAGACTTGTTCCTATGGAAATTCTGGAATATGATTATTATGGTCTGGAATTTCTGGAGCAAATCAATTTCTCAAGCGATTCGCATGAAATTCGGAATGTAGGACTAAGATGCGGCTATAAGACTTGTTCCTATGGAAATTCTGGGATCTGGTCAATAGATCTGGGATTTTTGGAACCATGCCATTTCTCAAAGGATTCGTATGAAACTCGGAATGTAGGACTAATATGTGACTATAAGACATGTTCCTATGGAAATTCTGGGATCTGGCCAATAGGGTCTGGGATTTTTGGAACCAAGCCATTTCTCAAGGGATTCGTATTAAACTCGGAATGTAGGACTAATATGTGAGTATAAGACTTGTTCCGTTGGAAATTCTGGGATCTGGCCAATAGGGTCTGGGATTTTTGGAACCAAGCCATTTCCCAAGAGATTCGCATGAAACTCGGAATGTAGGACTAATATGTGACTATAAGACTTGTTCCTATGGAAATTCTAGGATCTGGCCAATAGGGTCTGGGAATTTTGGAACCAAGCCATTTCCCAAGAGATTCGCATGAAACTCGGAATGTAGGACTAATATGTGACTATAAGACTTGTTCCTATGGAAATTCTGGAATATGATCATTATTGTCTGGAATTTATGGAATAAAGCAATTTTTCAAGCGATTTGCATGAAACTTGGAATGTAGGACTAATATGTGACTATAAGACTTGTTCCTATGGAAATTCTGGAATATGATCATTATTGTCTGGAATTTCTGGAATAAAGCAATTTCTCAAGCGATTTGCATGAAAGTCGGAATGTAGGACTATGATGCGACTATAAGACTTGTTCCTATGGAAATTCTAGGATCTGGCCAAAGAGTCTGGGATTTTTGGAACCAAGCCATTTCTCAAGGGATTCGTATGAAATTCGAAATGTAGGACTAATATGTGACTATAAGACTTGTTTCTATGGAAATTCTGGAATATGATTATTATGGTCTGGAATTTCTGGAGCAAATCAATTTCTCAGGCGATTCGCATGAAATTCGGAATATAGGACTAAAATGCGACTATAAGATTTGTTCCTATGGAAATTCTGGGATCCGGCCAATAGGGTCTGGGATTTTTGGAACCAAGCCATTTCCCAAGCTATTCGCATGAAATTCGGAATGTAGGACTAATATGTGACTATAAGACTTGTTCCTATGAAAATTCTGGGATCTGGCCAATAGGGTCTGGGATTTTTGGAACCAAGCCATTTCCCAAGCGATTCGCATGAAATTCGGAATGTAGGACTAATATGTGACTATAAGACTTGTTCCTATGGAATTTCTGGGATCTGGCCAAAAGGGTCTGGGATTTTTGGAACCAAGCCATTTCTCAAGGGATTCGTATGAAACTCGGAATGTAGGACTTATATGTGACTATAAGATTTGTTCCTATGGAAATTCTGGGATCTGGCCAATAGGGTCTGGGATTTTTGGAACCAAGCCATTTCTCAAGGGATTCGTATGAAACTCGGAATGTAGGACTAATATGTGACTATAAGACTTGTTCCTATGGAAATTCTGGAATATGATTATTATGGTCTGGAATTTCTGGAGCAAATCAATTTCTCAAGCGATTCGCATGAAATTCGGAATGTAGGACTAAGATGCGGCTATAAGACTTGTTCCTATGGAAATTCTGGGATCTGGTCAATAGACCTGGGATTTTTGGAACCATGCCATTTCTCAAAGGATTCGTATGAAACTCGGAATGTAGGACTAATATGTGACTATAAGACATGTTCCTATGGAAATTCTGGGATCTGGCCAATAGGGTCTGGGATTTTTGGAACCAAGCCATTTCTCAAGGGATTCGTATTAAACTCGGAATGTAGGACTAATATGTGACTATAAGACTTGTTCCGTTGGAAATTCTGGGATCTGGCCAATAGGGTCTGGGATTTTTGGAACCAAGCCATTTCCCAAGAGATTCGCATGAAACTCGGAATGTAGGACTAATATGTGACTATAAGACTTGTTCCTATGGAAATTCTGGGATCTGGCCAATAGGGTCTGGGAATTTTGGAACCAAGCCATTTCTCAAGGAATTCGTATGAAACTCGGAATGTAGGACTAATATGTGACTATAAGACTTGTTCCTATGGAAATTCTGGGATCTGGCCAATAGGGTCTGGGATTTTTGGAACCAAGCCATTTCTCAAGGGATTCGTATGAAACTCGGATTGTATGACTAATATGTGTCTATAAGACGTGTTCGTATGGAAATTCAGGGATCTGGCCAATAGGGTCTGGGATTTTTGGAACCAAGCCATTTCCCAAGAGATTCGCATGAAACTCGGAATGTAGGACTAATATGTGACTATAAGACTTGTTCCTATGGAAATTCTGGAATATGATCATTATTGTCTGGAATTTATGGAATAAAGCAATTTCTCAAGCGATTTGCATGAAACTTGGAATGTAGGACTAATATGTGACTATAAGACTTGTTCCTATGGAAATTCTGGAATATGATCATTATTGTCTGGAATTTCTGGAATAAAGCAATTTCTCAAGCGATTTGCATGAAAGTCGGAATGTAGGACTATGATGCGACTATAAGACTTGTTCCTATGGAAATTCTAGGATCTGGCCAAAGAGTCTGGGATTTTTGGAACCAAGCCATTTCTCAAGGAATTCGTATGAAACTTGGAATGTAGGACTAATATGTGACTATAAGACTTGTTCCTATGGAAATTCTGGGATCTGGCTAATAGGGTCTGGGATTTTTGGATTCAAGCTATTTCTCAAGGGATTCGTATGAAACTCGGAATTTAGGACTAATATGTGACTATAAGACTTGTTCCTATGGAAATTCTGGGATCTGGCCAATAGGGTCTGGGATTTTTGGAACCAAGCCATTTCTCAAGGGATTCGTATGAAACTCGGAATGTAGGACTTATATGTGACTATAAGATTTGTTCCTATGGAAATTCTGGGATCTGGCCAATAGGGTCTGGGATTTTTGGAACCAAGCCATTTCTCAAGGGATTCGTATGAAACTCGGAATGTAGGACTAATATGTGACTATAAGACTTGTTCCTATGGAAATTCTGGAATATGATTATTATGGTCTGGAATTTCTGGAGCAAATCAATTTCTCAAGCGATTCGCATGAAATTCGGAATGTAGGACTAAGATGCGGCTATAAGACTTGTTCCTATGGAAATTCTGGGATCTGGTCAATAGATCTGGGATTTTTGGAACCATGCCATTTCTCAAAGGATTCGTATGAAACTCGGAATGTAGGACTAATATGTGACTATAAGACATGTTCCTATGGAAATTCTGGGATCTGGCCAATAGGGTCTGGGATTTTTGGAACCAAGCCATTTCTCAAGGGATTCGTATTAAACTCGGAATGTAGGACTAATATGTGAGTATAAGACTTGTTCCGTTGGAAATTCTGGGATCTGGCCAATAGGGTCTGGGATTTTTGGAACCAAGCCATTTCCCAAGAGATTCGCATGAAACTCGGAATGTAGGACTAATATGTGACTATAAGACTTGTTCCTATGGAAATTCTAGGATCTGGCCAATAGGGTCTGGGAATTTTGGAACCAAGCCATTTCTCAAGGAATTCGTATGAAACTCGGAATGTAGGACTAATATGTGACTATAAGACTTGTTCCTATGGAAATTCTGGGATCTGGCCAATAGGGTCTGGGATTTTTAGAACCAAGCCATTTCTCAAGGGATTCGTATGAAACTCGGATTGTATGACTAATATGTGTCTATAAGACGTGTTCGTATGGAAATTCAGGGATCTGGCCAAT
Organism: Nephrocerus scutellatus; assembly: GCA_947095585.1. Classification (NCBI taxonomy): domain Eukaryota; kingdom Metazoa; phylum Arthropoda; class Insecta; order Diptera; family Pipunculidae; genus Nephrocerus; species Nephrocerus scutellatus. Next base: position 37,487,908 of record OX352762.1, read on the forward strand.
AGGGTCTGGGATTTTTGGAACCAAGCCATTTCCCAAGAGATTCGCATGAAACTCGGAATGTAGGACTAATATGTGACTATAAGACTTGTTCCTATGGAAATTCTGGAATATGATCATTATTGTCTGGAATTTATGGAATAAAGCAATTTCTCAAGCGATTTGCATGAAACTTGGAATGTAGGACTAATATGTGACTATAAGACTTGTTCCTATGGAAATTCTGGAATATGATCATTATTGTCTGGAATTTCTGGAATAAAGCAATTTCTCAAGCGATTTGCATGAAAGTCGGAATGTAGGACTATGATGCGACTATAAGACTTGTTCCTATGGAAATTCTAGGATCTGGCCAAAGAGTCTGGGATTTTTGGAACCAAGCCATTTCTCAAGGGATTCGTATGAAACTTGGAATGTAGGACTAATATGTGACTATAAGACTTGTTCCTATGGAAATTCTGGGATCTGGCTAATAGGGTCTGGGATTTTTGGATTCAAGCTATTTCTCAAGGGATTCGTATGAAACTCGGAATTTAGGACTAATATGTGACTATAAGACTTGTTCCTATGGAAATTCTGGGATCTGGCCAATAGGGTCTGGGATTTTTGGAACCAAGCCATTTCTCAAGGGATTCGTATGAAACTCGGAATGTAGGACTAATATGTGACTATAAGACTTGTTCCTATGGAAATTCTGGGATCTGGCCAATAAGGTTTGGGATTTTTGGAACCAAGCCATTTCCCAAGAGATTCGCATGAAACTCGGAATGTAGGACTAATATGTGACTATCAGACTTGTTCCTATGGAAATTCTGGGATCTGGCCAATAGGTTCTGGGATTTTTGGAACCAAGCCATTTCTGATGGGATTCGTATGAAACTCGGAATGTAGGACTAAGATGTGACTATAAGACTTGTTCCTATGGAAATTCTGGGATCTGGCCAATAGGGTCTAGGATTTTTGGAACCAAGCCATTTCTCAAGGGATTCGTATGAAACTCGGAATGTAGGACTAATATGTGACTATAAGACTTGTTCCTATGGAAATTCTGGGATCTGGCCAATAGGGTCTGGGATTTTTGGAACCAAGCCATTTCTCAAGGGATTCGTATGAAACTCGGAATGTAGGACTAAGATGTGACTATAAGACTTGTTCCTATGGAAATTCTGAGATCTGGCCAATAGGGTCTGGGATTTTTGGAACCAAGTCATTTCTCAAGGGATTCGTATGAAACTCGGAATGTAGGACTAATATGTGACTATAAGACTTCTTCCTATGGAAATTCTGGAATATGATTATTATGGTCTGGAATTTCTGAAGCAAATCAATTTCTCAAGCGATTCGCATGAAATTCGGAATGTAGGACTAAGATGCGACTATAAGACTTGTTCCTATGGAAATTCTGGGATCTGGCCAATAGGGTCTGGGATTTTTGAAACCAAGCCATTTCTCAAGGGATTCGTATGAAACTCGGAATGTAGGACTAATATGTGACTATAAGACTTGTTCCTTTGGAAATTCAGGGATCTGGCCAATAGGGTCTGGGATTTTTGGAACCAAGACATTTCCCAAGAGATTCGCATGAAACTCGGAATGTAGGACTAATATGTGACTATAAGACTTGTTCCTATGGAAATTCTGGATTATGATCATTATTGTCTGGAATTTATGGAATAAAGCAATTTCTCAAGCGATTTGCATGAAACTTGGAATGTAGGACTAATATGTGACTATAAGACTTGTTCCTATGGAAATTCTGGAATATGATCATTATTGTCTGGAATTTTTGGAATAAAGCAATTTCTCAAGCGATTTGCATGAAACTCGGAATGTAGGACTAAGATGCGACTATAAGACTTGTTCCTATGGAAATTCTAGGATCTGGCCAAAGAGTCTGGGATTTTTGGAACCAAGCCATTTCTCAAGGGATTCGTATGAAACTCGAAATGTAGGACTAATATGTGACTATAAGACTTGTTACTATGGAAATTCTGCAATATGATTATTATGGTCAGGAATTTCTGGAGCAAATCAATTTCTCAAGCGATTCGCATAAAATTCGGAATGTAGGACTAAAATACGACTATAAGATTTGTTCCTATGGAAATTCTGGGATCTGGCCAATAGGGTCTGGGATTTTTGGAACCAAGCCATTTCCCAAGCTATTTGCATGAAATTTGGAATGTAGGACTAATATGTAACTATAAGACTTGTTTCTATGGAAATTCTGGAATATGATCGTTATTGTCTGGAATTTCTGGAATAAAGCAATTTCTCAAGCGATTCGCATGAAATTCGGAATGTAGGACTAAGATGCGACTATAAGACTTGTTTCTATGGAAATTCTGGGATCTGGCCAATAGGGTCTGGGATTTTTGGAACCAAGCCATTTCCCAAGCGATTCGCATGAAATTCGGAATGTGGGACTAATATGTGACTATAAGACTTGTTCCTATGGCAATTCTGGGATCTGGCCAATAGGGTCTGGGATTTTTGGAACCAAGCCATTTCTCAAGGGATTCGTATGAAACTCGGAATGTAGGACTAATATATGACTATAAGACTTGTTCCTATGGAAATTCTGGGATCTGGTCAATAGGGTCTGGGATTTTTGGAACCAAGCCATTTCTCAAGGGATTCGTATGAAACTCGGAATGTAGGACTAATATGTGACTATAAGACTTGTTCCTATGGAAATTCAGGGATCTGGCCAATAGGGTCTAGGATTTTTGGAACGAAGCCATTTCCAAAGAGAATCGCATGAAACTCGGAATGTAGGACTAATATGTGACTATAAGACTTGATCCTATGGAAATTCTGGAATATGATCGTTATTGTCTGGAATTTATGGAATAAAGCAATTTCTCAAGCGATTTCCATGAAACTTGGAATGTAGGACTAAGATGTTACTATAAGACTTGTTCCTATGGAAATTCTGGAATATGATTATTATTGTCTGGAATTTCTGGAGCAAATCAATTCCTCAAGCGATTCTTATAAAATTCGGAATCTAGGACTAAAATGCGACTATAAGATTTGTTCCTATGGAAATTCTGGGATCTGGCCAATAGGGTCTGGGATTTTTGGAACCAAGCCATTTCCCAAGCTATTCGCATGAAATTCGGAATGTAGGACTAATATGTGACTATAAGACTTGTTCCTATGGAAATTCTGGAATATGATCATTATTGTCTGGAATTTCTGGAATAAAGCAATTTCTCAAGCGATTCGCATGAAATTCGGAATGTAGGACTAAAATGCGACTATAAGATTTGTTCCTATGGAAATTCTGGGATCTGGCCAATAGGGTCTGGGATTTTTGGAACCAAGCCATTTCTCAAGGGATTCGAATGAAACTCGGAATGTAGGACTAATATGTGACTATAAGACTTGTTCCTATGGAAATTCTGGAATATGATTATTATTGTCTGGAATTTCTGTAATAAAGCAATTTCTCAAGCGATTTGCATGAAACTCGGAATGTAGGACTAAGATGCGACTATAAGACTTGTTCCTATGGAAATTCTGGGATTTGGCCAATAGGGTCTGGGATTTTTGGAACCAAGCCATTTCTCAAGGAATTCGTATGAAACTAGGAATGTAGGACTAATATGTGACTATAAGACTTGTTCTTATGGAAATTCTGGGATCTGGCCAATAGGGTCTGGGATTTTTGGAACCAAGCCATTTCTCAAGGGATTCGTATGAAACTCGGAATGTAGGACTAATATGTGACTATAAGACTTGTTCCTATGGAAATTCAGGGATCTGGCCAATAGGATTCGCATGAAACTCGGAATGTAGGACTAAGATGTGACTATCAGACTTGTTCCTATGGAAATTCTGGGATCTGGCTAATAGGGTCTAGGATTTTTGGAACCAAGCCATTTCTCAAGGGATTCGTATGAAACTCGGAATGTAGGACTAATATGTGACTATCAGACTTGTTCCTATGGAAATTCTGGAATAAGATCATTATTGTCTGGAATTTCTGGAGCAAATAAATTTCTCAAGCTATTCGCATGAAATTCGGAATGTAGGACTAAGATGCGACTATAAGACTTGTTCCTATGGAAATTCTGGGATCTGGTCAATAGGGTCTGGGATTTTTGGAACCAAGCCATTTCTCAAGGGATTCGTATGAAACTCGGAATGTAGGACTAATATGTGACTGTAAGACTTGTTCCTATGAAAATTCTGGGATCTGGCCAATAGGGTCTGGGATTTTTGGAACCAAGCCATTTCTCAAGGGATTCGTATGAAACTCGGAATGTAGGACTAATATGTGACTATAAGACTTGTTCCTATGGAAATTCTGGAATAAGATCATTATTGTCTGGAATTTCTGGAGCAAATAAATTTCTCAAGCTATTCGCATGAAATTCGGAATGTAGGACTAAGATGCGACTATAAGACTTGTTCCTATGGAAATTCTGGGATCTGGTCACTAGGGTCTGGGATTTTTCGAACCAAGCCATTTCTCAAGGGATTCGTATGAAACTCGGAACCAAGCCATTTCTCAAGGGATTCGTATGAAACTCGGAATGTAGGACTAATATGTGACTATAAGACTTGTTCCTATGGAAATTCTGGAATATGATCATTATTGTCTGGAATTTCTGGAATAAAGCAATTTCTCAAGCGATTTGCATGAAACTCGGAATGTAGGACTAAGATGTGACTATAAGTCTTGTTCCTATGGAAATTCTGGGATTTGGCCAATAGGGACTGGGATTTTTGGAACCAAGCCATTTCTCAAGGAATTCGTATGAAACTCGGAATGAAGGACTAATATGTGACTATAAGACTTGTTCCTATGGAAATTCTGGGATCTGGCCAATAGGGTCTGGGATTTTTGGAACCAAGCCATTTCTCAAGGGATTCGTATGAAACTCGGATTGTAGGACTAATATGTGACTATAAGACTTGTTCCTATGGAAATTCAGGGATCTGGCCAATAGGGTCTGGGATTTTTGGAACCAAGACATTTCCCAAGAGATTCGCATGAAACTCGGAATGTAGGACTAATATGTGACTATAAGACTTGTTCCTATGGAAATTCTGGATTATGATCATTATTGTCTGGAATTTATGGAATAAAGCAATTTCTCAAGCGATTTGCATGAAACTTGGAATGTAGGACTAATATGTGACTATAAGACTTGTTCCTATGGAAATTCTGGAATATGATCATTATTGTCTGGAATTTCTGGAATAAAGCAATTTCTCAAGCGATTTGCATGAAACTCGGAATGTAGGACTAAGATGCGACTATAAGACTTGTTCCTATGGAAATTCTAGGATCTGGCCAAAGAGTCTGGGATTTTTGGAACCAAGCCATTTCTCAAGGGATTCGTATGAAACTCGAAATGTAGGACTAATATGTGACTATAAGACTTGTTACTATGGAAATTCTGCAATATGATTATTATGGTCAGGAATTTCTGGAGCAAATCAATTTCTCAAGCGATTCGCATAAAATTCGGAATGTAGGACTAAAATACGACTATAAGATTTGTTCCTATGGAAATTCTGGGATCTGGCCAATAGGGTCTGGAATTTTTGGAACCAAGCCATTTCCCAAGCTATTTGCATGAAATTTGGAATGTAGGACTAATATGTAACTATAAGACTTGTTTCTATGGAAATTCTGGAATATGATCGTTATTGTCTGGAATTTCTGGAATAAAGCAATTTCTCAAGCGATTCGCATGAAATTCGGAATGTAGGACTAAGATGCGACTATAAGACTTGTTTCTATGGAAATTCTGGGATCTGGCCAATAGGGTCTGGGATTTTTGGAACCAAGCCATTTCCCAAGCGATTCGCATGAAATTCGGAATGTGGGACTAATATGTGAATATAAGACTTGTTCCTATGGCAATTCTGGGATCTGGCCAATAGGGTCTGGGATTTTTGGAACCAAGCTATTTCTCAAGGGATTCGTATGAAACTCGGAATGTAGGACTAATATATGACTATAAGACTTGTTCCTATGGAAATTCTGGGATCTGGTCAATAGGGTCTGGGATTTTTGGAACCAAGCCATTTCTCAAGGGATTCGTATGAAATTCGGAATGTAGGACTAATATGTGACTATAAGACTTGTTCCTATGGAAATTCTGGGATCTGGCCAATAGGGTCTGGGATTTTTGGAACCAAGCCATTTCTCAAGGGATTCGTATGAAACTCGGAATTTAGGACTAATATGTGACTATAAGACTTGTTCGTATGGAAATTCTGGGATCTGGCCAACAGGGTCTGGGATTTTTGGAACCAAGCCATTTCTCAAGGGATTCGAATGAAACTCGGAATGTACGACTAATATGTGACTATAAGACTTGTTCCTATGGAAATTCTGCAATATGATTATTATGGTCTGGAATTTCTGGAGCAAATCAATTTCTCAAGCGATTCGCATAAAATTCGAAATGTAGGACTAAAATGCGACTATAAGATTTGTTCCTATGGAAATTCTGGGATCTGGCCAATAGGGTCTGGGATTTTTGGAACCAAGCCATTTCCCAAGCTATTCGCATGAAATTTGGAATGTAGGACTAATATGTGACTATAAGACTTGTTCCTATGGAAATTCTGGAATATGATCATTATTGTCTGGAATTTCTGGAATAAAGCAATTTCTCAAGCGATTCGCATGAAATTCGGAATGTAGGACTAAGATGCGACTATAAGAATTGTTTCTATGGAAATTCTGGGATCTGGCCAATAGGGTCTGGGATTTTTGGAACCAAGCCATTTCCCAAGCGATTCGCATGAAATTCGGAATGTAGGACTAATATGTGACTATAAGACTTGTTCCTATGGCAATTCTGGGATCTGGCCAATAGGGTCTGGGATTTTTGGGACCAAGCCATTTCTCAAGGGATTCGTATGAAACTGGGAATGTAGGACTAATATATGACTATAAGACTTGTTCCTATGGAAATTCAGGGATCTGGCCAATAGGGTCTGGGATTTTTGGAACCAAGCCATTTCTCAAGGGATTCGTATGAAATTCGGAATGTAGGACTAATATGTGACTATAAGAATTGTTCCTATGGAAATTCTGGGATCTGGCCAATAGGGTCTGGGATTTTTGGAACCAAGCCATTTCTCAAGGGATTCGTATGAAACTCGGAATTTAGGACTAATATGTGACTATAAGACTTGTTCCTATGGAAATTCTGGGATCTGGCCAATAGAGTCTGGGATTTTTGGAACCAAGCCATTTCTCAAGGGATTCGAATGAAACTCGGAATGTAAGACTAATATGTGACTATAAGACTTGTTCCTATGGGAATTCTGGAATTTGATTATTATTGTCTGGAATTTCTGGAATAAAGCAATTTCTCAAGCGATTTGCATGAAACTCGGAATGTAGGACTAAGATGCGACTATAAGACTTGTTCCTATGGAAATTCTGGGATTTGGCCAATAGGGTCTGGGATTTTTGAACCAAGCCATTTCTCAAGGAATTCGTATGAAACTAGGAATGTAGGACTAATATATGACTATAAGACTTGTTCTTATGGGAATTCTGGGATCTGGCCAATAGGGTCTGGGATTATTGGAACCAAGCCATTTCTCAAGGGATTCGTATGAAACTCGGAATGTAGGACTAATATGTGACTATAAGACTTGTTCCTATGGAAATTCAGGGATCTGGCCAATAGGATTCGCATGAAACTCGGAATGTAGGACTAAGATGTGACTATCAGAATTGTTCCTATGGAAATTCTGGGATCTGGCCAATAGGGTCTAGGATTTTTGGCACCAAGCCATTTCTCAAGGGATTCGTATGAAACTCGGAATGTAGGACTAATATGTGACTATCAGACTTGTTCCTATGGAAATTCTGGAATATGATCATTATTGTCTGGAATTTCTGGAGCAAATAAATTTCTCAAGCTATTCGCATGAAATTCGGAATGTAGGACTAAGATGCGACTATAAGACTTGTTCCTATGGAAATTCTGGGATCTGGTCAATAGGATCTGGGATTTTTGGAACCAAGCCATTTCTCAAGGGATTCGTATGAAACTCGGAATGTAGGACTAATATGTGACTATAAGACTTGTTCCTATGAAAATTCTGGGATCTGGCCAATAGGGTCTGGGATTTTTAGAACCAAGCCATTTCTTAAGGGATTCGTATGAAACTCGGAATGTAGGACTAATATGTGACTATAAGACTTGTTCCTATGGAAATTCTGGAATATGATCATTATTGTCTGGAATTATTGGAATAAAGCAATTTCTCAAGCGATTTGCATGAAACTCGGAATGTAGGACTAAGATGCGACTATGAGACTTGTTCCTATGGAAATTCTGGGATTTGGCCAATAGGGTCTGGGATTTTTGGAACCAAGCCATTTCTCAAGGAATTCGTATGAAACTCGGAATGTAGGACTAATATGTGACTATAAGACTTGTTCCTATAGAAATTCAGGGATCTGGCCAATAGGGTCTGGGATTTTTGGAACCAAGCCATTTCCCAAGAGATTCGCATGAAACTCGGAATGTAGGACTAAGATGCGACTATAAGACTTGTTCCTATTGAAATTCTAGGATCTGGCCAAAGAGTCTGGGATTTTTGGAACCAAGCCATTTCTCAAGGGATTCGTATGAAACTTGAAATGTAGGACTAATATGTGACTATATGACTTGTTCCTATGGAAATTCTGGAATATGATTATTATGGTCTGGAATTTCTGGAGCAAATCAATTTCTCAAGCGATTCGCATAAAATTCGGAATGTAGGACTAAGATGCGACTATAAGACTTGTTCCTATGGAAATTCTGGGATCTGGCCAATAGGGTCTGGGATTTTTGGAACCAAGCCATTTCTCAAGGGATTCGTATGAAACTCGGAATGTAGGACTAATATGTGACTATAAGACTTGTTCCGTTGGAAATTCTGGTATCTGGCCAATAGGGTCTGGGATTTTTGGAACCAAGCCATTTCCCAAGAGATTCGCATGAAACTCGGAATGTAGGACTAATATGTGACTATAAGACTTGTTCCTATGGAAATTCTGAAATCTGGCCAATAGGGTCTGGGATTTTTGGAACCAAGCCATTTCTCAAGGGATTCGTATGAAACTCGGAATGTAGGACTAATATGTGACTATAAGACTTGTTCCGATGGAACTTCTGGGATCTGGCCAATAGGGTCTGGGATTTTTGGAACCAAGCCATTTCCCAAGAGATTCGCATGAAACTCGGAATGTAGGACTAAGATGCGACTATAAGACTTGTTCCTATGGAAATTCTGGGATTTGGCCAATAGGGTCTGGGATTTTTGGAACCAAGCAATTTCTCAAGGGATTCGTATGAAACTCGGAATGTAGGACTAAGATGCGACTATGAGACTTGTTCCTATGGAAATTCTGGGATTTGGCCAATAGGGTCTGGGATTTTTGGAACCAAGCCATTTCTCAAGGAATTCGTATGAAACTCGGAATGTAGGACTAATATGTGACTATAAGACTTGTTCCTATAGAAATTCAGGGATCTGGCCAATAGGGTCTAGGATTTTTGGAACCAAGAGATTCGCATGAAACTCGGAATGTAGGACTAAGATGCGACTATAAGACTTGTTCCTATTGAAATTCTAGGATCTGGCCAAAGAGTCTGGGATTTTTGGAACCAAGCCATTTCTCAAGGGATTCGTATGAAACTTGAAATGTAGGACTAATATGTGACTATAAGACTTGTTCCTATGGAAATTCTGGAATATGATTATTATGGTCTGGAATTTCTGGAGCAAATCAATTTCTCGAGCGATTCGCATAAAATTCGGAATGTAGGACTAAGATGCGACTATAAGACTTGTTCCTATGGAAATTCTGGGATCTGGTCAATAGGGTCTGGGATTTTTGGAACCATGCCATTTCTCAAGGGATTCGTATGAAACTCGGAATGTAGGACTAATATGTGACTATAAGACTTGTTCCGTTGGAAATTCTGGTATCTGGCCAATAGGGTCTGGGATTTTTGGAACCAAGCCATTTCCCAAGAGATTCGCATGAAACTCGGAATGTAGGACTAATATGTGACTATAAGACTTGTTCCTATGGAAATTCTGAGATCTGGCCAATAGGGTCTGGGATTTTTGGAACCAAGCCATTTCTCAAGGGATTCGTATGAAACTCGGAATGTAGGACTAATATGTGACTATAAGACTTGTTCCGATGGAACTTCTGGGATCTGGCCAATAGGGTCTGGGATTTTTGGAACCAAGCCATTTCCCAAGAGATTCGCATGAAATTCGGAATGTAGGACTAAGATGCGACTATAAGACTTGTTCCTATGGAAATTCTGGGATCTGGTCACTAGGGTCTGGGATTTTTCGAACCAAGCCATTTCTCAAGGGATTCGTATGAAACTCGGAACCAAGCCATTTCTCAAGGGATTCGTATGAAACTCGGAATGTAGGACTAATATGTGACTATAAGACTTGTTCCTATGGAAATTCTGGAATATGATCATTATTGTCTGGAATTTCTGGAATAAAGCAATTTCTCAAGCGATTTGCATGAAACTCGGAATGTAGGACTAAGATGTGACTATAAGTCTTGTTCCTATGGAAATTCTGGGATTTGGCCAATAGGGACTGGGATTTTTGGAACCAAGCCATTTCTCAAGGAATTCGTATGAAACTCGGAATGAAGGACTAATATGTGACTATAAGACTTGTTCCTATGGAAATTCTGGGATCTGGCCAATAGGGTCTGGGATTTTTGGAACCAAGCCATTTCTCAAGGGATTCGTATGAAACTCGGATTGTAGGACTAATATGTGACTATAAGACTTGTTCCTATGGAAATTCAGGGATCTGGCCAATAGGGTCTGGGATTTTTGGAACCAAGACATTTCCCAAGAGATTCGCATGAAACTCGGAATGTAGGACTAATATGTGACTATAAGACTTGTTCCTATGGAAATTCTGGATTATGATCATTATTGTCTGGAATTTATGGAATAAAGCAATTTCTCAAGCGATTTGCATGAAACTTGGAATGTAGGACTAATATGTGACTATAAGACTTGTTCCTATGGAAATTCTGGAATATGATCATTATTGTCTGGAATTTCTGGAATAAAGCAATTTCTCAAGCGATTTGCATGAAACTCGGAATGTAGGACTAAGATGCGACTATAAGACTTGTTCCTATGGAAATTCTAGGATCTGGCCAAAGAGTCTGGGATTTTTGGAACCAAGCCATTTCTCAAGGGATTCGTATGAAACTCGAAATGTAGGACTAATATGTGACTATAAGACTTGTTACTATGGAAATTCTGCAATATGATTATTATGGTCAGGAATTTCTGGAGCAAATCAATTTCTCAAGCGATTCGCATAAAATTCGGAATGTAGGACTAAAATACGACTATAAGATTTGTTCCTATGGAAATTCTGGGATCTGGCCAATAGGGTCTGGGATTTTTGGAACCAAGCCATTTCCCAAGCTATTTGCATGAAATTTGGAATGTAGGACTAATATGTAACTATAAGACTTGTTTCTATGGAAATTCTGGAATATGATCGTTATTGTCTGGAATTTCTGGAATAAAGCAATTTCTCAAGCGATTCGCATGAAATTCGGAATGTAGGACTAAGATGCGACTATAAGACTTGTTTCTATGGAAATTCTGGGATCTGGCCAATAGGGTCTGGGATTTTTGGAACCAAGCCATTTCCCAAGCGATTCGCATGAAATTCGGAATGTGGGACTAATATGTGACTATAAGACTTGTTCCTATGGCAATTCTGGGATCTGGCCAATAGGGTCTGGGATTTTTGGAACCAAGGCATTTCTCAAGGGATTCGTATGAAACTCGGAATGTAGGACTAATATATGACTATAAGACTTGTTCCTATGGAAATTCTGGGATCTGGTCAATAGGGTCTGGGATTTTTGGAACCAAGCCATTTCTCAAGGGATTCGTATGAAATTCGGAATGTAGGACTAATATGTGACTATAAGACTTGTTCCTATGGAAATTCTGGGATCTGGCCAATAGGGTCTGGGATTTTTGGAACCAAGCCATTTCTCAAGGGATTCGTATGAAACTCGGAATTTAGGACTAATATGTGACTGTAAGACTTGTTCGTATGGAAATTCTGGGATCTGGCCAACAGGGTCTGGGATTTTTGGAACCAAGCCATTTCTCAAGGGATTCGAATGAAACTCGGAATGTACGACTAATATGTGACTATAAGACTTGTTCCTATGGAAATTCTGCAATATGATTATTATGGTCTGGAATTTCTGGAGCAAATCAATTTCTCAAGCGATTCGCATAAAATTCGAAATGTAGGACTAAAATGCGACTATAAGATTTGTTCCTATGGAAATTCTTGGATCTGGCCAATAGGGTCTGGGATTTTTGGAACCAAGCCATTTCCCAAGCTATTCGCATGAAATTTGGAATGTAGGACTAATATGTGACTATAAGACTTGTTCCTATGGAAATTCTGGAATATGATCATTATTGTCTGGAATTTCTGGAATAAAGCAATTTCTCAAGCGATTCGCATGAAATTCGGAATGTAGGACTAAGATGCGACTATAAGAATTCTTTCTATGGAAATTCTGGGATCTGGCCAATAGGGTCTGGGATTTTTGGAACCAAGCCATTTCCCAAGCGATTCGCATGAAATTCGGAATGTAGGACTAATATGTGACTATAAGACTTGTTCCTATGGCAATTCTGGGATCTGGCCAATAGGGTCTGGGATTTTTGGGACCAAGCCATTTCTCAAGGGATTCGTATGAAACTGGGAATGTAGGACTAATATATGACTATAAGACTTGTTCCTATGGAAATTCTGGGATCTGGCCAATAGGGTCTGGGATTTTTGGAACCAAGCCATTTCTCAAGGGATTCGTATGAAATTCGGAATGTAGGACTAATATGTGACTATAAGAATTGTTCCTATGGAAATTCTGGGATCTGGCCAATAGGGTCTGGGATTTTTGGAACCAAGCCATTTCGCAAGGGATTCGTATGAAACTCGGAATTTAGGACTAATATGTGACTATAAGACTTGTTCCTATGGAAATTCTGGGATCTGGCCAATAGAGTCTGGGATTTTTGGAACCAAGCCATTTCTCAAGGGATTCGAATGAAACTCGGAATGTAAGACTAATATGTGACTATAAGACTTGTTCCTATGGGAATTCTGGAATATGATTATTATTGTCTGGAATTTCTGGAATAAAGCAATTTCTCAAGCGATTTGCATGAAACTCGGAATGTAGGACTAAGATGCGACTATAAGACTTGTTCCTATGGAAATTCTGGGATTTGGCCAATAGGGTCTGGGATTTTTGAACCAAGCCATTTCTCAAGGAATTCGTATGAAACTAGGAATGTAGGACTAATATATGACTATAACACTTGTTCTTATGGGAATTCTGGGATCTGGCCAATAGGGTCTGGGATTATTGGAACCAAGCCATTTCTCAAGGGATTCGTATGAAACTCGGAATGTAGGACTAATATGTGACTATAAGACTTGTTCCTATGGAAATTCAGGGATCTGGCCAATAGGATTCGCATGAAACTCGGAATGTAGGACTAAGATGTGACTATCAGAATTGTTCCTATGGAAATTCTGGGATCTGGCCAATAGGGTCTAGGATTTTTGGCACCAAGCCATTTCTCAAGGGATTCGTATGAAACTCGGAATGTAGGACTAATATGTGACTATCAGACTTGTTCCTATGGAAATTCTGGAATATGATCATTATTGTCTGGAATTTCTGGAGCAAATAAATTTCTCAAGCTATTCGCATGAAATTCGGAAAGTAGGACTAAGATGCGACTATAAGACTTGTTCCTATGGAAATTCTGGGATCTGGTCAATAGGATCTGGGATTTTTGGAACCAAGCCATTTCTCAAGGGATTCGTATGAAACTCGGAATGTAGGACTAAGATGCGACTATAAGACTTGTTCCTATGGAAATTCTAGGATCTGGCCAAAGAGTCTGGGATTTTTGGAACCAAGCCATTTCTCAAGGGATTCGTATGAAACTCGAAATGTAGGACTAATATGTGACTATAAGACTTGTTACTATGGAAATTCTGCAATATGATTATTATGGTCAGGAATTTCTGGAGCAAATCAATTTCTCAAGCGATTCGCATAAAATTCGGAATGTAGGACTAAAATACGACTATAAGATTTGTTCCTATGGAAATTCTGGGATCTGGCCAATAGGGTCTGGGATTTTTGGAACCAAGCCATTTCCCAAGCTATTTGCATGAAATTTGGAATGTAGGACTAATATGTAACTATAAGACTTGTTTCTATGGAAATTCTGGAATATGATCTTTATTGTCTGGAATTTCTGGAATAAAGCAATTTCTCAAGCGATTCGCATGAAATTCGGAATGTAGGACTAAGATGCGACTATAAGACTTGTTTCTATGGAAATTCTGGGATCTGGCCAATAGGGTCTGGGATTTTTGGAACCAAGCCATTTCCCAAGCGATTCGCATGAAATTCGGAATGTGGGACTAATATGTGACTATAAGACTTGTTCCTATGGCAATTCTGGGATCTGGCCAATAGGGTCTGGGATTTTTGGAACCAAGGCATTTCTCAAGGGATTCGTATGAAACTCGGAATGTAGGACTAATATATGACTATAAGACTTGTTCCTATGGAAATTCTGGGATCTGGTCAATAGGGTCTGGGATTTTTGGAACCAAGCCATTTCTCAAGGGATTCGTATGAAATTCGGAATGTAGGACTAATATGTGACTATAAGACTTGTTCCTATGGAAATTCTGGGATCTGGCCAATAGGGTCTGGGATTTTTGGAACCAAGCCATTTCTCAAGGGATTCGTATGAAACTCGGAATTTAGGACTAATATGTGACTGTAAGACTTGTTCGTATGGAAATTCTGGGATCTGGCCAACAGGGTCTGGGATTTTTGGAACCAAGCCATTTCTCAAGGGATTCGAATGAAACTCGGAATGTACGACTAATATGTGACTATAAGACTTGTTCCTATGGAAATTCTGCAATATGATTATTATGGTCTGGAATTTCTGGAGCAAATCAATTTCTCAAGCGATTCGCATAAAATTCGAAATGTAGGACTAAAATGCGACTATAAGATTTGTTCCTATGGAAATTCTGGGATCTGGCCAATAGGGTCTGGGATTTTTGGAACCAAGCCATTTCCCAAGCTATTCGCATGAAATTTGGAATGTAGGACTAATATGTGACTATAAGACTTGTTCCTATGGAAATTCTGGAATATGATCATTATTGTCTGGAATTTCTGGAATAAAGCAATTTCTCAAGCGATTCGCATGAAATTCGGAATGTAGGACTAAGATGCGACTATAAGAATTGTTTCTATGGAAATTCTGGGATCTGGCCAATAGGGTCTGGGATTTTTGGAACCAAGCCATTTCCCAAGCGATTCGCATGAAATTCGGAATGTAGGACTAATATGTGACTATAAGACTTGTTCCTATGGCAATTCTGGGATCTGGCCAATAGGGTCTGGGATTTTTGGGACCAAGCCATTTCTCAAGGGATTCGTATGAAACTGGGAATGTAGGACTAATATATGACTATAAGACTTGTTCCTATGGAAATTCTGGGATCTGGCCAATAGGGTCTGGGATTTTTGGAACCAAGCCATTTCTCAAGGGATTCGTATGAAATTCGGAATGTAGGACTAATATGTGACTATAAGAATTGTTCCTATGGAAATTCTGGGATCTGGCCAATAGGGTCTGGGATTTTTGGAACCAAGCCATTTCGCAAGGGATTCGTATGAAACTCGGAATTTAGGACTAATATGTGACTATAAGACTTGTTCCTATGGAAATTCTGGGATCTGGCCAATAGAGTCTGGGATTTTTGGAACCAAGCCATTTCTCAAGGGATTCGAATGAAACTCGTAATGTAGGACTAATATGTGACTATAAGACTTGTTCCTATGGGAATTCTGGAATATGATTATTATTGTCTGGAATTTCTGGAATAAAGCAATTTCTCAAGCGATTTGCATGAAACTCGGAATGTAGGACTAAGATGCGACTATAAGACTTGTTCCTATGGAAATTCTGGGATTTGGCCAATAGGGTCTGGGATTTTTGAACCAAGCCATTTCTCAAGGAATTCGTATGAAACTAGGAATGTAGGACTAATATATGACTATAACACTTGTTCTTATGGGAATTCTGGGATCTGGCCAATAGGGTCTGGGATTATTGGAACCAAGCCATTTCTCAAGGGATTCGTATGAAACTCGGAATGTAGGACTAATATGTGACTATAAGACTTGTTCCTATGGAAATTCAGGGATCTGGCCAATAGGATTCGCATGAAACTCGGAATGTAGGACTAAGATGTGACTATCAGAATTGTTCCTATGGAAATTCTGGGATCTGGCCAATAGGGTCTAGGATTTTTGGCACCAAGCCATTTCTCAAGGGATTCGTATGAAACTCGGAATGTAGGACTAATATGTGACTATCAGACTTGTTCCTATGGAAATTCTGGAATATGATCATTATTGTCTGGAATTTCTGGAGTAAATAAATTTCTCAAGCTATTCGCATGAAATTCGGAATGTAGGACTAAGATGCGACTATAAGACTTGTTCCTATGGAAATTCTGGGATCTGGTCAATAGGATCTGGGATTTTTGGAACCAAGCCATTTCTCAAGGGATTCGTATGAAACTCGGAATGTAGGACTAATATGTGACTATAAGACTTGTTCCTATGAAAATTCTGGGATCTGGCCAATAGGGTCTGGGATTTTTAGAACCAAGCCATTTCTTAAGGGATTCGTATGAAACTCGGAATGTAGGACTAATATGTGACTATAAGACTTGTTCCTATGGAAATTCTGGAATATGATCATTATTGTCTGGAATTATTGGAATAAAGCAATTTCTCAAGCGATTTGCATGAAACTCGGAATGTAGGACTAAGATGCGACTATGAGACTTGTTCCTATGGAAATTCTGGGATTTGGCCAATAGGGTCTGGGATTTTTGGAACCAAGCCATTTCTCAAGGAATTCGTATGAAACTCGGAATGTAGGACTAATATGTGACTATAAGACTTGTTCCTATAGAAATTCAGGGATCTGGCCAATAGGGTCTGGGATTTTTGGAACCAAGCCATTTCCCAAGAGATTCGCATGAAACTCGGAATGTAGGAATAAGATGCGACTATAAGACTTGTTCCTATTGAAATTCTAGGATCTGGCCAAAGAGTCTGGGATTTTTGGAACCAAGCCATTTCTCAAGGGATTCGTATGAAACTTGAAATGTAGGACTAATATGTGACTATATGACTTGTTCCTATGGAAATTCTGGAATATGATTATTATGGTCTGGAATTTCTGGAGCAAATCAATTTCTCAAGCGATTCGCATAAAATTCGGAATGTAGGACTAAGATGCGACTATAAGACTTGTTCCTATGGAAATTCTGGAATCTGGTCAATAGGGTCTGGGATTTTTGGAACCATGCCATTTCTCAAAGGATTCGTATGAAACTCGGAATGTAGGACTAATATGTGACTATAAGACTTGTTCCTATGGAAATTCTGGGATCTGGCCAATAGGGTCTGGGATTTTTGGAACCAAGCCATTTCTCAAGGGATTCGTATGAAACTCGGAATGTAGGACTAATATGTGACTATAAGACTTGTTCCGTTGGAAATTCTGGTATCTGGCCAATAGGGTCTGGGATTTTTGGAACCAAGCCATTTCCCAAGAGATTCGCATGAAACTCGGAATGTAGGACTAATATGTGACTATAAGACTTGTTCCTATGGAAATTCTGAGATCTGGCCAATAGGGTCTGGGATTTTTGGAACCAAGCCATTTCTCAAGGGATTCGTATGAAACTCGGAATGTAGGACTAATATGTGACTATAAGACTTGTTCCGATGGAACTTCTGGGATCTGGCCAATAGGGTCTGGGATTTTTGGAACCAAGCCATTTCCCAAGAGATTCGCATGAAACTCGGAATGTAGGACTAAGATGCGACTATAAGACTTGTTCCTATGGAAATTCTGGGATTTGGCCAATAGGGTCTGGGATTTTTGGAACCAAGCAATTTCTCAAGGGATTCGTATGAAACTCGGAATGTAGGACTAAGATGCGACTATGAGACTTGTTCCTATGGAAATTCTGGGATTTGGCCAATAGGGTCTGGGATTTTTGGAACCAAGCCATTTCTCAAGGAATTCGTATGAAACTCGGAATGTAGGACTAATATGTGACTATAAGACTTGTTCCTATAGAAATTCAGGGATCTGGCCAATAGGGTCTAGGATTTTTGGAACCAAGAGATTCGCATGAAACTCGGAATGTAGGACTAAGATGCGACTATAAGACTTGTTCCTATTGAAATTCTAGGATCTGGCCAAAGAGTCTGGGATTTTTGGAACCAAGCCATTTCTCAAGGGATTCGTATGAAACTTGAAATGTAGGACTAATATGTGACTATAAGACTTGTTCCTATGGAAATTCTGAAATATGATTATTATGGTCTGGAATTTCTGGAGCAAATCAATTTCTCAAGCGATTCGCATAAAATTCGGAATGTAGGACTAAGATGCGACTATAAGACTTGTTCCTATGGAAATTCTGGGATCTGGTCAATAGGGTCTGGGATTTTTGGAACCATGCCATTTCTCAAGGGATTCGTATGAAACTCGGAATGTAGGACTAATATGTGACTATAAGACTTGTTCCGTTGGAAATTCTGGTATCTGGCCAATAGGGTCTGGGATTTTTGGAACCAAGCCATTTCCCAAGAGATTCGCATGAAACTCGGAATGTAGGACTAATATGTGACTATAAGACTTGTTCCTATGGAAATTCTGAGATCTGGCCAATAGGGTCTGGGATTTTTGGAACCAAGCCATTTCTCAAGGGATTCGTATGAAACTCGGAATGTAGGACTAATATGTGACTATAAGACTTGTTCCGATGGAACTTCTGGGATCTGGCCAATAGGGTCTGGGATTTTTGGAACCAAGCCATTTCCCAAGAGATTCGCATGAAACTCGGAATGTAGGACTAAGATGCGACTATAAGACTTGTTCCTATGGAAATTCTGGGATTTGGCCAATAGGGTCTGGGATTTTTGGAACCAAGCCATTTCTCAAGGGATTCGTATGAAACTCGGAATGTAGGACTAATATGTGACTGTAAGACTTGTTCCTATGGAAATTCTGGGATCTTGCCAATAGGGTCTGGGATTTTTGGAACCAAGCCATTTCTCAAGGGATTCGAATGAAACTTGGAATGTAGGACTAATATGTGACTACAAGACTTGTTCCTATGGAAATTCTGGAATCTGGCTAATAGGGTCTGGGATTTTTGGATTCAAGCTATTTCTCAAGGGATTCGTATGAAACTCGGAATTTAGGACTAATATGTGACTATAAGACTTGTTCCTATGGAAATTCAGGGATCTGGCCAATAGGATTCGCATGAAACTCGGAATGTAGGACTAAGATGTGACTATCAGAATTGTTCCTATGGAAATTCTGGGATCTGGCCAATAGGGTCTAGGATTTTTGGCACCAAGCCATTTCTCAAGGGATTCGCATGAAACTCGGAATGTAGGACTAATATGTGACTATCAGACTTGTTCCTATGGAAATTCTGGAATATGATCATTATTGTCTGGAATTTCTGGAGCAAATAAATTTCTCAAGCTATTCGCATGAAATTCGGAATGTAGGACTAAGATGCGACTATAAGACTTGTTCCTATGGAAATTCTGGGATCTGGTCAATAGGGTCTGGGATTTTGGAACCAAGCCATTTCTCAAGGGATTCGTATGAAACTCGGAATTTAGGACTAATATGTGACTATAAGACTTGTTCCTATGAAAATTCTGGGATCTGGCCAATAGGGTCTGGGATTTTTGGAACCAAGCCATTTCTTAAGGGATTCGTATGAAACTCGGAATGTAGGACTAATATGTGACTAGAAGACTTGTTCCTATGGAAATTCTGGAATATGATCATTATTGTCTGGAATTACTGGAATAAAGCAATTTCTCAAGCGATTTGCATGAAACTCGGAATGTAGGACTAAGATGCGACTATGAGACTTGTTCCTATGGAAATTCTGGGATTTGGCCAATAGGGTCTGGGATTTTTGGAACCAAGCCATTTCTCAAGGAATTCGTATGAAACTCGGAATGTAGGACTAATATGTGACTATAAGACTTGTTCCTATGGACATTCTGGGATCTGGCCAATAGGGTCTGGGATTTTTAGAACCAAGCCATTTCTTAAGGAATTCGTATGAAACTCGGAATGTAGGACTAATATGTGACTATAAGACTTGTTCCTATGGAAATTCTGGAATATGATCATTATTGTCTGGAATTATTGGAATAAAGCAATTTCTCAAGCGATTTGCATGAAACTCGGAATGTAGGACTAAGATGCGACTATGAGACTTGTTCCTATGGAAATTCTGGGATTTGGCCAATAGGGTCTGGGATTTTTGGAACCAAGCCATTTCTCAAGGAATTCGTATGAAACTCGGAATGTAGGACTAATATGTGACTATAAGACTTGTTCCTATAGAAATTCAGGGATCTGGCCAATAGGGTCTGGGATTTTTGGAACCAAGCCATTTCCCAAGAGATTCGCATGAAACTCGGAATGTAGGACTAAGATGCGACTATAAGACTTGTTCCTATTGAAATTCTAGGATCTGGCCAAAGAGTCTGGGATTTTTGGAACCAAGCCATTTCTCAAGGGATTCGTATGAAACTTGAAATGTAGGACTAATATGTGACTATATGACTTGTTCATATGGAAATTCTGGAATATGATTATTATGGTCTGGAATTTCTGGAGCAAATCAATTTCTCAAGCGATTCGCATAAAATTCGGAATGTAGTACTAAGATGCGACTATAAGACTTGTTCCTATGGAAATTCTGGAATCTGGTCAATAGGGTCTGGGATTTTTGGAACCATGCCATTTCTCAAAGGATTCGTATGAAACTCGGAATGTAGGACTAATATGTGACTATAAGACTTGTTCCTATGGAAATTCTGGGATCTGGCCAATAGGGTCTGGGATTTTTGGAACCAAGCCATTTCTCAAGGGATTCGTATGAAACTCGGAATGTAGGACTAAATTGTGACTATAAGACTTGTTCCGTTGGAAATTCTGGTATCTGGCCAATAGGGTCTGGGATTTTTGGACCAAGCCATTTCCCAAGAGATTCGCATGAAACTCGGAATGTAGGACTAATATGTGACTATAAGACTTGTTCCTATGGAAATTCTGAGATCTGGCCAATAGGGTCTGGGATTTTTGGAACCAAGCCATTTCTCAAGGGATTCGTATGAAACTCGGAATGTAGGACTAATATGTGACTATAAGACTTGTTCCGATGGAACTTCTGGGATCTGGCCAATAGGGTCTGGGATTTTTGGAACCAAGCCATTTCCCAAGAGATTCGCATGAAACTCGGAATGTAGGACTAAGATGCGACTATAAGACTTGTTCCTATGGAAATTCTGGGATTTGGCCAATAGGGTCTGGGATTTTTGGAACCAAGCAATTTCTCAAGGGATTCGTATGAAACTCGGAATGTAGGACTAAGATGCGACTATGAGACTTGTTCCTATGGAAATTCTGGGATTTGGCCAATAGGGTCTGGGATTTTTGGAACCAAGCCATTTCTCAAGGAATTCGTATGAAACTCGGAATGTAGGACTAATATGTGACTATAAGACTTGTTCCTATAGAAATTCAGGGATCTGGCCAATAGGGTCTAGGATTTTTGGAACCAAGAGATTCGCATGAAACTCGGAATGTAGGACTAAGATGCGACTATAAGACTTGTTCCTATTGAAATTCTAGGATCTGGCCAAAGAGTCTGGGATTTTTGGAACCAAGCCATTTCTCAAGGGATTCGTATGAAACTTGAAATGTAGGACTAATATGTGACTATAAGACTTGTTCCTATGGAAATTCTGGAATATGATTATTATGGTCTGGAATTTCTGGAGCAAATCAATTTCTCAAGCGATTCGCATAAAATTCGGAATGTAGGACTAAGATGCGACTATAAGACTTGTTCCTATGGAAATTCTGGGATCTGGTCAATAGGGTCTGGGATTTTTGGAACCATGCCATTTCTCAAGGGATTCGTATGAAACTCGGAATGTAGGACTAATATGTGACTATAAGACTTGTTCCGTTGGAAATTCTGGTATCTGGCCAATAGGGTCTGGGATTTTTGGAACCAAGCCATTTCCCAAGAGATTCGCATGAAACTCGGAATGTAGGACTAATATGTGACTATAAGACTTGTTCCTATGGAAATTCTGAGATCTGGCCAATAGGGTCTGGGATTTTTGGAACCAAGCCATTTCTCAAGGGATTCGTATGAAACTCGGAATGTAGGACTAATATGTGACTATAAGACTTGTTCCGATGGAACTTCTGGGATCTGGCCAATAGGGTCTGGGATTTTTGGAACCAAGCCATTTCCCAAGAGATTCGCATGAAACTCGGAATGTAGGACTAAGATGCGACTATAAGACTTGTTCCTATGGAAATTCTGGGATTTGGCCAATAGGGTCTGGGATTTTTGGAACCAAGCCATTTTTCAAGGGATTCGTATGAAACTCGGAATGTAGGACTAATATGTGACTGTAAGACTTGTTCCTATGGAAATTCTGGGATCTTGCCAATAGGGTCTGGGATTTTTGGAACCAAGCCATTTCTCAAGGGATTCGAATGAAACTTGGAATGTAGGACTAATATGTGACTACAAGACTTGTTCCTATGGAAATTCTGGAATCTGGCTAATAGGGTCTGGGATTTTTGGATTCAAGCTATTTCTCAAGGGATTCGTATGAAACTCGGAATTTAGGACTAATATGTGACTATAAGACTTGTTCCTATGGAAATTCTGGGATCTTGCCAATAGGGTCTGGGATTTTTGGAACCAAGCGATTTCTCAAGGGATTCGAATGAAACTTGGAATGTAGGACTAATATGTGACTATAAGACTTGTTCCTATGGAAATTCTGGGATCTGGCTAATAGGGTCTGGGATTTTTGGATTCAAGCTATTTCTCAAGGGATTCGTATGAAACTCGGAATTTAGGACTAATATGTGACTATAAGACTTGTTCCTATGGAAATTCTGGGATCTGGCCAATAGGGTCTGGGATTTTTGGAACCAAGCCATTTCTCAAGGGATTCGTATGAAACTCGGAATGTAGGACTAAGATGTGACTATAAGACTTGTTCCTACGGAAATTCTGGGATTTTTGGAACCAAGCCATTTCCCAAGAGATTCGCATGAAACTCGGAATGTAGGACTAATATGTGACTATAAGACTTGTTCCTATGGAAATTCTGGGATCTGGCCAATAGGGTCTGGGATTTTTGGAACCAAACCATTTCTCATGGGAATCGTATGAAACTCGGAATGTAGGACTAAGATGTGACTATAAGACTTGTTCCTATGGAAATTCTGGGATCTGGCCAATAGGGTCTTGGATTTTTGGAACCAAGCCATTTCTCAAGGGATTCGTATGAAACTCGGAATGTAGGACTAAGATGTGACTATAAGACTTCTTCCTATGGAAATTCTGGTATCTGGCCAATAGGGTCTGGGATTTTTGGAACCAAGCCATTTCTCAAGGGATTCGTATGAAACTCGGAATGTAGGACTAATATGTGACTATAAGACTTGTTCCTATGGAAATTCTGAGATCTGGCCAATAGGGTCTGGGATTTTTGGAACCAAGTCATTTCTCAAGGGATTCGTATGAAACTCGGAATGTAGGACTAATATGTGACTATAAGACTTCTTCTTATGGAAATTCTGGAATATGATTATTATGGTCTGGAGTCTCTGAAGCAAATCAATTTCTCAAGCGATTCGCATGAAATTCGGAATGTAGGACTAAGATGCGACTATAAGACTTGTTCCTATGGAAATTCTGGGATCTGGCCAATAGGGTCTGGGATTTTTGGAACCAAGCCATTTGTCAAGGGATTCGAATGAAACTTGGAATGTAGGACTAATATGTGACTATAAGACTTGTTCCTATGGAAATTCAGGGATCTGGCCAATAGGATTCGCATGAAACTCGGAATGTAGGACTAAGATGTGACTATCAGAATTGTTCCTATGGAAATTCTGGGATCTGGCCAATAGGGTCTAGGATTTTTGGCACCAAGCCATTTCTCAAGGGATTCGCATGAAACTCGGAATGTAGGACTAATATGTGACTGTCAGACTTGTTCCTATGGAAATTCTGGAATATGATCATTATTGTCTGGAATTTCTGGAGCAAATAAATTTCTCAAGCTATTCGCATGAAATTCGGAATGTAGGACTAAGATGCGACTATAAGACTTGTTCCTATGGAAATCCTGGGATCTGGTCAATAGGGTCTGGGATTTTGGAACCAAGCCATTTCTCAAGGGATTCGTATGAAACTCGGAATGTAGGACTAATATGTGACTATAAGACTTGTTCCTATGAAAATTCTGGGATCTGGCCAATAGGGTCTGGGATTTTTGGAACCAAGCCATTTCTTAAGGGATTCGTATGAAACTCGGAATGTAGGACTAATATGTGACTATAAGACTTGTTCCTATGGAAATTCTGGAATATGATCATTATTGTCTGGAATTACTGGAATAAAGCAATTTCTCAAGCGATTTGCATGAAACTCGGAATGTAGGACTAAGATGCGACTATGAGACTTGTTCCTATGGAAATTCTGGGATTTGGCCAATAGGGTCTGGGATTTTTGGAACCAAGCCATTTCTCAAGGAATTCGTATGAAACTCGGAATGTAGGACTAATATGTGACTATAAGACTTGTTCCTATGGACATTCTGGGATCTGGTTAAAAGGGTCTGGGATTTTTGGAACCAAGCCATTTCTCAAGGGATTCGTATGAAACTCGGATTGTATGACTAATATGTGACTATAAGACTTGTTCCTATGGAAATTCAGGGATCTGGCCAATAGGGTCTGGGATTTTTGGAACCAAGCCATTTCTCAAGAGATTCGCATGAAACTCGGAATGTAGGACTAAGATGCGACTATAAGACTTGTTCCTATGGAAATTCTAGGATCTGGCCAAAGAGTCTGGGATTTTTGGAACCAAGCCATTTCTCAAGAGATTCGTATGAAACTTGAAATGTAGGACTAATATGTGACTATAAGACTTGTTCCTATGGAAATTCTGGAATATGATTATTATTGTCTGGAATTTCTGGAGCAAATCAATTTCTCAAGCGATTCGCATGAAATTCGGAATGTAGGACTAAGATGCGACTATAAGACTTGTTCCTATGGAAATTCTGGGATCTGGTCAATAGGGTCTGCGATTTTTGGAACCATGCCATTTCTCAAAGGATTCGTATGAAACTCGGAATTTAGGACTAATATGTTACTATAAGACTTGTTCCTATGGAAATTCTGGGATCTGGCCAATAGGGTCTGGGATTTTTGGAACCAAGCCATTTCTCAAGGGATTCGTATGAAACTCGGAATGTAGGACTAATACGTGACTATAAGACTTTTTCCTATGGAAATTCTGGGATCTGGCCAATAGGGTCTGGAATTTTGGGAACTAAGCAACTTCTCAAGCGACTCGTGCCCTTTATTTTAATCGTAATATTGGCCACAACGTCAAAGAATTTCACTCCAACCGCGCGTAAAGATTACACGCACATATTTTTTTAACAGCTCTTACTTCTCCTACTACTATCGACGCAACTGCATTACTATGTTTGAGCAGTAATATGATATATTTAATATGTACCCACCTCACAATAAATTGTTATGAACATTTAAATCAGCTTATAAATTATTTATTCTGTTGTATGTGATGTGATTGATGATCGTGTATGTGGTTTCAATAACATACAATCAAGCAGAGCAGAACGAAACAAACATATGCAGTAGTAGTAGGCTGCGGTCAAGAATTCAGCCGCTGTGCAGTTTATGCTGCATTTTGGTCAAAAATTCACTTTTCAGCCAATGCATTTAAGAAAAATCGACTGCGCAGTTTACTTAAAATTGGATGCAAATAGCAAAATGTAAATGTCAAATTGTAGCCCTACAAGCAGACTGTAAGTCGGTTCAAAATATAGCCGCCATTTCGTGCATACCGACTGCCTGCCATTTTTTTGTGCAGCACAAGCTGCGCAGCTACTTAATTCTTTACCGCAGCCGTAGTGATAGTATAGTCTCTGTTCATTTTCTATCGGTCCTCTGCTCTGCTCGATACAGTGCTCTCGTGACGTGCAGAAAAACAAAACTACCATAAGTTACAAAACAGAGGCAGATAACAACGAAAACCTGCAAGCTTCCTTGCAACTATTTCCTTTCTTTTCGCTTATCTTATCCTTAGTCATGTTTACAGTAACTAGAGTAAATAACTCTTCGATCAATTACAGAAGAGAGAGAACCATGCAAAAGAAATTTTATGATGAATAAGTGGCCTGCATTAAAATTTGCTTATAAATAATTTATATATAGTGTGATGTGATGATGATGTATGTGATGAGCTACGGTGCAAGTTGTAGGACTTGTATTTAGTATAGAAAAAAAATTTAATATATCCGTCCGTGTTTATGTCCCACAGACAACAAGATCTGTGTTTTCTTTTCTTTCGTCCCGGACAGACGTTGTCACGCTCAAAGCCCACGGCCGTGTCCTCCCCTGCTCTTTTTTAAACTTTGCTTTGACCGGGTGATATGGTGGGGACTTTGTTACTTTTATATCATGCTGTTTTGCAAATTTTATAAATTTGATCGAATCGAAAGAAGAACCATTATCTGATACGATCTAGGTTGGAAATCCAAAGGTTGAAAATAATTTCGACAAAATCGCAAGTTCTGCTGCTGCTGTCGTGTCTTTCATTACAGCTACTCCTTCAAATTTGCTGTAAGCATCTACAATTATTATTTTGAAAACAAAAAAATCTATATGTATTCTCTCAAATGGATAAGATATTTCTGGTCATCTTGTGGTTACAACTTCTTGAGTTCTATTTCTATTTTGCTGACATATAGGACATGCATTAAGAAATTGTTCAATTTCTTTGTCTATTCCATACCACCACACATACGATCTAGCTAACATTTTCATGTGTACCTTTTATTTATACCGCATAGTTTCCATGCAGCATATTAAATACCTTAGTTTTTAAATACTTTGGATTACAATACGATTCATATAATATAGGCATTCATCTTCACAGCACAAATATTTTTTTTTATAATAAATTTTTAAATTTTTAGACAGATTTGATGACTCTGGCTACCCATACATATTAAAGTCTAGGATTTAAAATTGGATCCTTTTTGTTTCCTCGGAAATTGTTTTTTTATTTAACAAATACTTTCAGTAATATTAAATGATTTGATGCAAAGTTTATTATCTATGACGGTTATTGACTTAACTGGTAATCTAGACAATGCATCGACATGCGATATTTAAAGGGCCCGACCCATAGAATCCGTTGCGTCCGTTGCGCGGACGTATGCAACTGACAGATCGAGTAATTACACGTGTTCCTATAAGAGGTGTCCCATAGAAAAAGCATGTGAAGGAAGCGTCGAAAAAAGTTGGCCAACTTTTAACTTTTCTCTCTGACAAATGACAAATGACAAATTTGACAGTGCTGTCACAACAGTTTGAAGTTTATTTTGCCATTTAACTTTTGATTCTTGAATATGGAAACGTAAGTACATTTTCATTTTACGAATTTATTTTATTTATTTATTTCAAATTACAATTGACTATGAACGAATTAAACGTCTTATTACAGATTGTTTGAAGAAAAATTAGTAGAGGCTGTGAGGCGATATGAATGCCTCTATAACAAGTCGTTGGCAATTTACCGTAATAAAATTAAAAATTAAAAAGCTTGGATGGAGGTTGCGGCTGCGGTTGGCGCAGAATGCAATTTGTAAAAGTTGTCTTAATATAACGTATTTATACTTTTATTATACTTATTATTTATACTTATTGAAACATAATTTTCTTATTTTCGCTTTCTGCTTGCAGAGGAGGTTTGCCAGGTTGGCGGTCTTTGCGCGACCGTTTTTAAAGGAGTTACAAAAAACTGCAAAAAGTGGCAGTGCCGCCAACGATAAAACCCAATGGCAATTCTTTGGGGTGATGTCATTTTTTAAGAGGCGCGTAGCTCCACGAAGGTAATAAATATTTTCAATAGATGTTGAACATTTTATTATAGCAATTTAAATTACAGGACATTCAGCAACTCTTCATCAAATACGGAGGTGGAGGAAGTTTTTCTTGCGCCAGAAGACAGCAGTTTTTTTGACCGCGTTATCTCTTCTGATGAAAAAAAGCAGTCCTCTAGTCTGAATACATTTTTTACGTGATGATAGCATATCCAGAGTAGAGGACTGACTTTTTTCATCAGAAGAGATAATGCAGTCAAGTAACAAAATATCATTGTCATAAAATACAAACTACATTGATTAAATCCAATTGTTACTGCTACTATATACAAAATACATTGATACAATACAATTATTATTGCTACTATACCTTATATTCACATTTAATGTAACAAAATGTTATAATCGTATAATAAAAATGAACAAATTAAACTGTTGTTATGTATTACAAAAGAGAACATAATCCTATAACTGGTCTCGCAATTTAAAGGCGTTTTTCGAGGCATTGTTGGAGAAAATTCTCTTTGTCTTTTTCAAAAGATGAACAGTCTCTTAGCGCCACAGGCCATTAATGACTTCCTCGCCTTTGTAACGATCTACTTACTCTGCAGGAATATAACTCGCATCATGCATTTTGATGAAATGATGCAATAAAACCGTTCCTTTTACCACCTTTATAGCAGATTCCGGAGTCATATTTAAAGGAGCCAACAAAATCCTCCACTGAATTCGATGGACAAGTTATGTTGATGTGTTTGCCATCGTCAGTCCCATTTTAAAGGCCATTGAAAACATTTGTTTGCTTCCTCCATGGACCAATTACTTAAGAGCATATTAATATATGTTGAGGCACTCACAAGAAACACAATTAAAACTTTCTTACACAAGAGTCAAAAACAGCCTGCATTTCGCGGAAATGACGGGTCTATTTGAGTGTTTGGTCAGGTCTGACTCAACCAAACTGAAAAGGAGATAAAAGACTTCCTTCTTCATACGTTCTGCCACTTTAAATTGTTCCAGATCATTGTTGTACATCGCCTCGAAATTGAGAGCAAAAAATCCTTGGCTATCGCGGTCCTTGTATAATGGTCACACCCAAAATCGGCGACTCTCTCCCATAACACGAAGGCATTCATAAGCCTCACAAAGCAAAAGCACGAGAATAATAAGACACAAAACTTCATTTAATTCCATTTCTGGTTGTTTTTTTATATCATTATCTAATGTACCTATAAATGCAAATATTTTTCTTTCATTTCTATTTCTTCGCAAAACAATGTATTCTATCTGCCAAGTGTCTAGTGACATCTGCGCGGCAACGTATTCATTGGGTCAACTCTCTCTGGCATATACGTCAACGTTTTTGATTGACTGACATGATGTACGCAACGGATTCTATGGGCCGGGCCCTTAAGAACTACGACGATACTCGATTTTATAATCATACATGGATAATATTACTGCCCAGCGTTGCAATCTGGCAGCCGCAACTGCGGGTGTTGACTTATTTGGGCTAAATATCTCTCGAAGAGCTTGATCATCAGTTTGGATGTCAAAAGATTGACCATATATATATATTTATGAAAACTATTGCTAATGCTACCCTGTGCAATTGAGAATAGGTGTTTTCTGCTGGTGATAATGTACTTGATGCGAAAAGAATTGATTTTTCAACCCCATTGACGACATGTGACATTGACATTGCTCCAACCCCATATGGACTGGATTTGTAGCAATAACGTTAAGTTTATTGGGATCGTATAATTCCAATAAATTATGTTCCAAATTTTTAAATGACGACTACTTCACCAGTCAAAAGTGACATCTTTTTTAAGCAGGTAATATAAGTCAAGTAACTCGGTAGACAAATTTGGAATACATTTTCCATAGTAATTGAATAATCCAAGATAAGATTGTAATTGTGACACGTTTGACAGAGCAGGCGCATTCCCAATAGCATTTTTTCCGTGTTAGGACGGATTAATTCTTCTGACAACGTATGTCCTCAATAACATACGCTTGGGGACAAAATTTTACATTTAATATTAATTTGAACATTATTTATTAAACCTCTCTAAGGCTAACATTTTTTTATTACAACAATCTTGATGATATTTCCTTTAACAAATATGTCATCAAGGTATGGCACTACTCCCTCTAAATTAATTAAAATCTGATCCATCACAGATTGAAATATGGATGGTGCAGATTTCAGGCCAAATGGTAATCGGTTGTACCTTGTGCGTGTTTATTGTCAGATATTCCCTGGAACCTTCCTTGGCACACAACTGCTGGTAAGCACCAGTAAAATCAATGATGCAGCTTGCAAGACCTGCAAAAATGTCATCTATTCGCGGCAAAGGGGTAATGCTCGGTTTTAACCATTTTATTAAGTTACCTTGAAATCGACACATAAACGAATGTAGCCATTTGTTTTTGGTACGATAACTGGCCCAATTACTTAATTTTACGGGTTCTAAAATACCGACCTTACATAACCTGTCTTGTTCAGCTTCCACTTTAGCTCTTATTCTATAAGAAACTGTATAACCCTGATGAAAAAAGGCCTAGCATGATGTTCCATCAATATATCCATCATAAAACCTTCAATCGTCTGGTTTGCGGCCTCAATTGGACTACTCACGGAAATTTTACTTTAATTTGATCTAAAATAGAATTGTTTACACACAATTTATTTACCTATATTGCTTCGGATGATGTCAACCAGCTGCTCAATTATGGTAAAATGACATCTAACTATGATCTTCCATTCAATAGTTTACTGTTTTTCTCGGAATCGATTACAATTTACTCCAACTTGTATAATTTTTTTCTAAAACTCACGTTGACTTTAATATTTCCAACAACCTTGATAACCTGTCCCGTTACGGTAGAAAAAGAATCAATAATACTAATTAAATTTATTTCTATACTTAACTAAGTTAATTATTGAAGAGCAGGCTCCAGTAACATTCTGATTCTTAATTGTTACTTGATATTCCACTGGTAAATTAACATTACTGATGCTGTTTATTATCTTGACATGTTTGTTGTTTTTTTGATTTCTGTTGCGGTTTATTACATCAGCATAAGACAAAGAACTAGGTGCTTTAAGTGTCGATAAATTTTTAAAATTTTGTATGTTTCACCACCCATAATTGTTATAAAAAGAAGAAGATATACATTTATAAAAAAAAATTGTGTTAACCTGTCTTCATATGCTTCCAAATCTTCTCCCGGAATAAACGCTTCA
Organism: Nephrocerus scutellatus; assembly: GCA_947095585.1. Taxonomy (NCBI): domain Eukaryota; kingdom Metazoa; phylum Arthropoda; class Insecta; order Diptera; family Pipunculidae; genus Nephrocerus; species Nephrocerus scutellatus. The sequence continues at coordinate 37,519,392 of OX352762.1, forward strand.
ATTCTACCAGACAAGACATTTTGAGATTTTACAAAATTGTTCGACTATTTTTTTAATATTTTGTTTTTTATCTTCCGTAATACCTTGCTTAAATATTTTTTCTTTTTTTTTCCTTTTTTTGTTATTCATTAAATAATTTCGCAATTGCACTCTTTCTTTTATCTCGTCGCCACTTTAATATCGGTTAGTTCTACATTCGAAAATTAAAACTCACGACGCTTCATTAAAAATAGACTCTCCGTTTTGTCTAATACTTTGATTAACAAATGGGGAAACAAACTATGTCTGGCCCACCGGGAAAATGTCCCAGGGTTGAGACAATCCAAACGATTAAGTAGGCCCTTTTCCTACAAGGAATTCCTTAATCAAGACAAGGATATCTTTAGAAAGCTGGTGAGCTGGTCAAATTTTCACTTTTGAATGTCATCAGCAGACAGCAAAATTAACGCTATTATTCAGCTGATTGCGCGATAAAGCTCAACAATGCTGGCAAAATAGAGCTTTTGACTGTGGAACAATCAAATTGTGGATCATAGATCGCTAAGCTTTTATATCTATCGAAAGCTTTTCCAATGTCTTAAAAGTACTCACGAGCATTGCCAATTAAAATCATAAATAATAATGAAAATTTTAATTTAATTAAAAAAATTTAATAATAAAAAAGGAATGGATAGAACCCTCCGTCACGAGGAGGGGGAAATACGAAATCGAAAACCAACCCAAACGAAACAGATTGGAAAGTTCTGATACCAGCAAACGAAATATGCCGACCTCCAACAGCTACCACGAATGTCTCCGGAAAAAGAAGTCCGCCGGTCACACAGGACTCAGTGAAAACAATATGTTAAGAAAAAGAGAAAAACGAACTTCGTGTTAAACTCAACGAAATAAAGCGACTCTTCCACGAGCTTAAAAAGGTAGTCAATTCTCTGCGCAAAGAAAACGAGCATCTCAAGAAGGATCGTGTACCGAAAGAATGCGGGGCAAAGCCGAACCATGCAACAAGCGAATTTACGGATGAAAAAAAAAGAACTTGCACGAGAGACCAATCCGACCGTTTAAAAAAGGCCCAGCAAGACGCGCAAGTTACATACCCCACACAGGTCACTCACCCAACACAAGCCGCATAAAGCATCCGGCCCAATTGCGACACATATAATGCTAAATTAGCAAATTAATAAAAGTATCAATTTTGTCAATTAAATATATTTTTTGTAATGTCAATTAGGCAAAATAATAAAAGAGTCAATAATGTCAATTAGGCATAAATTCTGTAATGTTAATTAAGCAAAATATTTAAAATATCAATTTTGTCAATTAAGTAAAATAGATTGTTAAACCAATTTTCATTTTTAAAAGAAACAAATAAAGCAGTTGTAAATTAGCACTCAGTGGAACAAGTTGTATTTTTTTTTAACACCCTCCGGTATCCACGACGTAATTGGCGCAGTCGAGTAGCCCGGTGTCGGTATTCTATAGTAGTGAAATTGTAATTCGGCGGTTTACCGAAACGCAGTGCTATTAAAGAATTTGGTACTGTAGCGTTTTAACAAAGGCATATTGTTAAATTCGCTAATATCGAAGGAATATCGATAGTAGTGGTATCATTTGCCGAAGGATTTCTGATCCTGAAACACCGGTTGAATCCTTAGTAACATAACATAAGAACGTAATAAGTTAAGCAAATGAAATAAATAAACTCTAACATAAGAAAATAAATTAAATGACTTATTTAAACTAGAAAATTATAAGATAATAGAACAAAATAATTAAATACTAGTAAAGTAAACTAAACAAGAACAAGTGAAAAATATAATATACATAATAAGTAAATAAAAAAAAAAGAGTAATAGTCAACAACACATAATAAAAGTGAAAACAAGTAGACATCTTCGATTCAAATCAACAAAATCAACAACACAAAAGTGAAGACATCTTTAAAACTAAACATCAACAACACAAAAGTGAAGACATCTTTAAAACTAAACATCAACAACATAAAAGTGAAGACATCTTTAAAACTAAACATCAACAACACAAAAGTGAAGACATCTTTAAAACAAATCAACAAGGATAATAATAATGCTAATACTATTGGGACTAACGTGAGTAAAGGTTTTAAATATTTTACACATGAATAAGAAAATTCGGTCTTTCCTCCCCTATTCCAAAAAAAGAACATTAAGTTTAACGTCTATCCGCGAAGAAGACATTGCGTTCAGTAGTAGCCTTAGTCAAAGTTCCCCAATCCTTAATATAAGCAATTCGTTAGCGTTCACACCTGAAATGAACTCTGACACAGCAACCATAAGCGCAAGTATGCTGCGAACACCCCATATAGATATTTTTAACTCTTTAAGAATTCCTGATGTGATCAAGGACTTGCCTAGATTCGACGGCAACCCAAGATTACTTCACGAATTCATTAATAATGTGGAAGAAATTTTAACTTTCATAAAAAGTGTTGATGGTACGCCATATTCTGCCATCCTTTTGTGAGCAATTCGAAATAAGATCGAAGGGCAAGCAAATGAGGTGCTGAATATGTACGGCACACCTCTAAATTGGGATGAAATTAAGAACAATCTCATACTTCATTATTCAGACAAAAGGACAGAGACGACACTTATACGTGACCTACACAACTTACGACAAGGGAACAGGACTATAGAAGAATTTTATAGCTCATTAATAGAGATTCAAGCAACTCTACTCAATACCATATTGATCCACGAAACAGATCAAAACGTGATCAGGGCAAAACAAACTCTCTATGGAGAAATGTGCCTAAACGTTTTTCTGACAGGCCTCAAAGAACCTATCGGTTCAGTCGTAAGAGCAATGCGACCAGATTCGTTGCCTACAGCTTTATCCTTTTGTATAAAAGAACAAAACATCTTCTATACAAAAGCCACATTTATACAACACACTCCATTTAGAAACCAACAATTATTTAGGAATCAACAACAAAGACCACCCTTTCCAACAACCTCCGCTTATCGAACACCTTTAATAAGATCACCAAACTTTAACAATCGAAATACTTACACGAATTACCAAAACAATCAAAGAAACTTTATACAACCAATTAGAAATTTCCCAAATAGACAATTTGGCAACATTGCACCTACGATGCAAATTAACCAACAATGTACACCATACATCCCTCAACAGAATAATTTCAGAAACCCTAATCAACCAAAATCCCCGTTCTATCAAACCATACCAAGATTCGATCCACCGGAACCTATGGACACCTCAACCATAAACACGCGTCTTACACATAAAACAAACAGATCAAATCCAAACTTTACACGCTACCCTAGCAATCAACAAAGTTATACAATCGAAGAAGTACACAACATGGGCACAGATCCAATAAAACCACCGCCAGGAGCATACCAACAATCGCTAGACCAGTATTATAATGGCAATCCCGACCATAACATTACCCAACAACTAGATCGGAACTATCAAGATCTTGACGAACAAGACTATGATCTTCTTGATGTCTTTACAGAACTAGATACCGAAAATTTTCACCCATCCGCCTCTTGGAACCAACAGGATACATAGACATTAATAAACATGGTCATACCCTACCATATATACATATATCTTCTCCCTATGGCCGTCCACTCAAGTTTCTAATAGATACAGGAGCTTCCTCTTCATTCCTTAATCCCGAGTTCACACACCCCGACGATCGTATCACCTGTAACCCAATAACGATTACAACAATTCTCAACAAACATGACCTTAACAAACAAGTCACACTTCCCATTTTCTCAGAATTCAAAACCTCCGGTAAAATAAAATTCTTGTTGTTCAAATTCCACCAGTATTTCGACGGACTTTTAGGCTTAGATGCACTAACAAAATTAGGAGCTAAAGTAGACCTCTGTAACAACATTTTAATCACTAACAACTCAATACTCCCACTTAGATTCAAACCCAATTTCAATTCAGGAAAAATTCTAATACCTTCCAACTCAAAACAGATCGTTAAAGTACCGGAAGATATACGTAATGGTGATATTTACACTAAAACCATTGCCATTGAACCACAGTTGCATATATCCGAAGGATTATACAAAGCAAACGATTGGTTCAGCCTAGTAGAAGTCACAAATAACAGCGATCAGAACAAAATACTTCTAATAGAGCAACCACTTAAAGTTAAACAATACAACCCTTCAGAATTTATCGAAATAAATAATTTTAACATAGAAAACAACGAAAATTTAAATCAAGCAGACATTACCAACCTAATTCGTTCCTCTCACCTCAATTCAGAAGAAAGACATAATATACTCAAAATCTGTAAATCATATGACGACATATTCTTCAAAGAAGGTACTGCACTTTCTTTTTCAAATAAAGTAAAACACAGAATAACAACCACAGACGATTTACCAATTTATACCAAGTCATATAGGTACCCATACATACACAAATCTGAAGTCCAGAAACAGATAGCGAAGATGTTAGAACAAAAAATCATTCGCCCAAGCCACTCTCCTTGGAGTTCACCGGTTTGGGTAGTTCCCAAAAAGATCGATGCAAGTGGAAAGCAAAAATGGCGCTTAGTCATTGATTTCCGCAAACTTAATGAAAAGACTATTTCAGACCGATATCCCCTTCCGAATATTACTGAAATATTGGATAAACTCGGAAAATGTTTATACTTTTCCACTCTTGATTTGGCTAGCGGATTCCACCAAATCGAGATGCACCCTGACGACATTGCTAAAACAGCCTTTACCGTAGAAAGTGGACACTACGAATATCTCAGAATGCCTTTCGGGTTGAAAAATGCCCCGTCCACATTCCAACGCGTCATGGATAATGTTCTAAAAGACCTAATAGGCAAAATATGTCTCGTATATATAGACGATATAATTGTGTTCTCTACATCTCTACAGGAACATATAGAAAACTTAAAAAGAATATTCGATAGACTCCGTGAATCTAATCTCAAAATTCAAATCGACAAATCAGAATTCCTTCATAAAGAAATATCATTTCTAGGACATATCGTTTCGACTGATGGTATAAAACCAAACCCCGAAAAAATTCAAGCCATCAAGCAATTCCCAATTCCTAAAACCCAAAAAGAAATAAAATCATTTCTCGGACTCCTAGGATACTATCGGAAATTTATTAAAGATTTCGCGAAATTGGTAAAACCCATGACAGAATGCCTTAAAAAGGGCAGAGCAATAAAATTTACAGAACCTTACATTAAAGCTTTCGAGGATTGTAAAAATATATTAACCAACGACCCCATTCTACAGTACCCGGACTTCACAAAAGACTTTATACTGACTACAGATGCAAGTAATTTCGCCATTGGCGCCATACTCTCCCAAGGTCATATATGATCAGACAGACCAATTTGCTACGCTAGTCGTACGCTGACTGACACTGAAATCAACTATTCAACTATTGAAAAAGAATTATTGGCCATTGTATGGGCCACAAAATACTTCCGACCATATCTTTTCGGAAGAAAGTTCCAAATTGTAACAGATCATAGACCACTTACATGGCTAATGAGCCTTAAAGAGCCTAACTCCAAATTAGTAAGATGGAGATTAAAGTTAGAGGAATTCGACTACGAAATCATCTACAAAAAAGGCAAACTCAATACCAACGCCGACGCCCTTAGTCGAATCAAGCTTAATACTATAAAACAAGAAGAAATGCATACAAATGACATAATCACACAAGACATTCCTGGAACAACAGTTCATTCGGCTGAAGAAAATCTCAACGATCACATTCCAGTTTCAGAAAGACCAATTAACGAGTTCAATATTCAACTTATTCTTACAAAAGCAAGCAACTCTTCTATGAAAATAGAAGCCCCGTTTAAAAATAAATTAAGGCGTATAATACAAAGACATGAATACACTGAAGAATCAATAATTGAAATATTCAAAAAGTTTTTACCACCAAATAAAACGACAGCAATTTTTACAGATGACGAAACTTTTCGAGTAGTACAATTCGTGTACTCTCAATACTTTTCCAATAACAGACTTTTCAAACTTATTAGATGCACCGAAAAACTGACGGACGTAACAGATAATGACGAACAGGACCAACTGATAAACGATTACCATATAAACAACAATCATCGAGGAATAAACGAAACTCTCATTCATCTAAAGAGAACTTATTTCTTTCCATATATGAAAGCTAAAATTACCCAATCGACCAATAATTGCGAGAAATGTCAAACTCTAAAATACAACAGAAGTCCACAAAAACCCAATTTCGAAAAACCTGAGTCCCCAACAAAACCCTTAGATATCCTTCACATAGATGTATATACGATTAACAACAAAAATATGCTCACAATAATAGACAAGTTCTCGAGATTTGCCTCCGCCTATACACTTCCCTCTCGTAATAGTATTAATATAACAAAATGCATGAAACAGTTTTTTAGCCTACATGGCATTCCAAATAAAATAGTTTGTGATCAAGGTTCTGAATTTACCAGCAACATATTTAAAGAACTATGCAAACAATACAGTATACAGCTACACTTCACATCCTTTCAACAGTCAACCAGTAACTCTCCCGTCGAAAGATTACACTCATCTCTTACCGAAATCTATAGGATCATTTTGATAAAAAGAAAAGAAAATCACTTAGACTTAGAACATGAAGAAATTTTAGCCGAAACTATAACCACATATAACAATGCTATCCATTCTGCAACCAAGCTAACACCATTTGAATTATTTTATGGAAGAACCCAAGAATTTAACAAAAATTTACAATTCAGTAACGACGAACATGATTACCTTAAAAAACTAAATGAGTACCAAGAAATTCTGTATCCAAAAATTAAAGAAAGAGTTGAAAACATAACCAATAATAGGATAGATAAACTTAACGAAAACCGGGAAGAACCCGAAGAACTAGCTATTAATGATATAATTTATAGAAAAGAATGTCGTAGAAACAAACTTACACCACGTTTTTCGAAGCATGTTGTAAGAAGAGATAACAAAGTAACAGTTTTAACTAACGATTATAGAAAATTGCACAAGTCAAAAATCAAAAAGAAAAAGAAAACACAAATAATAGGACAATAAGGAAATTTAAGACAATTAAAAAATTTATATATTTTATTCTAGGATAATCGCTGTCACAGCACAAAAACTAGAGACGCAGGAATTAACGGAAAAACAAACAATACTTCCACTTAAAATAGGTACAGCACGAACAATAAGAACTTACTGTAATCTCATACATATAATTAATTTGAAAACATACCAACAAAACATTGAAAAGATTTCCGACTCATTACTAGCCATTGACAAAGACTATAACCTAAAAGACACTATTGAAGTAACAAAAGCAAAATTAAAAGAAGTTGAATATAAGTTAAATGCACTATCACCACAAGTAAGGAGTAAGAGAGGACTGATAAATGGGTTAGGTACAGCTGTCAAGTTCATTACGGGTAACATGGACGCAAACGATGCAGAAAACTTTAATAAACATATAGAAAGACTCACTTCTCAAGAAACTGAATTTCGAAATGAATTAGATAACGAAATATTGCTAAACACACAAATGATTCAGAGATTTGAGAATATAACCAACCATATTAACCAACAACAAAGTAGTATTGAACATTTTCTTAATAAACTAAATGATGAAAGTAGTAACCGCATCCACACAAATGAACACATTCTTCTCCGTACGCAATATCTTAGCCAAATTAACTATAATATAGATTTACTTAATAATCGCATAACAAATATAGCCGAATCAATCGTAATGGCTAAAGTAAACATGATTCCCAAATTCATCCTTAACCAGGATGAACTCGATAAAATTCAGGAAATACTTTTAAATCAATCCGTTAAAATAAATTCAACCGAAAACATATATGAAATGTTAGGATTACAAGCTTATTATAATAATACAAACTTCATACTTAATGTTCAGATACCTATCCTATCCCACGAAAAGTATTCCCTTCTTCATATTATTCCACTACCTATAAATTCCACTAAAGAAATAGCTATTTCACCATACGCCCTATATAACTCCGAAAATATTCAATACCTCGACGAACCATGTCCCAAAGTAGAAAGCACTTATTATTGCAAAGAGTCTAGACGTCAAGAAAACATGAACCAGTCCACATGTCTAGGCAAACTTCTAACAAACCAACCAGCTACCTGTGCACTGAACGAAGTCGGACCAATATCAAAAATTCTTCAACCAGAACCCAGCTATATCCTACTACTCCAAGCTCCAGATACAGAAATTAATTCATCATGCAGCTATGGACCACACATACTCTCCGGAAATATTCTCATACGCTATGAAAACTGCGATGTAGAAATAAATGGAATCACCTACAGGAACCATCCCTCCGTATTCTGGCAGGAAGTCCACCTTTTACCAACATCACACCAGAAGATCAACGTAAATTTTACCACAGAAAAATTAAACCTCCAAAAATTGCAACAATACAACATGATCTGGACCGTAAATGAAAGGATACAGTGATTATCACGCGCATCGCCTTCAGAAAATGCGAGAGGCGGATCTTCCCTGTACATCAAAGACTGCATTAAGCATTCCACGAACATAAATATAGAACTTGACTCCATGCAAATAAGTTCAATTTCCATAATTTCCGCCAATTCGGTTTTAGGGTCAAACATTCCACAATTGATCAGGTTTATCGAATAACGAACGTTATTCAAAAAGCCCTTGAAGAGAAAAATATATGTTCTAGCGCTTTTCTGAACGTATCGCAAGGCTTTGACAAGGAACTCAGTTCTCAAATTCAAATAAATTCACTCCGGTGTACCACAAGGTATCGTTCTCGGTCCAATACTGTTCTTGCTTTACATAAGAGACATACCTCAAGCCGAAGAGAGAGTCGTAGCCACGTTCGCAAACGATACGGGTATCCTCGCAACGGCTAATATTATTGAATCATCAACGGAAAAAATTCAACGAGCTTTAGACAAAATATGCGAGTGGAAAAAGGCCTGTCGAATTGTTCTCAACGAGACAAAGTCATGTCATGTCAATTTTAAATACAGAAAGGTGAATAATTTACCCGTTTTCATCAACTCGGTGCAAATACCGCATGCAAGCGATGCAAAATATCTAGGAATGGCGCAAAACTTTCGGAAGATTTTCGAAACTAAGCGTATATAACAAACTGCTCTTATATAAACAAGTGCTTAAACCTTCTTGGAGATACGGTGTACAACTTTGGGGTTGTACCAAACAAAGCAATATATGAATATTACAAACATTTCAAAATAAAACACTAAGAGCAATCGTAAATGCTCCATGGTACACAGAGATCTAGGAGATAATGCCTCTCTGAGGGATGAGGCTTAGCACGTATGCATATATCGACTGACATAATCAGGGTCAGGTATATGAATCGGGCATAACCAATGGTACGGGCCATTGGTATCTTTAGAACATTCCTGCACCTCCATGCGCATAAAAAAACATCCCTTGGTCTAGGTTCACCATATTTTATAATTCTCGATTGATTACTATCAATTTTCCTGGAACTTTTCATGAGAACACGATGGTTTAATATTGACATTTTGGTTTTCGCCATTATTGAAATATTGGGATCTATAATTTTGGAAACTCTTATTCGGATATTGAGGTCTATAATTATGGAAAATGTTTTAGGATATTGGGATCTTGGATTTTAGAACATTTATTTTGGAAACCAAAACTTGACTTAGACGCGGTAATGACTTACAGGCGTACTTTTAACCGTTAAATTATTTTCAATAAGTGCTGTGTTTTTTTTTATGTCGGAGATATCGGAGAGATAATTTAACTGTCAGAATTCAATCTCCGAAAAATCTTTTCTCTGAGGCGTTTTTTTATGCTCCGATAATACTCGGATATGATATTTTTCCCCCAAAAAACATTCAGAACATTTTTTGACAGCTGTAGTCTTTTGTTTCTTTAAACATGGGACGTGTCGACTAGTATGGAGCATTTAAGAAAAAAATAATAATTTTCTCAAATACTAACAAAACACAGTAGATTCTTTTGATCTGACTGATCTGATCAGAGAAAAAAAAATTTGGATTTATCGAATATCTCGGAACTAGGATTTCTCCGTAATAAAAAAAAACACGGCCAAGGAAATAGTCGACTAGATTTTCAATACGCCGCGAGAATCAACGCTTGAAAACCAATGGCAAACCATTTCGAAAAAGTTCGAAAGCTTGTCTTTCAGATTCATTTTTTTATATTAATTTAAGTGATTCTGACTCATTACTTAAGTCTTAACGGGCTTTTATTCGACACAAATGGTTGTTTACATTTTTATAACACTACTCTTATATCTAAAATTATTAAATTGTAAAACTAACGTGGGGAATTGTGTCTTCTCTCCGAATGCATGGTAGTGTTGTAAAATTAGGAACAACAACAATTGCACTGTCGAATTCCTTCTTTGGAATTCTGAAAACCTGCTGTTTGGCTGGTTTTGACATTCGAATTCCGAACTCGCTCGGCAATAAAATGCAGCTGTTGTATAGCAAACAACACGGATGTTTCCGAGAAGGGTGGGTCAAACCCCGAACCCTGTATTAGCTATACTGTAGTTTCCTATATAATACCTCTTTTTGTATGGAAATTCTCAATCATATGATATGCCATGAAGCAATTTTCAAAATCGCCCTTTAAAAGAAAAAACCACTCTCTAAATATAAATTAATTGTAACATATATATATTAATTGAGCCTACATTATTTTACACTTTGTCCACAATTTTCAAAATTGCCTTTTAAAAGAAAAAACTCCTTTCTAAAAATAAATTAATTGAAAAAAATAAATTAATTGAAAAATATAAATAAATTAAGCGCACAGTATTTTAAAGTGTGCCCATAATATTCAAGCAGGAAAAAGCAGGAAAAATTAATTTCTAAGCATAAAACAATTGAGCGTGGAAAATCACAGCATCATCTATGTTTTTATGAAAAATCTCAATCATTTGCAATAAGTATAAAAAATATATGAAAATTGGAACACGCCCATAAAAATGGCTATGTGGAAAAACGTTCAGCTTTCATTTGACATCAACACGAGGCCCACCCACATTCAAACACGCACACTATTGAACTTTTACGGAAAAATCAGTATTTTACTGTTAATATTCTGAAATACGATACAGACGATGTTTTTATTATCCTTCATATGATTTCAATTAACCCCGAAACCTCCTTCAAACCAGTGAAAAAAATGAATTTAAAAAATAAAAAAAAACTTTGAAAGCTCCTACATCATAAAGGAGACATCTCCCCAAATAAGATGGCGGTTTTCGAGGTCTGCTCTATAAGATCTTTAATAAAAGCGGTGTCTCAAAGCCCTAAACCCTTAATCGCTATACCGTAGTTTAGCAAATTTTCTAAAACACCATTGCCTGGGGAAATAAAACGTTTTTTTTTAATTTAATAAAATAGGAAACTATTAAAAACAATTTAACTATCAAAAAAAAATTTCAATTATGGAAACATTTTTCGAGCAACTTTCTTAATCGTGTATTGGTGTTTTTGGAAATGTGATAAGCTGTATTTTATTTGTAACTAGCTGTTCCCGGGCACTTTGATACCCGCCCACTGATGCCACGCCCACTTACACCCACGTTTACCGGCTGACCCATCCCACTGACCCCCCCCCCCCCCCATGACCACCCACCAACTGACGCCACGCCCACTTACACCACAATAACTAACCAACTCACCAATCCAGAAAACTATAAAATCGACACTTATACAGGCAATAAATGTAAATTTATTGCTCAAGTTAACTTCTAAAAGTTCGGGAACAGACCTATTTGCTGCGTTGCTTTGGCTAATCCAGCTTGGCTTACAACAACAATCACATAAGCATAAAGCCGAAAATAAATCCAAAAAGTTTTTAGGATTTATAACTAAAGCCATTTTTTAGTTATAGCGCTCACCCTAAGGCGGTGTTTTGTTTAACACACATAACAATTAAAATGCAACGAACATTTAAAGCCCACTTAAAGCCAAAAGCTCCTATTTTTGAAGCCAAGCTGGATTAGCCAAAGCAACGCAGCAAAAAACTTTATGATTTATTTTCTGCTTTATGCTTATGCGATTGGTGTTGTAAGCCAAGCTGGATTAGCCAAAGCAACGCAGCAAATGTTCGTATTTAGTAAATACTGAAACACCAAGCTGGACTCATTTTGCTATATTGCTTTCAACAAAAAAAATAAAAATTACAACATCAAACACATTGGATAGACCAGAAAATGGTAAGCGTTCACCAAAAAAAAATGTTTGGTTAAGAAATATTTAACCAAATTTTATTTATAATTCTCACCACCAGAGTCGACTTTTAAAAAATTATATATGGATAAGTTGGCAAACACATAAAACAAAAAATTTACCAAAATTTGGTTAGTTTTTGCTGGTGCTTTGATCAGCCGTTAACCACAAAAAATACCTAACTCATTTTGTTGAAAGCAATATAGCAATTGACTTTCAGTCTTTCACGAGTGACGGCTTACGTGTGTGTTAATCGAAGTTTAACCAAGAAGTAATTATTTCGTGCAGTTTTTCTACGGATTATATTTCTTATTGTTGCAACACTTGTTTAATTTTTTTTAAACCATTAAACCAAAAAATGAAAGTCTCTTTTTTGGAGGTTGTTTCACCAAAAGTGAAAATTACTGATAAATTCATTGAAACTGATTATGAGTATCAGACCACTCGTGTAAGACGACAAGCAAATGGAAAAATTCAGGTAACCAATTATTTTTTTACAGAATATAATCTGGTTTTAAATTCTAAATTGCTAACTTCAATAAAATTCTAAAAAGCCAGCAAATTTACGGTATAGCGGGCAACGGTATTTACATCGCATTCAACCGACTAGACTTTACAAACCTCCATCTTGTATAATAAAACCGCGTCTTGTCGAGAGAGGGGCTCCAAACAACATTATGCATTATTTTTCTTCAGAAAAATGAATTTTTCGGCTAAACTCCATTATACGGTATTCGAGATTTGGACTTTCGGACACACCTTCCATGAAAGCCCCAACTGAGCAGATTTTAGAAATCGCCATCTTGTTTTCCGGAAATGCCCCCTTTAGGTAGGAGGGGCATCCAAAGTTTCGAGTTTTATTTTCAGAAAAATGCATTTTTATAAGTTATTTGCAGGAGCTGTAGGGGTTAATTGGTAACAAATGAAAGGTAATATAGGTATGTATCAATGAATCAATGGGCACCCATACAAATTTTACGAAAAAAGCTCCCGATTTTCTTCAAATTTTATACGCATGGACAAAACTTTTTGTAAATTTTTTGAAGCGATCTGGCCCCGGGACAGGGGGGCTCCCATACAAATTTTTTTTTTAATTATCAATATTTAACGCACTTCCTAAAACCCGATTTTCCTGAAATTTTGTACACATGTGTATTTCCAGTGACAATACTTTCTTTTAAAATTTGGAAGTGATCGGGCCCCGGGTTCGTGGGGCTCCCATACAACTTTAAAATAAAAATTAGCCGATTTTTTCCAAATTTTACACACATGTGTATTTGGTAGTGATCGGGCCCCGGGTTCAGCCGCAAGGCCCTCAAACATTTTTTAAATATCCGTCGTACTTTAATGATTGTGTGCGGTGTGTGCTGCGCAGTCGGCATGGTTTTGGTGGTGGAGAGAGAGAGAGAAATCACGCACAAATGAACCCGGCAAATGAAACGAGACATAAATGTTTTATGCTTAATTCAACTTACTTACTTATTTACTGAATTGTATTTTTATTGATGTCGTTTTTTGTTGTCGATATCAACGTACAGATAGAACAACAAGTTTTCACAATATTCTGTCATTTGGCGTTTTCATAAATTAGTTCAGAGCAGTCAAAGAGTTCTCAAGAAAAAGGCTCGTGTTTCCAATTTTCTCAGAGTATGAGCGTGCCCTAAGTGCTCAGAATAAAATGATCTGAGCTTTTTCAATTTTAACATCTGATGTCAAATGTCTCTTTCGATGATTTTCTCCTACAATAAAAAAATGACCCAGGATCGAGGGGCTCCCATATCAATTTCTGCGATTAGAGAATTTAGATGAAAAATTTGAATTTTTATGGGCTGTTTTTTTAAAAGGCGTTTTTGTAAATTATGCACACACTGAAAAATACAGTGCGCTCAATTTTATATCGCGTGCGCGAGTTACCACCCTAAATGCGTTTGATTATCAATAAGTTAAATTGAATTAAATTAAATTAATCCATGTCCAATCTAAACATTTGCTATATAACACCTGCTTTTGTATGGGAGAAGCATAATTACATGAAATGCCACTTAATTACATGAAATTGCACATAAAACAATTTCAAAATAATCTGGCTTCCGTTAAACTTTGGCCACGCCAATAAAAATAGTACGGCTATGTATAGAGTTACTTTTTAACTTTCATTTGACACCAATATTTACTCCGCCCACTTTTTATAAAAAGTCAGTTTTTGGACTCTGTCACAGGTGGAGAGGATGGGGATATTTTTCTTTAAATGAAAGTTATTTTTATTACCTATCATTACCTATCATTTGGTACCAATTAACCCCAAAACCTCTTTCAAAGTACTTGAAAAAAAACCTCAAAACTTTGGTTGCCCCTCCCACCTAAAGGAGGCGTTTCCGGAACACCCCACCCACATTTGTGGGCGGTGGGCTGGTGGCGTGGCCGGGAGGCGTGGCAAAAATACCGGAAACCCGTATACTGGAGATACGCCAATTTTTCGACCGAATGAAGCAACCATAGGTTGTTGCGTTTTTTTAATGCAGTGCTGGGCCCCATCTAACCCAACCGAACACTGCTTACGCTTATAGCATTACGGTAACATTGAAATATATACTACTTCTCTCGTCTGGCTAACCACAATTGCTTTTTAACAGCCGTCCTGCAGTTCTGCGCTATGTTTAAAGTTTAAAGTTTCTAGCTCAATGAGAAGTTAGTTCAAAATCAATTACAAAACTCAACCTAAACAGACATACACCATACATACACGAAATCGAGATAATAAAATCGTTTTAAAATAGCACAAGTTCACCATAAATATTGGAGATAATTTTAAATGTACACAAAAAAACAACTATTTCTTGTACTTTACAATAATTCTCTTAGGTGGTAGCTTTATCAGTTTGCAAGATCTTTTACAATTTGACTGGTTAAATTCAATTAACTAATGAATGTTCTGCCACCTTTTATACTCATCGAAAAGTTTCCAGAAAAGAAAAGAAAAGTAAATTGTGGCCTAATTCCCTTTTTTAAAACTAACTAACTAACTCATATGTAATTGGTCATCTTCTAAAAATAAACTACATGTTCTTTCACAAAAACCGGGCAAACCGCAAAAACCGGTTTGACTACATTTTTGACCAGTTAATAATGATTTAGGCGGTCAGTCATCAGCAGAATAGGGGGAAAACAACAGAATGCTCTAGAATTGCAGGTGGCCGTAACTATCTCTGACTGGTGGAAGTGCGATCAAACCTCCACGTAGTGGCCATCGGTAATTTTCCTCCAATCCAGGAAAAGCGGAATGATCGGACTAGTCCCTAAAAATTAAGGTTTGCGCGAGGCTAATAACCTCGCCCGTAAAAAATTATTATTACGGAACCCAAAATCAGCCTCGGATACACTGATAAACGACAACGGCGACCACGGCAACAGAAACGGTTAAACGATTTAAGAATTTTCTCATGGAACGTACACTCACTGTATAGAGCTCGAGCTGCACAGCAGCTGGCCCATACCCTGTCTAAATATAAGGCTGACATAACAGCAATCCAGCAGATGCGGTGGACGGGGAATGGTGTCTTACAAAAATCAGAATATGACATATCATACACGTTCACGCACCTACAGATGATTCCCCAGATGATGAAAAAGATTCAGTCTTTGAATCAGTCGAACGGGAACTCCATGCCTGCCCTCAGTATGATGTTAAAATCATCCTGGTGGATATGAATGCTAAAATAGGTATGGAGCCAGTATTCACCCATACCCATAGCTTGAACGAGATCACTAATGACAATGGACTACGAGTCATAGAGATGGCAGCAAGAAATAATTTGGTCGTTGCGAGTATAAGGTTTGCGTGTAAAAACATCCACAAAGCCACCTGGGTATCTCCTGATGGAGCAACTCGCAACTAGATAGACCACGTGTTGATAGACCGCCGCCACAACCCGAATCTGATGACGGCACGAACAGGTGCCAACGTCGAATGGACTACTGTCTTGATGGTATGGAGCTCCGAGCGCGAATCATGAGGAAAGACTGGATCCGCGAATCAGATTCGAGTCAACACGGCTGCCCTTCGCAACGAAGAGACCAGAAACAACTACGGTCAAGCGATAGGACTCGCACTAAATGCAGGGAGAGTAAGTCCTGAGGCTGAGATGTCCGGCGTAGAAGAGAAATGGACAAGTCTTAAAAATACTGTCATTAGTACTGCGGAATCCATCTTATGCAGTAGTCGTAGAGATCGGAACGACTAGTTCGATGACGAGTGTAAGCTAACGACTGAACGTAAGAATGTTGCATATCGAGCAATGCAACAATCTCATAGAACGCGGGCACGCGAAGATGAATATAAAGAGCCTGAAGATATGAAAAAAATTCACCGGAGAAAGAAAGGAGCCTGGGAGTAAAATCTCGTCCGTGAACTAGAACAGTACAGAGAGCAAGGAGCGCACCGGGCGCGCAAGTTCTACCAAAGAGTACGCGGTATGACGCAATATACACCACGTTGCACATACTGCAAGGACAACGAGGGTAATCTGATAACCTATCTTAAAGGCATCTTAGAGCCATGGGAAGAGCACTTTCATGAGTTGCTAAATGGCCAGTTAACTGAAATTTTGTACACATGTGTATTTCCAGTGACAATACTTTCTTTTAAAATTTGGAAGTGATCGGGCCCCGGGTTCGTGGGGCTCCCATACAACTTTAAAATAAAAATTAGCCGATTTTTTCCAAATTTTACACACATGTGTATACCTAATAAACAATACTTTTTCTAAAATTTGGTAGTGATTGGGCCCCGGGTTCGGCCGCAAGGCCCTCAAACATTTTTTAAATATCCGTCGTACTTTAATGATTGTGTGCGGTGTGTGCTGCGCAGTCGGCATGGTTTTGGTGGTGGAGAGAGAGAGAGAAATCACGCACAAATGAACCCGGCAAATGAAACGAGACATAAATGTTTTATGCTTAATTCAACTTACTTACTTATTTACTGAATTGTATTTTTATTGATGTCGTTTTTTGTTGTCGATATCAACGTACAGATAGAACAACAAGTTTTCACAATATTCTGTCATTTGGCGTTTTCATAAATTAGTTCAGAGCAGTCAAAGAGTTCTCAAGAAAAAGGCTCGTGTTTCCAATTTTCTCAGAGTATGAGCGTGCCCTAAGTGCTCAGAATAAAATGATCTGAGCTTTTTCAATTTTAACATCTGATGTCAAATGTCTCTTTCGATGATTTTCTCCTACAATAAAAAAATGACCCAGGATCGAGGGGCTCCCATATCAATTTCTGCGATTAGAGAATTTAGATGAAAAATTTGAATTTTTATGGGCTGTTTTTTTAAAAGGCGTTTTTGTAAATTATGCACACACTGAAAAATACAGTGCGCTCAATTTTATATCGCGTGCGCGAGTTACCACCCTAAATGCGTTTGATTATCAAAAAGTTAAATTGAATTAAATTAAATTAATCCATGTCCAATCTAAATATTTGCTATATAACACCTGCTTTTGTATGGGAGAAGCATAATTACATGAAATGCCACTTAATTACATGAAATTGCACATAAAACAATTTCAAAATAATCTGGCTTCCGTTAAACTTTGGCCACGCCAATAAAAATAGTACGGCTATGTATAGAGTTACTTTTTAACTTTCATTTGACACCAATATTTACTCCGCCCACTTTTTATAAAAAGTCAGTTTTTGGACTCTGTCACAGGTGGAGAGGATGGGGATATTTTTCTTTAAATGAAAGGTATTTTTATTACCTATCATTACCTATCATTTGGTACCAATTAACCCCAAAACCTCTTTCAAAGTACTTGAAAAAAAACCTCAAAACTTTGGTTGCCCCTCCCACCTAAAGGAGGCGTTTCCGGAACACCCCACCCACATTTGTGGGCGGTGGGCTGGTGGCGTGGCCGGGAGGCGTGGCAAAAATACCGGAAACCCGTATACTGGAGATACGCCAATTTTTCGACCGAATGAAGCAACCATAGGTTGTTGCGTTTTTTTAATGCAGTGCTGGGCCATATCTAACCCAACCGAACACTGCTTACGCTTATAGCATTACGGTAACATTGAAATATATACTACTTCTCTCGTCTGGCTAACCACAATTGCTCTTTAACAGCCGTCCTGCAGTTCTGCGCTATGTTTAAAGTTTAAAGTTTCTAGCTCAATGAGAAGTTAGTTCAAAATCAATTACAAAACTCAACCTAAACAGACATACACCATACATACACGAAATCGAGATAATAAAATCGTTTTAAAATAGCACAAGTTCACCATAAATATTGGAGATAATTTTAAATGTACACAAAAAAACAACTATTACTTGTACTTTACAATAATTCTCTTAGGTGGTAGCTTTATCAGTTTGCAAGATCTTTTACAATTTGACTGGTTAAATTCAATTAACTAATGAATGTTCTGCCACCTTTTATACTCATCGAAAAGTTTCCAGAAAAGAAAAGAAAAGTAAATTGTGGCCTAATTCCCTTTTTTAAAACTAACTAACTAACTCATATGTAATTGGTCATCTTCTAAAAATAAACTACATGTTCTTTCACAAAAACCGGGCAAACCGCAAAAACCGGTTTGACTACATTTTTGACCAGTTAATAATGATTTAGGCGGTCAGCCATCAGCAGAATAGGGGGAAAACAACAGAATGCTCTAGAATTGCAGGTGGCCGTAACTATCTCTGACTGGTGGAAGTGCGATCAAACCTCCACGTAGTGGCCATCGGTAATTTTCCTCCAATCCAGGAAAAGCGGAATGATCGGACTAGTCCCTTCAAAGTAAGGTTTGCGCGAGGCTAATAACCTCGCCCGTAAAAAATTATTATTACGGAACCCAAAATCAGCCTCGGATACACTGATAAACGACAACGGCGACCACGGCAACAGAAACGGTTAAACGATTTAAGAATTTTCTCATGGAACGTACACTCACTGTATAGAGCTCGAGCTGCACAGCAGCTGGCCCATACCCTGTCTAAATATAAGGCTGACATAACAGCAATCCAGCAGATGCGGTGGACGGGGAATGGTGTCTTACAAAAATCAGAATATGACATATCATACACGTTCACGCACCTACAGATGATTCCCCAGATGATGAAAAAGATTCAGTCTTTGAATCAGTCGAACGGGAACTCCATGCCTGCCCTCAGTATGATGTTAAAATCATCCTGGTGGATATGAATGCTAAAATAGGTATGGAGCCAGTATTCACCCATACCCATAGCTTGAACGAGATCACTAATGACAATGGACTACGAGTCATAGAGATGGCAGCAAGAAATAATTTGGTCGTTGCGAGTATAAGGTTTGCGTGTAAAAACATCCACAAAGCCACCTGGGTATCTCCTGATGGAGCAACTCGCAACTAGATAGACCACGTGTTGATAGACCGCCGCCACAACCCGAATCTGATGACGGCACGAACAGGTGCCAACGTCGAATGGACTACTGTCTTGATGGTATGGAGCTCCGAGCGCGAATCATGAGGAAAGACTGGATCCGCGAATCAGATTCGAGTCAACACGGCTGCCCTTCGCAACGAAGAGACCAGAAACAACTACGGTCAAGCGATAGGACTCGCACTAAATGCAGGGAGAGTAAGTCCTGAGGCTGAGATGTCCGGCGTAGAAGAGAAATGGACAAGTCTTAAAAATACTGTCATTAGTACTGCGGAATCCATCTTATGCAGTAGTCGTAGAGATCGGAACGACTAGTTCGATGACGAGTGTAAGCTAACGACTGAACGTAAGAATGTTGCGTATCGAGCAATGCAACAATCTCATAGAACGCGGGCACGCGAAGATGAATATAAAGAGCCTGAAGATATGAAAAAAATTCACCGGAGAAAGAAAGGAGCCTGGGAGTAAAATCTCGTCCGTGAACTAGAACAGTACAGAGAGCAAGGAGCGCACCGGGCGCGCAAGTTCTACCAAAGAGTACGCGGTATGACGCAATATACACCACGTTGCACATACTGCAAGGACAACGAGGGTAATCTGATAACCTATCTTAAAGGCATCTTAGAGCCATGGGAAGAGCACTTTCATGAGTTGCTAAATGGCCAGTTAACTGAGGAATTGGAGGCTCCACCAATGATCGAAGATCATAATATGCTGCCGCCACCAGCAAATCTTTAGGCGCGCAGGAAATGGAGAAATCATTGACAATCATAATAAAGGCTATTCAAATCTCTGATTTCAAGGAGGAAATCAAGGAACTGCAAAGACATAAGCACGTGGGTACATCAAACCAACTTGCAAGTCTCTGCCCAAGACGATCAACAAATCATTCGTGTGGGAGGTCGACTGGAAGCGTCAACATTGCCGTTCGATGCCAAGCATCCAATGATTTTACCATATAATGACCCGTTGACCAAACTCATTTTAAAAATGATTCATGAAGAAAACCAACACTGCGCCCCGAAAGCTTTAATAGCCATCTCTCGACAACAATTTTGGATATTAAGAGGAAAAACAGTAGCACGCAACATTGTGCAGAACTGTGTCCGCTGTACAAAGGCAAAACCAAAATTGTTTACTCAAATCATGGGCAATCTACCAGCTGATCGAGTGACAGAATCACGCCCATTTTTGATATCAGGCGTAGATTATTGTGGACCCATTTGGGTACATCATAAAATCCGAGGAAAAAGACCACATAAGGCTTACATTGCAGTGTTTTGCTGTTTTGCCACAAAGGCCGTTCACATGGAAATCGTGTCAGACCTAACTACCTAAGCCTTCATCGGAGCTCTGAAACGATTCATTAGTCGTAGGGGAAGGTGCAAAACGTTATACTCCGACAATGCAACGAACTTTGTTGGTGCAAGAAATTAACTGGTTGAGCTGCAAGAAGCCATTTTTTCGAACAACTCAAAAGAAAGGATCATCAAATCAAATTCAAATTCAAATCGAATTCAAATTCATTCCACCCAGAGCCGATGAAATGTCAAACACAATCAACAAAGTTAAGTCGAACGAAGAATATCTGCTACAGCTGCTCAAAAATCAAACATCAGTTATCGACTCTACAATCAACATTATAAAACAGGATGAGAAAGATGCATCCGTACGCCTAGCTGAAGTCCAACATATGATCACGGAAAATTTGAAAAGCATTAACAACTCAGTTACTCAATTTCGACGATTACAACGTTTTACTGTCCTAATCGTTCAACTATCAGCTATAGTCACAGACTTACAACACATCCAATCAGAATTAATAAACATTCTGACCCATACCAGTCACGGAAAAATAAGCCCGAAAATTCTCACGCCACAACAACTCGCAAAGGAAGTTATTCTTATAAAAGGGCATTTATCACCCACACGAGCTCTACCAATAACCGAGGCGAACATATTAGGATTTTATCAAATATTGGACGTCAGGTCTACTGTCACAAGGGACCGTGTGATGTTTGAATTAAAATTGCCGCTAGTTGATCATCAAGTTCTCGATTTGTTTGCGATTGTACCTATCTCAACACAACTCAATGACACTCTTGTGGTTATCACACCAAACACCGAAATACTCGGAATCAGCGGGCATCGGGACCAATTCGTTGCCTTAAGTCAGAGCGAACTTACAGCAGCTACCACAATTGAAGATACCTATTTGATTGACAGAAAACAATTGAAATTTGCAAGAAAGTCTGGCAAATTTGCCTGCGAGATTCAATTACTTAACAACAAAACCTCTCAGAGCTGCAAATTCAGAACTATGAGAGAGAAGATATCATTCACACCAACGTTTCGTCCCAACCAGTGGATTTTCGCCAGACTATTGCCACCGAAATGATTGCAGTGTGCGTGAATGATACTGTTCAATTAACATTGATGGGTTCAGGATTTCTTACAATTGGTTAGCACTGCGTTTTGAGGAATGACGCCATTAACATCCAAGGGAACCGGAGATTTCCAGTCGTGTATATACATCGTATACTGGATTTGGAAACATATCATCTATTAGTTCACCTGCATTAAATCCTCTTTTGAAACTTAACTTCGAGCACTTTGACACTAACTGGGAACAACTCACCAATCTCCAGTCAAAGTTTCTGCACGAAGATTTTGACAATCTACCAGAACAACTTCATTCATGAAACACTCATCATCATGTGGTCAGCTACCTTGCACTCACGCTAATCACGGTGGTTATTATCCTGCTCGTTATTTGGAAGTTTAGCAAGTACGGTCAACCAAAACCGACACCCAACATCGCAACAAATCCTCAACCAACACCACGTCAACAACCTTCAAATTTTAAGATTCGTGTGACATAAGTTGAGTCAGTCACTCAACGGGGGGAGAATGTTTGGATCAGTATTAAATGCAGGTGCAACGGACAACGAACTACATCAAGGCCAACATATCATTCAAATTGCTGACCTTGCGTCTACAGCGAAAAACACTTGTCGCTGCATCGTCAGGTGGATTCTATTGCAGCACAACAGCAAGCACTGGAGTTATTGATGAGTTAACAATTTTTGTATTTTCATTGATATAATACTCACATAACAGCACGACGGTGACAATAGTTATTTGCCGCATCAGCCTAAATGTCGATTTTTGTGTTTGTATTGTTTATGTTATTTTAATTAATGGTATATTGTATTGTAAGCATTTTTTGGGTATAAAAGCCACCAAATGTCAAATTAATAAATTAGATCAAATTCAACCTTGTGTGTTTTGATTTCGCTGTGCATTGAGTATTGGTTAAAGTGCTAGTACTCGCTGCATTGTCTGAATTTGTACTGGACAAATCAGATCATCAACGTCCACAGATTGAGTATTGGTTTAAGTGCCTATACTTCCTCGCTGGACACATATACGATTAGTAGCGCCAAAGAGTATTGGTTTAAGTTCCGATAGTCTTTTCAACAACTGATTTGGTTTGCACCTAATCTGAAGCTACACAACTATTTCCTTTTCTTTTCGCTTATCTTATCCTTAGTCATGTTTACAGTAACTAGAGTTAATAGCTCTTCGATTAATTACAGAAGAGAGAGAACCATGCAAAATAAATTTAATGATGAATAATTGCCCTGCATGTATCAAAGCGAAATTCTTCGCTTTTCAATTTCATTTCTCTTAAAATTTATTTTTAATTTATTTAAAATTACTCAATTTTTTTATAAATTTAATAACTCTTTGATCTATTACAGAAGGGAGAGAACCATGCAAAAGAAATTTAATCACGAATAATTGGCCTGCATGTTTCAAAGCGACATTCTTAGCATACGATTTCGATGCATTGGTTAGTGCTGCTCACTTCTCTTCTCTTCAAATTTAATTTAAAACAACTCAAATTTTTTAATGAGTTGAAAACAAAAGCTGATTACTCTGTTTGGGCAGTGATATGCAATATGCAGCCACTTCACAGTTAGTGGTTATGAACATTAAAATTCGCTGATAAATAATTTATATATAATGTGATGTGATGATGATGTATGTGATGAGCTACGGTGCAAGTCGAAGGACTTGTATTTTGTATAGAATTTTTTTTTAATATATCCGTCCGTGTTTATGTCCCACAGACAACAAGATCTTTGTTTTCTTTTCTTTCGTCCCGGACAGACGTTGTCACGCTCAAAACCCACGGCCGTGTCTTCGACACAGCCTACCCTGCTCTTTTTTTTTTAAACACTCAGACGAAACTTAAAGTATACTCGTACATGTGTAGGTGATTTTGATTTAACCTTCGCTTTACCAGACTGCGTTGTTGACCAATACCCACCAAGGTGACCGACCGTATCGTTTCGCTCGTGTGTGTTGTGTGTCAAAGACAAATAAATCAGTCCTTTTAAATTAGAGACGTTGTTTATTCAGAAAAAAAATCTGAACAAGGTTGATACATTCGGTAGCATCATGAGTTCGGCTTTAAGAGACCTAATATGCCGATATTCGAAAAAAAAAGGCTGAAGACAGGTATGGAATGTCTAAAATCCCCATAAGCAGACGCGAATTAGTAATCCAATTACGGTAACGAATTCTCAGCTCCGAACTCTGGAAAAAGATTGCCTATTCGCTGTATCGAGCCATAGCTTGTAATAGCTTGTAATAGGTTCATATATTCATACGCATGCAACCAGATCTGTACGCAAGGCAGAATATATTGCCGCACACATAAGGGATGTTTTTTAATCTGCGAACTCATTACCGGCCCTATGAGTGTGTTACAGCTGTTCGGGTACAGGGGCATAATATAACATCATTGGAAGATTTCATATCAGGACAGCAATAGAATACATTTAAGGAAACATGAAACATAAATTTACATTGTCTACAATTTTAAACTATTTATAGACAATAGGTCATTGTATTTGGCAGCAATTCCTAGCAAGAACAATAAAGAGAACCTTAAAAATACATATTTTATTTTTGTGTTGTTGTTAAATGTTCTATTTTATTTGTCTTTATGAAATTAGTGGGGTCGCCAAAATGCTTCAACTGAAAAAGTGGGTCTAGTAGATGCAATGTGGTCTTGGGTAAATAGGTGGTCAAAGCTTTTGTAAGTATCATTCATGGATAAATATTGGAGGTTGCAATTACGCTTACACAACGGAAGACAGCATTGTAAGAGTTAAGTTCTACTCTATTGTGATATATCAACCTTGTTATGCTGTCAATGTAAGAATTTAAAGTCCTTAACATAAGTTGATGTTTAAGTTCCGCTTTTGGACTTTGAATGCCGAAATTTTTGTAAGTTAATTTACAAGATGAGTGAGGTTGTTTAAGATTGTGGATCAAGTGATACAATTCTAGAAACAGAGTCAGACAGTTCAACGAACTATTTACATGTTGACTTACTGTCTAAGTTAGGGCTTCTGTAAAAAAAATCAGTAGTCGATGTTACGCACATTGATGATGTGCCAACGCATTAAAAGAATAGTTGAACTGTGAATCGCTACGAACGTAAATGGCGGGCACGTGATTGGGAAAAAATAAGTGCATCAAGTTGTACCCAGGCCAACTGAATTCCGAATCATCAAAATCTGCACTTATCTGGGGTTCTATTAATGCCAGAATATGAGGTTTGTGGTCTGCTAAATGGACGCATGTGGCAGATATATACTCCCTCAAATATTGCACATATTCACACATAAATGAAGGTTTGTAGGCAAATAAGACAAACTGCAATTCCACAGAAACGAAGGTACGTGATGATATAATGACAGCACCCAACATAAACGATTGCTAGTGCTATGCCTGTTAAAACAATCTCACACTGTCTGCCTCGCTACGGAACTAAACACACTGGATCATCGAACAGCTATGTATGTACGCAGCAGAACGATTCACCTGAGTACGAATTTTGGTCACAAATGTGCAAAACTCACATCTTAACCGCAAATTCGTACAGTAGTAGATGTTGTGTGTATTAATATGATTTTTGACGCATGCGAATAATTTGATTTTTTGTGAGACTTTCTCACATCTCACCTAGTTTTTAGTACGTGAGTTGTCGTCTAAATGAGACAAAAGCGAACCGATTCAGAATTTGTACTAGAATCTATATATATAAAAATAAATCGTGGTTTGTGCTGATGCTTAAAACTTGAAAACGGCTGGACCAAATTGGATACTTCCAATCGTAATTGCTACGCGAAGGTTGTAGAGTTGGTTCAGCCCCGCTAGGTGGCGCTGGTGTCGTTTTTTTCCTCCGAAAATTCTTATTTATGGAACGATTTGGCTCAAATTCACACCATATAATATTTAAATAAAAAGAAAGTCGTTGACTGGGGTGCGCTGGGGTGCGCTGGGGTGATATAATCTTCATATAAAGAATATTCGAACAAGTGTACATTTTTGCCTGTATAAGTGTCGATTCTATAGTTTTCTGGATTGGTGAGTTGGTTAGTTATTTGGGTGTAAGTGGGCGTGGCGTCCGTGGGATGGGGCAGCCGGTAAACGCGGGTGTAAGTGGGCGGGAGTTCAGTGGGCGGGGGTCAGTGGGATGGGGCAGCCGGGAAACCCGGGTGTAAGTGGGCGTGGCGTCAGTGGGCGGGTAGCAAAGCGCCCGGGAACAGCTGGTCTGTCAATAAAATTACACTAACCCAAAGAAAGAAAAGACATCTCCCCACATTAAAATTATATGCTATACACCTCGTACGTAAACGAACTTACATCCCACGTTCAGGTGAGTTTTGCACATTTGCGATCAAAATTCGTACTCTGAACGTTCAGCAGCAGCGACGCGTAGTCTAAGGCTAAGAAATAGCACACACGCCACGAAATTGACCACAAAAGACTAAAAAAGCAGTGGTCTTTGTTTGTTTTTCACTGCCTGCCCATAATTCCGTTGCCGATGTGCTTTTATATTTCAGCATTTATAGTGGAATTCACTTTTGGTTATTAGAGAATTTACATGAAAAATTTAAATTTTTATGGGTTGTTTTTTTTTTTCTTTTTGGTTTTTTTTTTGGTTAGTTTAATAACTAGTTTCGGCTCGCATGATCCTGTAAGAGTTTAATATTATTTGCTTGGTTTGATTTAATTATTTATTAATTTTTAGTGATTTTTTTGCTACAATATGCAAATAACTGGTGAGGCAGTCCCCAGGGTGCTGGATTTGGCTGAGGATGGCCGAATGCCGCTAACGTGATTGAAAAACTGGAATCAAGACTGATAAGACCCAAGGTTTTGTTTGCAATCACCAGATGGACGTAATAAAGTATGGAACGGAAAAGGTAAGGGGAACTCTTCCGCTAGAGTTGCCCAGCGAGAAAATTTCTGGGGTTCCGTAATAGTTAAGGAAAGCATTTCTTTGCACTGGAAGATAATAGGTTATTCAAAGTTATGAAATGTAAAGCATTAATCCCATTGGTACTCTTCCGCTAGAGTTGCCCAGCGAGAAAATTTCTGGGGTTCCGTAATAGTTAAGGAAAGCATTTCTTTGCACTGGAAGATAATAGGTTATTCAAAGTTATGAAATGTAAAGCATTAATCCCATTGTACCCGTTTGCGAAATGCTACTCGTAGGAGGTTTAGGTTAAGATAAGCGCTTCCGGAGACACTCAGCGGATTAGACTGTTATAAGAGAAGAATGCCCGATACCATTCTATAGAATGTTGTTCTATATAACGGTATCGCTATTGCGGAGATATACACACTATTACAGCCAAGAAGACCCATCAACAAATATTTCTTTTTTTAAATTCTCTTCTTAAACGTTATCGTGTGTATACAAGGCAAGCATTTCGAAATCGTTACAGTTTGCAAATCACTAACGATGGTGTTAAATAAAAAAAAACAACCCATAAAAATTAAAATTTTTCTTGTAAATTCTCTAATCGGGGATACACACACACACGTTTTGTGGCAAAATCATCCACCAAATGACGCAGCGGCAGCGAACAGCGCTGCTCACAAAGCACAGAGCTCAATTTCAATAAAATTAGGCTGTAGGAAGTGGGTTTAAAATTGAATTTGGAGTGAGGCCCTGAGGTCCGAGGGGTGCCCATATAAATTTTTTAAAAATTAGCTCGATTTTCTTCAAATTTTAACACATACCCATCTCCTATCTGAGAATTTACATGAAAAATTGTATTTTTATGGGTTGGTTTTTTTTTTATTTTTTTTTTTGTTTTTTGTTATTTTTTTTTGTTTAAATTTCTTTTGATTTTAACCGTTTTCTCCTAAGTGGTATGCTTTTTGAGTTATTTGCAAAAACTCAAAAAACTGTCCAACTTCCGGTTGTCATATTTCCGTCGAAATCATCTGGCATATCGCAATTTATGTAAAAAGCTTAAATATGAATTTTCATCCCGATAAGTTCAGACGTCTGGGCTGTAGAGTGGACACAGACAGACAGACAGACAGGGATTTCTTTATTTTATTTTCGAATCTACGAATAACAAAGTGGACCTAATAAAATAAAATAAAAGCACCGAGATGGCACCAACGCAACGCAACACGTAGAAACGTTAAGACAGTCTACCAAAATTTAAGTAATAGGTGCATATACATTTGAAGAAAATTTGGCTATTTGTCATAATACTCCGAGTAAACAGTACCTTGGACCGATGATCACAAAATTGTGTCAAATGTGAATAAGTTGTATATAAGGAGTCTGTAGTATGTAAAAAGGTTTTTATTATTTAAATTATATTACTTTACTAGTTATTCGGGGGCTCGCGATTGCGTTTACTGGCTGTGCGGACAACGAAACAGCCAGTAAGTGCAATCGCGCTCAACTGCACAGTGTAATTAGGAACCCTCTGACCAAAGAGTCTGACGCCTTCCAAAATTGAGTTTCTGGTTTTCTTCAAATACAAAATAGATATGCAAACTTTCAGGACGCGATAAATAACTTTTTCTTAAATTCTCTATATGTATTAACATATGGCGGCATCACATGCCATAAATGAATTGGTATGGCTAAAAAACCTTTTGTCTGAATTCTAATCACATGCGATTGCGTGTGTGCGTCATCGGTCGAGTCTTCGGGAAATTTTTCTGTTTGATCCGTATTTTTTTCAATAAAAATGGAAAACGAATCAATGAAAATTAAAAAATTGCAATACGCGAGTCAATGGGCAGTGTGGAAATTCCAAATACGACAAATTCTGGAGGCGGTGGAATTGTACGAAATTGTAACTGGTGAAAGTGAAAAGCCAGTACCATCGGCTAATGCTGCAAATGTGGTTGAAATTGCAACATGGAAATTAAAAGATGCAAAGGCCAAACGTGCAATTTCGGGAACGATCGGAAGGAAGTTTACACGTAATGAATTGTGAAACAGCAAATGCAATGTGGACGACATTGAAGAATGTGTACGAGCATTCGTCAAGGGCAAATCTGTTGCATTTACAACAAAAATACTATGGTTTCACAGGTGACGATATTTCAACTTTTATGTCGAAACTCCAGGCAATCGTGCAACAGATGAAGGATTTGGGCGAAACGATTTCAGAACTGATGATCAGCGTGGTGTTGATGTCGCTGTCTGAAGAATACAGACATTTCAGCAGTGCATGGGAATCAACACCGGAAACCAAACAAAATTTTGAAAATTTGAAGACACGATGATGACAGAGGAAATTCAAGCAAAGGGTCGTGCGGAAAGTGAAGGTGTTGAGGCTTTTGTGGCAAAGAAAATGTTTTCGAAGAAAAAAAATTCGAAAAAAGGTGACCAGTCGTTGCATCAGGGCGAAAGCAAAAAACCATCGGCTTCGAAATTAATTACGCTTAAATCAATTACGCTTACACAACGGAAGACAGCATTGTAAGAGTTAAGTTCTACTCTATTGTGATATATCAACCTTGTTATGCTGTCAATGTAAGAATTTAAAGTCCTTAACATAAGTTGATGTTTAAGTTCCGCTTTTGGACTTTGAATGCCGAAATTTTTGTAAGTTAATTTACAAGATGAGTGAGGTTGTTTAAGATTGTGGATCAAGTGATACAATTCTAGAAACAGAGTCAGACAGTTCAACGAACTATTTACATGTTGACTTACTGTCTAAGTTAGGGCTTCTGTAAAAAAAATCAGTAGTCGATGTTACGCACATTGATGATGTGCCAACGCATTAAAAGAATAGTTGAACTGTGAATCGCTACGAACGTAAATGGCGGGCACGTGATTGGGAAAAAATAAGTGCATCAAGTTGTACCCAGGCCAACTGAATTCCGAATCATCAAAATCTGCACTTATCTGGGGTTCTATTAATGCCAGAATATGAGGTTTGTGGTCTGCTAAATGGACGCATGTGGCAGATATATACTCCCTCAAATATTGCACACATTCACACATAAATGAAGGTTTGTAGGCAAATAAGACAAACTCCAATTCCACAGAAACGAAGGTACGTGATGATATAATGACAGCACCCAACATAAACGATTGCTAGTGCTATGCCTGTTAAAACAATCTCACACTGTCTGCCTCGCTACGGAACTAAACACACTGGATCATCGAACAGCTATGTATGTACGCAGCAGAACGATTCACCTGAGTACGAATTTTGGTCACAAATGTGCAAAACTCACATCTTAACCGCAAATTCGTACAGTAGTAGATGTTGTGTGTATTAATATGATTTTTGACGCATGCGAATAATTTGATTTTTTGTGAGACTTTCTCACATCTCACCTAGTTTTTAGTACGTGAGTTGTCGTCTAAATGAGACAAAAGCGAACCGATTCAGAATTTGTACTAGAATCTATATATATAAAAATAAATCGTGGTTTGTGCTGATGCTTAAAACTTGAAAACGGCTGGACCAAATTGGATACTTCCAATCGTAATTGCTACGCGAAGGTTGTAGAGTTGGTTCAGCCCCGCTAGGTGGCGCTGGTGTCGTTTTTTCCTCCGAAAATTCTTATTTATGGAACGATTTGGCTCAAATTCACACCATATAATATTTAAATAAAAAGAAAGTCGTTGACTGGGGTGCGCTGGGGTGCGCTGGGGTGATATAATCTTCATATAAAGAATATTCGAACAAGTGTACATTTTTGCCTGTATAAGTGTCGATTCTATAGTTTTCTGGATTGGTGAGTTGGTTAGTTATTTGGGTGTAAGTGGGCGTGGCGTCCGTGGGATGGGGCAGCCGGTAAACGCGGGTGTAAGTGGGCGGGAGTTCAGTGGGCGGGGGTCAGTGGGATGGGGCAGCCGGGAAACCCGGGTGTAAGTGGGCGTGGCGTCAGTGGGCGGGTAGCAAAGCGCCCGGGAACAGCTGGTCTGTCAATAAAATTACACTAACCCAAAGAAAGAAAAGACATCTCCCCACATTAAAATTATATGCTATACACCTCGTACGTAAACGAACTTACATCCCACGTTCAGGTGAGTTTTGCACATTTGCGATCAAAATTCGTACTCTGAACGTTCAGCAGCAGCGACGCGTAGTCTAAGGCTAAGAAATAGCACACACGCCACGAAATTGACCACAAAAGACTAAAAAAGCAGTGGTCTTTGTTTGTTTTTCACTGCCTGCCCATAATTCCGTTGCCGATGTGCTTTTATATTTCAGCATTTATAGTGGAATTCACTTTTGGTTATTAGAGAATTTACATGAAAAATTTAAATTTTTATGGGTTGTTTTTTTTTTTCTTTTTGGTTTTTTTTTTGGTTAGTTTAATAACTAGTTTCGGCTCGCATGATCCTGTAAGAGTTTAATATTATTTGCTTGGTTTGATTTAATTATTTATTAATTTTTAGTGATTTTTTTGCTACAATATGCAAATAACTGGTGAGGCAGTCCCCAGGGTGCTGGATTTGGCTGAGGATGGCCGAATGCCGCTAACGTGATTGAAAAACTGGAATCAAGACTGATAAGACCCAAGGTTTTGTTTGCAATCACCAGATGGACGTAATAAAGTATGGAACGGAAAAGGTAAGGGGTACTCTTCCGCTAGAGTTGCCCAGCGAGAAAATTTCTGGGGTTCCGTAATAGTTAAGGAAAGCATTTCTTTGCACTGGAAGATAATAGGTTATTCAAAGTTATGAAATGTAAAGCATTAATCCCATTGGTACTCTTCCGCTAGAGTTGCCCAGCGAGAAAATTTCTGGGGTTCCGTAATAGTTAAGGAAAGCATTTCTTTGCACTGGAAGATAATAGGTTATTCAAAGTTATGAAATGTAAAGCATTAATCCCATTGTACCCGTTTGCGAAATGCTACTCGTAGGAGGTTTAGGTTAAGATAAGCGCTTCCGGAGACACTCAGCGGATTAGACTGTTATAAGAGAAGAATGCCCGATACCATTCTATAGAATGTTGTTCTATATAACGGTATCGCTATTGCGGAGATATACACACTATTACAGCCAAGAAGACCCATCAACAAATATTTCTTTTTTTAAATTCTCTTCT
This sequence comes from Nephrocerus scutellatus, assembly GCA_947095585.1. Taxonomy (NCBI): domain Eukaryota; kingdom Metazoa; phylum Arthropoda; class Insecta; order Diptera; family Pipunculidae; genus Nephrocerus; species Nephrocerus scutellatus. Next base: position 37,551,552 of record OX352762.1, read on the forward strand.
TAAACGTTATCGTGTGTATACAAGGCAAGCATTTCGAAATCGTTACAGTTTGCAAATCACTAACGATGGTGTTAAATAAAAAAAAACAACCCATAAAAATTAAAATTTTTCTTGTAAATTCTCTAATCGGGGATACACACACACACGTTTTGTGGCAAAATCATCCACCAAATGACGCAGCGGCAGCGAACAGCGCTGCTCACAAAGCACAGAGCTCAATTTCAATAAAATTAGGCTGTAGGAAGTGGGTTTAAAATTGAATTTGGAGTGAGGCCCTGAGGTCCGAGGGGTGCCCATATAAATTTTTTAAAAATTAGCTCGATTTTCTTCAAATTTTAACACATACCCATCTCCTATCTGAGAATTTACATGAAAAATTGTATTTTTATGGGTTGGTTTTTTTTTTATTTTTTTTTTGTTTTTTGTTATTTTTTTTTGTTTAAATTTCTTTTGATTTTAACCGTTTTCTCCTAAGTGGTATGCTTTTTGAGTTATTTGCAAAAACTCAAAAAACTGTCCAACTTCCGGTTGTCATATTTCCGTCGAAATCATCTGGCATATCGCAATTTATGTAAAAAGCTTAAATATGAATTTTCATCCCGATAAGTTCAGACGTCTGGGCTGTAGAGTGGACACAGACAGACAGACAGACAGGGATTTCTTTATTTTATTTTCGAATCTACGAATAACAAAGTGGACCTAATAAAATAAAATAAAAGCACCGAGATGGCACCAACGCAACGCAACACGTAGAAACGTTAAGACAGTCTACCAAAATTTAAGTAATAGGTGCATATACATATGAAGAAAATTTGGCTATTTGTCATAATACTCCGAGTAAACAGTACCTTGGACCGATGATCACAAAATTGTGTCAAATGTGAATAAGTTGTATATAAGGAGTCTGTAGTATGTAAAAAGGTTTTTATTATTTAAATTATATTACTTTACTAGTTATTCGGGGGCTCGCGATTGCGTTTACTGGCTGTGCGGACAACGAAACAGCCAGTAAGTGCAATCGCGCTCAACTGCACAGTGTAATTAGGAACCCTCTGACCAAAGAGTCTGACGCCTTCCAAAATTGAGTTTCTGGTTTTCTTCAAATACAAAATAGATATGCAAACTTTCAGGACGCGATAAATAACTTTTTCTTAAATTCTCTATATGTATTAACATATGGCGGCATCACATGCCATAAATGAATTGGTATGGCTAAAAAACCTTTTGTCTGAATTCTAATCACATGCGATTGCGTGTGTGCGTCATCGGTCGAGTCTTCGGGAAATTTTTCTGTTTGATCCGTATTTTTTTCAATAAAAATGGAAAACGAATCAATGAAAATTAAAAAATTGCAATACGCGAGTCAATGGGCAGTGTGGAAATTCCAAATACGACAAATTCTGGAGGCGGTGGAATTGTACGAAATTGTAACTGGTGAAAGTGAAAAGCCAGTACCATCGGCTAATGCTGCAAATGTGGTTGAAATTGCAACATGGAAATTAAAAGATGCAAAGGCCAAACGTGCAATTTCGGGAACGATCGGAAGGAAGTTTACACGTAATGAATTGTGAAACAGCAAATGCAATGTGGACGACATTGAAGAATGTGTACGAGCATTCGTCAAGGGCAAATCTGTTGCATTTACAACAAAAATACTATGGTTTCACAGGTGACGATATTTCAACTTTTATGTCGAAACTCCAGGCAATCGTGCAACAGATGAAGGATTTGGGCGAAACGATTTCAGAACTGATGATCAGCGTGGTGTTGATGTCGCTGTCTGAAGAATACAGACATTTCAGCAGTGCATGGGAATCAACACCGGAAACCAAACAAAATTTTGAAAATTTGAAGACACGATGATGACAGAGGAAATTCAAGCAAAGGGTCGTGCGGAAAGTGAAGGTGTTGAGGCTTTTGTGGCAAAGAAAATGTTTTCGAAGAAAAAAAATTCGAAAAAAGGTGACCAGTCGTTGCATCAGGGCGAAAGCAAAAAACCATCGGCTTCGAAAGGTACGTGTTACAAGGGTCACTGGAAACGCGATTGTCCAAAAAGGGATGACTATGCGGGTGGCGAATCGAGAAATGCATCAATGTGATCTGTTGTCACATTTCAACATCAAATAACGACAACGAAGTTTGGGTTTTGGATTCGGGCGCAAGCAATCACATGAGTCATCGACGTGATTGGTTCGTAAATTTTGTGGTGACAACGTCGAGCATCACCGTTGGTGACGGCTCAAGAAATATGGCAAAAGGAAGAGGCGATATCAATATTTTGGCATTCAACGGCATCAAATGGGTTCGGAATCACATGATGGATGTGCTCTATGTGCCGGAAATTCATAGAAATTTGCTCTCTTCCGGCAAAGTCATGGATCGCAGACATCAATTGCGGTCAACCAGTAAGTGCTGTGAAATTTTGAAAGATAGTCACATCGTTGCAGTGGGAGTTCGTCACGAAAGTTTGTACCACATAATGTTTAAAGTAATCAAGCCAACGGAAACCGATGGATACATGGCATACATGGCAACAAAACGAATTTCGCTAAGATCATGGAATGAACGTATGGGTCATCAAAATGTCGCGCATGTAAAGAAGTTTTTGCGGAACGGCAACATCAGCGAACGGTGCCGTATACGCCGGAGCAAAATGGAACTGCGGAACGCGAGATGCGTACAATAATCTGCACGGACGATGATTCACTCAAAGCAATTGGATTTGAAGTTCTGGGCAGAGGCAGTGTGTTCAATGGTGCACATTTTGAATCGAACTGGAACAAGTACAGTGTCTGGCAAATCTCCGTACGAACAACTGAACATTTCCGAATTTTCGGATCGGAGGTTTTTGTGCACGTACCAAAGGAGAAGCGAAAGAAACTTGATCCAAAAGCGGTCAAATGAATTTTCGTCGGATATGATACCAATTCAAAGGGATATCGTTGTTGGAATCCGAAAACGAAAGTAATTGAAATTGCTCGGGATTGTGTTTTTCTAACACAAGAGGTCAGAGTGGTCGTAGAAGAAAGTGTATGCGAGGACATTGCAGAAGTGGAGGTTACGTTGGATGAAAATGTGTCGGAGTTAAATGATGTGGTTTTCAGAACTCCAGAAATACAACGTATTAATGTTGGCGCAATTTGCAACATTGACCAAAGGAACGTTATAGAACGAGATTTGCGTGATCGAAGCAAACTAAAAAAAACCGTTATTTTTGTCATCACACCATGCGATGTTGACAATCAACGAAGAGCCGGTAACATATGAGCAGGCGATTGAATCTAATGAACACAAACAGTGGAAGAAAGCGATGGATGAGGAGTACGATTCGTTTATAAAAAATCGTACGTGGATATTGGTCAAGCCGCCAGAAGAAGATGATTGATAATCGTTCGATTTACAAGATAAAACACAATCCAGACGGAAGTATCGAGCGTTAAAAAGCGCGCTTAGTAGTGCGTGGTTTCACACAAGAATATGGCATCGATTATCAAGAGGCATTCAGTCCAGTCGTCAAGTTCACGTCAATTCGAGCAATTTTGGCCATGACAGCGTCAAAGCGAAAGATATTAAAACAGTTCGACGTGAAAACAGCTTTTCTGAATGGTGATTTGGAGGAGGACGTTTTTATGAAACAACCGATATGATATGGATATGACGACGATAGCGGTAGTTTGTGCAAGCTAAAAAAAAGTTTGTACGGACTAAAGCAGTCATCGAGATGCTGGAACAAGAAGTTTGCATCGTTCATTAACAAATTCGATTTCAAAACAAGTGAATCGGATCCATGCGTGTTTGTTAGAAACGGGAGCGGTGGTATGATAGTGTTGGCAATAACAAGAAGTTTTCATCGTTCATTAACAAATTCGATTTCAAAACAAGTGAATCGGATCCATGCGTGTTTGTTAGAAACGGCAGCGGTGGTATGATGGTGTTGGCAATTTACGTCGAGGATGGACTGATTGCTGCAGAGAACGAGATGGCCATTGCACCTTTGATTGAACATTTACAGCGAGAATTCGAGATCAAGTTTTTTGAGGCAAAGTGTTTCTTGGTTCTCGAAATTGAACAGCGATCGGATGGGTCAATACATGTTAATCAGCAAGCGTACGCACGAAAGGTAATAAAAGTAAAACAGTATCAACACCATCAGACAACACACAAAATTTGGGTTATTTTGTGGTGGATGAAGAAATCGATTTTCCATCCATTCCATCGTGAGGTGATCGGTAGTCTAATATATTTGGCTGTGGCAACGCAAATACATCAAGGGCACAATTGACATGGGCATTGTTTTCGAGGGTGGATGTGTTTCGATTTTGATTGGATACAGTGATGCAGACTATGCCGGTGACATCAGCACACGACGTTCAACATGGGGTTATGTATTTATGTTTGGCAACGGAATAATAAGTTGGGGCCCGGAGCGCCAGAAATCAGTGGCGTTGTCAACGACGGAGTCCGAATATATGGCGGCATCACATGCCATAAATGAATTGGTATGGCTAAAAAACCTTTTGTCTGAATTGTTGCTAAAAGTGATCGATGTACCGATATTTTGTATGGACAACCAAAGTGGAATACTACTTTTGAAACCCCCGGAATTTCCCCGGGTTTTCGCACAATGTTAAATATTTTGCTAAAGGAAAGGTAATGAGTTTCATTATTCGTTAAGTTTTAAAAAAAATTAACGTAATTTCTTATTGTTTTCGAATAGTTTTGTTAATTTTCATAATTATTTAACGTAACGTAAAGTTAACTTGCAATCAAAAGTGGGAGTGTTGAACGGTATTTCCACTTATAAATTATATTGATTGAAGTTATTTATTTTTACTGTGTTTACGTTTTTTGTTTGTATCCTAGCAGCCTGTTTGTGCTTATTTGTATTTTCAAAAATAATCATTTATTTTGTTTCGAATAAATAGTTCTATATCATAGTCGCTCCAAAAACGATTATGTTTTGCTTTACATTACTTTGCGGATTTCTGGGAAAATTCAGTTTAGCTTATTGCTGCAATCGTTGTCCTCTGCTTAAGCTGCACACGTCGTCGTACAAAGTAGCTTCACTGTTGGATTGCCCTACGGGTTGCTACGTCGGTACAGTTCAGCTTATCGCTGCAATCGTTTTCCTCTACTTTCGCTGCACACGTCGTCATACAACGTAGCTTCACTGTTAGATTGCCCTGCGTGTTGCTACGTCGGTACAGTTCAGCTTATCGCTTCAATCGTTTTCCTCTGCTTTATCTGCCAACGTTGTCGTACAACGTAGCTTCACTGTTTCATTGCCCTGTGGGTGGCTACGTCGGTACAGTTCAGCTTATCGCTTCAAACGTTTTCCTCAGCTTTCGCTGCCAACGTTGTCGTACAACGTAGCTTCACTGTTTGATTGCCCTGCTGGTTGCTACGTCGGTACAGTTCAGCTTATCGCTGCAATCGTTCTCCTCAGCTTTCGCTGCCAACGTTGTCGTACAACGTAGCTTCACTGTTTGATTGCCCTGCGGGTTGCTACGTCGGGACAGTTCAGCTTATCGCTGCAATCGTTTTCTTCTGCTTTCGCTGCCAACGTCGTCATACAACGTAGCTTCACTGTTTTATTGCCCTGCAGGTTTCTACGTCGGTACAGTTCAGCTTATCGCTTCAATCGTTTTCCTCAGCTTTCGCTGCCAACGTTGTCGTACAACGTAGCTTCACTGTTTGATTGCCCTGCGGGTTGCGGGTACAGTTCAGCTTATCGCTGCAATCGTTTTCTTCTGCTTTCGCTGCCAACGTAGCTTCACTGTTTGATTGCCCTGCGGGTTGCTACGTCGGTACAGTTCCGCGTAGTTCAGGCTATCGCTCACGCATCGCTCAGGATTCACGCACTCAGGCTCGTCAGGCTCAACCACACGCATCGCTCAGGAGTCACGATCGTCTCAGGCTCACGCTCACGCATCGCTCATGATTCACGATCGTCTCAGGCTTAAACGTATGCATCGCTCGAGAGTCACGATCATCTCAAGCTCACACGCTCGCGTCGCTCAGGAGCCACGATCGTCAGGCTCACGCATCACTCAGGATTCACGATCTTCTCAGGCTCACGATCACGCATCGCTCAGGATTCACGCACTCAGGCTCGTCAGACTCACGGCAAAATCTCACGCACTAAGTCGCGTCAGGCTCACGCCAAAGACACACTCAGGCTCCCGAAGACTCACGTCATCAACGCTTACGTCAAGGATCACTTCGTTGAAATAGAATACATTTAAAGAAATAAAGACTGAATTGAACTAAAAGTCCCACAAAAGTATAAATTTATTGTAACCCCCTTTTCTCTGAACTTTGGTCACGTTGAGTTTACCCCGGCTGGGAAAACTCTGTTACAATGTGTATCTCCGGTGGACAAAAATGTCTGTAAATCTTGGAAGTGATTAGGCCCCAGGGCCTAGGTGCTCCCGTATATAATAATTTGCATCGTCAATGCAGCTTTTGCAGAAGTCATAATATACCACACCCACCCTTCTAGCGTATTTCCCTTGGAGGCAGTGTCCTGTCATTTTCCCTACAACCGTTTTTATTTCACGTATTTGGAGGGAAATTAGCGAAGTTGAGCGCTTTAAGTCCAGCTTTAGCTCTTTTGGAGACCTTTCCACTGATTGACAGCTAACAGTCGCGTAGCCCCTTTGCCGCTTTCTGTTGCCAAATATATCTACTGGAATGAGGTAGAGCATAACCTTTAAAGCGGGAGTTGGTGTTAATCTCAGCGCCCCGCTTATAAGCATACATGCCGCTGTTTCTACTTTCTCCATTATATTTTTATACGTATTTTTGTCCATAGCCAACGAAGATGTCATTAGGCGTGTCGTGCAGTACAACTTTGAATCGAATAACGCCGAAGTAGTTTTTCAAAATGTTCTATTCGATTATGCAAAATTATAAAAATTCAATTTTTCTTAAAGTATCAAACAGTAATGAACAACTAATGTTAAATCTAACTTATGGCTAACAATGAAGCAAATTGCAATTTAAAGTTTAGCTAAAAACCCATTTAACGTGTAACGCCATTAGTTTAAGAAGAAAGCTTTCTCGATGTTTCAGCTTTCGTTTTTTATTTTTATAACAATTATTGACCTATCTTTCGATTGTTGTTTTCTTAAGATTTTTGTTTGTCTTCCTCTTGTAGCCATTAATAACTGCGTGGTTTGAGCAATCCCCCTCCTCTTCGCAAGTGTAGCTCAAATAAAAACATACGCAGCCACTAAAAAATTAATTTTAAAAAAACTAACAGTTCTTTTGTTTATGTTTATTTTTTAATACGATCTGGAAGAGTGTGCCTTTCCAATAAAGTCATTTTTATAAACTTTTTTATCTTATGTCAAATTAAAACAATAGATTTGTGCTGTCTTTTTGTTTCCCAAAATTTTTTGATTGATTTTTAAGTAGGTCTGGCGGAAAAAAAATGTACTACAGAAAGTTGACCGACTATTATAAAAACTTGCGACATTAATGCAGATTCTTAAATGGTATCACCCAAAGGTATATTTAAAACAGAATGGTTTTTATCAATTGTTTTGTGGTGTACGTAGAGTTTTAAAACAGAGATACGTACTTTTGACCTTACATCACTTTACACACTGTAACCCTTGATCACGCTACAATATCACTGTTCGTCTATTTTGATAGAAAACTAAATCTTTAAGGTTAAAAAAATGTAATTATTTTTTAAATTCTTAAAACCATTACCGATTTCTTCAAATTTTAACACATACCCATCTCCTATTAGAGAATTTACATGAAAAATTTAAATTTTTATGGGTTGTTTTTTTTTTATATATAATGTACACACGCTAAAGGGATTTGCACCATTATTATGCTTAGCACAGCGTGGGCTTAGCAAATGAGGGAGAGGAAAAGATGAAATGTCTATGCACGCGTGTCTTAAATGACTGCAGATCATATAAATGCGGAAACACACAATCGGGCAATTCATTCCACATAACTGTAGTGCGGCTAAAGAAGGAATTCAGAGGAATTGGTTATTACGTCCAAATATATAGGCCTAATTGTAGATCCGTGGGCCCGAGTTGAGGCACGGGTATTACGGGTGGTTTCGGGAATGGGCGGGATGCATCTGGACATTTCTTTTGAACACCGCTTGTGAAAAAAGCGATAAAACAGTGACAAGCAAGAAACATTCCTACGATGCTCAAGCGATTCGATTGTTTTCGCGATATTTACGTCACCAATAAGTTTTATCGCGCGGTTCTGCAACCCAACAACAAAACAACCCCAATTGTAAACCAAGAAACGTTGTTCACTACGCACCAAAAAAAAATTGTATGAGAGCTCCGCGACGAAAGTGTTGTCATGGAAAATACACATGTGTTCAAAGTTTGAATAAAATCGGGCTTTAGGAAGTGTGTTAAAAACTGATCAAAAGATTTGACCAGCCAGCCAGCCACGGGCAAGCGAAGTTAATACAGTACAACCTCGCTCATTCGAACACTTGATAAATCAAACGCTCCACTAATTCTAACATCTAATTTTTTACATTACGTATCTTGTTAATTCGAACGCTTTCCAAAATCCGTACTCTGTAATTCGAATTTTTTCCGTCGGTTTCAGTTACAAAGTGTGTAGACATTTCTCAGAAAGACAAATGCGTCGAATCCCGTTAAGTCTGCCGCCGGTTAAATGTTTTTTGCGTTTTTTGCGATAAGAACACTTAAGTTTGGTGCGTAGGTATTTTTTATTTTGGTGTTAACTAACTTTTTTTTTTGGTTTGTTATTTGAAAAGTTTGTTTTAAGGTTAAAGCCAAAGTTAAATTTTAACATGTACCGCCCTCAGAAGCAATATAAATGTTTAACCGTTAAGCAGAAATGCGTAATATTGCGCGAATTAAACAAAGGAAAAAGCGCCACTGGTATAGCATATCAGTTTGGTATTGAAAAATCGACTATTACATACATTAAACAAAATTCCAAGAAAATTTTGGCATATTCAACTAAAACTGAGTCGGGGACAGGAAAACAGAAGACGTTGAAAATGCCAAAAATGAAATGAAATGAAAATAAAATGAAAATGATTGTCACAAAAGGCTAATGAAATTTACAAAGAATGTCAATATTTCAATGCTCAGCAGGGGATGGATCCAAAAATTTAGAAAACGACATAGTGCGAATTTTGAAAAAACCTGGTGAAAGACTTTCCAGCGCTACCGATCGGGAATTTCACCAAAAAATTATTGGCATGGGTCTTACAATTAATGTGGACGAAACTGGCTTGTATTGGCGCTTACTTTCTGATAATACCTTAGTTACTTCGTCCGAAAAAAGTGCTTGTGGAACAAGGTTAGCAAGGAAAGGATAACCTTTTTAGCCTGCTTCAAAGGATCAGGGGAGCACAAAATTCGTCCATTGGTCATTGGAAAGTCAACAAACCCAAGAGTGTTCAAGAAATTCAATAATCCGCTGATATACAAGTCTTCGAAGAATGCATGGATTACAACAGAGATCTTCGAAAAATGGTTTCATCAAGTTTTTGTTCCTGAGGTCAGTTACACTCTTCGTAATTTAATCATATGTAAGAACCGAGATGTTATGTAAAAATTTTTGCAGAAAGCATTGTTGTTACTGGATAATGCGTCATTTCATTCAAAAGGATTGTAAAATATGGATGGCGCTTTTGTGTGCATGTGTTTTCCCGCTATTGTAACTGCACTGATCCAGCCGATGGACCAAAACGTAATTGTTTTGTTAAACAAGTTGTACAAAAAGTCTCTACTTAAAGCCATAATAGCTTCAGAGGAAACCAACATTGCAAAGTGCATCAAGTTGTTCAGTTTAAGAGATGCTATGTACTTGCTTGCTTCTGCGTGGAGTCAAATATCGTCGAAAAGCATTGAAAAATGTTGGTCAAAAATTTTGCCTCGAGAGTCGGAATGGGATAAAGAAGATGATTTACCTCTTTCAACTCTTATCCAACAGCTTTGTCAAGAGAGCGGTGACGAATTTGCATTGGCACGTCTTCTAGTCGAAATCATGCCAGGAAATGAATTTGGAAAGCCAGAAATTCGAGAATGGGTAGAAGATGGAGAAAATGAAAATTTGGACAGCGAAAATATAACTGACTCTGACAGCAAAATTTAAACCATTCCTGAACCCAAAACAACTACAGCAGTGGCAGCGCTCTTCAATTTGTGAATCAGCTAGTTGATTATCGATTTCAGTCAATTTTCAGTAACTCAAATCGAACAATTGAATAATTTAAAAAAATCAATTGTAAAAAAACGTTGAAAAGAATTAAACAAACTAAAATGTCAAGTTTTTTTTACGCAACTGTAACTTTATTTTGTGTTTTGCTAAACAGATTTCATTTCGAATTACATAATTATGTATTTGCTTCTTTTAACTTCTAAGAGAATTTAAAAATGTATTGCGTTATGCGTCTTGCCGTGTTATATTTATTCCATGTTCAAAAGTGAAGTCAAAAATTAAAATATATACAGCAGCTTGGAAGTTTTGGTTAAGTGACTGGATTTGAAGAGTCTTGGCAGACTAATGTAGGCTTTGTTGGCTTTAAGCAACCGTGAGCATATTTCTGGTATCATACTGTTATCAGCTGCTACAGTTGACCCGAGATAGTTAAAGGATTGCACTACTTCAAATTCGCGCTCCACTATTTTAATTGCGGGACCAATGTTAAATTCTCTACATTAACTTCGCGTGCCCGTTTCTAGCTGGTCAGATCTTGTGCTAAATGTTTAACCCACAATTTTAAAGCCCGAGTTAAGTCAAGATTTGCACACGGGTGTGGGTGTACCTCCCTCCCCCCGACCCATACAAATTGTTTACAAAATTTACCCGATTTTCTTCAAATTTTATACGCATGTGTATCTCCGATGGACAACACTTTCGTAAAAATTTTTTGTACAAATTTTGTGGTGATCAGGCCCCGGGGTCGGGGCAAATTTTATAAAAAAAGTACCCGATTTACTTTAAATTTGTACACAATAATAAAAATTTTTATAAAATTTTAAAAGTGATCGGTCACTAGAGGCGAGGGGCTCTCATATAAATGTTTTAAAAATAAACTCGATTTTCTTCTAAATATATCACATATAAATACATTCCATACAAACGATAAATGTGTAGGTTACATTGAACAGAAATTATCATAATATTCTGCTTTTGTGTTTTCATAAATTAGTTGAGTTATTAAAAAAAATTTTGTATTCCCTTAATTGCTCAGAAAATTATCAGAGTGTGTTCTAAGTGCTCAGAATAAAATTATGGAGCACACTACTGAGCTCTTTATAAATACGGTATATGATGCAAACAAATGAGAAACAATGGCAAAGTTTTTTGTTCTCTAAACGCTCTATACTAGTTTATGAAAACGCCTATTATTTGTTTTTAGTGAACACAAATTTGTCAAAAAATTTAATGCGCATATAAAAACAGGCACGCGTGGCAAAATGTGCAGCGGTGCGCATATTAATTGAATGCCGTGATTGATATGCTCTGACAGGCAAAAAATTTTCAGGCATATCGCTGCCCCAGTTCAACACTGTAACATAATTATGTTTCCAATGTAACTTAGTAAATTTTAAAAAAGATCTTTCTTTATTAAAAAATTATTACAAGTCACAAGAAAATTATTTAAGACAATATCTTTATTGAATGATTCTATATCCTGTATCACTGTGTATAAATTTGTAGAATGGAAGTGTTAATAATACAATCCGTTAACTTAATGAATACCAGATACTTAATGAATGTTGGATGGAAACTTAATGAATCCCGGATACTTAATGAATAATGAATACTGAATGCTTCTGCTTTTATACTTATTTCTATATACTTATTTTGTTATGTGATCCAACTTGTGTTGTGAAATAGTTTTGGACTTTGAACTTGTTTTCGTCTTTGAGGACGTAAACATGTTATTGTCTTAGATCTGATTTGAGATAAGGTTGTTTTCATGTTCTAACATGTTTTGAATAGATATCTAAATTCGTCGTAATTGACCATCTGGCGTTTTGATCATTGATTGGCCTTGAATTGAAGATGGTAAACATGTTGACAAAATTCGTATTGTGAGATAAGATTGGCCTTGAATGTTAAAGTAGTAAACAAGATGATTTCATCAGGTTTGAAATTGGTAAACAAGATATGAAGTTGGATCGCATTTACATTATTCTTATTCTATGTGATTATGTGATTACATACTGTGAATATCTTATATTGTTATTCAGTATTTCTATATTATAACGGGTGCCTGTAGTGGGATATTCTCTATGTTAACATAACATCTCAAAATTAGCCATTTCTAGAAAAACAGCCTTAAAGTTTTTTCTTTACTCTTTGTCTGTTATGAATGAAAAGTATCCATAATATTCATATTTAAAATAGTCAGGTAAGTTAATCTTTTAGAAAATTAAAAAACATTTAAATAGATTTTTTGTATGATACAACAAATAATTTATTTCAATTGAGATGACTTTGAGTTGTTACAATATTGCTCTGTCTATATCGGCTTTTGTTTTCAGATGTAACTTTTATATTTAAATGTTACTCTTTTTCTTTGGGCGAAAAATAATATTGAGTATCCGTTTTTGGACTATCAAAGTTAGACACTGTAATGAAACATTAAATTAAATTACAATGTATTTATTTTAAATAAATTGTTCGAAGCTACAAACATTATTTGAAACATGGAATTTGATAGTTTATTTAATTTTCTTAAATTCAAAATTTTCCCTAAGTTCAGTTTTAAACAATCAATAAATTATCCGTCCTTTGTCCTTAATCCCTGAAAAAACTGATGATAGGGTGAAGGTATTAATCTTGACTCACACAAACTTAAAAGATAAGCTTTTTTAAGGTTAGAAGTTCCAGGTGTAGCTCGATAAGCTGGCTTGAGTTGATAGATTGTTCGTCTGTCTGACGCAACGGGCTTATGAAATAATTTTGAACTACCGGGTGACTGACACGAAGTGTTACCAACTTCAGACTATCATTGCTGTCAAACCAGTGATGACAGAGTGCTCAAATTTACACTAATGACAGTTCATTCCATTGTTTTCAAACGTACAAAAGCATTTAGTGGGAAATATTTAGAAAAAAGTTTTCGGCAATGGAATTCAAGTGTAATAATGTGATTGTTCGATATTTGGCTGGAAAACCACAGCCGCAGATTGTTAACCAGTTAAAACATCTGCGTGTGAATAAAATGTTTGTGACGCACTGCAACATCACCGGATATCATTCGGAAGGTGATTGGCTCGGAATCCGCGCCGTAGCGACAGAAAAATGGCTCGTGAGGCGAACATTTCGCCCGAACGGATGCAGCACCTCTGAAAGATCGTCTTGGACTAAAGGCCTTGAAATTCCAAAAAACGCATGGTCTCACCGATGCTAAAAAAAAAGTTAGAGTGGAAAGAGCAAAGGAGTTGTTATGCTTGCACGAAAGTGGCGATTTGCCGAAAAAGTGTGTAAATTTGGACAAAAAAATAACAAAGTGTCGATCATCTCAGGCAAGCGCTTCGCCTAGAATGGGCCAAATTACCACAGATCTTAAGGCTAAGGTGGCCAAATCGAAAACTGCTAATGCAATTCCAAAATTTAAATATTTGTGAACATTTTTTATTTTGATTCATCAAAAAATAAAAATTCTGTGGCGTTTTGTTTTGGTAACACTTCGTGTCAGTCACCCTGTATTTAGTTTTGCTTTTCTAGGCCTACTGCTCAACTGTTGGTTGCTTCTCTAGGAGTCGATAGAATAAAATAATAACCTCTCGGTATAACTTCCAGAGGTTGAAGTTTCCATTTTTAGATCTTATCATCAAGGTTGAAAGACTTCATTTATTTTTGGTTATAAGAGTTCTTAATTCTTTTTTCCAGAAAAACTACTTTCTACAGCTCCCCAATCAAACACATCATCTGTATCCATTTTTTTTACCCAAAATTGAGTTTTATCTTTGCTTGCTACTTGAACTATAGCCACTAGCTGACTGGGGTCGTAAAGAGGATTTTTTTAGTGTGTGTGTGATTGTGTGTGCCCAACAAACAGATATTTATGTGTAATCGCTGCAATATTTAATGTCTGTACTGCATGCAAATACATTGTTAAGAGAACATGGTTTTTATTCTGACCACTACAGTTATCCGAGTAAAAAATAACTTTATTGCCACTCCCACTACATTTTTCTTTTAGGAAGTCATAAATAAATGAAGCTATTTCTCCAAGCTTTGCACACCCTTCATTCCAAATGTAACAGTAGCCCTGCTTAGATTTCGCATCATATATTGCAAAATTGAAAGTGTTCAATATTCTTTTGTACTGAAATGTTGAAATTGAAGATCAAAGCAAGCTACTAGTGTTTCAGAATCTGGTTTCCTACTGTAATCTTTGTCCAGTTTTTTTTCTTCACGTGATAATTCTTTTTGTTACTTGTGAACCTTCATTTTTTCTTCCATTTTTAATTTTTGTTCTTTAGAGCTGTTCTGAAAAGTTGCACACAAGGCACATTGGTCTTTCTTGGGTACAAAAAGCCAATATTAAACTTAGTGTTAAAATATTTCGGTGTACTTGTGCTTTTTAGCAAATGGTATGTATTTTCCAACGCAGTCTGCCTTATAGTTATAATCTGTACATTTCAGATAGGTTTAAATCTCCATCTATAAACTCTCTTGTAGTGTCATTTCGTCAGTAGTGGGACTCAATTCTTGGGATTGAATTAATGTGGGCATAAATACCTTTTGCTATTAATGGATCTACTTTTGGTTGGTTCTTGTGTTTTCCCCTGAGTTCTTCAATAATAACGCCTGTAGATGTGTTTTTATGTTTTACTGTTGTCAGATAAGTTGAACTTATCCCAAATGTGTCAATAAACATTTTTTTACACACTTCAACTATAAAATGATAACTGTAAATTGTTGATCTCTGTGAGTTGTGCTTCTTATAACTATACTTCGAGTGTACTTCATCCATTAACTTAGATAAAAAATCTCTTTTACGCTTAGCATTACTTAGTTTCAAAAAATTATATAAAATCCTTTCCCGGGCATCTACATTTATTTTCACTGAACATTTAGGCCTGCATTTATCACCACAGCCTGTTTTTAACGTTCTCCTTTATTCAATTTAATTTGCATAACATTTTTAGCCCACAATTTTTCATTTTTAACTCTCTTTCATGAGTTTTGTTTTTGACCTACTATAACTTCTTCAGAAATTATTTCTTCTTCCATATTTAAAATTGGCTCATTGGTTTTATCATTATTTGTGGTTGATTTGTTCAGGGTAGTTGTAGGCCTATTTTTTTCATCCTGCTCACTATTGTCGGATAAAACCTTATTTAGATTTTCACATTACGAAATTTAAGAAGTCTCTATTTGAAAAAGACAACATCTTAAGTTAACTAAGAAGACAAGAATGAACATTAATCAAATCTCAAAATTGTTAGCCAAAAGTAGAGCACGTGTTTCTTACTATTATACAAAATATGGTTAATCTACCCTAGCTTTTTCAACAAACACTTACCTGGGGATATGTTTTGTTTGTTATTCCTTCTTTAATAACTTTAAGCATCCGTTTTCCTCTTCCATCATTCAATTTATTAATTAACCCATCCAATTTAGTAAATAACACATAATCACAACAGGCATTATCTTAATATAATAGTTATAGCTGTCGCTGCCTTACCATAATACTTTAATAAATAATTATTGTCATTACAACAACAATACATTTTGTGATGTTACGGTGTTGCCCTGAGTGAGTATTGCAAAATTTGCTCGAGCAAGACAGTAACATTTTGAGATATTACTGTCTTGCTCTTTAACATGTGTCTGTCAAACACAGAACAATAGTATAACTTATATTAAAATAAATACAAAAACAAAATCACGTCGATTATAGAACTCGCCGGATCAACTGCGGAGGGAGTTTCATTCACTTTTGACGTTTTAGGTATTATAGAATACGTCGAATGAAAAGTGAACGAATGACGGTAATGCAGTTCGTAAAATCGTATTATAGAATTCGCAAGTGAAACGCACTTCATAGAAAAAGTTTCATCGTAAATTCGCATCAAAACCACTGCGGATTGAGAACAGTCATATTTATCTAAGTCATTGATAATTGTTGTTCTAGTTTTTTTGCCATGGAGAATAAACAGTAAGTTTGGGATGATAATAAACAAATTTAATTTATTTTAAATACAATTTTTAAACAAGTAATTTTTTTTTATAGAAAACGTACGACCAACCGGGTACAATTTGAAAAGATGGTTAGCCTTATGTCAGAAAACCCAGAAATAACCAAAAATCTTTCAAAATCCACAATAGAAAAAGTTTCAGAGTTTTGTCAAAAACTCCGAGATTATTTAAATGCGCTGGAACCACCTATTAAAAAAACCACCTAATGGAAAAAGGTTAGTTAGGTTTATATTGTTAGGCTAACTAGAAATATGTATAAGAGTTTTCTAATATCAGGTTTGAAGTGATTATAAATCCACATTGCGCAAAAAATTAGCGCATAATAAAGAGAGAAAGGCTACTGGTGGCGGTTATAACACCCAAGTGGTTTTCACACCTTTAGAACAGCAAGTTATTAACCTTGTTTGTCTCCGGGATTGCGTTGATGGTATCGCAAATGCATAACAGTTTGGGATTCCGCGCAAGCGCATCGAAAGCAGTGTGGAGTGTGGGAATGTGCGAGATAAAAATCTGGCAGATGTAAATCTAGTAGATCAAAATTTGGTAGACGAAAATCTAATAGACGAAAATGACGAGAGCAACTACATCATTGAGGAAATGGAAGTGGAAAACACACATGGAGTTAAAAAAAAAGCAAAACCCTTGAAGTTGCTAGAAAAACAAATTGACATTCAGCAAAAGTTGTATGAAAATATTGCACAATTTGGCGTAAATTATAATGATCGATCAGCGGAACACAAAAAAAAAATATATAGAGCGATTGAGATTGTGCATTCATCAAAAACATACCAATGCTATATGGCAAGCCCAATTAACCGAAACTAAACGGCATAATGAAAGGATGGAGCACTTGGACCTAGAAAAAAATAAAATTAAAATGCAAATTTTAGAAATTGAATTGAGAAAAGCCGAATTATAGAAGTCTTATAACTACATACATAACAAATGAATTCTGAATAATTTAGATTTTTTAATTATTGGAATTAAGACTCAAATGAAATCTTGTTAGATTTCAATATTTAATTTTAAGCAACAAGTGATAATAGCCAAGAAGTTTTTTTTTTTTTTTTTTTGTGATGAAGTCTGTTAATTTTTGTATTAGTATTTTATCTTTATTATTTTTTTTTTTATTTTAGAAATTCAATAAAACTTGATTACGAAATTCATTTGCCTCTAAAGCATATCTATATTCTTGGGAAGGAACATCACTTTGATCGAATATTTCATCTTCCTCTTGGAGATGTTCCTGAATCATTTGTTCATCGTAATTCGGTACATTAAAATAAATTTGTATATTATGCAGAGCGGCCGCAACATTAATAATTTTTGCCGCTTTTTCCGGGGTATAATGTAAATGTCTCGCTATACCTAGAAGACATCTACACCAGTTCTTCCATACTCCGATCGTCCGCTCGATTATATTGCGACCGGAACTATGGCTTTTATTAAATCGGCTCTTATCGGTATTTATCCCAGCATTTCGAAATGGAGTAATTAGCCACGGCCCCAGCGGGTATCCAGCATCAGCTTTTAAAAATAAATTAAATATTTAGCAGGAAAATATTTCTACAATGAAAATGTATCCTTACCAAGTAATCTGAGTTCTCTCACCGCTATCGTACAAACTTTTAAAATAATTGAACAACCGCTGTTCCCCCAAATAAATGAGTCGTGACTAGCCCCTGGATATGTTGCATCTACACACCGAATTCGTTGTTTATGGTCACAAATCTTAAAAATAAATTAATTTTGGCAATAAAACATTAATACAAAATATTTGGAATTAATTCTTACGATCAATACATTTAGACTATAAAATCCTTTGCGATTATAAAATAAATGCGTATTATTACCCGTTGGTTTTGCGATTTTAATGTGAGTTTCCTCTACACACATAATTATACCGGGAATTCTGCTTTTTGCAAAGAAATACAGCCGTGCTTCTGTTTTCTCTTCCTCGCTCATCTTTATTGAGATCCATTTTGGACATAAAAAGTCTTCCAATATATGAAATACCTTATTTAGCACTAATGAGATGGTGGGTTGTGACATCCCAACGAACAAATCTTGACCAACACCGTGCTAGTATCCATCTTCAGTCAAAAAGCGTAGAGCAGCCGCCAATTTGAATTCCGGAGTTAAAGAATTCGATTTTACCACTGCCGGTAATTTTGAGTTCAGTGCTTTGAGAACATATTTAAATGCTGCCTTATTCAGTCTGAAATTTTTAATAAATCTAAAAAAAATAACCAATGAAATCATAAATTTAAAACAAAATACTCACTGGATGTTTGATAGCTGGAATATGTCTTTGCACATATTTCTAATCGCTTTTCGCGTCTCCTTCATATTATGCGGCGGTACTTCATCATATGCATTTCGAAATAGGCTTATAGTATCCATAATTAACACAATTTATAATTAATTTCACTTAATGTAATGTAAAAATGTAAACTCTAAATTCAACGTCAAAGCTGCATTTTATTGCCAAGGAATAAGGAATTCGAATGTCAAAACCATTAAAACAGCAGGTTTTCCTATTCCAAAGAAAAATAAGATAGTGCAATTGTTATTGTAATTCCTTATTCCTCGGCAAATGAAATACAGCTAATTTTGACAGTTAGTGATACTGCAGTTCCACAGCGAATCGATAAAGAAGTTTTCCGGCGGATTCTATAATACAAAAAATTTCAAATGTGGATTGAAGGAACTCCCTCCGGCTAGTTCTATACCCGACATGAATATCTTGGGTATGACAGTGTTGAATTACAAAGATCTTGGCTTCAGGGCTAATACTACATACTTATCTCAAAAATCGACTTTTTTGAGATGTTACAGTTTGGAATATGCCAAATAAAATAATAAAAGCATTTAAGAATTTAAAAAAAAGGTTAGCTAATAAAAATACATTTTTAATTTAAAACGTTTGAAACGAGTTGTAGTTTGCTTTAATCTGAAACAAATTGCAAACTCTCGTTGAATTAATTTTTTTTTTTGAAAGATTTGTTGTCTTTTTTTGTCGTGTTTGTGACTTGTCAATGTTCATCCAGTTCTAACTATGTTTAAAGTTTCAAGTCTTTAACTGACTGGGAAGTTAGTTTAAAATCAATTAAAAAATTTCACCAGAACAGACAGACATACACGAATAAAAACGTTTTAAAATGGAAAAAAAGTTTTTTTTGTTCTTTTCGTAAAAACAAACCGACGTCAATGATCGTCACATTGCAAATGGAATTCATCATTGGTCTATTTATTTTAATCGAAAAATTATTTATGTCATTTTCACTTCATGTCCAGCGAAACAGGTAGATTTTAAGTGAGTTGGAATAAGAAAGCTTGATTGCACCGAAAATCCACCGAAAGTCAACTACAAAAGATGCTTTTTGGCGCAAGCATGAACGTTCTATACTGTTTCGTTATGTGTAACCACAACGTTCATTGGCATGTTCATTCCCACGCCTGTGTAGCCACGCTTTTAACTCTTGTGTACAAAAATTCTGTAAGTCTCGTGGGATCTCAGCCCCCTTTTAAATTCTCTATATTAACTTCGCGTGCCCGTGGCTGGCTGGCTGGTCAGATCTTGTGATAAATTTTTAACCCACTTCCTAAAGCCCGATTTTATTGAAATTTTGCACACATACGTATTTTCGGTGACAATACTTTCTATTGAAATTTGGGGACCTTCGGGCCTCAGGGCCGGGGAGGTGCCCATATAAATTTTTTAAAAATTGGCCCGATTTTCTTCAAATTTTATACACAAATTTTTTTTTATTTTTTCATGTCCAGCGAAACAGGTAGGTTGTTAGTGAGTTGGAATAAGAAAGCTTGATTGCACCGAAAATCCACCGAAACAACTACAAAAGATGATTTTCGGCGCAAGCATGAACGTTCTATACGACAAAACAACAACAAATGGACAAACATACACACAATCACACAAAAATGCTTCGTTATGTGTAGCCACGACGTTCATTGGCATTTTCATTCCCACGCCTGTGTAGCCACGCTTTTAACTCTTGTGTACAAAAAGTCTAAGTCTCGTGGAATCTCAACCACTTCTTAAATTCTCTCTATTAACATCGCGTGCCCGTGGCTGGCTGGTCAGATCTTGTGATCAATTTTTAACCCACTTCCCAAAGCTCGAATTTTGCACACATGGATATTTCCGGTGGCAATAATTTCTATTAAAATTTGAGAGTTATCGGGCCGCGGGTTCGGGGTCAGATCATTTCATACTAAAATGACTGTGTTCTGTGTGCGTTGTGCGCTGTGGGCAGCGCTGCTTGCTTTACGATTGGGGTTGTTTTGTTGTTGGGTTGCACTGCTTCGTATGTGTTTTTATATATCAGCATTTATAGTGGAATTCAGTATACTTTTGGTTATTAGAGAATTTACATGAAAATTTTAAATTTTTATGGATTGTTTATTTAGTTTTGTTTATAATTTTTTTTAATTTTTTATTTTTGTTTTAATTTCTTTTGTACTTAACAGATTTCTGATAAGTGCTATACTTTTTGAGATATTTGCGAAAACGCGAAAAACTGTACAAATAAATTGCCACTTCCGTTTGGCCGCTTTCCGTCAAAATCAACTGGGACCTCCCAATTTATGTAAATAGCTTATACAGTACGACCTCGGTTAACGCAACTAATAGAAATCGGGGCTGTTGCGTTAATTGAGGGTATTGCAAAAATCGAGTCACAAATTTCCGAGTTAAATATGTTCATACGTTTTTAAGTTTATATCACAATTTAATTAATTTTTTTTAACTTATTAACTTAGCAAAAACAAAAAAAGATCGAAAGTTACGGTTTTATAGATAGGTAGGAAGATACGAGTATGTGTACATACATATATTAATGTTTTTTTAAGAAGTCAGAAATTTTTAACTGTGTTCTTAATAATAATATTTGGCGCGACAGACCATTGCGGTCCAAGGCCTAACTTCTCGCGACCATTTGTGCTGCACATGTTAATTTTTGGACACAAATGGAAGGGACCTACAATTTAAGGCTGGATCCGAAGGGCGAATTGAGAAGCTTTCCGTGACAAGGTATTAATTACTCTCGGAACGTTTGTCACCCATTCGCGAGAGGTGGGACACCGTGAAAAATACTTTTGGTGTTGCTGCGATTCGAACCTGAACCTCCTGCGCAGCAGCCATGTGCAATTTTTTCTTTTAAATTTATTAAAAACAGCTCACCAAGCTATGGGATGCTCGATAATTTCTCGTCACAAATTTTAAGCATGTGAACACCATGCCTTTTTTAAAGTTTGAAAACAAACCGTTGCTAGCGTTGAATAATCCCGGTCTTTCTTTTATCTTATTGTGTAGTTGGCGCGCCTTTGATTTTAAAATTTTAATCGTCACTGGCACATCAAGCTTTCTTTGCTTCAAGAACCAGTGAAACAATGCTTTTTTCATCTGAGGATATTCACGAACTATTAGAGCTACACTCTTTCCTTGTGCAGATTCCACATTAACTACAAATTGTTTTAGTGCACTTTCATTTTTTTTATTCCTACTTATGGTAGATTTGTCCACAATGTGTTCTTTACAGAGCGTATTAACCGGTACACTTTTCCCGAGTTTTGCTATAGAAAGCTTAACTATACTTTTTGTTACATCCATATTAGGTAGAATAAATGGAACCACCGATCGCGGATAACAAATTAAATGTGCACACATTATACAATCTGCAATCACTTACAAACCTTGAAAAAGCAATAACAAAGAAACAAGTCAGACACGATACCAATAACTGTAAATTACCGGTCCATACCTATACCCATACCAAAAAGTATAGTCTAGACACAAAATTAGTGAAGAAAATATATGGAAAAGGAACAAAGTAAAAAATTTGTACACCAAAATTGCGTTTATTGAGTAATTTTTTTTCTACAGAGCTACGTTTACTGAGTCAACAATGATAAGAATTTGTGTGTCAATAATCGAGGAGTTGCGCTCATCGGGGGTTGCGTTAACCGAGGTCGTACTGTATATGAATTTTCTTCCCCATCAATTCTGTTGAGTGGATACAGAGATACAGATATTTTTTTTTAATTTTTCGGAGGAGATACGGAAATGGATAAATCTGCAAAAATCCCGAGTTCGATTACTATACTTTCTTTTTACTATGTAAAAGAAAGTAAAACATTATGAAATAAATCACAAAATCACTGATATGAAAAAAGTCCCAACAGCCGAAAAAAATTTCCATCGGGATGTACGTATGGGATTTTTTAGGCATAACCACTGAATTGAAAGTCCGTTTTAAAATATTCGCTAAATCCTTTTTAGATTGATAAGCTTATGGAGTTTGTATGTATGTCAGTGGGTAGAGCATAGCAACAACAAAAAACTTTAAAAAATCATGAAAAAAACTAAAACTAACATTTTTTTGAAAAAATAATTTGATAAGTTTTCTTTTGATATTGAACCGAAGTTGGGAGTTTTTAAATTTCTAGTGTTAAGTTATTTTCATTGATGTATTCTACTTTGTATTTAGGGTTCAACCTGAAGCTTTTAAAAAAAACATAAAAAAAAAACAAAAACATGAAAAAAATTAAAACGAAAATTTTTTTGAAAAAATAATTTGATAATTTTTCTTTTGATATTGAACCGAAGTTGGGAGTTTTTCAATTTCTAGTGTAAAGTTATTTTCATTGATGTATTCTACTATGTATTTAAGGTTCAACCTGAAGCTTTTTCTTTGAAAATTCGAACCGACACGGATGTTCCCAAGCTTGGTGTTATGCTTGTTGGCTGGGGAGGAAATAATGGTTCTACATTTACTGCCGCACTTGAGTCTAATCGTCGCCAATTAGAATGGAGAAAGCGTACTGGAATACAGAAAGCCAACTGGTTTGGTTCGATTACACAATCTTCAACGGTTTACCTAGGAATCGATGATGTAAGCAAAGATGTCTATATACCAATGAAAGATTTATTACCCATGGTGGATCCAAACGATATTGGTAAGTAAAAAAAGTTGTAGATACATTAAATATCGACCTTCGACCTCTAATGTGTAAGCTCATAATTGAACTACGTTCAAAATTGGCTAGTATAAGCTATCAAGGTTTAATTGCGATCTTAGTTATAACCTGAAATTTAAGCTTTTCATGTCCACTTTGTGACTATATCCTATATTTTGACTCTGCATTGACCCAACCAATATCTTCCAGTTGTTGACGGTTGGGACATTAGTTCGTTGAACATTGGTGAATCAATGCGTCGCGCTCAAGTGCTCGATGTTGAACTTCAAGACCAAATTTATAAAGACTTAAGCAAGATGACACCACGCCCATCGATTTATGATACCGATTTTATCGCTGCCAACCAATCGACACGTGCTGACAATATTATCAAAGGGACCAAGTACATGCAGTTCGAAGCGATTCGCAAAGATATCCAAGATTTCAAGAAATCTTCAAATATTGATACTGTTATTGTACTTTGGACGGCAAATACTGAACGATTCTGCGCCATTAGGGATGGTTTGAATTCAAAAATGGAAGAATTGGAGGCATCGCTGAAAGCTAATAATCCTGAAATATCACCCTCAACTATTTTTGCAATGGCTAGTATAGTCGAAGGCGTAAGAAAATTGACGATTTTTTTAGATATCTATATTTGTTTTTATTTGTAATTTTTATTGCAGTGTACTTATATCAACGGATCACCGCAGAACACTTTCGTACCCGGGCTTATCGAAATGGCTGAGCATTACAAAGTTTTTATTGCAGGAGATGACTTCAAGTCCGGTCAAACAAAGTTAAAGTCTGTTCTGGTGGATTTCTTGGTTGGAGCTGGAATTAAGCCTGTCTCCATTGTCAGCTACAACCATTTGGGTAATAATGACGGAAAAAACTTATCTGCTCCAAAGCAGTTCCGCTCAAAAGAGGTGAGTTATTTTGTCATTATCATCGGCAAGAAAAAGTACTGATTACACCCTTTTAGATTTCTAAAAGCAATGTGGTTGATGATATGGTTGAATCGAATAACATCCTGTACAAGGAAAATGAGCATCCAGATCATGTGGTAGTCATTAAATATGTACCATATGTGGGCGACAGCAAACGTGCTATGGACGAATACACTTCCGAAATAATGATGGGTGGTCAAAATACAATGGTCATTCACAATACCTGCGAAGATTCCCTACTCGCCTCTCCATTAATATTAGATATGGTAATTCTCGGAGAAATTTGTTCTAGGATATCCATCAGGAGCAACCAGAAAGAAGATGCCTCATGGATTCCCTTCAAACCTGTCCTTTCCCTCTTGAGCTATTGGTGCAAAGCTCCACTAGTACCTAAGGGAACACAAGTTGTTAACTCGTTATTTCGCCAAAAGGCGGCCATAGAGAACATCCTTCGTGGCTGTATTGGCTTGCCACCAATATCACACTTGAATTTGGAGCAAAGAGTAAGTGCGAGATCTCATTGTCATCATAAAATCTACAGTGTTTTGTCCCATTTTTAAATTCTCCATATTAACTTCACTTGCCAGTGGGTCGGTCGGTCGGTCGTCGGTCGTCTGTCTTGGAATCTCGCAAGGCCCTTATACATTTTTTAAATATCTATACTGGCATCAGATATTCGTCGCCCTTTGTGGACTGTGTGGGGTGTGTGCTGCGCAGTCGGCTGCGCTGCATGGTTTTGGTGGTAGAGAGAGAGAGAAATCTTAGCTCACGCACAAATGAACCCAGCAAATGAAACGAGACATAAATGTTTTATGCTTAATTCAACTTACATTTTTATTTACTGAATTTTATTTTTATTGATGTCGTTTTTTGTTGTCGATATCAACTTACAGATAGAACAACAAGTTTTCACAATATTCTGTCATTTCGCGTTTTCATAAATTAGTTCAGAGCAGTCAAAGAGTTCTCAAGATAAATGCTCGTGTTTCTTATTTGCTCAGAGTATGAGCGTGCTCTAAGTGCTCAGAATAAAATGATCTGAACATTTTCAATTTTAACATCTGATGTCAAATGTCTGTTTTGATGATTTTCTCCTACAATAAAAAAAATGGCCCAGGATCGAGGGGCTCCCATATCAATTTCTGCGATTAGAGAATTTAGATGAAAAATTTTATGGGTTGTTTTTTTTCCCTTGCAAATAAAATTTATCGTTTAAAACAAGTAACAAGCTACTTGATGACTTCAAATATGTGCCACAACCGAATAGGCATTAATCATTTACAGATGAAAACAAGTTTTTAATTACTTTTACTTAACTTGACGTAACCACTTGGTGTTTTTTAACTTCTTTGAGGTCGTTTTTAACCAACTTTCATACTTCCTAGAGAGCTGATATTGAAATTGTGGGCCATTTCTGATATGCCGTGTTAGGGATGTCGACGGTGGGCATGTGAAAGCTGCGAAGTCTTTTTTTTAGCCAACTTTATTTATGAATTAAGATTTATAATGCTAGCATAATAAGACTACCACATCGATTTTAAAAATGGGGTCTCCGGTTTACGACAAGATCTAAAGGTATAAATTGTTAGACAGCTTCCGTACTTAATAGCACTTTTATTACTTTTTATTAGCTTTAACTCAAAATATTTTATTTATATCTCTACCACGCACTTGCACTTCATGATAATGCACCTCTTCGCATTATCTTTTTTCTACAATTATGGCTTTCTACATTAGATTTACTTATATTATTTATGATTTTCATTTCAATTGAGATTTTATGTATTCAACCCTCTAATTTCTATGCTCACTAGCTGCTTGCTTACTAAAAACGTTCATTTTCCTGTCATTCATTCCTGTCAGCAAATTTTTTTCGACTTTGATGTCTTTTTTTAACTACCTTTCGCACGACCTATTGAGCTGAAATTTTCTGATGCGTGGAAATTAGGTTAATCTTTAAAATAACCTAAGTTTTTCGACTTATTTGAGGTCCACCTTTAACACGATCTAGAGAACTGAAATTGCAGATCAGTGTCATAGGCCATTTCTAATATCTGGGGTTTGACACGTGTCGCAAGTCGCATGTGGCGTGTGTGATTCGTATAAAGTGGGTTCATCTTTGAAATAGGTCCCACACTCTTTTACCTACCTTGCAGACGTCCTAGAAAGTTGAAATTTTGTGATTAGCTTTGGGTGTTTCTGAAATCCTGCGTGTGAAGTGGGTTAATCTTTGAAATAGACTCCCAACTCACAAACCGATAATTTGGCAATCCTATGAGGATGTGGTGCGTGTCTATGTATACAAAAAAGTTTGTACCCGAAAAATGTTTTTTTTTACTCATGTGATATAAGTATAAGTAAGATATAAGTATAGGAAATGAATATTATAACTTAATACAAGCAAGTTATAATATTCATTTCCTATACTTATATCATAATCATAATAATTAATAATTTGGTAAAATAAAACAAAAAATATATATATTTTCTTGCTTGTGGCACTGCTAATAAGATGGTAAACTTAAATTATTCACTTTTTTCACAACGCAGTTCAACTTCACGGAAATTGAGTGCGAACAACCTTCCAAAAAATTTAAAACTACAGACGGTAAACAACTTTCAGCAGCCAACGGTAATACATCGGAAGTACAAAATGGCCACATCAGTGGCGTGACAAATGGATTAAACTAAAATTTAGGCTGACCAGGAATTAAGTTATTTATTTATTATTTTTATTGAAAATATAATACGTACATCTATATTTTTAAACGCAAAATAAAAGCTAAGTTCGCTAACTTGCCGAACAATTTCTGAAAATATGTTGATGTTCACGTACAATTGAGGAGGAAGGAAAAATGCAACAAATAATCAACAAATAAGTTGCACCTACTACAATATAATGCCGAAAAAGTCGAAAAATAATAATAATAAATAAACAAAACACAAGCAACGTTGAAATAAAGTATTACAATGTATTAACAATTATTTTTGATAAAAAATACTACATGAAGGAATAGCTTTATATATATATATATATGCGCGATTCAATATATAATTTTAAAAAGTAAATTTTTAAATGTAAAACCAAATTTATACTCTTAAATTTTAATTAAAACAGAAAAAATTAAAACTAAATTTATTCGGAACAAACAATTAAAAAACAAGACCTATTTTTGTTGTGCTTATTTTTATTAAATATTCGCTTTGATGATCTATATATACAGTATAGACTGCCTTATCTAGTTGAACCAGACGTCTTAACAGGTGGCTGTAATTATCTCTGACGAAAACGGCTCAATGATTTAAGAATTTTCTCATGGAACGTACGCTCACTGTATAGAGCTCGAGCTGCGCAGCAGCTGGCCGATAACCTGTCTAAATATAAGGCTGACATAACAGCAATCCAGGAGATGCGTTGGACGGGGAATGGTGTCTTACAAAAATCAGAATATGAAATATATTACAGCTGTCATGTAAGGCATGTACTGTTGTGCACGTATATTTTTTTTTACACAAATGGAAGGGAACTATAATTTAATGCCGCATCCGTAGAGATCGCGAGAGGTGTTACACCGTGAAAAAAACTTTTTGGTGTTACTGGGATTCCAACCACGAAACTCCTGATCAGCAGCAGCAGGTGGGTCTTTTCCGTGGGTACTTTAGTGGTCTTCAGGTCTAGGTGGGTCTCGAGTGGGTTATTGATTGGCTTTTGGGGTAGTTTTGAGGGCTTCTTGAGATTATGTTAAGGGAGTATTGAAGGGGTTACTTCAGGAGGTACTTTGAGGGTAATTTGAGGGGAGTCTTTAGATGTTCTTTTGTGGGGGCTTGAGAGGGTCCTAAATGGGGTCGTAACGTCTTGAGAGAGTTTTGAGTAGATCTTCAGAGGGCATTGAGAGAGTCTTAAGGAGTTATTGAGGAGATCTTAGGGGCGGTTAACGGGTGTCAATAGGTGTTCTTGCGGTGGTTTCAATGGGTCGTGACGAGGGTTTTGCGGGAATCTTGAATGGGGCTTACGAAGTTTTAAGAGGGTCTTGAGTCTTAAGAGGGATGGTGGTCTTGATGGAGTCTTCAGGGAGTCTTAAGGGTAGTTTGAGGGGAGTCTTGAGATGGTCTTTTGTGGGGTTTTATGTGGTTTAAGGAGGGCTTGAAAGGGTTCTGAGAGGGTCGTGAGTGGAGTCTTAAGGGGGTCTTGGGGGCTCTTTAAGTTGTCTTGAGGGGTATCGAGGTGGTCTTGAGAGGTTCTTGAGAGGGTCATGAGATGAGTCTTCAAGGGATGTTAAGAAAGTTTTGAGGAGGTCTTAAGATGGTCTTAAGGGGATATTAAGAGGGTCGTGTGTTAAATCTTGAGGGTTTTTTTATTTATTTATTAAAAAAAAACTTAAAAACTAAAATTTACACGAAATTATATTATATTAGAAATTGATTATCTAAATAGATCATTTATCAGTTTCTTAAACGCTAATTTTGACATGGAAAAATCAATTAGATTGCAAATGAAGTTGAAAGCAACAGAACATTTAACAATCGGATCAATCAACAAAAAGTTCCTGTTGCAATGGGTACTGTAAAAAAGGTCCCTAGAGTTATTAAAAAAAAACTAAATCCAAGAAAACATTATTTGGTTTTGAAATATGGTTGATTTGCTTCAGCGATAGACCCATTAGCCCATTAACAAAAATTATTTCATCGACTGTAGTGATGTTGAATAGTAACAAAAGCTTGTCTTCGTCAATCCAGCGCCAAGAGATTTTAGGTAAATTAAAATCATCCAATACACATAAATGTTGATGTTCGGATAATCCGGAAGAGAGACTGTCAATACTTCGAACAAATTCTTCGTAATCCACTCTAAGACAGCGAGGAGGTATGTAGCAGACGCAGATGATGAGAGAATTAGTGAAAGCTGAATTTTTAGGTGGTCTTGAGAGTGAGGTGGTCTTAGGGGAACCATAAGGGGGTTTAAGGGAGTATTGATGGGGGGAAGTTACGTGGTCTTTACGAGGTCTTAAGGTGATCTTGAGGTAGTCTTGAGGGGGGTCCGAGGAAGTTTTGTGAGGAACTTTAGTGGGGTCATGAGGAGGTTTTTAGGTGGTCTTAAGTAGAGTGTTAAGATGGTTTTATGGGGGTCTTAAGAGGATTTAAAAGAGGACGAGTGGATTTGAGGGGGTCTTGAATGTGGCCTTAACAGGGTTTTGAGAAGTTCTTGAGGGAATCTTGTGCAGTGTCTTGAGGGGGTTCTTAGGTGGTTTTGAGTAGGTTTTTAAGAGGGGTTTGTAGGGGTCTTAAGGGAATCTTGAGTAGGGTCTTGAGGGGTCGTGGAGTGTTCTCGAGGGGTTTTGTGAGAATCTTTAGAGGTGTCTTAGGAGATCTTTATGAAGTCTTGAGGGGTTTTTTTGGTGGTCTCAAGGGGATTTTGGGAGTGTCTTTAGTAGTGTCGTGGGGTGGTCTCGAGGGGTTTTGTAAGAATCTTTAGAGGTGTCTTGAGAGATTTTTACGAGGTCTTGAGAGGTTTTTGAGAGGGTCGTGAGTGGAGCCTTGAGGATGTCTTAAGAAGGTTTTGAGGGGATTTTTAGAGGGTCGTGAGTGGAGTATTAAGGGGGGCTTTAGGTGGTCTTGAGGGTGTTTTGATGGGGTTTTAAATGTTGTTTTAGGGGGTGTTGAGGGAATATTAATGGGGGTAGTGAAGTGGCCTTAACGGGGTCTCGAGGTGATACTGAGAGAGTCTAGGTAGTCTTCAGGGGGTTCCCGAGCCGTTTTTGTGAGGATCTCTTATGGGGTCTTGAGGACGTCCTTAGGTGGTCTTGGATGGATTTTGAGAGTCTTGAGGGTGTCTTCAGAAGGTTTTTAGGGTGTTTTGGGGTGGTCTTGAGGGGATTTTCAGAGGGTTGCGAGTGGTGTCTTAAGGGGTATTTGAGGTGTTCTAAAGTTGGGTCTTGTGAGTGGTCCTAAGGGGGTCCTAAGTTGGTTTTTAAGAGGGTATTGAGGAAATATTGATGGGGGTCGTAATGTGGTCTTGAGGGTATTTGGGGGTCCTTTCGTGGTCTTTTGAGGGTATTTTGGGGGACTTGAGGGTGTCTCCATATAACTATCCATCTGAATAATATTGAAATTTTATATACATATTTCATTAAAAACTAAAAAGTATAAAATAATATTATATAAGAAACTTTTTTTTTAAAAAAATGCTTTTATTGAAGCATGAATAGCCCCCTAAAAGAAAAGAAAATACATACGTGGGTAGATCTGATTTTTGGCTTAAAAAAATCACACAATTTAAAAGAACCGTTTTTTAAACCACAAATATTACAGATTTCCATTAAAAACATTCCAGCAATTTTCATTTATTTTATAACAGTTCTAGTTGCTTCAGATCTACCACCTATTTTATTTTCTTCCTTTTAGGGGGCTAGTTATGTTTCAATAGAAGCCTTTTTTAAAAAAGTGTTTTTATATAATTTTATTTATTCTTAGTAAACAAAAATATTGTATAAATAGTAGTGAAAAAATAAAGTGAGTGTTAGTTACCATTTCAAGAATCTTATTTGTATTTTATTTAAAGTGCAACACCAAATGGTCCTTCGATTAAAAATTACCAGAAAAAGTAACAATATTGAGAAAGCTGTAAATAACTTCCAAGATGTCGTTATCCAGTTGGAAGAGGTTATAGGTAACCTTACAAAGCTGGGATTAAAGAAGCGTAACCCGGAAACGCTAGCAAAGCAACACAACAAGGCAAAGAGCCTTTGGACTTCATCAAGGAAACTTACGCCGCCATTATGGACCTAACCGTATCAACCGGTACACATGTACACAATGCCACACCCATCCCAGACAACCGAAGCACTGCTACGTGCTACAGCAAGACTCACACTTGACCTCGAGTCCGCCTCAGGATCTGGCATCAAAATCCCGGAAGTTTAGCTCCTGGATCTTAGTTGGCGGAAAGTTGTCGTCGTCGCCGGGGAGGTATGCCGACGTGAGTATAGTAGTATAGTAGAGACATCATGAAGTATCGTGAATTCAAGGAGCAGTTCAAGTCATTGGTTCTTAAAATTCAATCCTTAACTATTGATCGTTTTGCTTTGCTCAAATCCAAGCTGGCTGGGAAGGTGTTGAAGGCAATTAGTGATCTAGACCAGACTGGGAACATTAATCAAGTAGCCTGGTCACTTTTAGATCGAACGTTTTACAACCCAAGGCACCTAGAAAAGTGGAATTAGAAGCCACCTTGGAATCTAAAACCAGGCTTCCTACCTTAGACGAAATAGAAGATTTCTTGTTCAAAAAACACCAACTCCATCTAACTCAAGACGATAGTCGTAAATTTATGCAACCGCATCAAAAGTAGCCAAGAAAGATTCCAGTGTTCCGCATACCAAAGTATATGCCACCGTCCAGCCGTGCCAAATCTTGATCTGCACCGAGCAGCATACAAACAAACAAAGTTCCTGAGCTCCCAAAATCGCGTAATATTATTATGTGATCATATATTTTATCATATCATATATTTCCATCCATCAAACCAGTTCGATCCAGACTGAGACCCCATGTCAACAGACAGTTTATCTGGCTCGCCTTGCGCATGAGAGGTATACCCGATAAACTAATAGCTATTATTAAAGCAACCTATGATGGCTCTAAGTCCCTTCAAAGTAAGGTTGGCGTGAGGCCAATTACCTCGCCCGTAAAAAACCATAT
The DNA here is from genome assembly GCA_947095585.1 of Nephrocerus scutellatus. Classification (NCBI taxonomy): domain Eukaryota; kingdom Metazoa; phylum Arthropoda; class Insecta; order Diptera; family Pipunculidae; genus Nephrocerus; species Nephrocerus scutellatus. The sequence goes on from OX352762.1 coordinate 37,583,378, forward strand.
TACGGAACCCAAAATCAGCCTCGGATACACTGATGAACGAAGACGACCACGGCAACGAAAACGGCTAAACTATTTAAGAATTTTCTCATGGAACGTACGTTCACTGTATAGAGCTCGAGCTGCACAACAGCTAGCCGATACCCTGTCCAAATATAATGCTGACATCACAGCAATTCAGGAGATGCGGTGGACTGGGAATGGTGTCTTACAAAAATTCAGAATATGACATATATTACAGCTGTCATGCAAGACATCATGTGCTAGGGGTAAGGTTTCTAGTCAGCAAAAGAATGAAACCTACCGTTATCGGCTTTAAAGCAGTAAATTAACGACTATGCACCCTTGGCGTGCGGGCAGATTTAAAAACATAAGCCTCATAAACGCTCACGAACCTACAGATGATTCCCCAGATGATGAAAAAGAAGAATTCTTTGAATCAGTCGAACGGGAACTCCATGCCTGTCCTCAGCATGACGTGAAAATCATTATGGGGGATATGAATGCCAAAATAGGTAGGGAGCCAGTATTCAGGCAGTACATTGGCACCCATAGCTTACACGAGAACACTAATGACAATAAACAACGAGTCATAGAGAAGGCAGCAAGCAATAATTTAGTCGTTGTGAGTACAAGATTTGCGCGTAAAAATATCCACAAAGCCACCTGGGTATCTCCTGAAGGAGGCACTCGCAACCAGATAGACCACGTGTTGATAGACCGCCGCCACAACCCGAACCTGATGACGGTACGAACGTACCGAGATGCCAACGTCGACTCGGGCCACTATCTTGTTGGTATGGTACTCCGAGCGCGGATTGCATCATAAAGAAAGACAGCATCCGCGAATCAGATTCGAGTCAACATGGCTACCCTTCGCAACGAAGAGACCAGAAACAACTACGGTCAAGCGATAGGACTCGCTCTAAATGCAGGAACAGTAAGTCGTGGGGCTGGGTTGCCGGGTGTAGAAGAGAAATGGACACGCCTTAAGAATACTGTCATTAGTACTGCTGACTCCATCTTAGGCAGTAGTCGTAGAGATCGGAACGACTGGTTCGATGACGAATGTAAGCTAGCGACTGAACGTAAGAATGTTGCGTACCGAGCAATGCAACAATCTCATAGAACGCGGGCACGCGAAGATGAATACAAAGAGCTTAGAAGATATGAAAAAACAGTTCACCGGCGAAAGAAAGCAGCGAGGGAGAAGAATCTCGTCCCTGAACTAGAATAGTATAGATAGCGAGGACCACACCAGGCGCGGAAGTTCTACCAAAGAGTCCGCGGTATGACGCAATATATACCGCGTTGCACATACTGCAAAGACAAAGAGGGTAATTTTATCGCCGATCTCAAAGGCATATTAGAGCGATGTGAAGAGCACTTTCATGAGTTGCTTAATGGCCAGCTAACTGAAGAATTGGAGGCTCCACCAATGACCAAAGACCACACTATGCTGCCGCCACCAAGCATAGAAGAAGTTAGCAGAGCGATAAATCGGCTCAAAAATAATAAGGCCCCGGGATCTGATGGCATCCCAGCGGAGCTAATTAAAACAGGAGGCCACGCAATACACCAAGCAATTCATGAACTAATAGTGCAAGTATGGGAGGAAGAAGCGATGCCAGAAGACTGGCGAAGAGGGATCCCGTGCCGCATACATAAAAAAGGAGATATCACAACCTGTAGCAATTATCATGGTATAAAGTTGTGAGTACCGCGTATAAGATTTTCTCCCCTATTCTTCAAGGCAGGATAGCCCCATACGCTGAAGGGATCTGTTTAAGAACAGAAATTTGTTTGTGCATGTTGGATTCATTTTCATAATAAAATTCATAATGCAAATTCATTAGGCATGCGAATGAACCCACCATGCACGAAGCCAAAGTTCCGAATTCCGGCTAAGCGAAACATGATCCCAGTGTTATTACAGCTCTCCTTGAACTCAAAGTGAAAACAAACAGGTGCAGCAATGGGAATATGTTTCGCTTATCAGCAATTCGTACCCTATCATTCATTGAGCACCAATGTTTTAAAGTTGTCAATTTGCAACTTAGCATATTTTTTTGTCTCAGTCACTGCGTGTATAAACTGACTGCATATTGTTGCAGTATTTTTTATTTTTTTGGTATTAATGCGAATTAGACAATAATTTACCTGTAGTATCATTTTGTATTTGTTGTACTTGGCATTAATGCTAATAAGGCAATAATCCGTTTTTCTATCATTCTGTATGTTGGTATTTCTTAGGGAATAATAAATCATTACTTTTTTATCATCCAAGAGGCTGTCGGTAATTTTTATTTGGTTAGCTAACCCCCAAGGTGGTGGACTATAGGACTTATACTAAGATATATCGGTACAAGAACCGTTTATAACCTCAACAGTAGTCAAGGAACATGCACCTATGCAACTACCTCGGTGGAACAAAAGAACAAAAGAGAACAGTTGGTGACCCCGACGTGATCCCAGCATTCGCTTCCCCACACCAGTGGTAAGAGGTGACTGCTGAGCGATCACAATTTAGGAACCGATAAGCGTTTGAACACTGGTAAAGTACTCGTCGCGTTAAAAACATACTACGGTACTAGAGGCGTGTACTATACACTGGTACCTACGACAACTGCATAAGAAAAGACACGATTATTTTACTCATGAGGTATACGACACTGTATTAGAAAACTACACAAAATTCAAAGGGCATTTTGAGGAAAGGATAGTCGTGCTATTGAAGATAAAGCCAACAGTGGAAGGGGTAATTACAAGAAATCCAGAGCAACAAGGGCCGCAACAATCCGATGCCGCAAACAAATATACCGTCACAATGACGACTCAGTCAACAGATGAGATCAACAGATTCATAAGGCGACACAACGCCACAGTGGTGTCGTTACGTAGACTTTTCAAAGGGCATTTTGAGGAAAGGATAGTCGTGCTATTGAAGATAAAGCCAACAGTGGAAGGGGTAATTACAAGAAATCCAGAGCAACAAGGGCCGCAACAATCCGATGCCGCAAACAAATATACCGTCACAATGACGACTCAGTCAACAGATGAGATCAACAGATTCATAAGGCGACACAACGCCACAGTGGTGTCGTTACGTAGACTTTTATTTAAATCCAGATCTACAGCATACAAAGTCACATTGGGAATATAAGTTGAGAGCCATCGAACAATACTGGGCTCAACTCGAGGAACTTCATAAATCAATTTATGAGCTAAGTGATGACCACGTAGCTAACGGCTACGATGAAGAAGAACATTTAAACTTGGCTGAAGAAGTTGAAAGGGTTATTACAGCCTTAATTGCAAGACTGCAGGAATGTGCTCCTTGGACAGGCACAACAGCGTTACGTTACCACTTCCAAAAATCGAATTGTCAAAGTTTGATGGGGATTATTCCAAATGGCAACAATTCCACGATCTTTTTCAACAAATGGTCCACATGCAACCAATGGCAAATTGCCAAAAAATGTGGTATCTAAAAACAAATCTAACTGGAGAAGCAGAAAGGCTAATCAGACATTATTCAACGTCTGACAGCAATTATGCCGCGGCCTGGAAAATCTTAGAAGATCGTTACGCTAATCCAAGACTGTTGGTTTCCGCGCTTATAAGTAAATTACTCACTCAACCAAGTACTGCTGCAGAGAAAATTTCACCCAACGCCATTAGAAATCTTCACGACGTTACTAAGGAGTGTCTCATGGGATTAGAAAATCTCGGTGTATCCACCAAGGAATGGGATCCAATATTACCCCCCTAATTGACTAAAAAATTAGACACAGATACGCACACCATATATGAGCAGTCACTCGAAAATCCAAAAGAACTTCAAACAACAAAGCAAGTGATGAGAAACGGTTTCAATCTCTAAAAGCTCTGGGCAAGGATCAGCACATTGAGGATCGACGAAGACTCCACCCTTTAAGGACATTAGTTGTGGCTGAGTTCATCTGCATGCTTGGTTTGCAAGGGAAATCACGCACTTTACGCTTTCAAGGAATTTTTAGATAAAACCCCCGCACATCGACTAAATGTGCTCAAAAAATTTAACCTCTGCATAAATTGCATGAAGGAATGACATCGAGCAACAACTTGCCCCAGACGATCATGCACCAAATGCTCCAAAAAACACAATACTTTAGTGCATTTTGAAGCCGTGAATTCAAGGCAACAAATCAATATACCATCTTTACAATTCAAAGGAATCAACCCGACTAGAACAACAGGCCCATCTTCAATGGAAAATAAGACGCAGGGACACGATCAAGCTCTATCACTTAGCACCGTTAGTCAACAACGTCTAGGATATATTTTGTTGGCGACGGCTCGGGTCAAATTAGAATCCCACAATGGTGAATTCATCGAATGCAGAGCGCTACTAGATTCAGGCTCTCAAGTAAATTTTATTACGGAGAGTCTCGTTAAAAAGTTAAAGATTCCAGCAAGGCATAATTCTTTGTGCATCCAGGGAATCGGTCATGTCACTAAAAACGCACATAAGAGAGTGAATGTACATGTGCAATCCAAGCTGAATGGGTTCTCAACTAGAATTGAAGCGTCGGTCCTGCCAAAATTACTTTCCCCTCAACCAACACAATCAATAGACATCTCACAATGGAACATTCCAAAGAATATAAAATTAGCTGATCGAAATTTCAACTGTACGGATCATATCGACCTACTCATAGGCGCAGGACTGTATCATGAACTTCTGTCTGTTGGACAAATAAGATCCAATGTCGAGATGCCCACTTTTCAAAACACGGTATTCTGGTGGATGGCAACAGGGAGAATTGGACAACTTCCAAATTCATCAATTACTTGCGGTATGTGCATCGAAGACGAAAATCTGAACAAACTAATTGAAAAAATTGGACAACTGAAGAACCAAAGGAACCACAAGGAGCTCTTACAACAGCAGAAAGGTGGTGTGAAAAGAGCTTTGTACAGACATTTCATCGGGATATCAATGGTGCAAAATGCCACATCCATCCCAGACAACCAAAGCACTGCTACGTGCTATAGCAAGACTCACACTTGACCTCGAGTCTGCCTCAGGATCACGTACTGGCATGAAAATCCCGGAAGTAAGTTTACGTGAGTATAGTAGAGACATCATGAAGTATCGTGAATTCAAGGAGCAGTTCAATTCATTGGTTCTTAAAAGTCAATCCTTAACTATTGATCGTTTTGCTTTGCTCAAATCCAATCTGGCTGGGAAGGTGTTGAAGGCAATTCGTGATCTAGACCAGACTGGGAACATTTATCAAGTAGCCTGGTCACATTTAGATCGAACGTTTTACAACCCAAGGCACCTAGAAAAAGTGGAATTAGAAGCTTTAAAAGCTCTACCCCAAAGCCTAACGATCCCAGCGGATGCGGAATCAATCATCAACTATATGCACTACACTAAAGGATGGGTCTCTAATTTGAAAAAAAAAATAAGGTAAATGAAGAACAAATTAGAAACATTACGGCTATCCATCCTCAACCCAGTTCGATCCAGACTGAGCCCCCATGTCAACAGACAGTTTATCTGGCTCGCCTTGCGCATGAGAGTTATTCCCGATAAACTAATAGCTATTATTAAAGCAACCTATGATGGCTCTAAGTCCCTTCAAAGTAAGGTTGGCGCGAGGCCAATAACCTCGCCCGTTAAAAACCATATTACGGAACCCAAAATCAGCCTCGGATACACTGATCAACGAAGACGACCACGGCAACGAAAACGGGTAAACTATTTAAGAATTTTCTCATGGAACGTACGTTCACTGTATAGAGCTCGAGCTGCACAACAGCTAGCCGATAACCTATCGAAATATAATGCTAACATAACAGCAATTCAGGAGATGCGGTGGACTGGGAATGGTGTCTTACAAAAATTAGAATATGACATATATTACAGCTGTCATGCAAGACATCATGTGATAGGGGTAAGGTTTCTAGTCAGCAAAAGAATGAAACCTACCGTTATCGGCTTTAAAGCAGTTAATTAACGACTATGCACCCTTGGCGTGCGGGCAGATTTAAAAACATAAGCCTCATAAACGTTCACGCACCTACAGGGATTCCCCAGATGATGAAAAAGAAGAATTCTTTGAATCAGTCGAACGGGAACTCCATGCCTGTCCTCAGCATGACGTAAAAATCATTCTGGGGGATATGAATGCCAAAATAGATAGGGAGCTAGTATTCAGGCAGTACATTGGCACCCATAGCTTACACGAGAACACTAATGACAATAAACAACGAGTCATAGGGATGGCAGCAAGCAATAATTTGGTCGTTGTGAGTACAAGATTTGCGCGTTAAAATATCCACAAAGCCACCTGGGTATCTCCTGAAGGAGGCACTCGCAACCAGATAGACCACGTGTTGATAGACCGCCGCCACAACCCGAACCTGATGACGGTACGAACGTACCGAGATGCCAACGTCGACTCGGGCCACTATCTTGTTGGTATGGTACTCCGAGCGCGGATTGCATCATAAAGAAAGACAGCATCCGCGAATCAGATTCGAGTCAACATGGCTACCCTTCGCAACGAAGAGACCAGAAACAACTACGGTCAAGCGATAGGACTCGCTCTAAATGCAGGAACAGTAAGTCGTGGGGCTGGGTTGCCGGGTGTAGAAGAGAAATGGACACGCCTTAAGAATACTGTCATTAGTACTGCTGACTCCATCTTAGGCAGTAGTCGTAGAGATCGGAACGACTGGTTCGATGACGAATGTAAGCTAGCGACTGAACGTAAGAATGTTGCGTACCGAGCAATGCAACAATCTCATAGAACGCGGGCACGCGAAGATGAATACAAAGAGCTTAGAAGATATGAAAAAACAGTTCACCGGCGAAAGAAAGCAGCGTGGGAGAAGAATCTCGTCCCTGAACTAGAATAGTATAGATAGCGAGGACCACACCAGGCGCGGAAGTTCTACCAAAGAGTCCGCGGTATGACGCAATATATACCGCGTTGCACATACTGCAAAGACAAAGAGGGTAATTTTATCGCCGATCTCAAAGGCATATTAGAGCGATGGGAAGAGCACTTTCATGAGTTGCTTAATGGCCAGCTAACTGAAGAATTGGAGGCTCCACCAATGACCAAAGACCACACTATGCTGCCGCCACCAAGCATAGAAGAAGTTAGCAGAGCGATAAATCGGCTCAAAAATAATAAGGCCCCGGGATCTGATGGCATCCCAGCGGAGCTAATTAAAACAGGAGGCCACGCAATACACCAAGCAATTCATGAACTAATAGTGCAAGTATGGGAGGAAGAAGCGATGCCAGAAGACTGGCGAAGAGGGATCCCGTGCCGCATACATAAAAATGGAGATATCACAACCTGCAGCAATTATCGTGGTATAAAGTTGTGAGTACCGCGTATAAGATTTTCTCCCCTATTCTTCAAGGCAGGATAGCCCCATACGCTAAAGGGATCTGTTTAAGAACAGAAATGTGGTTGTGCATGTTGGATTCATTTTCATAATAAAATTCATAATGCAAATTCATTAGGCATGCGAATGAACCCACCATGCACGAAGCCAAAGTTCCGAATTCCGGCTAAGCGAAACATGATCCCAGTGTTATTACAGCTCTCCTTGAACTCAAAGTGAAAACAAACAGGTGCAGCAATGGGAATATGTTTCGCTTATCAGCAATTCGTACCCTATCATTCATTGAGCACCAATGTTTTAAAGTTGTCAATTTGCAACTTAGCATATTTTTTTGTCTCAGTCACTGCGTGTATAAACTGACTGTATATTGTTGCAGTATTTTTTATTTTTTTGGTATTAATGCGAATTAGACAATAATTTACCTGTAGTATCATTTTGTATTTGTTGTACTTGGCATTAATGCTAATAAGGCAATAATCCGTTTTTCTATCATTCTGTATGTTGGTATTTCTTAGGGAATAATAAATCATTACTTTTTTATCATCCAAGAGGCTGTCGGTAATTTTTATTTGGTTAGCTAACCCCCAAGGTGGTGGACTATAGGACTTATACTAAGATATATCGGTACAAGAACCGTTTATAACCTCAACAGTAGTCAAGGAACATGCACCTATGCAACTACCTCGGTGGAACAAAAGAACAAAAGAGAACAGTTGGTGACCCCGACGTGATCCCAGCATTCGCTTCCCCACACCAGTGGTAAGAGGTGACTGCTGAGCGATCACAATTTAGGAACCGATAAGCGTTTGAACACTGGTAAAGTACTCGTCGCGTTAAAAACATACTACGGTACTAGAGGCGTGTACTATACACTGGTACCTACGACAACTGCATAAGAAAAGACACGATTATTTTACTCATGAGGTATACGACACTGTATTAGAAAACTACACAAAATTCAAAGGGCATTTTGAGGAAAGGATAGTCGTGCTATTGAAGATAAAGCCAACAGTGGAAGGGGTAATTACAAGAAATCCAGAGCAACAAGGGCCGCAACAATCCGATGCCGCAAACAAATATACCGTCACAATGACGACTCAGTCAACAGATGAGATCAACAGATTCATAAGGCGACACAACGCCACAGTGGTGTCGTTACGTAGACTTTTCAAAGGGCATTTTGAGGAAAGGATAGTCGTGCTATTGAAGATAAAGCCAACAGTGGAAGGGGTAATTACAAGAAATCCAGAGCAACAAGGGCCGCAACAATCCGATGCCGCAAACAAATATACCGTCACAATGACGACTCAGTCAACAGATGAGATCAACAGATTCATAAGGCGACACAACGCCACAGTGGTGTCGTTACGTAGACTTTTATTTAAATCCAGATCTACAGCATACAAAGTCACATTGGGAATATAAGTTGAGAGCCATCGAACAATACTGGGCTCAACTCGAGGAACTTCATAAATCAATTTATGAGCTAATTGATGACCACGTAGCTAACGGCTACGATGAAGAAGAACATTTAAACTTGGCTGAAGAAGTTGAAAGGGTTATTACAGCCTTAATTGCAAGACTGCAGGAATGTGCTCCTTGGACAGGTACAACAGCGTTACGTTACCACTTCCAAAAATCGAATTGTCAAAGTTTGATGGGGATTATTCCAAATGGCAACAATTCCACGATCTTTTTCAGCAAATGGTCCACATGCAACCAATGGCAAATTGCCAAAAAATGTGGTATCTAAAAACAAATCTAACTGGAGAGGCAGAAAGGCTAATCAGACATTATTCAACGTCTGACAGCAATTATGCCGCGGCCTGGAAAATCTTAGAAGATCGTTACGCTAATCCGAGACTGTTGGTTTCCGCGCTTATAAGTAAATTACTCACTCAACCAAGTACTGCTGCAGAGAAAATTTCACCCAACGCCATTAGAAATCTTCACGACGTTACTAAGGAGTGTCTCATGGGATTAGAAAATCTCGGTGTATCCACCAAGGAATGGGATCCAATATTACCCCCCTAATTGACTAAAAAATTAGACACAGATACGCACACCATATATGAGCAGTCACTCGAAAATCCAAAAGAACTTCAAACAACAAAGCAAGTGATGAGAAACGGTTTCAATCTCTAAAAGCTCTGGGCAAGGATCAGCACATTGAGGATCGACGAAGACTCCACCCTTTAAGGACATTAGTTGTGGCTGAGTTCATCTGCATGCTTGGTTTGCAAGGGAAATCACGCACTTTGCGCTTTCAAGGAATTTTTGGATAAAACCCCCGCACATCGACTAAATGTGCTCAAAAAATTTAACCTCTGCATAAATTGCATGAAGGAATGACATCGAGCAACAACTTGCCCCAGACGATCATGCACCAAATGCTCCAAAAAACACAATACTTTAGTGCATTTTGAAGCCGTGAATTCAAGGCAACAAATCAATATACCATCTTTACAATTCAAAGGAATCAACCCGACTAGAACAACAGGCCCATCTTCAATGGAAAATAAGACGCAGGGACACGATCAAGCTCTATCACTTAGCACCGTTAGTCAACAACGTCTAGGATATATTTTGTTGGCGACGGCTCGGGTCAAATTAGAATCCCACAATGGTGAACTCATCGAATGCAGAGCGCTACTAGATTCAGGCTCTCAAGTAAATTTTATTACGGAGAGTCTCGTTAAAAAGTTAAAGATTCCAGCAAGGCATAATTCTTTGTGCATCCAGGGAATCGGTCATGTCACTAAAAACGCACATAAGAGAGTGAATGTACATGTGCAATCCAAGCTGAATGGGTTCTCAACTAGAATTGAAGCGTCGGTCCTGCCAAAATTACTTTCCCCTCAACCAACACAATCAATAGACATCTCACAATGGAACATTCCAAAGAATATAAAATTAGCTGATTGAAATTTCAACTGTACGGATCATATCGACCTACTCATAGGCGCAGGACTGTATCATGAACTTCTGTCTGTTGGACAAATAAGATCCAATGTCGAGATGCCCACTTTTCAAAACACGGTATTCTGGTGGATGGCAACAGGGAGAATTGGACAACTTCCAAATTCATCAATTACTTGCGGTATGTGCATCAAAGACGAAAATCTGAACAAACTAATTGAAAAAATTGGACAACTGAAGAACCAAAGGAACCACAAGGAGCTCTTACAACAGCAGAAAGGTGGTGTGAAAAGAGCTTTGTACAGACATTTCATCGGGATATCAATGGTGCAAAATGCCACATCCATCCCAGACAACCAAAGCACTGCTACGTGCTATAGCAAGACTCACACTTGACCTCGAGTCCGCCTCAGGATCACGTACTGGCATGAAAATCCCGGAAGTAAGTTTACGTGAGTATAGTAGAGACATCATGAAGTATCGTGAATTCAAGGAGCAGTTCAATTCATTGGTTCTTAAAAGTCAATCCTTAACTATTGATCGTTTTGCTTTGCTCAAATCCAATCTGGCTGGGAAGGTGTTGAAGGCAATTCGTGATCTAGACCAGACTGGGAACATTTATCAAGTAGCCTGGTCACATTTAGATCGAACGTTTTACAACCCAAGGCACCTAGAAAAAGTGGAATTAGAAGCTTTAAAAGCTCTACCCCAAAGCCTAACGATCCCAGCGGATGCGGAATCAATCATCAACTATATGCACTACACTAAAGGATGGGTCTCTAATTTGAAAAAAAAAAAATAAGGTAAATGAAGAACAAATTAGAAACATTACGGCTATCCATCCTCAACCCAGTTCGATCCAGACTGAGCCCCCATGTCAACAGACAGTTTATCTGGCTCGCCTTGCGCATGAGAGTTATTCCCGATAAACTAATAGCTATTATTAAAGCAACCTATGATGGCTCTAAGTCCCTTCAAAGTAAGGTTGGCGCGAGGCCAATAACCTCGCCCGTTAAAAACCATATTACGGAACCCAAAATCAGCCTCGGATACACTGATCAACGAAGACGACCACGGCAACGAAAACGGGTAAACTATTTAAGAATTTTCTCATGGAACGTACGTTCACTGTATAGAGCTCGAGCTGCACAACAGCTAGCCGATAACCTATCGAAATATAATGCTAACATAACAGCAATTCAGGAGATGCGGTGGACTGGGAATGGTGTCTTACAAAAATTAGAATATGACATATATTACAGCTGTCATGCAAGACATCATGTGATAGGGGTAAGGTTTCTAGTCAGCAAAAGAATGAAACCTACCGTTATCGGCTTTAAAGCAGTAAATTAACGACTATGCACCCTTGGCGTGCGGGCAGATTTAAAAACATAAGCCTCATAAACGTTCACGCACCTACAGGGATTCCCCAGATGATGAAAAAGAAGAATTCTTTGAATCAGTCGAACGGGAACTCCATGCCTGTCCTCAGCATGACGTAAAAATCATTCTGGGGGATATGAATGCCAAAATAGGTAGGGAGCTAGTGTTCAGGCAGTACATTGGCACCCATAGCTTACACGAGAACACTAATGACAATAAACAACGAGTCATAGGGATGGCAGCAAGCAATAATTTGGTCGTTGTGAGTACAAGATTTGCGCGTTAAAATATCCACAAAGCCACCTGGGTATCTCCTGAAGGAGGCACTCGCAACCAGATAGACCACGTGTTGATAGACCGCCGCCACAACCCGAACCTGATGACGGTACGAACGTACCGAGATGCCAACGTCGACTCGGGCCACTATCTTGTTGGTATGGTACTCCGAGCGCGGATTGCATCATAAAGAAAGACAGCATCCGCGAATCAGATTCGAGTCAACATGGCTACCCTTCGCAACGAAGAGACCAGAAACAACTACGGTCAAGCGATAGGACTCGCTCTAAATGCAGGAACAGTAAGTCGTGGGGCTGGGTTGCCGGGTGTAGAAGAGAAATGGACACGCCTTAAGAATACTGTCATTAGTACTGCTGACTCCATCTTAGGCAGTAGTCGTAGAGATCGGAACGACTGGTTCGATGACGAATGTAAGCTAGCGACTGAACGTAAGAATGTTGCGTACCGAGCAATGCAACAATCTCATAGAACGCGGGCACGCGAAGATGAATACAAAGAGCTTAGAAGATATGAAAAAACAGTTCACCGGCGAAAGAAAGCAGCGTGGGAGAAGAATCTCGTCCCTGAACTAGAATAGTATAGATAGCGAGGACCACACCAGGCGCGGAAGTTCTACCAAAGAGTCCGCGGTATGACGCAATATATACCGCGTTGCACATACTGCAAAGACAAAGAGGGTAATTTTATCGCCGATCTCAAAGGCATATTAGAGCGATGGGAAGAGCACTTTCATGAGTTGCTTAATGGCCAGCTAACTGAAGAATTGGAGGCTCCACCAATGACCAAAGACCACACTATGCTGCCGCCACCAAGCATAGAAGAAGTTAGCAGAGCGATAAATCGGCTCAAAAATAATAAGGCCCCGGGATCTGATGGCATCCCAGCGGAGCTAATTAAAACAGGAGGCCACGCAATACACCAAGCAATTCATGAACTAATAGTGCAAGTATGGGAGGAAGAAGCGATGCCAGAAGACTGGCGAAGATGGATCCCGTGCCGCATACATAAAAATGGAGATATCACAACCTGCAGCAATTATCGTGGTATAAAGTTGTGAGTACCGCGTATAAGATTTTCTCCCCTATTCTTCAAGGCAGGATAGCCCCATACGCTAAAGGGATCTGTTTAAGAACAGAAATGTGGTTGTGCATGTTGGATTCATTTTCATAATAAAATTCATAATGCAAATTCATTAGGCATGCGAATGAACCCACCATGCACGAAGCCAAAGTTCCGAATTCCGGCTAAGCGAAACATGATCCCAGTGTTATTACAGCTCTCCTTGAACTCAAAGTGAAAACAAACAGGTGCAGCAATGGGAATATGTTTCGCTTATCAGCAATTCGTACCCTATCATTCATTGAGCACCAATGTTTTAAAGTTGTCAATTTGCAACTTAGCATATTTTTTTGTCTCAGTCACTGCGTGTATAAACTGACTGTATATTGTTGCAGTATTTTTTATTTTTTTGGTATTAATGCGAATTAGACAATAATTTACCTGTAGTATCATTTTGTATTTGTTGTACTTGGCATTAATGCTAATAAGGCAATAATCCGTTTTTCTATCATTCTGTATGTTGGTATTTCTTAGGGAATAATAAATCATTACTTTTTTATCATCCAAGAGGCTGTCGGTAATTTTTATTTGGTTAGCTAACCCCCAAGGTGGTGGACTATAGGACTTATACTAAGATATATCGGTACAAGAACCGTTTATAACCTCAACAGTAGTCAAGGAACATGCACCTATGCAACTACCTCGGTGGAACAAAAGAACAAAAGAGAACAGTTGGTGACCCCGACGTGATCCCAGCATTCGCTTCCCCACACCAGTGGTAAGAGGTGACTGCTGAGCGATCACAATTTAGGAACCGATAAGCGTTTGAACACTGGTAAAGTACTCGTCGCGTTAAAAACATACTACGGTACTAGAGGCGTGTACTATACACTGGTACCTACGACAACTGCATAAGAAAAGACACGATTATTTTACTCATGAGGTATACGACACTGTATTAGAAAACTACACAAAATTCAAAGGGCATTTTGAGGAAAGGATAGTCGTGCTATTGAAGATAAAGCCAACAGTGGAAGGGGTAATTACAAGAAATCCAGAGCAACAAGGGCCGCAACAATCCGATGCCGCAAACAAATATACCGTCACAATGACGACTCAGTCAACAGATGAGATCAACAGATTCATAAGGCGACACAACGCCACAGTGGTGTCGTTACGTAGACTTTTCAAAGGGCATTTTGAGGAAAGGATAGTCGTGCTATTGAAGATAAAGCCAACAGTGGAAGGGGTAATTACAAGAAATCCAGAGCAACAAGGGCCGCAACAATCCGATGCCGCAAACAAATATACCGTCACAATGACGACTCAGTCAACAGATGAGATCAACAGATTCATAAGGCGACACAACGCCACAGTGGTGTCGTTACGTAGACTTTTATTTAAATCCAGATCTACAGCATACAAAGTCACATTGGGAATATAAGTTGAGAGCCATCGAACAATACTGGGCTCAACTCGAGGAACTTCATAAATCAATTTATGAGCTAAGTGATGACCACGTAGCTAACGGCTACGATGAAGAAGAACATTTAAACTTGGCTGAAGAAGTTGAAAGGGTTATTACAGCCTTAATTGCAAGACTGCAGGAATGTGCTCCTTGGACAGGTACAACAGCGTTACGTTACCACTTCCAAAAATCGAATTGTCAAAGTTTGATGGGGATTATTCCAAATGGCAACAATTCCACGATCTTTTTCAGCAAATGGTCCACATGCAACCAATGGCAAATTGCCAAAAAATGTGGTATCTAAAAACAAATCTAACTGGAGAGGCAGAAAGGCTAATCAGACATTATTCAACGTCTGACAGCAATTATGCCGCGGCCTGGAAAATCTTAGAAGATCGTTACGCTAATCCGAGACTGTTGGTTTCCGCGCTTATAAGTAAATTACTCACTCAACCAAGTACTGCTGCAGAGAAAATTTCACCCAACGCCATTAGAAATCTTCACGACGTTACTAAGGAGTGTCTCATGGGATTAGAAAATCTCGGTGTATCCACCAAGGAATGGGATCCAATATTACCCCCCTAATTGACTAAAAAATTAGACACAGATACGCACACCATATATGAGCAGTCACTCGAAAATCCAAAAGAACTTCAAACAACAAAGCAAGTGATGAGAAACGGTTTCAATCTCTAAAAGCTCTGGGCAAGGATCAGCACATTGAGGATCGACGAAGACTCTACCCTTTAAGGACATTAGTTGTGGCTGAGTTCATCTGCATGCTTGGTTTGCAAGGGAAATCACGCACTTTGCGCTTTCAAGGAATTTTTGGATAAAACCCCCGCACATCGACTAAATGTGCTCAAAAAATTTAACCTCTGCATAAATTGCATGAAGGAATGACATCGAGCAACAACTTGCCCCAGACGATCATGCACCAAATGCTCCAAAAAACACAATACTTTAGTGCATTTTGAAGCCGTGAATTCAAGGCAACAAATCAATATACCATCTTTACAATTCAAAGGAATCAACCCGACTAGAACAACAGGCCCATCTTCAATGGAAAATAAGACGCAGGGACACGATCAAGCTCTATCACTTAGCACCGTTAGTCAACAACGTCTAGGATATATTTTGTTGGCGACGGCTCGGGTCAAATTAGAATCCCACAATGGTGAACTCATCGAATGCAGAGCGCTACTAGATTCAGGCTCTCAAGTAAATTTTATTACGGAGAGTCTCGTTAAAAAGTTAAAGATTCCAGCAAGGCATAATTCTTTGTGCATCCAGGGAATCGGTCATGTCACTAAAAACGCACATAAGAGAGTGAATGTACATGTGCAATCCAAGCTGAATGGGTTCTCAACTAGAATTGAAGCGTCGGTCCTGCCAAAATTACTTTCCCCTCAACCAACACAATCAATAGACATCTCACAATGGAACATTCCAAAGAATATAAAATTAGCTGATCGAAATTTCAACTGTACGGATCATATCGACCTACTCATAGGCGCAGGACTGTATCATGAACTTCTGTCTGTTGGACAAATAAGATCCAATGTCGAGATGCCCACTTTTCAAAACACGGTATTCTGGTGGATGGCAACAGGGAGAATTGGACAACTTCCAAATTCATCAATTACTTGCGGTATGTGCATCAAAGACGAAAATCTGAACAAACTAATTGAAAAAATTGGACAACTGAAGAACCAAAGGAACCACAAGGAGCTCTTACAACAGCAGAAAGGTGGTGTGAAAAGAGCTTTGTACAGACATTTCATCGGGATATCAATGGTGCAAAATGCCACATCCATCCCAGACAACCAAAGCACTGCTACGTGCTATAGCAAGACTCACACTTGACCTCGAGTCCGCCTCAGGATCACGTACTGGCATGAAAATCCCGGAAGTAAGTTTACGTGAGTATAGTAGAGACATCATGAAGTATCGTGAATTCAAGGAGCAGTTCAATTCATTGGTTCTTAAAAGTCAATCCTTAACTATTGATCGTTTTGCTTTGCTCAAATCCAATCTGGCTGGGAAGGTGTTGAAGGCAATTCGTGATCTAGACCAGACTGGGAACATTTATCAAGTAGCCTGGTCACATTTAGATCGAACGTTTTACAACCCAAGGCACCTAGAAAAAGTGGAATTAGAAGCTTTAAAAGCTCTACCCCAAAGCCTAACGATCCCAGCGGATGCGGAATCAATCATCAACTATATGCACTACACTAAAGGATGGGTCTCTAATTTGAAAAAAAAAAAATAAGGTAAATGAAGAACAAATTAGAAACATTACGGCTATCCATCCTCAACCCAGTTCGATCCAGACTGAGCCCCCATGTCAACAGACAGTTTATCTGGCTCGCCTTGCGCATGAGAGTTATTCCCGATAAACTAATAGCTATTATTAAAGCAACCTATGATGGCTCTAAGTCCCTTCAAAGTAAGGTTGGCGCGAGGCCAATAACCTCGCCCGTTAAAAACCATATTACGGAACCCAAAATCAGCCTCGGATACACTGATCAACGAAGACGACCACGGCAACGAAAACGGGTAAACTATTTAAGAATTTTCTCATGGAACGTACGTTCACTGTATAGAGCTCGAGCTGCACAACAGCTAGCCGATAACCTATCGAAATATAATGCTAACATAACAGCAATTCAGGAGATGCGGTGGACTGGGAATGGTGTCTTACAAAAATTAGAATATGACATATATTACAGCTGTCATGCAAGACATCATGTGATAGGGGTAAGGTTTCTAGTCAGCAAAAGAATGAAACCTACCGTTATCGGCTTTAAAGCAGTAAATTAACGACTATGCACCCTTGGCGTGCGGGCAGATTTAAAAACATAAGCCTCATAAACGTTCACGCACCTACAGGGATTCCCCAGATGATGAAAAAGAAGAATTCTTTGAATCAGTCGAACGGGAACTCCATGCCTGTCCTCAGCATGACGTAAAAATCATTCTGGGGGATATGAATGCCAAAATAGGTAGGGAGCTAGTGTTCAGGCAGTACATTGGCACCCATAGCTTACACGAGAACACTAATGACAATAAACAACGAGTCATAGGGATGGCAGCAAGCAATAATTTGGTCGTTGTGAGTACAAGATTTGCGCGTAAAAATATCCACAAAGCCACCTGGGTATCTCCTGAAGGAGGCACTCGCAACCAGATAGACCACGTGTTGATAGACCGCCGCCACAACCCGAACCTGATGACGGTACGAACGTACCGAGATGCCAACGTCGACTCGGGCCACTATCTTGTTGGTATGGTACTCCGAGCACGGATTGCATCATAAAGAAAGACAGCATCCGCGAATCAGATTCGAGTCAACATGGCTACCCTTCGCAACGAAGAGACCAGAAACAACTACGGTCAAGCGATAGGACTCGCTCTAAATGCAGGAACAGTAAGTCGTGGGGCTGGGTTGCCGGGTGTAGAAGAGAAATGGACACGCCTTAAGAATACTGTCATTAGTACTGCTGACTCCATCTTAGGCAGTAGTCGTAGAGATCGGAACGACTGGTTCGATGACGAATGTAAGCTAGCGACTGAACGTAAGAATGTTGCGTACCGAGCAATGCAACAATCTCATAGAACGCGGGCACGCGAAGATGAATATAAAGAGCTTAGAAGATATGAAAAAACAGTTCACCGGCGAAAGAAAGCAGCGTGGGAGAAGAATCTCGTCCCTGAACTAGAATAGTATAGATAGCGAGGACCACACCAGGCGCGGAAGTTCTACCAAAGAGTCCGCGGTATGACGCAATATATACCGCGTTGCACATACTGCAAACACAAAGAGGGTAATTTTATCGCCGATCTCAAAGGCATATTAGAGCGATGGGAAGAGCACTTTCATGAGTTGCTTAATGGCCAGCTAACTGAAGAATTGGAGGCTCCACCAATGACCAAAGACCACACTATGCTGCCGCCACCAAGCATAGAAGAAGTTAGCAGAGCGATAAATCGGCTCAAAAATAATAAGGCCCCGGGATCTGATGGCATCCCAGCGGAGCTAATTAAAACAGGAGGCCACGCAATACACCAAGCAATTCATGAACTAATAGTGCAAGTATGGTAGGAAGAAGCGATGCCAGAAGACTGGCGAAGAGGGATCCTGTGCCTCATACATAAAAAAGGAGATATCACAACCTGCAGCAATTATCGTGGTATAAAGTTGTGAGTACCGCGTATAAGATTTTCTCCCCTATTCTTCAAGGCAGGATAGCCCCATACGCTAAAGGGATCTGTTTAAGAACAGAAATGTGTTTGTGCATGTTGGATTCATTTTCATAATAAAATTCATAATGCAAATTCATTAGGCATGCGAGTGAACCCACCATGCACGAAGCCAAAGTTCCGAATTCCGGCTAAGCGAAACATGATCCCAGAGTTATTACAGCTCTCCTTGAACTCAAAGTGAAAACAAACAGGTGCAGCAATGGGAATATGTTTCGCTTATCAGCAATTGGTACCCTATCATTCATTGAGCACCAATGTTTTAAAGTTGTCAATTTGCAACTTAGCATATTTTTTTGTCTCAGTCACTGCGTGTGTAAACTGACTGCATATTGTTGCAGTATTTTTTATTTTTTGGTATTAATGCGAATTAGACAATAATTTACCTTGTATTTGTTGTACTTGGCATTAATGCTAATTAGGCCGTTTTTCCGTTAATCCGTTTTTCTATCATTCTATATGTTGGTATTTTTGTTACTTATGCCCACGTAGGCAATACTATTTTGAAATTCTCTATATTAACTTCACTTGCCCGTGGGTCGTCGGTCGGTCGTCGGTCGTCTGTCGTGGATTCTTGCGATCAATTTTTAACCCACTTCCCATGGCCCGATTTTATTGAAATTTTGCACACATGTGTATTTCCGGAGACAACACTCCCCCTCGGGCTGCGGGGTCAGGGGGCTCCCAAACAAAAATTTTAAAAAATTTACCCGATTTTCTTCAAATTTTACACACATGTGTATACCCAATAAACAATACTTTTTCGAAAATTTGGTAGTGATCGGGTCCCGGGTTCGGCCGTAAGGCCCTTATACATTTTTTAAATATCGATACTGGCATCAGATATTCGTCGCCCTTTATGGACTGTCTGCGGTGTGTGCTGCGCAGTCGGCTGCGCTGCATGGTTTTGGTGGTGGAGAGAGAGAGAGAAATCTTAGCTCACTTACAAATGAACCCAGCAAATGAAACGAGACATACATGTTTTATGCTTACTTCAACTTACATTTTTATTTACTGAATTGTATTTTTATTGATGTCGTGTTTTTTGTTGTCGATATCAACATACAGATAGAACAACAAGTTTTCACAATATTCTGTCATTTGGCGTTTTAGTTCAGAGCAGTCAAAGAGTTCTCAAGATAAATGTTCGTGCTTCTTATTTGCTCAGAGTATGAGCGTCTGATCTGATCTGAGCATTTTCAATTTTAACATCTGATGTCAAATGTCTGTTTCGATGATTTTCTCCTACAATAAAAAAAAAATGGCCCGGGATCGAGGGGCTCCCATATCAATTTCTACGATTAGAGAATTTAGATGAAAAATGTTAATTTTTATGGGTTGTTTTTTTATAAATACTCCCGTTTTAGGGAATAATAAATCATTACTTTTTTATCATCCAAGAGGCTATCGGTAATTTTTATTTGGTTAGCTATCCTCCACCAGTGGTAAGGTGGTGGACCATAGGACTTATACTAAGATATATCGGTACAAGAACCGTTTATAACCTCAACAGTAGTCAAGGTACATGCACCTATGCAACTATCTCGGTGGAACAAAAGCTTCGCTTCCCCACACCAGTGGTAAGAGGTGACTGCTGAGCGATCACAATTTAGGACACGATAAGCGTTTGAACACTGGTAAAGTACTCGTCGCGTTAAAAAGATACTACGGTACTAGAGGCGTGTACTATACACTGGTACCTACGACAACTGCATAAGAAAAGACACGATTATTTTACTCATGAGGTATACGACACTGTATTAGAAAACTACACAAAATTCAAAGGGCATTTTGAGGAAAGGATTGTCGTGCTATTGAAGATCAAGCCAACAGTGGAAGGGGTAATTACAAGAAAGCCAGAGCAACAAGGGCCGGAACAATCCGATGCCGCAAACAAATATACCGTCACAATGACGACTCAGTCAACAGATGAGATCAACAGATTCATAAGGCGACACAACGCCAGAGTGGTGTCGTTACGTCATGCATTGAGTGGGGTAGACTTTTATTTAAATCCAAATCTACAGCATACAAAGTCACATTGGGAATATAAGTTGAGAGCCATCGAACAATACTGGGCTCAACTTGAGGAACTTCATACATCAATTTATGAGCTAAGTGATGACCACGTAGCTAACGGCTACGATGAAGAATAACATTTTAACTTGGCTGAAGAAGTTGAAAGGGTTATTACAGCCTTAATTGCAAGACTGCAGGAATGTGCTCCTTGGACAGGCACAACAGCGTTACGTTACCACTTCCGAAAATCTAATTGCCAAAGTTTGATGGGGATTATTCCAAATGGCAACAATTCCACGATCTTTTTCAACAAATGGTCCACAGCAACCAATGGCATATTGCCAAATAATTTAGTATCTAAAAACAAATCTAACTGGAGAGGCAGAAAGGCTAATCAGACATTATGCAACGTCTGACAGCAATTATGCCGCGGCCTGGAAAATCTTAGAAGATCGTTACGCTAATCCGAGACTGTTGGTTTCCGCGCTTATAAGTAAATTACTCACTCTCTTCACGACGTCACTAAGGAGTGTCTCATGGGATTAGAAAATCTCGGTTTACCCACCAAAGAATGGGATCCAATATTAACCCACATATTGACTAAAACATTAGACAGAGATACGCACACCATATATGAGCAGTCACTCGAAAATCCAAAAGAACTTCAAACAACAAAGCAAGTGATGGACTTCTTAGAGAAACGGTTTCAATCTCTAAAAGCTCTGGGCAAGGATCAGCACATTGAGGATGGACGAAGACTCCACCCTTTAAGGACATTAGTTGTGGCTGAGTTCATCTGCAGCTTGGTTTGCAAGGGAAAAACCCCCGCACATCGACTAAATGTGCTCAAAAAGTATAACCTCTGCATAAATTGCTTGAAGGAAGGACATCGAGCAACAACTTGCCCCAGACGATCATGCACCAAATGCTCCAAAAAACACATGACTTTAGTGCATTTTGAAGCCGTGAATTCAAGGCAACAAATCAATACACCATCTTTACAATTCAAAGGAATCAACCCGACTAGAAAAACAGGCCCATCTTCAATGGAAAATAAGACGCAGGGACACGATCAAGCTCTATCACTTAGCACCGTTAGTCAACAACGTCTAGGATATATTTTGCTGGCGACGGCTCGGGTCAAGTTAGAATCCCACAATGGTGAATTAATCGAGTGCAGAGCGCTACTAGATTCAGGCTCTCAAAAAAATTTCATTACGGAGAGTCTCGTTAAAAAATTAAAGATTCTAGCAAGGCATAATTCTTTGTGCATCCAGGGAATCGGTCATGTCACTAAAAAGGCACATAAAAGAGTGAATGTACATGTGCAATCCAAGCTGAATGGGTTCTCAACTAGAATTGAAGCATCGGTCCTGCCAAAATTACTTTCCCCTCAACCAACACAATCAATAGACATCTCACAATGGAACATTCCAAAGAATATAAAATTAGCTGATCGAAATTTCAACTGTACGGATCATATCGACCTACTCATAGGCGCAGGACTGTATCATGAACTTCTGTCTGTTGGACAAATAAGATCCAATGTCGAGATGCCCACTTTTCAAAACACGGTATTCTGGTGGATGGCAACAGGGAGAATTGGACAACTTCCAAATTCATCAATTACTTGCGGTATGTGCATCGAAGACGAAAATCTGAACAAACTTATTGAAAAAATTGGACAACTGAAGAAGGTTGGCGCGAGGCCAATAACCTCGCCCGTAAAAAACCATATTACGGAACCCAAAATCAGCCTCGGATACACTGATCAACGAAGACGGCAACGAAAACGGCTAAACTATTTAAGAATTTTCTTATGGAACGTACGTTCACTGTATAGAGCTCGAGCTGCACAACAGCTAGCCGATACCCTGTCCAAATATAATGCTGACATAACAGCAATTCAGGAGATGCGGTGGACTGGGAATGGTGTCTTACAAAAATTAGAATATGACATATATTACAGCTGTCATGCAAGACATCATGTGCTAGGGGTAAGGTTTCTAGTCAGCAAAAGAATGAAACCTACCGTTATCGGCTTTAAAGCAGTAAATTAACGACTATGCACCCTTGGCGTGCGGGCAGATTTAAAAACAGAAGCCTCATAAACGTTCACGCACCTACAGGGATTCCCCAGATGATGAAAAAGAAGAATTCTTTGAATCAGTCGAACGGGAACTCCATGCCTGTCCTCAGCATGACGTAAAAATCATTCTGGGGGATATGAATGCCAAAATAGGTAGGGAGCCAGTATTCAGGCAGTACATTGGCACCCATAGCTTACACGAGAACACTAATGACAATAAACAACGAGTCATAGGGATGGCAACAAGCAATAATTTGGTCGTTGTGAGTACAAGATTTGCGCGTAAAAATATCCACAAAGCCACCTGGGTATCTCCTGATGGAGCCACTCAAAACCAGATAGACCACGTGTTGATAGACCGCCGCTACAACCCGAAACTGATGACGGTACGAACGTACCGAAGTGCCAACGTCGACTCGGACCACTATCTTGTTGGTATGGTGCTCCGAGCGCGGATTGCATCATAAAGAAAGACAGCATCCGCCAATCAGATTCGAGTCAACACGTTCGCAACGAAGAGACCAGAAACAACCACGGTCAAGCGATAGGACTCGCTCTAAATGCAGGAAGAGTAAGTCGTGGGGCTGGGTTACCGGGTGTAGAAGAGAAATGGACACGCCTTAAGAATACTGTCATTAGTACTGCTGAATCCATCTTAGGCAGTAGTCGTAGAGATCGGAACGACTGGTTCGATGACGAATGTAAGCTAGCGACTGAACGTAAGAATGTTGCGTACCGAGCAATGCAACAATCTCATAGAACGCGGGCACGCGAAGATGAATATAAAGAGCTCAGAAGATATGAAAAAACAGTTCACCGGCGAAAGAAAGCAGCGTGGGAGAAGAATCTCGTCCCTGAACTAGAATAGTATAGAGAGCGAGGACCACACCAGGCGCGGAAGTTCTACCAAAGAGTCCGCGGTATGACGCAATATATACCGCGTTGCACATACTGCAAAGACAAAGAGGGTAATTTTATCGCCGATCTCAAAGGCATATTAGAGCGATGGGAAGAGCACTTTCATGAGTTGCTTAATGGCCAGCTAACTGAAGAATTGGAGGCTCCACCAATGACCAAAGACCACACTATGCTGCCGCCACCAAGCATAGAAGAAGTTAGCAGAGCGATAAATCGGCTCAAAAATAATAAGGCCCCGGGATCTGATGGCATCCCAGCGGAGCTAATTAAAACAGGAGGCCACGCAATACACCAAGCAATTCATGAACTAATAGTGCAAGTATGGGAGGAAGAAGCGATGCCAGAAGACTGGCGAAGAGGGATCCCGTGCCGCATACATAAAAAAGGAGATATCACAACCTGCAGCAATTATCGTGGTATAAAGTTGTGAGTACCGCGTATAAGATTTTCTCCCCTATTCTTCAAGGCAGGATAGCCCCATACGCTAAAGGGATCTGTTTAAGAACAGAAATGTGTTTGTGCATGTTGGATTCATTTTCATAATAAAATTCATAATGCAAATTCATTAGGCATGCGAATGAACCCACCATGCACGAAGCCAAAGTTCCGAATTCCGGCTAAGCGAAACATGATCCCAGTGTTATTACAGCTCTCCTTGAACTCAAAGTGAAAACAAACAGGTGCAGCAATGGGAATATGTTTCGCTTATCAGCAATTCGTACCCTATCATTCATTGAGCACCAATGTTTTAAAGTTGTCAATTTGCAACTTAGCATATTTTTTTGTCTCAGTCACTGCGTGTGTAAACTGACTGCATATTGTTGCAGTATTTTTTATTTTTTTGGTTTTAATGCGAATTAGACAATAATTTACCTGTAGTATAATTTTGTATTTGTTGTACTTGGCATTAATGCTAATTAGGCCGTTTTTCCGTTAATCCGTTTTTCTATCATTCTATATGTTGGTATTTTTGTTACTTATGCCCACGTAGGCAATACTATTTTTATAAATACTCCCGTTTTAGGGAATAATAAATCATTACCTTTTTATCATCCAAGAGGCTGTCGGCAATTTTTATTTGGTTAGCTATCCCCCACCAGTGGTAAGGTGGCTAACTATAGGACTTATATTAAGATATATCGGTACAAGAACCGTTTATAACCTCAACAGTAGTCAAGGTATATGCACCTATGCAACTATGCAACTATCTCGGTGGAACAAAAGAGTTACAACGTTAACAGTTGGTGACCCCGACGCGATCCCAACATCGCTTCGCCCCACCAGTGGTAAGAGGTGACTGCTGAGCGAAAACAATTTAGGACCCTATAAGCGTTTGCCAGGGCTTTGAACACTGGTAAAGTACTCGTCGCGTTAAAAACATACTACGGTATTAGAGGTGTGTACCAGGGCTATACACTGGTACCTACGACAACTGCATAAGAAAAGACCTGGCCAAAGAAACTCACACAATCCAGCGAGATTGAAGCAGTCATCGAGGGATATCATTATAGATATCGAATGGAGCTCAACAACAAGAACGTAATGATAAAAGTTTCAACAAGGTCATCAGCAATTACAAGAAGGATCCTGCTGACAGGAAAACACAAGAAAGTTTTTTTTTTCGAGAAAGACTTCGACGGTTGAATGAAGCTTGTGAAGCGTTCGTGGAAACCGACTACTAAATCAGGTCTATACCAGATGTGCCGACTGATCACGTATACCAGATGTGCCGACTGATCACGATTATTTTACTCATGAGGTATACGACACTGTATTAGAAAACTACACAAAATTCAAAGGGCATTTTGAGGAAAGGATAGTCGTGCTATTGAAGATCAAGCCAACAGTGGAAGGGGAAATTACAAGAAATCCAGAGCAACAAGGGCCGCAACAATCCGATGCCGCAAACAAATATACATATAATATAATATACACAACGCCACAGTGGTGTGGTTACGTCATGCATTGAGTGGGGTAGACTTGAATTTAAATCCAGATCTACAGCATACATCACATTGGGAATATAAGTACTGCTGCAGAGAAAATTTCACCCAACGCCATTAGAAATCTTTACGACGTTACTAAGGAGTGTCTCATGGGATTAGAAAATCTCGGTGTATCCACCAAGGAATGGGATCCAATATTAACCCACGTATTGACTAAAAATTAGACACAGATACGCACACCATATATGAGCAGTCACTCGAAAATCCAAAAGAACTTCAAGCAACAAAGCAAGTGTTGGCCTTCTTAGAGAAACGGTTTCAATCTTTTGCACACATTGAGGATCGACGAAGACTCCACCCTTTAAGGACATTCGTTGTGGCTGAGTTCATCTGCATGCTTAGCTTGCAAGGAAATCACGCACTTTACGCTTGCAAGAAATTTTTAGATAAAACCCCCGCGCACATCGACTAAATGTGCTCAAAAAATATAGCCTCTGCATAAATTGCCTGAGGAAGGACATCGAGCAACAACTTGCCCCAGACGATCATGCACCAAATGCTCCAAAAAACACATGACTTTAGTGCATTTTGAAGCCGTGAATTCAAGGCAACAAATCAATACACCATCTTTACCATTCAAAGGAATCAACCCGACTAGAACAACAGGCCCATCTTCAATGGAAAATAAGACGCAGGGACACGATCAAACTCTATCACTTAGCACCGTTAGTCAACAACGTCTAGGATATATTTTGTTGGCGACGGCTCGGTTCAAGTTAGAATCCCGCAATGGTGAAATCATCGAATGCAGAGCGCTACTAGATTCAGGCTCTCAAGTAAATTGCATTACGGAGAGACTCGTTAAAAAATTAAAGAGACCAGTAAGGCATAATTCTTTGTGCATCCAGGGAATCGGTCATGTCACTAAAAAGGCACATAAGAGAGTGAATGTACATGTGCAATCCAAGCTGAATGGGTTCTCAACTAGAATTAAAGCGTCGGTCCTGCCAAAATTACTTTCCCCTCAACCAACACAATCAATAGACATCTCACAATGGATCATTCCAAAGAATATAAAATTAGCTGATCCAAATTTCAACTGTACGGATCATATCGACCTACTCATAGGCGCAGAACTGTATCATGAACTTCTGTCTGTTGGACAAATAAGATCCAATGTCGAGATGCCCACTTTTCAAAACACGGTATTCTGGTGGATGAGAATTGGAGAATTGGAAATTCATCAATTACTTGAGGTATGTGCATCGAAGACGAAAATCTGAACAAACTAATTGAAAAATTTTGGACAACTGAAGAACCAAAGGAACCACAAGGTGCTCTTACAATAGCAGAAAGGTGGTGTGAAAGGAGCTTTGTACAGACAATTCATCGGGATATCCAAGGCCGATTTACCGTAAAACTACCATTTTCAGACGATCCCACAAGGCTTGGAGAATCAAAACCCATCGCCCTCCGACGGTTATATGCGTTAGAAAGACGATTAGCTAACAATAAAGAGCTTAAGCAACAATACGATCAATTTATGAACGAGTATATCACTCTAAATCACATGACAGAAGTAGCGCTTCCACCAAGAAACTCACCACACTACTTTCTTCCTCACTACTGCGTGCAAAAACCTGATAGCAGTACCACCAAGTTAAGAGTCGTATTCGACATCCTCCAATATATCACTCAATGATATCTTGCATGTAGGCCCCAGAATTTAAGATGACCTATTCACAATTCTGCTAAGATTCCGGTTACCACGGTTTGTTTTTACAGCTGATATAGAAAAAATGTATAGACAAGTATTTCTACATAAAGAAGATCGAAACTACCAGTTGATTCTGTGGAGAAAGGAAGTATCAGAACCAGTAAAATGTTATCAGCTGAACACCGTGACCTACGGCACATCATCTGCCCCCTATTCATCAATAAAATATTTACAGCAGCTCTCTCAAGCAACAACTAAAAGCCACCCCTTCAACTTACTTCAACACGATTTCTACGTAGACGACGTCATGACAGGCGCAAACAGTCTTTCCACTGCTGTGGAAATGCAAAGGCAATGGATTGACGTGCTTCAGGGAGCAGGCTTCAAACTGCGCAAGTGGTGCGGAAATCACCCGCGGCTACTACAAAATTTCGGTTCAGAGGATAAAGAAGTACAACTGGACTTCAAAAATGACTCAGAAGACAACATAAAAACTTTGGGTCTAACTTGGCTGCCAAAGATAGACGGTTTTTGCATCAAAACTTATAAGAATTACGATGCTAAAGTCACAAAAAGAAAGGTCTCATCAGAAATAGCACGAATATTTGATCCACTTGGAATCATGGCTCCAGTGGTAATCACCGCAAAAATCTTTCTGCAACAATTGTGGAAATTAAAATTAGATTGGGATGCAGCTCTACTGTAGGAATTGCATTCACAATGGTGAAGATTCCGTGACGACCTCAAGGCAATAAGTCTCATCAGGACTCCACGACACATATTTTCACACCAGAAGTAACACAAGTTCACGTTTTCGCTAATGCATCCGAAAGGGCGTATGGAGCCACCATCTATATACGACCTACGGTTTGTCACGGAACCATCATAGTGCGATTGCTGTGCGCAAAATCTCGTGTAGCACCACTTGAGAAGGAAAAGTTTATGAAGTCGACATTTCCACGGCTAGAATTGTGCGCCGCCAAAGCAGCAACGGATCTCGCCAATCGAATAAAAATGGATATTGGATACAAAGATGCTCCTACGTATTTTTGGAGTGACTCTGAAATTGTCTTGGCTTGGATCAACTCCTCCGAGAAATCCCTCCCAACGTTCATTGCTAACAGAGTATCTTCGATAAAGGTTAGTACCACACCACAACAATGGCGTCACGTAAAATCCAAGGACAACCCAGCCGATTTACTAACACGAGGAATTACTCCGGAAAGGTTAAAGGAATGCAATCTTTGGTTTTACGGTCCCCTATTCCTTCATTGTCGAGAATCATCTTGGCCACAACCTTACAACAAATTGGCACTGTCTGAGCAGCAACCAAACTCTAATACGTTACCAATAACAACTAATGATGGAGTCAGGTCAATCTATCTACAAAATCAAGCATGGAAACTCATTTCAAAGGGTCCAGCGGATCATTGCGTACATATTAAGATTCGTCAGCAAACTTAAAGTGCGTGAAGGGAAGACAAGCAGTAAAAGAGAACCAAGAACCAGCCAAGAATTAACAGATTCGCTTCATACCATTCTCCGACTTCTGCAGAAAGAGGAGTTCAATTCCGATATCGCCAATTTTAAACGATACAGCGAGTGCGATAAAACCAGCGCGATAAGCAGTCTCGCACCCTTTTTGGATACAAATGATATTATGCGGGTTGGAGGAAGACTAGAAGCATCAGCGCTTTCATGCGATGCAAAACACTCTATCTTGCTTCCTTACGGGCATCCTTTTACAAAAATGATAATGACAGAGATTCATTGAAAAAATAAGCACGTTGGACCACAATCGCTTTGCAGTCCCTGCCATATCCACTTTTCACTCTACATGGACTGTAACGACAAAAATTCGAAAAACACCCTTAAATATCCTAAAACGATATCAAGACTTCTTCCATCTAGAAAACGACCATTTGACAACAAACAATTTTTACACACAAAAAATATCCACAAATGACAATACACCGGTCTACATAAAAAATTATAGACTGCCACATGCAAACATGGACGTCATAACTGACCAAGTGAACAAAATGTTCAAGGACGACATAATAGAACATTCTATTCTTTCTAAGCAACTAAATTGCACCTAAACAAGGTATGACTCACATCAGAATTCTTAACACAACCAACTCTGAAGTAATATTAAAAAACATTAAACTAGAGACCAAACCTTTAAAAGATTACGACATACTAAACTACAACAAACACGAACTTCACGACGAAATACGTTTCAAAAAGATCACAAACTGTTTAAACATAGACTGTAACGACAAAAATTCGAAAAACACACTTCTAAATATCCTAAAACGATATCAAGACTTCTTCCATCTAGAAAACGACCATTTGACAACAAACAATTTTTACACACAAAAAATATCCACAACTGACAATACACCGGTCTACAAAAAAAATTATAGACTGCCACATGCAAACATGGAAGTCATAACTGACCAAGTGAACAAAATGTTCAAGGACGACATAATAGAACATTCAGTTAGCCCATACAACGCCCCACTACTTCTCGTACCAAAAAAGAACACAGATGATAAAAACAAATGGAGAGTAGTTGTCGACTATAGGAAGCTAAACAATGAAATCATTAACGACAAATTTCCACTAACACGTTTAGACGACGTATTAGACAAACTAGGGAGAGCTAAATGGTTCTCAACACTAGACATGACAAGTTCTTTTCACCAGATAAAATTAGAAAAAAACTCAACACCCACCGGACATTTCCAATTCAAACGTCTACCCTTTGGACTCAAAATCTTCTCAAACAGTTTTCAAAGAATGCTAACTATAGCACTAGCTGGACTAGAAACAGAAGCTTTTCTATACGTAGATGACATTATAATTTATGGATGTAGTTTAAACCACCACAACCAAAATTTAATTAAAGTTCTTGATAGACTAAAACGATATAACCTTAAATTAAATGCTGGAAAATGTTGTTTCTTACGTCCAGAAGTGGTATATTTAGGACATCTAATAACTAAAGACGGAGTCAAGACCGACCCAGCTAAATTTAACGCAATCAAAGAATACCCAACACCAAAGACTTCAGACGACGTCAGACGATTCGTTGCATTCTGCAACTATTATAGACGATTTATACCAAATATATATATCGCGGATATAGCCAAAGATTTAAACTCCCTATTAAAGAAAAACATAAAATTTTCATGGACAGCGAACTGCCAGAATGCGTTTGAAACTTTAATAGAGAAATTAGTCAGCCCACCAGTATGCAATACCCCGATTTCACGAAACCGTTCATATTAACGACTGATGCTTCAAACTTTGCTTTAGGAGCAGTACTCTCGCAAGGTGAGATTGGTAAAGATTTACCAATATCATACGCAAGTAAATCACTGCAAAAACACGACCTAAACAAGCCAGTCATAGAAAAAGAACTCCTAGCTATACACTGAAGTATAAATTTTTTCAAACCCTATCTCTATGGAAGAAAGTTCACAGTAGTCACGGACCATAGACCACTAGTATCATTATTCACTCATAGCAATCCCTCGTCAAAGATGACGAGAATACGTTTAGACCTTTGTGATTATGATTTAAACATAGTTTACTGTTAGACAATACCTATACAATCAATACCAACATATTAAATGCTTAACATATAGCCGTAAACTACATTGTTATCATATTGCTGAATTGGAATACTTGCACTAATTACAATTACAATTCTTCTTTATTTCTTGATCTCTTAGTCTATACGTACTTACATATAAATATACTTAAATAAACTTACGATACGTTGGTTTGTACGTACTCGGTACGGGGAAACCAGGGGAACTTGATTGCAGCCGAGAGTATTCGACTGCGGAAAAGGGGGTTGATGGGCGGCTTCTGCTCTTTAAGTGGTTGCTACTAGAGCACACGAGCAGCGTTCTACGGAACAGCGCGGTATAGTGAATTACTATACGAGTAAGCAAGCGAGGTCCGGGGGATAGCTACCACACTGGGAGCAAGCGGACTGCTTAGTGTCTTGTAAATTACAATATAGCGATACTACCTGGTTTTACAACCTCGATCGTTCGCTATACTGCAATAGACACAGTAAGTATGGGTGTACAACACAACAAAATTAGCCCGGTTTTACAACCTTGACAATTTTGTTATATTGACCTAGACAAAGAAAGTACGAGTATATAATGCAGCACAGTTGTCTGGTTTTACAACCTCGGCAACGTGTTACATTAATATGACTCGGCTAGCCTTGTCACCAAAAAAAAGGGGCTGTTCGTGGAGAACAGTAGTCAGCGAAAAGCTGTCGGTAAAGGGGGAATTTGTTGTGAACCACAACGCTTTCTTCCCTTTGAGTAGGTAAAGCTGCCTTGCCGCAGTATAGTCTACTCTTGAATAGATTTTACTACCGTGCCGTAGTATATTCTATTCTGATTCTTGTTGATTGATTGGAGCATATAAGTGTGTCTTAATAGTTGAATTCCTTGGGAATTTTGTTTTCACCCTTTTTGGAAAAATTATTTGATTATAAATAATATCATTGATAAATTTCTATCATTCATTGGGCGAAAAACCCTTTTCCCGCAAAAAATAATTTCGTTGGTTCAACCGCCGGATTGAACCTTATACGTACTGCATACCGGCCGAGTACACTCGTATTGCGCTAAATTGATATAATGCAAAATAGGTTAATTTTGCATTATATATCGAGTGACTGGGTTTGTTTTTGTATAGCAATTACTTTAGACATATGGTTTGTAGCGAAGTGGTATTTAACCAACTTCGTTACAATGTGCACATTATATATAAATCCAGAGCTGCTTGTAATAAATTGTACGAAATAAATTCATTCCTTCTTGTAACGTCAATGTGCGCTGTGTTTCTTTTTCCCCAACAAAGGTTATGGACCCAGGCTCGCAAGTGAATTGTTAATTTTTGAATATTTGCTTTTTACAAATAAAACAACAATTTAATAATGAGTTCGTTTCTCAACATTGAAAAGCTCGACGGGCAGAACTACGATGGATGGAAGATCCAAATGCGTAGTGTACTCATTCATAATGAGCTATGGCCGTACGTCAGCGGAGGCTGCACGTTGGAGGCCCAAAGTGTGGAGAACCGACCAGCTTGGAATCAGAAGGATGAGAAGGCACTTGCAACGATATTTCTGTGTTAAGACTTCCCAGCTGAATCACATTCGAAATGGTCGGACTTCAAAGGACGCGTGGGACAGGCTAGAAGCCCTGCATCAGCCCGCTGGTCCAGCAAGGAAAGTCACGCTATACCGAAAACTTCTGTCATTGAAAATGACTGAAGGTCATCCGATAGCGGACCACATGGGATGAGCTGCCGAATCTAGCGAGATTAAAAACAAAATTATCCGAAGAAGGACAAAGAAGAGACAGAGACGTGAAGGAAACGGATGGGGAAATGGCTCTTATGGCACAAGCCAGAGCGAAACAACCAAGCGCACATCGGCAAACATTTCAGCAGAACAAGTCACGCGACAAAAATATGGCTAAAGGCAGATGTTTCAAATGCAACAAGAAAGGCCATTTTGCACGTCAATGCAAAGAAAGAGAAATAGACAAAGCTTGGTCAAAACCAACAACTTCTTTTGCACTATTAAATTCGTTTAGTTCTGGTGAGTTAAACAGAGACAGCTGGATTCTTGATAGTGGTGCAACATCTCATTTGTGTTCTGAGAAAAGTTATTTTGTAAACATGCATACAGAGTCGATTGAACTGGCCGCGAATAAATTTCTTCGAAGCTCCGGAAAAGGTGACGTTATGATCGAAACTGCTTTTTATAAAATAAGACTCTACAATGTGTTATTTGTGCCCGAGTTGAAAACAAATTTTATTTCAATTAGCAAAGCAGCCGATAATAATATGAAGGTTGATTTTAGCTGGAATAAAGCAACGATAAAAAACGAGTGCGGTAAATTAATTTTGTGTGGTGAAAGACAAGGCGATTTATATATTGTTAAAAGTGGTTCGATCTGTAAAGCGTTTATGTCGAAGGCCGAAAAGGATAGTGATATCTACAGTTGGCATAAAAAATTCGGTCACTTGAATCTTAAGAGCATATCACGTTTATCGAAAGAAAACATGGTGCGCGGTTTTAACCTAACAAATATTCCCGAGAATATTCAGTGCGATATATGCTTAAAAGGCAAAATATCACGCCAGCCATTTACAAAAGAATCTGCAATGAAAAGGGAAAATATTTTAGATCTGATTCATAGTGATGTGTGCGGGCCTATGCGCGTTCGTTCCCTCGGCGGTGCAGCTTACTTTGTGACTTTCATTGATGATAAGTCGAGGGAAATTTTTGTTGAATTTTTAAAAGCCAAATCCGAAGTGTTTAACGCCTTTAAAGTTTTCAAATCCAAAGTCGAACTGGAAACGGGTCAAAAAATAAAAATGCTTCGATGCGATAATGGTCGTGAATATTTGGGCGAGGAATTTGGGAAATTTCTGAGCGATCACGGCATAAGACGGCAGTTTTCGGCTGAGTATACACCTCAGCAGAATGGAGTTGCCGAACGAGCAAACCGAAGCCTGGTTGAAATGGCCAGATGCATGCTATTGGAATCTGGTCTCCCGGAAATGATGTGGGCAGAGGCAATCAATAACGCAGCATATATAAGGAATAGATCGCCGACAAAATCTATTTCATCATCGATGACCCCATATGAGTGCTGGAGCGGTAAGACCCCTAATGTTTTTCATTTCAAGTCTTTTGGTTGCTTAGGTGTCATGCTAAATAAAAAGCCAGGGAAATCTAAGTTCCAGGCAAAAGGCGTCGATTGCGTGATGGTTGGTTACTCAGCTGAGGCTAAATCGTACAGGGTGTACGTTCCTGAACAAAGAAAAATTTTGAAAAGCCGAGATGTTAAATTCCTTAACATGCCAGAATTTAACAAAAATCAAGAAGTGCAGACTTTAAATCAAGAGGTAAATAAAGAAGACAAAGTCACATTCATTGAAGCAGTGAAAGATAAACCTGGAATTCAAAACAAACCAGGACCCGATGTCAGTCAACTAAGACAAAATGACGACGATTATGATGAAGACCATTTTAAAGATACAGTAGAAGACTTATATAATCTAGTGAGTGATGAAGAAGGAGAAGGTGGGAAAGATAACGCACAAATGCCTTGTATCCTAACACGGAGCAAAGCAAAAGAATTGGAAGAAAAGAACATACTGTTCTATTTCAAAAGGGTGCAAAAAATTCCCCAAACTATTGAAGAAGCACTACATTGTGAAGAAGCCAAACACTGGGAGCAGGCCATGAGATCGGAGTATAACACTTTGATTTCCAATGACACATGGATGCTTGTTGACCTGCCACCGGAAAGGAAGCCAATTAAATGTAAATGGGTGTTTAGTTTGAAAAGGAACAAAGACGGCGAGATTGAACGGTACAAAGCTCGTTTGGTTGCCAAAGGCTGTACGCAGAGGCCAGGAATAGATTTCTACGAAACGTTTTCGCCTGTGGTCCGCTACTCCACAGTGCGACTTATATTTGCTTTATCCGTAAAGTACAAGCTACATCTTCATCAAATGGACGTCACTAGTGCATATTTGAATGGAAGTTTAAAAGAAGAAGTGTACATGTGCCAGCCAGAAGGTTTTATTAGCCCGAAACATCCTCAACGTGTCTGCAAATTAAGCAAGGCATTGTACGGGCTTAAACAGTCAGGACGGGAGTGGAACAACAGGCTGGACGAATTTTTAAAAAGGATTGGTTTCAAGAGATGCAGCTACGATTCCTGTGTTTACACGAACAACAAAGATGGAGAGATCAACATCCTGGCGATTTACGTCGACGACATCTTACTCGCATGCTCGAAGACAACCCGCCTAGATGAAATCAAGAACATGCTTGAAAATGAATTTGTCGTTGTAGACAAGGGCAAAGTTGGCTATTTCCTGGGACTAGAGGTACAACAAAACGAAGCAAGGAACTACGTTTGTATCTCACAGAAGCAGGCAATTTTATCTTTACTAAAAAATTGCGACCTGAGTGACTGCAAAGGACGAGGGACACCGTTGGAACCTGGTCAAAAGTTTACGAAGTGCCAACGCTGTGCTGATTGCCAACTAGCTGATCAAAAGGAGTATCAGAGAATAATCGGCTCTCTTCTGTTCATTGGGCTGGCAACTAGACCCGATATCCTACATTCAGTCAACAAGTTGTCTCAGTTCAACGCGAACCCGCATATGCAACATATGCTTGCAGCAAAGCATATACTAAGGTACCTAAAAAATACCACTAATTTTTCTTTGATTTATAGTAAACCTGAGGATCCTTTGTGCGGGTACTCCGATGCTGATTGGGCGACGAATCATGATCGTCGATCCTACACTGGCTACGTATTCCAACTATCTGGAGGAGCTGTAACATGGGCTTCGAAGAAGCAACCGACTATCGCATTATCAAGCACGGAAGCGGAATACATGGCGCTGACGGCTGCAGCCAAGGAAGCAGTATATTTACGAAACCTTGTGGCCGAAATTGTGAGTCATCCGCTAACGATTTTCTGCGACAACCAGAGAGCTCTCTATCTTGCGAAAAATCCATCTCACCATGAACGTAGCAAGCACATCGATATACGTTTTCATTATGTGAGAGATGTATATGAAAAATCTCAAATTGTACTTCAGTATATACCAACAGAATATATGAAGGCCGACATTTTAAAGAAAAATTTAATGAAAACAAAGCATATGAAATTTGTAAATCTTTTGGGTATAAATTCTTAATTTTACATTTTCATGAAGTTAGTAAACCTTTTTATATTTTTATATACCCATACATTTTGAAGTAGATTGTTTAATTTCCTAATGTTAGTATTCATTGAGGGGTAGTTTGTTAGACAATACCTATACAATCAATACCAACATATTACATGCTTAACATATAGCCGTAAACTACATTGTTATCATATTGCTGAATTGGAATACTTGCACTAACATGTGCACATTATATATAAAGCCAGAGCTGCTTGTAAAAAATTGTACGAAATAAATTCATTCCTTCTTGTAACGTCAGTGTGCGCTGTGTTTCTTTTTCCCCAACATTTACAAAAAAGGCAAACTCAATACAAACGCCGATGCTTTATCTAGGATACAAATCGACACCAACATATTAAAAGAAATGATACCAAAAGAAGCCAACGAAAAGGCAAACAAAACACTCGTAATAACAAGGGGCATGTCTAATAAAGACAAAATAATTAACAATAATTCGGAGAAATGCAACTCTCAACTGAAGCCTGTAACCCGGCCGGTACAACTTCAAATATGGGAATGCACGTCCATCAATGATATAAAAAATATAAGGGAACTTAAATTTACAGTCGACAAAAATATACAAAATTGCAAAATTAATATTGATAATAAATACGTGCACGTTGGTTGTAGCAATAATTTAGCGAATCTAGATTCGACACTGAAGAAGCTAGCATCCAGGATGAATAAAGAAAATATAAAAGAATTAGCGCTCAAAAATAATGATGAAATAATGAAAGTATACACAAAAGAAAAATTTAAAGAAGCATATGCAAAAGTAAGAATTAAAAGCAAGTATCCCAATTTAAAAATTTTAATATATGCCGCCCCAAGAAGAATAGAAGATGAAATAACAAAATACTAATTAATAGACGAGTATCATAATTCAGCATACGGAGGACACCAAGGTGTAAGAAAAACAATAATAAAGCTAAAGCTAAAATATATATGGAAAAACATGAGTAAGATGGTCAAGAATTGCATTACAAACTGCGACCTATGTGCCAGAAACAAACAGACCAGACATATAAAGGAACCACTAACGACAACAGACACTCCATCCGACAGTTTTCAGACAATAACAATAGACACTGTAGGAAATAACAACAAGAAAATATACGATCTCGACAATTACGTAAATGAATTACGAATCAGATTGAAATCAGCTCTAAAGAGAGCCAAAGAAATAACAAATAAGGTTGAAATGAAAAGAACTCTAGAACTTAAAAATAACTATACAAATAAACTTAAAGCTGAAATAGGCGATAGGCTTGTTATATCCATAACATGCGCAGCACCGGATAGGTTGCAGTCACTGCCAGATCCACTTTTCACTCTATAGGTTGTTATTCCACTCCTGCGACCATACAGTCTGTAGTAATGGACTATTAACAAATGATGTTGACTGATGATTTAACGTTGCCAACAATATTACAAAACAAAATCTATTTCATCATCGATGACCCCATATGAGTGCTGGAGCGGTAAGACCCCTAATGTTTTTCATTTCAAGTCTTTTGGTTGCTTAGGTGTCATGCTAAATAAAAAGCCAGGGAAATCTAAGTTCCAGGCAAAAGGCGTCGATTGCGTGATGGTTGGTTACTCAGCTGAGGCTAAATCGTACAGGGTGTACGTTCCTGAACAAAGAAAAATTTTGAAAAGCCGAGATGTTAAATTCCTTAACATGCCAGAATTTAACAAAAATCAAGAAGTGCAGACTTTAAATCAAGAGGTAAATAAAGAAGACAAAGTCACATTCATTGAAGCAGTGAAAGATAAACCTGGAATTCAAAACAAACCAGGACCCGATGTCAGTCAACTAAGACAAAATGACGACGATTATGATGAAGACCATTTTAAAGATACAGTAGAAGACTTATATAATCTAGTGAGTGATGAAGAAGGAGAAGGTGGGAAAGATAACGCACAAATGCCTTGTATCCTAACACGGAGCAAAGCAAAAGAATTGGAAGAAAAGAACATACTGTTCTATTTCAAAAGGGTGCAAAAAATTCCCCAAACTATTGAAGAAGCACTACATTGTGAAGAAGCCAAACACTGGGAGCAGGCCATGAGATCGGAGTATAACACTTTGATTTCCAATGACACATGGATGCTTGTTGACCTGCCACCGGAAAGGAAGCCAATTAAATGTAAATGGGTGTTTAGTTTGAAAAGGAACAAAGACGGCGAGATTGAACGGTACAAAGCTCGTTTGGTTGCCAAAGGCTGTACGCAGAGGCCAGGAATAGATTTCTACGAAACGTTTTCGCCTGTGGTCCGCTACTCCACAGTGCGACTTATATTTGCTTTATCCGTAAAGTACAAGCTACATCTTCATCAAATGGACGTCACTAGTGC
Organism: Nephrocerus scutellatus; assembly: GCA_947095585.1. Lineage (NCBI taxonomy): Eukaryota > Metazoa > Arthropoda > Insecta > Diptera > Pipunculidae > Nephrocerus > Nephrocerus scutellatus. Next base: position 37,622,029 of record OX352762.1, read on the forward strand.
ATATTTGAATGGAAGTTTAAAAGAAGAAGTGTACATGTGCCAGCCAGAAGGTTTTATTAGCCCGAAACATCCTCAACGTGTCTGCAAATTAAGCAAGGCATTGTACGGGCTTAAACAGTCAGGACGGGAGTGGAACAACAGGCTGGACGAATTTTTAAAAAGGATTGGTTTCAAGAGATGCAGCTACGATTCCTGTGTTTACACGAACAACAAAGATGGAGAGATCAACATCCTGGCGATTTACGTCGACGACATCTTACTCGCATGCTCGAAGACAACCCGCCTAGATGAAATCAAGAACATGCTTGAAAATGAATTTGTCGTTGTAGACAAGGGCAAAGTTGGCTATTTCCTGGGACTAGAGGTACAACAAAACGAAGCAAGGAACTACGTTTGTATCTCACAGAAGCAGGCAATTTTATCTTTACTAAAAAATTGCGACCTGAGTGACTGCAAAGGACGAGGGACACCGTTGGAACCTGGTCAAAAGTTTACGAAGTGCCAACGCTGTGCTGATTGCCAACTAGCTGATCAAAAGGAGTATCAGAGAATAATCGGCTCTCTTCTGTTCATTGGGCTGGCAACTAGACCCGATATCCTACATTCAGTCAACAAGTTGTCTCAGTTCAACGCGAACCCGCATATGCAACATATGCTTGCAGCAAAGCATATACTAAGGTACCTAAAAAATACCACTAATTTTTCTTTGATTTATAGTAAACCTGAGGATCCTTTGTGCGGGTACTCCGATGCTGATTGGGCGACGAATCATGATCGTCGATCCTACACTGGCTACGTATTCCAACTATCTGGAGGAGCTGTAACATGGGCTTCGAAGAAGCAACCGACTATCGCATTATCAAGCACGGAAGCGGAATACATGGCGCTGACGGCTGCAGCCAAGGAAGCAGTATATTTACGAAACCTTGTGGCCGAAATTGTGAGTCATCCGCTAACGATTTTCTGCGACAACCAGAGAGCTCTCTATCTTGCGAAAAATCCATCTCACCATGAACGTAGCAAGCACATCGATATACGTTTTCATTATGTGAGAGATGTATATGAAAAATCTCAAATTGTACTTCAGTATATACCAACAGAATATATGAAGGCCGACATTTTAAAGAAAAATTTAATGAAAACAAAGCATATGAAATTTGTAAATCTTTTGGGTATAAATTCTTAATTTTACATTTTCATGAAGTTAGTAAACCTTTTTATATTTTTATATACCCATACATTTTGAAGTAGATTGTTTAATTTCCTAATGTTAGTATTCATTGAGGGGTAGTTTGTTAGACAATACCTATACAATCAATACCAACATATTACATGCTTAACATATAGCCGTAAACTACATTGTTATCATATTGCTGAATTGGAATACTTGCACTAACATGTGCACATTATATATAAAGCCAGAGCTGCTTGTAAAAAATTGTACGAAATAAATTCATTCCTTCTTGTAACGTCAGTGTGCGCTGTGTTTCTTTTTCCCCAACATTTACAAAAAAGGCAAACTCAATACAAACGCCGATGCTTTATCTAGGATACAAATCGACACCAACATATTAAAAGAAATGATACCAAAAGAAGCCAACGAAAAGGCAAACAAAACACTCGTAATAACAAGGGGCATGTCTAATAAAGACAAAATAATTAACAATAATTCGGAGAAATGCAACTCTCAACTGAAGCCTGTAACCCGGCCGGTACAACTTCAAATATGGGAATGCACGTCCATCAATGATATAAAAAATATAAGGGAACTTAAATTTACAGTCGACAAAAATATACAAAATTGCAAAATTAATATTGATAATAAATACGTGCACGTTGGTTGTAGCAATAATTTAGCGAATCTAGATTCGACACTGAAGAAGCTAGCATCCAGGATGAATAAAGAAAATATAAAAGAATTAGCGCTCAAAAATAATGATGAAATAATGAAAGTATACACAAAAGAAAAATTTAAAGAAGCATATGCAAAAGTAAGAATTAAAAGCAAGTATCCCAATTTAAAAATTTTAATATATGCCGCCCCAAGAAGAATAGAAGATGAAATAACAAAATACTAATTAATAGACGAGTATCATAATTCAGCATACGGAGGACACCAAGGTGTAAGAAAAACAATAATAAAGCTAAAGCTAAAATATATATGGAAAAACATGAGTAAGATGGTCAAGAATTGCATTACAAACTGCGACCTATGTGCCAGAAACAAACAGACCAGACATATAAAGGAACCACTAACGACAACAGACACTCCATCCGACAGTTTTCAGACAATAACAATAGACACTGTAGGAAATAACAACAAGAAAATATACGATCTCGACAATTACGTAAATGAATTACGAATCAGATTGAAATCAGCTCTAAAGAGAGCCAAAGAAATAACAAATAAGGTTGAAATGAAAAGAACTCTAGAACTTAAAAATAACTATACAAATAAACTTAAAGCTGAAATAGGCGATAGGCTTGTTATATCCATAACATGCGCAGCACCGGATAGGTTGCAGTCACTGCCAGATCCACTTTTCACTCTATAGGTTGTTATTCCACTCCTGCGACCATACAGTCTGTAGTAATGGACTATTAACAAATGATGTTGACTGATGATTTAACGTTGCCAACAATATTACATGGCAACCCAATGAAATATCGTTAATATTTCATTACACCAGATCTATAGTGCAAAACTGCATTCGGTGCGCAAAAGCAAAACCCAAGCTGCTCTCTCAGATGATGGGCAGTTTACCAGCCGATCGAGTTCAACCAGCACGGCCTTTCATCAATTCAGGAGTGGACTTTTGCGGGCCGATATGGATTCACTACCGTGGTGAATCGTGGAAGTCGACCACAAAATGGGTACATCGCAATATTCTGCTGCTTTGCTACTAAGGCTGTTCACCTGGAGATCGTTAGTGCTTTAACAACGGAAGCCTTTATAGGAGCATTGAAACGTTTCATGGGAAGACGAGGCCACGTTCGTAACCTATACTGTGATAATGCGACTTATTTTGTTGGAGCTAGAAATCAGCTTCAGGACCTTAGCCAGGCAGTATAATCCACGCAAGGTCAAGAATCAATCACCAACTTGTGCAGCGCAAATGGCATCGATTTCCATTTCATTCCACCTCGATTTCCCCACTTCGGTGGATTATGGGAAGCTGCCGTTAAATCAGCAAAACATTTACTATATCGAAGCGTGTCATCAGCACCCTTGACATATGAAGAATTTGAGACTCTAATGATTGAAATTGACGCAATTCTTAATTCACGGCCATTAACACCGCTTTCTTCAGATCCAAATGATCTCACCGCACTAACTCCTGGTCGGTGAACCACTGACAGCACCCATTAACGACAACGCTGAAAATACGAAGGTCAACCTGCCGACACGATGGAAGTTAGTGACGCACCTAAAAAATGAATTTTGGCGCAGATGGTTAGGGAATATCTAAATGAATTGCAGCAACGGGTAAAATGGAAAAAGCAAAAACCAAACTTACAACCCGGAGCCATAGTTCTAATTAAAGAAGATAACACCCCATCGATGAAATGTCCACTCGACGAGTCATTTAAACTCACATTGGAAAGGATGGCCAGGTCCACGTAGCAGACGTCAAAACATCAACCAGCATTATTTGGCGAGCGATTCACAAACTTGTTCCTCTTCCACTTAATAATGAAACCCCAAAACAGGAACGACCACATCATTCTGAATGTCAAATAAAAAGAAAGCAGCAGAATCAACATCTTAAATCACAGGGGAGTCAACGAACAATGACCAACCATCACAGAGAAAATGTCGAAAATCATACGGCTCGGCAATGTTATCCATCTTGATAGTATGCCTGATCGTACCACTCACATGTAGTTACCCAGTGGATGTCAGCCAATTTCCATCAAAGCTAGGCCTTCATTTTGAAGCTCTAGGAACAGCAGATTTCAGCCAACGAATAGAACCTGGTGGTATACTATGCACTAACACCGTAGTGGACTGAATTCCATGAACTCACAAAGGGAATTAAATCTTTGCGACAACTCTGCCAGATGATACCGCAAAACAATTCATGCACGTCAATAATCAATCAATTTAGTCATGTTAAGAAAGAGCTCACAACAGGGAACGAATTCTTCTCGAGGAACCTCCATAAGGCAAGAGCAAGACGCGGAGCTTTCAATATAGTTGGAACCATAGCCAATTCCTTGTTTGGAGTCCTTGATTCGGAATATGCACAAGAGGTATCAAAAACAATTGGTGATATAAAGGGATATGAAGACCACAGCAATTAAGTCATGAAGTCATAATGATAAAGGCGCATGTACCTTTCTCGCTTCGCCTACCCGTAAACTCGTCAAACCTGCTGCAACTATTGCAACTGATGTCCGTAAAGAGTGGGATCGTTAACAACCACGTGATCTTCCAAATCAAATTTCCTCTTGTCAAAATAGAAGTGTTCGAGATATTCAGGGTATGGCCATACCTATATTTAAAAACAGAGTAGGCTGTGTCGTCTACACGGCCGCGAGGGTTTTGAGCGTGACAACGTTTATTTTTTATCTAATTTAATTTAATTTTTATGTATGTACATTTAACTTAAATTAAAGTGTATATCTAGTTTTCCAATTTATGTTGTTATAAAATAATTTCGGAGTTTAAACCTTTTAATTCAATTCAATTAGTAATGTAATGTAGAAATTATTAAAGTCAAATTGAGGTGAGCAAAGAAACAACCAACAGAGACTATACTCTCACTGTATCATTACTGTGTTTCTTTCTGCTCATAGTATGTAACTTGAATGTTATTGACATTTAGTATTGTAGAAATTATAAAAGAAAAGACGAGAAAACATAAACGGAAAAAGTAACAAGGTAGTATGCAACTTCTAAATTGTATATGCTCTTTATATGTAACATAATAGTAGTACTGTTTTTTTAAATTCTCTATATTAACTTCACTTGCCCGTGGGTCGGACGGTCGTCGGTCGTAGAATCTTGCGATCAATTTTTAACCCACTTCCCAAAACCCGATTTTATTGAAATGCACACATGTGTCTTTCCGGAGACAACACTTTCTATTAAAATTTGAGGCCCCTCGGGCCCCGGGGTCTGGGGGCTCCCATACAAATATTTTACAAAATTTTATTCGATTTTTTTCAAATTTTATACACATGTGTATCTCTGATAGACAACACTTTTTGTAAAAATTTTGGAGACTCTGGGTCCCGGGTTCCTGGGGCCCCATAAATTTTTTTTAAAAAAATAACCCGATTTTCTTTAAATTTTATATACGCGTGTATCTCCGATAGGCAACACTTCTTGTAAAAATTTTGGAGACCCTGGGCCCCGGGTTTGTGGGGCCCCATAAAATTTAAAAAAAAATTAACCCGATTTTCTTCAAATTTAATATACGCGTGTATCTCCGATAGGCAACACTTCTTGTAAAAATTTTGGAGACCTCGAGCCCCGGAGTCGTGGGGCCCCAACATTTTAAAAAAAAATTAACCCAATTTTCTTCAAATTTTATATACGTATGTATCTCCGATGAAAAACACTTTTTGTAAAATTTTTGGAGACCCCGGGCCACAGGATCATTGGGCCCAAAATTTTTTTTAAAAAAATTAACCCGAATTTTTTTAAATTTTATATACGTGTGTATCTCCGATGGACAACACTTTTTGCAAAAATTTTGGTGGCTGGGGTCGAGGGGCCCCATAAAATTGTTTCAAAGAAATTAACCCGATTTTCTTCAAATTTTATACACCTCTGTATCTCCGATGTTTAAAGTTTTTGGAGTGAACGGGCCCTGAGGGCCAAGCGGTGCCCATATAAATTTTTTAAAATTTAGCTCGATTTTCTTCAAATTTTTAACACATGGTGTATCACTGATGGACATAACTTTTTGTAAATCTGTTGGAGTGATAGGGCCCTGAGACCCGTGTGGTGTCCATGTAAATTTTTTAAAAATTAGCCCGATTTTCTTCAAATTTTAACACATACCTATCTCCTATTAGAGAATTTACATGAAAAATTTTAATTTTTATGGGTTGTTTTTTTTGTAATTGAACACAGGATTTGGTTTGACGCGAAGTAAAAAGGCGCAGAGAATTGAAAAAATGCAAATTTAATGACCTGCACGCTAGTGCTCACTAACTGGTTATTGATGAATGTTTAAAGAGGGTTTTGACCAAAAAAAATTTGTGTGTCTACTACAACTTTCGTTTCCTGCTGATTCATTATCAATGCTCAATAATTTGTATGATGAAAATCATCGCAATGATGATTTTATTAACACTTAGTAATGTAGAAATGATTAAAGACATTTTTTTCTCTATACTAAATACAAGTTTGCACGGTAGCTCATCACATACATCATCATCACATCACATTATACATAAATTATTTATAAGCGAATTTTAATGTTCATAACCACTAACTGTGAAGATGCTGCATATTGCATATTACTGCCCAAACACAGTAATGCAGCTTTTGGTTTCAACTCATAAACAATTTGAGTAGTATTAAATTAAATTAGAAGAGAAAAGTAGTGAGTAGTGCTGCCCATGCACGGTAAGAATGTCGCTGTGAAACATGCAGGCCAATTATTTCTCATTAAATTTATTTTGCATTGTTTTCTTATTTCTGTATTCTATGGTCTGCAAAAGAAATTTAATGAGAAATAATTGGCCTGCATGTTTCAAAGCGACAAACACGAGAGCACTCACTCATATTTTATGCAATGTTGATAGAAAGAGCAGAGCACTGATAGAAAATGAGCAGAGACTATACTATCACTACGGCTGCGGTAAAGAATTAAGTAGCTTCGCAGCTTGTGCTGCCCAAAAAAATGGCAGGTAGTCGGTATGCACGAAATTGCGGCTATATTTTGAACCGACTTACAGTCTGCTTGCTTGTAGGGCGACAATTTGACATTTACATTTTGCTATTTGCATTCAATTTTAAGTAGCTGCGTAAACTGCGCAGTCGATTTTTCTTTACTGCATTGGCTGAAAAGTGAATTTTTGACCAACATGCAGCATACTGCATATGTTTGTTTCGTTCTGCTCAAGCTATGAACTTGATTGTATGTTATTAAAATCAAATACATCATCATCAATCACATCAAATACAACAGAATAAATAATTTATAAGCGGATTTAAATGTTCATAACAATTTATTGTGAGGTGGGTACATATTAAATATATCATATCACTGCACAAACATAGTAATGAGTTGCGTCGATAGTAGTAGGAGAAGTAAGAGTAAGAGAAGTAAAAATATTTGCGTGTAATCTTTACGCTCGGTTGGAGTGAAATTCTTTGACGTTGTGGTCAATATTACGATTAAATTAAAAGGCACGAGTCGCTTGAGAAATTGCTTAGTTCCAGAAATTCCAGACAATAATGATCATATTCCAGAATTTCCATAGGAAGAAATCTTATAGTCACATCTTAGTCCTACATTCCGAATTTCATGCGAATCGCTTGAGAAATTGCTTTGTTCCAGAAATTCCAGACAATAATGATCATATTCCAGAATTTCCATAGGAGAAATCTTATAGTCACATCTTAGTCCTACATTCCGAATTTCATGCGACTCCCTTGAGAAATTGCTTTGTTCCAGAAATTCCAGACAAAAATGATCATATTCCAGAAGTTCCATAAAAAGAAATCTTATAGTCACATCTTCGTCCTACATTCCGAATTTCATGCGAATCACTTGAGAAATTGCTTTGTTCCAGAAATTCCAGACAAAAATGATCATATTCCAGAAGTTCCATAGGAAGAAATCTTATAGTCACATCTTATTCCTAAATTCCGAATTTCATGCGAATCGCTTGAGAAATTGATTTGCTCCAGAAATTCCAGACCATAATAATCATATTCCAGAATTTCCATAGGAAGAAATCTTATAGTCACATCTTAGTCCTACATTCCGAATTTCATGCGAATCCCTTGAGAAATGGCTTGGTTCCAAAAATCCCAGACCCTATTGGCCAGATCCCAGAATTTCCATAGGAACAAGTCTTATAGTCACATATTAGTCCTACACTCCGAGTTTCATACGAATCCCTTGAGAAATGGCTTGGTTCCAAAAATCCCAGACCCTATTGGTCAGATCCCATAATTTCCATAGGAACAAGTCTTATAGTCACATATTAGTCCTACACTCCGAGTTTCATACGAATCACTTGAGAAATGGCTTGGTTCCAAAAATCCAAGACCCTATTGGCCAGATCCCAGAACTTCCATAGGAACAAGTCTTATAGTCACATATTAGTCCTACACTCCGAGTTTCATACGAATCCCTTAAGAAATGGCTCGGTTCCCAAAATCCCAGACCCTATTGGGCAGATCCTAGAATTTCCATAGGAACAAGTCTTATAGTCACATATTAGTCCTACACTCCGAGGTTCATACGAATCCCTTGAGAAATGGCTTGGTTCCAAAAATCCCAGACCCTATTGGCCAGATCCCAGAAATTTCGTAGGAACAAGTCTTATAGTCACATATTAGTCCTCCATTCCGAGTTTCATACGAATCCCTTGAGAAATGGCTTGGTTCCAAAAATCCCAGACCCTATTGGCCAGATCCCAGAATTTTCGTAGGAACAAGTCTTATAGTCACATATTAGTCCTACATTCCGAGTTTCATACGAATCCCTTGAGAAATTGCTTGGTTCCAAGAATCCCAGACCCTATTGGCCACATCCCAAAATTTCTCTAGGAACAAGTCTTATAGTCACATATTAGTCCTTCATTCCGAGTTTCATACGAATCCCTTGAGAAATGGCTTGGTTCCAAAAATCCCAGACCGTATTGGCCAGATCCCAGAATTTCCATAGGAACAAGTCTTATAGTCACATATTAGTCCTACATTCCAAGTTTCATACGAATCCCTTGAGAAATGGCTTGGTTCCAAAAATCCCAGACCCCATTGGCAAGATCCCAGAATTTCCATAGGAACAAGTCTTATAGTCACATATTAGTCCTACATTCCGAGTTTCATACGAATCCCTTGAGAAATGGCTTGGTTCCAAAAATCCCAGACCCTATTGGCCAGATCCCAGAATTTCCCTAGGAACAAGTCTTATAGTCACATATTAGTCCTACATTCCGAGTTTGATACGAATCCCTTGAGAAATGGCTTGGTTCCAAAAATCCCAGACCCTATTGGCCAGATCCCAGAATTTTCGTAGGAACAAGTCTTATAGTCACATATTAGTCCTACATTCCGAGTTTCATACGAATCCCCTGAGAAATTGCTTGGTTCCAAAAATCCCAGACCCTTTTGGCCAGATCCCAGAATTTCTCTAGGAACAAGTCTTATAGTCACATATTAGTCCTTCATTCCGAGTTTCATACGAATCCCTTTAGAAATGGCTTGGTTCCAAAAATCCCAGACCTTAATGGCCAGATCCCAGAATTTCCATAGGAACAAGTCTTATAGTCACATATTAGTCCTACATTCCGAGTTTCATACGAATCCCTTGAGAAACGGCTTGGTTCCAAAAATCCCAGACCCTATTGGCCAGATCCCAGAATTTTCGTAGGAACAAGTCTTATAGTCACATATTAGTCCTACATTCCGAGTTTCATACGAATCCCTTGAGAAATTGCTTGGTTCCAAAAATCCCAGACCCTATTGGCCAGATCCCAGAATTTCTCTAGGAACAAGTCTTATAGTCACATATTAGTCCTTCATTCCGAGTTTCATACGAATCCCTTGAGAAATGGCTTGGTTCCAAAAATCCGAGACCCTATTGGCCAGATCCCAGAATTTCCATAGGAACAAGTCTTATAGTCACATATTAGTCCTACATTCCGAGTTTCATACGAATCCCTTGAGAAATGGCTTGGTTCCAAAAATCCCAGACCCTATTGGCCAGATCCCAGAATTTCCCTAGGAACAAGTCTTATAGTCACATATTAGTCCTACATTCCGAGTTTCATACGAATCCCTTGAGAAATGGCTTGGTTCCAAAAATCCCAGACCCTATTGGCCAGATCCCAGAATTTTCGTAGGAACAAGTCTTATAGTCACATATTAGTCCTACATTCCGAGTTTCATACGAATCCCCTGAGAAATTGCTTGGTTCCAAAAATCCCAGACCCTTTTGGCCAGATCCCAGAATTTCTCTAGGAACAAGTCTTATAGTCACATATTAGTCCTTCATTCCGAGTTTCATACGAATCCCTTGAGAAATGGCTTGGTTCCAAAAATCCCAGACCTTAATGGCCAGATCCCAGAATTTCCATAGGAACAAGTCTTATAGTCACATATTAGTCCTACATTCCGAGTTTCATACGAATCCCTTGAGAAATGGCTTGGTTCCAAAAATCCCAGACCCTATTGGCCAGATCCCCAGAATTTCCATAGGAACAAGTCTTATAGTCACATATTAGTCCTACATTCCGAGTTTCATACAAATCCCTTGAGAAATGGCTTGGTTCCAAAAACCCCAGACCCTATTGGCCAGATCCCAGAATTTCCCTAGGAACAAGTCTTATAGTCACATATTAGTCCTACATTCCGAGTTTCATACGAATCCCTTGAGAAATGGCTTGGTTCCAAAAATCCCAGATCCTATTGGCCAGATCCCAGAATTTCCATAGGAACAAGTCTTATAGTCACATATTAGTCCTACACTCCGAGTTTCATACGAATCCCTTGAGAAATGGCTTGGTTCCAAAAATCCCAGACCCTATTGGCCAGATCCCAGAATTTCCATAGGAACAAGTCTTATAGTCACATATTAGTCCTACATTCCGAGTTTCATACGAATCCCTTGAGAAATTGCTTGGTTCCAAAAATCCCAGACCCTATTGGCCAGATCCCAGAAATTCTCTAGGAACAAGTCTTATAGTCACATATTAGTCCTTCATTCCGAGTTTCATACGAATCCCTTGAGAAATGGCTTGGTTCCAAAAATCCCAGACCCTATTGGCCAGATCCCAGAATTTCCATAGGAACAAGTCTTATAGTCACATATTAGTCCTACATTCCGAGTTTCATACGAATCCCTTGAGAAATTGCTTGGTTCCAAAAATCCCAGACTCTATTGGCCAGATCCCAGAATTTCTCTAGGAACAAGTCTTATAGTCACATATTAGTCCTTCATTCCGAGTTTCATACGAATCCCTTGAGAAATGGCTTGGTTCCAAAAATCCGAGACCCTATTGGCCAGATCCCAGAATTTCCATAGGAACAAGTCTTATAGTCACATATTAGTCCTACATTCCGAGTTTCATACGAATCCCTTGAGAAATGGCTTGGTTCCAAAAATCCCAGACCCTATTAGCCAGATCCCAGAATTTCCATAGGAACAAGTCTTATAGTCACATATTAGTCCTACATTCCGAGTGTCATACGAATCCCTTGAGAAATGGCTTGGTTCCAAAAATCCCAGACCCTATTGGCCAGATCCCCAGAATTTCCATAGGAACAAGTCTTATAGTCACATATTAGTCCTACATTCCGAGTTTCATACAAATCCCTTGAGAAATGGCTTGGTTCCAAAAATCCCAGACCGTATTGGCCAGATCCCAGAATTTCCATAGGAACAAGTCTTATAGTCACATATTAGTCCTACATTCCGAGTTTCATACGAATCCCTTGAGATGTGGCTTGGTCCAAAAATCCCAGACCACATTGGCCAGATCCCAGAATTTCCATAGGAACAAGTCTTATAGTCACATATTAGTCCTACATTCCGAGTTTCATACGAATCCCTTGAGAAATGGCTTGGTTCCAAAAATCCCAGACCCTATTGGCCAGATCCCAGAATTTCCCTAGGAACAAGTCTTATAGTCACATATTAGTCCTACATTCCGAGTTTCATACGAATCCCTTGAGAAATGGCTTGGTTCCAAAAATCCCAGACAAGTCTTATAGTCACATATTAGTCCTACACTCCGAGTTTCATACGAATCCCTTGAGAAATGGCTTGGTTCCAAAAATCCCAGACCCTATTGGCCAGATCCCAGAATTTTCGTAGGAACAAGTCTTATAGTCACATATTAGTCCTACATTCCGAGTTTCATACGAATCCCTTGAGAAATTGCTTGGTTCCAAAAATCCCAGACCCTATTGGCCAGATCCCAGAATTTCTCTAGGAACAAGTCTTATAGTCACATATTAGTCCTTCATTCCGAGTTTAATACGAATCCCTTGATAAATGGCTTGGTTCCAAAAATCCGAGACCCTATTGGCCAGATCCCAGAATTTCCATAGGAACAAGTCTTATAGTCACATATTAGTCCTACATTCCGAGTTTCATACGAATCCCTTGAGAAATGGCTTGGTTCCAAAAATCCCAGACCCTATTGGCCAGATCCCAGAATTTCCCTAGGAACAAGTCTTATAGTCACATATTAGTCCTACATTCCGAGTTTCATACGAATCCCTTGAGAAATGGCTTGGTTCCAAAAATCCCGGACAAGTCTTATAGTCACATATTAGTCCTACACTCCGAGTTTCATACGAATCCCTTGAGAAATGGCTTGGTTCCAAAATTCCCAGACCCTATTGGCCAGATCCCAGAATTTTCGTAGGAACAAGTCTTATAGTCACATATTAGTCCTACATTCCGAGTTTCATACAAATCCCTTGAGAAATGGCTTGGTTCCAAAAATCCCAGACCGTATTGGCCAGATCCCAGAATTTCCATAGGAACAAGTCTTATAGTCACATATTAGTCCTACATTCCGAGTTTCATACGAATCCCTTGAGATGTGGCTTGGTCCAAAAATCCCAGACCACATTGGCCAGATCCCAGAATTTCCATAGGAACAAGTCTTATAGTCACATATTAGTCCTACATTCCGAGTTTCATACGAATCCCTTGAGAAATGGCTTGGTTCCAAAAATCCCAGACCCTATTGGCCAGATCCCAGAATTTCCCTAGGAACAAGTCTTATAGTCACATATTAGTCCTACATTCCGAGTTTCATACGAATCCCTTGAGAAATGGCTTGGTTCCAAAAATCCCAGACAAGTCTTATAGTCACATATTAGTCCTACACTCCGAGTTTCATACGAATCCCTTGAGAAATGGCTTGGTTCCAAAAATCCCAGACCCTATTGGCCAGATCCCAGAATTTTCGTAGGAACAAGTCTTATAGTCACATATTAGTCCTACATTCCGAGTTTCATACGAATCCCTTGAGAAATTGCTTGGTTCCAAAAATCCCAGACCCTATTGGCCAGATCCCAGAATTTCTCTAGGAACAAGTCTTATAGTCACATATTAGTCCTTCATTCCGAGTTTAATACGAATCCCTTGATAAATGGCTTGGTTCCAAAAATCCGAGACCCTATTGGCCAGATCCCAGAATTTCCATAGGAACAAGTCTTATAGTCACATATTAGTCCTACATTCCGAGTTTCATACGAATCCCTTGAGAAATGGCTTGGTTCCAAAAATCCCAGACCCTATTGGCCAGATCCCAGAATTTCCCTAGGAACAAGTCTTATAGTCACATATTAGTCCTACATTCCGAGTTTCATACGAATCCCTTGAGAAATGGCTTGGTTCCAAAAATCCCGGACAAGTCTTATAGTCACATATTAGTCCTACACTCCGAGTTTCATACGAATCCCTTGAGAAATGGCTTGGTTCCAAAATTCCCAGACCCTATTGGCCAGATCCCAGAATTTTCGTAGGAACAAGCAAGAACAATTTAGCTCGATTTTCTTCAAATTTTTAACACATGTGTATCACTGATGGACATAACTTTTTGTAAATCTGTTGGAGTGATAGGGCCCTGAGACCCGTGTGGTGTCCATGTAAATTTTTTAAAAATTAGCCCGATTTTCTTCAAATTTTAACACATACCTATCTCCTATTAGAGAATTTACATGAAAAATTTTAATTTTTATGGGTTGTTTTTTTTGTAATTGAACACAGGATTTGGTTTGACGCGAAGTAAAAAGGCGCAGAGAATTGAAAAAATGCAAATTTAATGACCTGCACGCTAGTGCTCACTAACTGGTTATTGATGAATGTTTAAAGAGGGTTTTGACCAAAAAAAATTTGTGTGTCTACTACAACTTTCGTTTCCTGCTGATTCATTATCAATGCTCAATAATTTGTATGATGAAAATCATCGCAATGATGATTTTATTAACACTTAGTAATGTAGAAATGATTAAAGACATTTTTTTCTCTATACTAAATACAAGTTTGCACCGTAGCTCATCACATACATCATCATCACATCACATTATACATAAATTATTTATAAGCGAATTTTAATGTTCATAACCACTAACTGTGAAGATGCTGCATATTGCATATTACTGCCCAAACACAGTAATGCAGCTTTTGGTTTCAACTCATAAACAATTTGAGTAGTATTAAATTAAATTAGAAGAGAAAAGTAGTGAGTAGTGCTGCCCATGCACGGTAAGAATGTCGCTGTGAAACATGCAGGCCAATTATTTCTCATTAAATTTATTTTGCATTGTTTTCTTATTTCTGTATTCTATGGTCTGCAAAAGAAATTTAATGAGAAATAATTGGCCTGTATGTTTCAAAGCGACAAACACGAGAGCACTCACTCATATTTTATGCAATGTTGATAGAAAGAGCAGAGCACTGATAGAAAATGAGCAGAGACTATACTATCACTACGGCTGCGGTAAAGAATTAAGTAGCTTCGCAGCTTGTGCTGCCCAAAAAAATGGCAGGTAGTCGGTATGCACGAAATTGCGGCTATATTTTGAACCGACTTACAGTCTGCTTGCTTGTAGGGCGACAATTTGACATTTACATTTTGCTATTTGCATTCAATTTTAAGTAGCTGCGTAAACTGCGCAGTCGATTTTTCTTTACTGCATTGGCTGAAAAGTGAATTTTTGACCAACATGCAGCATAAACTGTGCAGCGGCTGAATTCTCGGCCTACTACTGCATATGTTTGTTTCGTTCTGCTCAAGCTATGAACTTGATTGTATGTTATTAAAATCAAATACATCATCATCAATCACATCAAATACAACAGAATAAATAATTTATAAGCGGATTAAATGTTCATAACAATTTATTGTGAGGTGGGTACATATTAAATATATCATATCACTGTACAAGCATAGTAATGAGTTGCGTCGATAGTAGTAGGAGAAGTAAGAGTAAGAGAAGTAAAAATATTTGCGTGTAATCTTTACGCTCGGTTGGAGTGAAATTCTTTGACGTTGTGGTCAATATTACGATTAAATTAAAGGGCACGAGTCGCTTGAGAAATTGCTTAGTTCCAGAAATTCCAGACAATAATGATCATATTCCAGAATTTCCATAGGAAGAAATCTTATAGTCACATCTTAGTCCTACATTCCGAATTTCATGCGAATCGCTTGAGAAATTGCTTTGTTCCAGAAATTCCAGACAATAATGATCATATTCCAGAATTTCCATAGGAGAAATCTTATAGTCACATCTTAGTCCTACATTCCGAATTTCATGCGACTCCCTTGAGAAATTGCTTTGTTCCAGAAATTCCAGACAAAAATGATCATATTCCAGAAGTTCCATAAAAAGAAATCTTATAGTCACATCTTCGTCCTACATTCCGAATTTCATGCGAATCACTTGAGAAATTGCTTTGTTCCAGAAATTCCAGACAAAAATGATCATATTCCAGAAGTTCCATAGGAAGAAATCTTATAGTCACATCTTATTCCTAAATTCCGAATTTCATGCGAATCGCTTGAGAAATTGATTTGCTCCAGAAATTCCAAACCATAATAATCATATTCCAGAAGTTCCATAGAAAGAAATCTTATAGTCAAATCTTAGACCTACATTCCGAATTTCATGCAAATCCCTTGAGAAATTGCTTTGTTCCTGAAATTCCAGACCATGATAATCATATTCCAGAATTTCCATAGGAAGAAATCTTATAGTCACATCTTAGTCCTACATTCCGAATTTCATGCGAATCCCTTGAGAAATGGCTTGGTTCCAAAAATCCCAGACCCTATTGGCCAGATCCCAGAATTTCCATAGGAACAAGTCTTATAGTCACATATTAGTCCTACACTCCGAGTTTCATACGAATCCCTTGAGAAATGGCTTGGTTCCAAAAATCCCAGACCCTATTGGTCAGATCCCATAATTTCCATAGGAACAAGTCTTATAGTCACATATTAGTCCTACACTCCGAGTTTCATACGAATCACTTGAGAAATGGCTTGGTTCCAAAAATCCAAGACCCTATTGGCCAGATCCCAGAACTTCCATAGGAACAAGTCTTATAGTCACATATTAGTCCTACACTCCGAGTTTCATACGAATCCCTTAAGAAATGGCTCGGTTCCCAAAATCCCAGACCCTATTGGGCAGATCCTAGAATTTCCATAGGAACAAGTCTTATAGTCACATATTAGTCCTACACTCCGAGGTTCATACGAATCCCTTGAGAAATGGCTTGGTTCCAAAAATCCCAGACCCTATTGGCCAGATCCCAGAAATTTCGTAGGAACAAGTCTTATAGTCACATATTAGTCCTCCATTCCGAGTTTCATACGAATCCCTTGAGAAATGGCTTGGTTCCAAAAATCCCAGACCCTATTGGCCAGATCCCAGAATTTTCGTAGGAACAAGTCTTATAGTCACATATTAGTCCTACATTCCGAGTTTCATACGAATCCCTTGAGAAATTGCTTGGTTCCAAGAATCCCAGACCCTATTGGCCACATCCCAAAATTTCTCTAGGAACAAGTCTTATAGTCACATATTAGTCCTTCATTCCGAGTTTCATACGAATCCCTTGAGAAATGGCTTGGTTCCAAAAATCCCAGACCGTATTGGCCAGATCCCAGAATTTCCATAGGAACAAGTCTTATAGTCACATAATAGTCCTACATTCCGAGTTTCATACGAATCCCTTGAGAAATGGCTTGGTTCCAAAAATCCCAGACCCCATTGGCAAGATCCCAGAATTTCCATAGGAACAAGTCTTATAGTCACATATTAGTCCTACATTCCGAGTTTCATACGAATCCCTTGAGAAATGGCTTGGTTCCAAAAATCCCAGACCCTATTGGCCAGATCCCAGAATTTCCCTAGGAACAAGTCTTATAGTCACATATTAGTCCTACATTCCGAGTTTGATACGAATCCCTTGAGAAATGGCTTGGTTCCAAAAATCCCAGACCCTATTGGCCAGATCCCAGAATTTTCGTAGGAACAAGTCTTATAGTCACATATTAGTCCTACATTCCGAGTTTCATACGAATCCCCTGAGAAATTGCTTGGTTCCAAAAATCCCAGACCCTTTTGGCCAGATCCCAGAATTTCTCTAGGAACAAGTCTTATAGTCACATATTAGTCCTTCATTCCGAGTTTCATACGAATCCCTTGAGAAATGGCTTGGTTCCAAAAATCCCAGACCTTAATGGCCAGATCCCAGAATTTCCATAGGAACAAGTCTTATAGTCACATATTAGTCCTACATTCCGAGTTTCATACGAATCCCTTGAGAAATGGCTTGGTTCCAAAAATCCCAGACCTTAATGGCCAGATCCCAGAATTTCCATAGGAACAAGTCTTATAGTCACATATTAGTCCTACATTCCGAGTTTCATACGAATCCCTTGAGAAATGGCTTGGTTCCAAAAATCCCAGACCCTATTGGCCAGATCCCCAGAATTTCCATAGGAACAAGTCTTATAGTCACATATTAGTCCTACATTCCGAGTTTCATACAAATCCCTTGAGAAATGGCTTGGTTCCAAAAACCCCAGACCCTATTGTCCAGATCCCAGAATTTCCCTAGGAACAAGTCTTATAGTCACATATTATTCCTACATTCCGAGTTTCATACGAATCCCTTGAGAAATGGCTTGGTTCCAAAAATCCCAGACCCTATTGGCCAGATCCCAGAATTTCCATAGGAACAAGTCTTATAGTCACATATTAGTCCTACACTCCGAGTTTCATACGAATCCCTTGAGAAATGGCTTGGTTCCAAAAATCCCAGACCCTATTGGCCAGATCCCAGAATTTCCATAGGAACAAGTCTTATAGTCACATATTAGTCCTACATTCCGAGTTTCATACGAATCCCTTGAGAAATTGCTTGGTTCCAAAAATCCCAGACCCTATTGGCCAGATCCCAGAATTTCTCTAGGAACAAGTCTTATAGTCACATATTAGTCCTTCATTCCGAGTTTCATACGAATCCCTTGAGAAATGGCTTGGTTCCAAAAATCCCAGACCCTATTGGCCAGATCCCAGAATTTCCATAGGAACAAGTCTTATAGTCAAATATTAGTCCTACATTCCGAGTTTCATACGAATCCCTTGAGAAATTGCTTGGTTCCAAAAATCCCAGACCCTATTGGCCAGATCCCAGAATTTCTCTAGGAACAAGTCTTATAGTCACATATTAGTCCTTCATTCCGAGTTTCATACGAATCCCTTGAGAAATGGCTTGGTTCCAAAAATCCGAGACCCTATTGGCCAGATCCCAGAATTTCCATAGGAACAAGTCTTATAGTCACATATTAGTCCTATATTCCGAGTTTCATACGAATCCCTTGAGAAATGGCTTGGTTCCAAAAATCCCAGACCCTATTAGCCAGATCCCAGAATTTCCATAGGAACAAGTCTTATAGTCACATATTAGTCCTACATTCCGAGTGTCATACGAATCCCTTGAGAAATGGCTTGGTTCCAAAAATCCCAGACCCTATTGGCCAGATCCCCAGAATTTCCATAGGAACAAGTCTTATAGTCACATATTAGTCCTACATTCCGAGTTTCATACAAATCCCTTGAGAAATGGCTTGGTTCCAAAAATCCCAGACCGTATTGGCCAGATCCCAGAATTTCCATAGGAACAAGTCTTATAGTCACATATTAGTCCTACATTCCGAGTTTCATACGAATCCCTTGAGATGTGGCTTGGTCCAAAAATCCCAGACCACATTGGCCAGATCCCAGAATTTCCATAGGAACAAGTCTTATAGTCACATATTAGTCCTACATTCCGAGTTTCATACGAATCCCTTGAGAAATGGCTTGGTTCCAAAAATCCCAGACCCTATTGGCCAGATCCCAGAATTTCCCTAGGAACAAGTCTTATAGTCACATATTAGTCCTACATTCCGAGTTTCATACGAATCCCTTGAGAAATGGCTTGGTTCCAAAAATCCCAGACAAGTCTTATAGTCACATATTAGTCCTACACTCCGAGTTTCATACGAATCCCTTGAGAAATGGCTTGTTTCCAAAAATCCCAGACCCTATTGGCCAGATCCCAGAATTTTCGTAGGAACAAGTCTTATAGTCACATATTAGTCCTACATTCCGAGTTTCATACGAATCCCTTGAGAAATTGCTTGGTTCCAAAAATCCCAGACCCTATTGGCCAGATCCCAGAATTTCTCTAGGAACAAGTCTTATAGTCACATATTAGTCCTTCATTCCGAGTTTAATACGAATCCCTTGATAAATGGCTTGGTTCCAAAAATCCGAGACCCTATTGGCCAGATCCCAGAATTTCCATAGGAACAAGTCTTATAGTCACATATTAGTCCTACATTCCGAGTTTCATACGAATCCCTTGAGAAATGGCTTGGTTCCAAAAATCCCAGACCCCATTGGCCAGATCCCAGAATTTCCCTAGGAACAAGTCTTATAGTCACATATTAGTCCTACATTCCGAGTTTCATACGAATCCCTTGAGAAATGGCTTGGTTCCAAAAATCCCGGACAAGTCTTATAGTCACATATTAGTCCTTCATTCCGAGTTTCATACGAATCCCTTGAGAAATGGCTTGGTTCCAAAAATCCGAGACCCTATTGGCCAGATCCCAGAATTTCCATAGGAACAAGTCTTATAGTCACATATTAGTCCTATATTCCGAGTTTCATACGAATCCCTTGAGAAATGGCTTGGTTCCAAAAATCCCAGACCCTATTAGCCAGATCCCAGAATTTCCATAGGAACAAGTCTTATAGTCACATATTAGTCCTACATTCCGAGTGTCATACGAATCCCTTGAGAAATGGCTTGGTTCCAAAAATCCCAGACCCTATTGGCCAGATCCCCAGAATTTCCATAGGAACAAGTCTTATAGTCACATATTAGTCCTACATTCCGAGTTTCATACAAATCCCTTGAGAAATGGCTTGGTTCCAAAAATCCCAGACCGTATTGGCCAGATCCCAGAATTTCCATAGGAACAAGTCTTATAGTCACATATTAGTCCTACATTCCGAGTTTCATACGAATCCCTTGAGATGTGGCTTGGTCCAAAAATCCCAGACCACATTGGCCAGATCCCAGAATTTCCATAGGAACAAGTCTTATAGTCACATATTAGTCCTACATTCCGAGTTTCATACGAATCCCTTGAGAAATGGCTTGGTTCCAAAAATCCCAGACCCCATTGGCCAGATCCCAGAATTTCCCTAGGAACAAGTCTTATAGTCACATATTAGTCCTACATTCCGAGTTTCATACGAATCCCTTGAGAAATGGCTTGGTTCCAAAAATCCCGGACAAGTCTTATAGTCACATATTAGTCCTACACTCCGAGTTTCATACGAATCCCTTGAGAAATGGCTTGGTTCCAAAAATCCCAGACCCTATTAGCCAGATCCCAGAATTTTCGTAGGAACAAGTCTTATAGTCACATATTAGTCCTACATTCCGAGTTTCATACGAATCCCTTGAGAAATTGCTTGGTTCAAAAAATCCCAGACCCTATTGGCCAGATCCCAGAATTTCTCTAGGAACAAGTCTTATAGTCACATATTAGTCCTTCTTTCCGAGTTTCATACGAATCCCTTGAGAAATGGCTTGGTTCCAAAAATCCGAGACCCTATTGGCCAGATCTCAGAATTTCCATAGGAACAAGTCTTATAGTCACATATTAGTCCTACATTCCGAGTTTCATACGATTCCCTTGAGAAATGGCTTGGTTCCAAAAATCCCAGACCCTATTGGCCAGATCCCAGAATTTCGCTAGGAACAAGTCTTATAGTCACATATTAGTCCTACGTTCCGAGTTTCATACGAATCCCTTGAGAAATGGCTTGGTTCCAAAAATCCCAGTCCCTATTGGCCAGATCCCAGAATTTTCGTAGGAACAAGTCTTATAGTCACATATTAGTCCTACATTCCGAGTTTCATACGAATCCCCTGAGAAATTTCTTGGTTCCAAAAATCCCAGACCCTTTTGGCCAGATCCCAGAATTTCTCTAGGAACAAGTCTTATAGTCACATATTAGTCCTTCATTCCGAGTTTCATACGAATCCCTTGAGAAATGGCTTGGTTCCAAAAATCCCAGACCTTAATGGCCAGATCCCAGAATTTCCATAGGAACAAGTCTTATAGTCACATATTAGTCCTACATTCCGAGTTTCATACGAATCCCTTGAGAAATGGCTTGGTTCCAAAAATCCCAGACCCTATTGGCCAGATCCCCAGAATTTCCATAGGAACAAGTCTTATAGTCACATATTAGTCCTACATTCCGAGTTTCATACAAATCCCTTGAGAAATGGCTTGGTTCCAAAAACCCCAGACCCTATAGGCCAGATCCCAGAATTTCCATAGGAACAAGTCTTATAGTCACATAGTAGTCCTACATTCCGAGTTTCATACGAATCCCTTGAGAAATGGCTTGGTTCCAAAAATCCCAGACCCTATTGGCCACATCCCAGAATTTCCATAGGAACAAGTCTTATAGTCACATATTAGTCCTACATTCCGAGTTTCATACGAATCCCTTGAGAAATTGCTTGGTTCCAAAAATCCCAGACCCTATTGGCCAGATCCCAGAATTTCCATAGGAACAAGTCTTATAGTCACATATTAGTCCTACATTCCGAGTTTCATACGAATCCCTTGAGAAATGGCTTGGTTCCAAAAATCCCAGACCCTATTGGCCACATCCCAGAATTTCCATAGGAACACGTCTTATAGTCACATATTAGTCCTACATTCCGAGTTTCATACGAATCCCTTGAGAAATGGCTTGGTTCCAAAAATCCCAGACCCTATTGGCCAGATCCCAGAATTTCCATAGGAACAAGTCTTATAGTCACATATTAGTCCTACATTCCGAGTTTCATACGAATCCCTTGAGAAATGGCTTGGTTCCAAAAATCCCAGACCCTATTGGCCAGATCCCAGAATTTCCATAGGACCAAGTCTTATAGTCACATATTAGTCCTACATTCCGAGTTTAATACGAATCCCTTGAGAAATGGCTTGGTTCCAAAAATCCCAGACCCTATTGGCCAGCTCCCAGAATTTCCATAGGAACAAGTCTTATAGTCACATATTAGTCCTACATTCCGAGTTTCATACGAATCCCTTGAGAAATGGCTTGGTTCCAAAAATCCCAGACCCTGCTGGCCAGATCCCAGAATTTCCATAGGAACAAGTCTTATAGTCACATATTAGTCTTAAATTCCGAGTTTCATACAAATCCCTTGAGAAATGGCTTGGTTCCAAAAATCCCAGACCCTATTGGCCAGATCCCAGAATTTCCATAGGAACAAGTCTTATAGTCATATATTAGTCCTACATTCCGAGTTTCATACGAATCCCTTGAGAAATGGCTTGGTTCCAAAAATCCGAGACCCTATTGGCCAGATCCCAGAATTTCCATAGGAACAAGTCTTATAGTCACATATTAGTCCTACATTCCGAGTTTCATACGAATCCCTTGAGAAATGGCTTGGTTCCAAAAATCCCAGACCCTATTGGCCAGATCCCAGAATTTCCATAGGAACAAGTCTTATAGTCACATATTAGTCCTACATTCCGAGTTTCATACGAATCCCTTGAGAAATGGCTTTGTTCCAAAAATCCCAGACCCTATTGGCCAGATCCCAGAATTTCCATAGGAACAAGTCTAATAGTCACATATTAGTGCTACATTCCGAGTTTCATACGAATCCCTTGAGAAATGGCTTGGTTCCAAAAATCCCAGACCCTATTGGCCAGATCCCAGAATTTCCATAGGAACAAGTCTTATAGTCACATATTAGTCCTACATTCCGTGTTTCATACGAATCCCTTGAGAAATGGCTTGGTTCCAAAAATCCCAGACCCTATTGTCACGTCAAAACGGTTCCCTAATTGCAATCAACCCAGATTCATCCCACCTAATCATAAGTCAACACCGCGATCAATACTATCCAATAACGGAGCAGGAATTGGCAATGTGCTCAACAACGGGACCATCCACTTATATCTGCGAGCAAACAAAGCCGCTCTACCGCAAGAAGGCTAATGTATGTACATGTGAGGTTGACTTACTGAACAATATGCCGTTACCAAAACAATGCAAGATAACTGAGCTCACAGAAGATCAGGTATGGATCCGATTGTCGCACCCCAATGAAAGGATTTACGCCCTCAAAACGAAGACAACCATCAACACTGTATGCGGCAATGAGATTTCCCCAATAACGCTGAAAGGCTCTGGCCTTTTAAAAATTCAGCCCAACTGCGTTATTAAACAAGATCTCTTAACATTCCAAGGACATAGAATCTATACCATTATCGGCAAACCATCCTATACCAAAATGGTCAATCTAACGGACATCGCAATACCAAGCAATCTTATCCCATCTAACGAGTATTCAGCGGCAGATCAACTTCAATTGGCAGAGATCGAAAGGTTGAGGCAAGAAATCAAGCAACATCCAACAGAAATGACACACAGAAAAAGCAACCACGACCTTCACCAGTACTCCGTGACTTATTTTAACGGTATCAGCAATCATATTCTAGAGATGGAAAACAAGGACGGCATGCGAATGAACCCAACATGTACGAAGCCAAAGTTCCGTATTCCGGCTTAGCGAAACATGATCCCAGAGTTATTACAGCTCTCCTTGAACTCAAAGTAAAAACAAACAGGTGCAGTAATGGGAATATGTTTCGCTTATCAGCAAATCGAACCCTATCATTCATTGAGCACCAATGTTTTAAAATTCTCAATTTGCAACTTAGCATATTTTTTTGTCTCAGTCACTGCGTGTGCAAACTAACTGCATATTGTTGCAGTATTTTTTATTTTTTTGGTATTAATGCGAATTATGCTATCATTTACCTGTAGTATCATTTTGTATTTTTTGTACTTGGCATTAATGCTAATTAGGCAATAATCCGTTTTCCTATCATTCTGTATGTTTGTATTTTTGTTACTTATGCCCATGTAGGCAATATTATTTTTATAAATACTCGTCTTAGGGAATAATAAATCATTACTTTTTTATCAGTTGTCTCTCAAACGCCGCGGTGCACGGACGTGCTGCATTCCAGCACGCGCGTTGTTGCTAATCAAGCCGAATAAATTCGTTGTTGTGTTTTTATATAACGGCTAGCGAGGTTAGCAAGTGCAAAGTGCAGTAAGCGTGTCCGTGATCCCATCCCAAACAGCGCAGCTAAAGAAGTTGGTGAAATCTAACTGTCGCATGTCTTTCATGCGGCAGTTTGTTTATGATCTAACTCTTTAGCTATTAGAATAACGGATTGTGAGTGTTTCTTATGGTGATTTAACTAATTTTGTCGTCTAGGCATAAGACTGGCGACAATTTGTGTTAATAATCAATTTTGAGACATACTCTTCTCAATTCGGTTTAAAGAAGCGGTAAGTTGTGTTTTGTGTGTTTGTTTTTTTGTAGTTATGTGTGTCTTCAGAGTGGATCTCAGCAACATGTGTGGGCTGAGAACGAATTCTTTTTCTGTGTTTAACCATGTACATGTCCACAGGCCAGCAATTTTGGCACTGAGTGAAACTCAGGTGTTTGATAATTCTGATGTATCGGAATTTAATCTGCCTGGGTATAGCTTGGTGCCATTATTTTTGTCTCGACGCGGACTCGCAATCTATGTCCGGAGTGATGTGATGTTGCGTTTCAGGTTTTGACTCAATTTAGCCAAAGTTCCAAACCGGAATTCAATTTCATTTGGCTCAAAGTTAAGGTACAAGAGCGCAACATCCACTACTGTTTTCTTTACACAAGCCCCCACTTAGACAGTGTTTCAAACCAGAGTGAGTTTGATGCACAGTCTGATTCAATCTTAAGAATTGATAAAAAAACATGAAATCGTTATTGCGGGCGATTTCAATGTACACAATTCTGGGTGGCTTCGCCATTCTGGCCAGACAACACCCGAAGGAAGGTGTGTTGAGTTATTCGCTGAGTTTAATCACCTTACTCAGCTTGTAAATGAGCCTACCCGAATACCTGACATTGCATATCATTCCGCTAACACCCTTGACTTGTTCCTTACCTCTCGTCCTGATAAATACTCCGTCAATGTATTATCGCCTCTAGGCTCGTCAGACCATTGTGTAGTATCAGCTAATTTCTCGTTAATAAACCAGGCAGTTATAGAAAAAACTCCCAAAAAATAGTATGGAAATACGAGAAAGCCAATTGGGACGGCCTTAACAACTTCTTTGGGAGAACTAACTGGCCGCTATTTTTTCGTGATAGCAACGTGGATGCCGCCGCTGATGCAATCACAAACATCATTCTTATTGGTATGAGAAAGTTTATCCCTTTTATTCAGGAATAAATCTATCAAATCAAAGGAAGATGGATGGTATGACTTGAGCTGTAAAGAGGCTTCTAGGATTAGAAAGGTATGCTTTCGGTTTTACAAACCAAACCCTACCGAGGAAAATCCAAAAAAGTTTAAACGAGCAAGAAATTATTGCAATGCCCATCTTCGGCGAGTCAAATTCACCTACGACCAAAAATTAATGCAAAAAATACTACAATTTCCCAAAGGTAGTAAAAATTTCTGGTCTTTCGTGGAAAGAATCAAAAATTCAGCCTCGTCGTCGATTCCAACGCTCATTTATAATGACATTCCAGTTGTCAGCTCTATAGACAAGGCCAATCCAGATTGTGCATTGCCGCCTCCTGCACCTCAGAGTATTGAACACTCTATGGGACAGATATTTATTCGTACTCGTGCAGTTGGTAGAGTTTTAAATGATCTCAACACTCACAAATCCGCTGGGCCAGATGGTATTTCTCCATTAGTTCTGAAGAGGTGTGCTTCCAAGCTGGCATTACTATTGCGTAAGCTTTTCCATTTATCCTATTCTTCTGGACTCTTCCCGATAAGTTGGAAAACAGCATTTGTCCAGCCCATACCCAAAAAAGGCGAGCCGTCGTCTCCTTCTTCGTACCGACCCATAGCACTTACATCCATTCTTTCCAAGGTCATGAAAACGCTGATCATCATTTTGGAGAAAGCAAAGCTGTTGCACTCGATATTTCTAAGGTATTTGACAGAGTATGGCATCAAGCTCTTTTGTCTAAAATGCGTGCTTTTGGAGTCGATGAAAAACTGCTTCATTGGATTAGAAGCTATATTTTGGACTGCTCAATTTGGAAGGTTTCAAGTCTAAAGTTCATTACTTAAATACTGGCGTTTCCCAGGGATCTGTTTTGTCCCCGACTCTCATTTTTATTAATGATCTCTTATCTGTGACTTCTAATCCAATTGACTCTTTCGCTGACGACAGCACTTTCAGCTTCTCATATAAGTTTGAGGAAAGTCCCTCCACTTCTCATGTGGAACTCAAACAACTATGCATGTTAAGCACGATAATTTAAATCAAATAAAAACCCAATTCTGCCTCCTTTCGTCCAAGCGAATCCTAAACCCCATGCCATTATCCATGAATGGCACTTGAATCGAGGAAGCTGAAAATCTCGCAATTCTCGGTATGTGCGTTAACGACAAGCTTCGTTGGAATGACCACATATTTACCGTCGCTAAAAATGCTGCGAAATGTTTAGGTTTTCTAGCCCGGTGCTGATCTGGCTACCATATACAAGGGTTTTATTCGCCCAAAACTTGAGTACAATTGCCATATCTGGTCTGGTGCGCCTAAGACTACTTTGCATCAGCTAGATAGTATACAAAACCGCGCGATAAAACTTATCAGTGACGAAAATATAGCGAAATCAAAAGATTCGCTTGAACACCGCAGGAACGTTTCTTGCTTGTCACTGTTTTATCGTTTCTTCTACCAGCGGTGCTCAAGAGAAATAGCCAGCTGCATGCCACCTCTCCTTGAATTCAACCGCAATACTCGTGGCGCTCTAAATGCTCATCAGTTTACCCTCAAGCCCATCTTCGGACGTACAGTTAAATTCAGGGATTCGTTCTTCAGCCGTACAACACGTATGTGGAATGCTCTGCCAAGCTTTGTCTTCCCACATCACTATGATCCACAGGCATTCAAAACACAAGCTCATAGACATCTCCACTTTTCTCCTCCTCTTCCTTAACGCCGACGCATTGCCAAGCATATAGCCGACCATTATAAGGGTGCGAACCCCTTGAAGCGTGCGCAAATTCTATATAAAAAAAAAGGTTGTCGGTAATTTTTATTTGGTTAACTATCGCCCCACCAGTGGTAAGGTGGCTACTAAGATATATCGGTACAAGAACCGTTTATATCCCTAACATTAGTCAAGGAACATGCACCTTAACTAGCTAGGTGGAACAAAAGAGTTCCAACGTTAAGAGGATCATTGGACCATACCAGTGTGGCTTAATCCCAGGCAAATCAACAACTGATCAGATTTACACCCTTAGGCAGGCGATGGAAAAATATCTAGAGTTTCAAAACTCACTACACCTTTTTATAGACTTAAAAGCCGCCTATGATAGCATAGCCAGAGAAGAACTTTATAAAGCCATGAGAGAATTCGGCATCCCAAATAAACTGACACGACTATGTAGGTTGACCATGACCAATGTTATCCGGATCACTATCAAGACCATCCAACATCTATAACGGGCTCCGATAAGGGGATGGACTGGCCTGCGTCCTCTTCATCCTGGCGTTGGAGAAAGTTTTTTTTTATTTTTTTTATTATAAGCACCTCGGTGTATATATTTACAGCAATCTAGTATAAACTAATAAGTCATATGTTTAGAACTTAATATGCTAAAATTTACAAATAATAAAGTACTTATGCTATAAAAGACACTTTTTTTTATTTTACAATATTTCAGTCACTCTTTGAATGTGAGCTATATTTATTTATGGCTGTATTAGACTAGTTCAAATGATTTCACTCTTCTAAGTCTCCTAACCAGGTCATCATTGTCCAAGTGCTGGAGATACTCAACGTTGATCTGCTTTCGTAGTCGTTGTTGTTGTTTTAAGCATGTTTTTTGATGACGTTGTCGACAACTTCTATCTCGAAGTCCTTATGTAAGTTGTCATTTTAAATGTACTAGGGGGCACCGATGATGTCACGAAGTACTTTATTCTGGAAGCGTTGAATTATGTTTCTGTTACTTTGGCTGGCACAACCCCAGAGTTGAATTCCGTAAGTCCATATTGGCCTAAGGACTTGCTTATAAAGCAAAAGCTTGTTGTATACTGACAGGGCGACCCATTAAGCAATATAACTTTCTGTATTTCAGTTTCAGTTCTTCTTTTTTCTTGACATGCGGCTTCCACCTGAGTTCTAGCATCTAGTGTCATACCAAGATATTTGGCTGTGTTCGCGTACGGAACAACTTGTTCATTGATGTACACTGGCTTGTGCTGGAGCCTTTTTTTTGGAGTAATATAAGTTTTTATTTCTCTTTTAACTTCAGCCATTGTGACTAATGGTATTGCTATACTTTCTTGCCCGATAACATCGGGTAGTAATTCAATATTGTCCACTGAGTTCGGTTGGAATATTCCTTCTAGATGTTCTGCAAACCTTGATGCTTTTTGAGAATTGTTTCTGGCCCAACTGCTATCCGAATTTTTAACGGGGGGCATTTGCATAATTGGTCTTTTCAGCTTTCCGGTTGCTTTCCAAAGTGAGTATTCAGTACTTGAGTTGTTAGTAAGGGTACGTAGGAATTCACTTATTGTGTCATTTTTCAATTGTTTGATCTCTTGACTTAGTTGAAAATTGAGATTATTTAACCTGGTTTTTTCTTGCGGAGCCCTAGTATAATGCCAGTTTTTCCTCGCTTTTCTTTTTTCTTTAATCAGCTCTAATATTTTTCTAGGGTAGTTATTATCTTTAAGTTTTCTTTTGATTTCAGGAGTGTTTTCCCAAGCTGCTTTCTGAATGTCACTGACAAATTTATCCACTTCAAAGTCCAACTGATCTTTGGTTTGCAGTGGTACTGCTAATTGAATTCTTTGTTCTAATGTTATTCTGAAGCTTTCCCAGTCTGTTTTTTTATTGACTAGAGTGAGATTGGAAAGTTCTGAAATTATATTTTCGCTTAGCGTTAATATAATCGGGGAATGATCAGAACTTAACTCCAAATTTTCCTCTATTTGCATGTAGTTACTAGAGATATTTCTTATTATGTAGAAGTCTATTAAATCAGGGATTTTGTTTGCATCTGTAGGCCAGTAAGTTGGTTTTCCTGTTGATATAGCTTCACACTTATAGACTTGAATAGCATTTAGTAGTTCTCTGCCTTTAGTTGTAGTAAGTCTCGATCCCCAATGTATGTTTTTAGCATTAAAATCACCTCCAATGATAAATCGATCTCCTATAGTTTTAAAAAATTCAACATATCTCTGGGCTTTAATAATATTGTTTCGGCGGACTGTATAAACTAACTACAGTAATGTTGTATTTTTTGTGCTTATTTTTACAGCCGTTGCTTGAATATCTTCAGCTTCAATTTTAGCTTCTTCATTATGATAGATATTTTCTTTTACTAATACTGCACTTCCACCCTTTGCTGCATTTTCTGGATGAATGGTGTGGTAGATTATGTAACCTTTAAATGTAATAAAGGACTGTTTGGTAAAATGTGTTTCTGAGATTAAACACACGTCAATTTTATTTATGTCCAGGATTACCTGAAGTTCTTCTTGGTGGTTACGCAATCCAGGACAAAATCTTGAGTGTATTACATATTTTATTTCCTTTTGGGTTTTAGAGTAGATTTTTGAGTACTGCTCTCAACTTTCTTAAGTCACTCATTCATGCTCCAAACTGATTTTTCGAGTTCGATCATTTTAGTAAGAATGCATTTAATATTTAGGTTAATATCTTGTTCTTCTGGTATATGCAGTGTTTATTGGCTTGTGCCATGAGTAACAATCGAAGCATATGTTTCTTTATTTTTGTTGCTCACAGAAGGTTTTTCTGTTTTTCATAGTACCTCTGGGTATGTCCATAGTTCTGGCATTTTTTGCACTGAGGAATCAATTTAGTTCCCTTCATAGGGTGAATTTCCACTTAACATCCTAGAATGTGGGTAATTTTGTGGATTCTGTCTATATTTTCGCTGTTATCGAAGGTTAACAAAAACATATTTAGTGGAGCATTTTTTTTTATCTGCCTTTATAATTTTGTATCATCCATCACGTAGGTATTTTATAATGCTTTCTGGCCTACATGACCGATGCAACTTCTTTGCCATAACTCGAATAGGTCGTGTTTGCTTATTTCGTAAGTATGAAATTTTGTATTTCTATTTCCTTAGAATATCAACTGTTTCTCTAAATTCTTCCGAACCTGTGCAATTAATTTTTATCATAGTGTCATTAATTACTTTAACTAGGAGATTGGAATCTGAGATTTTGTCAGTAAGAACTCTATATAGGAGTTCATATGAATCATCATTTTCTACCATAATTGGAGGTGGAGCCTGTTTTTTTTCTTTTTGCTCTGTTTGTTTAGGTTCAGCTTTGCAAGGATTAAATGGAGTAGGTGGTGATAATGTGGAACTCATTTTTCGTTTTTTTTGTCTTATGTCTCACCCTAATCCACTCAGTTTCTTTTGTTAATTCATCTTCGTCCTTATGATAAGAAGTATCGTTGCTTGTTTTTTGGTGCGATGTGACTGATCCTGATGTAGTCCCTTTTGGTGAAGCTACTTTTGATCGACCCTGTGTCAAGCTATTTTTTAAAGTATTTATTTGTGTTTGCATTTCATCAACAATGTTTCTTAACTGATCCTTGTCGCTACTTAAAGCTTTATTTGCAATCTCTAAAGATTTAATCTGCTGTTTGAGTATACACTCATTTGATGTAGCTGGTATTATGCTACTGACCTTCTGAATTAGCGATTCGCTCTTTGCAGGCATATCATATGGTGACCGAAAGTTCTTGAACGGACAACGGTAATTAGGCTTGAGAAGCTACAAAAAATTGCCTGTCTATGTATAACGGGTGCCATGCGCACCTGCCCTACGAGTTCATTAGAATCTGTTATAGGGCTTTCACCACTGCCAATCTTCATTAGGGAAACGGCCGCTAGATGCGCTATCAAGCTGCAACTAGAATATGGGTACAAACAAGGTGGTCCCTGCGATGGAAGACTAGGTATGGACTTTATTAAAAGGTATAATTGTATACTAAATTTCACAAAAGAAAATAGTTTGTTCATACTAAAACCCGACAATTTTTACACTTGTATTCAAATGCCAATAGCCTACTCAAATATACATAATAGTATAATATTTCCAGCACGATCTGAGGTAATCAGACGTGTCCACATTAAATCAAACGAAGATGAATTATTGGTTTTCAACCAAGAACCACACCCAGGAATGATAATAGCTAGTACTATAGTAAATAGTAAAAATGCATATATTCGCAATTTAAACACCACTACAGAAAATAAAATATTCAATAGCAACAATATTAAAACAAAAAGTCTCACCAGTTACAATATAGTGAACTTAACACAAAAAAATGACAGAACTAAAAAAATCCTTTCAAAATTAAATCAGAATTTTCCTGATCAATTTAAAGAGGAATTAAACAAATTATGCACTAGTTACAGCGATGTTTTCGGACTAGAAACCGAAACAATCACATCAAATAATTTTTATAAACAAAAATTAAGACTCAAAGATAAAGAACCGGTATACATTTAAAATTATAGAATTCCCCATACACACAAGACAGAGATAGATAAACAGGTCAAGAAATTAGTTACTGATGGCATAGTGGAACCATCAATTTCGGAGTATAATAGCCCACTACTTTTAGTACCTAAAAAATGATTACCTAATTCCATTGAAAAACGATGGCGTTTAGTAGTTGACTACCGCCAAATAAATAAAAAAATAATTGCGGATAAATTCCCACTTCAGAGAATAGAAGATATTCTTGATCAATTAGGTCGAGCAAAATACTTCTCATGTCTCGACCTAATGTCTGGCTTTCACCAGATTGAACTTGATGAAAAGTCAAGATATATTACTTCGTTTTCAACAAGCAATGGCTCATATCGTTTTAAAAGACTTCCATACGGGCTTAAAATAGCGCCGAATTCATTTCAGCGCATGATGACACTTGCATTTTCTAGCTTAGAGCCAACACAAGCCTTCTTATACATGGATGACTTGGTTGTAATAGGATGTTCTGAAAACACATGCTAAAAAATTTGACGAAAGTCTTCGAGTTATGCCGGAAATACAACATTAAATTGCATCCTGAAAAGTGTTTATTCTTTATGCATGAAGTCACTTATCTTGGGCATAAGTGCACAGATAAGGGCATATTACCAGATGATAAAAATACGAAGCTATAACAAATTATCCGGTACCCACGATGGAGACAGCGCCAGGAGATTTGTTGCATTTTGCAACTACTATAGAAGATTTATCAAAAACTTCTCATCCTATTCGCGGCATATAACGCAAGTTAGCAAAAAGAATTTTCCATTTCAATGGACAAACGAATGCAATGAAGCATTCAATCATCTGAAAAAGAAACTAATGAGCCCGACATTATTACAATATCCCGATTTTGAAAAAGAGTTTTGCATAACCACAGATGCTAGTAAATATGCTTGTGGTGCAGTACTCAGTCAAGAGTACAATGGCGTACAACTTCCAGTTGCATTCGCCTCAAAGACCTTTACACAGGGAGAAAGTAATAAATCAACAACTGAACAAGAACTGACAGCAATACATTGGGCAATTCTCCATTTTAGACCATATATATATGGAAAACATTTCCTGGTCAAAACAGACCATAGGCCATTATCATATTTATTCTCGATGAAGAATCCTAGCTCCAAACTGACCAGAATGAGGATAGATTTGGAAGAGTATGACTTTACTGTCGAATATTTTAAGGGGAAACAAAATCAAGTTGCTGATGCTCTCTCTCGTATAACTATCAATGAACTTAAAGAGCAAAATATAAAAATAAATACAATTTATAAAGTGACAACACGATCGGTGACTCAGAAAAATAGGCAGACCTGTGCAATTAAGGATTCATTTGAATCAAATAAAATAAAAAATAAAGAAAAGCCTAACGTTTATGAAGTCATTAAATATATGACGTTAAAAAATTCGTAAAATTAAAATTGTCTTCCAATAAATGCTTCTTGAAGCAAGGGAAAACAGTATTAAAACGGATAAATGTTGATGATTTATACATTAATGGAAAATTTGACCTAAATCAGTTTTTCCAATGGCTTGAAAAGGAGGCCGGTGTACTCAAAGTAAATCAACTACGAATGGTACCTAGCGAACAAATTTTCGAATTTGTCTCACCACAATTATTTAAAGAAATGAGCAATAATGTATTAAAACATTTAAAAGTAGCGCTACTACCAAAGGTTACCATTATAAACGATAAAAGAGAAATTGCAGCCATTTTGTTAACCCCGCAGAAGGAGGTCATACTAGCATTACCCGTACGTACGTACGGAAAGATTAAAAGACATTTTTATTGGGAAAAAATGAAACAAGACATAACAAAATACATAAAAGCATGCAAACAATGCCAACTGGCAAAAACAACTAAACATACCAAAACACCAATGATCATAACACCAACACCTCCATCAGCTTTCGACATTGTATTAGTGGACACCATTGGTCAGTTTCCAAAATCAGAAAACTGCAATGAGTATGCCGTCACACTAATATGTGACATTACAAAATCTCTTGTAACCGTACCAATAACAAACAAAAGTTCGAACACAGTTGCAAAGGCCATATTTGAATCTCATCAAATACACCTCAACAGCCCATCATCATCAAACCCTTGGGACTGTAGAACGCAGTCACCGTACTTTTAACGTTCTTATATATCTAATGACAAAAATGACTGGGATGGTTGGCAAAAGTACTTCACGTACTGTTTTAATACAACTCCCTCAATAGTACACGAATAGTGTCCTTATGAATTAGTATTTGGCAAAATCCCCAATGGATTTATAGTCTTCAACACTATATACGATATAAAACCTCTATATAACTTGAACCTACTAACCTACTTCTTTTTTTTTAGGATTAAGATATTTTATTAAACATTTAAGTAATATACAATTTTGACTTAAAAACTAAACTTATAAATAACTATTATTAATAAGTGTCGGCTCAACAATAGGGCCTGACGTATTTACATTGTTTTGATTATTTTGTATTGCTTATAATTAAACAATATTTTTGACTAGTTAATCTACTACATGTAAATTCAATTTTAAACAATAAATTTTAAAATAAAATAAAAATGAAAAGAATATGAGAGGGTATAAACAGGGCGATCTTCAGCCTCTGTAATGTTGATTGCTGGCCTTCTCCGTGAATCCTCTGATGTTTATATAGCGGTGGCTTGGCTCGATTTCCTCGATTCTCAGTCCTTGCATCTCCGGACTTGGATGTGTTTCCAACCCATCAACGAATTTCTTTGTCATTTGGAACAAGTGGTCGGTTATTGGCAGCAGACCTGCCGCTTCGTAAAGTTTTGCAGTCGACACAAACTTATAGCTGTTTGGCACCCTCCAGAGTCCTGTACAGATCCTTAGTACCTTCCTTTCAAATAGGGAGATCTTCTTCATCGTTGTTGGTGAGACGGTGAACCATATGGGATAGCCATAGGTTATCACTGGCCTGATGAGCTGCTTGTAGATGAGCAGCCTGGTGTTGTTGGACAGTCCGTTTCGTCTTTTTAGTAGCGGTATTTGGAGCGTAGTTCGCTTTTTTCATTGTTTTATCGATGTGAGAGTTAAACTTGAGCCTCTCAGTAAAATTAATTCCCAGGTACTTAGTCTCTGACTTGGTGTTGTCGTGTTATCCGGAAGGGTGATTTTTAAGGCTCTGCACCGGCTTGCGATTTTTCTTATCCTTGTTTCGGTTGCTGGTACTCGAAAGCAGATGAGTTCCGATTTGTTGGCGTTGATCTTAAGTCCCCACTTCAGGTAGTACTCCCAAAGATTTCGGAGGTGTTCCTCCACTCTTCGGGCAGCTATCTCAGGAGAGCGGGAAACGGCATACGTTATGGAGTCATCCGCGAAAAGCATGGTCCTTGTTCCGGCTGTATTGGTGGGTTGATCCGCCGTGAAGATGCTAAATAGGACTGGTGCAAGTCTAGAGCCTTGGGGAATTCCGGCTTTAATCCTTTTCCTTGTCGATAGGCTGCCATACACCTGTACAAAAAAGACCCTGTTAAAAAGAAAAATTTTCATTATTTTCACAATATCTAATAAGTTTGTACAGAAGCCCCTTTGTCCAGACGCAATGGAAAGCTTTTTCGATGTCTAACAAACAGGCTACTGTACTACTTTTGACATTCAGTCCTCGAGTGACGTTACTGTGAAGCTTAATCAGAGGGTGCATCGTAGAGTGCTTTTCTCGAAAGCCGAACTGAAAGGAAGGAATAAGATTTCTTTCCGAGCAATACGCATTGATCTTTTTACGGATCAAAGACTCCAATACTTTACTGATACAACACAGTAAAGCTATGGGGCGGTAACCAGTTACACTGGAGCGGTCAGTTTTCTTCGGTACTGGTACTACTTTGGCTACCTTCCAGTTGTCTGGAAAGTATCCATTGTTAAGGCAATTGTTGAATATGATGGTTAACATCAAAATTGCCAAAACCGGCAGCTTGTTAAGCAGAAAATTTGAAATCCCGTCAGTGCCCGATGATTTTTTAGAGTTTCCACTCCTAATTAAATCACTGTCAACAGATATCCCGGCAATCATATCCACGTCTACGGGTGCGTTTGCGGGATTGTTTTCGCCGAACTGCACTTCAAAATTTCTTGGGGAAGTTGTGTCTTCGACCTGCTCTAAGAGTTCTGGAAGATGTGTTGGTGGTCGGTCTGTAAAGCTCCTTTCGAAATGACAGGCAAAGGCTTCGGCTTTTTCAACAGGACTGGATGCTACTTGCTCTCCAAACGTAATACTTTCTGGAATAGAAATACGTTTTCCGATCACAGAATTCAGCTTTTTAAAAGCATCCGGGCCTGGTTTGATGTTCTGAAGTCGTTTGGTCAGTACATCTTCCTGGTAACTTCGCACAGCTTGACGAAGCATGATTACTGTACAACGCAGCTGCGAAGATACAGACTGATATTCGTCATTAACAGTGTTGAGAGTCCTGTTGAAGATCCTCTGAAGGCGTTTCCTTAGCCTTTGCTTGTGAGCATATATTGTCTGAATATTCTCAGGTAGATGCTGAAAGCGATCCCTGCTAGAGCGAACAGTTTTCTGTCGATATATGGCTGTATTCACTGAAGTCTAGAAATTTCTGATAGCATCATCAATTTCACTATTCTCCAGATTTCTACATGCCGCTGGAATTTGAACTCCAGCTTCGACTTCTGATCTAACCCGGTTCCAGTTTATTATCGTAAAGTTGATGTGTAGTTTAGGTGTTGGGGTAACTTGCTGAATTCGCTGATTCAACCGCACTCGAAGCTCTATGGCCAAATGATCCGAATCATTATCATGTGCAAAAGAGGAATAATTCGTTATTTCTGGCAGAATGTTGACGAAATTTGTCGTTGCCAAGAAGAAATCCAGCATGGATGGTGTCCGAGGATATGTCTTTCGGGGCTGTGAAACAACAGCCATGGTATGCTGCTGAGGATTTGAATCCAGCCAATCTGCAATGGCCTTTCCTTGATTGTTGCATACTTCATCTTGCCATCGGGTGTGCCTAGCGTTAAAATCCCCTCCAACCACACAGTAAGTGTGCCAGAGGAGATGCCGCAGATGGCAGATCCCGTTGAATGTTTTTCTGTAAAAGAAGAATATCAGGTTTATTAGTTTTAAAAAATAATTTTAGTGTGATACGCCTAGCTAACGAATAAATAGAGTTCACATTATATGAGAATATACTTATCCTGCTTATTGTGAACATAATTCACAAATAAGTCTACCCAAAACGGTTGTTTTGGATCTGTCATCAAGACTGCTATAATTCTCTTGCTTTCTGCAGAATTGTGAAAAGGTCTGCTCCAAATAGCCTTTCTGTATCGTCGAAGATGTTAGATTTTCCAGTAGATGGTGCCGGTTTTGAAGCTTGCTTACTTACTGGTTTTTTGCTTGCTTGGATGGTTGGTGGTGGCTTGTTGATTGTTGCTGTCTTGCTAGCAGTCCCCATAGCAGCAATACTAGCAAAGCTAACTCCTTTCACAATAGCTTTTGCAGCAGATTTCTGGGCGAACTTATGCTGCTCCATCTTCTTTTAGGCGGTTTTTACTTTTTCCGCCATTTTTGCTTTATAAAGGGTGTTTTTTTGGGAGGTTTGTTTTTCCGATAGATGTCGTTTTATTTTATGACAGTTGTTTTGACAGCTCAAAGTGGCATTTCTACTCAGTATTGTTTGGCAAATCATTATGAAAAAAAAAAAAAAAAAAAAAAAAAAATGACATTTGTGAAAAATAGTCGTGGTAGCCATATGCCAGAAATTGTGTTTAAATGTTAAATGCCAAAAAATTATCTACCAAATAAAAAAAAATGTTGGTCATTTCATAATTTTGTATGTGTTTTATTCAAAGAAAAAATCGGCAACCTCTTAAAAAAACACGTTATATCTAATTTTTATTTGGTAGATAATTTTTTGGCATTTAACATTTAAACACAATTTCTGGCATATGGCTACCACGACTATTTTTCACAAATGTCATTTTTTTT
Organism: Nephrocerus scutellatus; assembly: GCA_947095585.1. Lineage (NCBI taxonomy): Eukaryota > Metazoa > Arthropoda > Insecta > Diptera > Pipunculidae > Nephrocerus > Nephrocerus scutellatus. The sequence continues at coordinate 37,659,920 of OX352762.1, forward strand.
TTTCATAATGATTTGCCAAACAATACTGAGTAGAAATGCCACTTTGAGCTGTCAAAACAACTGTCATAAAATAAAACGACATCTATCGGAAAAACAAACCTCCCAAAAAAACACCCGTTATTTAGGACATCCTCGATAGTTTGCAGGATGTCCAGATTTTTGGCAATTTGTGCAGAAGACGTTGTCGTCTTTCTTGTTGTCTACATTTCTCGGCCATTGGCCAGGTAAGTGTTCGTCCTTGCACTTAACGCATCTGTATTTCATGCCGCAGTTGCTTGCGACATGTCCAAACTTTTGGCTGTTTCTGCACTGCGTAATGCCTGCCGGTTTAAGTTTTTCCCAATGCACCAACTGGTTCATCAGGATGGGTTTTGAGCAAACTGCTGCCTTATCGCAGTTCTTCTCAAGTTCAAAAACCAACTTCTTAAAAAAGAAGTAGGACACAAATTAGAAAATAGATACTTAGGACCTTTTACAGTAGTAGAATTAAAAAATAATAATAATGTAACAATAGTAGACAATAAGAAGAAAAAGGCACAAACAGTGTACAGAGATATGTTAAAATATTACGTGCTATAAAAAAGATCCTTTAGCGTAAATAAAAATATATATTTATTAAGAATTAAAAAACAATTAAAATAATCCTTTTATATAAAATAATACTTTAGCGTAAATAAAAATATAAAGTTACTAAGAATTAAAATACAATTAAAATAATCCTTTTATATTAAATAATCTTTCAGCGTAAATAAAAATATATAGTTATTAATATTAAAATAAAATTAAAATAATCATTTAATATAAAATAATCCTTTAGCGTAAATAAAAATATATAGTTATTAAGAATTAAAATACAACTAAAACAATCCTTTTATATAAAATAATCCTTTAGTGTAAATAAAAATGTATAGTTAATAAGAATGAAAAAAAAATTAAAAAAAAAATTAGTAAATAGAAATTAAAAAAAAAAATATGATTAAATACCATTTATTATAAAATAATCCCTTCATAAATTACATTATTCCTAAAAAACGAAGATTTAGTGTACATTAGTGCATGTCAGCAGCATTGCATTCTCACACCGATCATCATCATCGTAGTATACATTAGCCGTATTTTATTGCCGAGAAACAACAACAATTGCACTGTCGAATTCCTTCTTTGGAATTGTGAAAACCTGCTGTTTAGCTGGTTTTGGCTGGTTTTGACATTCGAATTCCGAACTCGCTCGGCAAATAAAATGCAGCTTTTTGCTATATTGCTTTCAACAAAAAAATAAAAATTACAACTACAAACACATTGGATAGACCAGAAAAGGTTTAGCGTTAACCAACTTTTAAAAATTATATATGGATAAGTTGGCAAACACATGAAACAAAAAATTGACCAATTGATTTGGTTAGTTTTTGCAGTTGCTTTGATCAGCCGTTAACCACAAAAAATACCTAACTCATTTTGTTGAAAGCAATATAGCAATTATTGCATGTCAGCAGCATTGCATTCTCACACTGATTATCATCATCGTTGATATTTGCGATATTGCTTTTGTTTAGTTTTAGAATTTATATTATCATAAAATTATTTAGTTTTAAGAAATACATATTAGCATTAAAATAAACACGTTATTATACATACCTAAAGTAAAGAAAAATAAATGTCATATACCATGCATACCTTGCACATCGTACAAAACACCCTACACATTCCACACAACAAATAGATCATATTGCACCATGCACAATTTGCTCGTAAGAAAACACCTATTTTAATTTGCACGTCGATTCACTGAATATTTCTGCTGACGCTATGTCTGCGGAATACATTTATTCGTGGAAACGACTTCCAACTTCAAATTTTTATCTTTGGTAATTGTCGCATAAGCAAATATTGCATCAGTAGTTATCTTGTAATACAATTTTACATACATGCTAGAATAAGAATATTTTTGTATAAATAGATGTTGAATAAAGACTGAAAGATCAGATATTATCAAGCAGTTGTTCAAGACTTTTTAATCATTCCAAGTGAGTCTGCTTGGAGCTGTGAGATATTATCCCATCGGTTCTGATGCATCATCAGCAACACTATTCATCAATCAGCCAAGATACAAGAATCTTGGTCAGAATAAAATAACATAAAATACATTTCCATCATTTGTGTATTCTGATGTACCATCAGTAATACTGTCAGCAAGTCAGTCAAGATACAAGAATCTTGGTCTGATTGAAATAACATAACATAACAGAAAATACATTTTCATCGTGTGTGTATTCTGATGCACCATCAGTAATACTATTAGCAAGTCAGTCAAGATACAAGAATCTTGGTCTGAAGTACATAACGATAAAAGAATCGTTACATTTTTTGGCGACTCCGACGTGATAGCCGCAGAATTGTCTAACCGGGTGAAATCCGATTTACATATTGATGGAGCATCCACACATTTCTGGACTGACTCTCAGATAGTACTAGATTGGATCAATTCAATTTTCCAGAATCTCTCAATCGCTTGCTCAAGCGACTCATCTTGCGTAAAGATACCACAGGTTGAAGTTAATGTGGATGCTTCGCCGATCCTACCCGTAACAATCCATCCGAGAAGAGTGTTTTGAAGACATATCCTTCTCTTGTATTTTTGCCAGATGCCGTTAGTGAAATGTTGGTTTGAGAGTCGATTAGATTGTTTGCGTGTTGAGCAACGCTAGCTATATTTGACGACATCGGGATTTGCTGTGTTGAAGTCGAGTTGATTGAATTGGTTGGGTCATGAACCCTGCTACTAGTTTGTCTGTTTGATGTGCTCTTAGGGGCAATTGATGAGCTCTGAACTGCGTTATCCAGATGTAGTAATGTGTTGTGTTTCTTTGAACAAAGTCTGCACCCCCGTGATGAACATTTTGATGATGTATGTCCGTCCATAAGGCAATTGATGCAGCTATTTGATGCTTTGACCAGTGCCAACCGTTGAACTGGTGTCATTTGCAAAAATTTGATACAAGCGAACAATGGATGATTTTCCTTGCAACATTTGCATGAATATGAATTGTATGTGGTTGATGTTGGTGCGAGCGATTTCTGATAAGGCAATCGCCTGCTCGACTCATCAGCGAACTTAGATTTGGCACCTAATGCTTCCAAGGACTGGAACCTAGTCTCCAAAAATTCGAGAAAGTCTTTTAGTGGTTGTAGTACTCTAGGTTGCTTCAACGACTGTTCCCATAATGTGTGGGTGTTTTTGTCAATTTTCTTTATTATAATGTGGAGGAGTATTGGATCCCAGGATGCTATGTCGATTCCTAGGCCTCCTAACGCCAAGAGACATTCTTGAATAATGTCGTGGAGTGTTTTTATTAAGTATGCGCTCTCAATTGTTGATGTCTGCTGTGTCAGAAGCTTGTTGAGGACAGCGTTGACAAGAAGGCGCTTGTTTTCATACCTGTCGTTGATTATTTTCCAGGCCGCATCGTAATTTGCTTCAGTGGGAGCCATGTGACGTACCAATCGATCTGCTTCACCGGACAAGCTTGTTTTAAGGAAGTGCATTTTTTGACATTTGGCAATTGGTTTGTTGTGCACAAGCTCCGTAAAAATATCAGAAAACTGCCGCCACTTCATGTAATCGCCATCGAACTTCGGTAGGGTTATCTTTGGCAAGTCTAGAGTCGCGTTTGACATATTCTGAGCAGGAGTCGAGGTTGCGGCTCGTGACGTATTCGGCCGATTCGTCAACTGTTCCAATCTGGAAGTCAATGCGAAAAGATAATGGTTGACTTTATCTTCCAATGGAAGATACTCGTCCATTTGATAGCCTTCTGCAAGATGGTCTTCCACCAGTTCTGCGACTGATTGATTCATTTCCTCCATCTGCCCCCAATATTTATTTAAACTATTTATTTTGAGGTGACAGAATGGAGAACTTGGAGCTTCCATTTAACCTTCATCAAGGTTCATGAATATTCGTTCTAATGTTTGTCTGGTTGCTTTTTGACGTCGAATAATTTTCACGACCTCTGATGTTTGTTCTTCAGATTGTGTGGATCGTGCTGGTGATTGAGTGGATCGGGCAGCTGGCACTGGATTAGACCCAGCCTTGTCTTCTGATTCAGATGACCCAGTGAATTCTGAGTCGTCCGGGATAGATGACAGATATTCTTTTATTTCACTATACATCTGCTTCACCTTAATGATTGTGCCTTGGATGTATGGTGAGTCTTGTTTGACGACGTCTTTGATTCGTTCGTGGTTATCTGTGAATTCCTGGCACAAGTCTTCAATGATTTTTAGCCGTTTGTCCCTGTATGCGGATGTTTTCCGGGCGGGACCGTCTTTGCCTATGTTGACTTGTAGCTTCTGCAGCTCCTCTGCTATGGCCCTTTGCCTAGCAATGATGCGTAAAACCTCTATTTCGTCCATGATGAATGCTCCGGCCGGTGATTCGTTGAGGAAATTCGCTCTGGTGTAGCGTCTGATACTTGCCAAAGATAACCCTACCGAAGTTCAATCAAGGCGCGAGACTCATCTCAGAGCAAATATCGAATTATCATCCAACATAACTAATTTCTCAACAAGAATGGAAGCCATCGTCTTACCACAAAAAGTATCTTCACAACCATCACAGTCATTCGACGTATCCAGATGGGAGATACCAAAAAATATTAAATTGGCAGATCCAGACTTCAACAAAACCAACCGCATTGATCTACTAATCGGAGCAGAATATTATCATCAGCTTCTTTGCATTGGACAAATAAGGCTAGGAAAAGAGCTCCCGCTGCTTCAAAACACTCTTCGCGGATGGATTGTTACGGGTAGGATCGGCGAAGCATCCACATTAACTTCAACCTGTGGTATCTTTACGCAAGATGAGTCGCTTGAGCAAGCGATTGAGAGATTCTGGGAAATTGAAAAACTCCCGGAGGCTAATTCCACACGCACTTTAGCAGAACAGCGATGCGAAGAAATTTTCAATCAAACTACCAAAAGAGACGATGAGGGAAGATTTGTTTTGCCTATCTCCATGGAAACAACAAAATTGGGTGCATCTATAGACATATCATTGGAACGCCGATTAGCAAAAGATGTCAACTTGAAGAAGCAGTACATTGAGTTTATGGAGGACTACAATAACCTAGGCCACATGCAAGAAATTGACTACAATTCTCTCAGGGTACCACATTGCTTCCTGCCACATCATGGAGTGGTCAAATCAGATAGTAGCAGCACAAGGCTAAGAGTTGTTTTTGATGCTTCAGCAAAAACTTCTACAAAAATTTCTTTGAACGACATTATGTATGCTGGTCCAACTATCCAAGAAGAGTTATTCACAATTTTGATGCGGTTTAGGCTGCCAAGGTATGTCATTAAAGCTGATATTCAAAAAATGTATCGGCAGATTTGGGTACACCCAGAAGACAGATGGTATAACTTAATCTGGTGGAGAGCAGATCCAAATCAACCGGTAAAATGCTATAAACTCAACACAGTAACATACGGAACAACAGCAGCACCATACTTGGCAACAAGGTGTCTACAGAGGCTGGCTCAAGACAATAAGATTAACTATCCATTAGGCTCAAAGGTGTTGCAGAGGGACTTCTATGTAGACGATGTGATGACTGGCGCAGATAGCTTAACCACGGCAAAGGCTATTCAAGCGGAATTGTCAGCACTATATCAAGAAGGGGGATTCAAATTACGAAAATGGTGTGCCATGAACAACTACTGGAAAACGTTCCATTAGAAGACCAGGAAATCAGTTTTGACGAAGGCAATAATGAAGGGTTTGTGAAAACTCTTGGATTGATATGGTTACCGAAATCAGACGTATTCAGCATAAAAATAAATAGTGGCTCACCAAAACGAATCACTAAGAGTTCAGTGGCATCTGATATAGCAAAACTTTTTGATCCACTCGGTATTGTTGCGCCAGTGGTGACAGTGGCCAAACTATTTCTTCAAGAATTATGGGAACTGAAGTACGATTGGGATGCTGCCCTTCCAGTAGAAATGTGCACCAGATGGTGCACGTACCGTAAGCATTTGCAGACCTTAGACCAAATTCGAATTTCAAGGCATGTGTTTGCTCAATCTGTTCCTACGTCAGTGCAAATACACACATTTGCTGATTCATCCGAAAAGGCTTATGGTTCCGCGGTGTACCTGAGATCCATCAACAAAACTGGCGTGATAATAGTTCGACTTCTATGCTCCAAATCGAGAGTAGCACCAGCTACAAAGACATCATCAGGAATAAGTTCATTAACCATACCCAGACTCGAACTATGTGCTGCCGTGTTAGCCGCAGAATTGTCTAACCGGGTGAAATCCGATTTACATATTGATGGAGCATCCACACATTTCTGGACTGACTCTCAGAAAGTACTAGATTCGATCAATTCAAACGCAGAATCATAACAAGCATTTGTGGGTCGTCGTCTCGCAACCATTCAGCTACTTTCCAGCAGCATGCAGTGGCGACACGTCCGATCAAATGACAATCCAGCAGATGTGTTATCAAGAGGAATTACCCCAGAAAAGTCACAAGAACACAACCTGTGGTTCTACGGCCCAAGATTCTTAAGTGGAACGGAATCAATCTGGCCACTACCATATGCAAATCACAACCAGTGTGCAGAAGAAAGAAAATGACATCACTATCTGTCAGCGTGACAAGGCCGGAAGATCTTTATAAACAAATAAAACATTCAAATTCATTGTGCAAACTTAAGAGGATAATAGCTTATTGCAGACGATTCATTGGATTGATTAAGAATGGTCAGTTTCGTTCTAAAATCCATGTGTTAAGACATTCACATTCACAACTGCTTAAACCAATTTGGCCGTTGACAATTGCAGAACAAGACGCTGCTCTTCAACTCATTTTGAGAAACGTTCAAGAAAGCGAATTCAAGACAGACATCATTCATTTAAGGAAATACAAAGATCTAGACACAAAAAGCAAACTAGTTGGACTTTCAGTGTTCTTGGACCAAAACGAGCTCTTGCGAGTGGGAGGAAGGTTACAAGCATCCACTTTAGCATACGACGCCAAGCATCCTATATTATTGCTTTATGCACACCCAGTTGTCAAAATGCTGATGACAGATATACATTCAGAAAATCTGCACGTGGGTCCAAAAGGACTTTTAGCTATAACCAGACAACGCTTTTGGCCAATCAAGGGAAAGAATATAGCACGTTCAATTGTCCAGCAATGCACACACTGCATCAAGGCTAAACCAAAAATGTATTCTCAGATGATGGGAAACTTACCTCCACATAGAGTTCAACCAGCACGTCCCTTCATCAATAGCGGAGTTGATTTTTGTGGCCCAATATGGATCCATTACCGGTCAAGGGGAACCCGTCCACAAAAAAGCTACCTTTCGATATTCTGCTGCTTTAGTACGAAGGCCATACACATTGAAGCTGTCAGCGATTTATCCACAGATGCATTCATCGGTGCGTTAAAAAGATTTATTGGTCACCGAGGGCATTGTAAAAATCTTTATTGCGATAATGCCACCAATTTCGTTGGCGCAAAGAATCAATTGACTGAGTTGCAAACAGCCATATACTCAAACCAGGCTCACAACCAGATTTCATCCACTTGCAGCTCGAGAGGAATAGAGTTCCATTTTATTCCCCAAAGGGCTCCCCATTTCGGAGGGTTATGGGAAGCAGCCGTAAAGTCGGCAAAGTATCTGCTTCAGCGAAAGATCGCATCAGCTTCATTAACATATGAGAGGCTGTGTACTCTAAGTGTAGACGCCGAAGCTATCCTGAATTCAAGACCACTTACTGCTCTCTCTACTAATCCAAACGACCTTACCGCATTAACTCCTGGCCATTTCCTTATAGGAGAGCCGCTAAGAGCTATAGCTGATCCTCATGCAGAACCATTACGAGGAAGTCTTAGCAGCAGATGGAAACTAGTTTCACACATCAAGGAAGAATTCTGGAAACGGTGGTCCCAGGAGTACCTTAATGAACTACAGCACCGGAGCAAATGGAAAACTTCATCGAAAAATATTGAAATCGGCACGGTGGTCATCATCAAGGAAGACAATATCCCGATTATGAAGTGGCCACTGGGCAGAATTGTCAAGGTGTATCACGGTACTGACGGCTTCATCAGAGTAGCAGATGTACGCACAAAATCAGGAGTCCTTAAGCGACCAATACACAAACTGGCCCCACTTGTCAAGGATGATGTAACCGTAGATGAACAACCATCATCAGCAGATGATCTAAATCAAAATCAGCCATATGTAGCCGCTCAAGATCGCAAACGAGGAAAGCAGTCAAAAACTTGTGATGAACCATCTAATAAAATGAACAAATCAGCTAAGAAGACCCGTATGCTGGGTTCAACATTGCTAACTACCCTTCTGGTATGCTTACTAGTGCCAACTGTGAGAGGAAGTAATGGTGTGGAATTTACCAAACATGGACCAACTCCCGGAATACAATTCTATAATCAGGGAACTATAACCTTGGTGGCTAATCAATGGAACTTAGTCATTTATTACAATCTTGTCCCATATCGAAGAGAGTTTCAAGCCTTAGAAAATAGCACAGCGATAATGCAGCATGTTTGCAATCAAATAACAACAAAGACCTTATGCACTCAAGTTGTTCAAGAGGTTCAGTTCATCTTTCAACAACTTACAGACCAGAATGAATTACTAGTAACTCCACCTCAGCATAGATTACGGAAGGCAAAATGAGGAGTTGTGGACGCTGTTGGCAACCTAGCAAATATACTTTTTGGAGTACTTGATTCTCGATACGCCGAAGAAATGGCTGCTAATATTGACAAGGTATACGCCGATGAAAATCACCTTCTCGATCTATTCAAAAACCACACATCAATGCTAGATTCCACAGTGAACATAATGGCAAAAAACCAAGCAGCAATGGAAAAACGACATAACGCAACTAGACCAAATAATCAATCGCGAGCATAACATCACCAAATACGCATATCAAATACAAGTGCAGCAGTTGTTCTCATCTTGGGCTATTTACACCACACTACTTATCACCAACATACAACGGACGCAAACATCTATTTTCACTGTACTAGCAGATACACATCACGGGAGAACCAACTACTTACTAATTTCTCCACATCAATTGAGAGAAGAAGCCGTCAAAATTAAAAACCATCTACCGCTAGGCATTCACCTCCCTATTGAACTTAGCAACATACTAGCACTTTACAAACTTATGGTGACAGAAGGACGAATCCTGAGCAACCATGTAATTTTTAGAATTAGTCTACCACTGACAGGACGTGAAGAATTTGCAATGTTTAAGAACATCCCAATTCCAGCAATCACAAACAATACGCTCATCGCCATAGAACCATCATCCCCATATCTTGCAATTAACGCTCATCAGGACGAGTATTATCCATTATCCGATGACGACCTAGCAGCATGTACCATCATAGAAAACGCAATGTATCTATGCACACAAACCCATCCAATTTATCGCCGGGGATCAAAAACATCAGCTTGTGTGAAGTCAATCTGCTTAACAACATACCATCGCTTTCAACATGTACATTAAAGGCCGTTCAAACGATTCCCGTCTGTTCAAAAATTCCAAACGCAAACCAATGGATCTATGCCGTAATGAACGAAACATTATTGAATGTAGTATGTGACAGACAACCATCGCTGATTACAATTAGTGGAACTGGCCTCTTAACACTGCAGCCAACCTGTGTTGTAAGGGAAAACTTCCTAACACTGCAAGCTCATCGCATATATTCAAGCAATATTCGGCTATCACAAACCAGATTCTACCAAGATATAAATCTATCCGATCTCACACATCTGCAAGCACTTCGTCACAATACTACTCGTGTCAATGTTAGCACACATATCATGGAACTTGAAGGACTACGTGACCAAATTAAGGCTGAACAGAGAGAACTTCCCAACCTGCTCCATCATCATAACATTCAGCATACCATCGTGAGCTCTTGCGGACTATTCCTAGCGGCCGCAGCTGTGACTTATATCCTCTGGAACCATCGCCTATGTTGCTACAAAAGGACGGCGGCCAAGCCAATACCAACACCAAGAAACGCTCAACGAACAACATCTGATAATCCGAGGATCTTCAGCGGGGGGCAGGATGTTTAGTTTTAGAATTTATATTATCATAAAATTATTTAATTTTAAGAAATACATATTAGCATTAAAATAAACACGTTATTATACATACCTAAAGTAAAGAAAAATAAATGTTATATACCATGCATACCTTGCACATCGTACAAAACACCCTACACATTCCACACAACAAATAGATCATATTGCACCATGCACAATTTGCTCGTAAGAAAACACCTATTTTAATTTGCACGTCGATTCACTGAATATTTCTGCTGACGCTATGTCTTTTTAATCATTCCAAGTGAGTCTGCTTGGAGCTGTGAGATATTATCCCATCGGTTCTGATGCATCATCAGCAACACTATTCATCAATCAGCCAAGATACAAGAATCTTGGTCTGAATAAAATAACATAAAATACATTTCCATCATTTGTGTATTCTGATGTACCATCAGTAATACTGTCAGAAAGTCAGTCAAGATACAAGAATCTTGGTCTGATTGAAATAACATAACATAACAGAAAATACATTTTCATCGTGTGTGTATTCTGATGTACCATCAGTAATACTATTAGCAAGTCAGTCAAGATACAAGAATCTTGGTCTGAAGTACATAACGATAAAAGAATCGTTACAGCTTTCAACAAAATTAGTTAGGTATTTTTTGTGGTTAACGGCTGATTAAGCAACAGCAAAAACTAACCAAATTTTGGTAAATTTTTTGTTTCATGTGCTTGCCAACTTATGCATTTATAATTTTTAAAAGTCGACTCTGGTTGTAAGAATTATAAATAAAAATTTGGTTAAATATTTCTTAACCAAACAATTTTTTTTGGTTAACGCTAACCATTTTCTGGTCTATCCAATGTGTTTGTTGTTGTAATTTTTATTTTTTTGTTGAAAGCAATATAGCAATTTATGCAAACGGCAATCGGACACCCCAGACAGCGACTCAATTGATATTATGCTGAATTGACGATACTACATGCACTTGTACATACTCTACGTAGGATGAGTACATGGATAAGCACAACGGACTGCGCCTGCCTGACGTTATGCTGAATTGACAATACATATATTCTCTACGTAGGCTGCGAGCACCGCAGCAAGCACAAGCGGCTGTGCCGCCGAAATTATATTAATTTTTAATCAGATTGAATAAAGCAACCAAAATCAAAAGATGTGTTTTGACTTTTTCTAGTAGATAATTTTTATTCAATTTTCACTGGTCTAGATCAAGAAATCGAGAATGTCGTACGCGAACATGTACATGAGTCATGCCAACGGTTTCAAATAAACAATAAAATTGACGAAACCTATTTAGGCTGGCCAAAATTAAAACGCCCATTGTCCAGACTTACATGCTGACTTGTTCCATTACAACGACACAGCATTTTTATTGCTAATTGATTCAACATCAAAATGGATTGATCTGTACATAATGGAATCAACAATAACAGTTGACGTTATTGATAAACTTCGAAAGTCTTTTAGCTATTTTGGTATACCACATCAGTTAGTAACCGACAATGGCCCCCCGTATTCGTCTAAACATTTCCTAAAATTTTTACGGTGTAATGGTTCAATACCATATAAGCCGCGTTGCCAGAAATAAAATGTGTGTGTGGGTGTGTATTCGATTTCAATGCATACACTAAAAGTGGAATAACTTTTGAACCATCAACAATTAAAAAAAAACTTTACTTGGCTGTTTTGGTTGGAAATGACCTCCGCTATCACCCTGCTTCGTTTGTGCCACGAATTCTGGGACACCCTGTATATACTTATATGTATGTTCCTATATAAAAATATTATACCATAGTGTGTTAGATCATATTCAGTTGGCGTTTTCGAAGTAACTATACTTTATTATTAAGTTACTGACACCACAGTCTGAACAGAAAATAAATTTGTTGATTTGTTTATTTGTGTTTATTCACATACTGTTGAATGGTGAAAATTTTCTCATCAGAAAAGACAATTTTTGGAATCTCATCACGTTCGGCCAAGGCCTTCAATACTCGTGTTCTTTCTGAATCAAATAATCAGAGCCAAAGGAGGTCATATCGAGCAGTAACATGTTTTTCATAAAATGTAATATGTTTTCAACATATTCCACGAAATTTCAATAAAAAATAATCAAAATTAAAAAAATTACAGCGTTTTCATTTGGTAACACTTGGTCTCAGCCACCCTGTATAGGGGTCCATACATGATTCGTAAAGTCTCGCCTAAGGACCGGTACGTTGTGAAAGATATCGAAAATTACCAGTTGACAAAGTTACCCTGCAATAATGTTTGGGAGATGTTTCAAACTTCTGTGAGAGAACTTTCGAAGCATTTGCCGAAGAGAAAATTTAAAAATTGGGCAACTTCATTCCTATAATCATTCCCGGACTATTACGAACATTAAAAATAATGTGCCAAATCGTTCTGGCTTACTTTCACATTAATAATATTAGTATGGATAATGAAAACGTGAAATTTAACTTTTTAACATTGGGAACAGCAATTCGCTTAAAAAATGAGGCAAATTAAAAGTGAGTATGAAAATCTAATCAGTTGTTGATTTGCCTGGGATGAAGCCACACTGGTATGCGTATGGAGCTAATCTGACTTGAAGGATTGAAGAGAAATTCTAATACGCGTACTGATCAATGTTATATTATGATAATTGCTGCACGTTCTTATGTATGCGCCACAGGATGCCTCTTCACTAGTCCTCTGGCATCGCTTTTTCTCATACTTGAAGTTAAATTCTAATATTTGGTATTTAACAACGTTATATCACGATAATTGCTGCACGTTCTTATCTATGGGCCAGGGGTTGCCTCTTTACCAGTTTTCTGTTATCGCTTTTTCCCATACTTTTATTATTAGTTCATAAATTGCTTGGTGTAATGCGGGACCTCCTGTTTTAATCATCTCCGCTGGGATACCAACTGCATCCCGAGGCCTTATTATTTTCAAACCGATTTGTCACTATACTAACTTTATATATGCTTGTTGGCGGCAGCATAGTGTATTCGTCTTTGATTGGTGGACAAGTCCAGTTCCTCAGTGAGTTGGTAATTCAGCAACTCATGAAAGTGCTCTTCCCATCGCTCTACGATGTTTTCGAATTGAAGTGTTGTGCTAATTTGTTAATTATCCCACAAATTGGGGGCTCAACCGGGATAATTAAACCGAAATTAGATCGATCATTAAATCGAAAATTAAATTCACTGGTGGTGTCAGAAGTTGTACACATACATACATACATGTGCACCGCTACTTCAGTGAGACGACGAAAAGTACAACAGTAAGCCGGCAGCACAGAAGCAAGCAGAAAACAACTGGACAGCAGCAAGGCGAAAAAAAGAAAACCCACAACTGTATGTACATACCATACAAACGGAGACGAGGAAAATCGTACAGCACAGAAGGAAGAAGACGACGACGTTAACTGCAGCAGCTGCATACAGCAGAGAATAAGAAATTGTTGTTTTTTTGGTAAGCATTGGTCTGCACGTAAGTAGTTGAATTTATACTTGGTATTTTTTCTTTTTGCTTTACTTGTGAGAAGTCATGGAGAAAGAAGTTGCACATATGGGTAGAGACGAGTTGAGGAAAAGATTGAGGGAGTTAGGGCTTTCGACGTCGGGTGACAGAAAAGAATTGCAGAGACGGCTTTCGGCCTACATCGACTCCCAACACGCTTATGTTAGAGAGAAGAGTGAGACCGGAATTAGGGCAATCGACAATCCAACGGCCGACAATACAGCATCTGCACAAAGTGCAACATCGATTTACACCATATGAATCGAGGGCTGTGTTTTCGTTCAAAGATGTCAAGGAAAGTTTGAGAAAATTTAGCGGCGAGAGCCGTCAAAATGTCGCAACCTGGATCCAAGAATTCGAAGACGTGAGTTTGTTGGTGGGGTGGAACCATATGCAGAAATATATTTACGGTAGGAGGTTGATGGAGGGAGCGGCGAAAATGTTCGTACAGAGCGACGGTCGCATTAGAGACTGGATTACGCTGAAAGCAGCATTAACAACTGAGTTCGAAGTATCACTTAATTCAGCCGAAATTCACCGACAACTACGAAACGCTCGGAAGCAACCGAATGAGACGCTAAGGGAATTTTTATATCGGGTAATTGAGATGGCGAAACCCATAGCTGTTGACGAGGAGTCCGTGGTTGATTATTTTGTGGAGGGGATACGAGACGATAAAGTAAACAAAATCATCTTGTATGGGGCACGTACGATTGAGGAACTTAAGGCCAAGATCAAAATCTACGATAAAGTTAAAACCCAGTCGGTTCACACCAGTTCTCACTTTCGTACCGCAATATCATCCATGTCTGGCGATCGGAGAAAAGACGAGCGCTGCTGCTACAAGTGCGGCGAAGCTTCTCATGTAGCCAAAGTTTGCCCGAAGGGATTTAAGTGCTTCAAATGCCAGGGGTTCGGTCATCGTTCCTTCGAGTGTAGACTAGTTTCCAAAGAGCAGAAAGACGAGAGAGTTATCAACGCAAAGTTTGGCGTGAAAACGGCGCATCTAGTGAAAACCATATGTGTCGACGGTGTGGAGACCACAGCTCTGGTCGATACAGGGTGTGACGTTTCCATAGTTAGGCAGGACTTTCTGTTGCAATTGAGTAAATACAACATACAACCGTCACCAATAGTGTTATCTGGGTTAGGCAACCATCAAGTCGTCACCCAAGGGCTGATCGAAGCTGAACTAGTAGTCGACAAAATTTGTTTCAAAGTCAAGTTGCACGTAGTAGGAGAGAGGGATTCTAACTTTCTGGTGGTTTTGGGAAACGACTTAATGAAGCAGGCGGTAGTGATTATCGCATCAGGTGAGGTTCGATTTCGGCAACAACTCACTGAGCAGGAGATAGCAGAACGGGAAACGCATGGGCCCGAGGGGCAGCTAGACGAAGGCAAATCTCGAAAGATAACTACGTCGAACGAGCCTTCCACTAAAGAGGATTGGGAGACAGAGGTCGGAGAGAAACAAATCCAGAAGGATAGAAAAGACGAAGATGATGCTGCCGACGTCGATAGTGAAGACGATGACGACGATGAGAAGATGACGACGAAGGACGAGGTGCGCGAGTTGAGGAAGGAATTTGGCGGGTTGTTGTGCAACATTGGTAGCTTGAACTTTAATTTAGCTGTCGATGTTTACCTGTCTCATCTGTCAAATGAGTTAAGAGGCAATGTTGAACAGTGTATCGCTGCGTATTCGCCGCGAACTGACGTGGAGACGCCAATCAAGATGAAATTGATCCTCTAAGACGAGAAGCCATTATACGAACATCCAAGACGCATGTCACCGAAAGACAAGGAAGAAGTCGAGAAGCAAGTAGCAACCTGGCTCAGAAGAAATTGTGCAACCAAGTAAATCGGAGTTCGCTTCGCCAGTGGTTTTGGTCTCGAAGAAGGACGGTACCAAAAGGTTATGCTGCGACTACCGCCGAATCAACGCGAAGATAGTCAAAGACCATTTTCCGATTGCCGAAGTATACATCGTTCATAACACACAACGGCCAATATGAATTCCTTAAAGTTCCATTTGGTATTTGTAACTCACCCGCTGTGTTTACGCGATTAATCAATTTCGTGTTTAGAGAATTGGTAAACGATGGAATTATGCTGATGTACATGGATGATGTAGTCGTCATTGCCGACTGTTATGAAGAGGCCATTCGACGACTGAAGATGGTGCTTGACGTTGCCAGTGAACATGGTTTCAAGTTCAAATGGGCCAAGTGTCAATTTTTAAAGGAGAACATAGACTTTCTTGGGTATGTTATTGGAAACGGACGGATCAAGCCGTCGGCAGAGAAAACGATAGCTGTTAGCGAGTTCTCAACACCGGCAGATAGGAAATCCCTCCAAAGATTTCTGGGGTTGACTTCATACTTTCGGAAATTTATTCCAAACTACGCCACAGTTGCTAGGTCGCTGAGTGACCTCTTGAGAAAAGACGTAGCTTTTAAGATGGAAGTAGATCAACAGACATCGTTTGAATTGTTAAAGAACTCTCTTGTGCGGGCACCAGTCCTTAAACTGTTCGACCCAAACGCAGTGACGGAGGTTCACACCGATGCCAGCAAGTATGGGTACGGAGCCGTATTACTCCAGAGAAACAACGACGACCAAATGTTCCATCACGTGCAGTATATGAGCCGGAAAACCACGCCTCAGGAAGAGAAATACCACTCTTACGAGCTGGAGGTATTCGCCATTATTCAAGCTCTGAAGAAGTGGAGAATTTATCTGGTAGGGACGCCTATCAGCATTGTAACCGACTGTAATGCTTTTACCATGACCATCAACAAACGAGACGTACCGCTAAGAGTTTCACGATGGGCAATGTACCTGAATGACTTCGATTACAAAATAGTTCACCGATCAGGAAAGCAGATGCGACATGTAGATGCTCTGAGCAGGGTCGCGATGTTGATTGTTGATACCTTAAGTTATCGAATCAGGGAGGCGCAGATGCAGGATCCTTGTGTGAAGGCCATTCGGAAGGTGCTGGAGTATACGACGTACGACGATTACTACTTGAAAAATGAAGTGCTGTATAGAGACCCCGTTAAGGAGTTGGTCGTCATACCAACTGACCTAGAGAAGGAAATCATCGAGATTGCACACCGGCAGGGTCACTTCGCGGCGAAGAAGACGGATGAGCTTATTGGCCGAACGTATTTCATCCCGGGGCTGAAAGCTAAGGCAAGGGAGGCAGTAGAAAGTTGTGTCCAATGTATCCTAGCTGAAAAGAAGGCGGGGCGACAGGAAGGATTCTTATCGCCTGCAGTTGCAAAAGTAATAGCCAAAGTAGTACTTGAACGTATTAAGGAACATATGGAAGATACACTCGATGCCGAACAAGCAGGTTTCCGCACTGGATCCTCCTGTGTAGACCACATAAACACCCTGCGGATCATTATTGAACAGTGCGTTGAATTCCGGTCACCACTGCACCTGCTGTTCATCGATTTTGAGAAGGCGTTTGACAGTGTCAACAGACAGTTTATCTGGCTCGCCTTGCGCAGGAGAGGTATAACCGGTAAACTAATAGCTATTATTAAAGCAACCTATGATGGCTCTAAATGTCATGTGCTGCATAGAGGAAAGCTGTCAGAGGAATTCGAGATCCTAAGTGGGGTACGACAAGGTTGCATTCTATCGCCGATACTTTTTTTGTTGGTGATTAGCGATGTACTTCGCGCAGCTTTATCTACTGGAAACGGAGGAATTCGTTGGACTCTTACATCTCAACTCAAACATCTGGATTACGCTGACGACGTTTGTTTACTCTCTCATAGAATTATGGAGCTGCACCAAATGACAACAAATGTGGAGAGGGAGGCAAATGTTGCGGGTTTGAAGATTAATACTGCCAAAACCAAAATCATCAACCTCGGCACTAACTCAGTTACTCATGTTAACATTGCTGGACAGCCGGTAGAGAGAGTAGAGAGTTTCCAATATCTTGGGAGTATTGTCTCGACCGAAGGTGGAACCGAGCAGGACATTGCCAACCGAATCGGCAAAGCAAAATCGGTGTTTGGAATGATGTCCATGATATGGCGAAGCAATGCGATCAGCTTAAACACCAAGCTGCGACTGTTCCGCTCAAATGTTGAATCTGTGCTGGTGTATGGGTGCAGCACTTGGAAGGTGACCGCTACTATCACAAAAAGATTACAAACATTTGTAAATAGGTGCCTACGGAACATCTTAAGGGTTTTCTGGCCTAACCGTATCTCTAACGAACATCTTTACCAGAGAACGGGTCAGGAACCAATAGGCACAACCATCCAACGACGGAAGTGGCAGTGGATTGGTCATACACTCCGAAAAGGCGACAGTTCCATAGCAAACTACGCAATGCAATGGAACCCGTTATCTCAGGATGGTAGAAGAACGGGTCGTCCGAGAAATACATGGCGCAGAACAGTTGAGGAGGAGGCACGGCAATTGGGGAAGAGTTGGAAGAGCTGAAGCTCATTGCCAGGAACCGCACGCGATGGCGCGTAGGCGTAGTAGAGGCCCTAGGACCCATAAGGGGATACAGGACATAAAGAAGAAGAATAGATAAAGAAGATTGACCCTTACAGACCTATCACATCGACCATGTTGGTCCCATGGAGGAGACCAAAAAGAAGTATAACCACATCTTTATGGTGGTAGACGCGTTTGCTAAATTTGTATGGTTGTACCCCACCAAGAGTACAACCAGCGCGGAGGTAATAGTAAGCAGTCTGAGGTATTTGGGAATCCCAGGCGAATTATTTCCGACCGAGGCACTGCATTTACGTCCAATGCGTTCAAGGAGTATTGCGAGGAAGAAGATATTACGCACCTACTGATTACTACTGGCGTGCCGAGGGGAAACGGTCAGGTCGAAAGGATTAACAGACTCCTAATACCATTGTTGACGAAGATGTCGTTAGAAGACCCGAAGAGCTGGTATAAGCACGTAGGACATGCTCAACAGATCATCAATAGCACTCCGCCTAGAAGTACCAAACATTCCCCGTTCAAGATACTGACTGGCCTAGAGATGAAGATTAACGTGATGCCCGAAATCCAAGAGATGGTCCACCAAGAACTGATTGAGGAATCAGGCAGTCAACGCGATGAGGTTAGGATGGAAGCCAGAGACAATATTCTGAAGATCCAGCAGGAGAATGTCAACACTTTTAACCGAAAGAGGAAGGATCCCAAAACGTATAAGCTCGGCGAGTTGATCGCGGTGAGGAGAACTCAATTTGGCCCAGGCCTCAAATTGAAGCCGAAGTTTTTGGGTCCGTATAAGGTGACCCGAGTGTGCAAACACGATCGATATGAGATAGAGAAGGTCGGAGACCATGAAGGACCGAATATTACCACTGCTGCCGCCGACGGAATCAAGCCGTGGAGACGTACATCCAGGACGGATGTCCCGTCAGGATGGCCGAATGTAGGGCCCACTTCCCGAACACGCTCCGGCCGTGTGTTCTAAATGCAGGTCTTCTCTTCCTTATTATCTTCTCTCTCTCGCTCTGCCATCTTCACCATGACGAAACACAGAGTCAGTCGTTATATCAAAGACCAAGCGTACAGACCAATGCCTTTTGCTTAATTTTTATTTCAACCTTTTTACTCGAATTACTTTGTATTATTTTCGGAGTTTCCTTTAGATTTAATTTAATTTAATAAACAACCACTTGTTTTACAAATTGAAGTGTTGTGTTAATTTGTTAATTATCCCACATATATGTATGTATGTCCAGTATGGATGCCAAACCCTTCAACCGATCACGTTCTAACTTTGCATATGGGTTTTCTATATTTTGAAGGTGGTCAGACTCCTAGGTCAAGGGGTCACCATACGAATTTTTTTTATTGTTTTTACAAATTGCATGTTTTTATAAATCGATCGCGTTCAAACGTTGCATTGGAGTTTTATACCATAATGAACACATAATAGGCTTATTTTGAAAGTGGTCAGACTCCTAGGTCAATTGGTCACCATAAGATTTTTTTATTGTTTTTACAAATTGCATGTTTTTATGAACCGATCGCGTTCAAACTTTGCATAGGGGTTTTATACCATAATGAACACATAATAGGCATATTTTGAAAGTGGTCAGACTCCTAGGTCAAGTGGTCACCATACGAATTTTTTTATTGTTTTTACAAATTGCATGTTTTTATGAATCGATCGCGTTCAAACTTTGCATAGGGGTTTTATACCATAATAAACACATAATAGGCATATTTTGAAAATGGTCAGACATAAGAATTTTTTTTATTGTTTCTACAAATTGCTTGTTTTTATGAACCAATCGCGTTCAAACTTTGCGTAGGGGTTTTATTCTATAATGGGCACTAAATAGGTATATTTTGAAAGTGGTCAGACTCCTGGGTCAAGGTGTCACCATTTCACAAATTGCATAAAGGTGTTTTAAAAAATTAACCAAATTCTCTTCAAATTTTATACACATGAGTCACGAAAACTGCATTTGTTTGATTAGTAGTTATTTTATTTTACACACAGGGAATGTAAAATGTTAATATAAGCCACATTTTTAAACTGTACTTTATTAAAACTCAAAACTTATTCTAAAAATTACAATTATTTATAGAAGCAAACAAACAATGTGTGGGAAATGTGGAAATAAAGAGCAGACGTTGAGTCGGCAGCTTGTTCGTTGACTTCTAAGAATTGTCAGCTCAGGTAACTGCAACTGGGTCGGAGATTTCCAGGAATTGTTGTGCACTGCAAGTTCAGGTGCACGCGCAATGCAGTTAACGGGAAGTTGAGTGAACTGGGCTTCATGATCATGTGATGGGAACAAGACTGGGAATAAATGAATATTTCGGGTGATCACTCCTCCCTCCTTAAGTTCGAGTGTCCTCGCTCGATACCATATAGACTATGGGGATGTGATTTTCTGCTCTGGACTTCACTGGTTCCTTTTGAGTTTCCAAGGTTTCTGTGCTTGTGTTATTTTTGGCGAAAACTATGATTTTCTTCTGCATTGGAAAAATTTTGAAGATTATGATTAGAATGGTTATAATTACTATGGCTATGAGGCTGGAGTTCGTAATACGATGTTTTTGGTTTTCTTTTTTCAGCTCTTCTATGTGCAAAGTATTGTTTACGTGAAGTTCTTTAACTGCTTCTAATGTTAGGAGTTCTTCAAATGTGTTGCTTGTTGAAATAGAGTGTAGGATTGCTGGTAGTGGCTTTGGTAATACCTTCACCTTCACTTCCTTTGAAGGGAAGTTTTGTCCATTTACCAATAGCGACGCATTGTGGTATCAAAGGATTGAGCTTCCAGATAGGTTCACTTTTTCGTTGTCGATAGGGATGGTTCCATTGAATTGATTGAAAAGAAGAGTTCCTGGATGAATGTTTTCGATCAGTGGGATGTGCTGGTTGCTTACTTCATCACACTTTGTTTGTTTACTCTTTAGCAAATTTCTAATACAATTTTCTTCATTTAATTTAACAATTTGATTCTGGTTACAGATCATTAGATTATTATAACTTTTACCTTTTTGTTCTACGCCACATATATAGTTTCCACAAAAAAAACTTCTTTTCTATCAGCATTTGGGTATCTTTCCCGATATTTCTCGACTAATTGCTGATTCTGCTCCTCCCTTAAGACTCTTTTGCTATATTCGTTGCTCCTTATATCCCATAACGCAGGAAAAGTGCGGTAAAATTCGATGAACTCAATAATAATATTTCTTTAGGGACACCGAAGGCAAAAATTAACTGTCTCACAGGTTCGCGAATGTCTTCTATTAGTTTAGAATTTATAATTTTGACTTGGGCAAATTTTAAAAAATTTATCCATTGCTGTGAGTACTAATATTTTGTAGTAGTGTAGATATCGATATGTCCGGGAAACTTTGAAATTGAAATTTTTTTCTTTGAAATCTTTTATTAATTCAGATTTGATCTGATGTTCTGCACAAGTTTAAGTACATTTTTCTTTCGAGCACAATTTCAATTTGAATTTTCAATTTAAAAAGAAAACTATTAGAACTCTGTTTCACTATTTAGAAACCTGCTGTGCCGCACTATCTAATTTATTACACTTTTTAACTTGGATTTGATTTAAGGCCTAGCGCCAGTTCAATTTGTATTCGAAAACTTTTCAACTTTGAATTAATTTCATGTTTCGCAGAAGTTTAATGCTATGTGAATATTTAAATTTTCTTTTTTTTTTCTTTTAGAAAACTTCAAATTAGATTTGATTTTTAGTGTAGCACTGTTTTAGCTCAAGTTCGATTCTCAGTATCACACAAGTTCAATACTAATTTTTAACTTTAAAAAACTTTACTAGAAAAATTACTCTATTCTAATATACTGGGGTAGACTATCGCTGTTGATTGTTAGTTTCCAACTGACTCTTCTAAATGCTGTCCTTCTGTCAAATACATACATACATACATACATACATTCGTTATGTCGCATTTGTCTGGAATACTTAGACGACTCTAAGCACGATCTGTTCCATACGCCAGGTTTGGCCAAGAAGTTAGTTGTTTGCACTTCACTTACAGTCAAACCTCAAGATGGATTTATTAACAATATTTGCGGCATTTGTTACGGAAGGCTTAATGATTTACATGACTTCCATAAGCAATGTGTCGATTCAATGCAGCGTTTTGAAGAATTTATTAAAACACATATATACAAATAAGAGCATTTCAGTAATGCACCCAACAGGTGAGTGCTTATGGCATATATAACTTTATGGATTTGTGTGAAGTTTTTATTTTTTTTTGTTTTTGTTTGTTGTAACCTTATACGCGTCCATAACAGGCTCGTCTCCATTTCATGAGTGGTCGAGAGTGAAATGGCACGTAAGAAAAGGGAAAGCGTATAGAGTAGCGATTTCGCAATTTTAAATCTAATTGCAGTTTAGCTTAAGCATTATACATAGGCGTATACCTTTCAGAAGAGTCTCCGCGAGCGTGTTACCGAACGTGGGTCAAGGGCCTACTCCCTGAACTCTGCTCATGCTAATGCGTAAAATACATATATATATATATCGTCAACACATAAATAAATAATACATATAAATAAATCAACAAATCATAAATAAAATAGTCCATAAAATAAATAGTTACTACATAGTCAAAATTGCATACAATATCACAGATAAACCTAATATAAAATATTGCACATAACCCTAATAATTGCACATAAGCCTTAAACCTAAATATCACAGAAATTATACAGTCAAGAATAATAAATAATAAATAATAAATAATCGTCAATTTCCTAAACTCTTACAATCACTACTGGGCAAAGAGGTCTTTGGCATGAAAAATGCCTACCTCTTCTCCTCTCAAATTCCCTACTTCATATAGGGAATTTCCTATAGTTTTTAATATAATACTTTTAATAGCTTTCGGTCCAAGTGTGGCATTATAGCTTGCTATCTTGTCACTCTGTCTGAAATTGCGTCTATATACAGTCTGTCCAACTTTGAATTTAATGTCTCGGCTTCTCAAATTGTAGGTCTTTTCTCCTTTGTCATGTGCCTTACTTAAATTTCTAAATATCTCGTCCCTTATAATTTGTTGTTTGTCCTTTGTCTCTAAAATTCTGACGTCTGATTGTTTAATATCGTTTAACCGTCGCATAATGTCAAACGCGGATCCGTTCTGTGCCATTTGGAAGCCGAAGACAGCATAATACGGCTCTAGGCTAGTAGCTTCGTGCGCAACACTTCGCAGCGAAAATGCCGCAAAGCTAACATACTTGTCCCAGTCGCGTTGGTCGCTTCCAAGGTACGAACAGATTTTAGTCAGTACGCTACGGTTCACACGTTCTGAGGCATTGGCCTCTGGAACCCCAGAGACATGAAAAATAGCTTCCTCTAAGTACTGGACCACTGCAGCTGAAGTTGCTTTCCTTATAGGTTTAAGGAACACAAACTTGCTGAAGTGGTCGAGTACAACAAAAATCTGGGTATTGTCATTTTTCGTTCTGGGATAAGGTCCCAGAAAGTCTTTGTATAACCTTTGGAATGGTCTTTCCGTAAATGTCTGTCTACCCATTGGAGGTCTGTTTGTCCTATTTGTGCTCTTATTGCACTTGAATGCATCACAGACCTTAATAAAATTGTTAACGTCAATTGTCATTCTCGGCCAAAAATACTTCTGTCTTAACGTAGAGAGTCTTATGGATGCCTCCATGTCCTGCTGCTGGAGAGTCGTGAGCCGAATTCAGAAGACTCCTTCGCAAGCCCGACGTTACCCAAAGCTTCCACGCTCTGTCTTCTTGAAGTGCGTCTCCGGTACGCATATCTGTCCGTTTATAAACGAAATTGTCTGAGATGCACATGTCGGGAAATTTGTCTTGACCTTATTTTATAGTTTTCCTTAGCTCCTCGTATTCTTCCGAAGAAAACTGCGGGGAGCCAAGGTCAACATCAAGTAAGTCTACGTCTGATGTGATTTCTTCCATATGCACACGGGAGAGAGCGTCAGGAACAACGTTTTGTGTGCCTTTCCTATGTTCAATCGAGAAGTTAAACGCCTGTAACTTTAGGCTCCATTTAGCCAAACGACCTGACAAGTCTTTTTGTGACATAAGCCACTTCAGACTTGCATGGTCCGTTATAATAGTGAAAGGCAACAACTCAACGTATGCACGGAACTTTTGGACACTGAGGACTGCCGCATAGCACTCTAGCTCAGTGACGCTATAGTTCCTCTGTGCAGAGTTGAGCTTTTGTGAAATATAGGCTATTGGCCTCTCTCTACCTTCTGTGTCCATCTGAAAAAGGACACTTCCGACGCCTGTTGTTGATGCATCACATTGGATATAAAAATGTTTTGTAAAATTATTATTCAAAATCGGCGCCGTAATCAGGAGCTGTTTAAGCTCATCAAATGCTTTATTAGCTTCGTCAGTCATTTTAAAGTTTTTGTCTTTTTTCAGACAGTCCGTCATTGGAGCAGTCATCGTCGAATAGTTTGGAATGAACCGACGGTACCATCCAGTCATCCCCAAGTACTGCCTGAGTTGCTTCGGAGTCCTCGGAACCGGAAACTGCTCCACTGCCGCGACCTTTCCCGGATCAGTCCTAAGGCACCCGTCGCCCACAATGTATCCAAGGTATTTTATTTTTTTGAAACAAAATTTGCTCTTTTCTACATTGATTGTTAAACCAGCCTCTCGAAGACATCCCGCGACGTCCTTTAGTAAACCCATATGGCTTTCGAAGTCCGGAGAGCAGACAAGGAGATCGTTAAGGTACACAAAAACATTGTCCTTGCGCCTTGACGGTATCACCCTGTCCATAAGCCGACACATTCTCTGGGCAGCATTGCACAGTCCAAATGGCATCACTGTAAATTGGTACAGTGGCCACCCAGGGACTGTGAAGGCCGTTTTCTCCCTGGACTTCGCCTCCAACGGGATTTGCCAGAATGCGTCCTTCAGGTCGATCCCCGATATGAATCGAGTGTCTTGTAGGCGGCTCAACAACCCTTCTATGTGGGGCAACGGGTACGCGTCCTTTTTCGTCACCGCATTGACTTTGCGTGAGTCCAGGCAGAGCCTATTTTTGCCAGGTTTTCTCACCAGCACAAACGGCTGAAAATTGTGACCAACTCACTCTCCGGCAGTTTCTTTCTCATCTGGAACACTAGAGCTTTGACGCCGGAGAAAAATTCGTCACAACTCTCGCCAGGCAGCTGCCTTCTGTCCATTATCTCCCTCATCAATTCATGATCGGAATCAGCAGCTCTAAACTGTTCTCGCAGTTCCTTCTTCACATCATAGTAGTTGAGAAAATCATCATCTGCATGCTCCTCAAGGAACTGCCAATACCACCTTTCGGCAACCCCCGTCAGAAGATGATGGAACTGACAAAAAACTACTTCATCACAGACATTTAGTCTCTTCTGCATAGTTTCTATGCGAAAAAGGAAACTTTCTACTGGCATTGTTTTTGTGGTTCCATCAAACTTGATGCTCCACTTATGAAGGTCGTATTTTTTACGACGAATATCGGAGTCAGCGAAAGTTTCGGTTGGCTGGTTATATTGAGCCTGTGAGGGGTTTGGTCGGCGGTCACCAGGTGATATTTCTCTGTTCGGTTGCTGCTGCCGCGGTGTTGACCCTAGAGGAGCACGGTTACTACCTCCTTGCCGTCCTTCAAGCATTTCAACCTTTAGAGAGAGCGCTTCTAATTGGTTCGTTAGTCCTGTCGTTATTAGGTCCAACTTTTTAGTAAACAGGGAACCTAATTCGAATTGGTCCCTTTGGATGGTCCCTGAGACTGCCTTCTGTATTTTTTTATTAATAGGATATCTGCATTATCTGCAGTTGGGGTACTACGCCCTAATATTTCCTTATTATTTGTCCCCAAAGCATTTGTATCTAAAGCATTGCTAGCCTGATCGGTTGCTGCAGCTATACCCGATACGCTAGTTTCCAGATCAAAATTATTTATGAGCTGGTCCTCTTTCTCAGTTTGGCTACACTCATTTGCTACTTTTTCTTTATTCATCGGATTTTTTTCTAAGCCTGGCATAGAATTTCTTCCTACACTAGAGGGGTCTGTCTGCCCAAAACAGAAATTAGCATATGAGTTGGAACCCCTTTTTGCCTGGCCTAGTTCTAATTGATCAAGAGCATCTGTTCTTGCTAATATTTCACGTTGTTGCCTGGCTTGCGACCCAGCGAATGAAAGCACACCAGCGAATGAAAATGGGACGAACACGGCCTACGGACATCATCACAAACAACATTGTTACCACCGGTATTACTATTTTTATTTATTGTCATCTTTTTGTCTTTGTTATGCTTTGTCATTATTGCCTTTATCCTGTTCTCAACTTCCTCCTCACTGTCATAATGTTCGTCCTCTTTTGTCGTCATTTGGAGTCCGTGAACTGCTTTGCTCTTAAAGCGGCTCTCTCTAGTGCTGAAATGCTTTTCTGCACGACGACAAGCAGACGTCAAATCGCTTAGGGAGAATAATGATTACAATATGAGTTTTGAACAAAAAAATGAAAATGTTGCTCAATTTAAAAAGAAAAGGCAGAAAGAAAACGTGAATAAGTCGAAATTATAGAGTCGACTCAACAAATATTTCAAAAATCTTTATTTTTGCGAAAAATCGCATGCGTTAAAAATCGAGTAAAAAAAATGTTTAAAAGGTTTATATATATATATATATATATATTTTTTTTTATTCAAACAGGCTGGTGTGTGGCTAGAGTAGATCTCCCGTGATGATTCTCAACGCTCAGATTAAAAATAGGTGTGTCCTAGTCTTGTCAGTCAAGTCGTTGTCGGTTTCCTTCATGATTTTGTGGAAAGTCCTTTAACGTCAGTAGAGGTTTCGTCTTATTCCGGCGGATTGCAACTCAAAGCACTGGATTGAAACCTTTGTGGCGAGGCCGAACCGCCAAGAATAAGAAGAACCTCTTCTTTTCGACTAAGGGAGCAGGGAACCCACGTTCACCTGTACTCAGGGTACTGATGGTGACGGCTGCTCGCTACACCCCCATCGCGTTTCTGTCTATTTGTTGGTCAAGTCGAATGAAGTCTGGCTTCATTTTGCCGTCCCAACCAAATACTGACATCGACTGCTTTGGTCCTCGAACGAGTTGGCACCACCAAATTCCAGATTTGTAAAAATCATCGAATTGGGTTTGTCAACTCGCCCGAAGAGCAGCCGATGTCCCAATGGTTCTGTCCTGTTCTGTCCTGTTAAAAGGTATTTTTGGGATAGGAATATGGGTAATTAAAAGTAGGACTAAGGAAAGTTTAAAAAAAAGGAAGTGAAAAGGGTTATTAAATAATAAGAATTAAGAAAATTATAAAATTTATATAAACTACGTTAAAAGGATAAAAAAAGGAAAAAAGCTGTATGCCATCGTTCCTTTCGGAAATTCATGTCCTTTAAGAAACGATGGCTAAAGCCAATACGTTGGGCGCCATTTGTTATGGAGCGAGGTCCCACTAGGGGTTCTGCCACTGGCAAGGACGTCGCGACACGCTCGCGGTTGCTCGGCTTAGCTCGTCGGACGGGCGGTCCTTGTCTCTTACCAGTGACACCTCGTCATTAACAAAAAAAATTTGTTTGTCGTGTCGACTTATCTATAAAAAAAAGGAAAGTGGAATCAAAAAGGGCTGGAAAAAGGAGGGAATAAGGGTTAAGGTCCCTCAGTGCCGGTGCAACCAGGCCATTCCTTTGTTTTTAGTTTCTAAACACTTATAACTATATTACTCTAAACTAAAATTATATTGAAATTATCCAAAAGAAAAGCTTCCTTTTCTTAAAAGATAATATAATTTCTTTTAAATTAAATTATATAGGAAATTTTCATTTTTACTTATTAGCTAATGAAATCTAGGAATGATTAAATCTAAAAGGAATGACGTCATTGCACCTGTACCGAGGCCCTACAAAATCACGAAGAAAAGGGTCGACCTTCCTAAGTCCATCTGTTCGCAGTCCGTCGAGTCGTACCTGAAAAGCGCCGAGAGAAATCACCGTGGGATCACCAATCCCAGCCACACACCTACAGCCGACTTGTCTTCTCACTCATGGTGAGGACAAGAAAAAATATAAAAAAAGGAATTATGCCTCCCACCCAATGGGCAACGGCAATAAGAAGTCACGTATTTATATTTTCAATTTGTAAATACATGTATTACTCTTTATTAAGAAGGACTTCAAATTAAAATAAAATATGACAATTTAAAATTAAAAGATATATATACATATAAGGTATATTAGTTTAATAACAAAAGTTATAAATGAATTATAATAACAATTCAATGAAAAATGTAAAAATATATAATAGAAAAATGAAATATGTAAATTAGAAATCAAAATGTATATTAAACATGTACACATCAAAAGTTATGAATGTACTTTAAAATTCAATCGAAATGTAAAAAAATATATATAAAGGGTGTTTTTTTGGGAGGTTTGTTTTTCCGATAGATGTCGTTTTATTTTATGACAGTTGTTTTGACAGCTCAAAGTGGCATTTCTACTCAGTATTGTTTGGCAAATCATTATGAAAAAAAAAAAAAAAAAAAAAAAAAAAAAAAATGACATTTGTGAAAAATAGTTGTGGTAGCCATATGCCAGAAATTGTGTTTAAATGTTAAATGCCAAAAAATTATCTACCAAAAAAAAAAAATTTTTGGTCATTTCATAATTTTATATGTGTTTTATTCAAAAAAAAAATCGGCAACCTCTTAAAAAAACACGTTATATCTAACGGGTATTTGGCATTTAACATTTAAACACAATTTCTGGCATATGGCTACCACGACTATTTTTCACAAATGTCATTTTTTTTTTTTTTTTTTCATAATGATTTGCCAAACAATACTGAGTAGAAATGCCACTTTGAGCTGTCAAAACAACTGTCATAAAATAAAACGACATCTATCGGAAAAACAAACCTCCCAAAAAAACACCCTTTATAATGAAAATGAAAGGTAGTATATATAAAAGAAAATCTGTTTCTTAATTCTTTCCTTTAAAATTAAAAATTTGAAGGTAATTTTTTTTTGTATTACTGCCTTAGTAGTGTTTTTCACTACACTATATTAACGTGGATATAAATTTGAAAACAAAATGTCTTCTTACCTTGTATTCGCTCCATCAAGGAGGTCCTGCTAGCAGAATGCCGTTGAAGAGCTGTAACTCAAAATGATTAAGAAAATTTTCTTGCCACTACTACTAATGGCAGTTCACATTACGACAAAAAAAAACCAGTAATTAAGTGAACCAAAAAGGAAATTAAAAATAAAAAAAAAGGAATTTATAACGCAAATCAAATTTATTTGAATTACAAAAAAAAGTGGTTGTTAATTTAATTTAAATGGTAGCGTTGCATAAAAATTTTAACAAAAATGTTTCCCAGCCACTGTATTTCATAAAATTGGTCCATGAGGGAAATCCTCGATCTGGCAATTCTTTGATTTTGCTTTCTTGATGAATCGACCATTTAAATTCACTTATTTAATGATTGTGGAGAGTTTCACCATTAAAGTTGATCAGTATCACATTATATATTAGTTAACTTCCAGTACATCAACCATATATGCTATTGTCTATGTGAATTGATCTTTGACTATAAGATGGCGGTTGGCGTCGTTTGATGGAATATTAATTTATTTTAAAGCTTTGAGAAATTCAATAGCATAGTTTTTAACCAAAGGGGAAATTGAAATTTTTTTCTTTGAAACCTTTTATTAATTCAGATTTGATCTGATGTTCTGCAAGTTTAAGTACATTTTTTTTTCGAGCACAATTTCAATTTGAATTTTCAATTTAAAAAGAAAACTATTAGAACTCTGTTTCACTATTTAGAAACCTGCTGTGCCGCACTATCTAATTTATTACACTTTTTAACTTGGATTTGATTTAAGGCCTAGCGCCAGTTCAATTTATATTCGAAAACTTTTCAACTTTGAATTAATTTCATGTTTCGCACAAGTTTAATGCTATGTGCATATTCAAATTTTCTTTTTTTTTTCTTTTAGAAAACTTCAAATTAGATTTGATTTTTAGTGTAGCACTGTTTTAGCTCAGATTCGATTCTCAGTATACTAATACTAATTTTTAACTTTAAAAAACTTTACTAGCAAAATTACTCTATTCTAATATACTGGGGTAGACTATCGCTGTTGATGGTTAGTTTCCAACTGACTCTTCTAAATGCTGTTCTTCTGTCGGCTAGGCAGAAATCATTCACCTATTGCCGAACCTTCTGGAAGGAAATTCTGAAAGAAAGTCTCTTTCCCCCTTTTTTAAATTCCCTTTGTCTAAGTTCTCTATTTGTCCTTCTTTTAAATAATAATTACTTGAAATTTTTCTCATCCTGTCCCTTTTTTTTAAATCTAACACCATCACCAATGAACATAAGACATGAATACATAAAACATAAATACTATTAGCCCAACACCTACACGTTAATATCTTTCATTGTGAATGGACAGCTACCTTCGATGACTATCCAATACACGAACCAGATCTCCACCAAACCCAACATGAAATACATAGTTCGGATACTAGAAATAACTTTATCCACCCCAACTCATCTGTCAAGTCAAATACTCGCTACTGTGTTTTTTTTTCTATTACAACCTAGACGTCAAAGTACCTTTTCTTGTTTGTAAATATTTGTGTAATTTTTGCTTTTATATAATGCGGAGAAACTATAACATAATACAATAAAATGGATTCAAATACAGAGTGCAACATACATTCGTTATGTCGCATTTGTCTGGAATACTTAGACGACTCTAAGCACGATCTGTTCCATACGCCAGGTTTGGTCAAGAAGTTAGTTGTTTGTACTTCACTTACAGTCAAACCTCAAGATTGATATCCTAACAATATTTGCGGCATTTGTTACGGAAGGCTTAATGATTTACTTGACTTCCATAAGCAATGTGTCGATTCAATGCAGCGTTTTGAAGAATTTATTAAAACACATATATACAAATAAGAGCATTTCAGTAATGCACCCAACAGGTGAGTGCTAATGGCATATATAACTTTATGGATTTGTGGGTAGTTTTTATTTTTTTTTTGTTTTTGTTTGTTGTAACCTTATACGCGTCCATAACAAGAGGAATCTGGTGGAAACCACTCTTTAAGTCTAAAACAGTTAAAGCTGCGTTTTGTCCTAGCTGCGACAGAACTTAATTAATATCAGGGATTGGATCCGATATGGTTACTAAATTTAGCTTCCCATAATCTATTACGAGTCGATGTTGTTTGTTACCAAGTGAGTCTGCTTTCTTGGGCACAATCCACACCGGTGAATTATACAGTGAATGGGACGGTCTAATAATATCGTCATCCAGAAGTTTTGCTTTTCCTCTTCATATTTAAGAGCAGCGGGGTAAGGATAGTACTTCGAGTACACTGGGCAATCTGTGCTTGTCCGGATTTAACCAACAACTTTCGTTTTTTTTTCATCCGGTTCCGAAAATAGCGTGGGGAACTTTCTAACTAGGACTTTGATAGATCCTTTTTGTGAGTCTGACTTGTGATCAAGTTTAATGTCTAATTGATTGACGGCGATTGTAACTGCTTAATTTTTATTTTTACTTTGTCACGGATTATCATCAGGTTTTGTTTAGCGTAAATGACAGCATTAAATTCTTTTAGACTGTCATTGCCTAAGATACCGTGAAACGTTTTTAATGTTGGGAGAAGAAAAAACTTTAAATTTCTATCTGTTTGGCCGAAAAGGTTTAGAAATGTGTGATGGGTGACTTTAATATCACCAGCTATAGACTTGGCTAGAAAATATTGTTTATTTGGGATAGGGTGTTTTATTAAATTGGGCTGAATATAATTCTTACTGGAGCCAGTATCAATGAGAAAATTTAAAATTGGGCCACTCTTCGTTCTGAATTGAAAGTAGGCCAATAAAGAGTCCATTAGCCTAAAAAATTTATGTCGCTAATTCTGAGGCTTCGTCGTCTGATTGGTATTGCGAAAAATCGTCGGTTTGATTTAGAATGTAAATTCCTAAATTAGGGTTACGTTTTACCTCTTCTGTGTTAATTTGCTGGCAGTATGAGTATAGATCGTTTGGGGAATTCTATCCTGCTGATTGCATCTCAAAGTTTGATGTGGGGAGATTGTTCAAAGGAATGTGTTCGGCATATTGCATTTCAGAGTTTGGCGGCTTTGAGTCTTCAAGATTTAAGTGAAAGTTCCTTTAAATTTTGGGAGGAACTCGATTGAGGCGTTTTGTGGTTGGGGTCTTTTACCTGCGTACCTAAATGGTTGTGGTCGATTTTGGTAGTTAATTGGGGAAGAGTTAACTGTTGACGTTTCCTTTGGCTCCGGCCTAGGTAGGGGCTTTGGTGCATTTGTTCTATGTGGGGCAAAATTCGTTTGATTAAAGGTGTTGTTTGGGGGAGGTTGAGAGTACTGTGGATAAGTGCGATGTGGCAAATAAGCAAGTTGGGGGTAGAATGGTTCTTTATGAGATGGATGAAAACTGTGATTATATCCGCGAGGGGGGACAAAGTGCGGGCTTGTAGTGTGTATTTTTCTGTTATGATTCTGAGCATAGTTAGTTCGGTAATTTTGGTTTTCAAGTTTTAAACATAGGTGGAGGGCCTGTGGTAAATCTGTTGGCTCACGCATGCCCAACAGCCTTGAAAGATCACCCCCTAGTCCACGGACAAACGTGTCGAGGGCTTTATCCCTGTATGTTCGCGTAAGTAGAGCTAATGATTCGGGACCAACGTCTATAGAAGAAATTTTGTTTAGAATTAGTGACAGGTGTGTGAACACAGCCTGATAAAATTCTTGTATTGTTTTGTTGCCTTGCGCAAGAGAGGTCATTTGGTATTCGAGTGTACCAATGTCTCTTTTGTCCGCATAGTGCAGTGTAACGCAACGCGAAATTGCTCTCCAATCCAGATTCGAGTGCAGCATCCGCATTTCCTACAATTTTGTTTCGGATCACGTTCAATATCCCGAAATATTTACGAGTACCAATAAAAGGTTAAGATACTGTTAAGATATTGTTAAGATACATTTTACACTTTTCTTCCACGAACTAAATTCGCCTGGTTTACCAGAAAATTCTCGTAAGCTTCGTACGATATCCGCAATTTTGTCGAGATCCGTGAGGTCGCCTCTGTGTTCGAGACTAATACCTTAATCTTGTGTGGCGTAAAGTTCAGAGTTCGGATTTATAATAGAATTAACGATACCAGTGATCATGTTAGTTAATTCTGCAGAAGAGATTGTTTGACGTGCGCCACTTTGAGGTTGTGGTGCTTGTACACGAGGTTGTGGTACATGTGCCTGATTTTGCTGAGCATCAGGCTCAGGTATGTTTAGGACAGCGGGGCGGATAAGGTTGTTTGGATTTTCCATATTTTTCAACTTAAGGTTACTTAAATTTACTTGTTATATTATTTAGATAATTCACTTCGTGTATTTTTAGTTATTATTGATTTTAAAATTTTCAATACAATTTAGATTTTTCTTATTGTATTTTTTGATATTATTTCCTCAGAAAATAAAAACGGTTTCACTTTATTTCAAAGCTTATTACCTTTCGATACACTTTCAGTATATATTGAATTTTAAATTGAAAATAAACTTTTAGATAAATATACGATTTAAAGCTTATTACCTGTAAGGAGTCAATATGACCACAAATTCACCCCACACATTTTTATAAATATATATAGTTATACTTTCATACAAGAAAAACCACATTGAAAAGTCATTATTATGAGATCATTTTTATGAAAAAAAAGAAAAAAAAAAAAAACGCCGACGGCATCTCTGCTCCGGTCGACTGCACTTCTCCAATATATGATTGCGATCACTAGTGGGACATCACTTTGGGACATCGATCGAAATCAGCAGGAAAACACATTATGAGTATCAAGTAGCCGCGCCTCCACTGCAACCACCATAATGGAGCAATGGGAGAAAGAAAGAGACAAAACATACTGCAGTCGGGAGCACAGAAGCGTAGGCAGAGACCCAACATACAATGCACAACACAAAAACAGTACAAACGCAAGCAGGAAAACGAGTGATCAAAAAGCAACAGATCAGGTCAACAACCAAGAAACATTGACCAACAAGGCAATGCATATAACGATATTACAATGCTATGCCAAGCAGAATAGTCACCGTAGACCAACGGAATCCCCTACAACAACAAATTACGAAGCGAATTTCGTCAACATTTTTTGCGAACAACGATGCCGTTGACAGTGGACAAATTGAAAGGAGAAAATACAGCAACAAAACATACAGGGAATTCCGTCAACATTCTTCAGCGTACATACAAATTATTTTATTTTGGCTAGCACTATGTGCTAGCACAGCCACACTGATACAAATAAGAACAAGCAAATTAATTTAATTTAAATACTTTTTATTAAAGCTAGCACTTATGAGCTAGTAGAGAAAAATAAGTTTAAAAAATAATTAATTAAATACAAGTTAAAACTAAGCTAGCACTATGTGCTAGTAAAAAAGTTAAATAGCACTAAGTGTGCTCTAGTTGGAAGCTACAAAGTGAATGAATATTTTCTAAGACTAAGATCCTGATTTATGCTGCTGCTCTGCTGTTGCGATGATCTGCTGCTCTGCTGATTATGGCAATTTGCTAACTTGCAAGTTTGTTGTTTGGATTGCCATGACAGAATTTAATGTTGTGTCTGGATGATTGCTATTATTTATTGTGTCTGGATGATCGCTATTAATTGTTGTGTCTGGATGATCGCTAGACATGTCGTCAGCAGAATTGTTATTTTGTATGCCTGCTACTGCTCGGATTACATTGTGATGATTGGATCTCCGTCAGCGGAAATGTTGCGGAGATCGTTGTTACGTTAATTGTTGTTTACTACTCCCCCCGTGGAGAAGAGTCGTCCTCGACGTTGCCAAGGTTTCTCAAGACTTCGAGACCTGTTTGATTGATGCTAAGATTGATGCCACCATTATCTGTTGTCTTCCGTAGCTTCTTGATAAATATTATAAAAATTAAAAGGATTGATATTAAAGTTATTATAGTGACGAAGGTTAAACTGCGTGTTTTAACTTCCTGTCTCAACGACGTAATTTGTTTTAAATTTTTCCCGTGCATTTCATGAAGATAGGGTAAGGATAAAATTGTCGTGTGGTTTGTTAAGTTTAGGACGTGAGTCCAATGGCCCTCATGAGTCGGGTGGTAGGTTTGATGAGTGTTTGTAAATGTAACTCCATTAATTTTGACCTGGTTCTTGAACATCACTATAAAGGTACCATTTACCTGCACTGATTGTTCGTTCTCATCCTCTATTGAAGCAATCTGGTTGTTGATACTTAAAATGCCGTCATCAATTACGTTGACTGGCTCAATATGGTGCGCCGATATTGTTCCGCATGTTGCCGTGGTTTGGTTCATCAGCTGCTGCAAACAAGTCTCCGAGCGACCTAACTCGCAGAATGATGAGTAGATTGCCTTCCTGCAGTTCTGGATAGGAATGTACGAATTGGCACAATTTGCCACGTTATCTGATTCAAATTGAAGAATGGTGTTGTTTCGCACGACGGGGTAGATGTTTATTTTGGTACAAATACTTTTAATTTTAGGGTACTTAATAAAAAATAGTAAAACATCATTATTTTGCATAACTTTTAGTTTTGAACTTGAGATTATATCGCTTAAACTACTATTAACTGAATTCTAGGCCGACAATATGGCTTCTGCTTCCTTACTAACTAGTAAAATAGGATTTACAACATTTATCTTCGCAAGTCTAACGGAAAGTATTATATTATCTAATTCAATTATAACCGCCCTATTTCTACTCATGATTAACTCAAATAAATAGTTGGTGTTTGCGGTTTCCTTTTTTTCCAATCTGAAGTAGTACGTTGACAGTTCTTGTTATATTATTAATTTTGTCTTGAGTTTCCGTGTTGATAACAATTTGTCTGTTCAGTCCTTGTATTAGCTCTTCCTCCTTAATCTTAACTTCCATAAAGTCGTCAAAGTCGGGTGTACCTGCTATATGTTTTAAAACAGTTCCCAAGATGTTTATGCCTCGAGCGCGGCGACGATGCAGTGTTAACGTTTCAATTAGGGTTGAGATGTGTTTTAGGCCCAACTCAATAATCTTTTTTATATGAAATTCAGGAAAAGCGTCCAAAATTTCAAAAGTGTCCTGGACAAAATTTTCGAAAATCGTTAAATTTGTGCGATGCATGAGCATTCCATAGTCTTGGTAGATTGCGACCTGTCCCCTGTCCAATGGTATGTAGTATGATTGAGAAAAATCCATTAATTTTCTGGATATAAGTTGGACGGAAGCGACAATCACCAGTCTGCAAAATATGTAATTATCTCAGATTACTTTTATGAACTATCCTACCATTAATAAGTACAGTTGTTCCCATATCTTTTTCTACAATACCTTCAATGAATTGCTTTCTAAATTTATTTCCTACTCATTTGTTTGTTTTCACAAAACTTTGTCACCTGTTTTATACGTTACCGTTTTCCTACCTTTATTTTGGTACTTCAAGTCTCTATTTTGTCTCTCGGAAATTTTGCGTGCGATTTCTTCCTGTAAGGTTTATAATTTGTGACTGAGTGAATTGTTTTATTATATTCAATTGTTGCCAACAAAATCAATTCAGTTGTGTAATTAATGTTCTTTTTCTGATTTGATGCATCTAGCTATTTCTGATAAGGAGCAATGGAATCTCTCTACCTGACCGTTTGAGGAACTGTGAAAAGGTGGTACCGCAAAAATTTCGATATCAAAATGATCTCTCAATAAGGTTTTGATAGTCTGGGAATTAAAAGACTTCTCGTTATCGCAGACAATAGTGTTTTTGAAAAAATTTTAAATTTGTAAAATTGGATCCTTAATTTCGACAATTGCTCTTGATTTTATTGGTATCACGATAGCTTGTCTATACATGTTAAAAAATTCGAATTGTCCGTTAAGTAAATGTCCATGTGAAGTACTTCACCGGCATTAAGTGGTAAGGGGGTTTTTCCAATTTCGGGTTTTGGCGGATGACGTTGATACTTGCTTTCCGTGCAAATCCTGCAACAAGAAACTAATACGTTGAGTCTTTTCCTAATATTCGGAAAATAATTTTTTTCCAAGATTTGCTGCATATTCTCACGTGCAAACCTATGTGCACGATTATGTTCGGTCACAAGAATTTCTGTTTGGTCTGATGGATTGAATATGTCTATAACAAATTTCTCTGTATACCGGAATTTAACTGTAGGATAAAGTTTTATTAATTCATTTTGTATCTGCGCGAGAGTGGTAAGATCACAAAATATAGCATTGACGACATTTGGGTTTACTATTTCTTTAAGGGTGCTGTAAAGGTTTTGTAATGTAATAAAAGTAATTTCGTGCCTAAGCTGGGTTTTAAAGATAACCTTTGTAATTTTAGTTTGCTCTGTTCCTTCTCTAATTATTATTTGATTTCTAAAACAATTAAGTGGTTTCTGTACGCTAGGGATAGTTTCAGTGAGTGACTTTTCGCTAGGTGCTGTCACGCCGTCTGTTTCCGTCTGTATTATCGTTTAAATCATTTGTCTTGAGAGCACGTCTGCAACAAAATTCTCCTTCCCAGGTTTATAAAAGAATTTAGGTGAAAATTCCTCTATAAAGGATCTCCATCTCTTAATTTTTGCGTTACAACTCTTGTCAGAGATAGCGAATGTCAGTGGTTGGTGATCAGTAAATATATTTAGCTGACGTACTCCATACAGGTAGTTGCGGAGTTTTTGAAAATACCACACGATTGCGAGAAGTTCTCTTTTATTTGTTGCATAATTTTCTTCTGTTTTAGAAAGTGTTCTTGATATCATCGTAACCGGTCGTCCATCTTGTGACAGTACAGCGCCGAGCGCTTGAGAATATGCGTCTGTCGTTAAGTCAAATGGTTTATTAAAGTCAGGGTATAAAAGAAGGACATCTTCAAGGGCTAAAATTTTCTTTACTGTATTGAAGGCGTCCATGGCCTCTTCGTCTAGTTCTATGGGCGTATTCATTGACTGTCTTGCACTTACGTTTCCGTTTTCGCCTCGAAGGTATTTAGTGATGGGTTTCGTTAACGTCGCGTAGTCTTTAACGAATCGCCTATAGTATCCGGCAAGTCCTAAAAATGCACGTGGACGTGTCTTGATTCCTTTTGTAGAAACTAGAAAACCTAAGAACTCGACCTCTGTCTTAAAGAATTTTGATTTCTCTAATGAAACGCGCATATTAGCTTGGAAGAGTTTGCTGAGAGCTCTGTCTACATCTTTGAGGTGCTGTTCCTCGGTTTTAGAAAAAACGATTGGATTGGATTGGAACGATCGGAACAGCAGAGCAGCAGCATAAATAAGGATCTTAGTCTTAGAAAATATTCATTCACTTTGTACCTTCCAACTAGAGCACACTTAGTGCTATTTAACTTTTTTTACTAGCATTTTTAAACTTGTTTTTCTCTACTAGCACATAAGTGCTAGCTTTAATAAAAATTATTTAAATTAAATTAATTTGCTTGTTCTTATTTGTGTCTGTACTAGCACATAGTGCTATCCAAAATAAAATAATTGGCGCCAAACGTAACAAAGAACCAACGAAATAAGCACTCAAAATAAAATAAATACTGCAAGAAAAAAATTTCAAAAAAATAATCAATCAAAACGCAGCGACACGTCTCGTTCAACAGCGATAAACAACGCAGCAGCAATCCTCAGCAGACATCGTATTCATTTATTCATTCATTCATTATGTATAAAATTTTATTGAATTTAGTGGTGACCAGGAACGATATGTTTCATGGCGACAAGCGGCTGACGCTGCGTATAAATTATTCGAAAATCATGTCGGTAGTTTAAAACACTACCAAGCGGTTGCGATAATCCGAAATAAAGTTGTTAGTCCTGCGGATCATATTTTGTCATCTTTTAACACAGTTCTTAATTTTAAAGCAATTATAGCCCGTCTGGACTTTACATACTCAGACAAAAAACCCACATATCTAATAGAACAAGAAATGTCTACATTAAGACAAGGTCAAATGACTGTCGAAGAATTTTATGACGAGGTAGAGAAAAAATTAACTCTAATAATAAAAAAAACTATAATGGCGCACGAGGGTAACTCAGAGCTCATTAATTCACTCAGCCAAAAATATCGCAACGATGCTCTTAGAACATTTATATCAGGTCTACGCAAACCGCTTTGCGATATCTTGTTCTCATCCAAACCCCCAGATATGCCCAACGCACTCGCTCTTGCTCAAGAGCTTGAAGCAAATCGAGCACGTAATGCATTTGCGAATTCATTTGTAGGCAGGCCAACTAACTATAGTTCAGGCTGGGGAGCTAATAATCAACTCCAACGAAATTTTAACCAAGATCAGCAACACTATAATTCTCGCTGGTTGCCGCAGAATTCAGTTAATAATCAGTTTGGTCGACGCAATTTAAATAGTGGTCAATTTAATGGAGGTTGACCAATCGTTGTCGTACTTTAGGTCGAATCAACCTCGCCAAAATTCGTCTAGATTTTCCCATAACATTAGACCATCTCAACAAGTATCAAATCACTTTATCCCAGTCGCTAATAGACCACCTAAAAGACAAAATACGTCGGGTCGATTTACAGAACACGCGTCGGAAATTCACGATGAAGTTAATTTTTTAGGGGTACATCCCTCCTGCCGTAAGTGAGCAGGACATTAGCGGGGAAAGAACTAAAATTTTTAATAGACACTGGCGCGGCAAAAAACTATGTTAAAAATATCAGCATGTTAAAAGGAATCAAACCAGTTAAGGAACGATTTTCAGTTAAATCATTCCACGGGACTGATGTCATTCGAACAAAAGGTTTAGTGAATATTTTCGGAAAAAATTCCACATTTTTTATACTCCCTAACTTAAGTACCTTTGACGGAATAATCGGTTTTGATCTTCTAAAAGAAGTAAGTGCTAATATAGATACCAAAAGCGGTACTCTTACCTACAACGAAAACCAGGAGAAACTACTGTATTTATACTGTAAGGATGTAAATAACATTACCCTGGGAACTAAAACAAAAACAGACGAGCAGTTGGCTTTGATACTAAAGAAGCACTAAAAAACATTCGCTGACCCCAATGAATTTCTCCCATTTAATACAAATGTCATAGCGACCATTCGAATCGTCATCATCTGTTGATGAACCGGTCTACTCAAAAGCATACCCATACCCCATGGCCGTAGCAAAATTTGTTAACGACGAAATATCGGATCTCCTCAAAAACAATATAGTTAGGCCCTCCCGATTGTCGTATAACAACCCCATCTGGGTAGTCAATAAGAAAGGCATTGATGAAGAAGGGGTGCAGAAAAAACGATTGGTCATAGATATTTGTATCATAGAACATTTGTATTAAATGGGAGAAATTCATTGGGGTCAGCGAATGTTTTTTAGTGCTTCTTTAGTATCAAAGCCAACTGCTCGTCTGTTTTTGTTTTAGTTCCCAGGGTAATGTTATTTACATCCTTACAGTATAAATACAGTAGTTTCTCCTGGTTTTCGTTGTAGGTAAGAGTACCGCTTTTGGTATCTATATTAGCACTTACTTCTTTTAGAAGATCAAAACCGATTATTCCGTCAAAGGTACTTAAGTTAGGGAGTATAAAAAATGTGGAATTTTTTCCGAAAATATTCACTAAACATTTTGTTCGAATGACATCAGTCCCGTGGAATGATTTAATTGAAAGTTGTTCCTTAACTGGTTTGATTCCTTTTAACATGCTGATATTTTTAACATAGTTTTTTGCCGCGCCAGTGTCTATTAAAAATTTTAGTTCTTTCCCCGCTAATGTCCTGCTCACTTACGGCAGGAGGGATGCACCCCTAAAAAATTAACTTCATCGTGAATATCCGACGTGTGTTCTGTAAATCGACCCGACGTATTTTGTCTTTTAGGTGGTCTATAAGCGACTGGGATAAAGTGATTTGATACTTGTTGAGATGGTCTAATGTTATGGGAAAATCTAGACGAATTTTGGCGAGGTTGATTCGACCTAAAGTGCGACAACGATTGGTCAACCTCCATTGGAGTTGGTAACTGTGGGTTTGGTCTCGGGGCAACTGGTCAATAGTGTGGAGAATGATATTTATTAAATTGACCACTATTTAAATTGCGTCGACCAAACTGATTATTAACTGAATTCTGCGGCAACCGGCGAGAATTATAATGTTGCTGATCTTGGTTAAAATTTCGTTGGAGTTGATTATTAGCTCCCCAGCCTGAACTATAGTTAGTTGGCCTGCCTACAAATGAATTCGCAAATGCATTACGTGCTCGATTTGCTTCAAGCTCTTGAGCAAGAGCGAGTGCGTTGGGCATATCTGGGGGTTTGGATGAGAACAAGATATCGCAAAGCGGTTTGCGTAGACCTGATATAAATGTTCTAAGAGCATCGTTGCGATATTTTTGGCTGAGTGAATTAATGAGCTCTGAGTTACCCTCGTGCGCCATTATAGTTTTATTTATTATTAGAGTTAATTTTTTCTCTACCTCGTCATAAAATTCTTCGACAGTCATTTGACCTTGTCTTAATGTAGACATTTCTTGTTCTATTAGATATATGGGTTTTTTGTCTGAGTATGTAAAGTCCAGACGGGCTATAATTGCTTTAAAATTAAGAACTGTGTTAAAGGATGACAAAATATGATCCGCAGGACCAACAACTTTATTTCGGATTATCGCAACCGCTTGGTAGTGTTTTGAACTACCGACATGATTTTCGAATAATTTATACGCAGCGTTAGCCGCTTGTCGCCATGAAACATATCGTTCCTGGTCACCACTAAATTCGGGTAGTGTCTTAACCAAGTCAAGTGATTCGTCACACCTCTTTGTGGGGTCTATTTCTACAGGTCTGTATTCCTCCACCGCGGTGGGAGGTTCTAATTGCGCGAGTCTAGCGGTCAATTTAGCAAACTGTCTTTCAAAATCACGTTTAGTGATGTTCGTCGCGGATTGTATTGCTACGGTTAGCATACGGGTCATGTCGGCTTCGTTCATTTTTGGGTTTTTTGAAAAACACAAAAAGCAGATAAAAAACGGAGGAAAACAATCGAAGACAATGTTGGAAATCGTACAATATAAAAAAAATTTATAATATAATAATAAAATAATATATGTACAAAAAAATTACTTACAATAAAATTTTATACATAATGAATGAATGAATAAATGAATACGATGTCTGCTGAGGATTGCTGCTGCGTTGTTTATCGCTGTTGAACGAGACGTGTTGCTGCGTTTTGATTGATGATTTTTTTGAAATAGTTTTCTTGCAGTATTTATTTTATTTCGAGTGCTTATTTCGTTGGTTCTTTGTTACGTTTGGCGCCAATTATTTTATTTTGGCTAGCACTATGTAGAACAATAAGAACAAGCAAATTAATTTAATTTAAATAATTTTTATTAAAGCTAGAACTTATGTGCTAGTAGAGAAAACAA
Organism: Nephrocerus scutellatus; assembly: GCA_947095585.1. Classification (NCBI taxonomy): domain Eukaryota; kingdom Metazoa; phylum Arthropoda; class Insecta; order Diptera; family Pipunculidae; genus Nephrocerus; species Nephrocerus scutellatus. The sequence goes on from OX352762.1 coordinate 37,702,592, forward strand.
GTTTAAAAATGCTAGTAAAAAAAGTTTAATAGCACTAAGTGTGCTCTAGTTGGAAGGTACAAAGTGAATGAATATTTTCTAAGACTAAGATCCTTATTTATGCTGCTGCTCTGCTGTTCCGATGATCTGTTGCTCTGCTGATGATGGCAATTCGCTAACTTGCAAGTTTGTTGTTTGGATTGCCATGACAGAATTTAATGTTGTGTCTGGATGATTGCTATTATTTATTGTGTCTGGATGATCGCTATTAATTGTTCTGTCTGGATGATCGCTATTAATTGTTGTGTTTGGATGTTCGCTATTAATTGTTCTGTCTGGACGATCGCTATTCATTGTTGCGTCTGGATGATCGCAAGACATGTCGTCAGCAGAATTGTTATTTTGTATGCCTGCTACTGCTCGGATTACATTGTGATGATTGGATCTCCGTCAGCGGAAATGTTGCGGAGACCGTTGTTGCGTTAATTGTTGTTAACTTACACAAGCGGCAACAATAATGGCATAGCAACAACGGTAATTTACCGAGTCAAGGCACAGCAACAGCAACAAGGAAAAAACATGGAAACGGAACGGCCCTGTTCGAAGTTTTAAACCGCTTCACGTTCTATAAAAGGGGACACAAGCCTATCATACACTCTCCTCGTCATCTGACCGACTCCTGATAGTGAACTGAGCGTAGCATCCTCTTTCACTGATCAAAATACTTGGATAAAGCAGCTCTTCTTCTTCGGACAGACTCCTGATAGTGAACTGAGCGTAGCATCCTCTTTCACTGATCAAAACACTTGGACAAAGCAACTCTTCTTCTTCGGACAGACTCCTGATAGTGAACTGAGCGTAGCATCCATTTTCACTGATCAAAATACTTAGACACAGAGACTCCTCATAGTGAATCGAGCGTAGCATCCTCTTTTCGCTGATCAAACTACATAGACACTGAGACTCCTGATAGTGAATCGAGCGTTGCTTCCTCTTTTCACTGATCAAACTACATAGACGTAGAGACTCCTGATAGTGAATCGAGCGTAGCATCCTCTTTTCACTGATCAAACTACGGGGACACAACAACCTTTGGCAACGAATCGAGCGCAGAATCCTCTTTTCGCTGGTCAACACACTAAAACGTAACAACTCGTGGCAGCGAACTGAGCGTAGCATCCTCTTTCGCGGGTCAGCATACGGAAACGTAACAACGCGTCGCACGAACTGAGCGTAGCATCCTCTTTTCGCTGGTCAGCACTTGGGCGTAACGCAGACGATCTACTTCGATCCCGCTGGACCAAGGCATCAAGGCGAGTTGTCTGTGATGTCTGCTAGCAACTAGACGCGTTTTTACTCACTCCGCAGTTTTGCAGTTTTGCTGTTCTCTTCAGCTAATTTACTAATTAATCTCTTTTGATCTGATATTTGTATTAGGCGGTGTGTGAAGTGGTGATTTGTAATTTGTAGTGATTCTACCTCGAATAAATCCTTGGAACTTTTACTTCTATTTTAAATTTGGTCTATCAGCATGAATAACCCAAAACGGCAAAAAGGAGAAAGATGCCTGCGACCCACAACCGCCAATAACACTTCCCCCCCATCTGGTGTATTGGATAATTGTGCCTCGCCTTCGCGTAAGTCTACGCGAGCAATTTCAGACGCTGTTATTGCCAAAGAGCTCAAAGAGCAGACGTCGCCACTTCTGGAAAGATATAGCCAGCGAACTTGCTGCAATAAAGGCAAGTCTTGACTCTATTGGATCTAGGGTCAGCTCTTTAGAAGCAGATTGGAGTGATATTCACTCCAAACTTAATCAGGTGATGGAGAATAAGGCTACAATCGATGAATTACAAGGAGAAATCAAAATATTGAGAGAGAAAGTTGCGTTTCACGAAAAAAAAAACTCTCGCTGATGTCTCAGCTGACGTAGTAATCTTCAATATTCCAGCAAATGCAGAAGAGAACCTCAAGCTCTATGTGAACCATCTTTGTCACACTTTTGTTCTTCGACCGCCTCCTATGAAGAATGTTTTCCGGACGAGAATAAAACCTAATTCTATAACCTCCCCGGTCGTTATAAAATTTTATACACCGTATGACAAAACGCTCTTCCTTAAATCTGCTGCAGCTTTTCGAAAGAATACTGGGCAACCGTTAAATCTTCGATGTATTGGACTGGATTCTGACCTACCCATCTATATCAACGAGAGTCTGTCTGTTCATGCCCGATCTGTTTTACATGCTGCAATAAAACTAAAAAAAAGGAGGAAGCTGCACTCTGCTTTCTCTCGCCGAAGCTCAATATATGTCAGATTAAGAGAATCCGATAATCCGATTCGTATTGACAGTGAGGAGAACCTCTCTTTATTGCTGGAGCGAGAACCTGCAAATCAGATAGAGGAGATTGTAGATGTCGTTGACCCCAGCATTCAATAGGAGCACGAAATTTATTATCATTCCTCTTCTGTCTTTTTATCATAATAATATTTCATACTTTTTTTGCTTTTACAGTTTTGCATTAAAATGCAATAATAACTTCCTCTTTTTCTCTTTATTTAATTTTTTCTACTATTTTTCTACTCCACTTTCATCTCTTATTGCAAATTACAGTGATGGTATGGTATGGTGAAGATGGTATTCTTTTTCTGCGTGCTTGCGTATTTATTTCATTAACTCTTATTCTTTATGTGCGGTAGCGGGATGTCTGCTGGTGGCACTAACGAGTCAGCCAGAGTGATGTTGTCAATACTATGTAATGCACGAAGAAGCTTCAAACTGTGTCATTTGAATACACGTAGTTTAAACCAAACAAAAATTGATTACTTAAGTTACTTATTTGATAAGTCTAGTGTAGATGTTTTATGTGTAAGTGAAACGTGGTTCAAGCCACACATCAATGATAGTTCTTTTAACATTAATAATTTCAAATTACACAGAAATGACCGTGTAACAAATGCTTTTGGTGGTGGGGTTGTTATTTACTGTACGACGGGACTTAGGTGCGCTGTTTTGGAAAATTCGGTTGGCTGTGGGGTTGAATTCATAATTGCTAAAAGTTCTGATAATCATGTTAAATGTCTTGTGGCATGCGTCTACAACCCGAATCGAACTGGGTCTCTCGAACCTTTTTTTACCTCAATATCTTCTTTTTCAGCTCGTTACACTAATATTATTGTTTGTGGAGATTTCAACACTGACTTGCTAAAAATGATTGTTATGCTTGTCAGACTATTGATTATGTCTCTGCATGTGGATTATCTGTCATTAACACTTTTCCTACTCGTTGTGCCTCTAATGCTACTCCTAGCTTATTAGACCTGGTAGTAGTTTCTGACACGTCCTTAGTCATACTTCAAGATCAAGTTAGTATGGAATCAATATCTGATCACGATTTAATAGTCTGCACCTTCAACTTAAATTTTTCCCTTAACCCTGAGCCCCTCTCCTTTTCATATCGTGATTTTAACAGATAACTCTTCCATCTCTCTTGGCAGAAGCTTTTGCACTTCCATGGAGTTATTGCAGAGGCGGACAATAAAATTATTTATTTCAACTCCTTGATTTCTTATTTGTTTGAAAAGTACGTTCCTCTTAAGTCCGTTAGGGTGAGCAATGTTCAAAGACCGTGGTTCACTTCCACTGTCTTGCATTCAATCCAAATGCGTCGCAAAAAATATCTTGGTTGGAGGCGGTTTCCGTTCGAATACAATTGGCAATTATACCGTCTGGCACGTAATTCTGCGATTTTAACTATCCGTAATGCAAAACGGAACTACTTCTCTTCAAAATTGTGTCACTCTCTCCTTTTGAAACAACTGTGGAGAAATCTTCGCGATATTGGTATTGGGGACAAAGCTCCATTTAACAGTCAACTTGACCCAACTGAGCTAAATAACCATTTTCTAACATCTGCATCACCTAGCTCTCGCTCATTGACTACAGTGGCGTATCATAATGTTTGTCCCTCGACTTTTGAATTTTCCACTTTTTCTGAGGTAGACGTGGCAAGTAGCATCATGTCACTACATTCCAACTCTGCTGGAGACGATGGTATATCTTTAAAAATTTTAAAATTGATTATTCCAGTGATCCTTAGCCCCCTGTCACATATTTTTAACTTTTGCATTACTTCTTCATCGTTTCCGAATACTTGGAAACTTGCTAAAATAATTCCAATTGCAAAAAGCTAATGCCTCTATTCCAACCGACTTCCGGCCAATAAGTATACTGTCGTGCATATCAAAAAATTTTGAAAAACTAATTACAAAGCAGATCACATTCGATATTAGTGCCCACAACCTTTTGTCGCCATTGCAATCCGGTTTCCGCCCTCAGCATAGCTTCAAGACAGCAATGGTAAAAGTGATGGACGACATTCGAAACTCGTTTGACGATTATCATATTACTTTACTTTATTTGTTAGATTTCTCTAAGGCTTTGACACCATAAATCATAATATTCTCTGTAATAAACTCTGACAACTCTTTGGATTTTGAGATAACTCTGTTAAGCTTGTAAGGGACTATCTCTCTAACAGGTATCAGAGAGTTCTTGTTGGCGATACTTACTCTTCTTACTGTCGAGTTGAGGCCGGCGTTCCACAAGGCTCCATTTTGGGTCCGGTTCTATTTTTCATTTATATAAACGACTTAACATGTGTTCTTAAAAACTGTAACTTTCACCTTTATGCTGATGATCTTCAAATTTACATTTCGAGGTCAATAGGTCTTATTGAAGATATCGTTTGTCGTTTAAATGAGGATTTGGTCGCCATTTCCTTATGGTCTTCCACCTTTGGTTTGAAGTTAAATCCTATAAAGTCACAGATTATTGCAATTTCACATGAAGATTACGATGTTTCCAACTTTCCCCCTATTTACCTGGCCGACAACCGGCTAACTTTTTCTAACTGTGTTACCAGCCTGGGGATAAAAATAAATCGCATATATGGTATATTGCGCAAGTTATGGCTAACTAGTGATTTTACACCATTGGAAATTATACTAATGCTCGTGAAATCCTTAATTCTACCTAATATTCTCTTTGTAGATGTAATATATATACCGAAATATAATTTTCTTAATTCCTCAAGGCACTTTCTCGTTCTTGCCACCCGACTGTGGAACTCATTGCCGCCTTCTCTAAAATTAATAGCTAACGCATCGCGCTTACGGAGGGCTATCTACGATCATTATAATTTGCAATAATTCCCCCATGAACCCTGCTTTCTATTACTCCATCCTTTCTTTCTTTCTTTTTACTTGTGTTCCTATACCTAATCATATCATAAATAAAAATGAAACGAATGAATGAAATCTAAGTCAAATTATTTCATAACCGATTTTCAATTTAAAGAAGGAAATAAAAAACCATTGAATTCAGAGTTCCTAACCAAAAATAAATCTTTTATTGTAACGACCCTGGTCACACTGAGGATACCCCGGCTGGGAAAAACCTCGTTACTCGTTACACACTGTCGAAGGAGGACCTGCAAAATTAGATGGATGAGTTAAGACTGGATACCACAGGTAGCGTAGAGGAGCTCAGGAAACGTTATTGGACTTTTATCACCGGGCCGGACTTGACATCAGGGAACGAAACCAATATGAGTGAACTGAAATCGCAGCACCGAAGCAGACTGTCACCAGTGCCACCAATAACCATAAGCGTAACGCCTCCAGCACCAAAATGAGCCAACAGCCACTCGAATCCCATCGGAGACACCAGAGACATAATATCACATAATTATCGACCAGGTACGAAAGTGGTCAGTACGGTACGACGGTGGCAAAGAACCTTTTTTGTTTATCGAGAGGCTGGAAGAGCTCGCTGATGCCTACTCATTAAACAAAGACCTCCTTCCAAGGATTATGCCCGAGCTGCTTTGCGACCGAGCCTTGCTGTGGTTCCGTAGTAACAACCGGAGATGGCAGGACTGGAACATCTTTAAGGGAGATTTCTTAAAATTCTTCTTACCCGCTAGATATTGGGAACACTTGGAGGACGAAATTCGCCAGCGACATCAGAAACCAAACGAAAATTTCAAAGATTTCGTAATTACAATGCAGAACCTCATGAGGCACGCGAAGTACTCAGAAACACAACAGACCGAGAGGATTTTTCGGAATTGCCGGCGGGAATACCAGCTATATATCCGAAGAAGAGACTTTCAGGACCTACAGGAGCTCATTGGCCTAGCAGAGGACTACTAAAGGATCCACGCAAACCAGGACAGCACAACGATGACACCTCGAAGAAGCCCACCGGAGAGGCACTGTATTGTCAGTCAGTCTGAAGAAGGACCCTATATTCCGCGAATGACTTGTCGATGGTGCCGACAGGAAGGCCACTTTCAAAAGGAGTGCACTAACCCTCGGGTGATTTTCTGCTGGGATTGTGGTCAACAAAGTATCAGGACAATTGACTGCTGCCGTCAACGTAATTCACACGCTGAGCATCGTCATTTGCGCCTGCCCACCGAGAAGTCAGCCCTGATCCAGGATCGACACCGAATTCTCGCTCGCATCACCATCAACCGTGAACCCGTTCAGGCCACTATTGATACCGGAGCATCTCGCAGTTTCGTCAGCGAAGCTTTGGCTGAAAGGGTTAGAAATTTGGACAACACTACCCCCGTACACATCCCAATACATATGGCTAACGGAAGTCAGATGACTGTCCGCCAAGAGTTAAACGTTAACTTTCGGTTTGGGGACTCTTTCTGTTCACTACGCCTACTGGTGTTGCCGAACGCCACTGATGACCTCACATTGGGGATGGACTTCCTTACAAGAAACAGGGCCGCTTTTAGTTTCGGAGGCGAGTGCTTAACGCTCCAAACTGTACCAGCACGACCGGTTAAACGTCTGACGGGCAACACATTTCGAGGACTAAGGCGACCACAATTGTCAAAGACGCAAGAACCACTAAGGTCACACTTGTCATTAGTCGCACCGTCGAGCAGAAGACGCCGCAGCCTAAAGTAACCACAAGCGCAAGAGTTGACCAAAGTTACCTCCAACTACCTTACCAAAGCACGGCCAGAAGCCGTCTGCAAGAGCTCAACGATTATCATTATCGATCCCGCGGAGAACTTCCATCACTCCAAACCACCACCAGCCAGAAAACCCGTCGCCGCAAACTCCACAGCCGCTACAGAAGTCACGTTCATCACAGTCGTCACATTCGTCACAGACGCCACAGCCGTCACAGTCACAACAGGCAGAAAACCCGTCGCCACGACCCAAAACAAGTTTTAGGAGTCATCACAGTCGTCAGATCCACCAACTAAATCAAAAGTTATCAAAGTCACCACATACGTCACAGTCACCACAGATGTCACATTCGTCACAGACGCCGTAGCCGTCACAGCCGGCCAACTCGTCCTGGTTGAGCAGCATCATCTGTCCAATGCACAGGAAGGATTCGCCAGCCAGCTCGCACCGAAGTATGACGGGCCATACCAAGTGGTAGACTTCATTAAAACCCGTCATCGCAAATCTGAGGTTGTGCTACCAGACGAAGATGCGCACCGCTCACGTGGCGGAACTTAAACAGTTCCACCAAAAATTCCCAACCGACACATGAGAAAGTACACATAGCAGGAAAATCCACAGAGAAATCCACCAACAACAGTCCAGGAACATGCTCAGATCCATAGAAAAACACAGACAAGGCAACATTTTGTTCACGGACCTCGCAACCAAGATCGGAAGATTCAGCTTCTCCCGACGTGACCGGGAAGTGTAAGGAGTCAATTTGGCAACAAATTCACCCCACACATTTCTATATAAATATATATATTTACACATTAGTATTTATATCAATATTCATGAAACTGAAACACCGACGGCATCTCTGCCCAGACGCAAGCCAAATGCATGATTGCGATCAGAAGGCCACACCTCCATTTTTGGGACACTTATCGCAATCGACAGAAAATCAACATACAACAAACGCATGCACAATATCGACACGGTACAAGCGAATGATCCAAAAGCCAACGTTGAGGTCAACGACCGAGAAGCGTTGACCAAAGGCAATATGTACAACGATACCACAATGCTATGCACCAACCGAATAGTCACCGTAGACCAACGGAACCCCCTACAACAACAAATTGCAAAAGGGATTTCGCCAACACTTTCTGCAAACAATGGTGACGTTGACAATGGACAAATTAAGAAGAGAAAACCAAATAACAAAACATACAGGGAACTTCGTCAACATTTTTCTAAGCAAAGACAGTGGACAAATCGAAAGGCAAAAAGGCAACAACAAAACACACAGGGAATTCCATCAACATTCTGCAGCGTACATATACAAGCGACAATGTTGAGAACAACAACAATAATGAACGCATACGCACTGCAGTTCCGAGGAAATTAACTCTGCTAGAGAAAAATCAACTGGCATAGAAACAACGGTAATTCACCGTACGAAAATCATGGAAACGAAACAGCCCGGTTTGAAGTTTTAAAACCGTTTCGTACACCAGCGTACAGTCTATTACTCTTAGTCTCTTCGTCATCTGACCGACTCTTGATAGTGAACAGAGCGTAGCATCCTCTTTCACTGATCAAAAATACTTGGATACTTGGACATCTGACCGACTCCTGATAGTGAATCAAGCGTAGCATCCTTCTTTCACTGATCAAGCTACATAGACACAAAGACTCTTTGGCAACGAATCGAGCGTAGCATCCTCTTTTCGCTGGTCAGCACTTGGACGAAACGCAGACGATTTACTTCGATCCCGCTGGACCAAGGCATCTAAGACCTAAGTCAAATTAATTATTTCCAAAATTAATTTTCATTTCTAAAACGAAAGGAAAATAAAAACCAAAAATAAATCTTTTATTGTAACGACCCTTTAAAACAACGAACCCTGGTCACACTGAGGATACCCCGGCTGGGAAAACCTCGTTACAATTGGCGCCCGAGCAGGGACTCTGGAAAATAAGTAACAAACGAAGAAAACCAAATAACAATCCAACAATACCATCCCGAAGCCAAGATGGTCAAAACAGGCTGGATTTACACACTGTCGAAGGAGGACCTGAAAAATTACCTGGATGAGTTTAGACTGGATACCACAGGTAGCGTAGAGGAGCTCAGGAAACGTTATTGGACTTTTATCACCGGGCCGGACTTGACATCGGAGGACGAAACCAATATGAGTGAACTGAAATCGCAGCACCGACGCAGACTGTCACCAGTGCCACCAATAACCATAAGCGTAACGCCTCCAGCACCCAATGAGCCAACAGCCACTCGAATCCCATCGGAGACACCAGAGACATCATATCACATATTTATCGACCAGGTACGAAAGTGGTCAGTACGGTACGACGGTGGCAAAGAACCTTCCTTGTTTATCGAGAGGCTGGAAGAGCTCGCTGATGCCTACTCATTAAACAAAGACCTCCTTCCAAGGATTATGCCCGAGCTGCTTCGCGACCGAGCCTTGCTGTGGTTCCGTAGTAACAACCGGAGATGGCAGGACTGGAACATCTTTAAGGGAGATTTCTTAAAATTCTTTTTACCCACTAGATATTGGGAACACTTGGAGGACGAAATTCGCCAGTGACATCAGAAACCAAACGAAAATTTCAAAGATTTTGTAATTATAATGCAAAACCTCATGAGGCACGCGAAGTACTCAGAAACACAACAGACCGAGAGGATTTTTCGGAATTGCCGGCGGGAATACCAGCTATATATCCGAAGAAGAGACTTTCAGGACCTACAGGAGCTCATTGGCCTAGCAGAGGACTACTAAAGGATCCACGCAAACCAGGACAGCACAACGATGACACCTCGAAGAAGCCCACCGGAGAGGCACTGTATTGTCAGTCAGTCTGAAGAAGGACCCTATATTCCGCGAATGACTTGTCGATGGTGCCGACAGGAAGGCCACTTTCAAAAGGAGTGCACTAACCCTCGGGTGATTTTCTGCTGGGATTGTGGTCAACAAAGTATCAGGACAATTGACTGCTGCCGTCAACGTAATTCACACGCTGAGCATCGTCATTTGCGCCTGCCCACCGAGAAGTCAGCCCTGATCCAGGATCGACACCGAATTCTCGCTCGCATCACCATCAACCGTGAACCCGTTCAGGCCACTATTGATACCGGAGCATCTCGCAGTTTCGTCAGCGAAGCTTTGGCTGAAAGGGTTAGAAATTTGGACAACACTACCCCCGTACACATCCCAATACATATGGCTAACGGAAGTCAGATGACTGTCCGCCAAGAGTTAAACGTTAACTTTCGGTTTGGGGACTCTTTCTGTTCACTACGCCTACTGGTGTTGCCGAACGACACTGATGATCTCACATTGGGGATGGACTTCCTTACAAGAAACAGGGCCGCTTTTAGTTTCGGAGGCGAGTGCTTAACGCTCCAAACTGTACCAGCACGACCGGTTAAACGTCTGACGGGCAACACATTTCGAGGACTAAGGCGACCACAATTGTCAAAGACGCAAGAACCACTAAGGTCACACTTGTCATTAGTCGCACCGTCGAGCAGAAGACGCCGCAGCCTAAAGTAACCACAAGCGCAAGAGTTGACCAAAGTTACCTCTGTCCAAAACAACAGAGTCATAGAATTGGCGAGAGACACCATAGTGGTCAAGTATTACCACATCCGTTTGAACATACTGAAGTCAGTACTCTCGCCAAAGATTTCCACAGACGCCTACACAGTCAGCACGGCCAGAAGCCGTCTGCAAGAGCTCAACGATCATTATTATCGATCCCGCGGAGAACTTCCGTCACTCCAAACCACCACCAGCCAGAAAACCCGTCGCCGCAAACTCCACAGCCGCTACAGAAGTCACGTTCATCACAGTCGTCACATTCGTCACAGACGCCACAGCCGTCACAGTCACAACAGGCAGAAAACCCGTCGCCACGACCCAAAACAAGTTTTAGGAGTCATCACAGTCGTCAGATCCACCAACTCAATCAAAAGTTATCAAAGTCACCACATACGTCACAGTCACCATAGATGTCACATTCGTCACAGACGCCACAGCCGTCACAGCCGGCCAACTCGTCCTGGTTGAGCAGCATCATCTGTCCAATGCACAGGAAGGATTCGCCAGCCAGCTCGCACCGAAGTATGACGGGCCATACCAAGTGGTAGACTTCATTAAAACCCGTCATCGCAAATCTGAGGTTGTGCTACCAGACGAAGATGCGCACCGCTCACGTGGCGGAACTTAAACAGTTCCACCAAAAATTCCCAACCGACACATGAGAAAGTACACATAGCAGGAAAATCCACAGAGAAATCCACCAACAACAGTCCAGGAACATGCTCAGATCCATAGAAAAACACAGACAAGGCAACATTTTGTTCACGGACCTCGCAACCAAGATCGGAAGATTCAGCTTCTCCCGACGTGACCGGGAAGTGTAAGGAGTCAATTTGGCAACAAATTCACCCCACACATTTCTATATAAATATATATATTTACACATTAGTATTTATATCAATATTCATGAAACTGAAACACCGACGGCATCTCTGCCCAGAAGCAAGCCAAATGCATGATTGCGATCAGAAGGCCACACCTCCATTTTTGGGACACTTATCGCAATCGACAGAAAATCAACATACAACAAACGCATGCACAATATCGACACGGTACAAGCGAATGATCCAAAAGCCAACGTTGAGGTCAACGACCGAGAAGCGTTGACCAAAGGCAATATGTACAACGATACCACAATGCTATGCACCAACCGAATAGTCACCGTAGACCAACGGAACCCCCTACAACAACAAATTGCAAAAGGGATTTCGCCAACACTTTTTGCAAACAATGGTGACGTTGACAATGGACAAATTAAGAAGAGAAAACCAAATAACAAAACATACAGGGAACTTCGTCAACATTTTTCTAAGCAAAGACAGTGGACAAATCGAAAGGCAAAAAGGCAACAACAAAACACACAGGGAATTCCATCAACATTCTGCAGCGTACATATACAAGCGACAATGTTGAGAACAACAACAATAATGAACGCATACGCACTGCAGTTCCGAGGAAATTAACTCTGCTAGAGAAAAATCAACTGGCATAGAAACAACGGTAATTCACCGTACGAAAATCATGGAAACGAAACAGCCCGGTTTGAAGTTTTAAAACCGTTTCGTACACCAGCGTACAGTCTATTACTCTTAGTCTCTTCGTCATCTGACCGACTCTTGATAGTGAACAGAGCGTAGCATCCTCTTTCACTGATCAAAAATACTTGGATACTTGGACATCTGACCGACTCCTGATAGTGAATCAAGCGTAGCATCCTTCTTTCACTGATCAAGCTACATAGACACAAAGACTCTTTGGCAACGAATCGAGCGTAGCATCCTCTTTTCGCTGGTCAGCACTTGGACGAAACGCAGACGATTTACTTCGATCCCGCTGGACCAAGGCATCTAAGACCTAAGTCAAATTAATTATTTCCAAAATTAATTTTCATTTCTAAAACGAAAGGAAAATAAAAACCAAAAATAAATCTTTTATTGTAACGACCCTTTAAAACAACGAACCCTGGTCACACTGAGGATACCCCGGCTGGGAAAACCTCGTTACAATTGGCGCCCGAGCAGGGACTCTGGAAAATAAGTAACAAACGAAGAAAACCAAATAACAATCCAACAATACCATCCCGAAGCCAAGATGGTCAAAACAGGCTGGATTTACACACTGTCGAAGGAGGACCTGAAAAATTACCTGGATGAGTTTAGACTGGATACCACAGGTAGCGTAGAGGAGCTCAGGAAACGTTATTGGACTTTTATCACCGGGCCGGACTTGACATCGGAGGACGAAACCAGTATGAGTGAACTGAAATCGCAGCACCGACGCAGACTGTCACCAGTGCCACCAATAACCATAAGCGTAACGCCTCCAGCACCCAATGAGCCAACAGCCACTCGAATCCCATCGGAGACACCAGAGACATCATATCACATATTTATCGACCAGGTACGAAAGTGGTCAGTACGGTACGACGGTGGCAAAGAACCTTCCTTGTTTATCGAGAGGCTGGAAGAGCTCGCTGATGCCTACTCATTAAACAAAGACCTCCTTCCAAGGATTATGCCCGAGCTGCTTCGCGACCGAGCCTTGCTGTGGTTCCGTAGTAACAACCGGAGATGGCAGGACTGGAACATCTTTAAGGGAGATTTCTTAAAATTCTTTTTACCCACTAGATATTGGGAACACTTGGAGGACGAAATTCGCCAGTGACATCAGAAACCAAACGAAAATTTCAAAGATTTTGTAATTATAATGCAAAACCTCATGAGGCACGCGAAGACTCAGAAACACAACAGACCGAGAGGATTTTTCGGAATTGCCGGCGGGAATACCAGCTATATATCCGAAGAAGAGACTTTCAGGACCTACAGGAGCTCATTGGCCTAGCAGAGGACTACGAAAGGATCCACGCAAACCAGGACAGCACAACGATGACACCTCGAAGAAGCCCACCGGAGAGGCACTGTATTGTCAGTCAGTCTGAAGAAGGACCCTATATTCCGCGAATGACTTGTCGATGGTGCCGACAGGAAGGCCACTTTCAAAAGGAGTGCACTAACCCTCGGGTGATTTTCTGCTGGGATTGTGGTCAACAAAGTATCAGGACAATTGACTGCTGCCGTCAACGTAATTCACACGCTGAGCATCGTCATTTGCGCCTGCCCACCGAGAAGTCAGCCCTGATCCAGGATCGACACCGAATTCTCGCTCGCATCACCATCAACCGTGAACCCGTTCAGGCCACTATTGATACCGGAGCATCTCGCAGTTTCGTCAGCGAAGCTTTGGCTGAAAGGGTTAGAAATTTGGACAACACTACCCCCGTACACATCCCAATACATATGGCTAACGGAAGTCAGATGACTGTCCGCCAAGAGTTAAACGTTAACTTTCGGTTTGGGGACTCTTTCTGTTCACTACGCCTACTGGTGTTGCCGAACGACACTGATGATCTCACATTGGGGATGGACTTCCTTACAAGAAACAGGGCCGCTTTTAGTTTCGGAGGCGAGTGCTTAACGCTCCAAACTGTACCAGCACGACCGGTTAAACGTCTGACGGGCAACACATTTCGAGGACTAAGGCGACCACAATTGTCAAAGACGCAAGAACCACTAAGGTCACACTTGTCATTAGTCGCACCGTCGAGCAGAAGACGCCGCAGCCTAAAGTAACCACAAGCGCAAGAGTTGACCAAAGTTACCTCTGTCCAAAACAACAGAGTCATAGAATTGGCGAGAGACACCATAGTGGTCAAGTATTACCACATCCGTTTGAACATACTGAAGTCAGTACTCTCGCCAAAGATTTCCACAGACGCCTACACAGTCAGCACGGCCAGAAGCCGTCTGCAAGAGCTCAACGATCATCATTATCGATCCCGCGGAGAACTTCCGTCACTCCAAACCACCACCAGCCAGAAAACCCGTCGCCGCAAACTCCACAGCCGCTACAGAAGTCACGTTCATCACAGTCGTCACATTCGTCACAGACGCCACAGCCGTCACAGTCACAACAGGCAGAAAACCCGTCGCCACGACCCAAAACAAGTTTTAGGAGTCATCACAGTCGTCAGATCCACCAACTCAATCAAAAGTTATCAAAGTCACCACATACGTCACAGTCACCATAGATGTCACATTCGTCACAGACGCCACAGCCGTCACAGCCGGCCAACTCGTCCTGGTTGAGCAGCATCATCTGTCCAATGCACAGGAAGGATTCGCCAGCCAGCTCGCACCGAAGTATGACGGGCCATACCAAGTGGTAGACTTCATTAAAACCCGTCATCGCAAATCTGAGGTTGTGCTACCAGACGAAGATGCGCACCGCTCACGTTGCGGAACTTAAACAGTTCCACCAAAAATTCCCAACCGACACATGAGAAAGTACACATAGCAGGAAAATCCACAGAGAAATCCACCAACAACAGTCCAGGAACATGCTCAGATCCATAGAAAAACACAGACAAGGCAACATTTTGTTCACGGACCTCGCAACCAAGATCGGAAGATTCAGCTTCTCCCGACGTGACCGGGAAGTGTAAGGAGTCAATTTGGCAACAAATTCACCCCACACATTTCTATATAAATATATATATTTACACATTAGTATTTATATCAATATTCATGAAACTGAAACACCGACGGCATCTCTGCCCAGACGCAAGCCAAATGCATGATTGCGATCAGAAGGCCACACCTCCATTTTTGGGACACTTATCGCAATCGACAGAAAATCAACATACAACAAACGCATGCACAATATCGACACGGTACAAGCGAATGATCCAAAAGCCAACGTTGAGGTCAACGACCGAGAAGCGTTGACCAAAGGCAATATGTACAACGATACCACAATGCTATGCACCAACCGAATAGTCACCGTAGACCAACGGAACCCCCTACAACAACAAATTGCAAAAGGGATTTCGCCAACACTTTTTGCAAACAATGGTGACGTTGACAATGGACAAATTAAGAAGAGAAAACCAAATAACAAAACATACAGGGAACTTCGTCAACATTTTTCTAAGCAAAGACAGTGGACAAATCGAAAGGCAAAAAGGCAACAACAAAACACACAGGGAATTCCATCAACATTCTGCAGCGTACATATACAAGCGACAATGTTGAGAACAACAACAATAATGAACGCATACGCACTGCAGTTCCGAGGAAATTAACTCTGCTAGAGAAAAATCAACTGGCATAGAAACAACGGTAATTCACCGTACGAAAATCATGGAAACGAAACAGCCCGGTTTGAAGTTTTAAAACCGTTTCGTACACCAGCGTACAGTCTATTACTCTTAGTCTCTTCGTCATCTGACCGACTCTTGATAGTGAACAGAGCGTAGCATCCTCTTTCACTGATCAAAAATACTTGGATACTTGGACATCTGACCGACTCCTGATAGTGAATCAAGCGTAGCATCCTTCTTTCACTGATCAAGCTACATAGACACAAAGACTCTTTGGCAACGAATCGAGCGTAGCATCCTCTTTTCGCTGGTCAGCACTTGGACGAAACGCAGACGATTTACTTCGATCCCGCTGGACCAAGGCATCTAAGACCTAAGTCAAATTAATTATTTCCAAAATTAATTTTCATTTCTAAAACGAAAGGAAAATAAAAACCAAAAATAAATCTTTTATTGTAACGACCCTTTAAAACAACGAACCCTGGTCACACTGAGGATACCCCGGCTGGGAAAACCTCGTTACAATTGGCGCCCGAGCAGGGACTCTGGAAAATAAGTAACAAACGAAGAAAACCAAATAACAATCCAACAATACCATCCCGAAGCCAAGATGGTCAAAACAGGCTGGATTTACACACTGTCGAAGGAGGACCTGAAAAATTACCTGGATGAGTTTAGACTGGATACCACAGGTAGCGTAGAGGAGCTCAGGAAACGTTATTGGACTTTTATCACCGGGCCGGACTTGACATCGGAGGACGAAACCAGTATGAGTGAACTGAAATCGCAGCACCGACGCAGACTGTCACCAGTGCCACCAATAACCATAAGCGTAACGCCTCCAGCACCCAATGAGCCAACAGCCACTCGAATCCCATCGGAGACACCAGAGACATCATATCACATATTTATCGACCAGGTACGAAAGTGGTCAGTACGGTACGACGGTGGCAAAGAACCTTCCTTGTTCATCGAGAGGCTGGAAGAGCTCGCTGATGCCTACTCATTAAACAAAGACCTCCTTCCAAGGATTATGCCCGAGCTGCTTCGCGACCGAGCCTTGCTGTGGTTCCGTAGTAACAACCGGAGATGGCAGGACTGGAACATCTTTAAGGGAGATTTCTTAAAATTCTTTTTACCCACTAGATATTGGGAACACTTGGAGGACGAAATTCGCCAGTGACATCAGAAACCAAACGAAAATTTCAAAGATTTTGTAATTATAATGCAAAACCTCATGAGGCACGCGAAGTACTCAGAAACACAACAGACCGAGAGGATTTTTCGGAATTGCCGGCGGGAATACCAGCTATATATCCGAAGAAGAGACTTTCAGGACCTACAGGAGCTCATTGGCCTAGCAGAGGACTACGAAAGGATCCACGCAAACCAGGACAGCACAACGATGACACCTCGAAGAAGCCCACCGGAGAGGCACTGTATTGTCAGTCAGTCTGAAGAAGGACCCTATATTCCGCGAATGACTTGTCGATGGTGCCGACAGGAAGGCCACTTTCAAAAGGAGTGCACTAACCCTCGGGTGATTTTCTGCTGGGATTGTGGTCAACAAAGTATCAGGACAATTGACTGCTGCCGTCAACGTAATTCACACGCTGAGCATCGTCATTTGCGCCTGCCCACCGAGAAGTCAGCCCTGATCCAGGATCGACACCGAATTCTCGCTCGCATCACCATCAACCGTGAACCCGTTCAGGCCACTATTGATACCGGAGCATCTCGCAGTTTCGTCAGCGAAGCTTTGGCTGAAAGGGTTAGAAATTTGGACAACACTACCCCCGTACACATCCCAATACATATGGCTAACGGAAGTCAGATGACTGTCCGCCAAGAGTTAAACGTTAACTTTCGGTTTGGGGACTCTTTCTGTTCACTACGCCTACTGGTGTTGCCGAACGACACTGATGATCTCACATTGGGGATGGACTTCCTTACAAGAAACAGGGCCGCTTTTAGTTTCGGAGGCGAGTGCTTAACACTCCAAACTGTACCAGCACGACCGGTTAAACGTCTGACGTGCAACACACTTAGAGAACTAAAGCTACAACAATTGTCAAAGACGCAAGAACCACTAAATTCACACTTGTCATTAGTCGCACCATCCAGCAGAAGACATCGCAGCCACCCGAAACTATTACAGACGCCCAACATTACAACATCTACTCTTTCAGGACATCAGAATTCATCGCAGCCTAAAGTAACCCCAAGCGCAAGCGTTGACGCAAGTTACCTATGTCCAAAACAACAGAGTCATAGAATTGGCGAGAGTGTTTAAGTATTACCACATCCGTTTGGACATACTGAAGCCAGTACTCTCGCCAAAGATTGCCGCAGACGCCTAAACAGTCCGCACTGCCAGAAGTCGTCTGCAAGAGCTTAACGATCATCATTGTTGAGTAGAACTTCCGTCACTCCAAACCACCACCAGCCAGAAAAACCGTCGCCAAGAATCAAAGCAACTTTTAGGAGTCGACACCGTCGCCATATCCACCAACTTAATCAAAAGTTATCAAAGTCGCCACACACGTCACAGTCACTTCAGATGTCACATTCGTCACCGGCGCCACAGACGTCACAGCCGCTAAAGATGTCACATTCGTCACAGCCGGCGAACTCGTCCTGGTTAAGCAGCATCATCTGTCCAATGCACAGGAAGGAACCGCCAGCAAGCTTGCACCGAAGTATGACGGGCCATACCAAGCGGTAGACTTCATTAAACCCGTCATCGCAAAGCTGAGGCTGTGCTGCCAGACGAAGGAACGTACCGCCCACGTGGGAGAGCTCAAGCAGTTCCACCACAACCCTCGGACCGACATAGGTGAAAGTACACATCCCAGGAAATCCACAGAGAAATCCACCAACAACAGTCCAGAAACATGCTCAGATCCATAGAAAAACACAGACCAGGCAACATTTTGTTAACGGACCTCGTAACCAAGGCCGGAAGATTCCGCTTCGTCCGATGTGACCGGGAAGTGTAAGGAGTCAATTTGACCACAAATTCACCCCACACATTTTTATAAATATATATAGTTATACTTTCATACAAGAAAAACCACATTGAAAAGTCATTATTATGAGATCATTTTTATGAAAAAAAAAAAAAAAAAAAACGCCGACGGCATCTCTGCTCCGGCCGACTGCACTTCTCCAATATATGATTGCGATCACTAGGCCATACATCCATTTTTGGGCCATCGATCGAAATCAGCAGGAAAACACATTATGAGTATCAAGTAGCCGCGCCTCCACTGCAACCACCATAATGGAGCAATGGGAGAAAGAAAGAGACAGCACATACTACATACAAAATTCTGTGTGCAGTCGGGAGCACAGAAGCGTAGGCAGAGACTCAACATACAATGCACAACACCAACACAGTACAAACGCAAGCAGGAAAACGAGTGATCAAAAAGCAACAGATGAGGTCAACGACCAAGAAGCATTGACCAACAAGGCAATGCATACAACGATATTACAATGCTATGCGCAAGCAGAATAGTCACCGTAGACCAACGGAATCCCCTACAACAACAAATTACGAAGGGAATTTCGTCAAAATTTTTTGCGAACAACGATGCCGTTGACAGTGGACAAATTAAAAGGAGAAAATACAGCAACAAAACATAAAGGGAATTCCGTTAACATTCTTCAGCGTACATACACAACCGGTAACAATAATGGCATAGCAACAACGGTAATTTACCGAGTCAAGGCATAGCTACAACGGTAATTTACCGAATGGGAAAAAACATGGAAGATTTAAACCGCTTCACGTGCTATAAAAGGGGACACAAGCTCAGCATACACTCTCCTCGTCATCTGACCGACTCCTGATAGTGAACTGAGCGTAGCATCCTCTTTTACTGATCAAAACACTTAGACAGAGACTCCTGATAGTGAACTGAGCGTAGCATCCTCTTTCACTGATCAAAATACTTGGATAAAGCAGCTCTTCTTCTTCGGACAGACTCCTGATAGTGAACTGAGCGTAGCATCCTCTTTCACTGATCAAAATACTTAGACAAAGCAACTCTTCTTCTTCGGACAGACTTCTGATAGTGAACTGAGCGTAGCATCCTCTTTCACTGATCAAAATACTTAGACACAGAGACTCCTGATAGTAAATCGAGCGTAGCATCCTCTTTTCGCTGATCAAACTACATAGACACCGAGACTCCTGATAGTTAATCGAACGTAGCATCCTCTTTTCACTGATCAAACTACATAGACGTAGAGACTCCTGATAGTGAATCGAGCGTAGCATCCTCTTTTCACTGTTCAAACTACGGGGAACCAACAACCTTTGGCAACGAACTGAGCGTAGCATCCTCTTTTCGCTGGTCAACACACTATATGGTAACAATTCGTGGCAGAGAACTGAGCGTAGCATCCTCTTTCGCGGGTCAGCATACTGAAACGTAACAACCTTTGGCAACGAATCGAGCGTAGCATCCTCTTTTCGCTGGTCAACATAATAAAACGTAACAACTCGTGGCAGCGAACTGAGCGTAGCATCCTCTTTCGCGGGTCAGCATACGGAAACGTAACAACGCGTGGCACGAACTGAGCTTAGCATCCTCTTTTCGCTGGTCAGCACTTGGGCGTAACGCATACGATCTACTTCGATCCCGCTGGACCAAGGCATCAAAACTACAGGACACACTACGTAAAATCTAAGTCAAATTATTTCATAACCGATTTTCAATTGTTTTAAAGAAGGAAATAAAAATCCATTGAATTCAGAGTTCCTAACCAAAAATAAATCTTTTATTGTAACGACCCTTTATAACAACGAAGCCTGGTCAAACTGAGGATACCCCGGCTGGGAAAAACCTCGTTACATACCTTTTGATAAATTTTCAGAATAAATTGAAATTTAATTAATTTTAATTTACATACGATAAAATTATGATTATCATTCTCCAAAGCGGCTGGCATCTTTGCTGTCTCCTTTTCCTCCTGTGTTTGCAGGTTACTTGGGGGCCCAATTTCTTTGAAGAGGAGTTGTTTGCACACACAAAAGGGAACCAATTTAATTTTTTGTGCACTATGACACTTTTTTACAGATATTTTTCCGTGCACTATGACACTACTTTTTTTACGTGAGAGATTTTTTTATTTTTCCACCACAACCCTCGGACCGACATAGGTGAAAGTACACATCCCAGGAAATCCACAGAGAAATCCACCAACAACAGTCCAGAAACATGCTCAGATCCATAGAAAAACACAGACCAGGCAACATTTTGTTAACGGACCTCGTAACCAAGGCCGGAAGATTCCGCTTCGTCCGATGTGACCGGGAAGTGTAAGGAGTCAATTTGACCACAAATTCACCCCACACATTTTTATAAATATATATAGTTATACTTTCATACAAGAAAAACCACATTGAAAAGTCATTATTATGAGATCATTTTTATGAAAAAAAAAAAAAAAAAAAACCCCGACGGCATCTCTGCTCCGGCCGACTGCACTTCTCCAATATATGATTGCGATCACTAGGCCATACATCCATTTTTGGGCCATCGATCGAAATCAGCAGGAAAACACATTATGAGTATCAAGTAGCCGCGCCTCCACTGCAACCACCATAATGGAGCAATGGGAGAAAGAAAGAGACAGCACATACTACATACAAAATTCTGTGTGCAGTCGGGAGCACAGAAGCGTAGGCAGAGACTCAACATACAATGCACAACACCAACACAGTACAAACGCAAGCAGGAAAACGAGTGATCAAAAAGCAACAGATGAGGTCAACGACCAAGAAGCATTGACCAACAAGGCAATGCATACAACGATATTACAATGCTATGCGCAAGCAGAATAGTCACCGTAGACCAACGGAATCCCCTACAACAACAAATTACGAAGGGAATTTCGTCAAAATTTTTTGCGAACAACGATGCCGTTGACAGTGGACAAATTAAAAGGAGAAAATACAGCAACAAAACATAAAGGGAATTCCGTTAACATTCTTCAGCGTACATACACAACCGGTAACAATAATGGCATAGCAACAACGGTAATTTACCGAGTCAAGGCATAGCTACAACGGTAATTTACCGAATGGGAAAAAACATGGAAGATTTAAACCGCTTCACGTGCTATAAAAGGGGACACAAGCTCAGCATACACTCTCCTCGTCATCTGACCGACTCCTGATAGTGAACTGAGCGTAGCATCCTCTTTTACTGATCAAAACACTTAGACAGAGACTCCTGATAGTGAACTGAGCGTAGCATCCTCTTTCACTGATCAAAATACTTGGATAAAGCAGCTCTTCTTCTTCGGACAGACTCCTGATAGTGAACTGAGCGTAGCATCCTCTTTCACTGATCAAAATACTTGGACAAAGCAACTCTTCTTCTTCGGACAGACTTCTGAAAGTGAACTGAGCGTAGCATCCTCTTTCACTGATCAAAATACTTAGACACAGAGACTCCTGATAGTAAATCGAGCGTAGCATCCTCTTTTCGCTGATCAAACTACATAGACACCGAGACTCCTGATAGTTAATCGAACGTAGCATCCTCTTTTCACTGATCAAACTACATAGACGTAGAGACTCCTGATAGTGAATCGAGCGTAGCATCCTCTTTTCACTGTTCAAACTACGGGGACACAACAACCTTTGGCAACGAACTGAGCGTAGCATCCTCTTTTCGCTGGTCAACACACTATATGGTAACAATTCGTGGCAGAGAACTGAGCGTAGCATCCTCTTTCGCGGGTCAGCATACTGAAACGTAACAACCTTTGGCAACGAATCGAGCGTAGCATCCTCTTTTCGCTGGTCAACATAATAAAACGTAACAACTCGTGGCAGCGAACTGAGCGTAGCATCCTCTTTCGCGGGTCAGCATACGGAAACGTTACAACGCGTGGCACGAACTGAGCTTAGCATCCTCTTTTCGCTGGTCAGCACTTGGGCGTAACGCATACGATCTACTTCGATCCCGCTGGACCAAGGCATCAAAACTACAGGACACACTACGTAAAATCTAAGTCAAATTATTTCATAACCGATTTTCAATTGTTTTAAAGAAGGAAATAAAAATCCATTGAATTCAGAGTTCCTAACCAAAAATAAATCTTTTATTGTAACGACCCTTTATAACAACGAAGCCTGGTCAAACTGAGGATACCCCGGCTGGGAAAAACCTCGTTACATACCTTTTGATAAATTTTCAGAATAAATTGAAATTTAATTAATTTTAATTTACATACGATAAAATTATGATTATCATTCTCCAAAGCGGCTGGCATCTTTGCTGTCTCCTTTTCCTCCTGTGTTTGCAGGTTACTTGGGGGCCCAATTTCTTTGAAGAGGAGTTGTTTGCACACACAAAAGGGAACCAATTTAATTTTTTGTGCACTATGACACTTTTTTACAGATATTTTTCCGTGCACTATGACACTACTTTTTTTACGTGAGAGATTTTTATGTGCTTTATGGCACTACTTTTTTCCTTTCACTTTACGTTGGGACACTTTTCATTAACTTGTATGCGAATTATTTCGCGTTTTTATGAGACTACTTTACTTATTCGCGCACTCTTTTGTTAATGTAAATGACAAACTGCTCAGGCGCCAGTTATGGTTTCTTTTGCTGAGCAAAAATAAAAAAATACTCAGAAACACAACAGACCGAGAGGATTTTTCGGAATTGCCGGCGGGAATACCAGCTATATATCCGAAGAAGAGACTTTCAGGACCTACAGGAGCTCATTGGCCTAGCAGAGGACTACGAAAGGATCCACGCAAACCAGGACAGCACAACGATGACACCTCGAAGAAGCCCACCGGAGAGGCACTGTATTGTCAGTCAGTCTGAAGAAGGACCCTATATTCCGCGAATGACTTGTCGATGGTGCCGACAGGAAGGCCACTTTCAAAAGGAGTGCACTAACCCTCGGGTGATTTTCTGCTGGGATTGTGGTCAACAAAGTATCAGGACAATTGACTGCTGCCGTCAACGTAATTCACACGCTGAGCATCGTCATTTGCGCCTGCCCACCGAAAAGTCAGCCCTGATCCAGGATCGACACCGAATTCTCGCTCGCATCACCATCAATCGTGAACCCGTTCAGGCCACTATTGATACCGGAGCATCTCGCAGTTTCGTCAGCGAAGCTTTGGCTGAAAGGGTTAGAAATTTGGACAACACTACCCCCGTACACATCCCAATACATATGGCTAACGGAAGTCAGATGACTGTCCGCCAAGAGTTAAACGTTAACTTTCGGTTTGGGGACTCTTTCTGTTCACTACGCCTACTGGTGTTGCCGAACGACACTGATGATCTCACATTGGGGATGGACTTCCTTACAAGAAACAGGACCGCTTTTAGTTTCGGAGGCGAGTGCTTAACACTCCAAACTGTACCAGCACGACCGGTTAAACGTCTGACGTGCAACACACTTAGAGAACTAAAGCTACAACAATTGTCAAAGACGCAAGAACCACTAAATTCACACTTGTCATTAGTCGCACCATCCAGCAGAAGACATCGCAGCCACCCGAAACTATTACAGACGCCCAACATTACAACATCTACACTTTCAGGACATCAGAATTCATCGCAGCCTAAAGTAACCCCAAGCGCAAGCGTTGACGCAAGTTACCTATGTCCAAAACAACAGAGTCATAGAATTGGCGAGAGTGTTCAAGTATTACCACATCCGTTTGGACATACTGAAGCCAGTACTCTCGCCAAAGATTGCCGCAGACGCCTAAACAGTCCGCACTGCCAGAAGTCGTCTGCAAGAGCTTAACGATCATCATTGTTGAGTAGAACTTCCGTCACTCCAAACCACCACCAGCCAGAAAAACCGTCGCCAAGAATCAAAGCAACTTTTAGGAGTCGACACCGTCGCCATATCCACCAACTTAATCAAAAGTTATCAAAGTCGCCACACACGTCACAGTCACTTCAGATGTCACATTCGTCACCGGCGCCACAGACGTCACAGCCGCTACAGATGTCACATTCGTCACAGCCGGCGAACTCGTCCTGGTTAAGCAGCATCATCTGTCCAATGCACAGGAAGGAACCGCCAGCAAGCTTGCACCGAAGTATGACGGGCCATACCAAGCGGTAGACTTCATTAAACCCGTCATCGCAAAGCTGAGGCTGTGCTGCCAGACGAAGGAACGTACCGCCCACGTGGGAGAGCTCAAGCAGTTCCACCACAACCCTCGGACCGACATAGGTGAAAGTACACATCCCAGGAAATCCACAGAGAAATCCACCAACAACAGTCCAGAAACATGCTCAGATCCATAGAAAAACACAGACCAGGCAACATTTTGTTAACGGACCTCGTAACCAAGGCCGGAAGATTCCGCTTCGTCCGATGTGACCGGGAAGTGTAAGGAGTCAATTTGACCACAAATTCACCCCACACATTTTTATAAATATATATAGTTATACTTTCATACAAGAAAAACCACATTGAAAAGTCATTATTATGAGATCATTTTTATGAAAAAAAAAAAAAAAAAAAAAACGCCGACGGCATCTCTGCTCCGGCCGACTGCACTTCTCCAATATATGATTGCGATCACTAGGCCATACATCCATTTTTGGGCCATCGATCGAAATCAGCAGGAAAACACATTATGAGTATCAAGTAGCCGCGCCTCCACTGCAACCACCATAATGGAGCAATGGGAGAAAGAAAGAGACAGCACATACTACATACAAAATTCTGTGTGCAGTCGGGAGCACAGAAGCGTAGGCAGAGACTCAACATACAATGCACAACACCAACACAGTACAAACGCAAGCAGGAAAACGAGTGATCAAAAAGCAACAGATGAGGTCAACGACCAAGAAGCATTGACCAACAAGGCAATGCATACAACGATATTACAATGCTATGCGCAAGCAGAATAGTCACCGTAGACCAACGGAATCCCCTACAACAACAAATTACGAAGGGAATTTCGTCAAAATTTTTTGCGAACAACGATGCCGTTGACAGTGGACAAATTAAAAGGAGAAAATACAGCAACAAAACATAAAGGGAATTCCGTTAACATTCTTCAGCGTACATACACAACCGGTAACAATAATGGCATAGCAACAACGGTAATTTACCGAGTCAAGGCATAGCTACAACGGTAATTTACCGAATGGGAAAAAACATGGAAGATTTAAACCGCTTCACGTGCTATAAAAGGGGACACAAGCTCAGCATACACTCTCCTCGTCATCTGACCGACTCCTGATAGTGAACTGAGCGTAGCATCCTCTTTTACTGATCAAAACACTTAGACAGAGACTCCTGATAGTGAACTGAGCGTAGCATCCTCTTTCACTGATCAAAATACTTGGATAAAGCAGCTCTTCTTCTTCGGACAGACTCCTGATAGTGAACTGAGCGTAGCATCCTCTTTCACTGATCAAAATACTTGGACAAAGCAACTCTTCTTCTTCGGACAGACTTCTGATAGTGAACTGAGCGTAGCATCCTCTTTCACTGATCAAAATACTTAGACACAGAGACTCCTGATAGTAAATCGAGCGTAGCATCCTCTTTTCGCTGATCAAACTACATAGACACCGAGACTCCTGATAGTTAATCGAACGTAGCATCCTCTTTTCACTGATCAAACTACATAGACGTAGAGACTCCTGATAGTGAATCGAGCGTAGCATCCTCTTTTCACTGTTCAAACTACGGGGACACAACAACCTTTGGCAACGAACTGAGCGTAGCATCCTCTTTTCGCTGGTCAACACACTATATGGTAACAATTCGTGGCAGAGAACTGAGCGTAGCATCCTCTTTCGCGGGTCAGCATACTGAAACGTAACAACCTTTGGCAACGAATCGAGCGTAGCATCCTCTTTTCGCTGGTCAACATAATAAAACGTAACAACTCGTGGCAGCGAACTGAGCGTAGCATCCTCTTTCGCGGGTCAGCATACGGAAACGTAACAACGCGTGGCACGAACTGAGCTTAGCATCCTCTTTTCGCTGGTCAGCACTTGGGCGTAACGCATACGATCTACTTCGATCCCGCTGGACCAAGGCATCAAAACTACAGGACACACTACGTAAAATCTAAGTCAAATTATTTCATAACCGATTTTCAATTGTTTTAAAGAAGGAAATAAAAATCCATTGAATTCAGAGTTCCTAACCAAAAATAAATCTTTTATTGTAACGACCCTTTATAACAACGAAGCCTGGTCAAACTGAGGATACCCCGGCTGGGAAAAACCTCGTTACATACCTTTTGATAAATTTTCAGAATAAATTGAAATTTAATTAATTTTAATTTACATACGATAAAATTATGATTATCATTCTCCAAAGCGGCTGGCATCTTTGCTGTCTCCTTTTCCTCCTGTGTTTGCAGGTTACTTGGGGGCCCAATTTCTTTGAAGAGGAGTTGTTTGCACACACAAAAGGGAACCAATTTAATTTTTTGTGCACTATGACACTTTTTTACAGATATTTTTCCGTGCACTATGACACTACTTTTTTTACGTGAGAGATTTTTATGTGCTTTATGGCACTACTTTTTTCCTTTCACTTTACGTTGGGACACTTTTCATTAACTTGTATGCGAATTATTTCGCGTTTTTATGAGACTACTTTACTTATTCGCGCACTCTTTTGTTAATGTAAATGACAAACTGCTCAGGCGCCAGTTATGGTTTCTTTTGCTGTGCAAAAATAAAAAAATATTTTTTTCCGGACGGATGACCGTCCACTTGCAATACTTTATTAAAACTCAAAACTTATTCTAAAAATTAAAATTATTTATAGAAGCAAACAAACAATGTGTGGAAAATGTGGAAATAAAGAGCAGAAGTTGAGTCGGCAGCTTGTTCGTTGACTTCTAAGAATTGTCAGCTCAGGTACCTAACTGCAGCTGGGTCGGTTATTTCCAGGAATTGTTGTGCACTGCAAGTTCAGGTGCACGCGCAATGCAGTTAACGGGAAGTTGAGTTGATATTGTCCAAAATCATTCGAATGATTTCTTATTTCTGCTCTACCGATCAATCGCGAACGAGATGTGGATATGCGCAGTGACGAGCGACATATCACGTCTGAGCGAAAAGAATAACAAGAACAACAATAAGCAAAAGCAACAAGGAAAAACACATGCAAATGCTTTCTGTATTTATCTGGTATTCGCTTTTCGCTGTTCACCTTCACTCGCACATCATAGCATGTTTCATGGCCCATGGCAGAGCAACATGTGCGATCTGCTTCTGCGATGTGCTTGGTGCTTGCGCTTACGACTGCGTAGTGCGACCAACAAGCTACAGCGAGAGAAAAGAAAACAGAAATAATAATACCGAGACCGAGAACTCGAGTGATCATTCGAATGATTTTGTAACGGAGTACTCGATGCTCATAATCGATTATCATTCGAATGATTTTGCAACCTAGCAAGACCGAGTCCTCGAGTGATCATTCGAATGATTTTTCAACCTAGCGAGACCGAGTTCTCGAGTGATCATACGAATGATTTTGCCTCCTAGACCGAGTAGTTGGATGCAATGTTAATATCAGCCACATTTTTGACTACGATTTTTATGAAATTTTCAGTGGTTATTACTGAATGGTGGGGGAAGGTTATAGGCTATAGTAACCATTTTTAACCAATTTTTATGAAATTTTCAGTGGTTATTACTTATTACTGAATGGTGGGGGAAGGTTATAGGCTATAGTACACCGAATTTCACCATCACTGCACGGGGGATGTAGATTGTTAATATCAGCTACATTTATGAACCAATTTTTATGAAGTTTTCAGTGGTTATAACTTATTACTGAATGGTGGGGGAAGGTTATAGGCTATAGTACACCGAATTTCACCATCACTGCACGGGGGATGTAGATTGTTAATATCAGCTACATTTATGAACCAATTTTTATGAAGTTTTCAGTGGCTAGTACTGAATGGTGGGGGGAGGTTATAGGCTATAGTAACCATTTTTTAACCAATTTTTATGAAATTTTCGGTGGTTATTACTGAATGGTGGGGGAAGGTTATAGGCTATACTATGACCGCTATTGTTACCATTTTTTAACCAATTTTTATTAAATTTTCAGTGGTTATTACTGAATGGTGGGGGAAGGTTATACGCTATAGTAACCATTTTTTAACCAATTTTTATGAAATTTTCAGTGGTAATTACTGAATGGTGGGGGAAGGTAATAGGCTATAGTACACCGAATTTCACCATCACTTGACGGGGGGTGTAGATTGTTAATATCAGCTTCATTTATGAACTAATTTTTATGAAGTTTTCAGTGGCTAGTACTGAATGGTGGGGGGAGGTTATAGGCTATAGTACAGTTTGTACGTTTGTCCGATTGTATATCGCGACTTCTACCAGTCTGAATTTGATGGGACTTGTTTTAAAACAATTGGTTAGCGTTCGGCTTTCGATAGCGTAATTTCTTCATTCATAGGGGATACTACCCCTGAGAATACTGAAAAAAATACTCACGCTCGGCTTGCGAAGACGTGACGCGTGTCACGCGTCGCGTGTGGCGCGTGTAATTTGTTTTAAAGTACTTCTTTTAAAACTTGGCTTGCGATGACGTGACGCGTGAGACGTGTCGCGCGTCGCGTTAGGCGAGTGTCTTGTTTTTTTTTTAAAAAAAGTTATTGTTTTAAAACTTGGCTTGCGATGACGTGACGCGTGTCACGTGTCGCGTGCAAATTTAAAAAAAAAAATAACAATAAAATAGTAAGTACATAATGGCGAGCCCGAAGGGCGAAGCTTACACACAGAGGACATGAAAATTGTTCACCGAACGTGTGCGTGTGCGCTCGGCTTTCGATAGCGTAATTTTTTCATTCATATGGGATACTACCCCTGAGAATACTGAAAAAAATACTCAATCTATGCATCGCTATCGATTTATTTAAAGCCTAAATGGTTGCGAAGTAAAATGTGGTTTTTTCAGTCTATACATACACGGGTGTGTGTAGTTACTCGTAGAACAGAATACATTAGCTCGTGTGTCTATAGTAGTGGAAATTTTTTGGTAGGAACTCGTATATATTTCGACTTATTCCAGTCAAAATTTAATGGGACTAGTTTTAAAACAATTGTGACGCGTGTAAAAAAATTAAATTTTTTAAAAAAACTAAAAAACGTTTTTTTAAAAAAAAAAAATGGAATGGAATTAAATGTTATTTTATAGCTGCAGCGGAAATATTATCTATGGCATTACGGATATGGTAACATTGGAAAATATATTACTTCTCTCGTCTGGCTAACCACAATTTCTATTTAACAGCTGTCCTGCTCATTTTTTCTCGAACGGCTCAAATTTAAATCAAGCGTTAAGGTAAAATGTACATATGTGTATATGCTTTCTGTTTTGTAACTGTTACAATGCGTCACCCTACAATGATTGTGAGCAACAAAATTCTTTAATAGAATTTTGCCCACACAAAACTACACAAAAATCACTCAATATAAAAGAAGAGTGGAAATGGTAGTCAATAAGCACCTAACACAACACAAAAAATGACTCAATATCCACCATTCTCATTTTCTCATAAAAGCAGGCAAGCACTCAAAGGACAACAAACCACAGGCGGTGAATCTAACCACCACCGAGTCTAGCGAAACTGCAGTGACCAATCCGACGTAACTGATCTCACATGAGTCATAGGCGAGCAGGAAATCACAGAAGAAAATAAATCAAGCACAAAACGATAGCAGCATTGAATTCGACCGAAAATATGGCTGTCCCAATCGCACCCATGCGGCAGTGGACTTTTACGCACCGAGCGGAACCCAATGCACACTAACTTCAGACCAACGGCTGATGGGTTCGATGACCGACCCTTTTCAAAACACAAACCGTTTTCAAAAACCAAATGTGTAAATGACGTCAGCAGAGATCAAACAAACACACTACATGCATATGGAAGAGCATGCGTATAATAAAATCAAAACATGTATATTTCATATTTATTGCAATACAACAAAACATGTATATTGCATGTATATTGCAATACGACAAAACATGTACATTGGAATAAATATGAAACATGTATGCAAAACACGCCTATTGCCAACAATATATGGCAATATTCATCGGACTATAGAGGGAAAACCGAAGAAAACAACAACAAAACACAAGGACGACGACAAACAAACGAAAAACCACGCTGTATAACAACGGAAAAGTATAAAAGGAGCACGCAGCTCGACAGAAGGGCAGTCTTCCTAAGTTCCTTTTTGAATCGACTACTTAGTGGTTCAAGAGTACTTACCTTGCCACTACCGCTGAAGCTAAACGCTGCGACGCCGACCGAGTTCCCAAACTAGTGGTTTAAGAGTACTTACCTTGCCACTACCGCTGAAGCTAAACGCTAACTGAATCCTCACATTAGTGGCTTAAGAGTACTTACCTTGCCATTACCGCTGAAGATAAACGCTGCAACGCTAACTGAATCCTCACATTAGTGGCTTAAGAGTACTTACCTTGCCATTACCGCTGAAGCTAAATGCTGCAACGCTAACTGAATCCTCACATTAGTGGCTTAAGAGTACTTACCTTGTTATTACCGCTGAAGCTGAATGCTGCAACGCTAACTGAATCCTCACATTAGTGGATTAAGAGTACTTACCTTGCCATTACCGCTGAAGCTAAACGCTGCAACGCTGACTGAATCCTCACATTAGTGGCTTAAGAGTACTTACCTTGCCATTACCGCTGAAGCTGAATGCTGCAACGCTAACGGAATCCTCACATTAGTGGATTAAGAGTACTTACCTTGCCATTACCGCTGAAGCTAAACGCTGCAACGCTGACTGAATCCTCACATTAGTGGCTTAAGAGTACTTACCTTTCCATTACCGATGAAGCTAAACGCTGCAACACTGACTGAATCCTCACATTAGTGGCTTAGTACTTACCTTGCCATTACCGCTGAAGCTAAACGCTGCAACGCTAACTGAATCCTCACATTAGTGGCTTAAGAGTACTTACCTTGCCATTACCGCTGAAGCTACACGCTGTGAAATAATCCGCCATCAAAGCATTATATCAAACTCTATATAAAATAAACAATTAACTTCCTAACCTCTTTTTCACAGGAGAAAAATCAAACTTTATATAAAATAAACATTAATTGCCTAATATCTTCTCACAGGAAAATTATCAAACTTTATATAAAATAATTAATAATGTCATAAAATCTTTGTCACAGGAAAAATTATCACTACATGCCTCAAGGGGCCACAAATATCATTTTGTATAACATTGAATTAATATACTTAAACTAAATAAAGAAAAATTCCAAAAACCCTAAACAAACAAATCTTATTATTGTAACGACCAAATTTTAAATAGAACCCTGGTCACACTGAGTTCTACCCCGGCTGGGAAACTCCGTTACAATTGGCGCCCGAGCAGGGACTCTGGAATTTTAAAACCAAATTTAATAAAGCAATAACCCAATAACACCAGAATACAGCCAAAATGATCAAAACGAGCTGGGTGTATAACATATCGAAAGATGAATTAAAAAATTGTATGAACGAATTCAGACTGGATACCAACGGTTCGGTAGAAGAACTGAGGAAACGTTTTTCCAACTATATTACAGGGCGAGACGTCACGTCAGAGGACGAAACACGCCTCATCGAGTTGGAAAAGAAGCATATCCGCGGCACATCACCGCTGCCTCAAATATCTCTGAGCCCTACGGATTCACAGGGTTACACGGAACCAAAGGCGGTCGTAAGCAGGACGGCGTCCCCAGTACCAAGGGAAACAATCGCCATGTGAAACCCAACAGAGGCACCAGGGGCATCGTACCCAATGGTTATGGACCAGGTGCGTAAATGGTCAGTGCGATACGACGGTGGCAAAGAGCCTCTTCTGTTTATCGAGAGATTGGAAGAGCTCGCTGATGCATACTCGTTGAGCAGAAACCTGCTCCCCCGGAATAAGCCGGAGTTGCTTCGCGACCGAGCCTTGCTGTGGTTTCGCAGCAACAACCAGAGGTGGCAGGACTGGAGCAGCTTCAAGACAGACTTCTTGCAATTCTTCCTGCCCGCCAGATACTGGGAACGTCTGGACGATGAAATCCGCCAAAGACGCCAGAAACCGCAGGAACAATTCAAGGACTACGTAATTACGATGCAGAACCTGATGAGGCATGCGAATTATCCAGAAGAAGAGCAGGTGGGAAGAATTTTCCGGAACTGCCGTCAGGAATACAAATATTATATCCGACGAAAAGATTCTGTAACCTCCGTGAACTCATCGGACTGGCGGAAGATTTCGAGAGCATAGCAGAGGACTACGAAAGTATCCAGGCAAACCAGGACAGCACAACGACGACACCTCGAAGAAGTCCACAGGAGAGGCACTGTATGGTCAGTCAGCCTGAAGAAGGACCATATAATCCGCGAATGACTTGTCGATGGTGCCGACAGGAAGGCCACTTTCAAAAGGAGTGCACTAACCCTCGGGTGATTTTCTGCTGGGATTGTGGCCAACAATGTACCAGGACAGTTGACTGCTGCCGTCAACGTTATTCACACGCTGAGCATCGTCATTTGCGCCTGCCCGCCGAGAAGTCAGCCCTGATTCAGGATCGACACCGAATTCTCGCTCGCATCACCATCAACCGTGAACCCGTTCAGGCCACTATTGATACCGGAGCATCTCGTAGTTTCGTTAGCGAAGCTTTGGCTGAAAGGGTTAGACATATGGACAACACTACCCCCGTACACATCCCAATACAAATGGCTAACGGAAGTCAGATAACTGTCCGCCAAGAGTTAAACGTCAACTGCCGGTTTGGGGACTCCTTATGTTCACTGTGCCTACTGGTGTTGCCGAACGCCGCTGATGACCTTACATTGGGGATGGACTTCCTTACAAGAAACAGGGCCGTTTTTAGTTTCGGAGGTGAGTGCTTAACACTCCAAACTGTACCAGCACGACCGGTTAAACGTCTGACGTGCAACACACTTAGAGAACTAAGGCTACAACAATTGTCAAAGACGCAAGAACCACTAAATTCACACTTGTCATTAGTCGCACCATCCAGCAGAAGACGTCGCAGCCACCCGAAACTATTACAGACGCCCAACATTACAACATCTACACTTTCAGGACATCAGAATTCATCGCAGCCTAAAGTAACCCCAAGCGCAAGCGTTGACGCAAGTTACCTATGTCCAAAACAACAGAGTCATAGAATTGGCGAGAGTGTTCAAGTATTACCACATCCGTTTGGACATACTGAAGCCAGTACTCTCGCCAAAGATTGCCGCAGACGCCTAAACAGTCCGCACTGCCAGAAGTCGTCTGCAAGAGCTTAACGATCATCATTGTTGAGTAGAACTTCCGTCACTCCAAACCACCACCAGCCAGAAAAACCGTCGCCAAGAATCAAAGCAACTTTTAGGAGTCGACACCGTCGCCATATCCACCAACTTAATCAAAAGTTATCAAAGTCGCCACACACGTCACAGTCACTTCAGATGTCACATTCGTCACCGGCGCCACAGACGTCACAGTCGCTACAGATGTCACATTCGTCACAGCCGGCGAACTCGTCCTGGTTAAGCAGCATCATCTGTCCAATGCACAGGAAGGAACCGCCAGCAAGCTTGCACCGAAGTATGACGGGCCATACCAAGCGGTAGACTTCATTAAACCCGTCATCGCAAAGCTGAGGCTGTGCTGCCAGACGAAGGAACGTACCGCCCACGTGGGAGAGCTCAAGCAGTTCCACCACAACCCTCGGACCGACATAGGTGAAAGTACACATCCCAGGAAATCCACAGAGAAATCCACCAACAACAGTCCAGAAACATGCTCAGATCCATAGAAAAACACAGACCAGGCAACATTTTGTGAACGGACCTCGTAACCAAGGCCGGAAGATTCCGCTTCGTCCGACGTGACCGGGAAGTGTAAGGAGTCAATTTGACCACAAATTCACCCCACACATTTTTATAAATATATATAGTTATACTTTCATACAAGAAAAACCACATTGAAAAGTCATTATTATGAGATCATTTTTATGAAAAAAAAAAAAAAAAAAAACCCCGACGGCATCTCTGCTCCGGCCGACTGCACTTCTCCAATATATGATTGCGATCACTAGGCCATACATCCATTTTTGGGCCATCGATCGAAATCAGCAGGAAAACACATTATGAGTATCAAGTAGCCGCGCCTCCACTGCAACCACCATAATGGAGCAATGGGAGAAAGAAAGAGACAGCACATACTACATACAAAATTCTGTGTGCAGTCGGGAGCACAGAAGCGTAGGCAGAGACTCAACATACAATGCACAACACCAACACAGTACAAACGCAAGCAGGAAAACGAGTGATCAAAAAGCAACAGATGAGGTCAACGACCAAGAAGCATTGACCAACAAGGCAATGCATACAACGATATTACAATGCTATGCGCAAGCAGAATAGTCACCGTAGACCAACGGAATCCCCTACAACAACAAATTACGAAGGGAATTTCGTCAAAATTTTTTGCGAACAACGATGCCGTTGACAGTGGACAAATTAAAAGGAGAAAATACAGCAACAAAACATAAAGGGAATTCCGTTAACATTCTTCAGCGTACATACACAACCGGTAACAATAATGGCATAGCAACAACGGTAATTTACCGAGTCAAGGCATAGCTACAACGGTAATTTACCGAATGGGAAAAAACATGGAAGATTTAAACCGCTTCACGTGCTATAAAAGGGGACACAAGCTCAGCATACACTCTCCCTGTCATCTGACCGACTCCTGATAGTGAACTGAGCGTAGCATCCTCTTTTACTGATCAAAACACTTAGACAGAGACTCCTGATAGTGAACTGAGCGTAGCATCCTCTTTCACTGATCAAAATACTTGGATAAAGCAGCTCTTCTTCTTCGGACAGACTCCTGATAGTGAACTGAGCGTAGCATCCTCTTTCACTGATCAAAATACTTGGACAAAGCAACTCTTCTTCTTCGGACAGACTTCTGATAGCGAACTGAGCGTAGCATCCTCTTTCACTGATCAAAATACTTAGACACAGAGACTCCTGATAGTAAATCGAGCGTAGCATCCTCTTTTCGCTGATCAAACTACATAGACACCGAGACTCCTGATAGTGAATCGAACGTAGCATCCTCTTTTCACTGATCAAACTACATAGACGTAGAGACTCCTGATAGTGAATCGAGCGTAGCATCCTCTTTTCACTGTTCAAACTACGGGGACACAACAACCTTTGGCAACGAACTGAGCGTAGCATCCTCTTTTCGCTGGTCAACACACTATATGGTAACAATTCGTGGCAGAGAACTGAGCGTAGCATCCTCTTTCGCGGGTCAGCATACTGAAACGTAACAACCTTTGGCAACGAATCGAGCGTAGCATCCTCTTTTCGCTGGTCAACATAATAAAACGTAACAACTCGTGGCAGCGAACTGAGCGTAGCATCCTCTTTCGCGGGTCAGCATACGGAAACGTAACAACGCGTGGCACGAACTGAGCTTAGCATCCTCTTTTCGCTGGTCAGCACTTGGGCGTAACGCAGACGATCTACTTCGATCCCGCTGGACCAAGTCATCAAAACTACAGGACACACTACGTAAAATCTAAGTCAAATTATTTCATAACCGATTTTCAATTGTTTTAAAGAAGGAAATAAAAATCCATTGAATTCAGAGTTCCTAACCAAAAATAAATCTTTTATTGTAACGACCCTTTATAACAACGAAGCCTGGTCAAACTGAGGATACCCCGGCTGGGAAAAACCTCGTTACATACCTTTTGATAAATTTTCAGAATAAATTGAAATTTAATTAATTTTAATTTACATACGATAAAATTATGATTATCATTCTCCAAAGCGGCTGGCAGCTTTGCTGTTTCCTTTTCCTCCTGTGTTTGCAGGTTACTTGGGGGCCCAATTTCTTTGAAGAGGAGTTGTTTGCACACACAAAAGGGAACCAATTTAATTTTTTGTGCACTATGACACTTTTTTACAGATATTTTTCCGTGCACTATGACACTACTTTTTTTACGTGAGAGATTTTTATGTGCTTTATGGCACTACTTTTTTCCTTTCACTTTACGTTGGGACACTTTTCATTAACTTGTATGCGAATTATTTCGCGTTTTTATGAGACTACTTTACTTATTCGCGCACTCTTTTGTTAATGTAAATGACAAACTGCTCAGGCGCCAGTTATGGTTTCTTTTGCTGTGCAAAAATAAAAAAATATTTTTTTCCGGACGGATGACCGTCCACTTGCAATACTTTATTAAAACTCAAAACTTATTCTAAAAATTACAATTATTTATAGAAGCAAACAAACAATGTGTGGAAAATGTGGAAATAAAGAGCAGAAGTTGAGTCGGCAGCTTGTTCGTTGACTTCTAAGAATTGTCAGCTCAGGTACCTAACTGCAGCTGGGTCGGTGATTTCCAGGAATTGTTGTGCACTGCAAGTTCAGGTGCACGCGCAATGCAGTTAACGGGAAGTTGAGTTGATATTGTCCAAAATCATTCGAATGATTTCTTATTTCTGCTCTACCGATCAAGCGCGAACGAGATGTGGATATGCGCAGTGACGAGCGACATATCACGTCTGAGCGAAAAGAATAACAAGAACAACAATAAGCAAAAGCAACAAGGAAAAACACATGCAAATGCTTTCTGTATTTATCTGGTATTCGCTTTTCGCTGTTCACCTTCACTCGCACATCATAGCATGTTTCATGGCCCATGGCAGAGCAACATGTGCGATCTGCTTCTGCGATGTGCTTGGTGCTTGCGCTTACGACTGCGTAGTGCGACCAACAAGCTACAGCGAGAGAAAAGAAAACAGAAATAATAATACCGAGACCGAGAACTCGAGTGATCATTCGAATGATTTTGTAACGGAGTACTCGATGCTCATAATCGATTATCATTCGAATGATTTTGCAACCTAGCGAGACCGAGTCCTCGAGTGATCATTCGAATGATTTTTCAACCTAGCGAGACCGAGTTCTCGAGTGATCATACGAATGATTTTGCCTCCTAGACCGAGTAGTTGGATGCAATGTTAATATCAGCCACATTTTTGACTACGATTTTTATGAAATTTTCAGTGGTTATTACTGAATGGTGGGGGAAGGTTATAGGCTATAGTAACCATTTTTAACCAATTTTTATGAAATTTTCAGTGGTTATTACTTATTACTGAATGGTGGGGGAAGGTTATAGGCTATAGTACACCGAATTTCACCATCACTGCACGGGGGATGTAGATTGTTAATATCAGCTACATTTATGAACCAATTTTTATGAAGTTTTCAGTGGTTATTACTTATTACTGAATGGTGGGGGAAGGTTATAGGCTATAGTACACCGAATTTCACCATCACTGCACGGGGGATGTAGATTGTTAATATCAGCTACATTTATGAACCAATTTTTATGAAGTTTTCAGTGGTTATTACTTATTACTGAATGGTGGGGGAAGGTTATAGGCTATAGTACACCGAATTTCACCATCACTGCACGGGGGATGTAGATTGTTAATATCAGCTACATTTATGAACCAATTTTTATGAAGTTTTCAGTGGCTAGTACTGAATGGTGGGGGGAGGTTATAGGCTATAGTAACCATTTTTTAACCAATTTTTATGAAATTTTCAGTGGTTATTACTGAATGGTGGGGGAAGGTAATAGGCTATAGTACACCGAATTTCACCATCACTTGACGGGGGGTGTAGATTGTTAATATCAGCTTCATTTATGAACCAATTTTTATGAAGTTTTCAGTGGCTAGTACTGAATGGTGGGAGGAGGTTATAGGCTATAGTACAGTTTGTACGTTTGTCCGATTGTATATCGCGACTTCTACCAGTCTGAATTTGATGGGACTTGTTTTAAAACAATTGGTTAGCGTTCGGCTTTCGATAGCGTAATTTCTTCATTCATAGGGGATACTACCCCTGAGAATACTGAAAAAAATACTCACGCTCGGCTTGCGAAGACGTGACGCGTGTCACGCATCGCGTGTGGCGCGTGTAATTTTTTTTAAAGTACTTCTTTTAAAACTTGGCTTGCGATGACGTGACGCGTGAGACGTGTCGCGCGTCGCGTTAGGCGCGTGTCTTGTTTTTTTTTTTTTAAAAGTTATTGTTTTAAAACTTGGCTTGCGATGACGTGACGCGTGTCACGTGTCGCGTGCAAATTTAAAAAAAATAAAAATAACAATAAAATAGTAAGTACATAATGGCGAGCCCGAAGGGCGAAGCTTACACACAGAGGACATGAAAATTTTTCACCGAACGTGTGCGTGTGCGCTCGGCTTTCGATAGCGTAATTTTTTCATTCATATGGGATACTACCCCTGAGAATACTGAAAAAAATACTCAATCTATGCATCGCTATCGATTTATTTAAAGCCTAAATGGTTGCAAAGTAAAATGTGGTTTTTTCAGTCTATACATACACGGGTGTGTGTAATTACTCGTAGAACAGAATACATTAGCTCGTGTGTCTATAGTAGTGGAAATTTTTTGGTAGGAACTCGTATATATTTCGACTTATTCCAGTCAAAATTTAATGGGACTAGTTTTAAAACAATTGTGACGCGTGTAAAAAAATTAAATTTTTTAAAAAAACTAAAAAACTTTTTTTTTTAAAAAAAATGGTATGGAATTAAATGTTATTTTATAGCTGCAGCGGAAATATTATCTATAGCATTACGGATATGGTAACATTGGAAAATATATTACTTCTCTCGTCTGGCTAACCACAATTTCTATTTAACAGCTGTCCTGCTCATTTTTTCTCGAACGGCTCAAATTTAAATCAAGCGTTAAGGTAAAATGTACATATGTGTATATGCTTTCTGTTTTGTAACTGTTACAATGCGTCACCCTACAATGATTGTGAGCAACAAAATTCTTTAATAGAATTTTGCCCACACAAAACTACACAAAAATCACTCAATATAAAAGAAGAGTGGAAATGGTAGTCAATAAGCACCTAACACAACACAAAAAATGACTCAATATCCACCATTCTCGTTTTCTCATAAAAGCAGGCAAGCACTCAAAGGACAACAAACCACAGGCGGTGAATCTAACCACCACCGAGTCTAGCGAAACTGCAGTGACCAATCCGACGTAACTGATCTCACATGAGTCATAGGCGAGCAGGAAATCACAGAAAAAAATAAATCAAGCACAAAACGATAGCAGCATTGAATTCGACCGAAAATATGGCTGTCCCAATCGCACCCATGCGGCAGTGGACTTTTACGCACCGAGCGGAACCCAATGCACACTAACTTCAGACCAACGGCTGATGGGTTCGATGACCGACCCTTTTCAAAACACAAACCGTTTTCAAAAACCAAATGTGTAAATGACGTCAGCAGAGATCAAACAAACACACTACATGCATATGGAAGAGCATGCGTATAATAAAATCAAAACATGTATATTTCATATTTATTGCAATACAACAAAACATGTATATTGCATGTATATTGCAATACGACAAAACATGTACATTGGAATAAATATGAAACATGTATGCAAAACACGCCTATTGCCAACAATATATGGCAATATTCATCGGACTATAGAGGGAAAACCGAAGAAAACAACAACAAAACACAAGGACGACGACAAACAAACGAAAAACCACGCTGTATAACAACGGAAAAGTATAAAAGGAGCACGCAGCTCGACAGAAGGGCAGTCTTCCTAAGTTCCTTTTTGAATCGACTACTTAGTGGTTCAAGAGTACTTACCTTGCCACTACCGCTGAAGCTAAACGCTGCGACGCCGACCGAGTTCCCAAACTAGTGGTTCAAGAGTACTTACCTTGCCACTACCGCTGAAACTAAATGCTGCAACGCTAACTGAATCCTCACATTAGTGGCTTAAGAGTACTTACCTTGCCATTACCGCTGAAGATAAACGCTGCAACGCTAACTGAATCCTCACATTAGTGGCTTAAGAGTACTTACCTTGCCATTACCGCTGAAGCTAAATGCTGCAACGCTAACTGAATCCTCACGTTAGTGGCTTAAGAGTACTTACCTTGTTATTACCGCTGAAGCTGAATGCTGCAACGCTAACTGAATCCTCACATTAGTGGATTAAGAGTACTTACCTTGCCATTACCGCTGAAGCTAAACGCTGCAACGCTGACTGAATCCTCACATTAGTGGCTTAAGAGTACTTACCTTGCCATTACCGCTGAAGCTGAATGCTGCAACGCTAACGGAATCCTCACATTAGTGGATTAAGAGTACTTACCTTGCCATTACCGCTGAAGCTAAACGCTGCAACGCTGACTGAATCCTCACATTAGTGGCTTAAGAGTACTTACCTTGCCATTACCGATGAAGCTAAACGCTGCAACACTGACTGAATCCTCACATTAGTGGCTTAGTACTTACCTTGCCATTACCGCTGAAGCTAAACGCTGCAACGCTAACTGAATCCTCACATTAGTGGCTTAAGAGTACTTACCTTGCCATTACCTCTGAAGCTACACGCTGTGAAATAATCCGCCATCAAAGCATTATATCAAACTCTATATAAAATAAACAATTAACTTCCTAACCTCTTTTTCACAGGAGAAAAATCAAACTTTATATAAAATAAACATTAATTTCCTAATATCTTCTCACAGGAAAATTATCAAACTTTATATAAAATAATTAATAATGTCATAAAATCTTTGTCACAGGAAAAATTATCACTACATGCCTCAAGGGGCCACAAATATCCTTTTGTATAACATTGAATTAATATACTTAAACTAAATAAAGAAAAATTCCAAAAACCCTAAACAAACAAATCTTATTATTGTAACGACCAAATTTTAAATAGAACCCTGGTCACACTGAGTTCTACCCCGGCTGGGAAACTCCGTTACAATTGGCGCCCGAGCAGGGACTCTGGAATTTTAAAACCAAATTTAATAAAGCAATAACCCAATAACACCAGAATACAGCCAAAATGGTCAAAACGAGCTGGGTGTATAACATATCGAAAGATGAATTAAAAAATTGTATAAACGAATTCAGACTGGATACCAACGGTTCGGTAGAAGAACTGAGGAAACGTTTTTCCAACTATATTACAGGGCGAGACGTCACGTCAGAGGACGAAACACGCCTCGTCGAGTTGGAAAAGAAGCATATCCGCGGCACATCACCGCTGCCTCAAATATCTCTGAACCCTACGGATTCACAGGGTTACACGGAACCAAAGGCGGTCGTAAGCAGGACGGCGTCCCCAGTACCAAGGGAAACAATCGCCATGTGAAACCCAACAGAGGCACCAGGGGCATCGTACCCAATGGTTATGGACCAGGTGCGTAAATGGTCAGTGCGATACGACGGTGGCAAAGAGCCTCTTCTGTTTATCGAGAGATTGGAAGAGCTCGCTGATGCATACTCGTTGAGCAGAAACCTGCTCCCCCGGAATAAGCCGGAGTTGCTCGCGACCGAACCTTGCTGTGGTTTCGCAGCAACAACCAGAGGTGGCAGGACTGGAGCAGCTTCAAGACAGACTTCTTGCAATTCTTCCTGCCCGCCAGATACTGGGAACGTCTGGACGATGAAATCCGCCAAAGACGCCAGAAACCGCAGGAACAATTCAAGGACTACGTAATTACGATGCAGAACCTGATGAGGCATGCGAATTATCCAGAAGAAGAGCAGGTGGGAAGAATTTTCCGGAACTGCCGTCAGGAATACAAATATTATATCCGACGAAAAGATTCTGTAACCTCCGTGAACTCATCGGACTGGCGGAAGATTTCGAGAGCATAGCAGAGGACTGCGTAAGTATCCAAGCAAACCAGGACAGCACAACGACGACACATCGAAGAAGGCCATAGGAGAGGCATTGTATGGTGACCCTGAAGAAGGACCATATAATCCTCGAACGACTTGTCGATGGTGCCGACAGGAAGGTCACTTTCAAAAGGAATGCACTAACCCTCGGGTGATTTTCTGCTGGGATTGTGGCCAACAGAATATCAGGTCAATTGACTGCTGCCATCAACGCAATTTACACGCTGAGCATCGTCATTTGCTCCTGTCCGCCGAGAAGTCAGCCCTGATCCAGGATCGACACCGAATTCTAGCTCGCATCATCATAAACCGCGAACCCGTTCAGGCAACTATTGACACCGGTGCATCCCGCAGTTTCGTCAGCGAAGCTTTGGCTGAAAGGGTAAGAAATGTGGACAACACCAACCCCGTGAACATCCCAATACAAATGGCTAACGGAAGTCAGATAACAGTCCGTCAAGAGTTGAACATCAACCTTCAGTTTGGGGAATCCTTATGTTCCCTGCGCCTGCTGGTATTGCCGAACGCCGCTGATGACCTTACATTGGGAATGGACTTCCTTACAAGAAATAGGGCCACTTTTAGTCTTGGAGGTGAGTGCTTAACACTACAAACTGGACCAGCACGGCCGGTTAAACGTCTGACGTGCAACACACTCCAAGAACTAGAGCAACAACAATTGTCAAAGACCCAACAGCCGTTAAAGTCACACTTGCCAGTAGTCACACCGTCCAGCAGAAGACGTCGCAGCCACCGCAGACGCAAAAACCCTTACAAATGCCAAAAGACAAAATATCTTTACTTTCAGGGCATCAAAAGTCGTCGCAGCCTAGTTACCTCTGTCCAAAACAACAGAGCCATAGAATCGGCGAGAGACACCATAGTGTATCACCACATCCGTTTAGACATACTGCAGTCAGGACTCTCGCCAAAGATTGCCATAGACGTCTAAACAGACAGCATTACCAGAAGTCATCTACAACAGCTAAACAATCATTATTGTTGAGGAGAACCTCCGTCACTCCAAACCACCAGAAGCCGGAAAAACTGCAGCGGAAATATTATCTATAGCATTACGGATATGGTAACATTGGAAAATATATTACTTCCCTCGCCTGGCTAACCACAATTTCTATTTAACAGCTGTCCTGCTCATTTTTTCTCGAACGGCTCAAATTTAAATCAAGCGTTAAGGTAAAATGTACATATTTGTATATGCTTTCTGTTTTGTAACTGTTATAATGCGTCACCCTACAATGATTGTGAACAACAAAATTCTTTAATAGAATTTTGCCCACACAAAAATACACAAAAATCACTC
Organism: Nephrocerus scutellatus; assembly: GCA_947095585.1. Taxonomy (NCBI): domain Eukaryota; kingdom Metazoa; phylum Arthropoda; class Insecta; order Diptera; family Pipunculidae; genus Nephrocerus; species Nephrocerus scutellatus. Next base: position 37,746,537 of record OX352762.1, read on the forward strand.
AATATAAAAGAAGAGTGGAAATGGTAGTCAATAAGCACCTAACACAACACAAAAAATGACTCAATATCCACCATTCTCGTTTTCTCATAAAAGCAGGTAAGCACTCAAAGGACAACCAACCACAGGCGGTGAATCCAACCACCACCGAGTCGAGCGAAACTGCAGTGACCAATCCGACGTAACTATTCTCACGTGAGTCATAGGCGAGCAGGAAATCACAGAAGAAAATAAATCAAGCACAAAACGATAGCAGCATTGAATTCGCCCGAAAATATGGCTGTCTCACTCGTACACATGCGGCAGTGGACTCTTACGCACCGAGCGGAACCCAATGCACACTAACTTCAGACCAACGGCTGATGGGGTCGATGACCGAATCTTTTCAAAACACAAACCGTTTTCAAAAACCAAATGTGTAAATGACGTCAGCAGAGATCAAACAAACACACTACATGCATATGGAAGAGCATGCGTATAATAAAATCAAAACATGTATATTTCATATTTATTGCAATACAACAAAACATGTATATTGCATGTATATTGCAATACGACAAAACATGTATATTGGAATAAATATGAAACATGTATGCAAAACACGCCTATTGCCAACAATATATGGCAATATGCATCGGACTATATAGGGAAAACCGAAGAAAACAACAACAAAACACAAGGACGACGACAAACAAACGAAAAACCACGCTGTATAACAACGGAAAAGTATAAAAGGAGCACGCAGCTCGACAGAAGGGCAGTCTTCCTGAGTTCCTTTTGAAATCGACTACTTAGTGGTTCAAGAGTACTTACATTGCCACCACCGCTGAAGCTAAACGCTGCGACGCCTACCGAGTTCCCAAACTAGTGGTTCAAGAGTACTTACCTTGCCACTACCGCTGAAGCTAAACGCTGCAACGCTAACTGAATCCTCACATTAGTGGCTTAAGAGTACTTACCTTGCCATTACCGCTGAAGCTAAACGCTGCAACGCTAACTGAATCCTCACATTAGTGGCTTAAGAGTACTTACCTTGCCATTACCGCTGAAGATAAACGCTGCAACGCTAACTGAATCCTCACATTAGTGGCTTAAGAGTACTTACCTTGACATTACCGCTGAAACTAAATGCTGCAACGCTTACTGAATCCTCACATTAGTGGCTTAAGAGTACTTACCTTGTTATTACCGCTGGAGCTAAACGCTGCAACGCTGACTGAATCCTCACATTAGTGGCTTAAGAGTACTTACCTTGCCATTACCGCTGAAGCTAAATGCTGCAACGCTAACTGAATCCTCACATTTGTGGATTAAGAGTACTTACCTTGCCATTACCGCTGAAGCTAAACGCTGCAACGCTGACTGAATCCTCACATTAGTGGCTTAAGAGTACTTACCTTGCCATTACCGATGAAGCTAAACGCTGCAACACTGACTGAATCCTTACATTAGTGGCTTAGTACTTACCTTGCCATTACCGCTGAAGCTAAACGCTGCAACGCTGACTGAATCCTCACATTAGTGGCTTAAGAGTATTTGCCTTGCCATTACCGCTGAAGCTACACGCTGTGAAATAATCCGCCATCAAAGCATTATATCAAACTCTATATAAAATAAACAATTAACTTCCTAACCTCTTTTTCACAGGAGAATTATCAAACTTTATATAAAATAAACATTAATTTCCTAATATCTTCTCACAGGAAAATTATCAAACTTTATATAAAATAATTATTAATGTCATAAAATCTTTGTCACAGGAAAAATTATCACTACACGCCTCAAGGGGCCACAAATATCCTTTTGTATAACATTGAATTAATGTACTTAAACTAAATAAAGAAAAATTCCAAAAACCCTAAACAAACAAATCTTATTATTGTAACGACCAAATTTAAAATAGAACCCTGGTCACACTGAGTTCTACCCCGGCTGGGAAACTCCGTTACAATTGGCGCCCGAGCAGGGACTCTGGAATTTTAAAACCTAATTTAATAAAGCAATAACCCAATAACACCAGAATACAGCCAAAATGGTCAAAACGAGCTGGGTGTATAATCTATCGAAAGATGAATTAAAAAATTGTATGAACGAATTCAGACTGGATACCAACGGTTCGGTAGAAGAACTGAGGAAACGTTTTTCCAACTATATTACAGGGCGAGACGTCACGTCAGAGGACGAAACACGCCTCGTCGAGTTGGAAAAGAAGCATATCCACGGCACATCACCGCTGCCTCAAATATCCCTGAACCCTACGGATTCACAGGGTTACACGGAACCAAAGGCGGTCGTAAGCAGGACGGCGTCCCCAGTACCAAGGGAAACAATCGCCATGCGAAACCCAACAGAGGCACCAGGGGCATCGTTCCCAATGGTTATCGACCAGGTGCGTAAATGATCAGTGCGGTACGACGGTGGCAAAGAGCCTCTTCTGTTTATCGAGAGATTGGAAGAGCTCGCTGATGCATACTCGTTGAGCAGAAACCTGCTCCCCCGGAATAAGCCGGAGTTGCTTCGCGACCGAGCCTTGCTGTGGTTTCGAGCCAACAACCAGAGGTGGCAGGACTGGAGCAGCTTCAAGACATACTTCTTGCAATTCTTCCTGCCCGCTAGATACTGGGAACGTCTGGACGATGAAATCCGCCAAAGACGCCAGAAACCGCAGGAACAATTCAAGGACTACGTAATTACGATGCAGAACCTGATGAGGCATGCTAATTATCCAGAAGAAGAGCAGGTGGAAAGAATCTTCCGGAACTGCCGTCAGGAATACAAATATTATATCCGACGAAAAGATTTCTGTAACCTCCGTGAACTCATCGGACTGGCGTAAGATTTCGAGAGCATAGCAGAGGACTGCGTAAGTATCCAAGCAAACCAGGACAGCACAACGACGACTCATCGAAGAAGGCCACAGGAGAGGCATTGTATGGTGAGCCTGAAGAAGGACCATATAATCCTCGAACGACTTGTCGATGGTGCCGACAGGAAGGCCACTTTCAAAAGGAATGCACTAACCCTCGGGTGATTTTCTGCTGGGATTGTGGCCAACAGAATATCAGGTCAATTGACTGCTGCCGTCAACGCAATTTACACGCTGAGCATCATCATTTGCTCCTGTCCGCCGAGAAGTCAGCCCTGATCCAGGATCGACACCGAATTCTCGCTCGCATCATCATAAACCGCGAACCCGTTCAGGCAACTATTGACACCGGAGCATCCCGCAGTTTCGTCAGCAAAGCGTTTGCTGAAAGGGTAAGAAATGTGGACAACACCAACCCCGTGAACATCCCAATACAAATGGCTAACGGAAGTCAGATAACAGTCCGTCAAGAGTTGAACATCAACCTTCAGTTTGGGGAATCCTTATGTTCCCTGCGCCTGCTGGTATTGCCGAACGCCGCTGATGACCTTACATTGGGAATGGACTTCCTTACAAGAAATAGGGCCACTTTTAGTCTCGGAGGTGAGTACTTAACACTACAAACTGGACCAGCACGGCCGGTTAAACGTCTGACGTGCAACACACTCCAAGAACTAGAGCAACAAGAATTGTCAAAGACACAACACAACAGAGGCACCAGGGGCAGGACAACCAACCACAGGCGGTGAATCTAACCACCACCGAGTCGAGCGAAACTGCAGTGACCAATCCGACGTAACTGATCTCACATGAGTCATAGGCGAGCAGGAAATCACAGAAGAAAATAAATCAAGCACAAAACGATAGCAGCATTGATTTCGCCACTCGCACCCATGCGGCAGTGGACTCTTACGCACCGAGCGGAACCCAATGCACACTAACTTCAGACCAACGGCTGATGGGGTCGATGACCGAAACTTTTCAAAACACAAACCGTTTTCAAAAACCAAATGTGTAAATGACGTCAGCAGAGATCAAAAAAACACACTACATGCATATGGTAGAGCATGCGTATAATAAAATCAAAACATGTAAGTTAACAACGCATACGCCGCATATTGACGAGACGCAGCTGAATAAATATTGCAAGTTATTTATTGGCCAGACAGTCGCCAAACCATCATAACATTTAAATAGCACGAACCAGACGCAGCTGTGTAAACATTACAGGCAACTTGGAACACCCAAACGATACGACCATCCGATGCTTGTGCGCAGAACAACTTTGTTGCTGATCTAATTAAGTTATGAACGAACCGGACGCAGCTGTGTAAACATTGCAAACATCCAAACGATACAACCGTCCGCTGCTTGTGCGCAGCACAACATTGTTGCTGATCTAATTAAATTATGAACGAACCAGACGCAGCTGTGTAAACATTGCGAACACCCAAACGATTTGACCATCCGCTGCTTATGCGCAGGACAACTTTGTTGCTGACCAAATTATTATTTATCTCTTCAACGGCATTTTGCAATCTCAGTAGATATAAATAGGTTAGACATATTCATGTTAAGTAAGTTCTAAGTTTGTAGTACTCAAATAAAGAGTGTTTTTAAAAAACGAAAAATGTAAAATAATTATTTAACTGGCGCCCGAGCAGGGACCCGCAGTGTAAAAATCGCGAATTTAAAATATAAAAAATCCTGAAATCTAAAAGTAAGGATCGTGTTTTAAATTAAATAAAAAAAATCCTGAAAATTTAAAAGTAAGGATCGTGTTTTAAATTACAAAAAAATCCTGAAAATCTAAAAGTAAGGATAGTGATTTAAAGAAAAAAATATATCTGAAAAGTTAAAAGTAAGATTTATGCGATACACTTGTGGGTCACCTTTTAGTGAATCAAAAGAACCAAGTTAAATCCTGAAAAGAACAAAGTAAGGATTTGGTTCTGTTGTGAAAAAAATACCTCATAACAAACGGTATTAAAGTGAACTAAGTATCCTAGAAAAGGAGAAAAGTTAAATTCAACAATCAAGTTTTCCGAGATAGACGGGAGACAAAAAGAAGAAACTTGTGCAGAAACAGAGGGCCCCTCAGTAGCCGCCGACAGCTAAAAACTTGACGACGGAAGAACAGGAAGCTGAAAAAATAGCTAGCCGCTCCACCTTCTTCAATGGAAAACTTTTTTATAATCCTATAAGTTAAGAGTAAATTATTAAAGAAATACTTAGAATTTTAAATCCTTAAAATTAAATAAAATTAAAACAAATTTTTTAAGAAAGAAAAGAAAGAATAATTACGTGAAAAAATAACACTAAAAGAAATTTTAAAAATTGAAATACTTCAAATTAAATTAAATTAAACAAAAAATATTAAGAAAGAAAAGAAAAAATTACGTGAAAAAAGAATACTAAAAGAATTTTTTTTTTGAAATCCTTAAAATTAAAGTAAATTAAACAAAAAGTTAGAAAAAAGAAAAGGAAAATATAATAAGGTGAAAACACCACTACAATATTAACAAAATAGATCTTTCCTATATTAAATTTAATCAAAAGTACTAAGAAGAAATAATTATGTCAGTAGACGACAATATCGAAAACCTGTTAAGAAACATGTCCCTTAACCCAGAGAACCCACAAGGTTCTACCTTTACTTCTACTTCTACTAACATCTCACTATCTCCTGCCCTCGTACGACAAATTAGTGAATTGGTTGTTAATACAGTTAAAAAATTAAATAATCCTTTCACTGACACAGACGATATAGAACAACCTATAGACTTTACAAACAACACAAATGACATTGACAAAGTACCCGACGTCGTAAAATGTTTAATGTTTATTTTCCGGTAGACCAGGCGAGTTTAATTCATGGAGGAAAACCGTTGGTCGCATTTTCACAATGTACGATAGCCTAAAGGGCACCTAAAGACACAACCTTAGAATCCTACAGAACACCATTAGATTGGGGAAAAATTAAAAAGTGCTTAATGATGCACTATTCTGATAAACGCGATATTGGTACACTCGAGTACCAAATGACTAGCCTTGCACAACGTAATCAGTCTATTACAGATTTCTATCAACAAGTTTATCAACACCTTTCGTTAATATTATACAAAGTAGCGTGTTTAGATCTAGGTGAAGATTCTTTAAGTGCAATGACTAATTCTTACCGAGACAAAGCTCTTGACACTTTTATTAGAGGATTAAATAGTGATTTACCACGGTTACTAAGTATCCGTGAACCAACTACCTTACCACAAGCACTTCATATGTGCCTTAAGCTCGACAATATGACATTTAGGATGAATTACGCTCATAATAGTCAAGCAACTTTCAAACGTTTTAGCAACGCACAACCACCCCCAAAACATCCGCGATAAAACCATAATAAATTTTACCCTGAGTTAGCACATATACCTCACGCTCAACGACGAAACTTTCCACAAAATCAAAATTATTATCAAAACCGACAGCCCCAACAGTATCATCAATATAACGCACCTAATAACAATCGTTTTCCGCTTCCTCCGAAACCACAACAACAACCACGACCTGAGCCAATGGAACTGGGATCCTCTACGCAATCGCGTAATATAAATTATCAAAATAGACCCAGCTTTCAACCAAATTATCAACAAAATTATCGGCAAAATTACCAACCACCATTACATGCCCGAAAACGACAGGCATCCCAACAAATGCACGTACCAAATAAATTCCAACGAACCTTTTATACTGAAACTAATCCAATTCCAAAAGAAGATGAGAACTCTTCTACCGACAATCTTGACCCTAATCAATTTCATACAAACAATGAAATTGAGGAAGTACTCACTGAATACATTGATCCAACAGAAGGAGAAAAAATCGATTATAATAATGAGTTGGACAATATCAATTTTTTAGACTAAATCGCTCTTCAATTCCATATTTTAAATATAGAACGAAGAGCGGTAAACTCCTAAAATTTCTACTGGACACGGGTTCCAATAAGAATTATGTCAAATCTTGTTACATTCGTAATCCTATTCAAAACATTAAAGAGTTTTTCACTTATTCAGTAAACGGAAAAGTAAAAATTACACACTACGCAAATCTAGATATTTTTGGATCACAAATCGGTAAACTCAAATTCTTTATTCTCCCTGGACTAGAAACTTTCGATGGTATTTTCGGAAACGACAGCCTTAAGGAACTTAGCGCCATTATTTACACAGAACAAAATTACTTCACTCTAAAAAATAAATACAAATTCTCTCTACACCAATTGGAATTAGAAGCAGTTCATAAACTTGACATAAGAAGTTCTCATCTATCACCAAACCAAAATTATCGTTTAAATCAAATGATAAGATCATGTCCAAATTTGTTCACTGATCCAGATGAAAAACTTACTTTTACCACGAACGTAAAAGGAGAAATCAGAACAAACACAGATTATCCTGTCTATACTAAATCATACCCATATCCTATGGCACTGAAAGCTGAAATCGATAGACAAGTCAATGAACTCTTGCGCGACGGTATTATACGTCAATCTAAATCACCATATAACTCTCCAGTATGGATAGTTAACAAGAAAGAAGATGCCTCCGGAATAAAAAAATACAGAATGGTAATAGATTATAGAAAATTAAACACGGTAACAATTCCAGATCGTTACCCAATTCCCGAAATTAATGAAGTTCTTTATAACTTAGGGAAAAACAAATATTTCACTATTTTAGACTTAAAAAGTGGATTTCATCAGATCCCGTTAAAAGAATCAGATAGGGAAAAAACTGTTTTCTCAATAAACAACGGAAAGTACGAGTTTACTCGTCTCCCTTTCGGGCTTAAAAATGCGCCTTCAATATTCCAACGTACCCTTGACGATATTTTGCGTCAGCATATTGGTCATCGGTGTTATGTTTACATCGACGATATTATAATTTTCGGAAAACCCGAAGAGGAACATTTTCAAAACCTCCAAATTATCTTTAAGACACTTGAAAAGGCGAACTTAAAAGTACAACTAGACAAGTGCGAATTTCTGAAAACAGAAGTCGAATTCTTAGGTTTTGTTGTTTCTCAAAAAGGCTTTAAAACTAATCCCAAAAAAGTTAAAGCAATTTTGGATCTTCCACCTCCAAAAACCCTAAAAGACTTAAGGTCTTTCCTTGGTATGTCAGGGTACTACCGAAGATTTATCAAGGACTACGCCAAAATAGCTAAGCCCCTGACATCCCTTCTGAGAGGGGAAGATGGACGATTGTCCAAGCATATTTCAAAAAATAAAATTATCAACTTTAACAATGAAGCAAGAAATTCCTGGAGCAAAATAAAAAATGCTCTCGTATCTGAAGAAGTATTACTTTCTTATCCCGATTTCAATAAAAGCTTTGAACTAAGAACAGACGCCTCAAATTTCGCTCTAGGAGCAGTGTTATCCCAGGACAACAAGCCCATCACATTTTTATCACGAACTCTTAACAAAGCTGAAGAATCATACGCCGCAAATGAGAAGGAAATGCTCGCGATTATTTGGGCACTTACTTCTCTTAGGATGTTCCTTTACGGATCAAGGAAGGTAAAAATTATTACAGACCATCAACCATTGACTCGTGCACTAAGCAACAAATGAAACGCTGGAAAGCGATTTTAGAAGAATATAATTACGAACTAATATACCAACCAGGTACATCAAACGTAGTTGCAGATTCATTATCACGCCCGCCAAAAACACACATTTGCTCATTAACTGCTACCGAACATAGTGATGAAAGTTCATCCCACAATTTAATACCAATAGTTGAAGCTCCTATAAACGTTTTCAAAAGTCAAATATTCCTTAATCTAGCTGAAACCGCTTCCTACCAGTTCAAGATAAATTTTCCAGGGTACCACCAACATTTTGTATTTGAACAAGAATTCAATAAAGAAAATCTTACAGCTATATTAAAAAGATATCTTAATCCCTCTGTCATAAATGGCATTAAAATAGAAGAAAGAACTATGGGACTTATACAAGAAATCTACCCACTTCATTTTAACAATTATAAAGTAAGGTTTACTCATAGGCAAGCCCAAGACATTTATAATGAACAAGATCAAGAAAATTTAATTATCCAAACCCATAATAGAGCCTATAGAAATCCACAAGAAAATCGATTACAAATTTTAGAAAAGTACTATTTTCCCGGTATGGCAGGTAAAATTAAAAGAATTGTAAAAATTTTTTCAGTATGTAAGCAAAATAAGTACGAAAGACATCCGAATAATCCAGAACTAAATAAAACTCCTATGCCAAACAGTCCACATTGATATCTTCACAACGGAAAAGAAACTAGTTATGACTGCGTTAGACAAGTTTACAAAATACGCACAGACAAAAATAATTACAAGTAAATCAATAGAAGACGTTAGACGACCACTTAGAGACCTTATATTTTTCTTTGGTGTTCCGAAATCGATCGTAATTGACAATGAGCGATCCTTGAACTCTGCATCAATATTATTCATGATGAAGGACGAACTAGGTATAAATGTTTATACAACACCACCCTATAGAAGCGAAGCAAATGGACAAATTGAAAGGTTCCATTCGACCCTGTCAGAGATAATGAGGTGTATTAAGGAAGACGGAACACATAAAGACTTTGAGAAAAATCTGTCAATGAGTACAATCATAGTATTCATTCTACAACTGGCAAAAAACCTGTCGATTTATTTTTTGGAAGTAATGTAGAATTCGGACCTGACGACTATGAGAAGACGCGACAGAACAATCTACAGAAACTTTTACACAAACAACAAACTGACCTAAAACAACATAATAAGACGAGACACAAAATTAAACAATACCTACCTGGACAAGTGATTTACGTCAGACAAAACAAACGATTAGGAACTAAACTTTCCAAAAGGTTTAAAGAAGAGATTGTTGAAGAAAATAGAAATACAACAATCATTACAGAATCTGGGAAAGTGGTTTATAAAAGCCACATACGTAACTAGACATAACAAACATTAATTTTTCCTTTTTCAGATCAATCCTCACCATTTGCAATGGTGAAACTCAAATTCTTACAATCGGGGACTTTTAGACTGATACATAGCATTGATCTTAACATGTACCAAAAACTAATTGACGACATACGACTGATAATCAACCAAAACATTAGTACACACGAAACACTGTATCCCTACCTTTCCCACGAAATTTCCCTAATCCAAAATCAACTTAACCGCCTAAAACCCATTTCAAAAAATAAACGCTGACTAGATTTCATAGGAAGCGCATGGAAATGGATTGCTGGGAATCCAGACCATGAAGACTTCAAAATAATTAGCGACAAAATAAATAATGTTTTAAAAAATAATAATGAACAAGTTATTATAAATAAACTTACTTTTGAAAAAATTAATGAAATAACTAAAGTAACTAAAGTAACAAACGAAATTTTAAAGAAAGACATTTTAAAGAAATTAACAGATGAAAGTATTAAAGAAGAATTAATAACTAATATTAAATATAAAATTGAAATAATAAAAGAAGAAATCATTAATATAGACTATGCTATTCATTGGGCCAAATCCGGAGTAGTAAATTCTTACATTTTAACGAATACCGAGGTTAACATTACAAAAGAAATACTAGACAAAGAAAATATGCCTTATATTAATTTTGAAGAAGCACTAGAATTTAGTAATGTTAAAATTGCTTCAAATCTTTCTACAATCATTTATATATTAAGTCTACCTACAACAAAAATTTAAATATGTGAAAGTATCTTACTAAAATCTGTAAAGAAAGATAATTTTATAAACAAAATTCCATATGAATATATTTTAAAATGTGAAAAAAATCTCTTTGGCATAAAATCAAAATGCAAACAATATTCTAAGCTTTCTATTTGTAGTAATAAGAATTTAATTAATATAAGCAATTCAAATTGTATAACACACCTACTGAGAAGCCAACCGCCTACTTGTACGAGAATAAACAACCAACACATACCTACAGTTGAGGAAATTTCTCCTGGAATCTTACTCTTAAACCAATATAATGGCAATATAATTATTGATAACGAAGAAGTGAAACTAGCCGGCACATTCATCATCAAACACCACAACACAACCATTGCAATAGACAACCAAACCTATATTTCAAAGGAAGTCTCAATCACCAGGCCTCTACCAGCAATAATGCAACCGTTTTCCCAGAAATGAAAATATGAAGAACTTTTATCTCTGGAAATGAGCTACATGGAAAAAATATTAAAAACATTGAATTACTTGAATCAAAAAACAAAATAAATTTATTTAGCAATATTGGTTTATCGACAATAGTCATCATACTCATCTTCATCATTCTTCTCAAATCATATACCTGGAAAAAACCACAGCCTATCGAAATCACCACAGTAGTTGAATCAAGCTCAAATACCAAACCAGTAACTGTAGAATCCATATCCGAGACTTGTACTAATACAACAAAAGAATTATCATCTCCAAAAGTATCCAGCATCAACCAAATCCCGCTCTTTTAAATAACTGTAGAACGAGGACGTTCTAATTTAAGGGTGGAGGAGTTAACAACGCATACGCCGCATATTGACGAGACGCAGCTGAATAAATATTGCAAATTATTTATTGGCCAGACAGTCGCCAAACCATCATAACATTTAAATAGCACGAACCAGACGCAGCTGTGTAAACATTACAGGCAACTTGGAACACCCAAACGATACGACCATCCGATGCTTGTGCGCAGAACAACTTTGTTGCTGATCTAATTAAGTTATGAACGAACCGGACGCAGCTGTGTAAACATTGCAAACATCCAAACGATACAACCGTCCGCTGCTTGTGCGCAGCACAACATTGTTGCTGATCTAATTAAATTATGAACGAACCAGACGCAGCTGTGTAAACATTGCGAACACCCAAACGATTTGACCATCCGCTGCTTGTGCGCAGGACAACCTTGTTGCTGACCAAATTATTATTCATCTCTTCAACGGCATTTTGCAATCTCAGTAGATATAAATAGGTTAGACATATTCATGTTAAGTAAGTTCTAAGTTTGTAGTACTCAAATAAAGACATCAGAGCTCCGCTCTGATGAGTATTTTTAAAAAACGAAAAATGTAAAATAATTATTTAACTTGTATATTTCATGTTTATTGCAATACAGCAAAACATGTATATTGCATGTATATTACAATACGACAAAACATTTATATTGGAATAAATATGAAACATGTATGCAAAACACGCCTATTGCCAACAGTATATAACAATATGCATCGGACTATAGAGGGAAAATCGAAGAAAACAACAACAAAACACAAGGACGACGACAAAGAAACCAAAAACCACGCTGTATAACAACGGAAAAGTATAAAAGGAGCACGCAGCTCGACAGAAGGGCAGTCTTCCTGAGTTCCTTTTGGAATCGACTACTTAGTGGTTCAAAAGTACTTACCTTGCCACTACCGCTGAAGCTAAACGCTGCGACGCCGACCGAGTTCCCAAACTAGTGGTTCCAGAGTACTTACCTTGCCACTACCGCTAAACGCTGCAACGCTAACTGAATCCTCACATTAGTGGCTTAAGAGTACTTACCTTGCCATTACCGCTGAAGCTAAACGCTGCAACGCTAACTGAATCCTCACATTAGTGGCTTAAGAGTACTTACCTAGACATTACCGCTGAAGCTAAACGCTGCAACGCTAACTGCATCCTCACATTAGTGGCTTAAGAGTACTTACCTTGTTATTACCGCTGAAGCTAAACGCTGCAACGCTGACTGAATCCTCACATTAGTGGCTTAAGAGTACTTACCTTGCCATTACCGCTGAAGCTAAACGCTGCAACGCTAACTGAATCCTCACATTAGTGGCTTACGAGTACTTACCTTGCCATTACCGCTGAAGCTAAACGCTGCAACGCTGACTGAATCCTCACATTAGTGGCTTAAGGGTACTCACCTTGCCATTACCGCTGAAGCTAAACGCTGTAACGCTGACTGAATCCTCACATTAGTGGCTTAAGAGTACTTACCTTGCCATTACCGCTGAAGCTAAACGCTGCAACGCTGACTGAATCCTCACATCAGTGGCTTAAGAGTACTTGCCTTGCTACACGCTGTGATATAATCCGCCATCAAAGCATTATATCAAACTCTATATAAAATAAACAATTAACTTCCTAACCTCTTTTTCACAGGAGAATTATCAAACTTTATATAAAATAAACATTAATTTCCTAATATCTTCTCACAGGAAAATTATCAAACTTTATATAAAATAATTATTAATGTCATAAAATCTTTGTCACAGGAAAAATTATCACTACACGCCTCAAGGGGCCACACATATCCTTTTGTATAACATTGAATTAATATACTTAAACTAAATAAAGAAAAATTCCAAAAACCCTAAACAAACAAATCTTATTATTGTAACGACCAAATTTAAAATAGAACCCTGGTCACACTGAGTTCTACCCCGGCTGGGAAACTCCGTTACATGATCACGAGAATTTTTAACTTTTTTCTAAATGATTTTCGAAACCGGAATCCATTTTAATCCAATTTAAATCATAATCACTGTTTAGACAATATATTTGACTTTTAAATAATAAATTTATGTAAACACTTTCAATTTCTATAAGTAATGAAAAATATCTGTCAAATTTAGGCAGAGCGAGTTATAACGGGTGTTTTTTTAAGAGGTTGCCGATTTTTTTTTTGAATAAAACACATATAAAATTATGAAATGACCAAAATTTTTTTTTATTTGGTAGATAATTTCATTTAACATTTAAACACAATTTCTGGCATATGGCTACCACGACTATTTTTCACAAATGTCATTCTGGAGGTCCAATTTTCCAGCACTTTTTCAAGCATTTGAGGGCGTATGTCAGCAATGACACGTTGAATATTGGTTTCCAAAGCGTCAATCGATTGAGGTTTATCCACATAAACCAATGACTTCACGTATCCCCACAAAAAGTAATCGAGTGGCGTCAAATCGCACGAACGCGGAGGCCAATTCACCGGACCATTTCTCGAAATAATGTTGTCGTTGAAAGTTTCTTTCAATAAGTCGATTGTTTCACGTGCTGTATGGCAAGTGGCACCATCTTGTTGAAACCACATTTCATCCATATCCATATCTTCAAGATTTGACAACAAAAACTCATTTAACATGGTTCTGTATCGATTTCCATTCACGGTAACGCGTCGTCCTTCCTCATTTTTAAAGAAATATGGACCGATGATCCCACCAGCCCATAGACCGCACCAAACAGTACATTTATCAGGATGCATTGGTAATTCTTGAACGGCGTGTGGATTATCTTTGCTCCAAATGCGACAATTTTGTTTGTTGACGTATCCATTTAACAAAAAATGCGCCTCATCACTGAAGAGAATTTTACGGTAAAAAAATGGATCTTCGTTCAATTGATTTAACGACCAATCACTGAATTCACGGCGCAAACGATGGTCGTGTGGCTTTAATTCTTGCACCAATTGAATTTTGTATGGCACCAAACCCAAATCTTTACGTAAAATTTTCCATAAAGTCGATGGACAAAGTCCAATTTGCTGAGCACGACGACGAATCGATAAATTGTCGTTTTCTTCGACACTGGCCTCAACGACAGCAATATTTTCGACTGTACGAACTCTTCTCATTCTTGTCGGTGGCTTGGCATCCAAAAGAGTGAATGTAGACCGAAATTTGGTAATTACGTTCTTTATGGTGGTCTCTGACGGACGATTATGTGCACCATAAAATTCACGAAGTGCTCTATAAACATTTTTAATTGAACACTGATTTTGAAAATAAATTTCCACGATTTGAAAACGTTGTTCTGGAGTTAACCTATTCATAATGATTTGCCAAACAATACTGAGTAGAAATGCCACTTTGAGCTGTCAAAACAACTGTCATAAAATAAAACGACATCTATCGGAAAAACAAACCTCCTAAAAAAACACCCTTTATATGCACCAGAACTCCCACATACAACAAAGCAAGATCAGCATGATATCATATTCAACCACATTCATACAACAAAGAGAACAAAGGAATGATGACTCAAATAAACGACTTCGAAGCCAACGCTCAATTCAAGCAGATAACAAAGGAATGATGACTCAAATAAACGACTTCGAAGCCAATGCGCAATTCAGGCAGACAACAAAGAGAACAAAGGAAAGACGTAAATGTATTATGACTAAGAAATATGTAAAACAGAATCTATATAAATAAGAACTTGAATTGTATTTAAGGCAGAACTTAAGTAGACTTGAAACACATCAGTCGTAGGTTTTCAAATAAAAATAATTTTTAAAAATACTTTTTGTATTTTCAATAATTAAATTGGCGCAGTCGGTAGGATAGTCACTATATTTGTGCTATCCAAGTAAAAAACCAACGTTTCGTTTTTAAATAGTGAATTTACTTTTTCAAACAAAAGTTTCTAAAATTAACTACAGTTTGAAGTAATAACTATAAAATTCGGTATCGCTAAACAAACTTTAAAGTGAAATAAAAACGTAAAAAAATTGACGGAAATAAAAACACTTTAAAATAAATTCAGTGAATTATCAATTCAGTGAAATAATCGAAAGGATCAATTAATAGCTCAATCCAACGCATATGGTAATGCTATAAAATTCCGTAGAGGAAAATTGATTCTTGAATGGCAAAACTGGCTACTGGTTTACCCATTACCAACGAAGAAGAAAATAAATAAATTAACATTTGAAGAAACTAAAAAAGTATCTGCTATACTTTCAACAAAATTACTAAAGAAGAAAAGACAGCTTCCGAGTCTTAATGATCAAGAAATTCAGAAAGAAGAAGTTACAGGAGGCAAAGACCAGATTTACAAACGAAGAAAACAGTTCATCAGAAGAGGACCTTCAATTATACAACATTAGGAATCAGCCGATTCCTGAAGAATTATGTAAGAATAAGAACAAAGATAACATTAAAGAGTTATATATTAATAAAGAAGAATTTAATTTAGAAAATAATAATCTTAACAGTAATATTTTTAACAAGATTTTGGGTAATAATAATTTAAGTTATAAAAGTGAAAATTGTGAACAGATTTCTAACAATAAAACAAATAATCCTGGTAGTAATATTTTTGACAAGATTCTGGGCAGTAATAATTTAAGTTTCAAAAGTGAAAATTGTGAACAGATTTCTAACAATAAAACAAACATGAGTCTAAACCCAGATAACATTGGTCAACTCGGTCAAGTAGACGAGACACCAAAGAAAAATTTAACGCTTGACCCATTAA
Organism: Nephrocerus scutellatus; assembly: GCA_947095585.1. Taxonomy (NCBI): domain Eukaryota; kingdom Metazoa; phylum Arthropoda; class Insecta; order Diptera; family Pipunculidae; genus Nephrocerus; species Nephrocerus scutellatus. The sequence continues at coordinate 37,762,723 of OX352762.1, forward strand.
AATATATTGAAAAATTGCATACATTCGATGGTCGTCCAGAAGACCTCTACACATTCTTAACAAACGTAGATGATATCATCCCTACATTGCTAGAATACAATGCACAATCTCAGAGAACGTGTATTAACATTCTCAAATCTAAATTTATCGGCAAGGCAAAACGTTGTATTGAGATTCATTCTCACCTGCAAAAATGGCAGGACATAAAGCAAATGCTAGTAAACAATTTTGGAGGATTTAAAAACTCTTTCCAGCTGTACGAAGACCTTCGTCAGACCAGCTTCAAAGGTGATGTTTTAGGATTCTATAATAATATCCAAAAAATCTTGTGTGATTTAAATCAGAAAAGCGTTCAGGAAAATAAAGAACACAAAGTAGCAAATAATAACCTCACTGCTTTAAACATTTTTAAAGAAAAGGTTGCAACTCATATGAGGACTATCCTCTATGCTTTAAAGCCAACAAGCTTACAACAAGCTCTCTACGAGCTCACACAAGCAGGATTCGTCAATTCAAGTCCTCTCGAAGAAAGGATACAAAAACCTCAAAATACCCAAAATAAAAACTTTCAACCAAGAATTTATTATCCTCAACAGCAAGGACTTAGACCAAACTTTCAAAATCAGGGACTATTTAGAAATAACTTTAATAATTATAATTTAAGACCACAACAAACGTTCAGACCACCGTTTAACCATTATAACAACAATCAGAATAACAATAAATTCAGACCTCAAAATAATTTTAATAATAATAGGAACTATAATAACAATTATAATAATCAAAGGCCACAACCCATGGATGTAGATCCTGGAAGTAGCCAACTACGGCGAATAGCGCCTCGACAAATGAACTACACGAGAAAAAACCATAACAATGAATATTATACAAACGAAAGGAACAATCCTGCGGGATCAAAAGAAATAAAAATTAACCAAGAAGATGATACAAATTTTCGGGCACAGGCCTCGGAAACAAATCAGGACTTCCCTAACTCAGGATAGAAAAAAACGGAAAATGTAGTAGAATGCTCATAGATACTGGAGCAACAAACAGTATCATCAATAAAAAATATACACCTCCAAAATAAATTTTAAAAAGAAATACTCCTTTACAAATCAATACAGTAGGAAATCCTGTCACAGTGAGAGAAGAAGCAACTTTCCCTAAAGAAAAATTCGCACTACCAGCTAAAACAGATTGCACATTTCAAATCAGGAGCTTTAGTGAAAATTAATAATGGATTAATAGGAAATAATATTTTAATGACAAATAATGGACAAATTGACTATAAAACAAAAACACTTAAATTAAACGACATAAAGATTCCCATATTTTTTGATGAAACCGATGAGCAAGAATATGCCATGAAATTCATCACATAAATGGCTTAACGCCATATGACTCAATATTCGACGAATTCGAAGAAAAAAATACAAACCATATGAATACAGAAGAAAAAAGCATATTATTCAAAACACTTAAGGAATATTCAGATGTCTTCTTTCACAAAGGAGATGATCTATCCTTCACTTCACATGTGAAACACAAACTTCCAGTAACTGATACTTCCCCAATATTTACAAGGATATATAGATATCCTGAAGTTCACAAAAACGAAGTCAATAAACAGATCCAGGAACTTTTATATCAAAAAATAATTAAACATTCCACTTCACCATATAATGCTCCAATTTGGGTCGTTCCCAAAAAAGAAGACAAAATGGGAAACAAGGAATGGCGAATTGTCATTGACTATCGTAAATTAAATCAAATTACGAAAGAAGATAAATTCCCTATTCCTCTCATCGAGGACATATTAGATAAAATGGGTAGAGCAAACTATTTCTCTACGTTAGATTTAACCAAGGGTTTCTATCAAATAGAAATTAACCCAGAAGACCGTGAAAAGACAGCCTTTTCCACATTATCAGGCCATTATGAATGGATACGTATGCCTTTCGGGTTAAGAAATGCACCCGCTACGTTTCAACGAATGATGAATGAAGTCTTAGGAGACTTCATCGGAAAAATTTGTTATGTATATCTTGATGATATCATAATCTTCAGTACTTCACTTCAGGAACACATTCTCCACTTAAGAATGATATTTGAAAGACTTCGTAAAGTTAATTTAAAAATCTCATTGAACAAATGCGATTTCCTAAAAAAGGAATCAAAATTTTTAGGACATATCATCACGCTAGAAGGCATAAAACCCAATCCTTCAAAAATACAAACTATAAAAGATTTCCCCATACCTAAAATTGTAAAAGAAATACAATAATTTCTCGGATTGACCGGTTATTACCGCAAATTCATTCAAGATTAAGAAAAATAATCAAACCAATGACTCTCTATTTGAAAAAAGATACTAAAATTGATCTAAATAATGAAAAATATATCGAAGCATTCGACAAACTAAAAATAATAATGACAGATACCTTGATAAACAAACATCCAGATTTTAATAAAGAATTCCTATTAACAACAGACGCTAGCAATTTCGCTATTGGCGCTGTATTAAGCCAGTCCCATGGACCACTTTCTTTTGCTTCACGCACACTCAATAATCATGAATGCAACTACTCTACAATAGAGAAAGAATTACTTGCAATTGTCTGGGCAACCAAACAATTCCGCCACTACCTTTACGGTAGAAGATTTAAAATACTTACGGACCATAGACCTCTCGTATGGCTCCATAATTTAAAAGACCCAACTCAAACCTCCAACGATGGAAAATAAAATTAGAAGAATTCGATTTCAATATCGAATATATCCAAGGAAAAGAAAACAAAGTGGCAGACGCCCTTTCAAGAATTAAAATAGATCAAATAAATGCATTAGAAGAAGACCTAGTCTCTACTACAACATTCAGTAGAATCTGATAGTACAGATTTAATTTCTATAACTGATAAACCGTTAAACATGTTTAAGAGACAAATCATAATAAAAAAGACAGACATTGATTCAGACAAAATTACATTCCCATACAAAGGAAAAAGATTAATTACTATCACTCGAAAAGACTTTACAGACAAAGACTTTGAATTCATAATCTCAGAGTGTGACACAAACATTACAAATTCTATATTTTTTAATAACGATGAGATATCTCTAAAAAGATACGAGACAGAAGACGAACTCTTCAAAAATTCCAGAACTATTGGAAAAAACACCACAACGGACAAAAGCTTTTTAGAACAATGACAAATTTAATAAATTTATACCCTCCAAGAACGGAAGACGAAATATTAAAAGTACACAAATCACATAATCATATAGGCATAGAAAAAACCTATTTAGAAATAATTAAAAAATTCTATACACCAAATCTGAGAGAATTAATCAATAAAATAATTAATAATTGTGAAATTTGCAACTTCAAAATTAAACGAAACCCAATCAAACTCCCATACGAAAAAAACCCCACACCTCAAGGTCCACACATACATTACCACATGGATTTATATATCGTACAAAAAATAAAGCCATTCTAACTTGTATAGACAAGTTTTCAAAATTTGTGGCAGTGGAGAAAACAGCATCCAAGAATCAATTAGATGTTCTAAATGCTATGATAAAAATCTTTAGTTATATGACCAGACCAAAACTCTTAACAATAGACAATGACACAACATTTGGTTCTCCGACGATAACCAAATATCTCACAGAAAACGAAATACTCACTCATACCACTACACCTTATCGACACACAGGAAACTCAGACATAGAACGATTCCATAGTACTCCAAACGAGAACCTTAGACTCTTTGAAAGAGAAAAAAACAATTTAGTCGACAATTTAGCGCGATCAGTAGAAGTCTACAATCGGACAATACATCTAACTACATTAGAGAAACCCAACGATGTACATTTCGGTAAAGTGAATCCAACAAAAATTTATGAAAGAATAGAAAAAGTAAAAATCAAAAATACATTTAAAATCAATAAAGGTAGAAACAACTGTGAAATAAATCCAGAATTTACGAATTGTAATCCCATAGGAATTGACAAATTAAAGACAAAACATATAAAAGTAAAAGTGCTAAAAACAAGTGGAAATAAAATACTAATACAACCCCGGATCAACAAACAAACGCTACATAAAGACCAGTTTAGAAAAAGAAAAAAAATATATATATATATAAAAATTAATAAATATCCCAGGTGACAATAGCAATAATAAAAATGACACCCCTAACCCTATTAGTGACATTGACTCTTTGGCAGTCAATACCGGTTAAAACTCAGGAAATACAAGTGTACGAAATAAATAAAGAATTTGTATTAATAGAATCAAGACCAGTACATCTGATTAAAGATTACTCTAACATTTTACACATTATCAATCTAACTAAATATGACGAAATTGTCACCGACAATGGCAACGCGGGCGAAGTAGAGCTGTCATCACGACGACTACAGGCGGGCAGTCTGTGACAAGTCAGGAACGGCGACGCGTAATAAATTTGATGCGGACATTATTTCTTTTTTAAAAGTTACATCTATTAATTGTAATAAGTTTTTAATAAAATTGTTTTCTTGATTAATAAAACATCTTGACAAATTCAGAAGTGGGATACGAAAATCCAAAAATTGCAAAAGAAAAGTTGGTTTATTTGTTACGAGTGCTTCAGTGTTCTGCAACGAAAAGCAGCGACGGTAGGCAACAAAAAAACGACGCGAACTGCAAACGACGCAATTAATACGAGTCAAGCGAAAACGAATAACACTAATAGCTGTAAAAAAAAGTAAAGCCAGACAGACAGTTAGTTCCAGAATAGCGGCACAGAAAACCAAACAAGGAAAATGGCGGTGAAACTACAATCCTTGAAAGTTCAACAGCTTAATTTGCTTCTGCGGAAATATAATATGCCATTAAGTGGAACGAAGGCAGTTAAAATTTCAGCACTGATGGAAACAATAGAATCTGATGAGGTCGATGCGGAGGAGTTGGAAGAGCTAGAATCATGGCAGAGCCAAATGACGGATTTGAAGGATTTGGTGGCAAGTTTGGCAGAAACGGTAGGAACAATGAGGCTTGGCATGCATGGCCAGTGCTCAACGCTGCCGCAACCGATCTCAAGTATTAACAATACCTCAGAATCGCCAATGGTGATAGCGCAACGTCCAAGTAGCTCCCAGGACATCATCGGAATATTACCGGAGTATGACCCACTGAGAAAGTCACTAACATCGGAACAATTTATCGCTAAAGTGCAGCAGTTGCAAAACGCGTATATGTGGAACGACGGAATGGTTTTGTTCGCAGTTCAGCATAAGATGAAAGGTGTTGCCAAAGATTGGTTGGATGCACAACCTGTGTTCCAATCATTGTCTGATTTTGTGAGTATGTTCCGACGAGATTTTCCTTGTAGAATTAATTCTGCCGATATTCACAAGGAATTAATAAAGCGAAAACGAAGACCTCACGAGACATTGGTGGAGTATTACTATGTGATGCTCACTATCGGACGACGAGGGTCATTGGATGACCTGTCAATCAATTCATACATAATCGATGGGTTGAATGATGCCCAGTTAGCAAGGACTTTATTGGTTTTGAACCACATGACATGCAACGAACTCTTAAGGGCGTTAGATAATTTATCGACAATACCAGTAAGTCAGACGAACCAGCAAACCAATGTCCCATCGACACGTTACGATTACAGGGCAGCAGCAGAATGTGGATCAAACGAACGACGTGGTCCAAAATGTTACAACTGCAATACGATAGGACATATAGCTGTGAAGTGTCCCCAACCACAACGAAAATCACGATGTGGAAAATGCATGAAAGTTGGTCATGAATCTAAGGACTGTCGTGTTGCAACGAAAGGTGTAGTCGCGAAGATAGACAATGATTTCAATGACGATGTAACCCCACCAATTCTTAAGAAGATTTTGTTGGCTGAGCAGATTTCTTATGCATTTGTTGATACAGGCAGTGACCACTCTTTAATACGACAATCGGCGACACCCATAAACATTGCACGTGAGTCTTCACTTAAACAATTAAAAGGATTTGGAGGCGCTACGGTTGAATCAAATGAGACGATTGTGACGGAGATACAGCTGGATAAGCAGAAAATTATGACAGTCTTTCATATTGTTCCCGACAGTGTTTTGCCATACGATATACTGCTAGGCCGAGATGTATTGTGTCGAAAAGATAACCGAATGGTTATAGAGTCTGGAGTTCTCCAAATACAAACAGTAGAGGATCAGCCGTTTAACATCGATAAACAACTGGATGAGCTTGATCGAAAGGTAATACAGTCTCTTATAATCGATTTCAAGGAATGCTTTGCAGAAGATATATCTCACTTGGGCCGTTGTAAGACAACCGAAATGGTAATAGAAGTAACGACAGATAAGCCGATAGTTGGAAAGCGGTATCAAGTTCCATTTGCACAACGGGAAACATTATCGGAAATAGTGGACAACTTACGCGTACACGACATCATAAGACGTAGTACGTCACCGCATGCAGCATCTGTGGTTTTAGTAAAAAAGGCCAATGGCGAGAGTCGTATGTGTGTGGACTACCGTGCGCTGAATGCCGTTACGATTAAAAAGCAATTTCCGATGCCGATAGTGGAGGAACAATTATCACAACTGTCTGGAAATAAATACTTTACAACGCTGGACATGACGGCTGGCTATTACCAAATACCGCTCAAGGAAGAATGCAAGAAATTCACTGCGTTTATAACACCTGAAGGATTATTTGAGCATAATGTCATGCCATTTGGGCTAGTTAATGCACCGATGTACTTTCAGGAGATGATTGTCCAAGTCATTCAGGGTTTGGAAAACCGTAAGAACGTAATCAGCTATGTGGATGAAGTCATTATAGCAACGAAGACAGTACAGCATGGACTCAACGTGATGCGAGAATTATTCAACGCTTTGAAGATGATAGGTGTTACGCTACGACCATCTAAATGTGTTTTTATGTCAACAACAGTAAATTTCCTTGGTCATATGATAAGTGCAGCAGGACTACTGCCGGGAAAGGAGAAGTCTAGATGCATTGACGAATTCCCAATGCCATCAAATGTAACTGGAGTAAGACAATTTTTGGGAATTACCGGTTTTTTTAGAAAGTTCGTAGACGGTTACAGCATTCTTGCGAAACCTTTAACAAAGCTTTTGAAAAATGATACCACGTTTGAATGGAACTCAGAACAAATGGAAGCATTTAACCAGCTGAAGACTGCAATTACCAGCGCTCCAATTTTAGTGTTGTTCGATGGGAAAAAACAACATGAAGTTCATACCGATGCCAGCGCACTAGGATTAGCAGGCGTTTTGTTTCAATACGAAGCTGACGAAGAAATGAAGCCAGTATTTTATTACAGCAGGCAATGCAGCGAAGCGGAAGGACGATATGCAAGTCATGAGCTAGAAGTGTTAGCCATAGTCGAAACTTTAGAGAGATTTCGCATCTATTTGTTGGGTTCACATTTCCGTGTAATCACAGATTGTAACGCAGTGGCCACGACTAAAGCCACAACACCATTACCACCACGTATAGCGCGATGGTGGCTCAAACTCCAAGAGTTTAATTTTGAGTGTATTCATCGTCCAGGATCAAAAATGCATCATGTTGATGGTATGAGCCGAAGTCCAACATTACCACCGAAAGAAACGACAACAGTAGGGGAAAATATTTTAAAGATATTCAGCTACGACAACGATTGGGTTTTTACGATGCAAATGCAAGATAATACAATTCAAGAGATTGTGAAAATATTAAAGGGCAAGGACGTCGAAAATTCAGCAATGGCTACGCAGACAAAAGCCGACTATATTATAAAAACAGGGCGGCTACATCGGAAGGTGAAGGATGAGCTCAAGTTGGTGGTTCCACAACAAATCAGATGGCGAATCACAAAGGCATGTCACGATGACATCGGACATTTCGGTATAGAAAAGACTATCGAGCGGATAACGAAATCATTTTGGTTTAAACGTATACGTCGATACGTAAAGTCGTATATTGCTTCATGTCCCGAATGCTGTCTCAACAAAGCAAAGGGTGGAAAGACAGAAGGACAACTGCACCTAATAGATGTGCTCCCAATTCCTTTCCGTTCAGTAAACGTTGATCACTTAGGACCATTTCCGAAGAGTAAGCGAGGTAATGCCTATATAATCGTTTTAGTTTGTTCTTTCAGCAAATTTGTAGTACTGCGCGCCTTACGAAATACCAAGACCGCACCGGTTATTTCAATGCTACAGGAGGTTATGTTCGTCTTTGGCCAACCATTAAGACTTACGTCGGACAGGGGAACAGCTTTCACCTCGAAGGAATTTGAAAATTTTATGACGAAATATGGTATCCAGCATGTGAAGACAGCAGTTAGAACACCCAGAGCAAACGGACAAGCTGAGCGGGTTAATAAGACCGTTCTAAACGCATTGAAATGCTCAACGCCGGAAGCCAAAGAGTGGGACGCTGTGCTTCAAGGGTTGCAATGGAGCATTAATTCGCAGCGGAATTCAACAACGAAGTTTTCACCCAATGAGTTGGTATTCAATTTTAATCCCAGAGATGTGAGCCAAAACCGTGTCATACAAGCGCTACATGATGATTTGTGTGAGGAACCCGTGGATGCACTAATTAAAAAAGAAGAAGCTGTAAGAAATATTGCCAGGGCACAGAGCGTTTGGAAAGAAAGATTCGATAGTAAACATCGGCAGCCATATCAATACGCCGAAGGAGATCTCGTGGTGATTGATCATGTTCCACAAGCGACCGGCGATTCACATAAGCTTGATCCTGCATATAAAGGACCATACGTCGTTACTAAGGTTCTGAATTTAGATCGGTACATCGTTGAGGATCTACCTGATAAACCCCGAACTCAGAAGCGCTACAGCAACGTGATGTCAAGCGATCATATGAAGCCATGGTGCCGGATGGATCCGAATATTGGTCGGGACGACAATGACACTAACTCGTCCAGTGAGGACGAGGAGTCAGGAGAGGCCGAGTTGTCACCGACAATGGCAACGCGGGCGAAGTAGAGCTGTCATCACGACGACTACAGGCGGGCAGTCTGTGACAAGTCAGGAACGGCGACGCGTAATAAATTTGATGCGGACATTATTTCTTTTTTAAAAGTTACATCTATTAATTGTAATAAGTTTTTAATAAAATTGTTTTCTTGATTAATAAAACATCTTGACAAAATAGTGAACGAACTAAAAACCCAGTATAGACAGATTCCTAATAAAACTTACAAACAACTCAGTGAGCTCACAAAATTAGAAAACAAAATAAACACAATAATCCCTCATAAAATTGTAAAAAGGGGAATAATTAACCTAATAGGTTCAGGCATGAAATTCCTGTACGGAACAATGGACGATGATGATCGTCAAGAAATTGAAAATAAATTAAAAGAATATGAAACAAATAATAAACAATTATTAAATAATAATAACCAACAAGTAAAGATTAATGAACAATTCAATGAACAGTTTAGAAAGTTAACAGAGATAGTTAACATAGGTACAATTACAATAAACGAACTTAAAAATCAGAAAAATGATATCAATGACTTAAGAATAGAATTAGAATTTAAGGACCAAATAAAAGAAGTAAAACATAACATCGAACTCATTGAAGATGTAGTGCTTAACGCACGAACAGGTGTTTTAACTCATAATATCTTCACGTTGGAAGAAATTCAGGAATACAATTTAACATTTGAAACTTTAGAGCATTTAAAATGCATTTAGCCATATACAACGAAAATATTTTAATAATAATTTCTATACCACAGTTCACATAAGAACCCTATGATAAATATTGCCTACAGGATTTCCCAATAAATAATAAAACAATAAATCTAATAACTGACGAAGTATATAGATTAAACAATAGTTTATACTATCCGAGTACAGAAACAAAGAATTTAACAGAAATAAATGATGAATGTATTAATAATATAATCTTAAGAAATGACCCAAACTTTTGTAAAATAAAGAATCTGAATGAAACCATTGTAAAAGAATTAGGAGAATATTTGATTCTAAAAAATGTTAAACAAATTAATCTTACACAAAATTGTAATAAAAATAATTACAGCCTAAATGGCAATTATTTAATAAAGTTTAAAGAATGTAAAATATATTTAAACAATAAATCCTTTAATAGAAAAGAATATAAAGGAGAGTTAATAATTCCTACATTAAATTTTAATTATGAAAACAATAAAGATATCGAAATCGTGGATTTCAAACCTATTGAAAATATTAAAATACATAGAGGTGTCTCCTCAACAACTAACCTTTAGTATTACGACTATAATCATTGTAACTATTATAATAATAATATTATATATATATATATGAAAAAGAGAAATAACAGACCAAACAACAATATAGCCGTGAATCTACCATCAGTCTAATTTCACCAGATGGACGATTCAAGAGGGGGAGGAGTTATATATGCACCAGAACTCCCACATACAACAAAGCAAGATCAGCATGATATCATATTCAACCACAGACATACAACAAAGAGAACAAAGGAATGATGACTCACGACTTCGAAGCCAACGCTCAATTCAAGCAGACAACAAAGGAATGATGACTCAAATAAACGACTTCGAAGCCAACGCGCAATTCAAGCAGACAACAAAGGAATGATGACTCAAATAAACAACTTGGAAGCCAACGCGCAATTCAGGCAGACAACAAAGAGAACAAAGGAAAGACGTAAATGTATTATGACTAAGAAATATGTAAAACAGAATCTATATAAATAAGAACTTGAATTGTATTCAAGGCAGAACTTAAGTAGACTTGAAACACATCAGAATTTTATTCTAGCATTATTGTTATTTGAGGTGGAAGCAACGAGTAACACTGCGCATGCGTCGAAAATCATACTATACCACATACAACACCTACTAATACTACGAACTTGCGGTTAAGATGTGAGTTTTTCACATATGCGACCAAAATTCGTACTCAGGTGAATCGTTCTGCTGTGAACATACATAGCTGTTCAATGATCCAGTGTGTTTAGTTTCTGTAGCTAAGCGGACAATGTAAGATTGCTTTAACAGGCATAGCACTAGCAATCGTTTCTGTTCATCTGTTGGGTGCTGTCATTATCATATTTTCTCAATCACGTGCCCGCCATCTAAGCTCGTAGCAATTCACAGTTCAACCATTGTTTCAATGCGTTGGCACAACATCAATGTGCGTAACATCCACTACTGATTTATTTACAGAAGCCCTAATTTAGACAGTAAGTCAACCTGTAAATAGTTCTAGAATTGTATCACTTAATTGATCCACATTCTCAAACAACCTCACTCATCTCGTAAATTAGCTTAGAAAAATCTCGGCATTCAAAGTCATCAAGCTAGCACTTATGACGCCTTCTGCATGTCCAAAAGTGGAACTTAAACATCAACGTATGTTAAGAACTTTAAATTCTTACCTTGACAGCATAACAAGGTTGATATATCACAATAGAGTATAACTTAACTCTTCCAATGCTGTCTTCCGTTGTGTAAGCGTAATTGCAACCTCCAATATTTATCCATGAATGATACTTGCATCAAGGAACTGAAAAAGTCACAATACTCGGTATATGCGTCAACAAGAAGCAACAAGCCTTGACCACGTATTTGCCCAAGACCACATTGCATCTACTAGACCCACTTTTTCAGTTGAAGCATTTTGGCGACCCCACTAATTCTATAAATGCAAATAAATAGGACATTTAACAACAACACAAAAATAAAATATGTATTTTTAAGATTCTCTTTATTGTTCTTGTTAGGAATTGCTGCCAAATGAAATTACTTATTGCCTATAAATATGTTAAAATTGTAGACAATGTAAATTTATGTTTCATGTTTCCTTAAATGGATTATATTCCTAAGTTTAGAATTCGTTACCGTAATTGGATTACTAATCATCCGCGTCTGCTTATGGGGATTTTAGACATTACATTGAGCATACCTGTCTTCAGCTTTTTTTTTCGAATATCTGCATATTAGGTCTCTTAAAGCCGAACGTATCAACCTTGTTCAGATTTTTTTTCTGAATAAACAACGTCTCTAATCAAAAAATTTAAAAAGACTGGCTTATTTGTCTTCGACACACGACACACACGAGCGACACGATACGGTCGGTCACCCGGGTGGGTATTGGTCAACAACGTAGTCTGGTAAAACGAAGGTTAAATAAAAATTATAATCACCTACACATGTAGGAGTATACTGAGTTTCTTCTGAGTGTTTAAAAAAAAATATATTAAATGTGGAGCTTGCTTATTTGATCAAAGTAACCAACGACGTTGCTCAAGTTTCAAAGCGCTGGTCTCATTATCTCTTCTATATTTTTGTATACGAGTGAGATATTTTGATTTAGATAGAGTTACTTACAAAGATATAAGTAGCGAATCGCAAAATAATTTGCACTGAGTTAAATTGTTCAAAAGGGAAACAATAAAAATGTTATTTTAAAAAACTTTAAACTTTATTTTGTAAATGAGCCGACCTACTCGGTGTTGTTCACAAATCTAGACTAACCTACTTTACAATTTCTTAATCTTTATATACTTAAACTTGTACTTGTCATTCAGTTTTATCGTTTGCAGATGTGGACCAACGAATAGTTACCAAATGAATGTCCATCCCTTGGTGTCGTATTATTTTTATGTTGCGCCATATTTTGCTGCCTGTGTGGTCGAGAGAGTGTCGGGTCGTTGTTCCACTTGAAATTCCCACACAAAGAATATACCTCTTCGAGGAGATGTCACATAAAATGTGTGATTTATGTTGAAATAGAATGTATATTACCATTTAGCAATGCGAATGCGGTTCGCTGTGAAATCATACACAAGACGAGGATCTCTGGGAGTGTGTCAATGCACATCGTAACTGATGTTAAAAAGATCTTAAAAGCAAGATCAAAAATCATTCTTTTGATCGACCGATATAATTACGTGCATGTGCAAAACACAACAACAGCGAAGGAAGCGTGGGATAACCTAGAAAAGGCTTTTCAAGATAATGGACTCTCACGTAAAGTTGGTCTACTAAAAAGCCTTATAACCACAAGGTTGGGGGAATGCTCTTCCGCGGAGCATTATGTAAATCAAATAATTACAACTGCTCAAAGTTAATGGCATTGGCCTGAGTGTAAGTGAAGAATGGGTAGGCACTCTCTTGCTTTCTGGCTTAAGTGAAGAGTACAAACCAATGATAATGAGCATCGAAAGTTGTGGTATATCCATCACAGGCGATTCCGTTAAAACTAAAATTCTTCAATATGTTAAGATGGATGAAGGAGAAACAGTTGCATTTTATGGAAAAGTGCAGCGCATATTTAAAACGAAGAGCGGCGGTGGTGGCATCATCGGTAGCAGAAGTAATAACAAAGGCAACAGATTTTATAGTGGCAAAACCAACAGCGGTGGACCTCGTTATTTTGAATGCAACAACAAAGGACATTTTGCACGGGATTGTCCCAACAGACAAAACAGGGGCCTTACCACCGACTCCGCCGGCGTTCGTTGTTATTCGCTTATTTATTTCCTCTTCGCCTATTAGTACCACACCACAAACAACGCAACGCTATAAGCGAATTTTTGTGCACTGACTTATCACTGTCAAATATTGAAGTTTAAGGTTATTGAAGTATAAGGTTAATAGTAGAAAATACATTTACATTATTAATAATATAATAATTAAGAATTATTTTACACAATTTATTATTGAATTTATTTATTTTATTATTGCCAAATTTCATTAACAAATTAATAACATAACCTATATAAGTTAGTTTTACTATTTTTAAATGGTTTGGTTTATAATTAAAAATACACGTTTTTTTCTAACAAAAATGATCTATTCTTTTATAAATAGATAAACAAATTGTTTTATATAAATGTATATTAAAAGTATGCACTTACATTTTAAGACCAAAAAGTATGTCAGGTGAGCAAGAACGTCATAAAATACATAGCGTTTATAATACCGCTTGTCATCGAAAATGAACGAGTTCGTTTTTTATAGTACCAAATTATTTTAAATTTACCCCTATAAGCGTTCATTTTTACGATTATCGCTTTTTGTAGTAGGAAAATCGCAAAAGCGAATCAGCAACGAACGCCGGCGGAGTCGGCGGTAAGGCCCCAGGTTTAGGAACATACAATCGGATACAAAAAATGTGCTTCACTTGCGTTTAGTGACGTTCAGCCTGGTGCATGGTACATTGACTCCAGTGAATCAGCACACATGTGCACAAATCCTGTGCTCATGTTCGATATTAGTCAAGCTAACAAAAGTGAAGTTGTGGTGGCAAATAATATGCACTTAATCTTATTTTAAATTTTATTCGCATGTGTATCTCCGACGGACAACACTTTTTGCAAAAATTTGGAAGAGATCGGGCTCTGTGGTCGAGGGGCACCCATACATACATCTCCGACGGACAACACTTTTTGAAGAAAAAAAATTGGTAATGATCGGGCCGCGGAGTAAAAAAAGTATCCGATTTTCTTCAAATTTTATACGCATGTGTATCTCCGATGGACAATACATTTTGTAAAAATTTGGTAGTGATCGGGCCCCGGAGTCTGGGGGCACCAATAACAATTTAAAAAGTACCCGAAATGTTCTTTAAATTTTATACACATGTGTATCTCCGTTTAGAGAATTTACAAGAAAAATTGTAATTTTTATGGGCTGTTTTTTGTTTAATTGAGCAGAGGTTTGAGGGTAATATATAAATTTTTTCAGCATATTGGTATTTATTCCATAACTAACATCCTTAATGCATCGACTAACAGCTGTTTGGCTAACTGAGAGCAAAAAACCATTTCCAACAATCCACTGATATAACGATAAAACTTAAATTACGATATAGTGATTCTAAAAATATTGAAAAATTACGATAATACGTATAGAAAATTTTATTCTCACCGTAAACTCGAATCGCAACAAATGTTCTTAGAATAACTGGCAAACCGTGTATCTTCTGCCGTTGGTCCATGTACGGAGAAAATTCACATATGAAGTCCTGTGCAAAATACTTCGGAAATCTAAATAATTCCTGAAATCTTGTTTCTGGAATATTAAATGGATTGATGCAAACCCTTAACTCTCGATGGCGTCTCAATAAACCAAGCCTTTCTTCTTTTCTTTTTGCTAGCAGCCGAATCCGAATTTTTAGTGAAAAATCCATAGATTTACAATTGTAGACGCTGGTTGTTCTAAACTTTATACGAAGATGCGTATACACTTATTTTTATAATATTTATTTATTTCAAATACATACACGTAGTATAATATATAGTTATATTTAAATTTATTTTAAAAACGAATTAAACAAAATGTCAGAAAATTCCTTTCTTGTTTTCTTTTTGCTGCTATAATCCGAATTTTTAGTGAAGAATCCATAGCTTTACAATTGTAGATGCTGGTTGTTATAAACTTTATACGAAGATCCGTACATGCTTATTTTTATAATATTTATTTATTTCAAATACATATATGTAGTATTGTATAAACTTATATTTAAATTTATTTTAAAAACGAATCAAACAAAATGACTGAAAATTCCTTTATTGTGACGTTTTTATGGGTTTAGAACTTGTACTATAAAATTTATCTCGGAAAGAGAACGAGAATACCAATTTGTCGAACGGAATTAGCGAGAAAACGAAATGTGAAAAAAATAAAAATTCCGATCCAATCAAAATAATTCCGTCTAACCGGAATCTACCTAGTGGACTGCAGAAATAAAACTTTCAATATAAATTGCTGAAATGTATCCTTTTCAACGATCACCGGTTCAAAAAAAACCAATCGATTTAATTTCGTAATTATCAATTATCGTTCAACGCTTGCTTAATCACATCCATACTATTTTATATTTTAATTTGCTGCTTTTCCTCTCACTGCTTAGACGCTCGATGATTCTTGGTGGATGATGTGCTTTTAGAAAGTATATTTTATGCGAAATAAATGGAACAATTCAATCTGCATTCCGCAGCGGTTGATGAAGAGTGCTTAACTATAACAGATAACAAAACAGCAATGGCCTTTACTGTTTGTTCCATTGCAGCGTGTGAAAGAAGATGTCGACAGTTTACTTCTGGATTTTTAGCTAGTCCTGGCATTGGAAAGAAAAAGTCCAACGGGCACCTAAACACTTAAAACAAAACAAAAAGAATGGAAATTTCTAGATAACTATAAAAAATGGTAGGCTGTGTCGAATATACGGCCGCGGGTTTTATAAATATGAAGATGTAAACAAAAACATAAAAACAAACGCCGAAAACTAAAATATGAAATTGCCGAACATAAAAAATGGAGGTGTGGCCACAACACGACTTTCTTTTACGGACGGGGCCGGAATCTTCAGTAAATGTATATTACATTTTTAAGTTATTATTTAACTTGCTTTGTACGTTTACCACAAATCTTGGAAGTCCATTTTTATCAACTCCCGTTGTCCAATTGAGTTGAAATTTTGCACAAACATGTAGTCCCCGTGACAATGCAATGTTATGGTACAAATAAACTTTTCAGACGATGGACTTGGTATTTAGAAGCTTCATAAATTTTGCGGTCTAAAATTTTGCAAGCCTATTTTGACATACTTCTCGTTATCCAATCAAATTAAAGTCTCGCACACATATGCAGAACTAATTATATTAAAATACTTTGGTTCCACTGAGCTAGTATGATTATCTGAAAATTCACGCAGTTGACCTGTTCGTGCAACTCGATTTTCATAAACTTCCCATTGTTCAATTGAGATTTTAAATTTTGCACAAACGTGTATTCTCGGTGACAATGCAGTATTATGGTACCCATAAAATTTTCCGATGGTTGACTTGGAATTTCTACATTCCAATTTTTCTTTCTTAAATATTTAAAATCTACTTAGATGCACTTACCGTTATCCAATCGAATTAAAATTTTCTACATATGTGCAGTCCTGACAGTTCCGGATTTACTAATAGTCAGTTAAGGCAATTGCCTAAGGCGCACTTTGTAAGAAAGGCGCATATTTTATATTATTCCACTTTACTCCCAAGTTAAAAAAAAAAATAGAAATCCGACAGCACTGTTCTGGAAGTTGGTAGAGGGTGATGTTCGGCAATACAACGAAGCACAGATCTGGGTTGTAGCTTTTTCGCCATCTGCGGGTGTGAAAAGTTGGTTTATCTTTTGCGTCAAAGATTAAATGCAAATGGTTCGAATCCGCCCATTCTATTAGTCTATCTCCATTGTCATCGTTGTTTTCATATCTCCAATTTGTGAACAAATAATTAAAATAACTGCACAAAAAGTAAGACACATTAATGTTAATGAAATACAAAATTACAAAATATTGCCGTATGATAGCGACCATAATGCAATATTAATTGTGGCTTCGTTTGCTGACGAATCTCTAGGAATCTCTTTTAGGAAGACCAATTGGATCAGATTCAAAAAACGGGCCTCACGCGAATACAGAGATTTATTTTCCTCTTCGGAAGTTCCTAATAACAGGAATATAACGAATGAGGAATGTAATCTCTGTATCGAAAGACTGAATTCGGTAATCCTGGCTAGTGTGGATGCGTCAGTCCCGAAAATTAATAGCAAAAACTCTATCGGATGTTATCTAAACCGTAATATACGCACACTTCAGAACTATAAAAGTTTCTTGATCACACAGATCAGTAGAATGCAACGACAGTTTCTTAATGTTCCTGGAAATGGTGAGTTTATAAGACTGAAATCACTCTTGAAAAATGTTTAAACTTTGCTGGAACAACAATTTTGGAAAAGTGTTAATAGCAACTGGCGGAAGCGCGCAGAAAACATTTTAAGATCATACTCGCGAAAGATGTTTAATAACATAAATCAAACCTTTTTAACAACTTGCTTAATAACCACTACTTCCCAAATTGCTGGAAAATATCGAAGGTTTTTCTGTATTGAAAAAAAAAAAAGATCCTTCTGATCCAAAAAATTACAGGCCAATCAATCTCATGCCTAATATTGGGAAAGTCTTTGAATTGGTTAATAGTAAGTCCATTTTGAACGCGTGCGAACGAAATGAGATTATTCCGCGGCACCAGTTTGGGTTCAAGAGAAACCACTCGACAATTCACGCGATTTCCAAATTGATTTCGGATGTCAACTGGCATCTGAATGATAAGAGAAACACTGCTGCTTGCCTAGTGGATATCGAAAAAGCCTTCGACACGGTTTGGACCGACGCGTTAATTTATAAAATTATTAGATATGAGCTCCCACATCATTTAATAAAAAAGATTATATCAATGATATACGAAAGGAAATTTGTGGTAACGGATAGGGAAAATACGACAGATAAAATATTTAATTTTGCTACCGGTCTGCCGCAGGGCACAGTAACGGCGCCACTATTGTTCAACATATATATTTCTGAAATACTGAAGGACGTGGACGAGTCTATAACATACGCTGACGACATTATACTGTACGCACACGGATCAAGAATCGAAGAGATTCAAAGAAAGCTCCAAGACAAATTCGACGAGTTTCAGGCATATTGTGAAACATGGAAGCTTAAGCTTAGCTATTCAAAATGCGAAGTTACCCTGTTTCGGCCTTCTCTAAGGCGCGGAAATCACGATCTGCGTCGGAAACCTACAACTGACTGGTGCAAATGGTTTTAGCATGCCAACAAAGACTGTCCTGCGATATTTTGGTGTCTATTTAGACAAGTTTCTGTACTATGGACACGTAAATATCGCATTAGAAAAAGCAAGAGCCGCATTTATGTTACTTAAAAAGTTTTTCTATTCACGCTGTCTTCGAAGTGATTTTTAGATTTTTTTTTAAGTTAAGATATTTTATTAAACATTTAGGTATTATACAATTTTGACTTAAAACTAAACTTATAACTATTATTAACAAGTGTCGGCTCAACAATAGGGGCCCGACGTATTTACAATGTCTGTTTTTTGTATTGCTTATAATTAAACAATATTTTGGACTACTTAATCTACTACATGTTATATTTAAAGCAATTTAATTTTAAACAATAAATTTTAAAATAAAATAAAAATGAAAAAAATATTAGAGGCGGTATAAAGAGGGCGATCTTCAGCCTCTGTAATGTTGATGGCTGGCCTTCTCGTAGAAGGAGACGTCTTGATTATTAAGGATGTCGTCTAATCTAGCATCTGTGAATCCTCTGATGTGTATGTACCGGTGACTTGGCTCGATTTCTTCGCTTCTCAGTCCTTGCATCTCAGGACTTGGATGAGTTTCCAATCCGTCGACGAATTTCCTCGCCATTTGGAACAAGTGGTCGATTATTGGCAGCAGACCAGCTGCTTCGTAAAGTCTTGCAGTCGACACAAACTTATAGCTGTTTGGCACCCTCCAGAGTCCTGTACAGATCCTAAGTACCTTCCTTTCAAATAGGGAGATCTTCTTCATCGTTGTTGGTGAGACGGTGAACCATATGGGATAGCCATAGGTTATCACTGGCCTGATGAGCTGCTTGTAGATGAGCAGCCTGGTGTTGTTGGACAGTCCGTTTCGTCTTCTTAGTTGCGGGTGCACCAAATGAAGAGCGTTGTTCGCTTTTTTCATTGTTTTATCGATGTAAGAGTTAAACTTGAGCCTCTCAGTAAAGTTGATTCCCAGGTACTTAGTCTCTGACTTGGTGTTTATTGTCGTGTTATCCGGAAGGGTGATTTTTAAGGCTCTGCACCGGCTTTCGATTTTTCTTATCCTTGTTTCGGTTGCTGGTACTCGGAAGCAGATGAGTTCCGTTTTGTTGGCGTTGATCTTCAGTCCCCACTTCAGGTAGTACTCCTAAAGATTTCGGAGGTTTTCCTCCACTCTTCGGGCAGCTATCTCAGGAGAGCCGGAAACGGCATACGTGATTGAGTCATCCGCGAAATCGGCTGTATTCGTGGGTTGATCCGCCGTGAAGATGCTAAATAGGACTGGTCCAAGTCTGGAGCCTTGGGGAACTCCAGCTTTAATACTTTTCCTTGTCTATGGGCTGCCATACACCTGTACAAAAAGACCCTGTTAAAAAGAAAATTTTTAATTATTTTCACAATACAAATGGGGAAACCAAATCTAATAAGTTTGTACAGAAGCCCGTTTGTCCAGACGCTATCGAAAGCTTTTTCGATGTCTAACAAACAGGCTACTGTACTACTTTTGACGAACAATACGCATTGATCTTTTTACGGATCAAAGACTCCAATACTTTACTGATACAACACAGTATAGCTATGGGGCGGTAACCAGTTACACTGGAGCGGTTGGTTTTCTTCGGTACTGGTACCACTTTGGCTACCTCCCAGTTGTCTGGGAAGTATCCATTGTTAAGGCAATTGTTGAATATGATGGTTAACATCAAAATTGCCATACCCGGCAGCTTTTTAAGCAAAAAATTTGAAATTCCCGATGTGTGATGTGTATGTACCGGTGACTTGGCTCGATTTCTTCGCTTCTCAGTCCTTGCATCTCAGGACTTGGATGTGTTTCCAATCCGTCGACGAATTTCCTCGCCATTTGGAACAAGTGGTCGATTATTGGCAGCAGACCAGCTGCTTCGTAAAGTCTTGCAGTCGACACAAACTTATAGCTGTTTGGCACCCTCCAGAGTCCTGTGCAGATCCTAAGTACCTTCCTTTCAAATAGGGAGATCTTCTTCATCGTTGTTGGTGAGACGGTGAACCATATGGGATAGCCATAGGTTATCACTGGCCTGATGAGCTGCTTGTAGATGGGCAGCCTGGTGTTGTTGGACAGTCCGTTTCGTCTTCTTAGTTGCGGGTGCACCAAATGAAGAGCGTTGTTCGCTTTTTTCATTGTTTTATCGATGTAAGAGTTAAACTTGAGCCTCTCAGTAAAGTTGATTCCCAGGTACTGTCTCTGACTTGGTGTTTATTGTCGTGTTATCCGGAAGGGTGATTTTTAAGGCTCTGCACCGGCTTGCGATTTTTCTTATCCTTGTTTCGGTTGCTGGTACTCGGAAGCAGATGAGTTCCGTTTTGTTGGCGTTGATCTTCAGTCCCCACTTCAGGTAGTACTCCTAAAGATTTCGGAGGTTTTCCTCCACTCTTCGGGCAGCTATCTCAGTAGAGCCGGAAACAGCATTCGTGATTGAGTCATCCGCGAAATCGGCTGTATTCGTGGGTTGATCCGCCGTGAAGATGCTAAATAGGACTGGTCCAAGTCTGGAGCCTTGGGGAACTCCAGCTTTAATACTTTTCCTTGTCTATGGGCTGCCATACACCTGTACAAAAAGACCCTGTTAAAAAGAAAATTTTTAATTATTTTCACAATACAAATGGGGAAACCAAATCTAATAAGTTTGTACAGAAGCCCGTTTGTCCAGACGCTATCGAAAGCTTTTTCGATGTCTAACAAACAGGCTACTGTACTACTTTTGACGAACAATACGCATTGATCTTTTTACGGATCAAAGACTCCAATACTTTACTGATACAACACAGTATAGCTATGGGGCGGTAACCAGTTACACTGGAGCGGTTGGTTTTCTTCGGTACTGGTACCACTTTGGCTACCTCCCAGTTGTCTGGCAAGTATCCATTGTTAAGGCAATTGTTGAATATGATGGTTAACATCAAAATTGCCATACCCGGCAGCTTTTTAAGCAAAAAATTTGAAATTCCCGATGATTTTTTTGAGTTTCCACTCATAATTAAATCACTGACAACAGCAGTCCCGGTAAACATATCCACGTCTACGGGTGCGTTTGCGGGATTGTCTTCGCTGAACAGCACTTCAAAATTTCTTGGGGAAGTGGTGTCTTCTACAAGACTTTCAACCTGCTCTACGAAATCTGGAAGATGATTTGGTGGTCGGTCTGTAAAGCTCCTTTCGAAATGACAGGCAAAGGCTTCGGCTTTTTCAACAGGACTGGATGCTACATGCTCTCCAAACGTGATACTTTCTGGAATAGAAATACGTTTTCCGATCACAGAATTCAGCTTTTTAAAAGCATCTGGTTTGATGTTCTGAAGTCGTTTGGTCAGTTCTTCTTCCTGGTAACTTCGCACAGCTTGACGAAGCATGATTAATGTACAACGCAGGTGCGAAGATACAGACTGATATTCATCATTAACAGTGTTGAGAGTCCTGTTGAAGATCCTCTGAAGGCGTTTCCTTAGCCTTTGCTTGTGAGCATATATTGCCTGAATATTCTCAGGTAGATTCTGAAAGCGATCTCTGCTAGAGCGAACAGTTTTCTGCCGATCTAGGGCTGTGTTCACTAAAGTCTCGAAATTTTTGATAGCATCATCAATTTCGTTATTCTCCAGATTTCTACAAGTCCAGCTTCGACATCTGATCTAAACCGGTTCCAGTTTATTTTCGTAAAGTTGATGTGTAGTTCAGGTTTTGGGGTAACTTGTACAATTCGCTGATTCAACCTCACTCGAAGCTCTATGGCCAAATGATCCGAATCACTATCATGTGCAAAACAGGAATAATTCCTTAATTCCGGCAGAATGTTGACGAAATTTGTCGTTGCCAAGAAGAAATCCAGCGTGGATGGTGTCCGAGGATATGTTTTCCGGGGCTGGGAAACAACAGCCGTGGTATGCTGCTGAGGATTGAATCCAGCCAATCTGCAATGGCCTTTCCTTGATTGTTGCATACTTCATCTTGCCATCGGGTGTGCCTAGCGTTAAAATCCCCTCCAACCACACAGTAAGTGTGCCCAGAGGAGATGCCGCAGACAGTTGGCAGATCCCGTTGAATGTTTTCCCTCGTTGCATTACAGTGATTGTACACTGATATTACCAACAAGGTCTCAACCTCGTTGACTTTGATGCTGACAGCTGTTGCTTCCATGCTACGCAAACCACTGATTTGCACCTTTTCGCCTGCCATAGTGTTCCTGATAAGTACCGCCGTCCCAGAGCAATCACTGCTTTTGTCGACCCTGTGGATGTTGTATCCTTCTGGACTAAATGGGTTTCTCCCTGTGAGATTAGTTTCCTGTAAAAGAAGAAGAAGTTTTAATAAATAATTTTAGTGTGATACGCCTAGTTAACGAATAAATAGAGTTCACATTATATGAGAATATACTTATCCTGCTTATTGTGAACATAGTTCACAAATAAGTCGACCCAAAACGGTTGTTTTGGATCTGTCATCAAGACTGCTATAATTAACAGGCAGGTGGTAATCGCAAAGGTACTACGTGAAGGAAACCCGGGTAGAAAAATCGTTATCAG
Organism: Nephrocerus scutellatus; assembly: GCA_947095585.1. NCBI lineage: Eukaryota > Metazoa > Arthropoda > Insecta > Diptera > Pipunculidae > Nephrocerus > Nephrocerus scutellatus. Next base: position 37,785,992 of record OX352762.1, read on the forward strand.
AGATGACAGGCTTCTGGTCGAAGGAAAAGTATTCACTTGGGACACTTCACTGGGTCTTAAATGCGGCAGTGAAAATGGTATCGATAAATTAAGGAAAATACTCGAAGTCTCGCCTCTATGTATAGAAAAAATAAACAATGAACTTCACCAAAATAGTACGAACACGACAGTAAGAAGTCAAATCCAAACGTCAAAAACGTCTAGTGCAACAAGTTCAAGCTCTCAAACTGTTAAATCAGCCGCTTTAACAAGAAAATTAGATAAACGTTTACACGAGCACTCTAATTGAAATTTGCTTGTCTATCAGAATGAATTTAAAAAAAATGTAGAATTATTTTCCAATATTAGAATTTTAAGTTATAATGTTGCTGGCTTAAAAAATAAATTATTGTTTGCTAAAATCTTCGATTATATTAGAGATTTTGAAATTTTTTTACTGTTCGAAACCCATGTGCTGGAAAATGAAATAGATATGTTTAAGCCATTCTTATTGAACTATGAACTAAAATGGGTACCTGCAAAAAAGTCGGCGAAATTTGGTAGAGGTAGTGGAGGTGAACTCCTTGGCTATCGAAATAATCTTAAAAGCTATCGAAATAATCTTAAAAGATATCAATTTCAGAAGAGTGGAAGAAGCATATGCAATCAGCGTAAAAATCAACAACAGCACCCTTTTTATAGTACCTATTCATCTCAATGGCAGTCACTGGCAACACGACTACGACAAGCTAATGGAAATGCTAAATAACCTGGACTCAACAGATGTAATGCTCATAGGGGATATCAATGGACGGATAGGCCTGTCGTAGAACAACTTTGTAAGCGAAAGTAAATCAACAATTGTACATATGAATCGCAAGTCAAAAGACGAGGTTTGTGACAAGGGTATAAAATACTTGAGCTGGCGGATGTATTCGACTGTAATATTTTAAATGGAAGCTGTGTAGGTGATTTTGCCGGCGAGTTTACTTTTATACGTGGTTTAGCCTCTTCTGTAATTGACTACTGCCTCATCTCTGGAAGTTGGAAGCAACTGCTTGGAGATTTTCGTGTAGGTGTCGAGCATTTTTCGGATCACATGCCTCTTGAAATTGAATGCATTGTAACAGGTCCACCAAATGGTGCCCTTGCACGCAACTGCGATTATTACCAAAATTGGTTTGGAACGAAAGAATGCGCAATAACTTCCAGACTAACATGAATATTAATCTAGAGAGTTTATATTTTGCAAATACTCTGTTAAATATTGATACACTAACAAATGTTATTAAAAATGCAGTCCCGACATACAAGCCATCAATAATCAAAAGTTCCTAAAAGCAAAAATGGTTTGACAAAGAATGTGTTAAGGCTAGAACCAACTCGTTTGCTTTTTTAAAGTTATTTAGAGCACATAACACCAACTTTCTCAAATCTCTCTACGGAGAAGCTAATAGAGATTTTAAACGTCTTTGTTATACGAAAAAGGTAGCTTATGAACAACAAACAATTGCTGTAGTGAACGAGTCAAAATCATCTGCAGACTTTTGGAGAGCACAACACTTTGTTCTGCTCTATTTCATTACGCAGCGCCGCTTATTACGAATGAATTTTTGGATGCACTATTTACATTGCAAGAAATACGGGTCGTAATCGAGAAGTCAAAAAAAAAATAAAGCACCAGGAGATGATCGTATCCCCTTCGAATTTTATAAAAACTGTACAGCGGAATTTGTTTCTGCACTCACGACAGAATTTAACAGAATTTTCGAAACGGCAACTGTTCCAGAAAGCTTCAAAAAAGCAATCATATATCTTCTACATAAAAAAGGGGACCATAATAATCCAGCTAATTATAGAGGAATATCTTTTTTAAATACTTCAGCAAAACTTTTCTCGGCTATAATTTATAATAGGCTTATTCAGTGGGCCAAAAACAATGAGATTTTATCAGAGTTTCAAGCAGGTTTTAGAGAAAACTATTCCACTATTTATCAAATATTCGTACTTACTAATGTTGCCAAAATTTATAAAAAGAAGCACAAAAAGTTGTACGCATTTTTTGTTGACTTCAGAGCAGCATTTGACTCCATATCACGTGAGGCACTAATTTATAAATTATACAAAATTGGATTTTCCACTAAAGTCATCCATATCCTAAGAGCAATGTATGAAAATAATGTAGCGTATGTATGGGATGGTGTATCGATATCCGAGGAATTTACAACATCAATGGGGGTGAGGCAAGGGTGCATACTGAGTGCACTGCTTTTTATACTGTTTATAAACGACATAACTGACGAAGTAAGGGGAGGAATAGATATCTGCCGAACGAAAATTCCCGCACTTATGTATGCGGATGACATCGTCTTTCTTGCGGATACGGTAAATGGTATGCAACTAATGATGAACAGACTCAGTGAATACTGCAAGTGCTGGAACCTATTCGTTAACCTGGATAAATCCAAGACTATGGTGTTCAGAGGTGGTGGCGGAAGATACTCAAGATCTGAAAAATGGACGTATCGCGGCGAGACTATTGAAAATATACGAAAATACAAATATCTAGGATTTCAAATATCAGGCAATTTATATATGAATATACACTTGGAGTCGAAACTAACTGAGGCTAAGCGAGCGGTCTCCTCGGTCTGGGGACGTTGCATTACAAATAAATTTGTCTCCCATAGCTCAAAACAAAAACTTTTTCGCGCAACTGCAACATCAGTACTCTTATATGCAGCCCAAGTCTGGGGATACGAATCTTTCCCACCAGTGGAGAAATTCCTCCGATATTTTTTGAAGCGAATATTTCGACTGCCGAGTAGTACGCCAAATTACATGTTGCATTTAGAAACTGCACCTATGTTTTTAGAAACCTTGAAATTAAACTTTGACTATATTGTCAAAGTAATGTCAATGGATGAAAAAAGGTTGCCGAAAATTGTGCTTATACATATTTTAACAAAGGGAGATAATTGCGTGAGTGAATGGCAGAATCTCGCCTCCGAATGTGGCATGCGGCTAACCATCACACCAGATATGCAGCCTGCGTTGATTAAAAACAAACTTAACACTCTACTAGAAAAAACAAGTAATAATCTATACCAGACTTATGCTAATGAAGCCCAATCTTCCCAGTACAGGATGTACTATAGTAAATTAAGTTATTACTTTCAAGAAAGTACTTATTTTCTAAACTGCAACTCAACGGAGAAAATAAGCACAATATTTAAAATGAGAAGAGAGCTGGTAGACCTAAATTATATACCACACCGCCCTGAGTTACCAATTCTCTGCAACATGTGTAACCTGAACACAAGAGAAGATGTATTTCATTTCCTTGCCATTTTTCCAATCCTAAGAGAAATTCGACTAGGAATATTTGGTTCAAATACTCTAGATGAAGAAGACACAATTTGCATTTTAAACGGACAGAGAGGTTGGGATATATTATATAAATATGCAAGGATTGCCCTTGATTATAGAAAACTCATTATTGAAGAAAGCTTTTAAAGTTATTTAATCAAAAAAAAAAAAAATTTTATTATACGTCAATCTGTCAATCTGGTAGACGGCCTTCAGCCAAACCATAGACTATGAAACCTTGTAATTATATATATATTTTTAAGAAATAAATAGTCAGTTATTACTACTACTAATTAGCAGGCACGACTTCTCTTGCTTTCTGCAAAATTGTGAAAAGGTCTGCGCCAAATAGCCTTTCCGTATCTTCGAATATATTAGACTTTCCAGTAGATGGTGCCGGCTTGCTTACTTACTGGTTTTTTGCTTGCTTGGATGGTTGGTGGTGGTTTGTTGATTGTGACTGGCTTGCTAGCAGTCCCTATAGCAGCTATACTAGCAAAGCTAACTCCTTTAACTAAAGCTTTTGCAGCAGATTTCTGGGCGCACTTATGCTGCTCCATCTTCTTTTGGGCGGTTTTTACTTTTTCCGCCATTTTTTCTTTATATTTAGGACATCCTCGATAATTTGCAGGATGTCCAGTTTTTTTGGCAATTCGTCTTTGCACTTGACACATCTATATTTCATGCCGCAATTGCTTGCGACATGTCCAAACTTTTGGCAATTTTTGACTTGGGTAATGCCTGCTGGTTTTAGCTTTTCCCAATGCACCAACTGGTTCATTAGGAGGGTTTTTGAGCAAACTGCTGCCTTATCGCAGTTCTTTTCAAGTTCGACAATGAACTGGTTAAATTTCCTGTCGTTCCTCTGCGATTTGAAGGGTTTGACCTCCACTACAGGGACAACCTCTGCCGTCAACGCTTCCTTGACATCCTCAGTGTCAAAGGAGTAATGAATACCTTGTAACGGAGTTTTCCCAGCCGGGGTAAACTCAGCGTGACCAGGGTTCAGAGAAAGGGGTCGTTACAATAAAATTTATCTTTGGTGACTTCAAATTGTGTTTCTTTATTTCTCTTTTCTTATTACTTTATAATTTAGGTCGACAAGCATAAATTCAGAGCGATGTGCTAGCCTTAGGCGAGCGTAATTCCTGAGCGATACGTGAGCGTAGTACGAGTCGGGCGTGAATCGTGAGCGACTTGTGGGCGTGCGCCTGAGACAAGTGAGATTCCTGAGCGATGCGTTAGCCTGAGATAGTTGTGACTCCTGTGCGATTCGTGGGCGTGCGCCTGATGATCGTGAGTCCTGAGCGATGCGTAATCGTAGGCTTGAGGCGAGCGACAATCCTGAGCGACTTGTGGGCGTGCGCCTGAGACAAGTGAGAAGCCTGAGCGATGCGTGAGCGTAGTTCGAGGCGAGCGACAATCCTGAGCGACTTGTGGGCGTGCGCCTGAGACAAGTGAGATTCCTGAGCGATGCGTGAGCGTAGTTCAAGGCGAGCGACAATCCTGAGCGACTTGTGGGCGTGCGCCTGAGACATGTGAGATTCCTGAGCGATACGTGAGCGACTTGTGGGCGTGTGCCTGAGACAAGTGAGATTCCTGAGCGATGCGTGAGCGTAGTTCGAGGCGAGCGACAATCCTGAGCGACTTGAGGGCGTGCGCCCGAGACAAGTGAGAATACTAAGCGATGCGTAGCGTAGTTCGAGACGAGCGTAAGCGTGGCGAGCGTTAGACGGACCATGCGGTCAATGATGACAACGGGGAGAGCGAAGTCGACAGCAGTAAGCTGAGATGTACCAGCGTAACCACCCGAGGCGCAATCTCCCGGTGAAGTTACGTCGTATGACGATGAATACAGCGACGTAGGCAGCAGTAAGCTGAGATGTACCAGCGTAACCACCCAAGGGGCAATCTCCCGGTGAAGTTACGTCGTACGACGATGAATACAGCGACGTAGGCAGCAGTAAGCTGCGATGTACCAGCGTAACCACCCGAGGGGCAATCTCCCGGTGAAGTTACGTCGTACGACGATGAATACAGCGACGTAGGCAGCAGTAAGCTGAGATGTACCAGGGTAACCACCCGAGAGGCAATCTCCCGGTGAAGTTACGTCGTACGACGATGAATACAGCGACGTAGGCAGCAGTAAGCTGCGATGTACCAGCGTAACCACCCGAGGGGCAATCTCCCGGTGAAGTTACGTCGTACGACGATGAATACAGCGACGTAGGCAGCAGTAAGCTGAGATGTACCAGGGTAACCACCCGAGAGGCAATCTCCCGGTGAAGTTACGTCGTACGACGATGAATACAGCAACGTAGACAACAGTAAGCTGAGATGTACCAGCGTAACCACCCGAGGGGCAATCTCCCGGTGAAGTTACGTCGTACGACGATGAATACAGCGACGTAGGCAGCAGTAAGCTGAGATGTATTAGCGTAACCACCCGAGGGGCAATCTCCCGGTGAAGTTCCGTCGTACGACGATGAACACAGCGACGTCGGCAGAGAAAAGGCACAGACGACGTTGGCAGCGGTAAGCAAGACGACGTTGGCAGAGAAAAGCACAGACGACGTTGGCAGAGAAATGTTGGCAGCAAATAAATAAAACCAGTAAAAAATGTTATCGCTTACCGAGGTGTGATCCTGTCCGAAGACTAAGAGAACTAAGAGAGCGGACGCCAGCATGCTCGCCCTTTTATACCATTTTGCATGGCAAAATTCTAAATAGCATGCTGCGCTCTGATTGGTCAATCCGGTGGCGTGATGTTGTTTCAGCTATTTTGCTTTTATATGCATTTGTTGGCTGCACTGCGTAGGTACTGGGTGCACCCGAATTTGGAAAAAAAGTATGTGGCATTTTTTGTGTGAACAAAATTCGGCCACAAGAATTTTGTTCTTCACACTCCCCCGTTACTACGGCGGAAAGGCACTTGCGCTTCACTAGCTAGTTCTAATAACGGGGCATCTACATTCGTAGTCCCCATTAGCCTTGCTGAGTCCGCTGCTGGTACTACCACTGTTGCCAATGCTTATGCTGACTCTGCTGCTGCGGTTGAATTCGCTGCTTCTGTCGACTTCGTTGCTGCTGGGCCTGTTGCTGTTGTTGTTCGGTAGATGCGTTGATTTCTGTTGCTGTGCTCGTTGTTGTCGAACAATTTTTGCTGCTGCGCTCTGTTGTTGGGCTTGCAGTTGTTGTTGTCGAAGTTTTAAATTACGATTATTGTTGCTGTGCTCGTTGTTGTTGTTTTTTTTTTGTCATGACTTTCGTATGCTGTGCACGCTGTTGTGGTCTTTCTGCTGCTGTTGTTGGTTTTGTGGTTGTGTTGCCGTTGTCGACTTCTTACTGTGCCGGTTCTTGGGGCGTCTGTGGCAATTTCTGATGGGAGTCCACACTGGAGTTGGTTCAATCGGAGCTGGTAACATTCGTATCACGCCAACTGTATCACGGTGCCGTTTTGGTTCTTGGAGTTTGTTGTACGTCGGACGTTTAACCAGCCGTGCTGACCCAGTTTGGAGTATTAGGCACTCACCTCCGAAGCTTAAAGTTGCTTTGGACCTTGCAAGGAAGTCCATGCCCAGTGTCAGGTCATCAACGGCGGTCGGTAGCACCAACAGGCGCAGTGAACATGACGACTCTCCAAAACGAACGTTGACGTTCAACCCTTCGCTGACTGTTGTCTGACTCCCATTGGCCATTTTAATTTGGATGTTCACGGGAATGGGGTTGACTAAATGTCGAAGCCTATCGGCCAACCGTTCGCTCACGAAACTGCGGGATGCGCCGGTATCAATGGTGGCTTGGACGGGTTCACTGCCGATCTTGATCAGAGCTTTCTTTTGGTTGAACTGGAGCAGATGACGCTGCTCTACGTGTGAAGTATGTTGACGGCAGCAGTCTATTGTTCTAATTCCTCGTTGGCCGCAATCCCAACAGAACAACAATAGTTTTCTTCGGCAATTTCGCCAGGTGTGTCCGTCCTGGCCGCAGCGTCGGCATGCTGTCCTGACGTCGATGCAGACCTCTATGTTCTCTGCGATCATGAAGTTCCTCTCTGCCTGCCGACGTCTGGGGATAGAACTGACCGGCTCTGGAGTGACCGAAATATTCTCAAAGTCTTCGGCCAATTCGATTAGATCCTGCAAGTCTTGGAAGTCCCTCCTCCGTATGTACATTTGGTATTCCTGGCGACAGTTTCGGAATATCCGCTCCAACTGTTGTGCCCTCGAGTATCCGGCATGCCACGTGAGGTTTTGCATGGTGACGACGAAATCCTTAGTTTTCTTCGAGTCTTTGTCGTCGTCGACGGTTTTCGTCATCTAATTGTTCCTGGTACCTCGCTGGGAGGAAGAAGCGCAGGAAGTCTTCCTTGAATGTATGCCACTTCGACCACCGCTGGTTGTTATTTCTAAACCAAACCAGGGCTCGGTCACGCAGCATTTCCGGCATTGTCCTGGCCAGGAGTTCCTTGTTTAAGGAATAGGCGTCGGCCAATTCCTCCAACCGTTCGATGAAGGAGATCGGGTCTTTGGTGATGTTGCGCGGGCCATTGCGGTCTTCGCTTCCTTCTGCGAGTCCTCTGGTGTCCGGAACACTGGTGGTGACGGTGATGTGCCGCGTCTGTGTTTCGCTTCCAGCTCGCATAGACGGACCTCGTCGTCTGATGTGACGTCTCGACCAGCGATGTAGGTTGAGAAGCGCTTCCTCAGCTCGTCTAATCCACCTATTGCTCAACAGTCATAGGTTAATTTTCTTTCCTTTAGTTTTTCGTTATTGAAGAGTCCCTGTTCGGGCGCCAATTGTAACGGAGTTTTCCCAGCCGGGGTAAACTCAGCGTGACCAGGGTTCAGAGAAAGGGGTCGTTACAATAAAATTTATCTTTGGTGACTCTTCAAATTGTGTTTCTTTATTTCTCTTTTCTTATTACTTTATAATTTAGGTCGACAAGCATAAATTCAGAGCGATGCGTTAGTCTCAGACGAGCGTAAGTCCCGAGTGATGTGCTAGCCTTAGGCGAGCGTAAGTCCTGAGCGATGTGCTAGCCTTAGGCGAGCGTAAGTCCTGAGCGATACGTGAGCGTAGTACGAGTCGGGCGTGAATCGTGAGCGACTTGTGGGCGTGCGCCTGAGACAAGTGAGATTCCTGAGCGATGCGTTAGCCTGAGATAGTTGTGACTCCTGTGCGATTCGTGGGCGTGCGCCTGACGATCGTGAGTCCTGAGCGATGCGTGATCTTAGGCTTGAGGCGAGCGACAATCCTGAGCGACTTGTGGGCGTGCGCCTGAGACAAGTGAGATCCCTGAGCGATACGTGCTTGTGGGCGTGTGCCTGAGACAAGTGAGATTCCTGAACGATGCGTGAGCGTAGTTCGAGGCGAGCGACAATCCTGAGCGACTTGAGGGCGTGCGCCTGAGACAAGTGAGCATACTAAGCGATGCGTAGCGTAGTTCGAGACGAGCGTAAGCGTGGCGAGCGTTAGACGGACCGTGCGGTCAATGATGACAACGGGGAGAGCGAAAGAAGTCGACAGCAGTAAGCTGAGATGTACCAGCGTAACCACCCGAGGCGCAATCTCCCGGTGAAGTTACGTCGTACGACGATGAATACAGCGACGTAGGCAGCAGTAAGCTGAGATGTACCAGCGTAACCACCCGAGGGGCAATCTCCCGGTGAAGTTACGTCGTACGACGATGAATACAGCGACGTAGGCAGCAGTAAGCTGAGATGTACCAGCGTAACCACCCGAGGGGCAATCTCCCGGTGAAGTTACGTCGTACGACGATGAATACAGCGACGTAGGCAGCAGTAAGCTGAGATGTACCAGCGTAACCACCCGAGGGGCAATCTCCCGGTGAAGTTACGTCGTACGACGATGAATACAGCGACGTAGGCAGCAGTAAGCTGAGATGTACCAGCGTAACCACCGAGGGGCAATCTCCCGGTGAAGTTACGTCGTACGACGATGAATACAGCGACGTAGACAGCAGTAAGCTGAGATGTACCAGCGTAACCACCCGAGGGGCAATCTCCCGGTGAAGTTACGTCGTACGACGATGAATACAGCGACGTAGGCAGCAGTAAGCTGAGATGTATTAGCGTAACCACCCGAGGGGCAATCTCCCGGTGAAGTTACGTCGTACGACGATGAACACAGCGACGTCGGCAGAGAAAAGGCACAGACGACGTTGGCAGCGGTAAGCAAGACGACGTTGGCAGAGAAAAGCACAGACGACGTTGGCAGAGAAAAGCAAGACGACGTAGGCAGAGAAAAGCACAGACGACGTTGGCAGAGAAATGTTGGCAGCAAATAAATAAAACCAGTAAAAAATGTTATCGCTTACCGAGGTGTGATCCTGTCCGAAGACTAAGAGAACTAAGAGAGCGGACGCCAGCATGCTCGCCCTTTTATACCATTTTGCATGGCAAAATTCTAAATAGCATGCTGCGCTCTGATTGGTCAATCCGGTGGCGTGATGTTGTTTCAGCTATTTTGCTTTTATATGCATTTGTTGGCTGCACTGCGTAGGTACTGGGTGCACCCGAATTTGGAAAAAAAGTATGTGGTATGTTTTGTGTGAACAAAATTCGGCCACAAGAATTTTGTTCTTCACAACCTTTAAGGACCAACAATTCTTTCCTGTCCTCCTTAGCGGTATAGGTGTTGAATTCAGTCTTTCCCGACTGTAGGAAAGACCGAATTCGCTGGTGGCCGTCTTTGTTCATGGCCGTAACGACCGATTTGCTGCTATTGATGTTGCGAATTCTGCAACTAATATTGGCACTCTTCGTGAACTTTGAGAGTTCAGCGACGTTCAGTCTGAAGCAGACTATTGGCGGCATGGCAAAAGTTTTTGTTATTGGTCCCGTAGACTGGGGTTTTTTAGTTGCTGGAGCAACAGGTGGTGGTGTCTGCTTAACTAGATTTTGTGCCTCTTTTGCCTCGGCTGTTTTCTCTACAGCAGTGACTTTCGGCGGATTTATCACTTCAACAGCAACCACTGCAGGAGAAGATGATGTTGGTGGCGATGCTGGTCTGGAATTTCCAGACAACCTCCTCCTTTTTGCCTCTATTGTCATGGGAGAAGACCGCTCTTTGCGACTGTCTTCTTCGTTAGCATTTTCCGTTCCGTTTCTGCTGCTGTATTCGGACGCATCATTGTGCAATAACTCGCCAAGTCTCATGTTCTCCTCTTCAGAGGAAGCTGAGTCTTCGCAAAGCTGGTTGACTTCATCCAGCCTTTCGTACAACGACGCGAGGAAGTAACCACCATGGTTGGAGACTTCTTGTCTTATTAAGGTTAATACCTCATTAACCTTTTCCTTTCGTTTTTGTTTTTTCCCCATTTTATAGGGCTGGAAAATGAAAAAAATTTATCTGCAATTAAAGAACTATTAGTTAAAAATATGTGCCTGAAATTAAAAAGTAATTAGTGAAGTTATATTTTTTTTTTTTAAAGTAGCAGGTAGCGAAATGCTCGCTTTTTGGTGTGAGGGTTTTTTTTTCCGTAGCCGGTAGCAGGTAGCTGAGCGATCTGGTGCGTGATCTTTAAAGAGCATGTTTGCGTATGTATAAAAGTGAACGGTCCAACTACAGACATTATATATCAAACAAAAAACTTCTGGATGCGTCTGGATTGTCAAGAATTGATAACGTCATTCTTGATGTTATTAGAAACCATTTCGCTCGGTCAGCGGACATAGAAAACGACCTTATTTCGGGAGCATTCTATCCAAACCCTCAGTTCTTCAGAAATACATTAATGAGCGGAAATATACCACTTGAGACATTCCTGTATCTGGATGCAATGGGCTATCTATCAGACTCGCGTAACGTACCGATAATCTCCCATATTGCAAACGACAAACAACCCGGCATATTTCTAATATTGATCAGAATGGAAATGCATCCTGGATATACTGCAGTTACTTACCTGAGAAAGACCAAACAAACAATGAACGTTTAAACTCAAACAAATACTGGTGGCTCAACTGGAAAGTGGCCGACATCTAACCCTAAGATAAATAATTTTAGGGATTTCTTTATTTTTAAATTTTTAATAGTTTTAAGTAGTTAACTAGTTCTAAGTATAAAATTAGATATAGCTAAGAAATTTTTAGTGCCGTTTATTTTTCTTATTACAAAAGCTTTCTATTAATATATAAACATAAAAATAAAAACAAAACATTAACGTCAGATAAAAACCAAAAAAAAAAAAATTTTAAACGCATGTATTTACATTATTATTAAATATCGTTAGGTCAATTTTCTTCTTTATTTTGTAACAAATTAAAATTAAACATACTACACGGAATAAAATAAATGAATTCAAAAGAAAAATATTTTGAAATAATAATTGATTCAACACCATATCTTTCACAAGTTTGACCAATTATCAATTATCGTTCGATATTTATAGAGAATGGAAAAGCGACTGAATGTTTTCTTGAGTTTCTTCCTAATAAAATATAACTTGTGCCACTGGCAGTTTTTATTCCTTGCTCAGCCCAAAAAATTTGTATGGATGTCAAAATATTTTTCTCATACATAACATAATGATATAATTTTTTGAGTGCATCTACTAGTATGCCCAGAGCTAAATCTTTTGTCGTAAAAAAGCTTTGTCCGACGAGGAGATCTCCAAGAGCAGATGCAGTTTCTTATCTTCGAGTTGATTTCATCGATATAATGTAAATTTTTATTAGTATTTCTACCAATTACAATGAGAAATGTGGTGTTCAAGCGGCTGCTATTGGGTATTTTAATCAACTCATCAAATTTGAGACAAAGTTTTGTTTGGTTTATTGGGATACAATATTAAACAGATTTCAAGCAACGAAAATCGAAACAAATGTAGCCACGGTTCAAATCTTGTATAATTTGCTAATCAGCTTTGTTGAATTGGAGTCAATATATCCAAATTTAGGCATTACACTACGCATATTTGTATCCACTTCTGTATAAAATTTTACTGCTGAAAGCTCATTTTAAGCTTTGAGATGTATCAAACCTATCTTCGATTAGGTTTGGGAGAAGAAAAATTAAGTGGTTTTGCAATTTTAGCAATTGAAAACAACATTCTAATAAAGATATGATTTTCTGATATACTTAACTTTATTTATACTTAAACAATGAAAAAAATTTAATTTTTAACCAATAAAATTATAATGTAGTATTGTGTACTGTTATTGTTTTTTCTGTTTTTTGGAGGCGCACTTTGATAAACTAAGGCGCAAAAGTTGTCAAATTCGGCTTTGAATTGCCCTGATGAAAGTATAAAGTTATGGTCTGGTGTTGGAACAAGGTACAAGAATTTATAAATTTCATGTTTCTCGCAGGTAGATTATGATAAAATTAGTGTTATCAAATTGAGTAGTTCTGGGTACGAATTTTGGTCGCAAATGTGCAAAGCCAAAACAAAGTCATGAATTTCTGACTCATTTTTCAAAACAAAACAAAAAACACAGTTATCTTGATGACTACGATTTTTGCTTTTTGCTATTGAATTCAGTACTAAATACTCTTTCTTTCTCTATTTCACAATTTTTTCTATCTCACACAACCCGGCTGGAAATTGACTTTTGCTTCTGAGAATTGAGTGGCGGTAATCTATTGAACCGGACTGTATGTTTTTGTTGCATCTGTATCATAAGGTAATATGTGTTCTTAATATGTATTGAGTTTGATAGTGCATTAGTTTTTGTTTCGTTCAAAATTTCAGTGATCAGTGCTACCAATTTTAACGACCACTAATATATATGATCCATATTTCTCTGCCTCCGTTCCGGTGTTTGCTGAGCGACCCTTCTCTTCAATTTCAAATTTCACCATTTTTATTTTTGTTGACATTGAAAATCGCTAAAATAATCCTACACCCTTTTCCTTTCAATTTGGCTCTCATTTAATGTAGCATTTTTTGAAGCCCTTATACGTGTACTCGCCACCCAAGCAAATTATTTTATTGCAGCATTATTGTGATTTGACTAGGAAACAGTTATTGTAATTTGTGGTGGAAACAAATATTAATTCATGAAAACGTAACGCTTGATTTACATTTGTGGCGTGCGAGAAAAAATAGGCAGGACGGCTGTTAAATAGCAATTGTGGTTAGCCGGACGAGAGAAGTAGTATATTTTTGAATGTTACCATAATGCTATAGATAACATTTCCCATGTAACTATAAAATAACTATAACATTCGTGTAGTGTCAATCTCTTCTGGTTAACCACAACTTCAATTTAACTATAGTCGGCCCGCTCACGTTTCTCACACGCATCAAATGTAAATTTCGCATTATTGGCATTGTAGGTCTCAAATTGGTTGTGTTTACAGGGAAAAGTGATGTTGGTGTGGTGTTAAGTCGAAAACGCAAAACTACATCGACACCTAAACCAGTGAACAACATGTGTGAATACTGTCACAACACAACAACTAATAATCAAATGACTCATAAAGCGCCCCCGACACGTTACTGCATTACTCACATCATCGTAAAGGTGTATTAGTGAAACAGGTATGTATGCGTCTCACTTACAATGACTGAAGCATGCATGGGTTTTTCAGCCGATACCTAACGTGTATTTTAGTGACTGAAACTGCATTCATTCGACACTAAATTTTTTAGAGTGCAGACGTGATGGCGGAAAAACCGAAAGAAATTTTATTATTGAGTTCATCGAATTTTACCGCACTTTACCTGCGTAATGGGGTATAAGGAGCAACGAATATAGCAACAGAGTCTTAAGGGATGAGCAGAATCAGCAATTAGTCGAGAAATATCGGGAAACATACCCAAATGCTGATAGAAAAGAAGTTACTAAAAAAATAAATACGTTACGCAGCAACTGCAAGCGCGAGATAAAACGCTTAACTGATCTGAACTGAGGATTTTTTTAAACACACTGCAATCACTGCCAAAATTATTTTATCCGCTTCTGACATTGTGGTCTGCACGTGAATACAGTAAACGGAAAATTAATGATGGAAAAGTAAGCAGTAACATCTCGGTGCAAATGTACTGCACACGTAAATGAGGATGATGTAAGGAATGCAGTAACATGTCGGGGGCGCTTAAGACATCAACTAATGTCGTATTTTTTTTGTTTTAGAATTCTGCGCTCGAGCTCAGATTTTTTCTCGAAAAAACGAACACGAAAGCAGAGAAACTTTTGTTTACATTTGTTGTTGCATGTGTTGTTGTTGTAGTTAATGAAAAGACGAAAAAAGATGAAAATCTCACAAAATCTACCGTAGATTGGTTTTTTAGAAAACTCGCGACTGTTCTGAAAAATTTTTACTTTCTGTCGACGACAAATTATGTGGTGAAATTTGTCTTAACATACTGCAACACCAAGTCCTCAGTGAACAACAAGATGTCAAAAAAAATAACTTCGTGTAACATGTTGTTGCGCAGTGAACTCACTCATTGGTTGTGTTCACTGGGAAAAAGTGATGTCGGTGTGGTGTTAAGTCGAAAACTCAAATCGACATCGAACCTATGCCAGTGAACAACATGTTGTCACTTTGTGGAAATACTGTCAAACACAACAACTAATAATCAAATGACTCATAAGACATCAACTAACAACACTCGCGACTGTTGTTAAAAAATGTTACTTTCTGTCGGCGACAACTTATGTGCTGAACAGCAAGTTGTCGTAACAAACTACAACACCAAGTCCTCAGTGAACAACCAACTGTCAAAAAAAGTAACTTCGTATAACATTTTGTTGCGCAGTGAACTCACTCATTGAATTGAAGAAAACATCTTTTGAATTGCGTGATTAAGTGATTTTTTATATAAATTTTTTAGCAATAGTGTGAAGCAATTCATGAATTCAACGAACGAAATCTGTTCAATCCGTGAGTGGGCTCCACTTACAGAAATTATAGAGAAAATTCCGACACGTTTGCAAAAGGGTATTTTCCCCATCGATTTGAATATAACATGTATTGATGCTTTGCCGGAATTTCTGGCACTTGGTAGCGACGTTGGAATCATCTTTTGGTACAATCGCATAAACGGTGAAGTTCAGAAATTGCATGCAGAGGTAAGTACATGTTAAGAGATAGCTTTAATTTAATAAGTAACACGAGTTTAAATTTTTCAGACTGCTACTTGTATCACTTGCGTGCGCATTGTTTCTACCGTCGAATATATGGTAGCAGCTGGAAGCTCCGTTGGTCAGGTGCACGTGTTTCAGATCCAAAAAGAATTACCCAAAGATATAAATTTAGTTGCCCCATTTACTAAGACAAAACCAATCGAGAGGTACACAGTTCGTGATCTTCACCGCAGCGGGGTTACTTGCTGCGAGTGGTCAAAAAACGGAATGAAGCTGTATTCGGGTGACCAACAAGGAATAGTTGTACTTACAGAGTTAGATTACCAGCTGGTTTGTTACTAAAAACTAACACATTGGTAACCAATTAGAAATGTTTAACATTATTTAGCATCTCACGAACTCTACCGAAATCTTGAATGAAGTGTATCGAATCATCCAGTTAAGCGTTCATCAGAGTTATCTTTTAGTTTCAACACTATACCGATCAATAGTTTGTCACCGAAATGAACTAACAAGGAAGTGGCGCACATCTCAAGTTGGCAAAAAAGACCGAAGAGTTCTAGCCGTTTGTGGTGGTACTTTTGTAAAGCGTGATACAAAGCAACCGCAGATGATTTGCGGACGTCCCGGGCTAAGATTTTGGATTGCCGATATTGAGGGAAATGTTGAGAAAACACTGATTTTTAAAGATGCAGTTGCACGGAGACCTACATGGGAAATTCCTATACTAAATCCGAAATCGAATCGAATGCAGACGTCATTTCCAACGTCTCCTGCAACAAATTTCCAAAGTATTTTGATATTCGGGAGTAATAATGATTTTTTAGTCGTGACTCATGATGAAGCATCGCTGTATATATTGGACTTAGAAGGTTTACGGGTAAAAGCTGTAGCTAATGCGTTTCGTAACATTATTGATTGCTGCGTATGTGGAAAAGAAATATTTATTTTGGAGGGTTCTCGTTCCCTACTTCGATTAGCATCTGTCCCAGAGTTACCAAATAAAACAGGTAAAACAGTTTATGTTTGCAAAAAAATGTTCTTTTGATAAATAGTTTATGCTTTTGTATTATTAGCCAAAATAATTTTTAATCCAATGATACCTCCACCGGTTCCTGCAATGGGGATCTCAATATTTGAATCTACTGTAGAATGCGAGGCCCAAGATATTGCTATTGTTACTGCAGAAGAATGTTTCGAACTTTCGTCCGTTACAGAAATCGATCTTAAAATACCTATTGAACTAGCAGTGGAGTCACCGCGTGCCGAGAAAAATCGCCGAATGGAAGTTTTTCGAAAAATATCTGAAATGGATTTTGATCAATCGATTTTACACCATAGTGGAACAGCGAGTAATCGTACAAAAAAAATATCGTTGGAAACGATTAAGAAGCAAAAAAGTAGCGATAAAGAAGCGATAACGAGTGGTATTGTTGAAATAGGTCAAACTATACGCATAGATACTACTCTAGTAAAAAATACTGATAAACCCATCACACTTCCAAAATGAATTCCAGTTTCTGTACCAACTCTTAGTAAACTTTCCTTTAATGCTCATCGCTGAGCAAAAGTGGAGAAAGTTTTTTTAAGATGTGGGTCAGGTTACAGTTCTTTAAATGTGATTGCTTCTGCATTTTTCCGCCTCACGCGACAAAGGACAATATAAGCATTATTACCAGTTTTCAATATTTAACACTAGAACCAGAACAACTAGTTATTCAAAATATTTTTTTCATACATTTTTTTTGTTTTCTAAATAAATCAACCCATAAAAATTAAAAATTTTCGTTCAAAGTTTGTAAAACATCTACAAAAAGTTTTGTCAATCGGAGATACACACACGTGTTTACGGAAAATCGGGTACTTTTTTTTATAACATTTGTATGCCCTTGGGTCCCGGCCCGATTTCTTCGTATACACATACATGCGTATAAAATTTAAAGAAAATCAGGTACTTTTTTTTATAAAATTTGTATGGGTGCCCCCGACCACGAAGCCCGATAACTTCCTAATTTTAACAAAAAGTGTTGTCCATCAAAGTTACACATGTATATAAAATTTGAAGAAAATCGGGATATTTTTTTTTAGAAAATTTGTATGGGGACCACGGGGCTCTTCGGGCCTTGGGGTAATGAGGATCCATACAAATATTTTACAAAATTTACCCGATTATCTTCAAATTTTATATACATGTATATCTCCGATGGACAACACTTTTTGTAAAAATTTTGGAGACCCCGGGGATCGTGGGGCTTTTTCGTACTTTTGTAAAGCGTGATACAAAGCAACCGCAGATGATTTGCGGACGTCCCGGGCTAAGATTTTGGATTGCCGATATTGAGGGAAATGTTGAGAAAACACTGATTTTTAAAGATGCAGTTGCACGGAGACCTACATGGGAAATTCCTATACTAAATCCGAAATCGAATCGAATGCAGACGTCATTTCCAACGTCTCCTGCAACAAATTTCCAAAGTATTTTGATATTCGGGAGTAATAATGATTTTTTAGTCGTGACTCATGATGAAGCATCGCTGTATATATTGGACTTAGAAGGTTTACGGGTAAAAGCTGTAGCTAATGCGTTTCGTAACATTATTGATTGCTGCGTATGTGGAAAAGAAATATTTATTTTGGAGGGTTCTCGTTCCCTACTTCGATTAGCATCTGTCCCAGAGTTACCAAATAAAACAGGTAAAACAGTTTATGTTTGCAAAAAAATGTTCTTTTGATAAATAGTTTATGCTTTTGTATTATTAGCCAAAATAATTTTTAATCCAATGATACCTCCACCGGTTCCTGCAATGGGGATCTCAATATTTGAATCTACTGTAGAATGCGAGGCCCAAGATATTGCTATTGTTACTGCAGAAGAATGTTTCGAACTTTCGTCCGTTACAGAAATCGATCTTAAAATACCTATTGAACTAGCAGTGGAGTCACCGCGTGCCGAGAAAAATCGCCGAATGGAAGTTTTTCGAAAAATATCTGAAATGGATTTTGATCAATCGATTTTACACCATAGTGGAACAGCGAGTAATCGTACAAAAAAAATATCGTTGGAAACGATTAAGAAGCAAAAAAGTAGCGATAAAGAAGCGATAACGAGTGGTATTGTTGAAATAGGTCAAACTATACGCATAGATACTACTCTAGTAAAAAATACTGATAAACCCATCACACTTCCAAAATGAATTCCAGTTTCTGTACCAACTCTTAGTAAACTTTCCTTTAATGCTCATCGCTGAGCAAAAGTGGAGAAAGTTTTTTTAAGATGTGGGTCAGGTTACAGTTCTTTAAATGTGATTGCTTCTGCATTTTTCCGCCTCACGCGACAAAGGACAATATAAGCATTATTACCAGTTTCCAATATTTAACACTAGAACCAGAACAACTAGTTATTCAAAATATTTTTTTCATACATTTTTTTTGTTTTCTAAATAAATCAACCCATAAAAATTAAAAATTTTCGTTCAAAGTTTGTAAAACATCTACAAAAAGTTTTGTCAATCGGAGATACACACACGTGTTTACGGAAAATCGGGTACTTTTTTTTATAACATTTGTATGCCCTTGGGTCCCGGCCCGATTTCTTCGTATACACATACATGCGTATAAAATTTAAAGAAAATCAGGTACTTTTTTTTATAAAATTTGTATGGGTGCCCCCGACCACGAAGCCCGATAACTTCCTAATTTTAACAAAAAGTGTTGTCCATCAAAGTTACACATGTATATAAAATTTGAAGAAAATCGGGATATTTTTTTTTAGAAAATTTGTATGGGGACCACGGGGCTCTTCGGGCCTTGGGGTAATGAGGATCCATACAAATATTTTACAAAATTTACCCGATTATCTTCAAATTTTATATACATGTATATCTCCGATGGACAACACTTTTTGTAAAAATTTTGGAGACCCCGGGGATCGTGGGGCCCTGTACAAATTTAAAAAAATGTTTTTAAATATTTGTATGGGAGCTCCCAGACCTCGGGGCCCCAAATAGAAATTATTGTCATAGGAGATACACTTGTGTGCAAAGTTTGAATAAAACCAGGCTTTAGGAAGTCACAAGATCCCACCCACCAGCCAACCACGGCACGTGAAATTAATATAGAGAATTTAAAAAAAGTTGTTGCTCGCAAAATTTCAGCTCTCTTGATCGTGTTAAAGTTCGTTACAACCTCAAAGACCTCAAAGAACTCAAAACAAACAAGTTTAATAAAAGTTTTAAAAAAAGGCCAAACTGATCTTTACCGGATCGCTATGATTAAAAAGTCTAGTCTCATTCAAAACTAGCCGTTGAGGGCCATTTCCCATTTGCTGCTTAGTGTGAACGCTCAAAATCGTAATACCGCTTTACGATTTATGAAAACATGAATTTTTTTCTTGTTGCTTGCAAAAATGTGTAATCAGTAAATAAGTATACAAATTTATGCGAATGGTCTATTTATTTGATTTTTTTTATTCAGATTAATATTAAATCAATTAGTAATGAAACAAATTTACTCACCGAAAAACATAATTGTATTATATAAGGTTATAAAAAAATCACAAATACTAGACGACTGAATATCAAGTATTTGCTACCCAACAAATTGTCACGGAAAAAAAGTCACACTGAAATCCAGTGTGTTTTATTTAATTCATTCTTTAGAACAGAATATCAATCATGTGACCAAAGCATATTCTGTTTATTCTACCTATCGATGTAGTATAAAAAGAATACGTTCTAAACATTCCGAAGAAATAAAAAAATAGCCAAAAAAGGAATAGAATACAAAGAATAAACATTGTCTGAAATCGTAATTGCGGGAGATTTCACAATTCTAGTTGGCTTCGCCATTCAGGCTTAACAACACCGCAAGGAAAGGATGTTGAGTTATTTGCTGATTTTAACCATCTCACTCAGCTTGTGAATGAGCCCACTCGAATTCCAGACATTGTTAGTCATAACGCTAATACCCTTGACTTGTTTCTTACTTCTCTTCCTAACAAATACACCGTCAGTGTATTATCGCCTCTAGGCTCTTTAGACCATTGTGTAGTATCAGCTAAATTCTCGTTGTCAAACCACACAGTTAAAGAAAAAACTCCTAAAAGAAAAGTATGGCTACACGAGAAAGCCAACTGGGATGGCCTCAATAATTTCTTTAGAAGCTATAACTGGCCACTTAACGCCAATAGTGGTGTGGATGCCACTTCTGATACGATCACTAACATAATCCTCGAGGGTATGAGACAATTTATCCCTTCCAGGACAAAGTGTATTAAACCGAAGGAAAATGCTTGGTATGACTTAAGCTGCAAAGAGGTTACTAGGAACCGTGAGGTATGCTTTCTTATGATCTCAACATTCATAAATCTGCTGGGCCTGATGGCATTCCCGCTTTAGTTTTGAAGAGGTGTTCTTCAACGTTGGCATTGCCACTGCGCAGACTTTTCCATTTTTCTTATTCTTCTGGAGTCGTCCCAAGGAATTGGAAAACAGCCTTTATCCAGCCTGTTCCTAAAAAAGGCGAAACGTCATCTCTTTCCTCATACCGACCCATTGCGCTAACATCCATACTCTCCAAGGTTATGGAAACCCTGATCAATCGTAAGCTTATGCAATACCTTGAATCACGTGAAATCCTTAGTGACCAGCAGTACGGTTTTCGTAGGCAGCGCTCTACAGGTGACCTGATGGCTTATCTCACTGAAAAGTGGAACCAGTCTATTCACACATTTGGTGAAAGTAAAGTCGTTGCACTCGATATTTCCAAGGCATTTGACAGAGTCTGGCATCAAGCTCTTTTGTCGAAAATGACTGCTTATGGAATTAACAACACCCTGCTCGATTGGACTATAAACTACCTTTCTGACCGTTCAATCCAGGTCGTATTGGACGGATTCAAATCCAATGTCCACCGCATAAACGCCGGTGTTCCTCAAGGCTCTGTTTTATATCCGACACTCTTTCTGATTTTCATTAATGATCTCCTATCCACCACCTCTAATCCAATCCGTTCCTTTGCTGACGACAGTACTCTTAGCTTTTCATATGACTTCTCGCTTTCTGCGCGCCCCTCTTCGGCACAAGTGGAACTTGAACAACAACGTATGTTAAGCACGTTAAATTCTGACCTTGACAGCATAACAAGGTGGGGCCTACATAATAGAGTTGAATTTAACGCTTCTAAAACCCAATGCTGTCTTCTGTCGTCCAAGCGTAATTTAAACCCCCAAACTTTAACCATGAATGGATCTTGCATCAAAGAAACTGAAAAACTCTCAATTCTCGGTAAGCTTCGTTGGAATGACCACATATTTGCCATCGCCAAAAATGCTGCGAGATGCTTGGTTTCCTAAAACGGTGCAAGATGTACTTCACTCCTTCAGATCTGGCTACTATTTACAAGGCGTATATTTGCCCTAAACTTGAATACAACTGCATTGTCTGGGCAGGTGCTCCCAAGACCACATTGCATCTACTAGACAGAGTTCAGAACCGCGCGTTAAAACTTATTGGTGATGTACATATCGCGAAAACAATCGAATCGCTTGAACATCGTAGGAATGTTTCCTGCCTGTCACTGTTTTATCGCTTTTTCCACAAGCGGTGTTCAAAAGAAATATCCAGATGCATCCCGCCCATTCTCCAACCCATCCGTAATACCCGTGCCTCAACTCGAGCTCATGGGTCCACCATTAAGCCTATCTTCGGACGTACTAACCAATTCAGAGATTCCTTCTTTAGCCGCACGATAGTTATGTGGAATGAATTGCCTGATTTTGTGTTTCCGCATTTATATGATCTGCAGTCGTTTAAGACACGTGTGCATAGACATCTCATCCTTTCCTCTCCCTAATTTCCTAACGCCCACGCTGTGCTAAGCATTATAAGGGTGCAAACCCCTTTAGCGTGGGTACATTAAAAAAAAAAAAAAAAATTATTATAACATAGTTATTTTGTAGTTATTAACTTACGTATTGGGGAGCAAAGTCCTAGATTCATACCTCCTTTTTTTTTTTTTTTTTTTTTTTTATAATTCGCGCACGCTTCAAGGGGTTCGCACCCTTATAATGCTCGGCTATATGCTTGGCACAGCGTGGGCGTTAAGGAAGACCTAGCGGTGCTTCCTTGGTAACTAACGCTTAAGGAATCAGGCAGTGTAGTGGAGACGAGCAGAGGAAATCCGGTTAATAGTCATAGACACTATATGTCAAGGCGAGCCATTGGCGCCTAAAAGACAAGAAACCAATTTCAAGTCAGCGTCTGTTCTCCATGTTAGGGGCGGCTGAGACGGGTCTGTCTTGTAGCAAGCGGCTCGCTATATAAATATGTGTAAAGGTGGAATTTGACCTCAATTACAATTTGTGGCCCTCCAGCGCTATGGAGGTTATGCGCTAGGCTAGTAACCTACCTGTAAAAAAATACTCAAGAAACCGAAACAGACCTTGGATACAACACGGATACATTACAAACGAAACATGGCTATCAATAAGATCGGAACGTGGAACGTCCGCACCTTGTCTGAACCGTCAAGATTGTCTCAAGTTTGTCGTGAGATGGATCGCTACCAGCTACTAATTTTAGGTCTCAGCGAAGTAAGATGGATGGGTGAAGGCGATTTTCATGAACAATTAGGGCATTATCTAATGTTTAGTGGCAATAATGAATATCGAACCAACGGAGTGGGAATACTTATAACAGCTAGAGCTTAAAAGTCCTTGATTGGATTTAAACCAATCTCTGACCGCATAATTTCACGATTCCACTCTAAATTCCGCAATATCACTATTATCCAGTGCTATGCTCCTGCCGAACCTGATGATGAAACAAAGGAGGCCTTCTGTAGTCAACTAGAGGAAACAATAGGATGTGCTTACGCAGGCGATATCAAAATTGTGCTTGGCTATATGAACGCCAAAGTTGGCAGCGAAAACTCTATTTTCACGCGTGCATGGGCCGCCATGCCATGGTCTTGGCATCACGCGCAACAACAATGGAGAGAGACTCCTGGATTTGTGTTCCAGTTAACAGTAAAAAGAATGGCAAGAAACGTTCGCAGGCATTTCATAAATGAGGTTGCAGCGGAAGCGGAGTGTTGTGCTGCACGATGTAGTAATATGCGTGGGGTCTACAGTGCAATCCGTAGACTTAATGGTGAAAGCGCAAAAAATATACCTTCTGTTAAAGACCATAACTGAGCCCTACTCTCAACCGAGCAAGAGCAACTACAACGCTGGAAAGAGTTCTATGAGGATAACACCATCGAGGAAAACATCAACTCGCTTCCAAGAACAGTACGTCGCAACCCTGTAAGGATCATCTCAATTTCACCACCATCTCAAGATGAAATAGAGTCTACAATTAAACAACTTAAAAATAATAAAGCTGCGGGTCCAGATAACATGGCCGCCGAGCTTTTTAAATTTTAGCATACCTGTTATTGTACCTGTGTTTGAGCCGATTATACGTGATGGGTGGGCAACATGCAAAATCCCTAGCTCGTGGAAAGAGGGAGTCATCATTACAATACCAAGAAGGGTGATCTCAGCGAGTGCAAAAATTGGAGAGGCATAACGCTGTAAAATGCAATAGAAAAAATTGTAGCATTTACTATTCTTAATCGTATATCACCGCTTATTGACACACTTTTGAGACAAGAGCAAGGGGGTTTTAGGAAGAGCAGATCATGCATAGACCACATACACTGTAAATTATCATCGAGCAGTCAGTTGAATGGAATTCACCTTTGTACATGCTCTTTGTCGATTTCGAACGAGCTTTCGATTAAATATCCAGAAAAGCTATTTCGACAGCTTTGTTACCTCTCGGAATTCCGGACACAATCGTAAACCTTATCCGTGAATTATATAGATATGCCGCTTGCAGCGTTCGATATAAGGGCAAGAACAGTGCCAATTTCACCATCTCTAAAGGAGTTAGGCAAGGATGTGTCCTCTCACCTATTCCTTTTTTGGTGGTTATGGCGCAAACCAACATCGATACACCAAACGGTATTTAATGGCGCTTGAACGAAAGGCTTAACGATCTCGACTGCGCTGACGATATCAGCATGATGACTCACAGATCAGACGATAAGACGCATAAGCTTGAGAGGTTGATTTATAACGCTAAACAGGTTGGCTTAAGGCTTAACTACACAAAGATGAAGTTGTTGCGAATCGGAACGACCAATAACCGCGAATTATCTATAACCACCAACGATGCAACGATAGTTATTGAAGACGTGGAGAAATTTAGCTACTTAGGGAGCCTAATTTTTTTTCTTTATTCCATAATGGTATTCTTTATAAAACTGATATTCAGAAAGCCAATCTAGCTTCGCATTTTGCTTGTGCGTCAACCCTTCCATTATCTAACCAAAGTCCACCAAAATTCTTAAAGAACTTGACCCCAATAAAGCAACTGGACCCGACGGTAATCCACCATTATTATTGAAAAGTTGTCATCATACTTTGGCAAAACCGCTTAGCAAATTGTTTCATCTCTCAATGAAGACAGGTGTTTTTCCGTCAATTTGGAAAATAGCTAATATTCAACGTCCCGAAAAAAGGTGATAAATCTGCTCTGTTGTCAGTTTTATCAAAGGTATAGGAATCTATCATTAAATTCAAACTAGTGAGCTATCTGGATTCGAATGCTTTTTTATCCGATGTACAGTATGGATTTCGAAAAAATCGATCTTCAGGACAACTAACGACGTGCATGACTCATTGTTGGGAGCGAAACATTGAAAATGTAGGCGAATCAAGCGTTGTGTCTTTGGATATTTCTAAGGCTTTTGATAGAGTATGGCATATTTGTCTTTTTAATAAGATTCGTGCGCTCAACTTACACACCTCTCTCATTAGATGGATTGAGGATTATTTATGGAACTGCAAAATAAAAGTTGTATTGAATGGGTTTTCCTCATCTTCGCATTGGATCAATGCTGGCGTTCCTCATGGGTCACCCTTATCGCCTTTACTATTCTTAATATATATCAATGACCTGTTGTCTTCTACAACCTGTGATATCCACTTATTTGCTGATGATACGACGTTATCGGCTTCCATGGAGATTCTTAGTCAAAAAGAATGCAATTCTCGCTTGATTGGTTCGCGTGAATTAATGAATTCGGCAATTCTGTCAAACATTCAAGTCATTCTCTATTGGGGCAGATTTAACCCAAATAAATTCCAGGCTTGTCTTTTTTCTCAAAAGGCAATTCAACATTACGTACCATCAGTAATTAATGGTGCCACTATTACGAGATCAGTTTCACTTAAGATGTTAGGTTTGAAAGTTTCAAGTGAACTTTCCTGGAAGGAACATATTTATAAAATCTCAAAAAGAGCGAGCCAATGCTTGGGCTTCATAAGACGTTGTAACTTTTACTTCACCCCCTCTGAAGTATTAAGATTATATAAATCTTATGTTAGACCAATTTTAGAATTTAATTCATATGTGTGGGGTGGTTCTCCTAAATCACATTTGATTTATCTTGATGGAATTCAGAATAGAGTTATCCGTTTGATAAACGATGTAACCATTACTTTATCCCTTGATTCTTTGGAGCATAGACGAAATGTAGGAGCTTTAACTGTTTTCTACAAATTTTACAACGGTAGATGTTCTTCAGAAACCCGTTCTTTATTCCCAGGTCCTTTTGTCAGCAACGTTAACACTCGTTTCAGGTCTAATCAACATAGATTTGCCTTAAAACCGTTTTCATGTAGAACCAAATACTTCAAATCCTCCTTTTATCCGAGAGTGACTTCGATGTGGAATCAATTGGTCGACTCCGTGTTTCCCGAATCTTATTATCTACAGGCCTTCAAAATAGCCGTCAACAACTTCCTAAAGGACGAACGTGTTCATTAGAGGATACGATTATTTTATATAAAAAAAATTATTATTGATTGTATTTTTTGTATTACATTTTTATAATATTTGTTGTTTAATTTGTAATAATTTCTTTGTCACGTTTTTTTGTATTTTCCCTGACCATGATTCATTGATTAAAGTATTTGGACTCGCGTCGTTTTAGCTTCGTGCTCGTTTTTCGTATTGCTTTTTCAATGAATCAGAGATAATTCTGAGAAAATAAATTGAAAACGGCTAAAGTGAGTAATGTGATATGTTGTAATTCTCATTCCTTCGAATTTTTAATTTTAATAAAGCGCATAGCCCAACTTATTGCCGTGACGCAAGTCATTCAGGGACTTATTCTTTGGCAACGAGTATATATATATATATAAAAAAAAGAACGGCGGATCCGAATCAGACGTGACAGCCCGCATAAATAAGGTGCGCTCTGCTTGCTACTCACTGTACAAAGTGTGGCGAGCGCATAACATCTTCAGGAGCACCAAGCTAAATATATTCAACTGCAGTGTTAAATCAGTCCTCTTATATGGTTGCGAGACTTGGAATGTAGCAACCACTAAATCTCAAAAATTACAAGTATTTATCAACAAGTGTTTGCGACAAATCTGTGGCATCTTTTGGCCAAACAAACTCGGATCTACTCGCCCTGACAAATAACGAGCCAATCCATATCGAATTTAAGCGAAGTAAATGGCAATGGGTAGGGCACACCCTGCTGGAGAATGACATTACAAAAATGGCCTTTGAATGGAACCCCCAAAGAAGACGAAACCCGGGACGCCCAGTGAGCGCGTGGCGCAGATCAATCGAGTGAGAATCGCGTACAGTAGGCATATGGCATGAAGTCAAACAGCTGGCGAGAGACAGACGGCGCTGGAAGGAGGATCAAATTTCATTAGGGCCAAATCTAACCTCAATGAACTCTATAACACTGTAGAAGATATTCAGATTTCCAATTTCATTTCTTAGAACCTGACTACTACAAAATTCAACCCACCAACCGGCTCCCATTCTGGTGGAATTATGAAGCGGCAGTGAAGTCAAAGCACAAAATGAGGCGATCCTTAATTCCAGAACACTTTCTGTCAATTCCGACGATGACGTAAATCCATAGACACCCGCACATTTTTAATTGGTCATCCATACACCTATTTACCAGATCCAGACATCAGTCATTTTAAAATGAACCACCTTTCCTTTCGAGGCATTGCCACCTCGAGAGACTACGACAAGAATTCAAGTTCAAATCCTTTTTATAAACGTTAAAAATTCCAAGTTTTTTATTTTTCTGGCAGAGAGGATGACGCCAATAGTGTTTATCTTCTTTTTTTTGATTTTTAGCATTAAAGTTAGCAAGTTGTACAAATAAAGAGCATCTTCATCCTCTGAGGACGACATTTAAAGAACTGATGAATCGGTGGCACCATACGTTTTTTGCCACTGCAGTGCGCATTAAATCACTTTCATACCACTTCACCGCTATTTCATCGCCACGCCAAATGTTCACCACTCCTATGCCACGCACGATTCCAACTAACCACTAACACACTATTTCAGTGCGCGCCTTGCCTAACTTCGCTACAAAAAAAACAACCCATAAAAATTAAAATTTTTCTTGTAAATTCTCTACTCGGAGATACACACACACACACACACTGCGTGCTCGCCTTGTGGCAAAATCATCCACCAAATTACGCAGCGGCAGCGAACAGCGCTGCTCACAAAGCACAGAGCTCAGACTTTGCCGTGATCATGCGGTATAGCGATATTGAAAAATTGTATATTGGGGTCCCCAAGGGGCCGATCGCTTTACAAAAAGTGTTTTCCATCGAAGACACACATGTGTACAAAATTTCAAGAAAATCGGGTAAATTTTGTAAAATATTTGTATGAGAGCCCCCCGAACCCGAGGTCCGAGGGTCCTCAAATTCGGGCTGTAGGAAGTGGGTTAAAAATTGATCACAAGATTTGGCCAGCCAGCCAGCCACGGGCAAGTGAAGTTAATATAGAGAATTTAAAAAGGACAAAGTGGCAAACCAATTCATCAGCAATTCAAATGAATGACATTGTCTTAATAGGTGCGTTTTTTCTCGGACAACTTGTCCGAACTTGTTTAAAACATTTTTCCGCTTAAGGCATAGAGTGTCCGCTACAAATAAAGTGAATTGTTGCGGACAGATAAAAAATAATAATTATTTAAAAATTAATTTCAGCAAGATAAATGAAAATTAAAAAAATTATTTACTTGGTTTTGGTAGAAATTATTGCCAAAAACTTTATCGTGGAATACACATTCCATTTCTTTTTTGGCTAATCTTTTATTTCTTCGGAATGTTTTAGAACGTATTCTTTTAATAATACATCGATAGGTAGAATAAACAGAATATTTTTTGTTCACGTGATTGATATTCTGTTCCTTCTATTCTCTCTGTAGAATCAAGTATAGAAAACACTCGATAATTTCTTACCTCCAAGTAAATGGAATTGGGGAAGACTCGTTAAAATCCATCCCGGAGCAGACAACATTGTGATGGTCGTTACGTTGAAGACAGCATCTGGAATTTTGAGACGTGTTTTCAAATTAGCGTTATTGCCAATAAATAGATAGTTGGGCATTTTCCACGGGCGGTAGGATGTAATTGATATAATTATAGTGTAATTTATTCCATATCCATTTGTTCGCAAAAATATACATGCACAATACATATAGTCGCGAGATGCTAAGCCTTGGACCGCAACGGTTTTCGCGCCAATATTTATTATTTAATTATTTTTACATAGTTATTTTGTAGTGTTTTATTTAGTTATAGTTAGTCATATAATTATTATCACTATTTAGCAAACACTTTAATTATCTAAAACTAAAACATGTCACAAAAATGTATTACCAATTGTTATTTTCATGTGTTCATCGGGTGAATTGTTCATCGTGTTATTTTGCACTGTCAAACAAAAAATGGAGGTGTGGACATAACTCGACTTTCTTTTACGGACGGTACCGGAATCTTCATGAATTTTTTTTTTAATTATTTAATATTATTTTTCTTTTAATTTATTTGCCAAAACTCGAAAAACTGTCACTTCTGGTTGTCAAATTTCCGTAAAAATCAACTGGCCCTTCCCAATTTATGTAAAAAGCTTAAATATGAATTTTCATCCTCATAAGTTAGGCCGTCTGGGCTGTAGAGTGGACACAGACAGAGATTTTTTTCGCTCAGGAGATATGGTAATGGCTAAATCTGCAAAAATCCCTAGTTCGAAAATTTTCATGTTAACTATACATCCTTTAACTATGTAAAAGAAAGTAACATGTATTAAGAATCGGCTGTTCGAACTAGTGCTAAAATAAAAAATTATAATACCGGTGCCGGATTTTTTTTTTTGATTTCTCGATATTAACTTCACTTGCCCGTGGCAGGGATGTCGGTCGGTCGGCAGTCTGTCGGTTTGTCGTGGAATTTTGCGATCAATTTTTAACCCACTTCCCAAGGCCCGATTTTATAGAAATTTTGTACACATGTGTATTTACGGAGACAACACTTTCTATTAAAATTTGGGGCCCCTTGCGCCTCAGGGCCGACGGTTGCCCTTATAAAATTTTTAAAAATTAACCCGATTTTCTTTAAATTTTATACACATGTGTATCTCTGATGGACAACACTTTTTGTTAAAATTTTGAAGATCCCGGGCCCCGGATTCGTGGAGCCCCATCAATTTTTTTTTACAAAAATTAACCCGATTTTCTTTAAATTTAATACACATGTGTATCTCCGATGGACAAACTTTTTTGTAAAATTTTTGGAGTGGTTGGGCCCGGGGCCCGAGGTATTTTTAAAAATATACGGTATGTTAAATTAATTTGATGCTCTTACTGATTTTTCTAATTTTTTTAATACAACAAAATCACTGGTAGCCTTATTACCTGTATCAGGTTAAAATGTTGTAACCAATGTATGTTGTATGTTGTAGACGAGATGCACCCTGAGCGATGCGTGAGCATGAGACGAGCGTGCACCCTGAGGGATGCATGAGCGTGAGTCCTGAGCGATGACTGAGCCAGAGACGAGCATAAATCCTGGGCGATGCGTGAGCTTGACTAGCGTGAATCCTGAGCGATGCGTGAGGTTGAGTCTTAGTCGATCGTGAATCCTGAGCGATGCGTGCGTGTGAGCCTGAGACTAGCGTGCACTCTGAGACTAGCGTGCACTCTGAGCGATGCGTGAACGTGAGCCTAAGGTGAGCGTGCACCCTGAACAATGCGTGAGCGTGAGCCTTAATCTGTTGACTAAGAGATTGTTAAACTAATGTTGTATGTTGTAGACGAGATGCACCCTGAGCGATGCGTGAGCATGAGACGAGCGTGCACCCTGAGGGATGCATGAGCGTGAGTCCTGAGCGATGACTGAGCCAGAGACGAGCATAAATCCTGGGCGATGCGTGAGCTTGACTAGCGTGAATCCTGAGCGATGCGTGAGGTTGAGTCTTAGTCGATCGTGAATCCTGAGCGATGCGTGCGTGTGAGCCTGAGACTAGCGTGCACTCTGAGACTAGCGTGCACTCTGAGCGATGCGTGAACGTGAGCCTAAGGTGAGCGTGCACCCTGAACAATGCGTGAGCGTGAGCCTTAATCTGTTGACTAAGAGATTGTTAAACTAATTTGACGATGGCGTGTTTTTATTGCACGGAAGACCAACAGCTCATAAGCTGAACTGTACCGACGTTGGCAAATAAAGCAGAGAAAAATAAACGTTTGCAGCGATAATCTGACCTGTACAGACGTAGCAATCCGCAGAGCAATCTAACAGCGAAGCTACGTTGTATGACGATGTGTGCAGCGGAAGCAGAGGACAACGATTGCAGCAATAAGCTGAACTGTACCGACGTAGCATCCGTAAGGAAATCTAACAGCGAAGCTATGCTGTACGACGACGTTGGCAGAGGATGCAGATGGAAACGTTGGCAGGGTAATCTAACAGCGAAGCTACGTTGTACGACGACGTTGACATTGAATTCAGATGAAAACGTTGGCAGCGATAAGCTGAGCTGAGCAACCCGCAAGCCAATCTAACAGCAAAGCTACGTTGTACGACGACGTTCGCAGATGATGCAAAGGAAAACGTTGGCAGCGATAAGCTGAGCTTTACTGACGTAGCAACCGCAGGGCAATCTAACAACGAAGCTAACGTTAGCAGAGAATGCAGAGAATTAATATCAAAATGACTTACCACGATGTGATCCAGACAGAAAGAGAAGAAAAACTAAGAGAGCGTCTGCCTGCGTGTACGCCCTTTTATACTATTTTGCATGGCAAAATTCTAAGTGGCGTGCTGCGTTGTGATTGATTGTGATGTTGTTCTGGTTGTCATTTGACTTTCGTATCTATTTATTGGCTGCACTGCGTTGGTACAGGGTGCACCCGAATTTGAGAAAAAAGTATATTACTCGTTTTGTGTGAAAAAAATTCGGCCACAAGAATTTTGTTCCTCAGAAAGTAAAACAAAATAAAAATTATAAGCTGTACTATGTAGTTTTTTTGTTTTTCTGCTTAGCAAGCTTGAAAATTTGATAGCCTTTTACATAGTAAAAAAAAACCCGAACCCCGGGGTCTCCGGCCCCAAAATTTAAAAAAAAGATTAACTAGATTTTCTTCAATTTTTTCGTATGTATCTCCGATGAAAAACACTTTTTGTAACAATTTTGGAGACCCAGGACCCCAGGGTCTAAATTTTTTTTTTAAAAAATTAACCCGTTTTTTTTTAAATTTTATATACGTTTGTATCTCCGATGGACAACACTTTTTGCAAACATTTTGGGAGCCGTGGTCGTGGGGCCCCATAAAAATGTTTCAAAAAAATTAACCCGATTTTCTTCAAATTTTATACACATGTGTATCTCCGATGGACAAAATATTTTGTAAAGTTTTTGGAGTGAACGGGCTCTGAGGCCCGAAGGGCGCCCATGTAATTACATATCAAAAACTGAATTGACAGCAAAGAAATTAATCCGTGCCGGATTTGTTGTTATTTCGAATTCAACATAAGCTGTCTTTTACTTGGAATTTGAATCCGAATGTCTAAACCAGCCAAAACCGGCAAATAGCCAGTTTTCTTATTCCAAGAAAGATATAGATAGTGCAATTTGTGCGTTGCTTTGGCTAATCCAGCTTGGCTTTACAAATGCAACAGCTGTTGGCTTTAAATGGGCTTTAAATGTTCGATGCATTTTAATTGTTATGTGTGTTAAACAAAACATCGCCTTAGGGTGAGCGCTATAACTTAAAAAAGGCTTTAGTTATAAATCCTAAAAACTTTTTGGATTTATTTTCGGCTTTATGCTTATGCGATTTTGTTTTAAGCCAAACAGCAGGTTTTCACAATTCCAAAAAAGGAATTCGACAGTGCAATTTGCTATATAACTTTCAACAAAATGAGTTAGGTATTTTTTGTGGTTAACGGCTGATCAAAGCAACAGCAAAAACTAACCAAATTTTGGTAAATTTTTTGTTTCATGTGTTATCAACTTATCCATATATAATTTTTAAAAGGCGACTTCCTCGGCAAATAAAATACAGCTATAAAAACAAACGAACTTTCAAAAGATAGTGGCAATGGCAACTTGACATTTGACAATTATTTATTGCAACTATAGGGAAAGGATATAATTATTTAAAAAAGTCAAAAAGTTACGTTGAATTAGGATTGCACTTAATATATACGATTTTGTGAATTTTTATTCGTGTTTGACGGACAACGGGTTTAAGAGTCGTCTAAATATTTGAAGAGTCTAATAACATCGTTTTTTGGATTAAAATTAAAATTGACAAAGTTCAAGGAGTTCCTACGTGAGTGCAATAGAAAGACGAAATGGTAGACAGCAGCAAGATGGCATATAATCGCAGTGCTGTTATCATTGAGCCATTGCTGCCAGGTGGTGGTGTAATGCGAACGCCCTTTGTTGGAAACGTGCGCTCGGTTCCACCACCTCCTCCAAATGTTTCAATAATCCCGCAGCAATCTGCATTCGGGTTTTTAGGGGGTGGAGGAAGTGAAGGCATTCATAACGGCTTAGGTACCTGTGGTGGTGGATATGGTTCAAGCTATGTCGGGGGTGGTGGATACGGTTCCAGTTTTGGTGGTTATGGATCGGGATACGGAGCTGGTTTCGGCTCATACGGTGCTTTAAATCGGTTTAGCAATGGATTGGCTTATCAAAATAATTCAAATGGTCCCGAGAATCGATTTATTCAAATGGTAGAGGCAAGCTCTCGACCTGCATTTCAAAGTATCGAATCACTTGTTTTGGCAATTGGAAACATTGCATCCATGTTAGACTCAACATTCTTTGCGCTGACAAGTTCATTCCGTGCAATCCTAGGTGTAGCAGAAAATTTCGGCCGTTTACGTGGCGTTTTCTCACAATTCTGGCAAACATTTGAAATTTTACGAAGTCTTTCTTGGAATTACAGGAAGTAAGTGCATGCATTTTTATAACAGTATTTAATATTTATTTAAGGTTTTTCGTAGAATTCTTTACTGGCTTAAAATATCCAAGCTGGATCCTTCATCGGTTGCTTTCAAAAAAGCCTTTTCAGATGCACTCGCTAACCAAGCAGGTGAAACAGTGCATAAAACTACGCTGCCAAGGCCGGGACAGTCTCCATGGCCTGTTATAGCATTTCTTAGTTTTATTCTTTCGGCTCCATTTTTGGTAATGAAGTTAGTGGGAACAGTCACAAATACCGCAATTGAAGAGTGTAAGCTATACTAATAAGATATAATAAATAATAAGTTATTTCCTCCGTTATAATTTTATAATATGGTCTCGACGACTGTTAAAGTGTGGGATATTTTATTTAATCATGCTCTTTCCATTTGTACAGTTTGAACCCGAGACTAAAACCACGGTTAAGCTGTTTAATTAATCTTGTGGTTTTCGTAGTGAACGGTTTGTAAATAGAGCTATAATCCAGATGTAATATGAAATTACACTAAAAAGTTTGCAAATACTTAAATAGATCGCAAAACCGAAACCACGAGAATAACTACGCAGCTATTAGATAATAATTCTTTGCACCTATATATTTTTATTGATATATTTTTTCTTTTAGCACGTAATCCTGAGAAATGGATCGAGCCAATAGAAACAATATCATCTTTCGACTTTAAATCACGAAACCCAGCCGAACTAACCATTCATGCAGGACAAAAAATTTTAGTCGCACCAAGAGAAATTCAAAATACCAATAATCTTTTAAACACCGGATGGGGTCTAGCGACCATAGATGGATTCACATCAGGCCTTGTTCCCATAAATTATTTAATGACTCCTACGCAAATCCGAAATATTCAAAAGCAGGATATGTTAGTTAATCAAGATTTTCTTCAACCCAACTATTTTCCAAAGAAGCAACTAAACAAAGACAGCAGTTGGCAGCGAAAACTCTATTTTCACGCGTGCATGGGCCGCCATGGTCTTGGCATCACGCGCAACAACAATGGAGAGAGACTCCTGGATTTGTGTTCCAGTTAACAGTAAAAAGAATGGCAAGAAACGTTCGCAGGCATTTCATAAATGAGGTTGCAGCGGAAGCGGAGTGTTGTGCTGCACGATGTAGTAATATGCGTGGGGTCTACAGTGCAATCCGTAGACTTAATGGTGAAAGCGCAAAAAATATACCTCCTGTTAAAGACCATAACTGAGCCCTACTCTCAACCGAGCAAGAGCAACTACAACGCTGGAAAGAGTTCTATGAGGATAACACCATCGAGGAAAACATCAACTCGCTTCCAAGAACAGTACGTCGCAACCCTGTAAGGATCATCTCAATTTCACCACCATCTCAAGATGAAATAGAGTCTACAATTAAACAACTTAAAAATAATAAAGCTGCGGGTCCAGATAACATGGCCGCCGAGCTTTTTAAATTTTAGCATACCTGTTATTGTACCTGTGTTTGAGCCGATTATACGTGATGGGTGGGCAACATGCAAAATCCCTAGCTCGTGGAAAGAGGGAGTCATCATTACAATACCAAGAAGGGTGATCTCAGCGAGTGCAAAAATTGGAGAGGCATAACGCTGTTAAATGCAATAGAAAAAATTGTAGCATTTACTATTCTTAATCGTATATCACCGCTTATTGACACACTTTTGAGACAAGAGCAAGGGGGTTTTAGGAAGAGCAGATCATGCATAGACCACATACACTGTAAATTATCATCGAGCAGTCAGTTGAATGGAATTCACCTTTGTACATGCTCTTTGTCGATTTCGAACGAGCTTTCGATAAAATATCCAGAAAAGCTATTTCGACAGCATTGTTAACTCTCGGAATTCCGGACACAATCGTAAACCTTATCCGTGAATTATATAGATATGCCGCTTGCAGCGTTCGATATAAGGGCAAGAACAGCGCCAATTTCACCATCTCTAAAGGAGTTAGGCAAGGATGTGTCCTCTCACCTATTCCTTTTTTGGTGGTTATGGCGCAAACCAACATCGATACACCAAACAGTATTTAATGGCGCTTGAACGAAAGGCTTAACGATCTCGACTGCGCTGACGATATCAGCATGATGACTCACAGATCAGACGATAAGACGCATAAGCTTGAGAGGTTGATTTATAACGCTAAACAGGTTGGCTTAAGGCTTAACTACACAAAGATGAAGTTGTTGCGAATCGGAACGACCAATAACCGCGAATTATCTATAACCACCAACGATGCAACGATAGTTATTGAAGACGTGGAGAAATTTAGCTACTTAGGGAGCCTAATTTTTTTTCTTTATTCCATAATGGTATTCTTTATAAAACTGATATTCAGAAAGCCAATCTAGCTTCGCATTTTGCTTGTGCGTCAACCCTTCCATTATCTAACCAAAGCACCAAAATTCTTAAAGAACTTGACCCCAATAAAGCAACTGGACCCGACGGTAATCCACCATTATTATTGAAAAGTTGTCATCATACTTTGGCAAAACCGCTTAGCAAATTGTTTCATCTCTCAATGAAGACAGGTGTTTTTCCGTCAATTTGGAAAATAGCTAATATTCAACGTCCCGAAAAAAGGTGATAAATCTGCACCTACTAACTACCACCCTATTGCTCTGTTGTCAGTTTTATCAAAGGTATAGGAATCTATCATTAATTTCAAACTAGTGAGCTATCTGGATTCAAATGCTTTTTTATCCGATGTACATTATGGATTTCGAAAAAATCGATCTTCAGGACAACTAACGACGTGCATGACTCATTGTTGGGAGCGAAACATTGAAAATGTAGGCGAATCAAGCGTTGTGTCTTTGGATATTTCTAAGGCTTTTGATAGAGTATGGCATATTTGTCTTTTTAATAAGATTCGTGCGCTCAACTTACACACCTCTCTCATTACATGGATTGAGGATTATTTATGGAACTGCAAAATAAAAGTATTGAATGGGTTTTCCTCATCTTCGCATTGGATCAATGCTGGCGTTCCTCATGGGTCACCCTTATCGCCTTTACTATTCTTAATATATATCAATGACCTGTTGTCTTCTACAACCTGTGATATCCACTTATTTGCTGATGATACGACGTTATCGGCTTCCATGGAGATTCTTAGTCAAAAAGAATGCAATTCTCGCTTGATTGGTTCGCGTGAATTAATGAATTCGGCAATTCTGTCAAACATTCAAGTCATTCTCTATTGGGGCAGATTTAACCCAAATAAATTCCAGGCTTGTCTTTTTTCTCAAAAGGCAATTCAACATTACGTACCATCAGTAATTAATGGTGCCACTATTACGAGATCAGTTTCACTTAAGATGTTAGGTTTGAAACTTTCCTGGAAGGAACATATTTATAAAATCTCAAAAAGAGCGAGCCAATGCTTGGGCTTCATAAGACGTTGTAACTTTTAATTCACCCCCTCTGAAGTATTAAGATTATATAAATCTTATGTTAGACCAATTTTAGAATTTAATTCATATGTGTGGGGTGGTTCTCCTAAATCACATTTGATTTATCTTGATGGAATTCAGAATAGAGTTATCCGTTTGATAAACGATGTAACCATTACTTTATCCCTTGATTCTTTGGAGCATAGACGAAATGTAGGAGCTTTAACTGTTTTCTACAAATTTTACAACGGTAGATGTTCTTCAGAAACCCGTTCTTTATTCCCAGGTCCTTTTGTCAGCAACGTTAACACTCGTTTCAGGTCTAATCAACATAGATTTGCCTTAAAACCGTTTTCATGTAGAACCAAATACTTCAAATCCTCCTTTTATCCGAGAGTGACTTCGATGTGGAATCAATTGGTCGACTCCGTGTTTCCCGAATCTTATTATCTACAGGCCTTCAAAATAGCCGTCAACAACTTCCTAAAGGACGAACGTGTTCATTAGAGGATACGATTATTTTATATAAAAAAAATTATTATTGATTGTATTTTTTGTATTACATTTTTATAATATTTGTTGTTTAATTTGTAATAATTTCTTTGTCACGTTTTTTTGTATTTTCCCTGACCATGATTCATTGATTAAAGTATTTGGACTCGCGTCGTTTTAGCTTCGTGCTCGTTTTTCGTATTGCTTTTTCAATGAATCAGAGATAATTCTGAGAAAATAAATTGAAAACGGCTACAAAAGTGAGTAATGTGATATGTTGTAATTCTCATTCCTTCGAATTTTTAATTTTAATAAAGCGCATAGCCCAACTTATTGCCGTGACGCAAGTCATTCAGGGACTTATTCTTTGGCAACGAGTATATATATATATATAAAAAAAAGAACGGCGGATCCGAATCAGACGTGACAGCCCGCATAAATAAGGTGCGCTCTGCTTGCTACTCACTGTACAAAGTGTGGCGAGCGCATAACATCTTCAGGAGCACCAAGCTAAATATATTCAACTCCAGTGTTAAATCAGTCCTCTTATATGGTCGCGAGACTTGGAATGTAGCAACCACTAAATCTCAAAAATTACAAGTATTTATCAACAAGTGTTTGCGACAAATCTGTGGCATCTTTTGGCCAAACAAACTCGGATCTACTCGCCCTGACAAATAACGAGCCAATCCATATCGAATTTAAGCGTAGTAAATGGCAATGGGTAGGGCACACCCTGCTGGAGAATGACATTACAAAAATGGCCTTTGAATGGAACCCCCAAAGAAGACGAAACCCGGGACGCCCAGTGAGCGCGTAGCGCAGATCAATCGAGTGAGAATCGCGTACAGTAGGCATATGGCATGAAGTCAAACAGCTGGCGAGAGACAGACGGCGCTGGAAGGAGGATCAAATTTCATTAGGGCCAAATCTAACCTCAATGAACTCTATAACACTGTAGAAGATATTCAGATTTCCAATTTCATTTCTTAGAACCTGACTACTACAAAATTCAACCCACCAACCGGCTCCCATTCTGGTGGAATTATGAAGCGGCAGTGAAGTCAAAGCACAAAATGAGGCGATCCTTAATTCCAGAACACTTTCTGTCAATTCCGACGATGACGTAAATCCATAGACACCCGCACATTTTTAATTGGTCATCCATACACCTATTTGCCAGATCCAGACATCAGTCATTTTAAAATAAACCACCTTTCCTTTCGAGGCATTGCCACCTCGAGAGACTACGACAAGAATTCAAGTTCAAATCCTTTTTATAAACGTTAAAAATTCCAAGTTTTTTATTTTTCTGGCAGAGAGGATGACGCCAATAGTGTTTATCTTCTTTTTTTTGATTTTTAGCATTAAAGTTAGCAAGTTGTACAAATAAAGAGCATCTTCATCCTCTGAGGACGACATTTAAAGAACTGATGAATCGGTGGCACCATACGTTTTTTGCCACTGCAGTGCGCATTAAATCACTTTCATACCACTTCACCGCTATTTCATCGCCACGCCAAATGTTCACCACTCCTATGCCACGCACGATTCCAACTAACCACTAACACACTATTTCAGTGCGCGCCTTGCCTAACTTCGCTACAAAAAAAACAACCCATAAAAATTAAAATTTTTCTTGTAAATTCTCTAATCGGAGATACACACACACACACACACACACTGCGTGCTCGCCTTGTGGCAAAATCATCCACCAAATTACGCAGCGGCAGCGAACAGCGCTGCTCACATAGCACAGAGCTCAGACTTTGCCGTGATCTGATGCGATATAGCGATATTGAAAAATTGTATATTGGGGTCCCCAAGGGGCCGATCGCTCCAAATTACAAAAAGTGTTTTCCATCGAAGACACACATGTGTACAAAATTTCAAGAAAATCGGGTAAATTTTGTAAAATATTTGTATGAGAGCCCCCCGAACCCGAGGTCCGAGGGTCCTCAAATTTTAATAGAAAGTGTTGTCTTGGGAGATATACATGTGTGCAAAATTTCAATAAAATCGGGCTGTAGGAAGTGGGTTAAAAATTGATCACAAGATTTGGCCAGCCAGCCAGCCACGGGCAAGTGAAGTTAATATAGAGAATTTAAAAAGGACAAAGTGGCAAACCAATTCATCAGCAATTCAAATGAATGACATTTCTCGGACAACTTGTCCGAACTTGTTTAAAACATTTTTCCGCTTAAGGCATAGAGTGTCCGCTACAAATAAAGTGAATTGTTGCGGACAGATAAAAAATAATAATTATTTAAAAATTAATTTCAGCAAGATAAATGAAAATTAAAAAAATTATTTACTTGGTTTTGGTAGAAATTATTGCCAAAAACTTTATCGTGGAATACACATTCCATTTCTTTTTTGGCTAATCTTTTATTTCTTCGGAATGTTTTAGAACGTATTCTTTTAATAATACATCGATAGGTAGAATAAACAGAATATTTTTTGTTCACGTGATTGATATTCTGTTCCTTCTATTCTCTCTGTAGAATCAAGTATAGAAAACACTCGATAATTTCTTACCTCCAAGTAATGGAATTGGGGAAGACTCGTTAAAATCCATCCCGGAGCAGACAACATTGTGATGGTCGTTACGTTGAAGACAGCATCTGGAATTTTGAGACGTGTTTTCAAATTAGCGTTATTGCCAATAAATAGATAGTTGGGCATTTTCCACGGGCGGTAGGATGTATTTGATATAATTATAGTGTAATTTATTCCATATCCATTTGTTCGCAAAAATATACATGCACAATACATATAGTCGCGAGATGCTGAGCCTTGGACCGCAACGGTTTTCGCGCCAATATTTATTATTTAATTATTTTTACATAGTTATTTTGTAGTGTTTTATTTAGTTATAGTTAGTCATATAATTATTATCACTATTTAGCAAACACTTTAATTATCTAAAACTAAAACATGTCACAAAAATGTATTACCAATTGTTATTTTCATGTGTTCATCGGGTGAATTGTTCATCATGTTATTTTGCGCTGTCAAACAAAAAATGGAGGTGTGGACATAACTCGACTTTCTTTTACGGACGGTACCGGAATCTTCATGAATTTTTTTTTTAATTATTTAATATTATTTTTCTTTTAATTTATTTGCCAAAACTCGAAAAACTGTCACTTCTGGTTGTCAAATTTCCGTAAAAATCAACTGGCCCTTCCCAATTTATGTAAAAAGCTTAAATATGAATTTTCATCCTCATAAGTTAGGCCGTCTGGGCTGTAGAGTGGACACAGACAGAGATTTTTTTCGCTCAGGAGATATGGTAATGGCTAAATCTGCAAAAATCCCTAGTTCGAAAATTTTCATGTTAACTATACATCCTTTAACTATGTTAAAGAAAGTAACATGTATTAAGAATCGGCTGTTCGAACTAGTGCTAAAATAAAAAATTATAATACCGGTGCCGGAATTTTTTTTTTGATTTCTCGATATTAACTTCACTTGCCCGTGGCAGGGATGTCGGTCGGTCGGCAGTCTGTCGGTTTGTCGTGGAATTTTGCGATCAATTTTTAACCCACTTCCCAAGGCCCGATTTTATTGAAATTTTGTACACATGTGTATTTACGGAGACAACACTTTCTATTAATATTTGGGGCCCCTTGCGCCTCAGGGCCGACGGTTGCCCTTAAATTTTTAAAAATTAACCCGATTTTCTTTAAATTTTATACACATGTGTATCTCTGATGGACAACACTTTTTGTTAAAATTTTGAAGATCCCGGGCCCCGGATTCGTGGAGCCCAATCAATTTTTTTTTTTTACAAAAATTAACCCGATTTTCTTTTAATTTAATACACATGTGTATCTCCGATGGACAAACTTTTTTGTAAAATGTTTGGAGTGGTTGGGCCCGGGGCCCGAGGTATTTTTAAAAATATACGGTATGTTAAAATAATTTGATGCTCTTACTGATTTTTCTAATTTTTTTAATACAACAAAATCACTGGTAGCCTTATTACCTGTATCAGGTTAAAATGTTGTAACCAATGTATGCTGTATTTTTTTAATAAAGCTAAATCTTAAAAGCACTTGTAGCTTTATTACCTGTATCAGGTTAAAATATTGTTTCCCAGCCGGGGTAAGCCCAGGGTGACCAAGGTTCAAAATGATATAGGTCGTTACAATAAATTTTTATATGTGGGACTTTTAATGCAATTTCTCCTTTATTTCAATATAGATTCATAATTAATTTCATTTATAATGTTAAGGTAGTCTGGGCGCTACGTATGGCTTGACGAGAGCCTCAGTGCGTGAGCCCTAGCGCGCTTTTGTTGTCATGTGTGCGTAAGCCTAAGACGAGCGTGAATCCTGAGCGATGCGTGAGCCTGAGACCAGATGCACCCTGAGCGATGCGTGAGCATGAGACGAGCGTGCACCCTGAGGGATGCATGAGCGTGAGTCCTGAGCGATGACTGAGCCAGAGACGAGCATAAATCCTGGGCGATGCGTGAGCTTGACTAGCGTGAATCCTGAGCGATGCGTGAGGGTGAGTCTTAGTCGATCGTGAATCCTGAGCGATGCGTGCGTGTGAGCCTGAGACTAGCGTGCACTCTGAGCGATGCATGAACGTGAGCCTAAGGTGAGCGTGCACCCTGAACAATGCGTGAGCGTGAGCCTTAATCTGTTGACTAAGAGATTGTTAAACTAATTTGACGATGGCGTGTTTTTATTGCACGGAAGACCAACAGCTCATAAGCTGAACTGTACCGACGTTGGCAAATAAAGCAGAGAAAAATAAACGTTTGCAGCGATAATCTGACCTGTACAGACGTAGCAATCCGCAGAGCAATCTAACAGCGAAGCTACGTTGTATGACGATGTGTGCAGCGGAAGCAGAGGATTTTGGAGACCCAGGACCCCAGGGTCTAAATTTTTTTTTAAAAAAATTAACCCCTTTTTTTTTAAATTTTATATACGTTTGTATCTCCGATGGACAACACTTTTTGCAAACATTTTGGGGGCCGTGGTCGTGGGGCCCCATAAAAATGTTTCAAAAAAATTAACCCGATTTTCTTCAAATTTTATACACATGTGTATCTCCGATGGACAAAATGTTTTGTAAAGTTTTTGGAGTGAACGGGCTCTGAGGCCCGAGGGGCGCCCATGTAATTACATATCAAAAACTGAATTGACAGCAAAGAAATTAATCCGTGCCGGATTTGTTGTTATTTCGAATTCAACATAAGCTGTCTTTACTTGGAATTTGAATCCGAATGTCTAAACCAGCCAAAACCAGCAAATAGCCAGTTTTCTTATTCCAAGAAAGATAAAGATAGTGCAATTTTTGCGTTGCTTTGGCTAATTCAGCTTGGCTTTACAAATGCAACAGCTGTTGGCTTTAAATGGGCTTTAAATGTTCGATGCATTTTAATTGTTA
This sequence comes from Nephrocerus scutellatus, assembly GCA_947095585.1. Classification (NCBI taxonomy): domain Eukaryota; kingdom Metazoa; phylum Arthropoda; class Insecta; order Diptera; family Pipunculidae; genus Nephrocerus; species Nephrocerus scutellatus. The sequence continues at coordinate 37,829,068 of OX352762.1, forward strand.
TGTGTGTTAAACAAAACATCGCCTTAGTGTGAGCGCTATAACCTAAAAAAGGCTTTAGTTATAAATCCTAAAAACTTTTTGGATTTATTTTCGGCTTTATGCTTATGCGATTTTGTTTTAAGCCAAACAGCAGGTTTTCACAATTCCAAAGAAGGAATTCGACAGTGCAATTTGCTATATAACTTTCAACAAAATGAGTTAGGTATTTTTTTTGGTTAACGGCTGATCAAAGCAACAGCAAAAACTAACCAAATTTTGGTAAATTTTTTGTTTCATGTGTTATCAACTTATCCATATATAATTTTTAAAAGGCGACTTCCTCGGCAAATAAAATACAGCTATAAAAACAAACGAACTTTCAAAAGATAGTGGCAATGGCAACTTGACATTTGACAATTATTTATTGCAACTATAGGGAAAGAATATAATTATTTAAAAAAGTCAAAAAGTTACGTTGAATTGGGATTGCACTTAATATATACGATTTTGTGAATTTTTATTCGTGTTTGACGGACAACGGGTTTAAGTGCCGTCTAAATATTTGAAGAGTCTAATAACATCGTTTTTTGGATTAAAATTAAAATTAAAATTGACAAAGTTCAAAGTTCCTACGTGAGTGCAATAGAAAGAAGAAATGGTAGACCGCAGCAAGATGGCATATAATCGCAGTGCTGTTATCATTGAGCCATTGCTGCCAGGTGGTGGTGTAATGCGAACGCCCTTTGTTGGAAACGTGCGCTCGGTTCCACCACCTCCTCCAAATGTTTCAATAATCCCGCAGCAATCTGCATTCGGGTTTTTAGGGGGTGGAGGAAGTGAAGGCATTCATAACGGCTTAGGTACCTGTGGTGGTGGATATGGTTCAAGCTATGTCGGGGGTGGTGGATACGGTTCCAGTTTTGGTGGTTATGGATCGGGATACGGAGCTGGTTTCGGCTCATACGGTTCTTTAAATCGGTTTAGCAATGGATTGGCTTATCAAAATAATTCAAATGGTCCCGAGAATCGATTTATTCAAATGGTAGAGGCAAGCTCTCGACCTGCATTTCAAAGTATCGAATCACTTGTTTTGGCAATTGGAAACATTGCATCCATGTTAGACTCAACATTCTTTGCGCTGACAAGTTCATTCCGTGCAATCCTAGGTGTAGCAGAAAATTTCGGCCGTTTACGTGGCGTTTTCTCACAATTCTGGCAAACATTTGAAATTTTACGAAGTCTTTCTTGGATTTACAGGAAGTAAGTGCATGCATTTTTATAACAGTATTTAATATTTATTTAAGGTTTTTCGTAGAATTCTTTACTGGCTTAAAATATCCAAGCTGGATCCTTCATCGGTTGCTTTCAAAAAAGCCTTTTCAGATGCACTCGCTAACCAAGCAGGTGAAACAGTGCATAAAACTACGCTGCCAAGGCCGGGACAGTCTCCATGGCCTGTTATAGCATTTCTTAGTTTTATTCTTTCGGCTCCATTTTTGGTAATGAAGTTAGTGGGAACAGTCACAAATACCGCAATTGAAGAGTGTAAGCTATACTAATAGGATATAATAAATAATAAGTTATTTCCTCCGTTATAATTTTATAATATGGTCTCGACGACTGTTAAAGTGTGGGATATTTTATTTAATCATGCTCTTTCCATTTGTACAGTTTGAACCCGAGACTAAAACCACGGTTAAGCTGCTTAATTAATCTCGTGGATTTCGTAGTGAACCGTTTGTAAATAGAGCTATAATCCAGATATAATATGAAATTACACTAAAAAGTTTGCAAATACTTAAATAGATCGCAAAACCGAAACCACGAGAATAACTACGCAGCTATTAGATAATAATTCTTTGCACCTATATATTTTTATTGATATATTTTTTCTTTTAGCACGTAATCCTGAGAAATGGATCGAGCCAATAGAAACAATATCATCTTTCGACTTTAAATCACGAAACCCAGCCGAACTAACCATTCATGCAGGACAAAAAATTTTAGTCGCACCAAGAGAAATTCAAAATACCAATAATCTTTTAAACACCGGATGGGGTCTAGCGACCATAGATGGATTCACATCAGGCCTTGTTCCCATAAATTATTTAATGACTCCTACGCAAATCCGAAATATTCAAAAGCAGGATATGTTAGTTAATCAAGATTTTCTTCAACCCAACTATTTTCCAAAGAAGCAACTAAACAAAGACAGCACGCATATGTCAACTGAACCATCTTCTACACCTACATAGCGATTGTCTAGATTAAATTTTAACTAAATTCTTACAACCTATTCATGTTTTTAGTTGCAAAATGGTAGTTATTAAGCTAAGGTATTTGTAATCGGTGTATAGTATCGTCAATCACAAAAAATTTTAATTTTATCATCTTAACTAAAAACAAAATAAAGCCAATGTAATCGAGTAGTCAACTGCGCAGTTTCCTGACTAGGTTGACTTTCACTGTACAATTCGTCTATAATTCGTTATTGAATCTTCCCGTCAACGCAAACTACCGAGAATCGACCGAGGAATTTTTTGCTCTAAGCAATATCCTAACTTCTCGTTACCATCCATGTTGTGCGAGTTATATTATTGCACTAAATGGAACGGACCTTAAATTTAAAGTCATATTTGAAAGGCGTTTTGAGAAACTTTCCATGACAATTATTAATATAATATTCGGCGCGACAGACCGTTGCGGTCCAAGGCCTTGCTGCTCGAAATTGATTTGCTCCAGAAAATCCAGACCATATTGATCATATTCCAGAATTTCCGTAGGAGGAAATGTTATAGTCGCATCTTAGTCCTACATTCCGAATTTCATGCGAATCGCTTGAAAAATTGCTTGGCACCAGATAATTCAGACAATAATGATCATATTCCAGAATTTCCGTAGGAAGAAATCTTATAGTCGCATCTTAGTCCTACATTCCGAATTTCATGCGAATCGCTTGAGAAATTTATTTGCTCCAGAAATTCCAGACAATAATGATGCGACTATAAGATTTCTTCCTACGGAAATTCTGGAATATGATCATTATTGTCTGGAATATCTAATGCCAAGCAATTTTTCAAGCGATTCGCATGAAATTCGGAATGTAGGACTAAGATGCGACTATAAGATTTCTTCCTACGGAAATTCTGGAATATGATCAATATGGTCTGGAATTTTTGGAACAAATCAATTTCTCAAGCGATTCGCAAGAAATTCGGAATGTAGGACTAAGATGCGACTATAAGACTTCTTCCTATGGAAATTCTGGAATATGATCATTATGGTCTGGAATTTCTGGAACAAATCAATTTCTCAAGCGATTCGCATGAAATTCGGAATGTAGAACTAAGATGCGACTATTAGACTTCTTCTTATTGAAAATCTGGAATATGATCATTATGGTCTGGAATTTCTGGAACAAAGCAATTTCTCAAGCGATTTGCATAAAATTCGGAATGTTGGACTAAGATGCGATTATAAGATTTCTTCCCATTGGAAATTCTGGAATATGATTATTATGGTCTTGAATTTCGGGAACTAAGCAATTTCTCAAGCGACTCGTGCCTTTTAATTTAATCGTAATATTGGCCACAACGTCAAAGAAATTTCACTCCAACCGCGCGTAAAGATAACATGCACTCATTTTATAACAGCTCTTACTTCTCCTACTACTATCGACGCAACTGCATTACTATGTTTGTCCAGTGATACGATATATTTAATATGTACCCACCTCACAATAAATTGTTATGAACATTTAAATCCGCTTATAAATTATTTATTCTGTTTTATTTGATGTGATTGATGATGATATATTTGATTTCAATAACATACAATCAAGTTCATAGCTTGAGCAGAACGAAACAAACATATGCAGTAGTAGGCCAAGAATTCAGCCGCTGCGCAGTTTACGCTGCATGTTGGTTAAAAATTCACTTTTCACCCAATGCATTAAAGAAAAATCGACTGCGCAGTTTACGCAGCCACTTTAAATTGGATGCAAAAAGCAAAATGTATAAGTCAAATTGTCCCCCTACAAGCAGACTGTTGGCTCAAAATATAACTGCAATTTCGTGCATACCGACTGCCTACCAATTTTTTTGTGCAGCACAACCTGCGTAACTCCTTAATTCTGTACCGCAGCCGTAGTGATATTATAGTCTCTGTTCATTTACTATCAGTGCTCTGCTCTGCTCGTTCTATCAACATTGCATAAAATGATACAGTGCTGTCGTTTTTGGTCGATTAACAGAAAAAAAAAATACTACTATAAGTTACAAAAAAAGAGGCAGATAATAATGACAACCTGCAAGCTTCCTTGCAACTTTTTCTTTTCGCTTACTTATCCTTACTCATGTTAACAGTAACTAGAGTAAATAACTCTTCGATCAATTACAGAAATGAGAGAACCATGCAAAAGAAATTGAATAAAAAGAGAACCAGATAAAACGAATTTAATGGCGAATATTGCGTCTGTGCGTTTTAAAGCGAAAAACATTTTGATGCATACATACTTCTATTTCCATGCCATACCACTTCCCCAACAACTCAATCACCCTCTCTCTCTCTCTACGGCTAATATGTGTATGTGTAGTACTAGTAATTGTATTGAAACTCGAAAGTCCCCTTCGTTGCTCTGCTTATTCGTTCTATTAGCCTTGCAGTTGCAACTTGCAACCCATACAGTTTCACGAAAAAGGTTCGTGTTGGTTCTCTGCTTGCTTTCTTTCAGCTTTTCTTTAGTAATTTATAAATTACAAAATTTCTCAGTGAAGGAAATAGAGCGAGAAACGTAAGTTTTTTTTAGTGAGAAACAGGAAATTTTTAAATTGATTTAGCTCTCTTGTTCTCTTTTAAGCATGTATTCTTAAAAAGCAAAACAGTTGGACATTCTGTAGAGAAGGTTATGAGTGACAGTTTCTGTTGGTTCATTGTCTGCTTGTTCCCTTTCGGCTTTTTTTAACATTCTGTTCGTCTTCTATCTTTATATAACAGACGGTTCGCCATTTACTTCTTATTAAATTAACTATGCTTATCATTGTACTGACTGTATACTAATACAAAATCAAACAGTAATCTTTAATATACGGTTCATTTTTTATAAAATTTGTATGGGTGCCCCCAACCCCGACCACGACCCCGAGACCCGAGGGCCATAAATTTTAACAGAAAGTTTTATCATGGAAGATACAAAGTTTCAATAAAATCGGGCTTTAGGAAGTGGGTTAAAAATTGTTTACAAGATTTGGGGCGCCAGCCAGCCAGCCACAGGCACGCGAAGATTATATAACTCAAAAAAGAGAACCAGATAAAACGAACTTAATGGCGAATATTGCATCTGCGCGTTTCAAAGCGACATTCTTCGATGCTTGTACGATACCATTTCGATGCTTGTGCTAGTGCTGCTCGCTTCATTTCCCTTCAAATTTAATTTAAAACTATCAATTTTTTATGAATTTAAAACAAAACTGCATTACTGTGTTTTTGGCAGTGATATGCAATATCTAATATGCAATAGACACTCACCTCACAATAACTGGTTATGAACATTTAAATCCGTGATGTTTGTGATTTTTTTTTATATAATTTGTGCACGCAAATGTTTGGCTATATGTTTGGCACAGTGTGGGCTTAGGAAAAGGAAAAGAACAGAGGAGATGTCTATGAGCTTGTATTTTGAATGCCTGTGGATCATAGTGATGTGGAAAGACAGAGCTTGGCAGAGCATTCCACATACGTTTTGTACAACTGAAGAACGAAGCCCTGAACTTAACTGTACGTCCGAACATGGGCTTAAGGGTAAACTGATGAGCATTTAGAGCGCCACGGGTATTGCGGTTGAATTCAAGGAGAGGTGGCATGCCTATTTCTCTTGAGGTGGAAGAAGAAGAAGCGAAAGAGTGACAAGCAGGAGACGTTCCTGCGGCGTTCAAGCGAATCAATTGATTTCGCAATGTTTTCGTCACCGATAAGTTTGAGGCGCACCAGACCAGATATGGCAATTGTACTCAAGTTTAGGGCGAATAAAAGCCTTGTAGATAGTAGCCAGATCAGAGGGAGTGAAATATTTCTTGCACCGGGTTAGAAAACCTAACCATTTCGCAGCATTTTGGGCGACGGTAAATATGTGGTCATTTCAACGAAGCTTGTCGATTGTTTTCTCCCCATTTAATTATGCTGTCTAGGTCAGAATTTAACGTGCTAAACATATGTAGTTGTTTGAGTTCCATATGAGAAGTGGAGGGACGTTCCTCAAACTTATATAAGAATCTGAGAGTGCTGTCGTCAGCGAAAGAGTGAATTGGAAAGGAAGTCACAAATCAGAGATCATTAATAAAAATGATAAAGAGTGTTGGGGATGTTTCGTTTGGACACCATGCTTTCTCGTGTAGCCGAGAGAAGAGTGTCAAACGGGCGCGTTGATTACTAATTCAAAACACAAATAAGTTTAATTTTTATTTATATAATTTATTTAGTTGTTAGTTCAGTGTTTTACATTCATCGTTATCGTAGCAGTGGTATTTTTTAACATAATGGGTGGATCGATCAACAGCGTGCATGAATACAAAGTATAAACATAGAACATAGCCGACCTGCGACATTCATTTACATCCTGCAGTCGAGGCACTTAACGGTCGTCATGGAATTGCCCTCCTGCTGATATTACTATTTCGTAATATCGGCTACACTTAATGTTTCTCAGTATCGTATCGGAATGTGTGTGCTGTGCTCAAAACCCGAGATACATAAGGGACCAAAGTGCCTTTACTGCATCTCGAACGGTTTCTTATTTTAACACCAGCCATCCGTACGTACCCTGCAGATAAGTGGTGGATTTAAAGACAATGTGCCAGGCTGTGCCGCGATGCGATCGAAAGCAGATGCGGGTAAAATGCAGTGAGACTGTGTGTGGTCAGGGGTTGAATAGCTGTGCCGGTCACAACATCCCTTCCCCCTACGAATAAGAAAATTCTACCGCGAATAGGTAAAATTTTCGTCAAACGAGAATGAACTTTACCGCAATGACTTGTCGTTAGCAGATGCAAAAAAAAAACATTTTTAACCACTGATACGAAAACTTTGGTTGGCGTACATGTACATGAATATGTGTTAATGCATACATTTTTTTTAAATTATTGATAAATGTAATAATTATATTTAATGTAATATAATGTTATATAATGCAATATAGTATATATATAAATAGGGTTTTTTTATTTATGTATATACAATAAGTAAATTATTAATAAAAAAAATGTATAAGATTATTTAACCATTTATTAAAATCGACGTGGTTAAACTAATGATTCAAACTAAAGTAATAATAAAAGTAAAGTATAATGGAATATATTTTGTCTTTCTTCGCTTTAACATATGTACATATTATTCTATTTCTATATTTCGAATTCTCGTGGAAAAATACATAGTTTGATTACTTAGTACGGGCATTTTTTTTTGTATTTTAAGAACAAGGTCAATACTAATTGAGGTACTGAGGATGTGAGTGGTTCGGTTTTTAAGCAGACTTGGGATGGATTTAAGAAGGGCTGGATTTCGTTACTATTTCTTTTGACATTACTTTCCTTCTTTAAACATTTAACTAAGCGGTATAAACAAAAGGCAACTATCGAGAGGAGTATGGTATAAATTACAGTAAAGTGACGTATATCGTGTGAGCTAATATGCAAAAGTGGGACATTTTCTTCGGACTTTTATTTGCTTTGATATAAGCTTAAGTGCATTTTGGCCAGAGAATTTTACAAAAGCTATCTGATTAGTACTACTGATCGTCGGAAGAGTGAATTAGCTAAAAACTTGGAAATGTTCATGGGTGGTAAATATGAATTGTGTGAAATTGTATCTTGTTTATTCTACGAACGTAATAAAAGATCATTGGTAGCCTTGAAGGGTGTATGTAGTTAGGTTATCATTGCAAATCTCATCTATCTCATAATTTTGTGTTGTAGAGAATAACCACTTGTTATGAGTGGATGGCTGTAACCATATGGTTGGAACGTTTGCTTGTTTAACTTCACATGAAGATGGCATATCTTCGGATCTTCGTAACAATTCTATTTTACAAGTTTTAAATTTAAATTAAATAAAGGGTGTATCATTGGACATAAAAACGTATTTTTCTGGTTTTTGCAGTTCTTAATATCATTTTCATTCAGATTACTTTAGTATTCTTTGCTATAATCTATGAGCAAGTATTCTGTAGTTGGTTGTATAAATATGAAATGATTATTATAATTTGTTGGTAGAGGAATAATCTTATAAACGTGAATTTTTTTAGATATGGGAGTGGAATTATAAATTCTCATTTTGCAAAAAGCAAAATGTAAATGTCAAATTGTCCCCCTACAAGCAGACTGTTGGCTCAAAATATAACTGCAATTTCGTGCATACCGACTGCCTGCCAATTTTTTTGGCAGCACAACCTGCGTAACTCCTTAATTCTGTACCGCAGCCGTAGTGATAGTATAGTCTCTGTTCATTTTCTATCAGTGCTCTGCTCTGCTCGTTCTATCAACATTGCATAAAATGATACAGTGCTCTCGTGTTTGGTCGATTAACAGAAAAAAAAATACTACTATAAGTTACAAAAAAAGAGGCAGATAATAATGACAACCTGCAAGCTTCCTTGCAACTTTTTCTTTTCGCTTACTTATCCTTACTCATGTTAACAGTAACTAGAGTAAATAACTCTTCGATCAATTACAGAAGTGAGAGAACCATGCAAAAGAAATTGAATAAAAAGAGAACCAGATAAAACGAAATTAATGGCGAATATTGCGTCTGTGCGTTTTAAAGCGAAAAACATTTTGATGCATACATACTTCTATTTCCATGCCATACCACTTCCCCAACAACTCAATCACCCTCTCTCTCTCTCTACGGCTAATATGTGTATGTGTAGTACTAGTAATTTTATTGAAACTCGAAAGTCCCCTTCGTTGCTCTGCTTACTCGTTCTATTAGCCTTGCAGTTGCAACTTGCAGCCCATACAGTTGCACGAAAAAGGTTCGTGTTGGTTCTCTGCTTGCTTTCTTTCAGCTTTTCTTTAGTAATTTATAAATTACAAAATTTCTCAGTGAAGGAAATAGAGCGAGAAACGTAGTGAGAAACAGGAAATTTTTATATTGATTTAGCTCTCTTGTTCGCTTTTAAGCATGTATTCTTAAAAAGCAAAACAGTTCTGTAAAGAAGATTATGCGTGACAGTATAGTTTCTGTTGGTTCATTGTCTGCTTGTCCCCTTTCGGCTTTTATTTAACACTCTGTTCTAACTAACTGGTGGTAGTGAAGAGAAAAAGAGCGAGAAACGAAACGAGAAAAAAATAGGAAATTTTTATTTGGATTTAGCGCTCTTGTTCTCTTTTAAGCATGTATTGTTAAAAAGCAAAACAGTTGGACATTCTGTAGGTGACAGTTTCTGTTGGTTCATTGTCTGCTTGTTCCCTTTCGGCTTTTTTTAACATTCTGTTCGTCTTCTATCTTTATATAACAGACGGTTCGCCATTCACTTCTTATTAAATTAACTATGCTTATCATTGTACTGACTGTATACTAATACAAAATCAAACAGTAATCTTTAATATACGGTTCATTTTTTATAAAATTTGTATGGGTGCCCCCCGACCACGACCCCGAACCCGAGGGCCATAAATTTTAACAGAAAGTTTTATCATGGAAGATACAAAGTTTCAATAAAATCGGGCTTTAGGAAGTGGGTTAAAAATTGTTTACAAGATTTGGGGCGCCAGCCAGCCAGCCACAGGCACGCGAAGTTTATATAACTTAAAAAAGAGAACCAGATAAAACGAACTTAATGGCGAATATTGAATCTGCGCGTTTCAAAGCGACATTCTTCGATGCTTGTACGATACCATTTCGATGCTTGTGCTAGTGCTGCTCGCTTCATTTCCCTTCAAATTTAATTTAAAACTATCAATTTTTTATGAATTTAAAAACAAAGCTGCATTACTGTGTTTTTGGCAGTGATATGCAATAGACACTCACCTCACAATAACTGGTTATGAACATTTAAATCCGTGATGTATGTGATTTTTTTTATATAATTTGTGCACGCAAATGTTTGGCTATATGTTTGGCACAGTGTGGGCTAAGGAAAAGGAAAAGAACAGAGGAGATGTCTATGAGCTTGTATTTTGAATGCCTGTGGATCATAGTGATGTGGAAAGACAGAGCTTGGCAGAGCATTCCACATACGTTTTGTACAACTGAAGAACGAAGCCCTGAACTTAACTGTACGTCCGAACATGGGCTTAAGGGTAAACTGATGAGCATTTAGAGCGCCACGGGTATTGCGGTTGAATTCAAGGAGAGGTGGCATGCCTATTTCTCTTGAGGTGGAAGAAGAAGAAGCGAAAGAGTGACAAGCAGGAGACGTTCCTGCGGCGTTCAAGCGAATCAATTGATTTCGCAATGTTTTCGTCACCGATAAGTTTTATCGCAAGGTTTTGTATTCTATCTAGCTGATACAAAGTAGTTTTAGGCGCACCAGACCAGATATGGCAATTGTACTCAAGTTTAGGGCGAATAATAGCCTTGTAGATAGTAGCCAGATCAGAGGGAGTGAAATATTTCTTGCACCGGGTTAGAAAACCTAAACATTTCGCAGCATTTTTGGCGACGGTAAATATGTGGTCATTTCAACGAAGCTTGTCGTTAACGCGCATACAGAGAATTGCAAGGTTTTCAGTTTCCTCGATGCAAGTGCCATTCATGGATAAGGCATGGAATTATGGATTCGCTTAGACGACAGAAGACAGCATTGGGTTTTGGAAGCGTCCAATTCTACTCGATTGTTTTCTCCCCATTTTATTATGCTGTCTAGGTCAGAATTTAAGGTGCTAAACATTGTAACGAGGTTTTCCCAGCCGGGGTAGAACTCAGTGTGACCAGGGTTCCTTCTATTAGGGTCGTTACAATAAAAAGAATTTGTTTTTAGTTGGGTATGGAATTCAATCGTTCTTTATTTATTCTTCGCTAAATCTGTGTACTTAAAATTATTGTTTGCTTAAAGCTATATATATTATCTTACTGTATTGGTTTCAATTATGATAAAAGGAAAACGGCGTATCTCCAGGAGGGATGATAGTCTGTTCTCGCGTAGAGCGTGGACGTGAAGGCCAGGACTTCGCTCTTGAACCTCCAATCGCGTGGATAATGTCTGGCGTAAAGCGTGGGCGTGAAGGCAAGGACTTCGCTCTTGAACCTCCAATCTAGCGTAAAGCGTGGATAATGTCTAGCGTAAAGCGTGGGCGTGAAGGCAAGGACTTCGCTCTTGAACCTCCAATCTAGCGTAAAGCGTGGATAATGTCTAGCGTAAAGCGTGGGCGTGAAGGCAAGGACTTCGCTCTTGAACCTCCAATCTAGCGTAAAGCGTGGATACTGTCTAGCATAAAGCGTGGGCGTGAAGGCAAGGACTTCGCTCTTGAACCTCCAATCTAGCGTAAAGCGTGGATACTGTCTAGCGTAAAGCGTGGGCGTGAAGGCAAGGACTTCGCTCTTGAACCTCCAATCTATAGGATGACTACTGGCGTAAAGTGTAAAGTGAAGGCAAGGACTTCGCTCTTGAACCATTCACTCTGACTTGTTGCCGGGAAGAGGGATTTCTAGGAAAGAAGACCGATTGTTAGGACTGCTGGCCTTTTATAGTCCTCCATCGAGTGTAGAAATCCCGTTGTTGCAACGATCGTGAAATCCGCTAACTCGCCTGATGGTGTAGTGTTGTTGTTGTTTCCTTTGATGTGATATGGTTGTTGTTGTTTCGTCCGCCCGGTCAGTATTGCTGCGCTCGGCGGTTTATTGGTTCGTGATCCCGTTGGTGCAACGATAGGGAAATCCGCTACGTCACATGATCGGTGGGACTTGGTAGTGTTGTTGTTGCCTCTTTGTTGTTTGTTAGTTCCAAGATCCCGTTGATGCAAAATTAGGGAACTTCACTACATCGCATGATCGGTGTAGTGTATTATTCTATTTCTATATTTCGAATTCTCGTGGAAAAATACATAGTTTGATTACTTAGTACGGGCATTTTTTTTTTGTATTTTAAGAACAAGGTCAATACTAATTGAGGTACTGAGGATGTGAGTGGTTCGGTTTTTAAGCAGACTTGGGATGGAGTTAAGAAGGGCTGGATTTCGTTACTATTTCTTTTGACATTACTTTCCTTCTTTAAACATTTAACTAAGCGGTATAAACAAAAGGCAACTATCGAGAGGAGTATGGTATAAATTACAGTAAAGTGACGTATATCGTGTGAGCTAATATGCAAAAGTGGGACATTTTCTTCGGACTTTTATTTGCTTTGATATAAGCTTAAGTGCATTTTGGCCAGAGAATTTTACAAAAGCTATCTGATTAGTACTACTGATCGTCGGAAGAGTGAATTAGCTAAAAACTTGGAAATGTTCATGGGTGGTAAATATGAATTGTGTGAAATTGTATCTTGTTTATTCTACGAACGTAATAAAAGATCATTGGTAGCCTTGAAGGGTGTATGTAGTTTGGTTATCATTGCAAATCTCATCTATCTCATAATTTTGTGTTGTAGAGAATAACCACTTGTTATGAGTGGATGGCTGTTTATGGTTGGTTGGTTGGTTTATATGGTTGGAACGTTTGCTTGTTTAACTTCACATGAAGATGGCATATCTTCGGATCTTCGTAACAATTCTATTTTACAAGTTTTAAATTTAAATTAAATAAAGGGTGTATCATTGGACATAAAAACGTATTTTTCTGGTTTTTGCAGTTCTTAATATCATTTTCATTCAGATTACTTTAGTATTCTTTGCTATAATCTATGAGCAAGTATTCTGTAGTTGGTTGTATAAATATGGAATGATTATTATAATTTGTTGGTAGAGGAATAATCTTATAAACGTGAATTTTTTTAGATATGGGAGTGGAATTATAAATTCTCATTTTGCAAAAAGCAAAATGTAAATGTCAAATTGTCCCCCTACAAGCAGACTGTTGGCTCAAAATATAACTGCAATTTCGTGCATACCGACTGCCTGCCAATTTTTTTGGCAGCACAACCTGCGTAACTCCTTAATTCTGTACCGCAGCCGTAGTGATAGTATAGTCTCTGTTCATTTTCTATCAGTGCTCTGCTCTGCTCGTTCTATCAACATTGCATAAAATGATACAGTGCTCTCGTGTTTGGTCGATTAACAGAAAAAAAAATACTACTATAAGTTACAAAAAAAGAGGCAGATAATAATGACAACCTGCAAGCTTCCTTGCAACTTTTTCTTTTCGCTTACTTATCCTTACTCATGTTAACAGTAACTAGAGTAAATAACTCTTCGATCAATTACAGAAGTGAGAGAACCATGCAAAAGAAATTGAATAAAAAGAGAACCAGATAAAACGAAATTAATGGCGAATATTGCGTCTGTGCGTTTTAAAGCGAAAAACATTTTGATGCATACATACTTCTATTTCCATGCCATACCACTTCCCCAACAACTCAAACACCCTCTCTCTCTCTCTACGGCTAATATGTGTATGTGTAGTACTAGTAATTTTATTGAAACTCGAAAGTCCCCTTCGTTGCTCTGCTTACTCGTTCTATTAGCCTTGCAGTTGCAACTTGCAACCCATACAGTTGCACGAAAAAGGTTCGTGTTGGTTCTCTGCTTGCTTTCTTTCAGCTTTTCTTTAGTAATTTATAAATTACAAAATTTCTCAGTGAAGGAAATAGAGCGAGAAACGTAGTGAGAAACAGGAAATTTTTATATTGATTTAGCTCTCTTGTTCGCTTTTAAGCATGTATTCTTAAAAAGCAAAACAGTTCTGTAAAGAAGATTATGCGTGACAGTATAGTTTCTGTTGGTTCATTGTCTGCTTGTCCCCTTTCGGCTTTTATTTAACACTCTGTTCTAACTAACTGGTGGTAGTGAAGAGAAAAAGAGCGAGAAACGAAACGAGAAAAAAATAGGAAATTTTTATTTGGATTTAGCGCTCTTGTTCTCTTTTAAGCATGTATTGTTAAAAAGCAAAACAGTTGGACATTCTGTAGGTGACAGTTTCTGTTGGTTCATTGTCTGCTTGTTCCCTTTCGGCTTTTTTTAACATTCTGTTCGTCTTCTATCTTTATATAACAGACGGTTCGCCATTCACTTCTTATTAAATTAACTATGCTTATCATTGTACTGACTGTATACTAATACAAAATCAAACAGTAATCTTTAATATACGGTTCATTTTTTATAAAATTTGTATGGGTGTCCCCCGACCCCGACCACGACCACGAGACCCGAGGGCCATAAATTTTAACAGAAAGTTTTATCATGGAAGATACAAAGTTTCAATAAAATCGGGCTTTAGGAAGTGGGTTAAAAATTGATTACAAGATTTGGGGCGCCAGCCAGCCAGCCACAGGCACGCGAAGTTTATATAACTTAAAAAAGAGAACCAGATAAAACGAACTTAATGGCGAATATTGCATCTGCGCGTTTCAAAGCGACATTCTTCGATGCTTGTACGATACCATTTCGATGCTTGTGCTTGTGCTGCTCGCTTCATTTCCCTTCAAATTTAATTTAAAACTATCAATTTTTTATGAATTTAAAAACAAAGCTGCATTACTGTGTTTTTGGCAGTGATATGCAATATCTAATATGCAATAGACACTCACCTCACAATAACCGGTTATGAACATTTAAATCCGTGATGTATGTGATTTTTTTTTATATAATTTGCGCACGCAAATGTTTGGCTATATGTTTGGCACAGTGTGGGCTAAGGAAAAGGAAAAGAACAGAGGAGATGTCTATGAGCTTGTATTTTGAATGCCTGTGGATCATAGTGATGTGAAAAGAAAGAGCTTGGCAGAGCATTCCACATACGTTTTGTACAACTGAAGAACGAAGCCCTGAACTTAACTGTACGTCCGAACATGGGCTTAAGGGTAAACTGATGAGCATTTAGAGCGCCACGGGTATTGCGGTTGAATTCAAGGAGAGGTGGCATGCCTATTTCTCTTGAGCACCGCTGGTGGAAGAAGAAGAAGCGAAAGAGTGACAAGGAGGAGACGTTCCTGCGGCGTTCAAGCGAATCAATTGATTTCGCAATGTTTTCATCACCGATAAGTTTTATCGCAAGGTTTTGTATTTTATCTTTCGAATTCATTTTGGTCAAACGAGAATGAACTTTGCCGCAATGACTTGTCGTTAGCAGATGCTAAAAAAAACATTTTTAACCACTGATACGAAAACTTTGGTTGGCGTACATGTACATGAATATGTGTTAATGCATACATTTTTTTTAAAATTATTGATAAATGTAATAATTATATTTAATGTAATATAATGTTATATAATGCAATATAGTATATATATAAATAGGGTTTTTTTTATTTATGTATATACAATAAGTAAATTATTAATAAAAAAATTTATAAGAATATTTAACAATTTATTAAAATCGACGTGGTTAAACTTATGATTCAAACTAAAGTAATAATAAAAGTAAAGTATAATGGAATATATTTTGTCTTTCTTCGCTTTAACATATGTACATATTTTTCTATTTCTATATTTCGAATTCTCGTGGAAGAATACATAGTTTGATTACTTAGTACGGGGATTTTTTTTTGTATTTTAAGAACAGGAAAATCGGTTTTTACAAACCGGAGGTCAATACTAATTGAGGTACTGAGGATGTGAGTGGTTCGGTTTTAAAGCAGACTTGGGATGGATTTAAGAAGGGCTGGATTTCGTTACTATTTCTTTTGACATTACTTTCCTTCTTTAAACATTTAACTAAGCGGTATAAACAAAAGGCAACTATCGAGAGGAGTATGGTATAAATTACAGTAGAGTGACGTATATCGTGTGAGCTAATATGCAAAAGTGGGACATTTTCTTCGGACTTTTATTTGCTTTGATATAAGCTTAAGTTCATTTTGGCCAGAGAATTTTACAAAAGCTATCTGATTAGTACTACTGATCGTGGGAAGAGTGATATTAGCTAAAAACTTGGAAATGTTCATGGGTGGTAAATATGAATTGTGTGAAATTGTATCTTGTTTATTCTACGAACGTAATAAAAGATCATTGGTAGCCTTGAAGGGTGTATGTAGTTAGGTTATCATTGCAAATCTCATCTATCTCATAATTTTGTGTTGTAGAGAATAACCACTTGTTATGAGTGGATGGCTGTAACCATATGGTTGGAACGTTTGCTTGTTTAACTTCACATGAAGATGGCATATCTTCGGATCTTCGTAACAATTCTATTTTACAAGTTTTAAATTTAAATTTGTTGGATAACGTAGTTTAAATTCAATTTAATTAGTATTATCGTTAATAGATGGCGACAATAGTGAAAAGTTAAAGCTAAAAGTAGTTCGACTTTTCAGTATGTTATGTTTTTGTTTCACTTCCTCCTTGTTCATATTGCAAACATCACGCATTATACAATTATAATAAAAGTTATTTTGTTTAATCGGTAATATATATTAATCATCGGTCTTTTTATTTATATAATCTAACAGGTTATGGGCCCAGTTGACCCAAGCAAAGAAAATTTTTAAATATATAATTTGTTAATTGTGTCTACTGCGGTGTAAAGGAAAATAAAATGTCTACCGAAATAAAATATCATTTCGATAAATTAAACAACGATAACTATTTCAATTGGAAATTACGAATGCAATTGTTAATGCAAAAAGAAAATTCGTGGACGGCGATTATATCTGATGCTCCAGAACCAATAACACCTGAATGGACAAAGGCAAACACGAATGCAGTTTCGAGTATTGGATTAAATATCGAGGACAGTCAATTTGTGCATATAAGAGACCATTTAACATCTGCTAAATCGATGTGGAACGCATTAATGGAATATCACGAAAAAAGTGCAGGTAGTAATAGCGTTCAATTAATTAAAGAAATTTGCACACGTAAACTCGATGAAGGTGGCAACATGGAGAAGCATATTCATTGGCTGACAGATATGTTTCAAAGGATAGATGCACTCGGTGAAGAGAAATTGTCTGAAAAATGGCAGATCGGTCTATTGTTTGGACAACTACCATGCAGCTATGATACTGTGGTTACAGCGCTACAAACACAAAAAGCAAGCGAGTTAAATTTAAAAATTGTGCAAGCGAAATTGATTGAAGAGTATAAACACAAATTGGATCGTGACAATCAATCTGGTGGCGCATGTGGTAATGTTCTGAAAGTCGATTCAGGCATCTTGGAATGTTTCTTTTGCAAAAAGAAAGGCCATATTAAAAGTGAATGCAGAAAATATGAAAAGTGGTCCAAAAAGAAGTTACATAAGAAGAATTCAACAGAGATGCATAAAGCGAATACAATTGACAATTCAGACAATAATCAATTGTTTATAGTGACACATAAGGAAAATGGCTCATCAAGTAACTGGATTATTGATTCAGGAGCTACGTGTCATATTAGCAATAACAAAGGAGATTTTGTTGATTTTATCTCAAATTATAATGAAAGCATTCGTGTTGCCGATAATAAAGAATACTGGTCGATAGGTAAAGGTACAGTAAATGTCCAATTCTGCGATCATAGAAATAAACCAATGTCAGCCATAATAAAAGATGTTTTATACGTTCCGGAAATTTCGTCTAACATTTTGTCAGTGAAACAATTGGCAAGAAAAGGTATAAATGTTGAATTTACCAAAAACGAAGTATTCATCAAGAGGAATAATAAAATCAATAATATTGGCGAGGTTTTTGGTAATCAATACCGTCTGAGGCAAATGCATAAGGTCGATATGGTAAACGGTGAGCGTACTCTATGTGCACATCAGTGGCATCGAATTCTCGGACATAGAGATATAAATATCATAAAGCATTTGGACAATCAGAATTTAGTGAGCAGTATGAAGGTCAGAAAATGCAATTGCAGCGATATTTGTGAATCCTGTCTAAAAGGGAAAATGTCGAGAACGCCATTTCCGAAAGTTTCAATGACGTCAACCAAGGCACCGATGGATCTGGTACACACAGACTTATGTGGTCCGATGCAGACTGCATCACACAATGGTAATCGTTACATCCTTACATTCATTGACGATTTTTCACGTTATACGAAGATTTATTTACTAAAGCATAAATCTGAATGTGTTGATAAGTTAAAGGAATATGTAGCATTATCAAAGACAAAGTTTTCGCAATATCCAAAGATCATCAGATCTGATAGAGGTACAGAGTATACCGATAAACGAGTCGTTGGCTATCTTAAAGGTATCGGAACAAGCATTCAATATACAGCTACATATTCGCCACAGCAAAACGGCGTTGCGGAACGCAAAAATAGAAGCTTGATTGAAATGGCACGTTCCATGTTAGCCAATGCAAATTTAGATCATATTTTTTGGGCCGAAGCAGTTATGACGGCAACATTTCTCCAAAATCGATTGCCATCTAAGTCGATTCCAAAAACACCATATGAGTTGTGGTGCGGCAATATGCCAAATTTGCAAAATTTATATATATTTGGACAGAAATGCTATGTACATGTACCAAAAGAGAAAAGGAGCAAATTGGATTCAAAAGCAGTGGAAGCAATTTTTATGGGTTACGATTTGGAATCTAAAGCATATAGATGTTATGATCGTTCTGCACGAAAATTATTAATAAGTCGTGACGTGCGTTTTGCCGACGATCCAATCGAATCGAATCCCAATGAAATCAAATCAAATTATGCAAATAAAGAAAACGATGATAACCATAATTCGGACAATAAAGAAAATGAACCAGATGACCAACAAAATAATGAATCAGAAGCGGATGAAAGCAACAACGAAAATTATTTAAATATTCGTAGATCATCAAGAGTCAACAAAGGTGTTCCACCGAAGCGGTTAATCGAAAATATAAATAAAGTTAATTTAATTGTTTCTGAGCCAAAAACAATTAACGATGTCTTAAATTCTGACCATAAAGATGAATGGCTACAAGCGATGAACGACGAAATGAATGCACACAAAGTAAATGGCACCTGGGAAATTGTTAAATTACCAGCTGATCGAAAAACAGTCGGATGTAGATGGGTTTTTAAACTAAAATCGAATGCGGATGACAGCGTTGTGCGATACAAAGCTCGATTGGTTGCTCAAGGATTTTCGCAGCGATTTGGTGTTGACTACGACGAAGTATTTGCACCAGTGGCACGACAAACCACATTCCGTTTGTTATTGACGATTGCTAGTAGAGAGAAGTTATTGGTACATCACCTAGATGCAAAAACCGCATTCTTAAATAGTGAGCTCAAAGAAGAAATCTATATGAATCAGCCGCCGGGTTTTGAAGTCGAAAACAAAAATTTAGTATGTCATTTAAGGAGGAGCCTATACGGATTAAAACAATCAGCAAGAGTATGGAACTTGGCGCTCAATAAAGTTATGGTCGAAGCTGGTTTCGTGCAAAGTGACGAAGATCCATGTCTATTCACCAGACATAATAAAAATGGCAGTTGTTATATAATTATATACGTTGATGACATAATAGTAGCCAGTAAGCAAATCAACGAAATCAAAGAAGTCCAAAATAATCTCAATAAAAGTTTCCAAATTGACAGTTTAGGACAAATCAAATGTTACGTTGGAATTGAAGTGGAAATTATTGATAATATCTATCAAATAAGTCAAACATCTTACATAAATCAAATTATCAAACGATTTGGATTGGAAAATTCGAAATGTTCTAAAATGCCATTGAAGGTCGAATATCAAAAGGGTCCATCATCTCAATTATTGTTAAATAATATTGAATATCAAAGACTTATGGGATGTCTTTTGTTTGTATCAATTAATACACGTCCTGATATAGCAGCAAGTGTCGCAATATTAGCTCAAAAAACAATTAATCCAACTCAAGAAGATTGGGATGAATTAAAGCGAGTGGTAAAATATTTGAAAGGCACCATAAAATTGAAGCTGATTTTAAATGGTAGTGACAATGTAAAACTGATTGGATACGCAGATGCCAATTGGGCCGAAGATCGATCAGATAGAAAATCTAACAGTGGTTACATTTTTATGTTTTTTGGATCAGTTATCAGTTGGAGTTGCAAAAAGCAAACTTGTGTAGCTCTATCTTCAACCGAAGCAGAGTTTATAGCTTTAACAGAGGCTTGCCGTGAGGTAATTTGGTTACGTGCTCTTATGCGTAATTTTAAAATAGATGTCGTCGATCCAACTGTGATGTATGAAGATAACCAAAGCTGCTTAGCACTAATTTTTCGGGAAGGTTTCACCAACCGGTCGAAACATATTGACGTACAATGTAATTTCACTAAAGATTGCATAAAAAAGAGGATCGTTGAATGTCAATATTGTCCAACGGAAGAAATGATTGCGGACATGTGTACAAAGCCATTATCTGGAACCAAACTGGCTTATTTTCGCAATTTGTGTGGACTAAAATAAATCAAAAACATTAACGTAATTAAATTTGAGGAGGAATGTTGGATAACGTAGTTTAAATTCAATTTAATTAGTATTATCGTTAATAGATGGCGACAATAGTGAAAAGTTAAAGCTAAAAGTAGTTCGACTTTTCAGTATGTTATGTTTTTTGTTTCACTTCCTCCTTGTTCATATTGCAAACATCACGCATTATACAATTATAATAAAAGTTATTTTGTTTAATCGGTAATATATATTAATCATCGGTCTTTTTATTTATATAATCTAACAAAATTAAATAAAGGGTGTATCATTGGACATAAAAACGTATTTTTCTGGTTTTTGCAGTTCTTTATATCATTTTCATTCAGATTACTTTAGTATTCTTTGTTATAATCTATGAGCAAGTATTCTGTAGTTGGTTGTATAAATATGAAATGATTATTATAATTTGTTGTTAGAGGAATAATCTTATAAACGTGAATTTTTTTAGATATGGGAGTGGAATTATAAATTCTCATTTTGCAAAAGCAAAATGTAAATGTCAAATTGTCCCCCTACAAGCAGACTGTTGGCTCAAAATATAACTGCAATTTCGTGCATACCGACTGCCTGCCAATTTTTTTGGCAGCACAACCTGCGTAACTCCTTAATCCTGTACCGCAGCCGTAGTGATAGTATAGTCTCTGTTCTGCTCTGCTCGTTCTATCAACATTGCAAAAAATGATACAGTGCTCTCGTGTTTGGTCGATTAACATAAATAAATAAAATAAATAAAATAAATAAAATAAATAAAATACTATAAGTTACAAAAAAAGAGGCAGATAATAATGACAACCTGCAAGCTTCCTTGCAAGTTTTTCTTTTCGCTTACTTATCCTTACTCATGTTAACAGTAACTAGAGTAAATAACTCTTCGATCAATTACAGAAATGAGAGAACCATGCAAAAGAAATTGAATAAAAAGAGAACCAGATAAAACGAAATTAATGGCGAATATTGCGTCTGTTCGTTTCAAAGCGAAAAACATTTTGATGCATACATACTTCTATTTCCATGCCATACCACTTCCCCACAACTCAATCACCCTCTCTCTCTCTCTACGGCTAATATGTGTATGTGTAGTACTAGTAATTGTATTGAAACTCGAAAGTCCCCTTCGTTGCTCTGCTTACTCGTTCTATTAGCCTTGCAGTTGCAACTTGCAACCCATACAGTTGCACGAAAAAGGTTCGTGTTGGTTCTCTGCTTGCTTTCTTTCAGCTTTTCTTTAGTAATTTATAAATTACAAAATTTCTCAGTGAACGAAATAGAGCGAGAAACGTAAGTTTTTGTAGTGAGAAACAGGAAATTTTTATATTGATTTAGCTCTCTTGTTCTCTTTTAAGCATGAATTCTTAAAAAGCAAAACAGTTCTGTAAAGAAGATTATGCGTGACAGTATAGTTTCTGTTGGTTCATTGTCTGCTTGTCCCCTTTCGGCTTTTTTTTAACACTCTGTTCTAACTAACTGGTGGTAGTGAAGAGAAAAAGAGCGAGAAACGAAACGAGAAAAAAACAGGAAATTTTTATTTGGATTTAGCACTCTTGTTCTCTTTTAAGCATGTATTCTTAAAAAGCAAAACAGTTGGACATTCTGTAGAGAAGGTTATGAGTGACAGTTTCTGTTGGTTCATTGTCTGCTTGTTCCCTTTCGGCTTTTTTTAACATTCTGTTCGTCTTCTATCTTTATATAACAGACGGTTCGCCATTCACTTCTTATTAAATTATCTATGCTTATCATTGTACTGACTATATACTAATACAAAATCAAACAGTAATCTTTAATATACGGTTCATTTCTCATTGGTTATAGAATAATGACTCTGAAATATCCTTTCAGTACCATACGGTACTTTTCCACATATACAATTTTGTATATAATTATAATATGATGACAACACTTTCTATACAAATATGGAAGTGATATGGCCTCAGGTTAAAGAATTTACATGGAAGATTCTAACCATTATAAGTTAGTTTTTTATATTTTATAATACTAACGAAAACAGCTTTAGACCTATCTTCGGACGTACCTATCAATTCAAAGATTCCTTCCCCGATAAGGGGCAACACGGTTATCTTTCGTGGTGTGATAAGTCATAGCCTTATTAGATTTAAACTATGCATGGGGTAACCAGGAATCTGGAAGTCCCACAGCTGGCGCTGGTACGCCAGTGGTTTAGGCATCATATATGCATGCCTAAACTCCATTGATGGCTGAGATATCTGATCAAGTTCTCAGAGGCAGCAGTAGCTTGCTGAGGTGCTTCGAGTTACGACTTTAAGCCACAAAAAGTTCTTTCTAGAACTCATGCATTATGCCTACTGGGGATAATATATTTTAATATATCCGTCCGTGTTTATGTCCCACAGACAACAAGATCTTTGTTTTCTTTTCTTTCGTCGCGGACAGACGTTGTCACGCTCAAAACCCACGGCCGTGTCTTCGACACAGCCTACCCTGCTCTTTTTTTATTAACAAAATTGGCTAAACTCCAGTATACGGTTTTCGAGATTTGGGCTTTCGGACACACCTCCCATGAAAGCCCCAACTGAGCAGATTTTGGAAATCGCCATCTTGTTTTCCGGAAATGTTTCTTTTAGGTAGGAGGGGCATCCAAAGCTTCGAGTTTTTTTCAGAAAAATTCATTTTTCTAAGTTATTTGAAGGAGCTTTATGGGTTAATTGGTAACAAATAGGTAAGTATCAATGATGCAATCACAAACATCATTCTTATTGGTATGAGAAAGTTTATCCCTTTCTGGAATAAATCTATCAAATCAAAGGAAGATGGATGGTATGACTTGAGCTGTAAAGAGGCTTCTAGGATTAGAGAGGTATGCTTTCGGTTTTACAAAGCAAACCCTACCGAGGAAAACCGAAAAAAGTTTAAACGAGCAAGAAATAATTGCAATGCTCATCTTCGGCAAGTCAAATTCGCCTACGACCAAAAATTAAGGCAAAAAATACTACAATGTCCCAGAGGTTGTAAAAATGTCTGGTCTTTCGTGAAAATAATCAAAAATACAGCCTCGTCGTCGATTCCAACGCTCATTGATAATGACATTCCAGTTGTCAGCTCTATCGACAAGGCCAATCTGTTTGCTGCGCATTTCACAGCGAGCTCTACGCTTCCAGATTGTGCATTGCCGCTTCCTGCACCTCAGAGTATTGAACACTATGGGACAGATATTTATTCGTAACCGTTCAGTTGCTTGAGTTTTAAATGATCTCAACATTCACAAATCCGCTGGGCCAGATGGTATTTCTCCATTAGTTCTGAAGAGGTGTTCTTCCAAGCTGGCATTACCATTGCGTAAGCTTTTCTATCTATCCTATTCTTCTGGACTCTTCCCGAGAAGAAGCACTCTCAGCTTCTCATATAAGTTTGAGGAACGTCCCTCAACCTCTCATGTGGATTTCAAACAACTGTCACTGTTTTACCAGCGGTGCTCAAGAGAAATAGCCAGCATGCCACCTCTCCATGAATTCAACCGCAATACTCGTGGCGCTCTAAATGCCCAACAGTTTACCCACATGCCCTTCTTCGGATGTACAGTTCAATTCAGGGATTCGTTCTTCAGAATATATTCATATATATTCGGTTTTCGAGATTTGGGCTTTCAGACACACCTCATGAAATCCCCAACTGAGCAGATTTTGGAAATCGCCATCTTGTTTTTCGGAAATGCCCCCTTTAGGTTTCGATTTTTTTTTTTCAGAAAAATGCATTTTTTTGAAGGAATTTTAAGGGTTAATTGGTAACAAATGAAAGGTAGTTTAGGTAAGTATCAATGAAAAAAAATGGGACCAATCGAACTGTTATATCCAGTACTAATCTATTACTACAACTGTAATAATTCACATATAATATAATATGAATAAAGTCAGTACATGATGAAACACCGAGCCGTGTACATCAATTAACAATACACAATACAATAGTCGCGAAGAGGATAAAAGTAAATAGAGAGAGAACAAAAATACAGAAAGTCTACGACGCAATACAGAAAGTCTACGACAATACAAAGTACGCTTGTGCAAAAATTTTTTTCTCGTGTGTTTACGATAAAATATAACGTCAATTACCATGACTGAATACGGAATTTTTGAGAAGTTCGATAGAACTAAAATGCAGTGGTCACATTGGGTGGACAGATTCGAAGGCACCTTGACGATTGTGGCACCTGAAGAAGAAAAAAAAAATACATTTGTTATTGATTACATGGGCTCGGAAACATACGATTTACTGTGTGACAAATTGGCACCTGAAAAACCATACGAAGAGGTAAAAGAAATTTTAAAAGGAATTTTCGATCCGGATCAATTAGAAATATTGGAAAACTAACGTTTTCATTTACGAAAACAAGCTGATGACGAATCAGTCGAGGAATTTTCAATTTCATTACTACAGCCAAGGCAATGGAACTGTCAGCCAAAAGAGGAGCTGAAATTCAGCAACAAAAAGATATAAAATCTTCCATGAACTACACACAGCAACGCAATAAAAAATCGAAATTTAAGTCAAATGTCACATATTCACCAGTATATACAAAATTCGATGGCAAAAATAAGAATAAAAAAGAAGTCTGTTTTCGCTGCGGAAAATCAGACCATCGCGCTAACAAATGTACAACCAAAATACAACCTGCACATATTGCAAAAAGAAGGGACACATTCAAGTTGCTTACTTCAAAGCAAAAAAAGAGAAATGACGTACAAATTACATACATGATGACGAGTTACAGCAGCATCATCGGATTCATTGGAAGAAGTTCTCAATATTCATACGGAAGAAAAACATAAGTTAAAAAATCGTTCCAAATTTTGTATAGATCTTAAAATTAATAAGTTATGCACTACAGATACAAAATTTGTCAGTTATTGTAGGACGGAAATTAAAGTGCTTGGTGTTTTCTACGTACGCGTAAATCCGGGCATTGAATGTCGCGATTTAAAGCTTTACGTTGTCAAATCAAATCGTAAGCCATTACTTGGACGAGAATGGTTACGCGAATTAGAGCTGAACTGGAAATAAATATTCAACGCGGACAAAAATACAAAAATTGTTTCGTTAATACGACAGCAGCAACTACAGAACGAAAAGTACATCAATCAACTTAACCAAAGTATTCTACAGTTTTTAATAAATCGATGAGAAAAATTGAAAACATTCAGGCACGTATACGTCTACAAGAAAATGTGCAGCCGATGTTCATTAAAGCTAGAAAATTACCATTTGCATTACGAGATGCAGTGGAAACAGAGCTAAATGAATTAGAACGTAACGGCATCATAATCAAAGTTGATTCGTTTAAGTGGGCTACACCCATAGTTCCTGTAAGGAAACAACACAATAAAGTACGCTCGTGTCGCGATTACAAACTAAAAGGAAATCCATGCCATTGAGGAGCATCCACTTCCATCTATCGAGGAATTATTTGCGTCGATGGCAGGTGGAGATAAATTTACGAAATTGGACCTTACTAAAGCATATCTACAAATAGAAATACATCCTGACGACCAAGAGATACTAACGCTTAGTACATATCGCGGTTTGTATCAACCTACACGTCTAATATACGGAATCGCATCAGGTCCAGCAAAATGGCAACGCGAAATCGAGCAGATTTTAAAAGATATCGATGGAGTATCGGTATTTCTGGACGATATAAAAATTACAGCGTCAAATGATAAAATACATTTGGAAAGACTCGAAATGGTTTAACAGCGCCTGAGCAAATACAACATGCGAGTTAATTTTGAAAAATGCGTGTTTATTGCAAAAGAAATTGAGTATTGCGGCTACAGAATCGATCACAAAGGAATCCACAAAATGCAAAATAAAATTGATGCTATTGTGGAAATGCCAGAACCTAAAAACAAGGATGAAGTTCGTGCCTACATTGGATTGGTAAATTACTATGGCAGATTCTTTGAAAATCTTAGTACAATTTTATATCCTTTGAATTGTTTATTGAAAGATAATGTTAAGTTTGTTTGGGACAAAAAATGCAGGAACGCATTTTATACAATTCAGAAAGAAATTCAGAACAAAGTGCATTTGGCACATTATGATCCAACACTTCCTTTAGCGTTAGCGACTAATGCTAGTCCAGTGGGAGTTGGAGCAGTTCTAAGAAATATTTACCCAGATGGTAGCGAAAAACCTATACAATTTGCATCACAGACATTATTACCAGTACAACAACGCTACACACAAATTGATAGAGAAGCTTACGCAATCATTTTTGGAATAAGGAAATTCTATCAGTTCGTATAAATTTATATTGATTACAGATAACAGGCCGCTCACACAAATTCTTTCACTTACAAAAGGACTCCCAACATTGTCTGCTACGCGAATGCAACATTATGCAATCTTTATGCAATCATTTGACTACGAAATTCGTTATCGCAGATCAGCAGATCACTCAAATGCGGATTCACTTTCACGTTTACCAATGGCTGAGATTCACAATAACAAGGAAGAAATTGAAATAATTAAATTTAATGCTATTGAAACATTACCATTGTCAGTCGAAGAACTACGTAACGCTACAGACAAAGAAATTAATTGATGGACTATGTTCAGGGATTACAGTTCGACCGGAACATCGTTTCAACATATATCAAACCGAGTTCACCGTTCAAAATGGCTGTTTACTTCGAGGATTAGGAGTTTATGTATCAGCAGAATTACGAAAACAGGTACTAAACGAACTACATACAGCACATTTCGGGATTACAAGAATGAAAGCATTTGGACGAAGCTATTTCTGGTGGCCAAGATTGGATAACGATATTGAAAACATTACAAAAAATTGTTTACAATGCCAACAAAATCGAGGAAAGTGACAACACATGTAAGGGAACTAGTCAATAATCCATTCGAACGAGTACTTCGCCACAAACCATATGTCTAAAAACACTCACCATACAAAAACACGCAGTCACTCGATACATAGTGCATAACCAATTAACTTTGTCTATATATCCCATTGGCACCATGCGAGTGTACTCGGCTGGTATTCAGTGCGTGCGAGGTTCAATCCGGCGGTCGAACCAATTAAATTATTTTTTTCTGGGATAGGTAGGCGGTAGGCGGTAATATCTACTCGAGAGTAGAACACACTGCGACAAGGCACCGAAATCTACTCGAGGGGACGAATACGTTGTAATATACAACCAATTCTCCTACAAGGAAAGCTCCTCGCTGACCTTTGTTCTTTACGAACAGATTTTTAAAAAACAATAACAATTGAGTGCTTGAGCTATCACACTCATATTATTGTTATTACTGATATAGCAGAATACCGGCGTCGCCGCACTCGGTATTCTTGCCATATTAGTGCTAATATAGCAAAATAACGGCGTCGACGCACCAGGTATTTTGCCATACTATTTCCAAATATAACAAGTTATCGGCGTCGACGCACCCGAGGCCTTGTCATATTGTACGGCTGTCGTTCACCCGAACGCTGCTCCTGTGCTCCATATTCATGGTAGCAACGAAAAGAGCAGAAGTCGCTCATCACCCCCTTTCGCAATCTATGCAGATAATTGCGTCGACGCACCCGGTATCGGCCTAGAAAACAACCAATAAAAAACCCCGCTGGTTTCCCCGCAATTAATGCGCACAAATTATTTCGTTTTAATTTTTTTATCTGAGTTGGTGTTTTTAGGTGCATACTCATAAACTGATTTATTAAATACAACATGTTCTCAAAAAAAAAAAGAAGCCACTTATTTCCATGCCTAGCAATTTTGAGCATAGGGTACTACAGGCTTTGATAAGCGTGAGGGACGCTATGTGGGATTACCTTTACAATAGGCTTCAATTGTGGGTGTTATAAGTATCATATCATTAAGTAAGAACCGAACATTATAATAAATAAAAGACAACTTATTATAATGAACACCGAAACGAAGAAATCTTTTAATTTGTAACGACGAGTAGAAGGAGAATGACCGGCGAGCGTCACCCGAGTAAAGACTGTTACAGTATAATCGACAAATATGTTCAAGATTGGACTTCATGATTCCTAAACAAACAAACGATAGTCCAACACAACAAAGTCAAGTCAAGATACGACAACTGCAAGTCAACAATCGAGTTTCTGTTCGCGATTACACCAGTGATGAAAAGTATAAATTCGAAACCGTTATTGAGACTTTAGGAAAATTGCATTACATAGTAAAATTGGATGATGGCCGTACATGGAAACGACATATCGACCAAATACATCAGACATCAAAGAAGCTAGGGATGACCCAATTTTGCATCATTATGACATCAGTCAAAATCAAGACATAGGGTGTTTTCATAAACGTCAAAAAGTACGACCGAAGTTCTTTTCTATTGCATTGTTGAACGCACTCATTATGCAGAATATTTGCAGTTAACATGAAGGCCAGACTTAGTACAATTCATCGTTCATAAACGTCAACAAATGGCAGAGAAAAAAAAGATTTTAATACGTTTAATTTTGATTGGCTTTCACAAGAAGAAAATAATAATATAATTCGCACAAAAATTATTCGCATTAAAAAGAGGAAGATTTATTGCATAAAAACAAATCGGTTATTGCCAAATATGCGATCTTATTACTCTGCAGACAAAAAATTATGGCTGCGAAATCTGCCCGACGCCGATGACATAATGACGTTTATGAACAGTGGGTACTGCAGTTGAGCTAGGTTAGTACGATCGAAAATCTGACTTAATGAACGTGAATAATACAGTTCTTAGTTAGGCAGACGTTTATGAAAACACCCATAGTTTCCGATGAACGCGTATGTGGAGGAAACCAAAGTAGCGCCAACACCCCGCAAGGGCGAGGCAATTTTGATAGACCCATTCCAGAAATTCCTATTGTCATGCCAATCGTTACTGGAACCGCACCGATTCCGGAAGAGAAATTGAAAAGGGTAAGAAAGCCACTTACCCGGTTGACTTACGATGAAAAGTTTAAACAAATTCCAAAATAATAATTTGAATTTTTTTTTAATTAACGTAAAGTTTAAATAATGAAATTGTTTGTTATGTTTTTAAAATTAAGTATAAGTATTAAGTATTCAAAAAAATTGCCCCGGGAAAACTGTTACATCCAGTCCTAATCTAGTACTACAACTGTACATATCATATAATATGAATAAAGTCAGTCCATGTTGAAACACCGAGCCGTGCACATCAATTTACAATACACAAATGTATATTGCCTTTATGTGGCATTTCATGAAATTATGCTTCTCCCATACAAAAACAGGTGTTATATAGCAAACTCTATTATACGGTTCATTTCATTGATGCTTACCTATGTTTTTGTATGGGAAAATGAAATACCACTCAATTACATTAAACTGCTCATAAACCAAATACAAATTAAGCCAGGTTCCGTTAAACTTGGGCCACGCCCATAAACATAGTACGGCTGTGTAGAGTTAATTTTTATCTTTCATTTGACACCAATAGTTACTCCGCCAACTTTTGAACTTTTGACTTTGACTTTTGTAAAAAGTCAGTTTTTGGAGTCTAACTCTGTCAAAGGGGGAGGGGATGGAGATTTTTTAAATGAAAGGTATTTTTATTACCTATCATTTGGTACCAACTAACCCCAAAACCTCCTTCAAAGTACTTGGAAAAATTCATTTTTCTGAAAAAAAAAAACTTAAAACTTTAGGTGCCCCTCTCGCCTAAAGGGGGCGTTTCCGGAACACCTTGGGGGCCGTGGCAAAAATACCGGAAAACCGTATACTGAAGATACGCCACAAAATTTATTTAAAATAATATATTTTAAATTATAGCTATAGTATTCAAATTATAAAATAAAAGTAAAAAAAACATACATAAAATTAATTTAAAACGAAACTTGGTTGTATACAATGTTTTTAGTTTCACCTTCAAGAGCACGAATAAATAAATTCTTATGTCAACCCAACCCAGAGCAAGCAAAATAATGTTATCCATAGGAAAAACATGGCTATCTCAAATATATACTCCGCAGTACTTAATAAACTGTCGGACTTATTGATCGTCATCGAAAACGCAAGATTTACTGGAAATTGCAATCTCATTACATTTAAAAGGTAGATCCGCCGAAATGAGTGCTATCCTTGGGATAAAAACTCTTTCACACTGTCCCTTTTCTGTCAAGATAGTTGCTTCAATTATATTGCCTGGCATCTCTTTTACGCACAGTCTTGTGAAGTTGCAAAGTTTTGGCAAGTCGAGAATCCGTAGTAAAATAATTGGAGATCAAAGACGATGTGGTGGCAATCCAGACGAATTAAGAGAGTTTAGGAACTCAGTTGGATAATTAACTTCCTCATCAGTATCTACAACGGTATCGATACCATTATATTCAGTGACTATGCCTATTAATATGGCAAGTATTTGATTGTTTATTTCGTGGATGTCTCCATTTTTAGTAGCAAGAATGGCCTCTTCTCGCAAAGGGTTCAAAATGTAAGAGTTTTGAGAAACAGCCGGATACAGAGGGGGATATATCCAAGCCCATCCATACGTTGGATGTCCGGTTCTTCGGGAAAGGTCAATCGTCCCGCATCACGATTCTGCGGCTAGTTATGTTTGAAACGGTACTCATCGACTCGAACTTCGGTAGTTCGTGGTTCAGGAAAGATCTTATGTTGTCATCGTCGCTTAGAGTCTTGCTTTGCATTGCTCATACCTTGGGTCTTTCCGGCTGAATAGTGGTTCTGCTATCGCTGAGAGTGAGATTCTGTCCACCTATACCAATCGTCGCTTTGACTCGACTCGACTTGACTTCAAACGCCTGTTCCACCCGTCTTGTCGTGCCGTTCGCGATCCGTACTGATATCGCCGTTCTAATTGCCCGTCCCGTGTGTCGTACTTCGTATGCATAGCCTTCGCTAATGAAGCTCCTCGTCGCTTCTGTGTTAATTGTAGCGGTGATTTCTTCTCCTCCTATGGTTATAGCGGGAATGCGGTCCTCCTCTTGCTATAGTACCATTAGATGTTTCGGGGCGTGGTGTTTTGGGGTCCCATCCTCCCCTGGCCTCTATGGAACCCGTTGGAATTTCCGCTGGTTGGTGACAACAGTCGATGCTGCGAGTGTTTAGTTTACCACATTCCCAGCAGAACAACACCCTAGGATTGCGACATTCTCTCAAAAAATGTCCTTGCTGGTCGCATAGTCGGCATGCTGACAATGAGTTGGCTGCTCCTCCTGGCATCTGGGCGACTTGTCAGCGCTGCTCGTCTCTTCTTGGTGGCCGTGATGGTGTTTTGTCGTTTCGACTGGCGCAGTTTAGGCACTCGAAATCCTCGGCTAAATTAGTCAGTCCTTCCGCTTTACGTAGAGTTGGTAGTCCTGATGGCTGTTGCGGAAAATTTTTCTGGTCTTTGTTGTACTGAACGTGGCGCATCAGGTTCTGGAGCTGTTTTCTTTGGCGGATGTCGTCGTCAACTCGTTCAAAGAAACGTGCTGGGAGGAAAAACTTCACGAAGTTGTTCCTCAATGTCCCCACGTCTTCCAATGACTGTCTCCCAATCGCCGCTGTGTAAGGTCGTGCTGCTCTCCAGCACACGCGAAAACCATAAAAACAATAAACAATTTTGTAGTGTTATGTGTTTGCGCAAAAATAAATAAAAACAATAATCAAATGCCGCTAAAATCCCGGAGGGAAAAAACGGAAATGCACCGAAAACGGGAGAAGGGGAATGGACAAGGGTTGTCACCAAAGGAAAAAAGGTCAAAACCAACGCCATTAGCAAGGAGACTGCCACCAGGCAAACATCAAAAAAAGTCAGAAAGATAAGACCCGACGCTATCGTTATACAAGCGAAGGGTGAAATGTCCTATGCGCAGATTCTACGTAACATGAAAGCGGACCCAAAAATGGAGCTAATTGGAAAAGAAGTTTCCAGGATCAGGAGAACACAAAAAGGCGATCTTCTCATCCAGCTTAAGGATACAGGCGAAAAGACCGCCGAATTCAAGAGTGTCCTCAGCTAAGCGCTAGGCGAGCAGGCGATTGTTAGGACTCTTACTTAACGGACTAGTATCGAGATCAGGGACATCGATGAAATAACCTCAAAAGAGGACATATGCGACGCAATAAATTCTCAATTTGAAGTAGAAAACATTTCACCGACTTACTTCCTTTCCTTGTGAAAAGCCTATGGTGGAACCCAAACAGCGACAATTAGTCTTCCTGAAGAGAAGGCAAAGAAGCTTCTTCTTTCGTAATATCGGCTACACTTAATATTTCTCAGTATCGTATCGGAATGTGTGTGCTGTGCTCAAAACCCGAGATAAATAAGGGGCCAAAGTGCCTTTACTGCATTTTGAACGGTTTCTTATTTCAACACCAGCCATCCGTACGTACCGTGCAGATAAGTGGTGGATTTAAAGACAATGAGCCAGGCTGTGCCGCATAAAATAACTAATTTATGCGATCGAAAGCAGATGCGGGTAAAATGCAGTGAGACTGTGTTTGTTCAGGGGTTGAATAGTTGTGCCGGTCACAACATCCCTTTCCCCTACGAATAAGAAAATTCTACCGCGAATAGGTAAAATTTTCGTCAAACGAGAATGAACTTTGCCGCAATGACTTGTCGTTAGCAGATGCAAAAAAAACATTTTTAACCACTGGTACGAAAACTTTGGTTGACGTACATGTTCATGAATTAACACATATGCATATATTTTTTTTAAATTATTGATAAATGCAATAATTATATTTAATGTAATATAATGTTATATAATGCAATATAGTATATATATAAATAGGGTTTTTTTTATTTATGTATATACAATAAGTAAATTATTAATAAAAAAAAATTATAAGATTATTTAACAATTTATTAAAATCGACGTGGTTAAACTAATGATTCAAACTAAAGTAATAATAAAAGTAAAGTATAATGGAATATATTTTGTCTTTCTTCGCTTTAACATATGTACATATTTTTCTATTTCTATATTTCGAATTCTCGTGGAAGAATACATAGTTTGATTACTTAGTACGGGGATTTTTTTTTGTATTTTAAGAACAGGAAAATCGGTTTTTACAAACCGGAGGTCAATACTAATTGAGGTACTGAGGATGTGAGAGGTTCGGTTTTTAAGCAGACTTGGGATGGATTTAAGAAGGGCTGGATTTCGTTACTATTTCTTTTGACATTACTTTCCTTCTTTAAACATTTAACTAAGCGGTATAAACAAAAGGCAACTATCGAGAGGAGTATGGTTTAAATTACAGTAGAGTGACGTATATCGTGTGAGCTAATATGCAAAAGTGGGACATTTTCTTCGGACTTTTATTTGCTTTGATATAAGCTTAAGTTCATTTTGGCCAGAGAATTTTACAAAAGCTGTCTGATTAGTACTACTGATCGTCGGAAGAGTGATATTAGCTAAAAACTTGGAAATGTTTATAGGTGGTAAATATGAATTCTGTGAAATTGTATCTTGTTTATTCTACGAACGTAATAAAAGATCATTGGTAGCCTTGAAGGGTGTATGCAGTTAGGTTATCATTGCAAATCTCATCTATCTCATAATTTTGTGTTGTAGAGAATAACCACTTGTTATGAGTGGATGGCTGTAACCATATGGTTGGAACGTTTGCTTGTTTAACTTCACATGAAGATGGCATATCTTCGGATCTTCGTAACAATTCTATTTTACAAGTTTTAAATTTAAATTAAATAAAGGGTGTATCATTGGACATAAAAACGTATTTTTCTGGTTTTTGCAGTTCTTAATATCATTTTCATTCAGATTACTTTAGTATTCTTTGCTATAATCTATGAGCAAGTATTCTGTAGTTGGTTGTATAAATATGAAATGATTATTATAATTTGTTGGTAGAGGAATAATCTTATAAACGTGAATTTTTTTTAGATATGGGAGTGGAATTATAAATTCTCATTTTGCAAAAAGCAAAATGTAAATGTCAAATTGCCCCCCTACAAGCAGACTGTTGGCTCAAAATATAACTGCAATTTCGTGCGTAACTCCTTAATTCTGTACCGCAGCCGTAGTGATAGTATAGTCTCAGTTCATTTTCTATCAGTGCTCTGCTCTGCTCGTTCTATCAACATTGCATATAATTATACAGTGCTCTCGTGTTTGGTCGATTAACAGAAAAAAAAATACTACTATAAGTTACAAAAAAAGAGGCAGATAATAAGACATCCTGCAAGCTTCCTAGCAACTTTTTCTTTTCGCTTACTTATCCTTACTCATGTTAACAGTAACTAGAGTAAATAACTCTTCGATCAATTACAGAAATGAGAGAACCATGCAAAAGAAATTGAATAAAAAGAGAACCAGATAAAACGAAATTAATGGCGAATATTGCGTCTGTGCGTTTCAAAGCGAAAAACATTTTGATGCATACATACTTCTATTTCCATGCCATACCACTTCCCCAACAACTCAATCACCCTCTCTCTCTCTACGGCTAATATGTGTATGTGTAGTACTAGTAATTGTATTGAAACCAAAACCTTCTCTATAGAAAGCCCAACTGTTCCGATCGTACACAGATACATGCTTAGATTGAGACCAAACGTATTTGTATTAGTAATCAACTAAAGAGCAAAATCCATATAAAATATTTCTGTTTCCCACTACCACATCTTACGTTTCTCGCTCTTTGCGACTTCTTATTTTTTGTACACAGTATTCACATCCCACAAACACACATGCGTTTGGTCTTGGTTTACAGCATTAGTATGCGTAGAGTTGGGCTTTCTATAGAGAAGGTTTTGATTGAAACTCGAAAGTCCCCTTCGTTGCTCTGCTTACTCGTTCTATTAGCCTTGCAGTTGCATCTTCCAACCCATACAGTTGCACGAAAAAGGTTCGTGTTGGTTCTCTGCTTGCTTTCTTTCAGCTTTTCTTTAGTAATTTATAAATTACAAAATTTCTCAGTGAAGGAAATAGAGCGAGAAACGTAAGTTTTTGTAGTGAGAAACAGGAAATTTTTATATTGATTTAGCTCTCTTGTTCTCTTTTAAGCATGTATTCCTTAAAAGCAAAACAGTTCTGTAAAGAAGATTATGCGTGACAGTATAGTTTCTGTTGGTTCATTGTCTGCTTGTCCCTTTTCGGCTTTTTTTTAACACTCTGTTCTAACTAACTGGTGGTAGTGAAGAAAAAAAGAGCGAGAAACGAAACGAGAAAAAAACAGAAAATTTTTATTTGGATTTAGCACTCTTGTTCTCTTTTAAGCATTTATTCTTAAAAAGCAAAACAGTTGGACATTCTGTAGAGAAGGTTATGAGTGACAGTTTCTGTTGGTTCATTGTCTGCTTGTTCCCTTTCGGCTTTTTTTACGGTTCGCCATTCACTTCTTTTTAAATTAAGTATGGTTATCATTGTACTGACTGTATACTAATACAAAATCAAACAGTAATCTTTAATATACGGTTCATTTTTTATAAAATTTGTATGGGTGCTCCCCGACCCCGACCCCGACCACGAGACCCGAGGGCCATAAATTTTAACAGAAAGTTTTATCATGGAAGATACAAAGTTTCAATAAAATCGGGCTTTAGGAAGTGGGTTAAAAATTGATTACAAGATTTGGGGCGCCAGCCAGCCAGCCACAGGCACGCGAAGTTTATATAACTTAAAAAAGAGAACCAGATTAAACGAACTTAATGGCGAATATTGCATCTGCGCGTTTCAAAGCGACATTCTTCGATGCTTGTACGATACCATTTCGATGCTTGTGCTAGTGCTGCTCGCTTCATTTCCCTTCAAATTTAATTTAAAACTATCAATTTTTTATGAATTTAAAAACAAAGCTGCATTACTGTGTTTTTGGCAGTGATATGCAATATCTAATATGCAATAGACACTCACCTCACAATAACTGGTTATGAACATTTAAATCCGTGATGTATGTGATTTTTTTTATATAATTTGCGCACGCAAATGTTTGGCTATATGTTTGGCACAGTGTGGGCTAAGGAAATGGAAAAGAACAGAGGAGATGTCTATGAGCTGGTATTTTGAATGCCTGTGGAACTTAGTGATGTGGAAAGACAGAGCTTGGCAGAGCATTCCACATACGTTTTGTACAACTGAAGAACGAAGCCCTGAACTTAACTGTACGTCCGAACATGGGTTTAAGGGTAAACTGATGAGCATTTAGAGCGCCACGGGTATTGCGGTTGAATTCAAGGAGAGGTGGCATGCCTATTTCTCTTGAGCACCGCTGGTGGAAGAAGAAGAAGCGAAAGAGTGACAAGCAGGAGACGTTCCTGCGGCGTTCAAGCGAATCAATTGATTTCGCAATGTTTTCATCACCGATAAGTTTTATCGCAAGGTTTTGTATTTTATCTTTCGAATTCATTTTCGTCAAACGAGAATGAACTTTGCCGCAATGACTTGTCGTTAGCAGATGCTAAAAAAAACATTTTTAACCACTGATACGAAAACTTTGGTTGGCGTACATGTACATGAATATGTGTTAATGCATACATTCTTTTTAAAATTATTGATAAATGTAATAATTATATTTAATGTAATATAATGTTATATAATGCAATATAGTATATATATAAATAGGGTTTTTTTTATTTATGTATATACAATAAGTAAATTATTAATAAATAAATTTATAAGATTATTTAACAATTTATTAAAATCGACGTGGTTAAACTAATGATTCAAACTAAAGTAATAATAAAAGTAAAGTATAATGGAATATATTTTGTCTTTCTTCGCTTTAACATATGTACATATTTTTCTATTTCTATATTTCGAATTCTCGTGGAAAAATACATAGTTTGATTACTTAGTACGGGGATTTTTTTTTGTATTTTAAGAACAGGAAAATTGGTTTTTACAAACCGGAGGTCAATACTAATTGAGGTACTGAGGATGTGAGTGGTTCGGTTTTTAAGCAGACTTGGGATGGATTTAAGAAGGGCTGGATTTCGTTACTATTTCTTTTGACATTACTTTCCTTCTTTAAACATTTAACTAAGCGGTATAAACAAAAGGCAACTATCGAGAGGAGTATGGTATAAATTACTGTAGAGTTACGTATATCGTGTGAGCTAATATGCAAAAGTGGGACATTTTCTTCGGACTTTTATTTGCTTTGATATAAACTTAAGTGCATTTTGGCCAGAGAATTTTACAAAAGCTATCTGATTAGTACTACTGATCGTCGGAAGAGTGATATTAGCTAAAAACTTGGAAATGTTCATGGGTGGTGAATATGAATTGTGTGAAATTGTATCTTGTTTATTCTACGAACGTAATAAAAGATCATTGGTAGCCTTGAAGGGTGTATGTAGTTAGGTTATCATTGCAAATCTCATCTATCTCATAATTTTGTGTTGTAGAGAATAACCACTTGTTATGAGTGGATGGCTGTAACCATATGGTTGGAACGTTTGCTTGTTTAACTTCACATGAAGATGGCATATCTTCGGATCTTCGTAACAATTCTATTTTACAAGTTTTAAATTTAAATTAAATATTATTTTAAATAAAGGGTGTATCATTGGACATAAAAACGTATTTTTCTGGTTTTTGCAGTTCTTAATATCATTTTCATTCAGATTACTTTAGTATTCTTTGCTATAATCTATGAGCAAGTATTCTGTAGTTGGTTGTATAAATATGAAATGATTATTATAATTTGTTGGTAGAGGAATAATCTTATAAACGTGAATTTTTTTTAGATATGGGAGTGGAATTATAAATTCTCATTTTGCAAAAAGCAAAATGTAAATGTCAAATTGTCCCCCTACAAGCAGACTGTTGGCTCAAAATATAACTGCAATTTCGTGCATACCGACTGCCTGCCAATTTTTTTGGTAGCACAACCTACGTAACTCCTTAATTCTGTACCGCAGCCGTAGTGATAGTATAGTCTCTGTTCTGCTCTGCTCGTTCTATCAACATTGCAAAAAATGATACAGTGCTCTCGTGTTTGGTCGATTAACAGAAAAAAAAATACTATAAGTTACAAAAAAAGAGGCAGATAATAATGACAACCTGCAAGCTTCCTTGCAAGTTTTTCTTTACGCTTACTTATCCTTACTCATGTTAACAGTAACTAGAGTAAATAACTCTTCGATCAATTACAGAAATGAGAGAACCATGCAAAAGAAATTGAATAAAAAGAGAACCAGATAAAACGAAATTAATGGCGAATATTGCGTCTGTGCGTTTCAAAGCGAAAAACATTTTGATGCATACATACTTCTATTTCCATGCCATACCACTTCCCCAACAACTCAATCACCCTCTCTCTCTCTCTACGGCTAATATGTGTATGTGTAGTACTACTAATTGTATTGAAACGCGAAAGTCCCCTTCGTTGCTCTGCTTACTCGTTCTATTAGCCTTGCAGTTGCAACTTGCAACCCATACAGTTGCACGAAAAAGGTTCGTGTTGGTTCTCTGCTTGCTTTCTTTCAGCTTTTCTTTAGTAATTTATAAATTACAAAATTTCTCAGTGAAGGAAATAGAGCGAGAAACGTAAGTTTTTGTAGTGAGACACAGGAAATTTTATATTGATTTAGCTCTCTTGTTCTCTTTTAAGCATGTATTCTTAAAAAGCAAAACAGTTCTGTAAAGAAGATTATGCGAGTTTCTGTTGGTTCATTGTCTGCTTGTTCCCTTTCGGCTTTTTTAACATTCTGTTCGTCTTCTATCTTTATATAACAGACGGTTCGCCATTCACTTCTTATTAAATTAACTATGCTTATCATTGTACTGACTATATACTAATACAAAATCAAACAGTAATCTTTAATATACGGTTCATTTCTCATTGGTTATAGAATAATGACTCTGAAATATCCTTTCAGTACCATACGGTACTTTTCCACATATACAATTTTGTATATAATTATAATATGATGACAACACTTTCTATACAAATATGGAAGTGATATGGCCTCAGGTTAAAGAATTTACATGGAAGATTCTAACCATTATAAGTTAGTTTTTTATATTTTATAATACTAACGAAAACAGCTTTAGACCTATCTTCGGACGTACCTATCAATTCAAAGATTCCTTCCCCGATAAGGGGCAACACGGTTATCTTTCGTGGTGTGATAAGTCATAGCCTTATTAGATTTAAACTATGCATGGGGTAACCAGGAATCTGGAAGTCCCACAGCTGGCGCTGGTACGCCAGTGGTTTAGGCATCATATATGCATGCCGGAAATGTTTCTTTTAGGTAGGAGGGGCATACAAAGCTTCGAGTTTTTTTTTCAGAAAAATTCATTTTTCTAAGTTATTTGAAGGAGCTTTATGGGTTAATTGGTAACAAATAGGTAAGTATCAATGATGCAATCACAAACATCATTCTTATTGGTATGAGAAAGTTTATCCCTTTCTGGAATAAATCTATCAAATCAAAGGAAGATGGATGGTATGACTTGAGCTGTAAAGAGGCTTCTAGGATTAGAGAGGTATGCTTTCGGTTTTACAAAGCAAACCCTACCGAGGAAAACCAAAAAAAGTTTAAACGAGCAAGAAATAATTGCAATGATCATCTTCGGCAAGTCAAATTCGCCTACGACCAAAACTTAAGGCAAAAAACACTACAATGTCCCAGAGGTTGTAAAAATGTCTGGTCTTTCGTGAAAATAATCAAAAATACAGCCTCGTCGTCGATTCCAACGCTCATTGATAATGACATTCCAGTTGTCAGCTCTATCGACAAGGCCAATCTGTTTGCTGCGCATTTCACAGCGAGCTCTACGCTTCCAGATTGTGCATTGCCGCTTCCTGCACCTCAGAGTATTGAACACTATGGGACAGATATATATTCGTACTCGTTCAGTTGCTAGAGTTTTAAATGATCTCAACATTCACAAATCCGCTGGGCCAGATGGTATTTCTCCATTAGTTCTGAAGAGGTGTTCTTCCAAGCTGGCATTACCATTGCGTAAGCTTTTCTATCTATCCTATTCTTCTGGACTCTTCCCGAGAAGAAGCACTCTCAGCTTCTCATATAAGTTTGAGGAACGTCCCTCCACCTCTCATGTGGATTTCAAACAACTGTCACTGTTTTACCAGCGGTGCTCAGGATAAATAGCCAGTATGCCACCTCTCCTTGAATTCAACCACAATACTCGTGGCGCTCTAAATGCCCAACAGTTTACCCTCATGCCCTTCTTCGGATGTACAGTTAAATTCAGGGATTCGTTCTTCAGAATATATTCATATATATTCGGTTTTCGAGATTTGGGCTTTCGGGCACACCTCATGAAATCCCCAACTGAGCAGATTTTGGAAATCGCCATCTTGTTTTTCGGAAATGCCCCCTTTCGGTTTCGATTTTTTTTTTCAGAAAAATTCATTTTTTTAAGGAATTTTAAGGGTTAATTGGTAACAAATGAAAGGTAAATGGGACCAATCGAACTGTTATATCCAGTACTAATCTATTACTACAACTGTACTAATTCACATATAATATAATATGAATAAAGTCAGTACATGATGAAACACCGAGCCGTGCACATCAATTTACAATACACAATTCAATAGTCGCGAAGAGGATAAAAGTAAATAGAGATAGAACAAAAATACAGAAAGTCTACGACGCAATACAGAAAGTCTACGACAATACAAAGTACGCTTGTGCAAAAATTTTTTTCTCGTGTGTTTACGATAAAATATAACGTCAATTACCATGACTGAATACGGAATTTTTGAGAAGTTCGATAGAACTCAAATGCAGTGGTCACATTGGGTGGACAGATTCGAAGGCACCTTGACGATTGTGGCACCTGAAGAAGAAAAAAAAAATACATTTGCTATTGATTACATGGTCTCGGAAACATACGATTTACTGTGTGACAAATTGGCACCTGAAAAACCATACGAAGAGTTAAATGAAATTTTAAAAGGAATTTTCGATCCGGATCAATTAGAAATATTGGAAAACTAACGTTTTCATTTACGAAAACAAGCTGATGACGAATCAGTCGAGGAATTTTCAATTTCATTACTACAGCCAAGGCAATAGAACTGTCAGCCAAAAGAGGAGCTGAAATTCAGCAACAAAAAGATATAAAATCTTCCATGAACTACACACAGCAACGCAATAAAAAATCGAAATTTAAGTCAAATGTCACATATTCACCAGTATATACAAAATTCGATGGCCAAAATAAGAATAAAAAAGAAGTCTGTTTTCGCTGCGGAAAATCAGACCATTGCGCTAACAAATGTACACACCAAAATACAACCTGCACATATTGCAAAAAGAAGGGACACATTTAAGTTGCTTACTTCAAAGCGAAAAAAGAGAAAGGACGTACAAATTACATACATGATGACGAGTTACAGCAGCATCATCGGATTCATTGGAAGAAGTTCTCAATATTCATACGGAAGAAAAACATAAGTTAAAAAATCGTTCCAAATTTTGTATATATCTTAAAATTAATAATAATTTTATCCTAGGTTTCGAAATCTATAGTGGATCTCCAGTAACGATTGTCAGCGAGGATGACAAATTAAAATATTTCGGTAGGCATAAGTTATGCACTACAGATACAAAATTTGTCAGTTATTGTAGGACGGAAATTAAAGTGCTTGGTGTTTTCTACGTACGCGTAAATTCGGGTATTGAATGTCGCGATTTAAAGCTTTACGTTGTCAAATCAAATCGTAAGCCATTACTTGGACGAGAATGGTTACGCGAATTAGAGCTGAACTGGAAAGAAATATTCAACGCGGACAAAAATACAAAAATTGTTCGTTAATACGACAGCAGCAACTACAGAACGAAAAGTACATCAATCAACTTAACCAAAGTATTCTACAGTTTTTAATAAATCGATGGGAAAAATTGAAAACATTCAGGCACGTATACGTCTACAAGAAAATGTGCAGCCGAGCTAGAAAATAACCATTTGCATTACGAGATGTAGTGGAAACAGAGCTAAATGAATTAGAACGTAACGGCATTATAATCAAAGTTGATTCGTCTAAGTGGGCTACACCCATAGTTCCTGTAAGGAAACAACACAATAAAGTACGCTCGTGTCGCGATTACAAACTAAAAGGAAATCCATGCATAGCCATTGAGGAGCATCCACTTCCATCTATTGTAACGAGGTTTTCCCAGCCGGGGTATCCTCAGTGTGACCAGGGTTCGTTGATTTAAAGGGTCGTTACAATAAAAGATTTATTTTGTTAGGAACTCTGAATTCGATGTTTTATTTTCCTTTCGTTTTAAAAAACAGATGAAAATTGATTTTGGAAAATAATTAATTTGACTTAGGTCTTAGATGTGTCCTGTGTGTCCTGCGGTTTTGATGCCTTGGTCCAGCGGGATCGAAGTAAATCGTCTGCGTTTCGTCCAAGAGTCGACCAGCGAAAAGAGGATGCTACGCTCAATTCGTTGCCAAAGAGTTGATACGTCTCCGTGAGTTGACCAGCGAAAAGAGGATGCTACGCTCGATTCGTTGCCAAAGAGTTGATACGTTTCCGTGAGTTGACCAGCGAAAAGAGGATGCTACGCTCAATTCGTTGCCAAAGAGTTGATACGTTTTCGTGAGTTGACCAGCGAAAAGAGGATGCTACGCTCGATTCGTTGCCAAGGAGTTGTTGCGTTTTCGTGAGTTGACCAGCGAAAAGAGGATGCTACGCTCGATTCGTTGCCAAAGAGTTGTTGCGTTTTCGTGAGTTGACCAGCGAAAAGAGGATGCTACGCTCGATTGGTTGCCAAAGAGTTGTTGCGTTTTCGTGAGTTGACCAGCGAAAAGAGGATCCTACGCTCGATTCGTTGCCAAAGAGTTGTTGCGTTTTCGTGAGTTGACCAGCGAAAAGAGGATGCTACGCTCGATTCGTTGCCAAAGAGTTGTTGCGTTTTCGTGAGTTGACCAGCGAAAAGAGGATGCTACGCTCGATTCGTTGCCAAAGTGTCTTTGCGTTTTCGTGAGTTGACCAGCGAAAAGAGGATGCTACGCTCGATTCGTTGCCAAAGAGTGCGTTTTCGTGAGTTGACCAGCGAAAAGAGGACGCTACGCTCGGTTCGTTGCCAAAGAGTTGCTGCGTTTTCGTGAGTTGACCAGCGAAAAGAGGATGCTACGCTCGATTCGTTGCCAAAGAGTTGTTGCGTTTTCGTGAGTTGACCAGCGAAAAGAGGATGCTACGCTCGATTCGTTGTCAAAGAGCCTTTGCGTTTTCGTGAGTTGACCAGCGAAAAGAGGATACTACGCTCGATTCGTTGTCAAAGAGTTTGCAAAAGGCAAAAAGGCGAAATCTCTTTTGCAATTTGTTGTTGTAGGGGGTTCCGTTGGTCTACGGTGACTATTCGATTGGTGCATAGCATTGTGGTATCGTTGTACATATTGCCTTTGGTCAACGCTTCTCGGTCGTTGACCTCATCGTTGGCTTTTGGATCATTCGCTTGTACTGTGTCGATATTGTGCATGCGTTTGTTGTATGTTGGTTTTCTGTCGATTGCGATCAGTGTCCCAAAAATGGAGGTGTGGCCTACTGATCGCAATCATGCATTTGGCTTGCGTCTGTGCAGAGATGCCGTCGGTGTTTCAGTTTCATGAATATTGATATAAATACTAATGTGTAAATATATATATTTATATAGAAATGTGTGGGGTGAATTTATTGCCAAATTGACTCCCTACACTATCGAGGAATTATT
Source organism: Nephrocerus scutellatus (assembly GCA_947095585.1). Classification (NCBI taxonomy): domain Eukaryota; kingdom Metazoa; phylum Arthropoda; class Insecta; order Diptera; family Pipunculidae; genus Nephrocerus; species Nephrocerus scutellatus. The sequence continues at coordinate 37,873,177 of OX352762.1, forward strand.
TGCGTCGATGGCAGGTGGAGATAAATTTACGAAATTGGACCTTACTAAAGCATATCTACAAATAGAAATACATCCTGACGACCAAAAGATACTAACGCTTAGTACACATCGCGGTTTGTATCAACCTACACGTCTAATATACGGAATCGCATCAGGTCCAGCAAAATGGCAACGCGAAATCGAGCAGATTTTAAAAGATATCGATGGAGTATCGGTATTTCTGGACGATATAAAAATTACAGCGTCAAATGATAAAATACTACTGACTGCTCAAAACTTGGTTTGGGCCAGTAGCGTAACAATCAAGTTCGTGATGTAGTGCTTGCTCTACCTCCTCGTGGTGGTCCCCGGGCAACTATGTGTATAAATCCTTATACATGTAGGCTAAAACTGCAAGTGCGAACGGTCTAGCGTTTCTAGTCTAGGTAACGTGGGCTAGCACCCTGCGGTACCGAAAAATACCCGCTACTGAAACTGACACAACGCCTCGGATAAGTAATGATCGAATAATGACGACTTTTGGCTATTGTACCCGGACTAAGATTGGTTTCTGGAATGTGAGGACGCTCCTTGACTCTGGGAGTGAAGGACCTTATAATGCCAGATTTCTTCAACTGGAACGTGAGTTTCTTCGATATAATTTGGACATACTGGGAGTGAGTGAAGTAAGATGGTTCGACGCGGGAGAGTACCAATCCCCAACGTGTAACACTGTGCTACTCTACTCTGGCAAACCCTCCGGCAGTACTCGTGAATCTGGAGTGGGTCTGCTGCTAACGCCAACAGCACGTAGAGGCCTAATTTCCTGGCACCCGCATAGTGATAGGATCATATCGGCCAGATTTCGGACTAGAGTACGGCGCGTCACGATCATACAGTGCTACGCCCCAACGAATCTCTCGACTGAGGATGAAAAGGACAACTTCTACAATCAACTAAACGCTGTATTCAACGCAACGCCGAACGGAGATATCTTCATCGTGATGGGGGATTTGAATGCCAAGGTTGGCAACGACAATGAAGGACTTAAGCATGTGATTGGGAAGCACGGCCTCGGCGAACGAAATGACAATGGTGAAAGATTTGTTGATTTCTGCAACACCAACAACCTTGTTATAGGAGGCACCATAAGACTTGCCACAAGGTCAGCTGGGTGTCAACTGACAGGCAATCATCATCCAACCAAATCGACCATGTGGCGATCAGCAGACGTTTAAGGAGCTGTCTGTTAGACGTCCGAAACATACGAGGAGCCGACATGGGTATGGTACGTGATCATCACCTTATGGTAGCTACTGTCCAGTTAGTACTGCATCAGTTCATAGAATCCGCAATATCATCCGAATGCCTAGGTATAACATCGACCGGCTAAAGATTCCCTCAGTACGCCAACAATTAAGGGATCATTTATCGCAAGGAGTGGAAGCAATCAGCAGCTCACTGCCGACAACCATCCAGGAACATTGGAAGGCTGTGAAAAATGTTTTCACATCTGGAGCGGAAAGTATTGTTGGTAGAAGCCAGGCAAGGCACAGCACGTGGCTTACCGAAGATACCTGGAGGCGGATTGAAGAACGTAAACTACTTAAAGCTCGTATTGTAGATATCCCAGCAGCAGCGAGGAGCGAGCTAGAGTCCATGTATCGAAGAAAAATGAGAGAAGTGCAGCGTAGTGTAAGACGTGACAAGCGTAACTATATTAAAACCTGGCCTCAGAAGCAGAGGAAGCAGCGAGCCGGTGCGATAGCAGAACCGTTTACAGAATCACCAAAGAGCTGACAGGTGGTCACCGCTCTAGCCAACATCCGGTGAAAGGCCTAGATGGTACCGTACTCGTTTCAGATGAGGATCAGCTCAAGCGATGGAAGGAGCATTTCTCTACGGTCCTTAACCGTGTATTTGCTAACGATATGCACCTAAATCAAGCGGAAATGCCGGAAGTAACAATTTCCCGAATTCGCACCTCAACTCCCAGTAAAGACGAGATGGCTACCGCGATTAACGCACTAAAGAACAACAAGTCGGTAGGACTAGATGGTATACCCGCAGAGCTTCTGCGTGCAGCTCCAACGACATCAGCAGAGCTTTTATATCCTCTTGTAGAGAGAGCTTGGGAGGTAGAAAGTTTCGCCGAAGAGTGGAAGAAGGGAATGATTGTCAAGCTCCCTAAAAAAGGTAGTCTTATGGAGTGCGAAAACTGGAGAGGCATTTGCGTTCTCCCTGCAGTTGCAAAAGTAATAGCCAAAGTAGTACTTGAACGTATTAAGGAACATCTGGAAGATACACTCGATGCCGAGCAAGCAGGTTTCCGCACTGGATCCTCCTGTGTAGACCACATAAACACCCTGCGGATCATTATTGAACAGTGCGTTGAATTCCGGTCACCACTGCACCTGCTGTTCATCGATTTTGAGAAGGCGTTTGACAGTGTCAACAGACAGTTTATCTGGCTCGCCTTGCGCAGGAGAGGTATACCCGATAAACTAATAGCTATTATTAAAGCAACCTATGATGGCTCTAAATGTCATGTGCTGCATAGAGGAAAGCTGTCAGAGGAATTCGAGATCCTAAGTGGGGTACGACAAGGTTGCATTCTATCGCTGATACTTTTTTTGTTGGTGATTAGCGATGTACTTCGCGCAGCTTTATCTACTGGAAACGGAGGAATTCGTTGGACTCTTACATCTCAACTCAAACATCTGGATTACGCTGACGACGTTTGTTTACTCTCACATAGAATTATGGAGCTGCACCAAATGACAACAAATGTGGAGAGGGAGGCAAATGTTGCGGGTTTGAAGATTAATACTGCCAAAACCAAAATCATCAACCTCGGCACTAACTCAGTTACTCATGTTAACATTGCTGGACAGCCGGTAGAGAGAGTAGAGAGTTTCCAATATCTTGGGAGTATTGTCTCGACCGAAGGTGGAACCGAACAGGACATTGCCAACCGAATCGGCAAAGCAAAATCGGTGTTTGGAATGATGTCCATGATATGGCGAAGCAATGCGATCAGCTTAAACACCAAGCTGCGACTGTTCCGCTCAAATGTTGAATCTGTGCTGTTGTATGGGTGCAGCACTTGGAAGGTGACCGCTACTATCACAAAAAGATTACAAACATTTGTAAATAGGTGCCTACGGAACATCTTAAGGGTTTTCTGGCCTAACCGTATCTCTAACGAACATCTTTACCAGAGAACGGGTCAGGAACCAATAGGCACAACCATCCAACGACGGAAGTGGCAGTGGATTGGTCATACACTCCGAAAAGGCGACAGTTCCATAGCAAACTACGCAATGCAATGGAACCCGTTATCTCAGGATGGTAGAAGAACGGGTCGTCCGAGAAATACATGGCGCAGAACAGTTGAGGAGGAGGCACGGCAATTGGGGAAGAGTTGTAGAGAGCTGAAGCTCATTGCCAGGAACCGCACGCGATGGCGCGTAGGCGTAGTAGAGGCCCTAGGACCCATAAGGGGATACAGGACATAAAGAAGAAGAAGAATTACGAAAACAGGTACTAAACGAACTACATACAGCACATTTCGGGATTACAAGAATGAAAGCATTTGAACGAAGCTATTTCTGATGGCCAAGATTGGATGACGATATTGAAAACATTACAAAAAATTGTTTACAATGCCAACAAAATCGAGGAAAGTGACAACACATGTAAGGGAACTAGTCAAGAATCCATTCGAACGAGTACACGTGGACTTTGTAGGACCTTTCATGGGGAATTATTTTTTCATACTCATTGATGCTTACACAAAGTGGCCCGAAGTCTACGTGATTCCTCACATCACAACTGTAATTACAATTGAAAAATGTCGAGAAGTATTTTCAAGGTTTGGAATACCCGAAGTTCTGGTAAGCGACAACGGAGCACAATTCACTTCAGACGAGTTTCAACAGTTCATATAGATGAATGGAATCATTCATAAGCGAAGTCCACCGTACCATCCAGCTACAAATGGACAAGCCGAACGGAATGTTCAAACATTTATAAACAAATTGAAAACCATGAAATGCAATCGTTCCGAGATTTCGAAGACGTTGAGTAACATTTTACTGAATTATAGACGTACACCACATGCAACTACGGGTGAATCACCCTCAGCATTAATGTATTGTAACGAAGTCGAGTAAAATCTACTTCGCCACAAACCATATGTCTAAAAACACTCACCATACAAAAACACGCAGTCACTCGATACATAGTGCATAACCAACCAACTTTGTCTATATATCCCATTGGCACCATGCGAGTGTACTCGGCTGGTATTCAGTGGGTGCGAGGTTCAATCCGGCGGTCGAACCAATTAAATTATTTTTTTCTGGGAAAAGGTTGCCACCCGATTAATAGTAGAAATTTAATAATGAACAATGCTTATAATAAAATAATTATAAAACATTTGTAAGAATTCTCATAGATAGCAATATAGGAAAAACTACTATTTTTCCAAAAGGGTGGCAATAAAATTCCTAGGAAATACAAATAATTAGACACCTTATAGGCTAGATAACACAACAAAATCAGAGTAGAACATACTGCGGTAGGCGGTAATATCTACTCGAGAGTAGAACACACTGCGACAAGGCACCGAAATCTACTCGAGGGGACGAATACGTTGTAATATACAACCAATTCTCCTACAAGGAAAGCTCCTCGCTGACCTTTGTTCTTTACAAACAGATTTTTAAAAAACAATAACAATTGAGTGCTTCAGCTATCACACTCATCTTATTGTTATTATTGATATAGCAGAATACCGGCATCGCCGCACTCGGTATTCTTGCCATATTAGTGCCAATATAGCAAAATAACGGCGTCGACGCACCCGGTATTTTGCCATACTATTTCCAAATATAACAAGTTATCGGCGTCGACGCACCCGAGGCCTTGTTATATTGTACGGCTGTCGTTCACCCGAACGCTGCTCTGTGCTCCATATTCATGGTAGCAACGAAAAGAGCAGAAGTCGCTCATCACCCCCTTTCGCAATCTATGCCGATAATGGCGTCGACGCACCCGGTGTCGGCCTAGAAAGCAACCAAAAAAAACCCCGCTGGTTTCCCCGCAATTAATGCGCACAAATTATTTCGTTTTAATTTGTTTATCTGAGTTGGTGTTTTTAAGTGCATACTCATAAACTGATTTATTAAATACAACATGTTCTCAAAAAAAAAAAAAAACACTTATTTCCATGCCTAGCAATTTTGAGCATAGGGTACTACAGGCTTTGATAAGCGTGAGGGACGCTATGTGTGATTACCTTTACAATGGGCTTCAATTGTGGGTGTTATAAGTATCATATCATTAAGTAAGAACCGAACATTATAATAAATAAAAGAAAACTTATTATAATGAACACCGAAACGAAGAAATATTTTAATTTGTAACGACGAGTAGAATGTGAATGACCGGCGAGCGTCACCCGAGTAAAGACTGTTACAGTATAATCGACAAATACGTTCAAGATTGGACTTCATGATTCCTAAACAAACAAACGATAGTCCAACACAACAAAGTCAAGTCAAGATACGACAACTGCAAGTCAACAATCGAGTTTCTGTTTTCTGTTGCGATTACACCAGCGATGCAAAGTATAAATTCGAAACCGTTATTGAGACTTTAGGAAAATTGCATTACATAGTAAAATTGGATGATGGCCGTACATGGAAACGACATATCGACCAAATACATCAGACATCAAAGAAGCTAGGGATGACCCAATTTTGCATCATTATGACATCAGTCAAAATCAAGACATAGGGTGTTTTCATAAACGTCAAAAATCTGCGTAAGTACGACCGAAGTTCTTTTCTATTGCATTGTTGAACGCACTCATAATGCAGAATATTTGCAGTTAACATGAAGGCCAGACTTAGTACAATTCATCGTTCATAAACGTCAACAAATGGCAGAGAAAAAAAAGATTTTAATACGTTTAATTTTGATTGGCTTTCACAAGAAGAAAATAATAATATAATTCGCACAAAAATTATTCGCATTAAAAAGAGGAACAAAAGCTTAAAGAGGAAGATTTATTGCATAAAAACAAATCGGTTATTGCCAAATATGCGATCTTATTACTCTGCAGACAAAAAATTATGACTGCGAAATCTGCCCGACGCCGATGACATAATGACGTTTATGAACAGTGGGTACTGCAGTTGAGCTAGGTTAGTACGATCGAAAATCTGACTTAAGGAACGTGAATAATACAGTTCTTAGTTAGGCAGACGTTTATGAAAACACCCATAGTTTCCGATGAACGCGTATGTGGAGGAAACCAAAGTAGCGCCAACACCCCGCAAGGGCGAGGCAATTTTGATAGACCCATTCCAGAAATTCCTATTGTCATGCCAATCGTTACTGGAACCGCACCGATTCCGGAAGAGAAATTGAAAAGGGTAAGAAAGCCACTTACCCGGTTGACTTACGATGAAAAGTTTAAACAAATTCCAAAATAATAATTTGAATTTTTTTTTAATTAACGTAAAGTTTATATAATGAAATTGTTTGTTATGTTTTTAAAATTAAGTATAAGTATTAAGTATTCAAAAAATTGCCCCGGGAAAACTGTTACATCCAGTCCTAATCTAGTACTACAACTGTACATATCATATAATATGAATAAAGTCAGTCCATGTTGAAACACCGAGCCGTGCACATCAATTTACAATACACAAATGTATATTGCCTTTATGTGGCATTTCATGAAATTATGCTTCTCCCATACAAAAACAGGTGTTATATAGCAAACTCTATTATACGGTTCATTTCATTGATGCTTACCTATGTTTTTGTATGGGAAAATGAAATACCACTCAATTACATTAAACTGCTCATAAACCAAATACAAATTAAGCCAGCTTCCGTTAAACTTGGGCCACGCCCATAAACATAGTACGGCTGTGTAGAGTTAATTTTTATCTTTCATTTGACACCAATAGTTACTCCGCCAACTTTTGAACTTTTGACTTTGACTTTTTGTAAAAAGTCAGTTTTTGGAGTCTAACTCTGTCAAAGGGGGAGGGGATGGAGATTTTTTAAATGAAAGGTATTTTTATTACCTATCATTTGGTACCAACTAACCCCAAAACCTCCTTCAAAGTACTTGGAAAAATTCATTTTTCTGAAAAAAAAAAAACTTAAAACTTTAGGTGCCACTCTCGCCTAAAGGGGGCGTTTCCGGAACACCCCGGGGGCCGTGGCAAAAATACCGGAAAACCGTATACTGAAGATACGCCACAAAATTTATTTAAAATAATATATTTTAAATTATAGCTATAGTATTCAAATTATAAAATAAAAGTAAAAAAAACATACATAAAATTAATTTAAAACGAAACTTGGTTGTATACAATGTTTTTAGTTTCACCTTCAAGAGCAAGAATAAATAAATTCTTATGTCAACCCAACCCAGAGCAAGCAAAATAATGTTATCCATGGGAAAAACATGGCTATCTCAAATATATACTCCGCAGTACTTAATAAACTGTCGGACTTATTGATCGTCATCGAAAACGCAAGTTTTACTGGAAATTGCAATCTCATTACATTTAAAAGGTAGATCCGCCGAAATGAGTGCTATCCTTGGGATAAAAACTCTTTCACACTGTCCCTTTTCTGTCAAGATAGTTGCTTCAATTATATTGCCTGGCATCTCTTTTACGCACAGTCTTGTGAAGTTGCAAAGTTTTCGGGTAGTAGCGTTGTTTTAAAGGTCAATCGTCCTGCATCACGATTCTGCGGCTAGTTATGTTTGAAACGGTACTCATCGACTCGAACTTCGGTAGTTCGTGGTTCAGGAAAGATATTATGTTGTCATCGTCGCTTAGAGTCTTGCTTTGCATTGCTCATACCTTGGGTCTTTCCGTCTGAATAGTGGTTCTGCTATCGCTGAGAGTGAGACTCTGTCCACCTATACCAATCGTCGCTTTGACTCGACTCGACTTGACTTCAAACGCCTGTTCCACCCGTCTTGTCGTGCCGTTCGCCATCCGTACTGATATCGCCGTTCTAATTGCCCGTCCCGTGTGTCGTACTTCGTATGCATAGCCTTCGCTAATGAAGCTCCTCGTCGCTTCTGTGTTAATTGTAGCGGTGATTTCTTCTCCTCCTATGGTTATAGCGGGAATGCGGTCCTCCTCTTGCTATAGTACCATTAGATGTTTCGGGGCGTGGTGTTTTGGGGTCCCATCCTCCCCTGGCCTCTATGGAACCCGTTGGAATTTCCGCTGGTTGGTGACAACAGTCGATGCTGCGAGTGTTTAGTTTACCACATTCCCAGCAGAACAACACCCTAGGATTGCGACATTCTCTCAAAAAATATCCTTGCTGGTCGCATAGGCGGCATGCTGACAATGAGTTGGCTGCTCCTCCTGGCATCTGGGCGACTTGTCAGCGCTGCTCGTCTCTTCTTGGTGGCCGTGATGGTGTTTTGTCGTTTCGACTGGCGCAGTTTAGACACTCGAAATCCTCGACTAAATTAGTCAGTCCTTCCGCTTTACGTAGAGTTGGTAGTCCTGATGGCTGTTGCGGAAAATTCTTCTGGTCTTTGTTGTACTGAACGTGGCGCATCAGGTTCTGGAGCTGTTTTCTTTGGCGGATGTCGTCGTCAACTCGTTCAAAGAAATGTGCTGGGAGGAAAAACTTCACGAAGTTGTTCCTCAATGTTTCCCACGTCTTCCAATGACTGTCTCCCAAGCGCCGCTGTGTACGGTCGTGCTGCTCTCCAGCACACGCGAAAACCATAACAACAATAAACAATTTTGTAGTGTTGTGTGTTTGCGCACAAATAAATAAAAACAATAATTAAATGCCGCTAAAATCCCGGAGGGAAAAAACGGAAATGCACCGAAAACGGGAGAAGGCGAATGGACATGGGTTGTCACCAAAGGAAAAAAGGTCAAAACCAACGCCATTAGCAAGGAGACTGCCACCAGGCAAACATAAAAAAAAGTCAGAAAGATAAGACCCGACGCTATCGTTATACAAGCGAAGGGTGAAATGTCCTATGCGCAGATTCTACGTAACATGAAAGCGGACCCAAAAATGGAGCTAATTGGAAAAGAAGTTTCCAGGATCAGGAGAACACAAAAAGCCGATCTTCTCATCCAGCTTAAGGATACAGGCGAAAAGACCGCCGAATTTAAGAGTGTCCTCAGCTAAGCGCTAGGCGAGCATGCGATTGTTAGGACTCTTACCCAACGGACTAGTATCGAGATCAGGGACATCGATGAAATAACCTCAAAAGAGGACATATGCGACGCAATAAATTCTCAATTTGAAGTAGAAAACATTTCACCGACTTACTTCCTTTCCTTGCGAAAAGCCTATGGTGGAACCCAAACAGCGACAATTAGTCTTCCTGAAGAGAAGGCAAAGAAGCTTCTTGATACTAAAAAGTTCTTTAAGAGAGCTATAACTGCCAGAAGAGTATGAAGATTATTCAGATAAATCTTAATCACTGCGAGATAGCGCAGGATATCCTGATACAGACAACATCGCTTGGACCTGCGATAAAACGAAGAGCGCTGCAATATGGATTTGCGGCAGACATGCCTTCCAAGATGCAGATGGGCAGGCGGAGGGCTTCGTACGAGCAAAGATAAATGGCATCAATTTTTACAGTTGCTATGCAAGACCTAGCTGGACGGCGAGTGAGTACGCAGTAATGCTAGAGAGCTTAACGGCCGATGCTCATGGAAGACTAACGAATGATAGAGGACGTTATCTGCTAGAATCTTTCGCAACAGTAGAGATAGGCTTAGCAAATAACGGTTGTGTAAATACGTATCGCAAAGCAGGAATGGGATCGATCATCGATATAACCTATGTTAGCAGCTCCCTCCTGCGAAACATAAAATGGCGGGTCAGCGAAGAATATACGCACAGCGACCACCAGGCGATTATAATTGAAATTAAAGAAAGAAACCCCGTGCAACCCCCAAAAGTAGGGGGTCCTAAATGGAAAGATAAGTTCTTTGATATAGAGATGTTTGAGGAGGTCATAAACACAAGCATCCTAACTGAAAGCGGAACAGCTGAGATCCTGTCGCAACAACTTGCTCGTACAATTACCACAGCGTGCGACGCAGCTAGAAGAATACCAAGCAAGAGAAGGGTACGTTGCTATTGGTGGAACGAGCAGATAAAAGCACTGAGAGCTATCTGCCTACAAGCCCGGCGCAGAGTTCAGCGTTCAAGAAGGGGAACCGATTTTCAAGAACGGCTTGATATGCTTAGACTGACGAGACGAAATTTTAAAAACGCGATTAAGGAAAGCAAGTCAAAATGCTTTAAAGAACTATGTGACGAGGCTTACATCAACCCCTGGGGCACAGCATACAAAATAGTTATGGCAAAGCTCAAAGGCGGTAAGTCCCCACAAATTTCATGCCCAACAATGCTTAGGTCCATCGTAGAACACATTTTCCCGCAAGAACCATATACTATGTGCAACATAATTAGAGACATTAGCACAGAAAGTATTCCAAGGCTAACAGTTGATGAATTCGTGAACGCAACTAAAAGAATAAGAGACAACAAAGCTCCTGGACCCGATGGCATTCCTAACAAGGCATTGAAAGCGGCCATCCGAAGCAGGCCGGACATGTTCGTGGCATGCATGCAAAGGTGTTTAGATTTAGATTAGATTTAACAAACCACCGGGCGATCCATCGTCGTACCGCCCAATATGCCTACTAGATAGAATTGGAAAGATACTCGAGCGGATCATATATGACAGATTGCTTAATATAGCGGTTAATAAAGGAGTACTGTCAGATCATCAATTCGGGTTTCGAAAATCGCGATCGACCGTCGACGCCATAAAGGCGGTGGTCAATATAGCAAAGAAAGCGATTGAAGGAGAAAGATGGCGGTGGGGCACAAAAGAATATTGTGCAATAGTGACACTGGACATACAAAATGCCTTTAACTCTGCAAAATGGTCCTCAATAAGAAGATCACTCGCCAGAATGGATGCACCGTACTATATAAGGAAGATAGTATCAAGCTACTTAAGCGATAGAAGGTTGAGGTACGAAACCAATAAGGGTACAAAGTATTATAACGTCTCCACAAGGATCGGTGCTGGGTCCCCTTCTATGGAATATTATGTACGATGGAGTTCTAAGACTAGCATTACCACCAGGCGTACAAATATTTGGGTTCGCTGACGACATCGCCGTTGTCACAGTGTCAAAGACAATCAATGGAATAGAGTCAGCCACGAACAAAGCAGTTGGCCAAATCAAAGAATGGCTAGTATCCGTCGGTCTAGAATTAGCCGACCATAAAACGGAAGCAGTCCTGATTACCAGCCGGAAAAAAATGGAATACATAAGTATACGGGTTGGTAATCAGATCATCAGATCAAAGGATTCTGTCAAATACCTAGGAGTAATGATTGACAGTAGGCTCCGTTTTAAAATACACGTGGACTATTCTAGCAGAAAGGCGTCGCAGATGCAGGCAGCATTATCTCGGATACTGCCAACTGTCGGAGGACCAGGATAGCCAAGGAGGGTCCTAATGTCCAGAGTAGTTAGCTCAGTCCTCCTTTACGCAGCCCCAATTTAGGCGGAGGCACTGGTGACTAAGGAAATAAGAAGAAACCTATCGTCTTTTTACAGACTCAGTGCACTAAGGACGATCAGCGGGTTCCGAACGATCTCCGATGATGCGGCCCTCGTTATAGCAGGAATGGTTCCAGTAGACATCCTCGCAGATGAAATGCTAAGGATCTACAATAGAAGAGCTTTATCACATCCGGACCAACGATCAATCAAAATGGTCAAAGAAGAAGAAAGGGCTTCCTCAATGGCTGTATGGCAAGCCAGGTGGGACATAAGTTTGAAAGGAAGATGGACCCACAAACTGATCCCGAATATAGAGAATTGGACAAACCGATCTCACGATAACTGCAATTACCAATTTACGCAGTTTCTGTCAGGTCATGGCGGCTATCGAAGATATGTTTATCGATTTGGACACGATAGCTCACCTTTTTGCCCAGATTGTCTGGAACTGGAAGAAGATACGGAGCATGCGATTTTCCAATGCGGACGCTTCAGAGAATGGAGAAGCAGCCTGCCAAGTCCACAAGTCCTGTTAGAAGAAATGCTGAGATCTGAGGATAAGTGGACAGAATTGTGTGTATTCATAACGAATGTGCAAAACGAGCTGCGAAGAATCGAAAAGATAAGGCGATCAGCAGCAGCAGAAGATGCAGAAGGCATAGAGTAATCTGCTAACCAGCCCCGTGATGTTATACCTAACGGCAGTCCCGTGGGGAGAGTGGTTGAAGTGTGTAAGGAGGGTTTAGTACGTAGGCGTAATTCCTGGTACGGACATTCAGGTTTACGAATCGTGCATGCTAGTACCCCTGGAGGGCTCTACTGGTATCTTTTAGAAGATTCCCCACCTTTGGCACAGCCATAAAAAAAAATAATCAAACGCTAGCAAAAGGTTCGCGCGATCGGCCGATCACTAAGTGCAAAGTGCAGTGTGTGTGTCCGTGTGCCCCGTCCACAACATTGCAGCTAAAGAACTTGGTAAAACATAACTGTCGTATGTTTTGCATGCGGCAATTTGTTTATGATCTAATTCTTTAGCTATAAGAATAACGGATTGTGAGTGTTTATTTCTTTTGGTGATTTAACTCATTTTGTCGTGAAGGCATAACACTGGCGACAATTTGTGTTAATAATCCAATTTGAGACATACTCTTCTCAATTCGGTTAAAAGAAGCGGTAAGTTGCGTTTTGTGTGTTTGTTTTTTGTAGTTATGTCTGATTTCAGAGTGGATCTCAGCAACATACATGGGCTGAGAACGAATTTTTTCGCTGTATTCACACATGTAAATGTCCACAGTCCAGCAATTCTGGCACTAAGCGAACAGGTATTTGTATATTCTGATACTTCAGATTTAAATCTGCCTGGGTATAGCTTAGTGCATTATTTTTCCCACGACGCGGGCTCGCAATTTATGTCCGTAGTGATGTTGCGTTCAAACTTTTGCCTCAATTAAGCCAATGTTCCAATGCGGAATTTAATTTCATATGGCTGAGAGTAATGGTACAGGGGCGCAACATCCACTACTTCCTTCTTTATAGAAGCCCCAACTTAGACAGAGTTTCCACTCTTCACGAGTTTGATGCACTGTCTGACTCAATTGAACGAATTGTCACAAATAATGGTAACACTGAAATCACATAGACAACACCCGTAGGAAGGGATGTTGAGTTGTTCGCTGAGTTAAATCACCTTACTCAGATTGTAAATGAGCCTACAAGAATGCCTGACATTGCAAATCATTCCGCAAACACCCTTGACTTGTTCCTTACCTCTCGTCCTGATAATTACTCCGTCAATGTATTATCGCCTCTAGACTCGTCTGACCATTGTGTTGTATCAGCTAATTTCTCGTTAATAAACCACGCAGTTAGAGAAAAAACTCCCAAAAAAACAGTATGGCAAACGAGAAAGCCAATTGGGACGGCCTTAACAACTTCTTTGGGAGATTTAACTGGTCGCTATTGTTTTGCGATAGCAGCGTGGATGCCACCGCGGATGCAATCACAAACATCATTCTTATTGGTATGAGAAAGTTTATCCCTTTCACGGATAAGTCCATCAAACCAAAGGATGATGAATGGTACGACTCGAGCTGTAAAGAGGCTTCTAGGATGAGAGAGGTATGCTTTCGATTTTACAAAGCAAACCCTACAGAGAAAAACCACACAAATTTTAAACGAGCCAGAAATGATTGCAATGCTCATCTTCGGCGAGTCAAATTCGCCTACGACCAAAAATTGAGGCAAAAAATACTACAATGTCCCAAAGGTAGTAAACATTTCTGGTCATTCGCGAAAAGAATCAAAAATACAGCCTCGTCGTCCATTCCAACGCTCATTTATAATGACACTCCAGTTATTAACTCTAAAGACAAAGCCAATCTGTTTGCTGCACATTTTTCAGCTAGTTAGCTAGATGCCGCCTGCACCCCCGAGTATTGAACACTCTATGTGATAGATCTTCATGATATGCGGGGAAACCAGCGGGGCTTGGTTGCGGTCGAGGCTATTACCGCGTCACACGACGGTGGTAGTTCGCTTCGACTGCGGAAGGGGGTTGGTGGGCGACTTCTGCTCTTAGGTTCGTTGCTACTGGAGCACTGGCAATAAAAAGGCGAGGTTTGCGGGGATGGCTACCACGATATGAGCCATCAATTATTAGCACTGCGTCATACAACGGTAGTGTTAAATAATTGATTTGTTGCAATATAGCAAAACTGCCTGGTGTTACAACGTCAGCAGTTTGTTATATTGATATTGACAACGTGAGTGTACTAGTATAAGCACCACTGCTTGACTGCGTGACTCGTTTTGTCATTCAAAAGGGCTGTTCGTGCAGAACAGAGGTCAGCGAAAAGCTTTCCTTTTGGGAGAATTTCTTGTATAGTACAACGTCTTCGTCCCCTCGAGTAGATATAGCTGCCTTGCCGCAGTGTGTTCTACTCTCCAAGTAGATATTACCGCCTACCGCAGTATGTTCTACTCTGGTTTTGTTGGGTGATCTTAGCCTAGAAGTGTGTCTCATTAGTTGTATTTCTTGGGAATTTTGTTTCCATCCTTTTGGAAAAAAAGTAGCTTTTCCTATATTGTTATATATGAGGATTCTTATTAATTATTTTATTATAAATGTTGTTCATTATTAAATTCCTACTATTCATCGGGTGGCAAACATTTTCCCAGAAAGAAATAATTTAATTGGTTCGACCGCCGGATTGAACCTTACACCCACTGAATACCAGCCGAGTACACTCGCATGGTGCCAATGCGATATATAGACAAAATTGGTTAGTTATGCACTATGTATCGAATGACTGCGTTTTTGTATGGTGAGTATTTTTAGACATATGGTTTGTAGCGAAGTGGATTTTACTGGACTTCGTTACACTATTCTTCTGGACTCTTCGCGAGAAGTTGGACCAGGCTTTGTCCAGCCCATACCCAAAAAAGGCGAGCCGTCGTCTCCTTCTTCGTACCGACCCATAGCACTTACATTCATTCTTTCCAAGTCCACAAGTCCTGTTAGAAGAAATGCTGAGATCTGAGGATAAGTGGACAGAATTGTGTGTATTCATAACGAATGTGCAAAACGAGCTGCGAAGAATCGAAAAGATAAGGCGATCAGCAGCAGCAGAAGATGCAGAAGGCATAGAGTAATCTGCTAACCAGCCCCGTGATGTTATACCTAACGGCAGTCCCGTGGGGAGAGTGGTTGAAGTGTGTAAGGAGGGTTTAGTACGTAGGCGTAATTCCTGGTACGGACATTCAGGTTTACGAATCGTGCATGCTAGTACCCCTGGAGGGCTCTACTGGTATCTTTTAGAAGATTCCCCACCTTTGGCACAGCCATAAAAAAAAATAATCAAACGCTAGCAAAAGGTTCGCGCGATCGGCCGATCACTAAGTGCAAAGTGCAGTGTGTGTGTCCGTGTGCCCCGTCCACAACATTGCAGCTAAAGAACTTGGTAAAACATAACTGTCGTATGTTTTGCATGCGGCAATTTGTTTATGATCTAATTCTTTAGCTATAAGAATAACGGATTGTGAGTGTTTATTTCTTTTGGTGATTTAACTCATTTTGTCGTGAAGGCATAACACTGGCGACAATTTGTGTTAATAATCCAATTTGAGACATACTCTTCTCAATTCGGTTAAAAGAAGCGGTAAGTTGCGTTTTGTGTGTTTGTTTTTTGTAGTTATGTCTGATTTCAGAGTGGATCTCAGCAACATACATGGGCTGAGAACGAATTTTTTCGCTGTATTCACACATGTAAATGTCCACAGTCCAGCAATTCTGGCACTAAGCGAACAGGTATTTGTATATTCTGATACTTCAGATTTAAATCTGCCTGGGTATAGCTTAGTGCATTATTTTTCCCACGACGCGGGCTCGCAATTTATGTCCGTAGTGATGTTGCGTTCAAACTTTTGCCTCAATTAAGCCAATGTTCCAATGCGGAATTTAATTTCATATGGCTGAGAGTAATGGTACAGGGGCGCAACATCCACTACTTCCTTCTTTATAGAAGCCCCAACTTAGACAGAGTTTCCACTCTTCACGAGTTTGATGCACTGTCTGACTCAATTGAACGAATTGTCACAAATAATGGTAACACTGAAATCACATAGACAACACCCGTAGGAAGGGATGTTGAGTTGTTCGCTGAGTTAAATCACCTTACTCAGATTGTAAATGAGCCTACAGCAGCCTACAGCTAATTTCTCGTTAATAAACCACGCAGTTAGAGAAAAAACTCCCAAAAAAACAGTATGGCAAACGAGAAAGCCAATTGGGACGGCCTTAACAACTTCTTTGGGAGATTTAACTGGTCGCTATTGTTTTGCGATAGCAGCGTGGATGCCACCGCGGATGCAATCACAAACATCATTCTTATTGGTATGAGAAAGTTTATCCCTTTCACGGATAAGTCCATCAAACCAAAGGATGATGAATGGTACGACTCGAGCTGTAAAGAGGCTTCTAGGATGAGAGAGGTATGCTTTCGATTTTACAAAGCAAACCCTACAGAGAAAAACCACACAAATTTTAAACGAGCCAGAAATGATTGCAATGCTCATCTTCGGCGAGTCAAATTCGCCTACGACCAAAAATTGAGGCAAAAAATACTACAATGTCCCAAAGGTAGTAAACATTTCTGGTCATTCGCGAAAAGAATCAAAAATACAGCCTCGTCGTCCATTCCAACGCTCATTTATAATGACACTCCAGTTATTAACTCTAAAGACAAAGCCAATCTGTTTGCTGCACATTTTTCAGCTAGTTAGCTAGATGCCGCCTGCACCCCCGAGTATTGAACACTCTATGTGATAGATCTTCATGATATGCGGGGAAACCAGCGGGGCTTGGTTGCGGTCGAGGCTATTACCGCGTCACACGACGGTGGTAGTTCGCTTCGACTGCGGAAGGGGGTTGGTGGGCGACTTCTGCTCTTAGGTTCGTTGCTACTGGAGCACTGGCAATAAAAAGGCGAGGTTTGCGGGGATGGCTACCACGATATGAGCCATCAATTATTAGCACTGCGTCATACAACGGTAGTGTTAAATAATTGCTTTGTTGCAATATAGCAAAACTGCCTGGTGTTACAACGTCAGCAGTTTGTTATATTGATATTGACAACGTGAGTGTACTAGTATAAGCACCACTGCTTGACTGCGTGACTCGTTTTGTCATTCAAAAGGGCTGTTCGTGCAGAACAGAGGTCAGCGAAAAGCTTTCCTTTTGGGAGAATTTCTTGTATAGTACAACGTCTTCGTCCCCTCGAGTAGATATAGCTGCCTTGCCGCAGTGTGTTCTACTCTCCAAGTAGATATTACCGCCTACCGCAGTATGTTCTACTCTGGTTTTGTTGGGTGATCTTAGCCTAGAAGTGTGTCTCATTAGTTGTATTTCTTGGGAATTTTGTTTCCATCCTTTTGGAAAAAAAGTAGCTTTTCCTATATTGTTATATATGAGGATTCTTATTAATTATTTTATTATAAATGTTGTTCATTATTAAATTCCTACTATTCATCGGGTGGCAAACATTTTCCCAGAAAGAAATAATTTAATTGGTTCGACCGCCGGATTGAACCTTACACCCACTGAATACCAGCCGAGTACACTCGCATGGTGCCAATGCGATATATAGACAAAATTGGTTAGTTATGCACTATGTATCGAATGACTGCGTTTTTGTATGGTGAGTATTTTTAGACATATGGTTTGTAGCGAAGTGGATTTTACTGGACTTCGTTACACTATTCTTCTGGACTCTTCGCGAGAAGTTGGACCAGGCTTTGTCCAGCCCATACCCAAAAAAGGCGAGCCGTCGTCTCCTTCTTCGTACCGACCCATAGCACTTACATTCATTCTTTCCAAGGTCATGGAAACGCTGATAAATTTTCAGCTCATAAAATATCTTGAAACCAATGAAATCCTTAGTGACCGGCAGTACGGATTTCGTGGGCAACGTTCCACTGGTGATTTCATGGTATATCTCACCGAACAGTGGAACCGGTCTTCGCATCATTTTGGTGAAAGCAAAGCTGTTGCACTTGATATTTCCAAAGCATTTGACAGAGTTTGGCATCAAGCTCTTTTGTCCAAAATGCACGCTTATGGAGTCGATGAAAAACTGCTTCATTGAATTAGAAACTATCTTTTGGACCGTTCAATTCAAGTTGTTTTGGACGGTTTCAAGTCTGAAATACACCACATAAATGCTGGTCTTCCCCAGAGCTCTGTTCTGTCTCCGACTTCTCATGTGGAAAACAAACAACTTCGTATGTTAAGCACGTTAAATTCTGACATAGACAGCATAATTAAATGGGGAGAAAACAATCGAGTACAATTTAACGCTTCTAACACCCAATGCTGTTTCCTGTCGTCTAAGCGAATCCCAAATCCCATGCCATTATCCATGAATGGCACTTGCATCGAGGAAACTGAAAATCTCGGTATTTGCGGTAACGACAAGCTTCGTTGAAATGACCACATATTTACCGTTGCCAAAAATGCTGCGAAATGTTTAGGTTTTCTAACCCGATGCAAGTAATATTTCACTCCCTCTGATCTGGCTACTATCTACAAGGCTTTTATTCGCCCTAAACTTGAGTACAATTGTCATATTTGGTTTGGTGCGCCTAAAACCACTTTGCAACAACTAGATAGAATACAAAACCGTGCGATAAAACTTATCGGTGACGAAAACATTGCGAAATCAATGGATTCGCTTGAACACCGCAGGAACGTCTCCTGCTTGTCACTGTTTTATCGCTTCTTCCACAAGCGATGCTCAAGGGAGTTAGTTGCATGCCACCTCTCCTTGAATTCAACCGCAACACTCGTGGCGCTCTAAATGCACGTTAGTTTACCCTTAAGCCCATCTTCGGACGTACAGTTAAGTTCAGGGATTCGTTATTCAGCCGTACAACACATATGTGTAATGCTCTGCCAAGCTCTGTCTTCCCACATCACTACGATCCACAGGCATTAGAAACACAAGCTCATAGACATCTCCTCTTTTCTCCTAATTTTCCTTAACGCCCACACTGTGCCAAGCATATGCCGAGCATTATAAGTGTGCAAACCACTTGAAGCGTGTGCGAATTATATATAAAAAAAAAGTCTGTTATTTTTTCTGTACCAGATAAAGGCCCTATCGCTGAGGAGTTCTGGCATTGTACGTGGCAGGAGATCCTTGTCTGTTCTATAGACAACTGATAGTTCTTCGACCCGTTCAATGAAGGCTAGTGGGTCACGCACACCGTCGAATTTCACCGACCATTTCCGGACTTAGTCGATGACCGCTGAATACGAAGGAGTGGATGTACTCGTTGTGGGACAAATGTCGCTTGACTTATCTTGATGGTTTCTGCCTGCTCATCGTGTTCTGGTTTGAGGTACTCCTTGTTGACATGAGCGGCAAAGCATTTTCGGAGTTCCTCCACTCATCTAACCGAATTCCTTGGCGTAGGTTATCAGTTCCTCATTCCGGAGGGTGTATATCAACGTGGTCTTCATTATGGACAGTCCAGGGCAGGACTGCGCGATAATAATCGTTGTCCTCTGCTTTTGTTTCTTTGTTGAGCTTAAACTAGCTGATGCGTCGGAGTGAAATTAACGCAGTCTTCTCTGGCGTACGTTTTAGTGAGTAAACGTTGTCTTCTGTGGCGATTTTGCAATAGCTTCGGCGTAAAATTAACGTTGTCTTCTGTGGGGCAGCGACGATGCGCTGACGTGCACTAAACGTAGTCTTCTGTGGCAAGTGTGGTAGTGAATGCACATGTGGCGCTGTGGAGAGTTTGCAGTCAACGAGTTTTGATTTAAAAAAACAAATCTTTTATTAAACCCCTGATAATTACATATCTTTACAACAATAAAATTACGTCAACATTTCATATATCCATATACTTACTGACGTTGATATAATTTGGTTAGTCTAGGTTAGTTTTAGATTTAACAGATTTAATAGATTTATTACTCACGTGAAATTTCTAGCGTGGGATTTGGTCGCGACGATCACATGGTGCGTTACGTGGAAAGGATACCTCTTGGGACTTATTGTTGCCGATTACCCCAGCCAACAACTATGGATAGGTAAAACCTCTGCCAAGCTACACGTGAAAATATGTGAATGGCTTATAACCCCTTACCAATATTGGGGGAAAGTTATAAACCGTAGAGGAAGCTATTTTCAAAATGGAAACTGATCCACTAACTGCGGAGAGTTATAACCTCTATCAAGCTATAAGCGAAACTAAATTTAATAGTTTGTAAGCCCTTACCACGGGTGGGGGTAACCTACAAACAGTAGAAAAAGCTATTCTAGGAACGAAACTAATGCACCAACTGTAGAGAGGTACAACCTCGGCCAAGCTACAAGAGAACTATGTGAAATGGCTTGTTGACCCTTACCACGGACGAGGGGAAGCTACAAACCATGTATTTATAAAAACTAAAAATTGCGTTTAGCCAGAGAAGATACCATAATGCCATACACAATATTTCTCTTCTGGTTAACCACAATTGCAATTTAACTATAGTCGTCCTGCTCATTTTTTCTCGCACTGCTCAAATGTAAATCAATTAAAGCACCGAGTGCGGCATTTTTAGACGACCAAAACAATTTCTCTGGTAAACTACTTATGGGCAATGCAAAATGGGAATGTGTGTTCACTTAGACTGCAGTAAATAACAAAAATATTTTCTATGTTAACACAATAGTGTGGATAATGCCTACTTTCGAGAAGGAGTTACAGCGTAGGAAACAGTCACTTTCATCTATGGTCGTGTGAAAAAAAATTTTTCGTATATTTAATTTTTTTTATTTTTTATAATTCGCGCACGCTAAAAGGGGTTCGCACCCTTATAATGCTCGACTATATGCTTGGCACAGCGTGGGCGGAAGGAAAAGAAGGAGAAAAGAGGAGATGTCTATGAGCTTGTGTTTTGAATGCCTGTGGATCATAGTTATGTAGGAAGACCTTGGCAGAGCATTCAACATACGAGTTGTACGGCTGAAAAAAAATCCCTGAAGATGGGCTTGAGAGTATTGTGGTTGAATTCAAGGAGAGGTGGCATGCAGCTGGCTATTTCTCTTGAGCACCGCTGGTGAAAGAAACGATAAAGCAGTGACAAACAGGAAACGTTCCTGCGGTGTTCAAGCGAATCTATGGAATTCGCTATATTTGCATCACCGATAAGTTTTATCGCGCGGTTTTGTATTCTATATAGCTGATGCAAGGTAGTTTAAGGCGCACCAGACCAGATATGGCAACTGTACTCAAGTTTAGGTCGAATAAAAGCC
This sequence comes from Nephrocerus scutellatus, assembly GCA_947095585.1. Lineage (NCBI taxonomy): Eukaryota > Metazoa > Arthropoda > Insecta > Diptera > Pipunculidae > Nephrocerus > Nephrocerus scutellatus. The sequence goes on from OX352762.1 coordinate 37,894,580, forward strand.
TTGTAGATAGTAACCAGATCAGAAGGAGTGAAATATTTCTTGCACCGGGCTAGAAAACCTAAACATTTCGCAGCATTTTTGGCAACGGTAAATATGTGGTCATTCCAACGAAGCTTGTCGCTAACGCACATACCGAGAATTGCGAGATTTTCAGTTTCCTCGACGCAAGTGCCATTCATGGATAATGGCATGGGATTTAAGATTCGCTTAGACGATAGGAGACAGCATTGGGTTTTGGAAGCGTTAAGTTCTACTCGATTGTTTTCTCCCCATTTTGTTATGCTGTCTAGGTCAGAATTTAACGTGCTTAACATACATTGTTGTTTGAATTCCACGTGAGAAGTGGAAGGACGTTCCTCAAACTTAAATGAGAAGCTGAGAGTGCTTTCGTCAGCGAAAGTGTGAATTCGATTAGAAGTCAAAGATATGAGATCATTAATACCAATGAGGAAGAGATTCGGGGACAAAACAGAGCCCTGGGGAGTGCCAGCATATAAGTAATGTACTTAGACTTGAAACCGTCCAATACAACTTGAGTTGAGCGGTCCAAAAGATAGCTTCTAGTCCAATGAAGCAGTTTTTCACCGACTCCATAAGCACGCATTTTGGACAAAAGAGCTTGATGCCAAACCCTGTCAAATGCCTTAAAAATATCGAGTGCAACAGCTTTGCTTTCTCCAAATTGATGCAAAGACCGGTTCCACTGTTAGTGAGATATACCATCAAATTACCAGTGGAACGTTGTCCACAAAATCCGTACTGCCGGTCACTAAAAATTTCGTTCGTTTCAAGATATTTCATGAGCTGAAAATTAATCAGCGTTTCCATGACCTTGGAAAGAATGGATGTAAGTGCTATGGGTCAGTACGAAGAAGGAGACAACGGCTCTCCTTTTTTAGGTATGGGCTGGACAAAGGCTGTTTTCCAACTTGTTCTCTTGTTTCAAAAGAGCCCAGAAGAATAGGAGAGATGGAAAAGTTTACGCAGCTTGAAAGAACACCTCTTCAGAACTAATGGGGAAATACCATCTGGCCCAGCGGATTTGTGAATGTTGAGATCGCTTAAAACTCTAGCAACTGTACGAATGAAGATCTGTCCCATAGAGTGTTCAATACTCGAAGGTGCAGGCGGCAACAATGAACAATCTGGAAGCGTGGAGCTAGCTGCAAAATGTGCAGCAAGCAGATTGGCTTTGTCTTTAGAGTTGACAACTGGAGTGTCATTATAAATGAGCGTTGTATTTTTGATTTTTTTCACGAAAGACCAATAATGTTTACTACCTTTGGGACATTGTAGTATTTTTTGCCCCAATTTATGATCGTAGAAGAATTTGACTCGCCGAAGATAGGCATTGCAATCATTTCTGGCTCGTTTAAAATTTATTCGGTTTTCCTCAGAAAGGTCTACTTTGTAAAACCGAAAGCATACCTCTTCAATCCTAGAAGCTCCTTTACCTTTGGTTTGGTTTGACAGACTTATTCCTGGAAGGTCTATCATACCAATAAGTATGATGTTTGTGATTGCATCAGCGTCGGCATCCACGTTGCTATCGCGAAATAATAGCGATCAGTTAATTCTCCCAAAGAAGTTGTTAAGGCCGTCCCAATTGGCTTTCTCTTACTGCCGTACTGTTTTTTGGGAGTTTTTTTTCTCTAACTACGTTGTTTAGTAACGAGAATACAACGCAATGGTTTCAGAGAGCCTATAGGCGATAATATATTGACAGAGTACTTATCAGGACGAGAGGTAAGGAACAAGTCAAGGGTGTTTGCGGTATGATTTGCAATGTCAGGTATTCTTGTAGGCTCATTTACAAGCTGAGTTAGGTGATTAAACTAAGCGAACATCTCAACACACCTTCATTCGGGTGTTATTTGGTCAGAATGGCGAAGCCACCCATAATTGTGTACATTATCGCCCGCAATAACGATTTCAGTTTTACGAAACTCGTATTTTGTGACAATTCTTAAAATTGAATTAGACAGTGCATCAAACTCGCTCGGAGTTGACACATTGTCTAATTTGGGGCTTCTGTATTAAAAGCAGTAGTGTATGTTGCGCTTCTGCACCTTTACTCTGGGACGTATGAAATTAAATTCCGGATTGAAACGGTGGCTGAATTGAGGCAAAAGCTGAAAAGCAACATTACTACGGACACAAATTCCGAGACCGCTTCGAGAAAAAATAATGACACCAAGATATAACCAGGCAGATTTCCGAGGTACCGGAGTTATCAAATACCTGAGTTTCACTAAGTGCCAGAATTGCTGGTCTATGGACATTTACATATGTAAACACAGCGAAAAAATTAGTTCTCAGCCCACGTATGTTGCTGACAAAAAACAAACACAACTTACCGCTTCTTTTAACCGAATTTGTGTAGTAAATAGCTCACAGTGGATTATTGACACAAATTGTCGCCAGTCAAATCACCAGATGAAACAAACACTCACAATCCCCAATTCTAATTGCTTAAGAATTAGATCATCAACAAACTGCCGCATGCAAAACATACGACATTTATGTTTCACCAAGTTCTTAAGCTGCTATGTTGGTGACGGGGTGCACGGACACCACACACTGCACTTTACACAACTAAACACGCACACGCGAACCGTTTGTTTTTAATTGCGCGAGTACTGATGCGCAGCATACTTCCATAATTGTGATATGTCGAAACTACGACTTTGAGGATTTCGACTTATTGTAAGTCGAAAGTCGAAATACGACAGACAGATAATCGGCCTCGTGATTTTCGGCGCAGTGCTATGGAGCAAAGCCCGATACAATTTTTTTAAACTACAGGGTGCTTATTGTAATCCTAAAAATAATCGTGAGTTTGTAATTTCTAATTATAATTATTATCGTGAGTATTATAATTTTTCAATAATCGTTTGTATTTTAAGTATTATGATTATTTTATAATCGTGGGTATTTCATTTTTTCATTCTTATTTTTATTGGTGAGTCTGTAAATTTCTGTTCTGTATACAAGTATTCAAGCCTTTGGTTTTAATCGTTTTGCTTATTGCTTATTGTAATCCTAAAAATAATCGTGAGTTTTTAATTTCTAATTATAATTATTATCGTGAGTATTATAATTTTTCAATAATCGTTTGTATTTTAAGTATTATGATTATTTTATAATCGTGCGTATTTCATTTTTTCATTCTAATTTTTATTGGTGAGTCTGTAAATTTCTGTTTTGTTATACAAGTATTCAAGCCTTTGGTTTTAATCGTGAGTTGCTAATAGTTAGTGTTCTAATTTTAACCATTTAAATTCTAGTATTTATTTTCAAGAGGAGATAGCTTCTGAATATTATAAAAAGAGAAAGCCTGTCTACAACCGTAAAATTTGTCGTGGTCAACGACGAAGATCTTTTGTGAAAAATTAGGTGCCCATCGAACCAACTCAACTCTTTACCACCCTTTCTCATAAATATACGAATTTATCTCTGCAATTTAAACCATTCAATTGATAACGGCTTTTCTCCTACTGAGATTATAAAACTTCAACAACTAAACTCTTAGCTTTTGAATAATCAGATCTCTGGAAGAATGCAAAGCCACTCTTTATGTCACGACGAACATTATGAAGTCTACAGTAAACGCATTGGAGAAAAGCAACAGAATGCAAGTGACATTGTAGGTGCGCTTATAGCTAATGCTAGAAAAAAGGTTATTGAACTAATAACGGATACGGGGAAGTGCAAATCTACACGACATTGCATATTTGCTCATAAAGAAGAAAAAAGAGTTCTAAGACAAACAAACAAACAGACAAACACACGGACACGCAAAGTTAATATAGAGAATTTAAAAAAAATTAAAAGTATGAAAAAAATCAGGGTATCCCCTGACCAAAGTTTTTAGGGTTTTTCAATAAGAGCACTTCAACTTTTTTTTTGAATAAGACACAAACTGTTCGACTTTTGAACTAACTTTTTTTTTTATTAACGAATTTGAACATATACATATGATACATTTAAGTATGATTTCTTTTGCATGACCACCAAGTGCACGTTTTACGAAGTGAGCCTCATCGCTGAAGATGATTTTTTGGTGAAAATCTGAAGGCCGATTTCGGTCGCAAATGAGTCTAGACTCCTGAAGGTGAGATGTCATTTTCGTATATGTACGAGGTGTATAGCATACAATTTTATTGTTGTGTTATGTTTTTTCTTTCTTTGGGTTAGTGTAAATTTAATGACAGAAAGTAGTAAAATCTTGTACATATTTGCCGAATCGGTTCACTCTTGCCTCATGCAGTAGTCTAGCCACATGCTGGCGACTACGTGAAAAGTCTTTATCTGTCAAAATTGTAGTTAAACACTAATCATATGCTTATGACCAGTGCTGCTGCTAAATTGCAATCAAGATATTATACTACTATTTCACTAGCTGCACTATTATACTACCTTAAACCTAATTATACTACTTTTATGAAGTAATTCTAAATCGAAACGATACCAAATTTATTTGATTTTTTTGATTTTAATGGTTTCTTTACAATTACATGTTATTAAGTCTGTAAATTTCTCTCCGAACTATCAATAATTATTATAAAGGAATTTTTACATTTCCCAATAAATTATATTGACCAAGAATGTATGTCAAAAAATAAACAAAACACAAATAACAAAATTTGGTATTTTATTTCAATTGATGCCTTTGCTTCCAATTTGAAAGCCAAATACTATTATATAATATACTAAGAAACCGACGAGTTTTTAAATTCTCTATATTAACTTTACTTGCCCGTGTGTTTGTGGGTTTGTGGGCTTGTGGATTTGTCATGGATTCTTGCGATCAATTTTTAACCCACTTCCTACAGCCCGATTTTATTGAAATTTGGCACACATGTGTATTTCCGGAGCAACACTTTCTATTAAATTTTGAGGCCCCTCGGGCTGCGGGGTCGGGGGGCTCCCACACAAAATTTACCCGATTTTCTTCAAATTTTACACACATGTGTATACCCAATAATGCGGCCGATTTCGGTCGCAAATGAGTCTAGACTCCTGAACAACCGCAAGTTTGTGGTGTAAGTAGATGTTATGTGTAGTGGTACGACGTTTTGACGCATGCGCATAATTTGATTTTGCTTTTATGTCAAGAGCAGTGCTGCTGGCTTACATTTTTAGATCGGAGTATATTATCGGCTTTTTGGAAGTATACTGAATTATACGATAAAAATATTTGTAAAAATAGTTCCAACAGAAAACAAAAAAGCCTTTTAAATTATATAAATATTTTGTGATTGATTTTTCGCCCTTTTTTGCAATTGCACAAAATAAATTATTTCATGCTTATATTCCTGTGTTTCATTATGTCTACACAAGTACGATGTTGTAATTATACTTTTATTATGTTACTACATTACAACAACTAAATACAAATGCCTTAAATAAAGTACCAAAATATAACAAATAAACCGACGTTTATTTTGTGTATTATATATCCGAAAACAAAATCATACAAAGATTTTACAAAAATCAATCGAAAAAAACTCGTCGGTTTCTTAGTATATTATATAATAGTATTTGGCTTTCAATTTGCAAGCAAAGGCATCAATTGAAATAAAATACCAAATTTTGTTATTTGTGTTTTGTTTATTTTTTAACATACATTCTTGGTCAATATAATTTTTGGGAAATGTAAAAATTCCTTTATAATAATTATTGATAGTTCGGAGAGAAATATACAGACTTAATAACATGTAATTGTAAAAGAAACCATTAAAATCAAAAAAATCAAATAAATTTGGTATCGTTTCGATTTAGAATTACTTCATAAAAGTAGTATAATTAGGTTTAAGGTAGTATAATAGCGCAGCTAATGAAATAGTACTATAATACCTTGATTGCAATTTAGCAGCAGCACTGGTCATAAGCATATGATTAGTGTTTAACTACAATGACAGATAAAGACTTTTCACGTAGTCGCCAGCATGTGGCTAGACTACTGCATGAGGCAAGAGTGAACCGATTCGGCAAATATGTACAAGATTTTACTACTTTCTGTCATTAAATTTACACTAACCCAAAGAAAGAAAAAACATAACACAACAATAAAATTGCTATACACCTCGTACATATACGAAAATGACATCTCACCTTCAGGAGTTTAGACTCGTTTGCGACCGAAATCGGCCTTCAGGAGTCTAGACTCATTTGCGACCGAAATCGGCCCCCTGCATCATTTTCGATTTGCTCTTGAGCCCAATTCACGAATCGGCGTCGCTTCAAATGGTCAAACGGCTTAAGTTGTTGTGTCAGCTTGATCTTATACGGATGTAGGCCAAGATCTTTACTATACGGTCGATTGTCGAACGGGCTGGCTTGTTAAATGGACCGTAAAATGGCCGTAATGCTCTTAAAGTAGCGGCAACAGAACGATTATTTTGATAAAAAATTTGCACGATTTGCAATCGCTGTTCACATGTGTAGCATTTCATGATGAAATGTATACTAAAGAAGTTTCCAAATGACAAAAGAACAATAAAAAATATGGCGTCGTTCGCCGTCCCTATCGGAGAAAAGTTGAAGCGCACCTGTTGAAACACCCTATAGTATAAAATCACTATGCACATTTTAAGCACGATCGGTTTAATAGTTTGGCAGTTCATAGGGAATATACACAATACAGTTCATAGGAAGCATACACAACAACATACACACAAAGTTTCAATTTTATATATATAGATTGCCCTTTCTTTTGATGATCCGTAACATGACTCAATGTCGTGTAGATTTGGTTGCGAATAACATTTATGGGGGTTTCTACACAAGGGATTAGGTTTTGCGTTGAGCTATCAGCACTATGTTCTGTTGGGGTCATTGAGTGAATTTCTGTTTTAGGAGGTCTAGAGAGAGAATCAGCAACAACATTTTCTTTGCCGGGTTTATATTTTAATTCGTAACTATACTCCTCCAATATGGCTTTCCACCGTTTCATTTTGGAGTTTGTATTTTTATTACTTATGGCATAGGTAAGGGGTTGGTGATCTGCAAATGATTACCAGCATTTCGAGTTGTCATTTAAATGCCGTCGCGATCGGACGTGCTGTGTGCTGCACTTCGGCACAAAAATAAAAAAAACAACAACAACAAAACACAGCAATAATTGCAATCAGCAAATAACAAAAAAAAAATAAAGAATTTAGAAAATAATGTTGTTGTATGCTTGCATACGCAATGTGATGATCTAATTCTTTTGTAATTAAATAACGGATTGTGAGTGTTTGTTTCTTATGGTAATTTAACTCATTTTGTCGTGAAGGCATAACACTGGCGACAATTTGTGTTGATAATCCATTTTGAGACATACTCTTCTCAATTCGGTTAAAAGAAGCGGTAAGTTGTGTTTTGTGTGTGTTTTTTTTGTAGTTATGTGTGTTTTCAGAGTGGATCTCAGCAACATACGTGGGCTGAGAACGAATTCTTTCTCTGTGTTTAACTATGTTTGCTAGTGACACTTCCACAGGCCAGCAATTCTGGCACTGAGTGAAACTCAGGTGGTCTTTTATAATTCTGATGTATCGGAATTTAATCTGCCTGGATATAACTTGGTGCCATTATTTTCTCTCGACGCGGACTCGCAATCTATGTCCGGAGTAATGTTGCGTTTCAGCTTTTGCTTCAATTTAGCCAAAGTTCCAAACGGGAATTCAATTTCATTTGGCTCAAAGTGTGAAGGGAAAATTTGCCACACAATTTTTTCCACACATTATTTTTGGTACGCAACCATCTTTTTGTAAACAACACTTTCTTTTGAATTTAATAAAAAACTTGCATACACATTACAAAGAAACGTTTACCATAATGTTCTTAAACCTAGCAACATGTTTCCCACTCTTTTAAGTGGTAAATTACTCGCCGAAATTACTCTCGGCTTATGATACACAGGTTCTCTATATTTCACAACGCGTAAATTCACCACGCACAACCAATGCACGCCATCATCAAGCAGCTGAGTGAGAGAATGACGACACACATACAGCACCAGACCACACAGACTAGGGATACCCCGCTCGTGACTCACAATACATGCAGAAGCACACAGCATCATCGGAGAAAACAACAACAGCAGGCATACAGCACCACAGACACAGAATACCCGACCAATATTCAAAACAACAACAAACAACATGCATACATTTTGCATCAGACAAGTCAAGGAGAACAACAACAACAAAGCATGCAGTGTAAGACGGCGCAGACCCACGTAAAAGGCAACAACAAACAGCATGCAAAATATGATAGCGGACAATCAGAAGTCTGCAGCATCATTAGACAACCAAAAGAAAAAAACAACAACAAACAACACACAATGTACGACAGCACGCATTTTCGAGGCAAACCAACAACAACACTACACCTATCATGCGATGTAGCGGAGTTCCCTAATTTTGCATCAACGGGATCTTGGAACTAACAAACATCAAAGAGGCAACAACAACACTACCAAGTCCCACCGATCATGTGACGTAGCGGATTTCCCTATCGTTGCATCAACGGGATCTTGGAACTAACAAACATCAAAGAGGCAACAACAACACTACCAAGTCCCACCGATCATGTGACGTAGCGGATTTCCCTATCGTTGCACCAACGGGATCACGAACCAATAGACCGCCGAGCGCAGCAATACTGACCGGCCGGACAAAACAACAATAACCATATCACATCAAAGGAAACAACAACAACAGCACACCATCAGGCGAGTTAGCGGATTTCACGATCGTTGCAACAACGGGATTTCCACACTCGATGGAGGACTATAAAAGGCCAGCAGTCCTAACAATCGGTCTTCTTTCCTAGAAATCCCTCTTCCCGGCAACAAGTCAGAGTGAATGGTTCAAGAGCGAAGTCCTTGCCTTCACTTTACACTTTACGCCAGTAGTCATCCTATAGATTGGAGGTTCAAGAGCGAAGTCCTTGCCTTCACGCTCACGCTTTACGCTAGACATTATCCACGCTTTACGCTAGATTGGAGGTTCAAGAGCGAAGTCCTTGCCTTCACGCCCACGCTTTACGCTAGACAGTATCCACGCTTTACGCTAGACTGGAGGTTCAAGAGCGAAGTCCTTGCCTTCACGCCCACGCTTTACGCTAGACAGTATCCACGCTTTACGCTAGACTGGAGGTTCAAGAGCGAAGTCCTTGCCTTCACGCCCACGCTTTACGCTAGACATTATCCACGCTTTACGCTAGATTGGAGGTTCAAGAGCGAAGTCCTTGCCTTCACGCCCACGCTTTACGCTAGACATTATCCACGCTTTACGCTAGATTGGAGGTTCAAGAGCGAAGTCCTTGCCTTCACGCCCACGCTTTACGCTAGAGATTACCCACGCTGTACGCTAGATTGGAGGTTCAAGAGCGAAGTCCTTGCCTTCACGCCCACGCTTTAGGCTAGACATTACCCACGCTGTACGCTAGATTGGAGGTTCAAGAGCGAAGTCCTTGCCTTCAAATCCACGCTCTACGCGAGAACAGACTATCATCCCGCCTGGAGATACGTCGGTCTCCTTTAATCATAATTGAAACTTATACAGTAAAATAATATATAGCTTTAAACAACCGATAATTTTAAGTGTACAGATTAAGCGAAGAACAAATAAAGAACGATTGAATTCCATTCCCAACTAAAAACAAATTCTTTTTATTGTAACGACCCTAATAGAAGGAACCCTGGTCACACTGAGTTCTACCCCGGCTGGGAAAACCTCGTTACAATTGGCGCCCGAGCAGGGACCCTGGAATTTGATAGAGAAAAAAAAAATATATACCAATAAAGAAAGAACACAATTAGATAACCACGATGGTTAAGACCAGTTGGATTTATACACTGTCGAAAGAGGAGCTGAAGAGCTACATGAGCGAGTTCCGAATCGACAGCAACGGCGCAGTGGAAGATCTAAGGAAAAGGTTTTCCAGCTTTGTTTCGAGACGAGACGTTACGTCGGAGGACGAGATACGCCTAAGTGAGCTCGAGGAGAAGCATAGACGCAGCCCATCACCAGCCTTGAATCCATCTGAAGCCACGGTACGCGACGACCCAAAGGCAACCATCAGGGCAATCTCTCCGGCACCACCGGAAGTGGTTCCAACACGAAGCAGGACGGACACGACAGTTACGTCGTACGCTCAAATAATGGACCAGGTGAGAAAGTGGTCGGTGAAGTACGATGGTGGTAAGGAGCCTCTCCTATTCATCGAAAGGCTAGAAGAACTTGCGGATGCCTACTGTTTAAACAGGGACCTTCTACCCAGAACCATGCCGGAACTACTCCGTGACCGCGCGTTATTATGGTTCCGAAACAACAACCGAAAATGGGAGACCTGGAACGCCTTCACGACAGATTTTCTACAGTTCTTCCTGCCCTCCAGGTACTGGGAACATCTAGAAGACGAAATTCGTCAACGCCAGCAAAAGCCAAAGGAGCGCTTCAAGGATTTCGTAATCATAATGCAGAACCTCATGAGGCACGCAAACTACACCGGTACACAACAGGTCGAAAGGATCTTCCGAAACTGTCGCCAAGAGTACCAGTACTATATCCGGAGGAAGGATTTTAGAGACCTCCACGAACTCATCAGTCTGGCAGAGGATTTCGAAGGCATCGCTGGTGCAGCAGAACCTATCAAACCCTCGCCCCGACCCAGACAACCCGAAAGGAATTTCATGGTAGCACAAAATATGGAAGCGCGAATAAATGTAAGGACGGCTTGCCTGCGATGTGGCCAGGACGGACACATGAGGCGGGACTGTCGTAACCCCCAAACCATCTTCTGTTGGGACTGCGGCCTTCGAAATGTTCGGACCGTGGAATGCTGCCGGAAACGCGTCGAACGACCGGGAAACGAGCAAGGGGACCGCCGAAACCGTGGTGCGACGGAAACCCCAAGACCGACACCCCGGGCCCAGTAAACTTCCTTGCCTACGATTCTAACCGGATCCTCGCCACCATCACTCTAGGAGGGACGCCGGTAAAAGCTACGATTGACACAGGGGCTACTAGGAGTTTTGTGAGCGAACGTTTTGCAGAAGACAAAAGGGGGACAACAAAGAGTCTACCCATGGATGTGACCGTACGGATGGCCGAAGGGACACCCAAGTTGATCCGAGAGGCCCTACAGCTAGATGTCGAGATAGGTAATAGGGAGATACAGTTTCCATTATTGATTCTCCCAGATGCAATGGATGAAGTAATCTTAGGTCTGGACTTTTTGTCACGGGTGGAGGCCCGTCTAAGCTGCGGTGCAGCAGAACCTATCAAACCCTCGCCCCGACCCAGACAACCCGAAAGGAATTTCATGGTAGCACAAAATATGGAAGCGCGAATAAATGTAAGGACGGCTTGCCTGCGATGTGGCCAGGACGGACACATGAGGCGGGACTGTCGTAACCCCCAAACCATCTTCTGTTGGGACTGCGGCCTTCGAAATGTTCGGACCGTGGAATGCTGCCGGAAACGCGTCGAACGACCGGGAAACGAGCAAGGGGACCGCCGAAACCGTGGTGCGACGGAAACCCCAAGACCGACACCCCGGGCCCAGTAAACTTCCTTGCCTACGATTCTAACCGGATCCTCGCCACCATCACTCTAGGAGGGACGCCGGTAAAAGCTACGATTGACACAGGGGCTACTAGGAGTTTTGTGAGCGAACGTTTTGCAGAAGACAAAAGGGGGACAACAAAGAGTCTACCCATGGATGTGACCGTACGGATGGCCGAAGGGACACCCAAGTTGATCCGAGAGGCCCTACAGCTAGATGTCGAGATAGGTAATAGGGAGATACAGTTTCCATTATTGATTCTCCCAGATGCAATGGATGAAGTAATCTTAGGTCTGGACTTTTTGTCACGGGTGGAGGCCCGTCTAAGCTGCGGTGGCCAGACCATAAAATTACAGCACAGAACACGCTTTACGCTAGACATTACCCACGCTGTACGCTAGATTGGAGGTTCAAGAGCGAAGTCCTTGCCTTCACGCCCACGCTTTACGCTAGACATTACCCACGCTGTACGCTAGATTGGAGGTTCAAGAGCGAAGTCCTTGCCTTCACGCCCACGCCTAACGCTAGACATTATCCACACTATTGGAGGTTCAAGAGCGAAGTCCTTGCTTTAAATCCACGCTCTACGCGAGAACAGACTATCATCCCGCCTGGAGATACGTCGGTCTCCTTTAATCATAATTGAAACTTATACAGTAAAATAATATATAGCTTTAAACAACCGATAATTTTAAGTGTACAGATTAAGCGAAGAACAAATAAAGAACGATTGAATTCCATTCCCAACTAAAAACAAATTCTTTTTATTGTAACGACCCTAATAGAAGGAACCCTGGTCACACTGAGTTCTACCCCGGCTGGGAAAACCTCGTTACAATTGGCGCCCGAGCAGGGACCCTGGAATTTGATAGAGAAAAAAAAAATATATACCAATAAAGAAAGAACACAATTAGATAACCACGATGGTTAAGACCAGTTGGATTTATACACTGTCGAAAGAGGAGCTGAAGAGCTACATGAGCGAGTTCCGAATCGACAGCAACGGCGCAGTGGAAGATCTAAGGAAAAGGTTTTCCAGCTTTGTTTCGGGACGAGACGTTACGTCGGAGGACGAGATACGCCTAAGTGAGCTCGAGGAGAAGCATAGACGCAGCCCATCACCAGCCTTGAATCCATCTGAAGCCACGGTACGCGACGACCCAAAGGCAACCATCAGGGCAATCTCTCCGGCACCACCGGAAGTGGTTCCAACACGAAGCAGGACGGACACGACAGTTACGTCGTACGCTCAAATAATGGACCAGGTGAGAAAGTGGTCGGTGAAGTACGATGGTGGTAAGGAGCCTCTCCTATTCATCGAAAGGCTAGAAGAACTTGCGGATGCCTACTGTTTAAACAGGGACCTTCTACCCAGAACCATGCCGGAACTACTCCGTGACCGCGCGTTATTATGGTTCCGAAACAACAACCGAAAATGGGAGACCTGGAACGCCTTCACGACAGATTTTCTACAGTTCTTCCTGCCCTCCAGGTACTGGGAACATCTAGAAGACGAAATTCGTCAACGCCAGCAAAAGCCAAAGGAGCGCTTCAAGGATTTCGTAATCATAATGCAGAACCTCATGAGGCACGCAAACTACACCGGTACACAACAGGTCGAAAGGATCTTCCGAAACTGTCGCCAAGAGTACCAGTACTATATCCGGAGGAAGGATTTTAGAGACCTCCACGAACTCATCAGTCTGGCAGAGGATTTCGAAGGCATCGCTGGTGCAGCAGAACCTATCAAACCCTCGCCCCGACCCAGACAACCCGAAAGGAATTTCATGGTAGCACAAAATATGGAAGCGCGAATAAATGTAAGGACGGCTTGCCTGCGATGTGGCCAGGACGGACACATGAGGCGGGACTGTCGTAACCCCCAAACCATCTTCTGTTGGGACTGCGGCCTTCGAAATGTTCGGACCGTGGAATGCTGCCGGAAACGCGTCGAACGACCGGGAAACGAGCAAGGGGACCGCCGAAACCGTGGTGCGACGGAAACCCCAAGACCGACACCCCGGGCCCAGTAAACTTCCTTGCCTACGATTCTAACCGGATCCTCGCCACCATCACTCTAGGAGGGACGCCGGTAAAAGCTACGATTGACACAGGGGCTACTAGGAGTTTTGTGAGCGAACGTTTTGCAGAAGACAAAAGGGGGACAACAAAGAGTCTACCCATGGATGTGACCGTACGGATGGCCGAAGGGACACCCAAGTTGATCCGAGAGGCCCTACAGCTAGATGTCGAGATAGGTAATAGGGAGATACAGTTTCCATTATTGATTCTCCCAGATGCAATGGATGAAGTAATCTTAGGTCTGGACTTTTTGTCACGGGTGGAGGCCCGTCTAAGCTGCGGTGCAGCAGAACCTATCAAACCCTCGCCCCGACCCAGACAACCCGAAAGGAATTTCATGGTAGCACAAAATATGGAAGCGCGAATAAATGTAAGGACGGCTTGCCTGCGATGTGGCCAGGACGGACACATGAGGCGGGACTGTCGTAACCCCCAAACCATCTTCTGTTGGGACTGCGGCCTTCGAAATGTTCGGACCGTGGAATGCTGCCGGAAACGCGTCGAACGACCGGGAAACGAGCAAGGGGACCGCCGAAACCGTGGTGCGACGGAAACCCCAAGACCGACACCCCGGGCCCAGTAAACTTCCTTGCCTACGATTCTAACCGGATCCTCGCCACCATCACTCTAGGAGGGACGCCGGTAAAAGCTACGATTGACACAGGGGCTACTAGGAGTTTTGTGAGCGAACGTTTTGCAGAAGACAAAAGGGGGACAACAAAGAGTCTACCCATGGATGTGACCGTACGGATGGCCGAAGGGACACCCAAGTTGATCCGAGAGGCCCTACAGCTAGATGTCGAGATAGGTAATAGGGAGATACAGTTTCCATTATTGATTCTCCCAGATGCAATGGATGAAGTAATCTTAGGTCTGGACTTTTTGTCACGGGTGGAGGCCCGTCTAAGCTGCGGTGGCCAGACCATAAAATTACAGCACAGAACAACGCCCGCAGAACACATCCGACAATGCACCACCACGCAAGAAACACCACGGACGGAACAGGAACAGCTTTCAGCGTTTCTGCAACAAGAATTCAAGAAATTTGATCAACTACCCGCCGTTTCCAACATCACGGAACACAGAATCATCATGCACGACGAACGCCCAATAAAGCAGCGCTACTTCCCCCGTAATCCAGCCATGCAGGAAATAATAAATACAGAGATCGACGAGTTGTTGGAAAAAGGATGTATCGAGCCTTCACATAGCCCCCACAGCGCGCCCATAGTTCTCGTGCGAAAGAAGACGGGCAAATGGAGACTATGTATCGACTATCGAGAACTGAATGCACGATCAGTGCCCGACGCATACCCCCTGCCACGAATCCAACACATTCTAGAAAAGCTTCGCGGTGCCAAATTCATCAGTAGTCTGGACCTGAGAAATGGATATTGGCAAATCCCCATGGAGGAGAAGAGTAAGCAGTACACCGCCTTCACGGTACCCGGCCGTGGCTTGTTCCAATGGCGCGTGATGCCGTTTGGGCTACATTCGGCCCCTGCGACCTTCCAGCGAGCGCTCGATCGAGTCATCGGACCAGAGATGGAGCCCCATGCGTTTGCATATCTTGACGACATAGTCGTCATCGGGAGAACGTTTGACGAACACATGGGAAATCTGCGCAAGGTGTTCAGGCGATTGCAGATGGCTAACCTAAAAATTAACCCGGAAAAATGTGAGTTCTGCAAAACGGAAATACGGTACTTGGGACACGTGGTCAGTAACAAAGGCATACACACTGACCCCGACAAAATAGCGGCCATCAAAGAGCTCCAACCCCCGAGTAATGTACGAGAGGTACGCCGGTACCTGGGCATCGCTTCATGGTACCGCCGATTTGTTCCAGATTTCGCCGAGACCGTGCGACCGATGACGAGCCTCCTCAAGAAAGGCAAGCACTGGAAGTGGGGAGAAGAGCAGCAGCAAGCATTCGAAGCACTCAAAGTTAAACTTACCGAGGCCCCAATCCTGGCCTGCCCCGATTTCTCTAAGAAGTTCACACTCCAGACGGATGCCAGCGATTATGGTTTAGGAGCAGTCCTCACCCAGGAGATAGACGACAGTGAACGGGTCATAGCGTATGCCAGTCGACACCTAAACCCCGCAGAGAAGAACTACTCGCCGACCGAAAAGGAATGCCTGGCCATCGTATGGGGAATAAGGAAGATGCGGGCATACATCGAAGGGTATAGGTTTACAGTAATAACAGACCACCTCTCGCTCAAATGGCTAAACTCGATATCCAGCCCGTCCGGCCGGATCGCACGGTGGGCGCTAGAACTACAGCAGTATACATACGACATACAGTACAGGCGGGGCAAACTCAACGTCGTTGCAGACGCTCTATCAAGACAACCGCAAGAAACACTGATGGCAACCTCCGAGGAACACGTAGAGCAACAGAAGTGCCACTGGCTGCAAAAGAAGGTCCAGCAGGTCACAGAGAACCCAGCCAAATTCCCCGACTACGTGATCGAAGGCCAGCAGCTGTATCGACACATAGGGCATCGAGCCGGAGACGAGGACTCAACACCGTGGAAACTGTGTGTGCCGAGTAACCTTCGAAGTCGGGTACTGCAGGAAAACCATGACAGCGCATCAGCAGGGCACCTGGGGATCCGGAAGACCACGGCGAGAATATGCGGTCGCTACTATTGGCCGGGTATGTTTCGTGACATTCGTCAGTATGTAAAGAAATGTGAAAGCTGCCAGTGCTACAAACCCAGCCAACAGCAAGCAGCAGGTAAAATGCTTACCCAGGTGGCCGACGAACCATGGGCCACATTGTGTAGTGACTTCGTTGGGCCACTCCCTAGATCGAAACACGGAAATACCATGTTACTGGTTTTCTTTGATCGGTTTTCGAAATGGGTCGAACTGATTCCAATGCGAAGGGCAACGACCGAAGGAGTTCAACGGGCTTTTCGCGAACGTATACTGGCCCGATACGGCGTACCCAAGATCCTGATAACAGACAACGGGGCGCAATTCAGTAGCAGGGCATTTCGTCGATTCTTGGAGACCATGGGCATACGCCAGCAATTTACAGCGCCATATACCCCCCAAGAAAATCCCACTGAAAGGGTCAACCGCACCGCTAAAACAATAATTGCACAACTAGCGGGAACGCAACAACGCACTTGGGACGAGAAGCTGCCCGAAGTTATGCTAGCAATAAATTCAAGCGTACAGGACTCAACAGGATACAGCCCGGCATTTCTGACACAGGGCCGAGAACCCCGCCTTCCGAACACGCTGTACGACGAGATCACTCCTGGGACGGGTACACTAGGTAAAAAACCAGAGGACCGAAAGACCCAGATGAACGAGATCTTCGAGATCGTGCGACGAAACTTAGAACGAGCTGCGAAGGATCAAGCCCGCCACTACAACCTCAGACGACGTCCTTGGAAGCCCGAGATCGGAAAGCTGGTGCTGGTCAAACAGCACCACCTATCAAAGGCAGTGGAAGGGTTCGCTAGTAAACTAGCACCACGATACGACGGGCCATACTTAGTGATGAGCTTCGTCTCACCTGTCATAGTAAGGCTAAGGAAACATGGGCAAAACAAGGAGCGCACAGCCCACGTCAATGAGTTGAAAGACTTCCACGGAAACTCCCCACCCGAACCAGAGAAGACAAACCGCATCGCAATAACAGTGACACCCCACACCCAACACTCTAACGAGCCCACAGTGATACAACACGGCAGCAAACATCAGCACGAATGGTATAATCACCCGCGCAACTGGCGGTCTGGGACGGGGAACCATGAACAGAACATCGTTCCATTAAAAACCATAAGACAAAACAATCGGCAACAAACCTCAAGACGACCACACAAAAGAACACAAGCGGGAGAGAGAAGTCAGGGGCATGACGAAAATGCGACAGCGATCAATAGCATCATCATCGAAATCCAGAGCAATACGTCAGCAACACACTGACACTGAAACGGCATTTGACGATCCCATCTGTAACCAAAAGAGTTAAATTACAGAAACTATGATATCAACTTGGGAAAAGAAAGAAAAGACAACACATCCAAAGTAACACCACGACACCCCAATGCTGAAACAACGAAGTAAACTACACCAGAAGAAGAAAATAACGGAGTACAGGTCCCGCAACTTGTTTTCGTTTCAAGTACACACAACAAGTAAAAATTAGTCTCAAGTGATTACTCAGTGTATCCAGACATCGTAAACAAAACCAAAACCAACAAAATTTTTAAAAGATGAATACCCAGAGGACACCCAAGATAGACAACGAAGCCATACAACGCATCTGCATGGAAGCCACAAACACGATTCACGCATCCGGAGACGCCGAGTTAAACCAGGTGATCGGAAGTTTTCCTCCAGGGCCAGGTGGCATCGATGTGCGAATGGCCGACTACTGCCGACTAAAGAAAGGGGTATACTTCAACGACGTTCTGGTGGGAGTCGGACTCAGGTGGTTAGAGAGAAGGATGGAGGAAAGCCACCGGGAGAGAATCAAGATCTGCAGCACATTCCTCTTCTCACGGATGCAGCAGTACCAGCCAGATCAGCAGGAGAGCCCCGAGTCAACGGCCATTAGGCGACACGCACTAGTGAGCAGGTGGGACCGGCACAAGGACCTCATCAGGAAAGACCTGGTTTTAGTGCCCATTTGCGACGGCAACCATTGGTTGCCACAACAGCGAAATGGGGTGGATTGTGGCGCATTTTTACTGGAAGCAGCGGAGAAAGTCCTCACCTGGGGACTGTCAGGACCCGACTCGCCAGGCCAGAGGATGTCGCCGGACAGCGCCAGCAAGAAACGGAGAATGCTTGCCAACCTCATCCAAAGAAGCGCCGACCCAGCAATTAAGTTTCCAGATCTCGGACTAGGCGATGACGACATAGACTGTAACATCCGAGAAAGAGTCAACCGCAGCAGGCCAAAAACTCCGCGCCGCACTCGCCACCGCTACCGCAGCCGCAGCAGACACGATAGCAGTAGCAGCAGCAGTGACAGTAGTAGCAACAGTACCCGCAGCAGCAGCAGTAGTGGGAGCAACAGCAGCAACCGTAGTAGCAGCAGCAGTAGCAGTGGCAGCCACAACAACAAACCGAGGGAAAGAAGTTTCACCCCGCCGACAGGCCTCCTCGAACCCGGACCAGACAGGAACAACCCACCAAAAACCGCGACGACCCGACGACAGGAAGATGTCCTGTCACTCACAGGCATAGTGCACAAAGAAGAGACCATGAGCGAAACCGTATCCCATGAACTCCAGGCCAAGATAGATACGGCAAAGGCGAGAGTACAAGCGGGAGAACTACGAAGGATACACTTCTTCCATGTGCAGGACAAGACCCGACTTGGAGTGCTAGTCACCAGGAAGGGAAAGATCAGCATCCGTCGAAGTAAGGGGGAGGTGTGAAGGGAAAATTTGCCACACAATTTTTTCCACACATTATTTTTGGTACGCAACCATCTTTTTGTAAACAACACTTTCTTTTGAATTTAATAAAAAACTTGCATACACATTACAAAGAAACGTTTACCATAATGTTCTTAAACCTAGCAACATGTTTCCCACTCTTTTAAGTGGTAAATTACTCGCCGAAATTACTCTCGGCTTATGATACACAGGTTCTCTATATTTCACAACGCGTAAATTCACCACGCACAACCAATGCACGCCATCATCAAGCAGCTGAGTGAGAGAATGACGACACACATACAGCACCAGACCACACAGACTAGGGATACCCCGCTCGTGACTCACAATACATGCAGAAGCACACAGCATCATCGGAGAAAACAACAACAGCAGGCATACAGCACCACAGACACAGAATACCCGACCAATATTCAAAACAACAACAAACAACATGCATACATTTTGCATCAGACAAGTCAAGGAGAACAACAACAACAAAGCATGCAGTGTAAGACGGCGCAGACCCACGTAAAAGGCAACAACAAACAGCATGCAAAATATGATAGCGGACAATCAGAAGTCTGCAGCATCATTAGACAACCAAAAGAAAAAAACAACAACAAACAACACACAATGTACGACAGCACGCATTTTCGAGGCAAACCAACAACAACACTACACCTATCATGCGATGTAGCGGAGTTCCCTAATTTTGCATCAACGGGATCTTGGAACTAACAAACATCAAAGAGGCAACAACAACACTACCAAGTCCCACCGATCATGTGACGTAGCGGATTTCCCTATCGTTGCATCAACGGGATCTTGGAACTAACAAACATCAAAGAGGCAACAACAACACTACCAAGTCCCACCGATCATGTGACGTAGCGGATTTCCCTATCGTTGCACCAACGGGATCACGAACCAATAGACCGCCGAGCGCAGCAATACTGACCGGCCGGACAAAACAACAACAACCATATCACATCAAAGGAAACAACAACAACAGCACACCATCAGGCGAGTTAGCGGATTTCACGATCGTTGCAACAACGGGATTTCCACACTCGATGGAGGACTATAAAAGGCCAGCAGTCCTAACAATCGGTCTTCTTTCCTAGAAATCCCTCTTCCCGGCAACAAGTCAGAGTGAATGGTTCAAGAGCGAAGTCCTTGCCTTCACTTTACACTTTACGCCAGTAGTCATCCTATAGATTGGAGGTTCAAGAGCGAAGTCCTTGCCTTCACGCCCACGCTTTACGCTAGACATTATCCACGCTTTACGCTAGATTGGAGGTTCAAGAGCGAAGTCCTTGCCTTCACGCCCACGCTTTACGCTAGACAGTATCCACGCTTTACGCTAGACTGGAGGTTCAAGAGCGAAGTCCTTGCCTTCACGCCCACGCTTTACGCTAGACAGTATCCACGCTTTACGCTAGACTGGAGGTTCAAGAGCGAAGTCCTTGCCTTCACGCCCACGCTTTACGCTAGACATTATCCACGCTTTACGCTAGATTGGAGGTTCAAGAGCGAAGTCCTTGCCTTCACGCCCACGCTTTACGCTAGACATTATCCACGCTTTACGCTAGATTGGAGGTTCAAGAGCGAAGTCCTTGCCTTCACGCCCACGCTTTACGCTAGACATTACCCACGCTGTACGCTAGATTGGAGGTTCAAGAGCGAAGTCCTTGCCTTCACGCCCACGCTTTACGCTAGACATTACCCACGCTGTACGCTAGATTGGAGGTTCAAGAGCGAAGTCCTTGCCTTCACGCCCACGCCTAACGCTAGACATTATCCACACTATTGGAGGTTCAAGAGCGAAGTCCTTGCCTTCAAATCCACGCTCTACGCGAGAACAGACTATCATCCCGCCTGGAGATACGTCGGTCTCCTTTAATCATAATTGAAACTTATACAGTAAAATAATATATAGCTTTAAACAACCGATAATTTTAAGTGTACAGATTAAGCGAAGAACAAATAAAGAACGATTGAATTCCATTCCCAACTAAAAACAAATTCTTTTTATTGTAACGACCCTAATAGAAGGAACCCTGGTCACACTGAGTTCTACCCCGGCTGGGAAAACCTCGTTACAAAAGTTAAGGTACAAGAGCGCAACATCCTATTGATACAAAACATGAAATTGTTATTGCGGGCGATTTCAATGTACACAATTCTGGGTGGCTTCGCCATTCTGGCCAGACAAGACCCGAAGGAAGGTATGTTGAGTTATTCGCTGAGTTTAATGACCTTACTCAGCTTGTAAATGAGCCTACCCGATTACCTGACATTGCATATCATTCCGCTAACACCCTTGACTTGTTCCTTACCTCTTGTCCTGATAAATACTCCGTCACTGTATTATCGCCTCTAGGCTCGTCAGACCATTTAGTAGTATCAGCTAATTTCTCGTTAATAAACCACGTAGTTAGAGTAGTAGTAGTTAAAAAACTCCCAAAAAATAGTATGGCAATACAAGAAAGCCAATTGGGACGGCCTTAACAACTTCTTTGGGAGAAATAACTGGTCGCTATTTTTTCGCGATAGCAACGTGGATGCCGCCGGTGATGCAATCACAAATATCATTCTTATTGGTATGAGAAAGTTTATCCTTGCAGGAATAAGTCTATCAAATCAAAGGAAGATGGATTGTATGACTTGATCTGTAAAGAGGCTTCTAGGATTAGAGAGGTAAGCTTTCGGTTTTACAAAGCTAACCCTACCGAGGAAAACCGAAAAAAGTTTAAACGAGCAAGAAATGATTGTAATGCCCATCTTCGGCGAGTCAAATTCGCCTACGACCAAAAATGAAGGCAAAAAATACTACAATGTCCCAAAGGTAGTAAAAATTTCTGGTCTTTCGTTAA
The DNA here is from genome assembly GCA_947095585.1 of Nephrocerus scutellatus. NCBI lineage: Eukaryota > Metazoa > Arthropoda > Insecta > Diptera > Pipunculidae > Nephrocerus > Nephrocerus scutellatus. The sequence continues at coordinate 37,916,517 of OX352762.1, forward strand.
AAGAATCAAAAATACAGCCTCGTCGTCGATTCCAACGCTCATTTATAATGACATTCCAGTTGTCAGCTCTAAAGACAAGGCCAATCTGTTTGCTGCGCATTTCGCAGCTAGCTCCACGCTTGCAGATTGTGAATTGCTGCCTCCTGCACCTCAGAGTATTGAACACTCTATGGGACAGATATTCATTCGTAGTCGTGCAGTTGCTAGAGTTGTTATAGAGAGGGTCCCACTAGGGGTTCTGCCACTAGCAAGGACATCACGACACGCTCGGTCTAGCTCGTCGGACGGGCGGTTCTTGTCTTTTGCCAGTGACACTTCCTCATGAACAAAAAAAAATTTCGTGTCGAATAATAGATAAAGGAAAAAAGGAGGGAACAAGATAGGTAGGAAAAGGGAAGGATATCGTCTCAGTCCAGTTGCAGTCAGGTCGTTCCTTCACTTTCTTAAAATTAAACCTATAACTATACTAATCTATGTTAACCTATATTAATCTATATTATAGTGAAAGAAAATTATTCTTTTTTCTTATAAGAAAGAATTTTATTTCTTTATTTCTTATCTATTTTAGGCTATAGATATTCTATATTCTAGAAGGAATGACCTGGTTGCATCTGCACCGAGGCATCGCAAAATCATCAAGAAAGTGGTCGACTTTTTCATTCATTCAGTCTATCAGTCCACAGTTCGTCAGGTCATACTCTGAAAAGCGCCGGAGAAAACCATCACGGGATCATCGATCCCAGCCACACACCTTCAGCCAACTCTTCTACTCACTCATGGTGAGGACCAATAAAAAAATGTAATACAAAAGGAATATGCCTCCCACCCAATTGGCCACGGCAATGAGAAGTCACGTAGTTGTCTTTTCCAATTTCAAATACATGTAATCCCTTTTATTTCAAATAAAAAAATTCAAATTAAAATAAAATATATAAAATGAAAAAAAAAAAGGAGTATACACTGTGTGTATGTGTTTGACTAAAGTTATGAGTATAAATGAAATTTAATGTAAAAATTATTCAATAAAAATGAAATTATCTTTATTTATAAAACAAATGTTTTAAACTGTATCTATTTCTTTTTGCAAAATTTCAAATTTAAATATCTTTTTTTTTGTACACTTTTAGTAGTAAAAATGGTGTATAAAAATTATGCAATTGAAACTTACTTGGATGTTTTCAATGAGATCCTGCCGGCATGATGTCAAATACATGTAATCCCTTTTATTTCAAATAAAAAAATTCAAATTAAAATAAAATATATAAAATTAAAGAATAGAGTAGTATACACTGTGTGTATGTGTTTGACTAAAGTTATGAGTATAAATGAAATTTAATGAAATGTAAAAATTATTGAATAAAAATGAAATTATCTTTATTTAAATATCTTTTTTTTTGTACACTCTTAGTAGTAAAAATGGTGTATAAAAATTATGCAATTGAAACTTACTTGGATGTTTTCAATGAGATCCTGCCGGCATGATGTCATTGAAGCACCTGTTGTAAAGCTGTGGTAATTTATTGACAACTAATAAATGCAGTTTACAATAAATACAATTTGAAAATTCAACAAAACTCATAATAGTAAAAAGACTCAATTAAATTAAATACAAACTCAATTCTAGATTAGAACGAAAACTCAATTTTAGTTCTAGTGACTCAATTTCAAAAAAAAAACTCAATTTTAAATATATAGATAAAAAAACTCAGAAAAGTAAAAAGGTAAAAAAGTAACCAGGCAGTTTTGCCAGAACAAATTTCAAATCAAAAGGTAAGTGAAATTTAATATTATAACGACGCGCCTTCTGCTTTTTTTTCTTTTTCCTTTTGTTTTTCAAACATACACGTGTGAATTGTGTGGAAGCCGCGTCGGCGTCGCCGTCGACAGCACCTGTAAGGGAAAGTGGGGTAAGTGTTTATTGAATGTTAAATATGTTTTTATTTCTTTGTGTTGGCGTAGACATGGACGTGACGACATGTTTGACGTAGACGTAACAGAGTTTTAAACGATCTCAACACTCACAAATCCGCTGGGCCAGATGGTTTTTCCCCATTAGTTTTGAAGAGGTGTTCTTCCAAGCTGGCATTACCATTGCGTAAGCTTTTCCATCTATCCTATTCTTCTGGACTCTTCCCGAGAAGTTGGAAAACAGCATTTGTCCAGCCCATACCCAAAAAAGGTGAGCCGTCGTCTCCTTCTTCGTACCGAACCATAGCACTTACATCCATTCTTTCCAAGGTCATGGAAACGCTGATCAATTATCAGCTTAAGAAACATCTTGAAACGAACGAAATCCTTAGTGACTGGCAGTATGGATTTCGATATTTCTAAGCCATTTGACAGAGTTTGGCATCAAGCTCTTTTGTCTAAAATGCGTGCATTAGGGAGTCGATGAAAACTGCTTCATTGAACTGCTCAATTTAAGTTGTTTTGGACGGTTTCAAATCTAAAGTTCATTACTTAAACTCTCTCTTCCTCATTTTTATTAATGATCTCTTATCTGTGACTTCTAATCCAATTCACTCTTTCGCTGACGACAGCACTCTCAGCTTCTTATATAAGTTTGAGGAACTCAAACGACAACGCATGTTAAGCACCTAATATGCCACATCTCCTTGAATTCAACCGCAATACTCGTGACGCTCTAAATGCTCATCAGTTTACCCTTAAGCCCATCTTCTGACGTACAGTTAAATTCAGGGACTCGTTCTTCAGCCGTACAACACGTATGTGGAATGCTCTGTCAAGCTCTGTCTTCCCACATCACTATGATCCACAGGCATTCAAAACACAAGCTCATAGACATCTCCTCTTTTCTCCTCCTCCTCCTTAACGCCCACGCTGTCCCAGGCATATAGCCGAGCATTATAAGGATGCGAACCCCTTGAAGCGTGCGCGAATTATAAAAAAAATAAAAATTTCTCAAAGTTTTTTTCAAAGTTCTGGAAAGAAATGTGATTGGCTTATCGTCTTGTGAAAGGACTGCACCAATGGCGTAGTCAGAAGCGTCGGTTGTTAGTTGAAAGCATTTGCCAAAGTCTGGATATTGAAGAATAACTTCTTCGGAGACAAGGGATTTTTTAATTTATTAAATGCTTCGATGGATTCTTGGTTCAACTGAATTTGTTTTTTCTTTGACATATTTTTGGACACGTGTCCGTCTTTTTTAATGTATTCTTCTAAAGATTCGTCGTACTTTGGACATTGGCTTAGGTGGGAGAGGTCGTTGGTTTGGTGGCATTCCTTGCTGTTGGTATCTAGGCTGATATTGTACGTCTCTATAAAGTTGAGGTGGTTGAGAAGTACGGGGGTTATGAAGTAGCTGAGGATAAAAAACTCGTCTTGGAGCCGGAACTGGTGTTGGTCCTTAAAAGTAGGTTCTTTTAGCAGGAACAATTATTGCTTGTTGGGCTGTTCTTCCGACAGAGCTATGGGAATTGTTTGCATGTTGAGCTCGAAAGTCTACGTTTTTTAGTTTTTAACACAAATGCAAAGCCTGCGGAAGTTCTGCTGGTTCTCGTATGCTGAGTAACCGAGACAAATCACCTTTCAAACCTCTGACAAAGGTATCGAGAGCTTTGTCACGGTAGCATTGAGTCATATTATTCATCGCATCTTTACCCATTTCCATTGATCCTAGTTTGTTTAGGATCAAAGAGGAGTGGTGATAAACGACCTGATAGAAGTCAGGGACCGTGTTATTACCTTGCACTAACGTTGTCATTTGATATTCGAGGTTTCCTAAATCCCTCTTATCTGCATAATGCATAGTAAGGCATTTTGAAGTTTTTCCCCAATTTAGGGGCGTGTTGTACGATTCTAGTTCAACATCGGCATGTCCTACAATTTTGTTGCGTACTACCGTAGTACTTGGGAGTACCCTTGAGACGCTCGTAGATTAAAAGTATTCTGTCAACACTCTTTTTCCATGAATTAAATTTATGAGCTTACGCAGAGAATTCTCTCAGGCTCTTAACTACATCCGGTATTTTGTATAAGGCATTCAAGTTATTGTCAACTAAGTTAATTGGTTGGTCTATTTCGTTATTTATGTCAGACGCGGGATTTATTATCGAATTAAAGATTTGTGTAGTGTAGTGTTTCCGCTACTAGTCTGGTGATAAGTTGAACTAGGTCGTTATTATTGTTAGGATTAATACCTAGAACTGGTTGAGGAACAGGACCTGGAATCGGAGGATCTTGGGCATGTTCTAGACGTGCTGGTCTGATTAAATTATTTGGATTCGCCACTTTGGGTAAAGTAAGGATTTCAAAATAACTTTAAACAAAATCAAGGATACGGTTGGAAATAGACAAAGGCACACGATAACATACAAAAAGGTAAAGAAATGGTATGCTTAAACAAAAATGTTATTTCAAATGTCAATAAATTTATTTCAATTATGTTGCTTCAGATTACGATTTGTTTCAATTGTTTGTAAGGAGTAATGATTTAGTTATCTTTCTATTATTTTTTTATTTTATATTTTATTTATTTATTTTATATTTTATATTAGGGGTTAATGTAACCCGGGAAGACTGGGATTCCTCAGACTCCCCGGGAGCAGGCAACGATGAAGCGCATTACACAGCCACTCTCGCTGCAAGACCGTTGAACGGGATAATAGTGACCATCCGACAAGAGGTGACCCTGTCCAGCAGAATTCAACGGATCTAGAGGAGACAACCTCGATAAAAAAAATCCTCAATCCAAGGTGAGACACGTGCGCTGAGGGATGAATGGCCATGAGGATTTTGGTCGCTAGCACGGGACTCTGGATATCTGGTACCCTCCGGCGTAAAGTGACCTTACCACAGCAAGAGGCTCTGCGGTGGTGGACCTTACTCTCCTCACAAAATAATACTTATGGATAGTACACAAAAAAATTAAATCTTGAGGGCGGTGCTCCTCCAAACGCGCCAATCTCAGAATCCAAGGACCACCTAGGTCCTAACTCTGAAAACGATAACAAACAACTACGACAGCAAAGACTCGTCGACAATTACCGTGGACTACGTCACTGCACAAGGCTCCCACGTGCCAAAACTCTCGGACAACATGTCCACATCGAATACCTCGGACTTAAGAGAAGGACTGACAAGTCTAGACCTTGAGGACTGACAGAAGAAAGGACTGCACTTAAGTGGGGCGGCAAGGAAGCGACTTACGTTCCTAAAACAATCGGGGCTCGAGGCACTAACTATGTGCCAGACCAAAATTAAAGACAAGAAGACTGACACGAAAATCAAACGAGTTCGATCTGACGACTCCAGCCCCAAGAACCCGCCAAAGCGAGACAAACCTACGCACATCCCCACAAAAGCAACCGAAACACCCAGCACCACTGCAGGTCTAGGTGAAGAAGAAGTGGTGGCAAACGGATCAGGGACAATGCCACGATATAGTGACGTCACGAAAGCCATCAGGTTGGCGATTACCGACCAAGGCTTTCCTGATGTCAAACTGGAGACGGCACAGATGTCACAAATACAAGACTCTATCATGGACGCAGTAGCTGAGCTCCCACTCGATGGCATAAGCCCTAATTTCCTGGGCTGCTGACCAAAGAATGGGTGGCTATCAGTGAACTGCGCAGATGAAGACTCGGCAACATGGCTCACCAAGACTACCCCAAGTCTAAAACCATGGCCAAATGCCAGCCTAAAGATTGTTGGAGAGGAAGAAATACAACGTAATCAAATCTTTTACGTATATCTTCCTCATAGCAGAAACGAACCGAATGAGAAAATTCGCAGGCGCCTAGTGGTCCAAAACTAAGAGCTTAGGAATGCGAATTGGAAGATACTCTCAAGGAAAGACAGAGAAAAGGAGTATCTCCAATTGACCATCCCAGCCTCGCCAAAAATTGCTGAGAACCTTAAAGGCTTAAACTACAAAGTCAACTGGCTGTTCGGGTCTGTCTATTTCAGGCTCAAAAAAGACCAAGAAAAGAAAAAAGCAGATGCGAAAGTGGTACCCGACAAGGTGCCACCAAAACCAGGGCAATCAAGTATCTCAGGAAGACTAAGGCATTACCCAACGACAACTATCACCAAAAATACTACCAAACCAGACCAGGCTAAACGGTCCAAAAAACATGGCCTAGCAGCAGCAAGACCGACAAAGACTACCGAGACCACGACAACACAGTGCTTTCAAGACAAGCCGGTTAGCCCTAAAAATATCCAAAGTGCTGAAGTGCGTGCAGATAAATCTGCATAAATCCAAGGCAGCCACCGCCAACCTATGCCTTGTCTTCGCAGCCAAAAACTGTGACATAGCTCTCATCCAAGAGCCATGGACCAAAAACGACAAAATTCTGAGAATACCAAACAATATAGGTAAGTTGATTTACAGCAAAGAACGAAAGACAGCATCCTATGTCGCCACTCGTTCAACATTTACTCCCTAAATCAATTTATTTCCAGAGACCTAGCCGCGATCTCCCTAGAGACGCCCATAAACACCGGAAGCAAGAGCACCATCAATTTTGCCGCTGCCGCGGGAGAAGAAGAAGACCCCCCTCCGGAAATAACACAGAGCTTTGCAGAATACTGCATAGCTCACAGACAGAGATTCGTGATCGGATGCGATACAAATTCTCACCACACAGTCTGGGGAAGCACCGACACAAACACAAGAGGTGAGCAACTGCTAAACTATTGCTTAACAAAAAATATTATTATAAATAATGTGGGGAATGATGCAACCTTCATAAACGCCATCAGGAGACAGGTACTGGACCTTACCCTGTCAGACGCAGGAACGGCCAGCACGATCCAAAACTGGCACGTAATGAAAGAGGCATCATTCTCCGATCACATGTATATCAATTTCAATATCGAAACACCCCACAGGGTTCAATCTCGAATAAGAACCCCTAAACACATTAACTGGAAAGTCTTTCAAGACACACTCCAAGCTAACCTAACAGGTTTCAGTAACCCAATTAGATCAATTGCAGAATTAGACAGCACTGCAAACGACCTTAGCGATGCAATCATAAATGCCTACCATACAAGCTGCACCGCAGTAAGAGTCAGAGGCACGAGAGATGTTCCATGGTAGAACCACGATCTCGAGGCCAAAAGAAGAGAGATCAGAAAACTTTTCAACAAGGCTAAACGGTCAAACAACTGGACGACCTATCGAACCTCCCTTACCAGATATAACGCTGCACTAAGAAACAGCAAAAGGAACAGTTGGAGAGAATTTTGTGAAAGTATTGACAAACTACCAACAGCATGTCGACTACACAAAGCTCTCTCTCTCTCTCGACCATAAAAATCCACTCGGATCAGTCAAAAAACCAAACGGTGAATTGACATCCAACAGACTAGAAACTCTTGACTGCCTAATAAAAAGTCATTTCCCCAACTGCCGAATACTAGGCAACCAAGAAGAAAACGAGGACATTAACACAAACCTTACCTTACCCCCGCGGGAGCCTCAACGCTCAAATAAAATCTTCACCACTAAAGGAATTCGATGGGCAGTAAATTCCTTCGGCCCCTACAAATCCCCAGGAGGAGATGGAATATACCCGATACTCCTACAACACGGCTTGCACCTATTAGAATCTCTACTCGTAAAACTCTATAAATCAAGCTATAGCCTAGAACATGTACCAAGGTGCTGGAGAGATGTACGAGTGATTTTCTTACCAAAGGTAGGGAAGAAACCCCCCGAGGATACAAGTTCATACAGGCCTATCAGCCTTACATGATTTATTCTCAAATCCATGGAAAAAATCTAAGGTCACTACATAAGATCTAATATACTCCAATCAAATCCACTTAACCCCAGCCAACACGCATATCAAGCTGGAAAATCAGCAGAAACAGCACTCCACGAGCTGACAACTGACAACTGTTCAGTAAAACGTGGGGAGCAAACCCGCAAGTTACTCTATGGCTATACCAAAGCATTATCAGGCTCAGGCTCACTTACGCAGCCCTGATATGGTGGCCAAAAACAGATCAGTGGAAAACACGCACAAAACTCAGTAAAATTCAAAGATTAATATGTCTTAATGCAACAGGAGCCATCAAGACTTGACCAACAGCAGCACTAGAAAAAATACTAGGACTCACACCTCTTCACTTACACATCAAAAGTGAAGCGGAAGCAAGAGCCATTTCACTTAAGGTAACCAACCAACTCAAAGTCAATAGACCAGGACATACAAGCATCATCGCCAAAATCAATTTGGAAAGCGAATTTGTCCTCCAATCAATGATAAAAACAACTAATTTCCAAAGGAACTTCTCAGTAAAAGTACCGACCGTAATCAATTTGAAAATATCATAAATAACCTCCCCAATCATGCATCTATCTGGTACACAGAGGGATCCAAAATGAACTCAGGAACAGGGGCACGGGTATTCGGACCCAGACTCAAATTACGAATACCCCTAGAATAATCCCCAACCGTTTTCCAGGCAGAAACAACAGCATTAGAAGCCTACACACTAGAATGCATAAAGAGAAAACGAACGAGCTGGCAAAAACCAACAAGATCAACCTGATGTGGTCCCCAGGCCATTCAGGGATTTATGGGAACGAGACAGCAGACCTCTGCGCAAGAGCAGGCGCAGAAGAGACCTTTACTGGTCCCGAGCGAAGCATAGCCTTCAGCAAGAGCCACCTAAAAAATAAAATAAAGCAGTGGGCAAACAACGCCATCGAGGCTGAATGGGAAGCATCAACTACGATGAAACAAACCAAAAAGCTTCTCAAATACAACATGAAAAATATAAACAAAGCAATCAAGCTAAACCGACAAACACTGAGATCCTTTGTCAGGACATGGTCCATTTAATGGCCACTTAACAAAAATGGGGAAATCTCAGACAGATCGCTGCCGCTTTTGTGGCGAGGCAGAGCAGACACCAGAACACATACTATTTATATGTGATGCCCTCATCTGGAGAAGACTTCAATACCTCAAGGCTCACACAGTTCTATGGCAGAATGCCAGACCTATCGCCTTGGCGGATATATTGGCATTCATAAGAGGACTAGGCCACCACATAATGTGGTAGACATCTGGGGCGCACAATAGACCTTAAGGTCGTAGGGCACAAGGCTTTTCCGCCCACCAACAATACTATAACATCTTCTTTCTTTCCTTTACTCCGCGGGGGAACATAGGGCTTCTACAAACGCCCGCCAACGAATTCGATTTAACGCTTAGGTTTCAAGAGACGCCATTCGGTCCCCTGGGATCTTGCTTCCTCTTCTATTGTCCTTTTCCATGTCTTGCTAGGACGGCCAACTCAGCGGCTTCCTTGTGGATTCCAGTCGAGCGCTAGTTTCGTAATATCGTCCGCTGGCTTTCTCAAAGTGTGGCCGATCCAGCTCCATTTTCGTCGTCTGATGGTGATCGCGTTTGTTTTCTGCTGTGTTACTCTCCGCAAGTCTTGATTGGTGATAATGTCCGGCCATCTTATTATCAGTATCCTCCTTAAGCACTTGTTGACGAAAACTTGGAGGCGCATCGCAATTGACTCTCTGACTTTCCACGTTTGGCAGCCATACAAGAGTACTGAGAGAACGTTAGATCTGAAGATCATTAGCTTTAGCTGCCGGGAGATTTGCGAGGAGTTCCAGTTATTATTTAGCATACTATAGGAGTGTCGCGCTTTGTTTACACGAGAGATAACATAACATAACCTTATTTTCGCTTTAAAGTTTTGTAACTATTAAATTCTTTTAAGTTTTAATAAATTTATTAGATTTTTATGATATTTAATTTCATACTATTTGTTTTTTTTTTCTTTCTTTCTTTTTAAATAGACTTACAATAAGAGTGTGTAATATTGCTTCATGTTTGTTTTTAAATCTTTCAATATTAATTAATACAAATATTTTTTTTTCTTATTATTGACTTACAGTAATATTATGATAAATTCTTGTTGCATTTCTTCTTAACGTTTTTCGTTTTTGATGGGGTAGGTTCCGTGCTGCTTTCTGCTGGTTAGGGCGGCTGTCAGACTATTCTGACTCATTTTTGTTCCTTAGGTTAGTAGAACTACTCGGTAGTATTTCCCTATCACTCCATTGTTTTCTTAGTGGCTTGGTTGTCCACTGTTATTTAATTCACTGTTGGTGGTTTGATTGTCCACTCTTAATCACTTCACTGTTAGTGGTTTGGTTGTCCACTCTTATTTTCTTCACTGTTAGTGGTTTGGTTGTTCACTCTTATTTTCTTCACTGTTAGTGGTTTGGTTATCCACTATTATTCACAAACACTTCTACGGATTATAAGCTTGGCTATTATATAATTTAACCCGTTGCCAGTAATTTTTAATAGTAGCGCAGAATGCAATGATGGTTCATTGTATACCACATGGAACACAAAGATTTTTCATCCTACTCGTTGAACCAGTTGGAGCTTCACATGAAGCGTCCAAGCCTTCTAATGTCAGTGCTTGAAAAATCATTTAGGTCATTATAAAATAAGGCTCCTAGATGGAGCTTACTTTTTAGAATATACTTGGAGCGTTTTGGATCCAGCCTAGGATGATTCTAGGGAGGATTTCAGGGACTTCAGAGCAGCTTGACTATCCGAGAAGATTCGGACGTCCTTAACGGATATAACATTTCACTTCAGCCAAGACATGACTTGTTTTATCGGCCGAATTTCTGTTTGGAAAACACTGCAGTGATTGGGAAGACGGAAAGAGAGACTAACAATTATACTTTTTGAGAAAACGCCTCTGACTACCCCAAAATGAGTTTTTAAACAGTCAGTGTACAAGTGGATCGATTCATCTTCCAAGAGAAAACCTTCTTCCCACATGATCTGGAGGGGATGGTGACTTAGAAGTTATTGCTGAACTGTAATTGGGGAATAGTCTAGACTATTTCCGATTTCATACTAGGTCAAGTTGAAGGCTGCACTGAGACAAATAGCCGCGCTAGGAGGTCTAGTGCAGCGGAGAGGGTGATGGGAAGTGCTTCGCTCATACATGGACAAGCCGCGATTTTAACTTTTGATAAATTATCCATTAGGCACATTCGTAAATATATTCTGAGTAACTTCAGGGTAACTTTCAAACATCAAAGTTACCCATCTATTTACGGTGGGTAACTTTTTGTATGGGATGGGTAACTTTTTACCAACAATTTAAAAATTAAAAGTTACTCTGAAGTTACTCAGAATCTATTAACGAATGTGCCAATTGAGTTAAATTTGCTACACAAAAACACAAAATAATTAATGCAGTGATTAAAAATTTGCGATTAGTGTGGATAAAATTTAAAAAAATACTTTTATCATCCTCACCGTCAGATTTGTGCGGCCAATAAAAAACAGGAGAGTTCATATTTTTAAACTTAAATTTAAAAACGAGTGTACCCAGGCCAATAGCCCCGCCTGTAAAAATTATTATTACGGAACCCAAAATCAGCCTCGGATACACTGATGAACGACGACGACCACGGCAACAAAAACGGCTAAGCGATATAAGAATTTTCTCATGGAACGTACGCTCACTGTATAGAGCTCGAGCTACACAGCAGCTGGCCGATACCCTATCTAAATATAAGGCTGACATAACAGCAAACCAGGAGATGCGGTGGACAGGGAATGGTGTCTTACAAAAATCAGAATATGACATATTTAACAGCTGTCATGCAAGACATCATCAGAGTGGGGTTTCTAGTCAGCAAATGAATGAAACCCACCGTTATCGGCTTTAAAGCAATAAATGAACGGCTATGCACCCTTCGCGTGTGGGGCAAATTGAAAAACATAAGCCTCATAAACGTTCACGCATCTACAGAGGATTCCCAAGATGATGAAAAAGAAGAATTCTTTGAATCAGTCGAACGGGAACTCCATGCCTGCACTCAGTATGGTGTAAAAATCATTTTGGGGGATATGAATGCTAAAATAGGCAAGGAGCCAGTATTCAGGCAGTACATTGGTACCCATAGCTTATACGAGAACACTAATGACAATGGACAACGAGTCATAGAGAAGATGGCAGCAAGCAATAATGGTCGTTGCGAGTACAAGGTTTACGCGTAAAAATATCCACAAATAGGTATCCCCCGATGGAGCCACTCGCAACCAGATAGACCATGTGTTGATAGACCGCCGCCACAACCCGAACCTGATGACGGTAATAACGTACCGAGGTGCCACGTTAGGAGGTCTAGTGCGCGGATTGCATCATCACGAAAGACTGCATCCGCGAATCAGATTCGAGCCAACACGGCTATCCTTCGCAATGAAGAGACCAGAGACAACTACGGTCAAGCGATAGGACTCGCCCTAAAGTCCTGGGGCTGAGATGCTGGGCGTAGAAGAGAAATGGACACGCCTTAAGAATACTCTAATTAGTACTGCTGACTCCATCTTAGGCAGTATTCGTAGAGATCGGAACGACTCGATGACGAATGTAAGCTAGCGACTGAACGTAAGAATGTTGCGTACCGAGCAATGCAACAATCTCATAGAACGCGGGCACGCGAAGATGAATATAAAGAGCTCAGAAAATATGAAAAAACGGTTCACCGGCGAAAGAAAGCAGCGTGGGAGAAAAATCTCGTCCCTGAACTGGAACAGTACAGAGAGCAAGGACCGCACCAGGCGCGGAAGTTCTACCAAAGAGTCCGCGGTATGACGCAATGTACACCGCTTTGCACATACTGCAAGGACAAAGAGGGTAATCTAATCGCCGATCTTAAAGGTATCTTAGACCGATGGGAAGAGCACTTTCATGAGTTGCTAAATTGCCAGCTAACTGAGGACTTGGAGGCTCAACCAATGACCCAAGATCATACTATACTGCCGCAACCAAGCATAGACGAAGTTAGCAGAGCGATAAATCGGCTCAAAAATAATAAGGCCCCGATAAAAATAGGAGAGGCCCCACATTACACAAAGCAATTCATGAAATAATAGTGCAAGTATGGGAAGAAGAAGCTATGCTAGAAGACTGGCGAAGAGGCATCCTGTGCCCCATACATAAGAAGGGAGATATCACAAAATGCAGCAAATGTGGTATAACGATGTTGAGTACCGCGTATAAAATTTTCTCTTTTATCCTTCAATACAGGATAGCCCCATACGCATTGGTCCATACCAGTGTGGCTTCATCCCAGGCAAATCAACAACTGATCAGATTTACACCCTAAGGCAGGTGATGGAAAAATGTCTAGACTTTCAAAACTCACTACACCATCTTTTTATAGACTTTAAAGCCGCCTATGATAGCATAGCCAGAGTAGAACTTTATAAAGCCATGAGAGAATTCGGCATCCCAAATAAACTGACACGACTATGTAGGTTGACCATGACCAATGTTATAAGCCAAGTAAAAATATCCGGATCACTATCAAGCCTATTCAACATCTATAACGGCAAGGGGATGGACAGGCCTGCGTCCTCTTCAACTTGTCGTTGGAGAAAGTGATCCGAGACTCTGACGTAACGGCGAGAGGAACAATCCTCTATAAGTCCATTCAGATACTGGCTTACGCAGACGATATTGACATCGTTGGTAGAAACCGAAGAGCTGTACAGGAAGCTTTCATCCAGATAGTGCAGGCGGAACGAAATCTGGGGCTGTACATAATTGAGATCAAAACAAAGTACATGGTGGCCACGTCTGCGAGTAGAAGATTGAACATTGGTCCCTCAATTCAAATAGTGGAGCTCGAATTTGAAGTAGTGCAATCCTTTAACTATCTCGGGTCAACTATAGCAGCCGATAACAGCATGGATCCAGAAAAACGCGCACGGTTGCTTAAAGCCAACAAAGCCTACTATAGTCTGTCACGACTCTTCAAATCCAGGAACTTAACCATAACATCCAAGCTGCTGATATATAATACAATGGTCATACCAGTACTAACATATGGCTCCGAGACTTGGGTGCTTAGCAAAAAGCACTCTGACCTCTTAGTCGCATTCGAGAGAAAAGTCTTACGGAGAAGTGTTGGCCCCGTATGTGAAGAAGGACGATTCCGGAGACTCTATAATGATGAGACGAATACGAAATACGAGCGTTACCGCGATGTCGACATCGTAAAGAAAATTAAGCTCGGTAGGCTCCGGTGGGCAGGACACCTAGCTCGCATGAGCGAAGAGGATCCTGCTCGGAAAGTCCTTTGCGGTAGGATTTATGAAACACGACAGCGAGGCCGGCCAAGCCTACGCTGGAAAGATGGCGTTGACCAGGATACCCAGAGTTTACGAATGCCAAACTGGATGACATCGGCTCGAAATCGGGACCGGTGGAGAGACTTTTTGCGGGAGGCCAGGACCGGACCCCGGTTGTAGAGCCAAAGATGATGATGATGTACCCAGTCAAAAGAGAGGAAAAATCACGCGAAAGTCTCATAAGAATTTTTTTTTTTCATAAAGAATACCGACCATATTGCAGACACTGTAACCTAAAAGAGCTATTTTATCATAGGGTGACTTTACTCTAAGAGAGGCACTACATCCCTAGTGAAAGATAGTATGCCCTTAGTGGCAGAATTCCTCAACTCCGCTGTCGAGCATATTTTCTTATGAAAAATGCGTCTCCTTAACCAAAGTAGTGCTGGGCATTCATCCTCCGAGCAGAACATACATTATGTCTCGGAGCCCACATCAATTTTGTTAAGGTGACACCGCAAGCCGCAATGACCTGTTAGAAAACTCACCAATTCCTAATGCTAAAGGATTTCCTTATAGGAAAGCTCATATGGCTCAAAGTGAAGTCATACTCTTTCTTGTGTAAAAGCCCCAATTTAGACTATGTTTCAACTCTTAATGAGTTTGATGCACTGTCTGATTCAATTGTAAGAATTCTCACATTAGATGATCGCTCGCAATACCGATTTTAATGTACACAATTGAGGGTGGCTTCGCCATTCTGGCCAGACAACACTCTAAGAAAGGTGGATCATAGTGATAGGAAAGACTGAGCCTGGCAGAGCATTCCATAATACGTGTTGTACGGCTGAAGAACGAATCCCTGAGCTTAACTGTACGTCCGAAGATGGGCTTAAGGGTAAGGTGATGTGCATTTAGAGCGCCACGAGTATTGTGGTTGAATTCAAGGAGAGGTGGCATGCAACTGGCTATTTATCTTGAGCACCGCTAGTGGAAGAAGCGATAAAACAGTGACAAGTAGGAGACGTTCCTGCGGTGTTCAAGCGAATCCATTGATTTCGCAATGTTTTCGTCACCGATAAGTTTTTGTGACGACAAATTTCTGGGCCAAGAAATTTTCCCCCACAGGAAAAGAAAACAACGGAACCAAAGTACAAGAAAAACAGAGCAACATGAACAGTTATATACACTAGACTACAAAACAGTTACATTACACAGAATAAGAAAACACTGTATTATAAAACATTTACATTACATAGAATAAGAAAAGAGAAACTCTGTATTACACAAACAAAAACATATTATTATTGAATCATCACCGCATTAAATTTAGTTAGTTAATTGAAAATTTAATATTAAGCTGAAATTTTAGTGAAGCATCACCGTTCTTTTTTCCGGTCTCTGCTCTATAGCACCGTACCGGAAAAACAACAACAAAACAAAACACTCGCAGTAGTCACCAAGCAAATATGATTATGTCTGTTTGGTAGCCACTGACAGAGGACACAACACTAAAAAGAAACATAAACACATAAGAAAAACAACAACAACACCACACAAAAAAATATTATGCTTAACACGGCGCTCATATGCATAAAATAAATATGTACTGCACATACGCGCTGATGCAAAGAAATAATCCGTTAGTCGGGTATAAAAGGAGGCTGTTGGACAGTCAACAGTCAGTCGTTCGGAAGCCAGCACAGCGTGCGAACCGGTAAGTGTCTCCTAATTCCCACTGTTTACTTGTCTAATTTTTTTGAGTCGAGAACTTCCCCCCACCCGAGGTAAGGAGTTCTCTGACTGTAGGATATTCCACTATTTTTTGCTAATAACGTAGTTTAGTTCTTACATGCCGATAATTTCCCCCGACCCACGGTAAGGGATTCTCTGGCTTACATCGCTTTTCTCTTTAAGAGTAGAGGTGACGCCTCTCCACCAGTTACATTGATTTAGCCGCGTACACATACGTTTAGCTATTACAAGTCAAGAATTTCCCCCGATCCACGGTAAGGGATTCTCTGGCTTACATCGCATTTCTCTTTAGGGGTAGAGGTGACGCCTCTCCACCAGTTAAATTGGATTAGCCGTGTACCTATACGTTTAACTGGTTTACATCGTTTTTCTCTTTGGGGGTAGAGGTGACGCCTCTCCACAGAATTATATTGGGTTAGCCGCATACCTATACGTTTAACTGGTTTACATCGCTTTTTCTCTTTAGGGGTAGAGGTGACGCCTCTCCACAGTATTACATTGGGTTAGCCGCGTACCTATACATTTAGCTGGCTTACATCACTTATCTCTTTAGGGGTAGAGGTAACGCCTCTCCACAGAATTACATTGGGCTAGCCGCATACCTATACGTTTAACTGGTTTACATGGCTTTTTCTCTTTAGGGGTAGAGGTGACGCCTCTCCACAGAATTATATTGGGTTAGCCGCATACCTATACGTTTAACTGGTTTACATCGCTTTTTCTCTTTAGGGGTAGAGGTGACGCCTCTCCACAGTATTACATTGGGTTAGCCGCGTACCTATACATTTAGCTGGTTTACATCACTTATCTCTTTAGGGGTAGAGGTGACGCCTCTCCACAGTATTACATTGGGTTAGCCGCGTACCTATAAATTTAGCTGGTTTACATCACTTATCTCTTTATGGGTAGAGGTGACGCCTCTCCATCAGATACATTGGTTTAGCCGCGCACACATACGTTTAGTTCTTACAAGCCGAGAATTTCTCCCGACCCACGGTAAGGGATTCTCTGGCCTGCATCGTTTTTCTCTTTAGGGGTAGAGGTGACGCCTCTCCACAGAATTACATTGGGTTAGCCGCATACCTATACGTTTAACTGGTTTACATCGCTTTTCTCTTTAGGGGTAGAGGTGACGCCTCTCCACAGAATTACATTGGGTGAGCCGCGTACCTATACGTTTAGCTGGTTTACATCACTTTTCTCTTTAGGGGTAGAGGTGACGCCTCTCCACAGAATTACATTGGGTTAGCCGTATACCTATACGTTTAACTGGTTTACATCGCTTTTCTCATTAGGGGTAGAGATGACGCCTCTCCATCAGATACATTGGTTTAGCCGCGCACACATACGATTAGTTCTTACAAGACGAGAATTTCCCCCGACCCACGGTAAGGGATTCTCTTGCCTACATCATACTTCTCTTTAGGGGTAGAGGTGACGCCTCTCCACAGAATTACATTTGGGTTAGCTGCATACCTATACGTTTAACTGGTTTACATCACTTTTCTCTTTAGGGGTAGAGGTGACGCCTCTCCACCAGTTACATTGGTTTACCCGCATATATATACTGTTAGGAATTCTCTAGCTTAAGTCATATTTCGCTAGGACATAAACAAAACACGCCGAAAGAAAGGGCAGTTACTATAGGTAGACCCCCTTCCCCGTCCTATCAAACTAATCAAAACTTAACGGGAAACACGCTGCTGGGTTACAACGACCATCGGTATAAGAAGTGGTGATATAAAAAAACAAGGAAAAAATATGTATAAGTACAAGTATTGCATATTCAAATTTAAGTAAAGTATCCTAGATTACATTGTTAAAAATATATAGAAACTACAAATTAGATTAAATAAAGGAAAACGAAAAGAAACAAGAATCAAAACAAAGACTTTTTTCTGTAACGGAACTTTGGACGACTACTGAGCATTACCCCGGCAGTAGAAAACTTCGTTACATTTTATCGCACGGTTTTTTATTCATGACAATATGACAATTGTACTTAAGTTAAGGGCGATTAAAAGCCTTGTAGATAATAGCCAGATCAGAGGGAGTGAAATATTTCTTGCACCGGGTTAGAAAACCTAAACATTTCGCAGCATTTTTGGCGATGGTAAATGTGTGGTCATTCCAACGAAGCTTGTCGTTAACGCACGTACCGAGAATTGCGAGATTTTCAGTTTTCTCGATGCAAGTGACATTCATGGATAATGGCATGGGATTTGGGATTCGCCAGGAGACAGGAGGCAGCATTGGGTTTTGGAAGCGTTAAATTCTACTCGATTGTTTTCTCTCCATTTTATTATGCTGTCTAGGTCAGAATTTAACGTGTTTAACATACGAAGTTGTTTGAAATCCACATGAGAGGTGGAGGGACGTTCCTCAAACTTATATGAGAAGCTGAGAGTGCTGTCGTCAGCGAAAGAGTGTATTGGATTAGAAGTCACAGATAAGAGATCATTAATAAAAAATGAAAAAGAGTGTCGGGGACAGCACAGAGCCCTGGGGAACGCCAGCATTTATGTGGTGTATTTCAGACTTGAAACCGTCCAAAACAACTTGAATTGAGCGGTCCAAAAGATAGCTTAGAATCCAATGAAGCAGTTCATCATCGACACCATAAGCACACATTTTTGACAAAAGAGCTTGATGCCAAACTTTGTCAAATGCTTTGGAAATATCGAGTGCAACAACTTTTCTTTCACAATATTGATACAAAGACCGGTTCCACTGTTCGGTGAGATATACCATCAAATCACCAGTGGAACGTTGCCCACGAAATCCGTACTGCCGGTCACTAAGGATTTCATTGGTTTCAAGACATTTCATGAGCTGAAAATTTATCAGCGTTTCCATGACCTTGGAAAGAATGGATGTAAGTGCTATGGGTCGGTACGAAGAAGAAGACGACGGCTCGCCTTTTTTGGGTATGGGCTGGACAAATGCTGTTTTCCAACTTCTCGGGAAGAGTCCAGAAGAATAGGATAGATGGAAAAGCTTACGCAATGGTAATGCCAGCTTGGAAGAACACCTCTTCAGAACTAATGGGGAAATACTATCTGGCCCAGCGGATTTGTGAATGTTGAGATCGTTTAAAACTCTAGCAACTGCACAAGTACGAATGAAGATCTGTCCCATAGAGTGTTCAATACTCGGGGGTGCAGGCGGCATCAATGCACCATCTGGAAGCGTGGAGCTAGCTGCAAAATGTGAAGCAAACAGATTGGCTTTGTCTTTAGAGTTGACAACTGGAGTGTCATTATAAATAAGCGTTGGAATGGCCGACGAGGCTGTATTTTTGATTCTTTTCGCGAATGACCAAAAATTTTTACTACCTTTGGGACATTGTAGTATTTTTCGCCTCAATTTTCGGTCTTAGGCGAATTTGACTCGCCGAAGATGAGCATTGCAATCATTTCTGTCTCGTTTAAACTTTTTTCGGTTTTCCTCTGTAGGGTTTGCTTTGTAAAACCGAAATCATACCTCTCTAATCCTAGAAGCCTCTTTAAAGCTCGAGTCGTACCATCCATCATCCTTTGGTTTGATAGACTTATCCCTGAAGGGGATAAACTTTCTCATACCAATAAGAATGATGTTAGTGATTGTATCAGTGGCGGCATCCACGTTGTTATCGCGAAACAATAGCGACCAGTTATAACTCCCAAAGAAGTTATTAAGGCCGTCCCAATTGGCTTTCTCGTATTGCCATACTGTTTTTTTTTGGGAGTTTTTTCTCTAACTGCGTGGTTCGTTAACGAGAAATTAGCTGATACAACACAATGGTCAGACGAGCCTAGAGGCGATAATACATTAACGGAGTAATTATAAGGACGAGAGGTAAGGAACAAGTCAAGGGTGTTTGCGGAATGATTTGCAATATCAGGTATTCGTGTAGGCTGATTTACAAGCTGAGTAATGTGATTTAAGTCAGCGAACAACTCAACATCCATTCCTACGGGTGTTGTCTGGCCAGAATGGCGAAGCCACCCAGAATTGTGTACGTTGAAATCGCCCGCAATAACGATTTCAGTGTTTTCATTATTTCTGACAATTCTTGCAATTGAGTCAGACAGTGCATCAATCCCGCGAAGAGTTAAAGCTCTGTCTAAGTTGGGGCTTCTATAAGGAAAGCAGTAGTGAATGTTGCGCCCCTGTACCATTACTCTCAGCCATATGAAATTAAATTCCGCATTGGAACATTGGCTTAATTGAGGCAACAGTTTGAACGCAACATCACTACGGACATAAATTGCGAGCCCACGTCTTGATTTAAATCTGAAGTAACAGAATTCATAAAAACCTGAGTTTCGCTCAGTGCCAGAATTGCTGGACTGTAGAAATTAACATAAGCAAAAACAGCAAAAAAAAATCGTTCTCAGCCCACGTATGTTGCTGAGATCCACTCGGAAACTACACATCACTACACAAAACAAACACACAAAACACAACTTACCTCACAAAAAATACTATAGTTTCCCAAAGGTATTAATAAATTTTGGTCATTCGTGAAATGAATCAAAAATACAGCCTTGTCGTTGATTTCAATGCTCATTTATAATGACATTCCGGTTGTCAGCTCTATGCACAAGGCCAATCTGTTTGCTGCGCATTTTGCAGCTAGATTATGCATTGCTGGCGCCTGCATCTTAGAGTATTGAAAACTCTATGGGACAGATATTCATTCGTACTCGTGCAGTTGCTAGAGTTTTAAATGATCTCAACACTCACAACTCCGCTGGCCAGATGGTATTTCTCCATTAGTTCTGAAAATGTGTTCTTCCAAGCTGGCATTACCAAATGGATATGCGTTGATCCACTGCTAACGTTAGCGCTTTTTTGGTGCTTCTTGTTTGTATAAGCACTCGTCTGCTTAATGACATAAGTTTGTTAAGGTTTTAAGGAAACAATAATCTGTCTGCACAGATTTACCGCGTCTGTTTTGTTGGTACCTACAGTTTGCATGTCGTCCATGTAAGAGTTCCTTGAAATGAGATCATGTGCCATCGGATGCTCTACTCTATTAACTATTCTATAAGTAACGACATTTAGCAAATGCACAAATCAAAACTCTTAAGGGGGTAAGTCCTAACCATTTGGCATGATTGCTCCAGAATGTTTAAAAATTCAAAGTTCAACAAAATTGATTGATTTATCTAAATTTGATTAAACATAAATCACATTTTATTGCAAATTCATTTGTTTATTGCAAAAAACTTGCTTGTATTTGGTGATGGCCTTCGTTAAACCATCAGCAACCACTGCGTTAGTCGAAATATATTTGATGTTAATGGTTGAATCCTTAACTTTTCACGTAAGAAGTGATACTTGATATCAATATGCTTAGAACGTTGTCTGAACCCATCTGATTCAGCTAATTTAATTGCTCCCTGATTGTCACAGAAATTCGTTGTCGCAGTATTGAAGTCATTATCGAACTCTGAACAAAATTGTTTTAACCAAATTACTTCCTGGACCGTCGAAGCCAATGCCATATATTCGGCCTCTGTGCTTGATAAGGCAACCGTTGGTTGTTTTTTGCTACTCCACGTTATTGCCCCATTGCACAGCTTAAATACATACCCTGTGCACGATCGCCGTTTGTCGATATCGGATCCCCAGTCCGCATCTGAATAACCAACCAATTTACCATTACTTTCGTTTGAGAATGTTAACTTGTAATCGATAGTGCTCTTTAAATATCGAAAAATTCTTTTGACTGCCTTCCAATGAGCCAAACTGTGAGTATTAAACCGACTGACGTCATTTACAGCAAATGCCAAATCTGGACGAGTGCCCTGAACCAAATAGAGCAACGAGCCCACAGCCTCCTGATATGGCACATTTTTGACCTCCTGACCATTAATTTCACTCATCGGCATATTTAATGACAATTTTTGATTTGGATCCGCTGGTGTCGAAATCGGTTTGCATTCTTGCATGCCAAACGTTTCAATATTTCCTCAGCATACGAAGATTGATCCAATTGAATATTGCCATGGTCTTGAGTTATACGAATGCCAACGCATTCTTTAGCTGGTCCCATGTCTTTCATCTTGAACGCTGAACTCAAAGCCTGTTTTATTTTCTTCAATTGAGCTTTGTTCTTCCAAAAAATAAGTATATCATCAACATAAATGGCCAAAATTAAATATTTACCTTTTATGAAGTAAACACACGGATCCATTTTTGATTTCTGAAGACCAAATGACTTGAGTGCTGCTTCGAGTTTCATGTTCCATTCTCTACCAGCCTGTTTTAGTCCGTAGATTGCCCGATTTAGTCTGCACACATGCTTGGTTCCATCATTATACATTTCAGGTTGTTGCATATAAATTTCTTCATGATGTTCACACTGAAGAAAGGCAGTAACAGCATCCATCTGATGAACATTCAACTTGTGTTTCACAGCTATTGCCATCAATACTCTAATCGATGCGTACCTTACTACAGGTGAATATGTTTCTTCATAATACAGACCATAAATCTGAGAACAACCCTTGGCAACCAATCTCGCTTTGTGTCTTACAATATTACCATCGGCATCTGTTTTCGTTTTAAATACCCATTTTGATTTAATGGCCTTTCTACCTGACGGTAATTCGAACAATGACCACGTTTCATTTTCCATTAATGACTTTATTTCATCTTGCATTGCATTTTTCCAACCGAAACTGGATCATTTGCTTGATTGTTGATCATTGTGTTGCATGTTAATTTAGCAACATATTTCTGACTTAGTTTTGGTACTCTTGATGAACGGCGAACTCCACTGGGTGGTGTTATTGACTCGTCCGGATCGTGATCTGGATCATTAGGATCAATAACAGTCGTATGGCTGTCATCACTCGATATAAACTGTACATCTGACGTTTTCGTATCCTTTTCTTCTTCCAATAATGATTCGTTTTGATCATCTGTTATTATCGCTTGCTTTATCCCTCACTAAAACCAAATCGTCTTTCGTATTAAGGCCCTTTGAAAATATTTCAGCCGATACTTCATGGAAAATTACGTCTCTACCAACAGTTAATTGTCTTGTTGATTTATTTATGAACCGAAAACCTTTCTTTTCATTATCGTAACCAAAAAATATCATTTTAGTTGACTTTGCGTCCCATTTTTTACGTTTTTCTTTAGGTATGTGCACCATAACAGGAGAACCAAATGCTTTCAAATCGCTTAAATCAAATTAAATTTAGAGCCACTCCATACTTCTTCTGGAGTTTTATCAACCATAAACGATGATACTGACCTGTTTATTATATAAACAGCCATGTTGACCGCTTCAGCCCAGTATGTGACACTTAAATTCGCATCAATTAACATGCATTTAGACCGCTCGACAATCGTTCTGTTCATTCTTTCGGCTGTACCATTTTGCTGTGGGGTGTAAACATTCGTCAATTGATGTTCAATACCATTTTGCTTGTAGAAATTGATGAATTCACGTGAACAATATTCGGTGCCATTATCAGTGCGTAAAATTTTAATTTTTCTTTCACTTTGATTTTCAATCCAAGTTTTAAATTCAAGGAATGTTGTAAAAACATCCTTTTTAGACTTCAGAAAATAAACAAAACATTTTCTGCTAAAATCGTCAATGAAAGTCAAAAAATACCAGGCACCACCGATTGATTTGTTTTCCATCGGCCCACATAAATCTGAGTGAATCAAATCCAGTTTATTTTCACTACGGCTTTTGCTTAATTTATCGATGCTTGGTAATCGTGCTTGTTTACCATATTCACACGTTTCACAAGCTTGAATCATCGACATGTCGTCTGCAAACTTTATTCCGGAAACCACACCATCTTGGATTTTACACAAATCTTTGTAATTTATATGCCTAAGCCGCTTATGCCAAACCATAGGTTTTTCTTGTTTTGACGTCAACATACATTTTTCAACACCACCACCAATTTTGTAAATACCAGCAATTGGCTTGCAATTTATCAAAGGACACATTTGATCATCATAGACGGTGCAGCCCTCACTATTAAAAGTAATTGTATTTCCTTTCTCAACCATTTCGATATAGACAGTAAATTCGTCGATAGTTCTGGAACATATAAAACTTCATCTACTTCAATATCAAAATTATTTACGTTGAGGTTCACCTTTCCTTTTCCATTTACCTTCATCGTTGAATTATTTGCTGCTGTTATTTGATTTACTGCAGACCTGACACGATTTCTGATCAAATTTGCATTTGGTGTCATGTGTATTGACGCGCCGCTATCAATAAACTAGTCGCTTGATTTGTTTTTGATTCCATCATTGGATGCGAAAGCAAGAAATGCCTTCTTGGAATTTGGTTTCTTGTTGACTGTTGGTTTGTTCGTTTCATTCGAGTTTTTATTCGGACAATCGGCTGCCTTATGGCCTTTTTCATTGCATTTACTGCATTTGAAAGGGAAAAAACCTTGTTGTTTCTTTTTCGTCTGAAAACGATTTTTGTTCTTACTCAGAAAAGCACTTTGGTTCACAGCGCCACTATAATTTAAATCCAGTAATTTTAACCGCAATTGATCCGGTGTCCACTCCATTTTACCACCAGCCAAACCCAGAATGAATGAATTGAATTCTTCTGGTAAGCCCAATAACATGATTCCAGTCAACCATTTGTCACCAACTGGGAAATCCAAATCCTCTAACTAGCTTTTTATATGCAATAATTCGTCAATGTACGACTGCATCGAATCATGATTTTCTAGTCTAATTGATACGAATTTATGCAATAAACCAACACAATGTTGTGCTCCCTTGTCTTCACATGCTGCACGCAATGTATTCCAAGCGACAATTGGTGTTTCACATTTCTTCACCAATGGATAGAGCGATTTTCAACATTTAAAACCAAAACATGACAAGGCTTGATCAAGTTTCTCTTCTTTGTCTTCAACAGCAACGGGATTTTCTTCGGTTGATGTAGCATTCTTTACAATACAATTTTTCAACTTGTGCAATGCCAGGAAATGTTTCATGGCGAATGACCAGGAATCATAATTTTCGCTGCCTTTCAGCTTTTCCAAATTACCATCCAGCTTTGACATTATGTATCCTTCGTCTTTTTCTTTTTTATCCGGAAAGTCGATAGAAAACTGCTTTAACATGTGTTTCACGTGTTTTTATCAAACGTTTCTTTTCTCTGCTCTTTTTCGACAAAATTCAAGAAAAATTTCACGATGAACGATTTAAAAAATAATTTATTGGTTCTTTTTGCACAAATTTAAACAGTAATCGATTATTTATTTAGCCAGATGCCGCGGAATCTAAAGGATTCTGGGCCCATTACCTTGTGGAATTAAGAAAACACGTCTTTGTGGTTTTGTCTATTTCTATCGAAGAGAGTATAATTTTATAGTCTAAAATCAAACGTCAAAAAATGATAGCAGGGTTGTCTGCTATTTGCAATGGAATGAATTATCAGGGTTGTGTATTTTTAACAAGATTAGCACAGCGTGGCGTTCGAAAATTAGGAAGAGGAAAAGGTGAGATCAGTGTTGCCATTATGACGTTAATATCGTTTTTGACGATTTCAGCTTAAGAATACGTTGGGACGTTTTTTCAACGGCTCGTAGTACAAAAACGACGTTTTTCAAAAATAAACCACGAAATAATTTTTTCTGTAATTAATGCCTACCTATTCTTTGATTTCAGGTAAATTGTTTGTAGTGCAAAATACTCTACTAACTACAAGCTACACATACCAAATTTACAAAAAAGATAAAATTTTATTACATTTACCATAGTAATCACATTTTTTTAATAAAAGTTTTTTCTTCTCTTCTTCGTTGATTGTTGTCCACGTTCGTTCTGTTCAGTTTATTGGTTTAGCTTAGTAGTTTGCCTGTTGGCAGTTTCCAGCCAGTTTTGTTTCAGGTGATAGTCAAAATTAGCTTGGATCGAAATTTAAGAAAAATATTTCAACACTTTGTAAGTTTTACTTTCTTTTGAAATTGTAAATGGAAGTATAGTAATCATGAAAATTTTCGAACTCGTTTTTTTTGCATTCTCAGAAAAAAATCAAAAAAAAAGTCTTTCTGTCTGTCCAGTCCAGTCCGGCTGAACTTATGGGAATGAAATTTCATATTTTAGCTTTTTACATAAATTGGGAGGAGCCAGTTGACAGTAATCGGCAACCGGAAGTGGAAGTTTACCTGAACAGTTTTTCGAGTTTTTGCAAATATCTTAAAAAGTTAAGTACTTATGAGAAAACTTTTAAGTGCAAAGAAATTAAAAAAAAATAAAATTTAAAAAAAATTTAAACAAATAAATGTACAAACAGCCCATAAAAATTAATTTTCTTTTGTAAATTCTCTAATCGGAGATACACATGAAGGCAGTTTAAATAAAATTGGGTTAATTTTTAAAATAATTATATGGGAGTCCTTCGGTGCTGGGGCCTGATAACCAAATTTTTACAAAAAGTGATGTCCATTGGAGATACACATGTATATAAAACTTAAAGAAAATCGGTTATTTTTTATAAAATTTATATGGGAGCACCCTAAACCCGGGGCCCGAGCTCTACCAATTTTTTTTTAAAGTGTTGTCAATCGGAGTGTATAAAATTTCAATACAATCTTCTTGCTTTTAAAAAAAAAATCGGTATAGGGCTCCACCGTATTATTTATTAATAATCGCCTAAATATTTTTTTTATGTCAAGCCTATTTCAAAGTCCTTTCTTTTTTCCACGCAGCACTCGCGCCACACTAGACTCACGACACGCGTTACACACGGAGTATCAAAATTGTCCACTGTTATTTAGCTGCTCACAAAAGTTTAGCCCACTAGGTAGTGCGAAAGGTGGTTAAAAAATACCTCAAAAAATGAGAAAATTACCACACCAATTCCACCCATCATAAGCGCCACATGCGAAACGCGACACATGTCACACGTGAAATAAAAATAATGGACAGAACATTTTAAGAATTTTTTGTTGTTGTTGTAGTTGTACTGAAGAAAAACAGGTTTGCACAGTTGACCGAAAGTGTGAAACGTAATCATGAAAACACTCAAATGGCACGACTTTTGTATGCTCTGGTAGCAGACACTCAAGTGGTGTGAATTGCGTGGCTGAGCATTTTTTGCTACCGCTGTCTGTGTCTATTCTTTTGTTTTTCAAATAGAGGTTTTTGAGAACACTCAGTCGGTCACTCTCTTTGTTTGCCTGTTGAGTCATATAGTTGCTTTTGTTGAAAAGTTGTTTTAATTGTATTGAATTGTATTGCTCACACTTAATGATAAATCTATGTTTTTTTTGTTAATCGTATTAAATAGTATTGCTTACTTGATCGTAAATTTATTGTTTTGTTGAAAATAAAAGTTGTTCTGAATGTACATGGTAAATTACAACATATATATATATATATATCCACCAGACTCACCGAGTAAGAGGAACTTGTACCAGTCGACACAAGGATTTCACCAGTAAGTGGGAAAAGGAGAATATATATATATATAACCAGTATACAGCAAACGTCGATACCAGCAACTCCCACTCGCACTACCAGAAAAACCTCGCCGCCAGAGCAACCATTTTCATATTTACGTAAGTGGGGCACCAAACGAGGAGTATCTAAAACTACTAATAATAGCCGCCACGATTTGCGTCACAACTGGCCGAACGAATCCGTAACCGTGTGCAGACAACCAGAGAAAAAGGGAAGGAATATCTCATGGCCATACAGGCGCTCATGGGATGGCACACCGGTCTGACGAGTGATGACAAACTCAACCGCATTTACGAGAATTTAAGAACTTACAATCGCCATTATATTAAGCGAAGAGAGTTCACAACATTGGCGAAGCTCACACTACTAATCGAAGACTTCGAATGCCTTATGAGAGAACAACACCCCACTCGACCTATTCCAGCCGCCGGCCGACCGCCTCCTCTGCGACCAACCGCACCACCATTCCGACCCAATGTACCGCACGTACGGCCAACCGCTCCACAGTTCCAAACAAGCGCAACGACCGCTTACCACACCACGACGGCCATCCAACCAGTAACGACTCCGTATCAGTTGCCAATACAATCAGCCCGAACTGTTGCCAACGAAGTAACACAACCACATCATGTACCGCCTGCTCGTACACCATTAACCAGCGAAGTAATACAACCGCATCAACCGCCGCCGCCTATACCATTTAGATTAAGATTTTTTTTATTAAACATTTAGATATTATACAATTAAAACTAAACTTAAAACTATTATTAATAAGTGTCGGCTCAACAACAGGGGCCCGACGTATTTTCATTGTCTTTTTTTTTGTATTGCTTATTATTAAACAATATTTTTGACTACTTAATCTACTACATGTTTATATTTAAAGTAATTTAATTTTAAACGATAAATTTTAAAATAAAATAAAAATGGAAAAAAATATAAAAGGGGGTATAAACAGGGCGATCTTCACTAGACCGCACTACAGGATTGTTTGCAGAAGTGGCGTCTTCCACAAGACTTTCCACCTCTTCCAAAAAATCTGGAAGATGCGTTGGTGGTCGGTCCCTAAAGCTCCTTTCAAAATGGCAGGCAAAGGCCTCAATGGCACGACTTTTGTATGCTCTGGTAGCAGACACTCAAGTGGTGTGAATTGCGTGGCTGAGCATTTTTTGCTACCGCTGTCTGTGTCTATTCTTTTGTTTTTCAAATAGAGGTTTTTGAGAACACTCAGTCGGTCACTCTCTTTGTTTGCCTGTTGAGTCATATAGTTGCTTTTGTTGAAAAGTTGTTTTAATTGTATTGAATTGTATTGCTCACACTTAATGATAAATCTATGTTTTTTTTGTTAATCGTATTAAATAGTATTGCTTACTTGATCGTAAATTTATTGTTTTGTTGAAAATAAAAGTTGTTCTGAATGTACATGGTAAATTACAACATATATATATATATATATCCACCAGACTCACCGAGTAAGAGGAACTTGTACCAGTCGACACAAGGATTTCACCAGTAAGTGGGAAAAGGAGAATATATATATATATATAACCAGTATACAGCAAACGTCGATACCAGCAACTCCCACTCGCACTACCAGAAAAACCTCGCCGCCAGAGCAACCATTTTCATATTTACGTAAGTGGGGCACCAAACGAGGAGTATCTAAAACTACTAATAATAGCCGCCACGATTTGCGTCACAACTGGCCGAACGAATCCGTAACCGTGTGCAGACAACCAGAGAAAAAGGGAAGGAATATCTCATGGCCATACAGGCGCTCATGGGATGGCACACCGGTCTGACGAGTGATGACAAACTCAACCGCATTTACGAGAATTTAAGAACTTACAATCGCCATTATATTAAGCGAAGAGAGTTCACAACATTGGCGAAGCTCACACTACTAATCGAAGACTTCGAATGCCTTATGAGAGAACAACACCCCACTCGACCTATTCCAGCCGCCGGCCGACCGCCTCCTCTGCGACCAACCGCACCACCATTCCGACCCAATGTACCGCACGTACGGCCAACCGCTCCACAGTTCCAAACAAGCGCAACGACCGCTTACCACACCACGACGGCCATCCAACCAGTAACGACTCCGTATCAGTTGCCAATACAATCAGCCCGAACTGTTGCCAACGAAGTAACACAACCACATCATGTACCGCCTGCTCGTACACCATTAACCAGCGAAGTAATACAACCGCATCAACCGCCGCCGCCTATACCATTTAGATTAAGATTTTTTTTATTAAACATTTAGATATTATACAATTAAAACTAAACTTAAAACTATTATTAATAAGTGTCGGCTCAACAACAGGGGCCCGACGTATTTTCATTGTCTTTTTTTTTGTATTGCTTATTATTAAACAATATTTTTGACTACTTAATCTACTACATGTTTATATTTAAAGTAATTTAATTTTAAACGATAAATTTTAAAATAAAATAAAAATGGAAAAAAATATAAAAGGGGGTATAAACAGGGCGATCTTCACTAGACCGCACTACAGGATTGTTTGCAGAAGTGGCGTCTTCCACAAGACTTTCCACCTCTTCCAAAAAATCTGGAAGATGCGTTGGTGGTCGGTCCGTAAAGCTCCTTTCAAAATGGCAGGCAAAGGCTTCGGCTTTTTCAACAGGACTGGATGCTACTTGATCTACAAACGTGATACTCTCTGAAATGGAAATACGCTTTCCGACCAGAGAGTTCAGCTTCTTAAAAGCATCAGGACCTGGTTTGATGTTCTGGAGTCGTTTGGTCAGGTCATCTTCCAGGTAACTCCGCAGTGCTTGACGAAACATGTTCACTGTACAACGCAGCTGCGAAAGTACAGACTATTAAGACAGTATTAAAAGTCCTGTTAAAATCCTCTGCAGGCGCTTCCTCAGCCGTTGCTTGTGAGCATATATTGCCTGTATATTCCCAGGCAGGTGTTGGAAGCGATCCCTGCTGGTGCATATTGTTTTCTGCCGATCGATGGCTGTGGTTACCGCAATATCGAAATTTCTGATAGCATCATCAATTTCGTTATTCTCCAGATTTCTGCAGTCCTCTGGCATTGTTAAATCAGCTTCAACTTCAGATCTAAACCGGTATCAGTTTACTTTCCTGAAGTTGATGTGTAGTTCAGATGTTGGTGTGTCTTTCAGAATTCGCTGATTCAACCTCACTCGAAGCTCTATGGCCATATGATCCGAGTCGTTATCGTGCGCCAAACAGAAATAATTTCTTAATTAAGGATATTAATAAAATTTGTAGTTGTCAGAAAGAAATCCAGAGTTGACGGTGTCCGAGGGTACGTCTTTCGGGGCTGTGAAACTACAGCCATGGTACGCTGATGAGGATTTGAATCCAGCCAATCTGCAATAGCCTTTCCTTGAATATTGCACACTTCATCTTGTCATCGGGTGTGCCTAGCGTTAAAATCCCCTCCAACCACACAGTATGTGTGCCTAGAGGAGATGCCGCAGACAGTTTGCAGATCCCGTTGGATGTCTTCCCTCGTTGCGTTACAGTGATTGTACACAGATATCACCAGCAAGGTCTCAACCTCGTTGACTTTGATGCTGACAGCTGTTACTTCCATGCTACGCAGCCCACTGATTTGCACCTTCTCGCCTGCCATAGTGTTCTTGATAAGGACCGCCGTCCCAGAGCGTCCACTGCTTTTGTCGACCCTGTGGATTTTGTATCCATCTGGACTGAACGGGTTTTTCCCTGTGAGGTTTGTTTCCTGTAAAAGAAGAATGTCGGGTTTATTAATTTTAATAAATAATTTAAGTGTGATACGCCTTGCTAAAGAATAAATGGAGTTCATATTATAAGAAAATATATTTATCATGTGTGTATTGTGAACATAATTCATAAATAAGTCGACCTTTCTTGTTGTTTGCGTTTCTCGGGCATTGGCCAGGTAAATGTTCGTCTTTGCACTTGACACATCTATATTTCATGCCGCAATTGCTTGCGACATGTCCAAACTTTTGGCAATTTTTGCATTGGGTAATGCCTGCTGGTTTAAGCTTTTCCCAATGCCAGCTGGTTCATCAGGAGGGTTTTTGAGCATACTGCTGCCTTATCGCAGTTCTTCTCAAGCTCTACAATGAAATGGTTAAATTTCCTGTTGTTCCTCTGCGATTTGAAGGGTTTGACCTCCACTACAGGGACACCCTCTGCCGTCAACGCTTCCTTGACATCCTTAGTGACAAAGGAGTTTTGAATACCTTTAAGGACCAACAATTCTTTCCTGTCCTCCTTAGCGGTAAAGGTGTTGAATTCAGTCTTTCCCGACTGTAGGAAACAGACTGTAGGAAACAGTCTGAAACAGATTATTGGTGGGATAGCAAATGGTTTGGTTGCTGGTCCAGTACTCTGCGTGGTTATGTTTCCTGGAGCGGTTGGTTGTGATGACTGCACCGTTTTACGTGGCACCTCTTTTGGTTTTGTTGTTTTCTCCACAACAATTGGTTTTGGGGCAATCCTTACATCATTGGCTACTGAAGGTGGAGATGAAGTTGGGGGTGATGAAGGTCTGGAACTTGCAGACAATCTTTTTCTTTGTGCCTTTACTGGCATGGTTTCGGGAGATGAACGATCCTTGCGACTATTTTCGTCGCTAAAATTATCCTCTCCGCCGCTGCTGGCTTCGGACGCTTCAGCATCCGATTCCTCGACAACGCTCATGGTTTCCTCCTCTGAAGTCGCTGAATTGCACAGCTGGTTCACTTCATCCAGCCTTCGGTACAACGACAAGAGGAAATCCCCACCATGGTTGGTGACTTGTTCCTTAATTAAGGATAACCCCTCGTTGACTTTTTTCTTCCTTTTTGATTTTTTCCCCATTTTATAGGGCGACAAGGAAAACCTTTTCTGAAAATAAATTCTAATAACTGGAAAAGAAAAGTATTTCTGAAATTAAAAAATAATTAGTGAAATAATATTAAATAAAAAAGTAGCAGGTAGCGAAATGCTCGCTTTTGGTTTTGGGTTTTTTTTTAAATCGTTAGCAGGTAGCTGGACGATATGATATGATGCGTGATCTGCGTGTGCTCGTGTTGAGCGCTCGATGATGACTGGGCCGCCTATACCAATGGCCAACGATGTAACATATCAGCATCAGTCTTTACCCGTCCGTCCGCCGGCGACAAACTTATACAACCGACAGACCTGCTGCTGGACTTGCGGCCAGCCAGGCCACGTACGTAGAGGTTGCCGCCAGAACCTTCAACTGTTCTGTTCGCACTGCGGCACACATAGCACGCAAGGCCGCCACTGCCAGTGCACGCAGGGAAACGCCAACGGGCCGTCCAATTTCATGAGGCATTAGACGTCCCCGACACTACCGCCCAGAGCCTCGCCTCAATACCAATTAAGTTTAATAATCACCAGTATAATGCGATCATCGACACCGGCGCAGGAAGATCCTGTAGTGGAAAAAGCATACAGAATATCTGTAGAATAATCAAAATACCAGCTCGACCCATCTCTATGACATTTGCTTTGGCTGATAAATCTACCGTCACCGCTCGCCAAGCATATGCATTAGACTTGAGTAGGGGAGAATGGAAAATTACACAGGAGTTAGTGTATACTCCTCAGCTAATGGACGAATTTCTCATTGGAACAGATTTTCTCTTGAAATTCGGATTTACCATTTCGCGTGGAAACCAGATTATAGAGGCTCGGACAATACCAGACCCTCCGATCATCCGAAGTCTAACTACCGAAAACCAGCGAATGGAAAAATTCTTGGCAATAGAACTACGAATGTTCGAAAATATCACCGGACCAACGAGTTTAATGGAACATGCAATCCGACTAAAGCATTACCGACCATTTAAACAAAGGTACATGCTGAGGAATCCCGTCATGCAAACTATTATTAATAAAGAAATAGACCAACTCCTTGTCAAAGGAAAAATCGAAGCTTACAATAGCCCTTACAGTTCACCGATTGTGCTAGTCAAAAAGAAACAAGGCACTTGCTATCCATCAAAAATGCGTACCCTCTACCGCAGATCAACCATATTTTGGACAAACTGAAAGGAGCTAAGTACATTTCTGATCATTGGGAAAATGATCAAGAAAAGGCATACCGAACGTTAAAACGAAAATTAACCGAAGCACCGATTCTCGCCCGCCCCGATTTTCCCGACCTTTTTTATTTCAGACCGATGCCAGTGCCGATGAACTTGGAGCCGTGTTATCACAAACAATCTATAACCAAGAACGAGTAATCGCGTACCCCAGCCGAACTCTTACCGAAGCGGAACGTCACTACTCAGTCACCGAGCGGGAATATCTAGCCGTAGTATGGGGCATACGCAAAATACGACCATACCTCGAAGGTAACAAAGGGTAAGCCAGAAGAGAATTCCGACTACCAGATCATGAACGGAACACTGTACCGCCACATATTTAACCCGACCCGCTACACCGAAGCCCGTAATACCGCGTGGAAGGTCTGTGTTCTAAAACAATTACGTCAACAGGTTCTAGACGAAAATCATGCAGACGTAACTGCCGGCCATATGGGAATCGCCAAAACGTTTGCCAGAATCGCAAAAAATTATTATTGGCCAGGAATGTTTCGTGACACCGCGAAATTTGTTCGAAGATATCCGACCTGCATAGAGTATAAATTACCCGCTATCAAACCAGCCGGAGAAATGTTCATGACCGCTGCCAATCACCCATGGGAGATAACCAGTTGGACCACTACCGCGCTCCACAAAAGGGAACACTATAATACTCGTATTCCATGATAAATTCTCAAAATGGACAGAGTTCATGGCCCTCCGAGAAGCGACCACTCCCGCTTTGATCAAAGGATTCAAAGAACGAATTCTCAGCCGGTACGGATTCCCAAAAGTTCTAATAACAGACAATGGCACACAATACCGCAGCAAGCAATTTCAAGAGTTATTGGCCCAGTTGCTGATCAAAAAGCGATTCACACCACCGTACACGCCCCAAGCCAACCCCACCGAACGAATGAATCGTGTCATCAAGACGATGATCTCACAATATGTGAAGAAGGACCACCTAAAATGGGACGGATACCTCCCAGAATTAATGTTAGTACTTAATACAAGCCGCAATGAGACGACCGGTTACTCGGCAGCTTACCTGAATTTTGGCCGAGAACTTCGTCTACCGAACACACCCTACATAGCCTTAAACACCGAACCTTACACATTCGAAAGAAAAGCACGAAATACTATCACTAGTCAAACTTAACTTAGCAAAAGCATTTGGTACGCAAAAACGCTACTATGACTTGCGACGCCGTCCGTGGACACCAGCCATAGGAGAGATGGTGTATTACCGTCACCGGCCACTCTCTTCAGCCGCCCAGCAATTCGCAGCCAAACTAGCACACAGATATGTAGGCCCATACCGAGTAAAAAAGAAACTCCCCGGTGATATTCATACTGGAAGGAGACCAGCAGAAAACAATCACAGCACATGTTAAAGACTGCCGAAAATTACCAGATACACCACCAACCAGCACCACTCAGAACGTAGGTATAGACAACCGCGGTACCAAGCAAATAAAATTAGTAGCAAGGAAGATGTCACAGCAACAAGACGAATCGAAAAAGCTCGCAAAATTTACTGACGCCGATCCAGCACCTGGGACCCATCGACGTACCAGGCCACGTCCCGTGCTGGCACCACCTGCTAGGACTACTACCACACCACAACTCGTCCGAAGGCAAGCGTAAAAAAAAATTCCGCCACCCCCCAACAGACCAGCCAGCCGGCAGACATAGGATACCAAAACCAGCCGGAAAACTCCTTAACAAACCGAAACTCCCTAAACACCTGACCCCACCACTTCACCAATAACTAATAAAAATGATTTAGCCAACCCCGTCGCCACTCCAGACCAGGCCAAGAAACCGGAACCAATACCACTGACCAGCTTCGAAGTCATCAACCGAAATGGAGAGGACCACGAAGAGGCCTTCAAGGGACTTACTCTCACCCTACCCCGAGGAAACCACAAGGGACCCCGCCACTTTCACTTTCGTGGACCTAGAGGGAAAATATACCACGACGCCACCCTGACCCAAAACAGTGAAAGCTGACATCACCGTCAAGTATGAATAAAAAAAAATAGGATATACAGATAAAAAAATACACATCTATAGTATATATAAAAATCAATTGCTGTTCGTTAGACTGGCTAAAACTCGAGAGCGGCTGAACCGATTTGGCTAATTTTGGTCTTAAATAATTTGTGGAAGTCCAGAAAAAGTTTAAAAGGTGAATTCGTATCGTATGGTATCGTTTTTTCCTGAAAATTCTTATTTATGGAACGATTTGGCTCAAATTCACACCATATAATATTGAAATAAAAAGAAAGTCGTTGACAAAATTTGGACCCGATAGGTGGCGCTGGTGCCTTTTTTTCCCCGAAAATTCTTATTTATGGAACGATTCGGCTCAAATTCACACCATATAATATTTAAATAAAAAGAAAGTCGTTGACAAAATTTGGACCCGATAGGTGGCGCTGGTGTCTTTTTTTTCCGAGGTCAGTGTGTATGAGGTCAATGGGTGGGTGGTCAGTGGGTGTGAGGTCTGTGGGCGGCGGGTCAGTGTGTATGAGGTCAAAGGGTGGGTGGTCAGTGGGCGGGAGGTCAGTGGGTGGGAGGTCAGAGGGAAGGGGCATCCGGGAAACGCGGGTGTAAGTGGGCGTGACGTCAGTGGGCGGGTAGCAAAGCGCCCGGGAACAGCTAGTATTGAATATAAATGGAAATTTTTTTTAAAAAATTTACCCGATTTTCCTCAAATTTTATACGCATGTGCATCTTTGATGGACAAAACTTTCTGTAAAAATTTGGAAGTGATCGGGCCCCTGGGTCGGGGGGGAACCCATACAAATTTTATGAAAAAAGTTCCCGATTTTCTTCAAATTTTATACGCATGTGTATCTCCGATGGACAAAACATTTGGTAAATTTTTTGAAGCGATCGGGCTCCAGGGTCGGGGGGCTACCATACAAATTTTTTTTTAATTATCAATTTTTAACGCACTTCCTAAAACCCGATTTTCCTGAAATTTTGTACACATGTGTACTTCCAGTGACAATACTTTCTTTTAAAATTTGGAAGTGATCGAGCCACGGGTTCGTGGGGCTCCCATACAAATTTAAAATAAAAATTACCCGATTTTTTCAAATTTTACACACATGTGTATAACCAATAAACAATACTTTTTCTAAAATTTGGTAGTGGTCGGGCCCCGGGTTCGGCCGCAAGGCCCTTATACATTTTTTTAATTTCTTATGTTGGCATCAGATATTCGTCGCACTTTATGGACTGTGTGCGGTGTGTGCTGCGCAGTCGGCATGGTTTTGGTGGTGGAGAGAGAGAGAGAGAAATCTTAGCTCACGCACAAATGAACCCAGCAAATGAAACGAGACATAAATGTTTTATGCTTAATTCAACTTACTTACTTATTTACTGAATTGTATTTTTATTGATGTCGTTTTTTTTGTTGTCGATATCAACTTACAGATAGAACAACAAGTTTTCACGATATTCTGTCATTTCGCGTTTTCATAAATTAGTTAAGAGCAGTCAAAGAGTTCTCAAGAAAAATGCTCGTGTTTCTTATTTGCTCAGAGTATGAGCGTGCTCTAAGTGCTCAGAATAAAATGATATGAGCATTTTCAATTTTAAAATCTGATGTCAAATGTCTCTTTCGATGATTTTCTCCTACAATAAAAAAAATGACCCAGGATCGAGGGGCTCCCATATCAATTTCTGCTATTAGAGAATTTATATGAAATATTTTAATTTTTATGGGTTGTTTTTTTTTTTAAATTTGACTACAGGATTTGGTTGTCTGCCACAACAAACAAACACAGCTTAGTAAATAGCCGTAGAGAATTGAAAAAATCGATGCACCTTTTTACTAATGTTATGTAACTTGGATGTTATTGACATTTAGTATTGTAGAAATTATTAAAGAGAAGATAAGCCCAAAGAAACGGAAAAAGTAGAAAAGTAGCTTGCAGCTTCTAAATTTTAAATGCCTCTTTATATGTAACATACTAGTAGTACTGTTTTTTTTTATTTGATAACAGGATTTGGTAGACTGCCAGAACAAACCAACACAGCTGGACGCAAAGTAAATAGGCATAGAGAATTTAAAAAAGCGATGCACTTTCATGGCTAATATAGTTATGCTGTCAAGTAGAATCTACAGTACAGTTTTGACCAAAATCCTTTTACAGAAAGCCCACTGTTTTGCTGATTGACAGATCCATGCTTAAAAACTAACAAAATTAGATGTATTGGTAATCAACGAAAGAGATAAATCCATATAAAATTTATTTGTGTCTAATACAGCTTACGTTTCTCACTCTTTTCAGTACCACCAGTTGTGCGTTACATAAAATGCAAATGTTTATTTTTAAATTCTCTATATTAACTTCTCTCTGCATTGTATTCACAGCACAAAATTATAAAAATTCC
This sequence comes from Nephrocerus scutellatus, assembly GCA_947095585.1. NCBI lineage: Eukaryota > Metazoa > Arthropoda > Insecta > Diptera > Pipunculidae > Nephrocerus > Nephrocerus scutellatus. The sequence goes on from OX352762.1 coordinate 37,954,349, forward strand.
ATGATTTGCGCTCTTAAGTGCATCACAGTTTTTTTAGTAATGTAGAAATGATTAAATATAATATTCTTCTATGCCGAGTGTTTCTGCTAGTCTTATATATATATATATATGAAAGTATTTTTGTTTTTTATACAAATTCACACTACAACCGATCGCCCAGTAAATACTCGCAGGTGTAGAGAATTTAAAAACACATTGCACATTTATGGCGAATATAAATTTGCTTATTCATTATCAATGCTCATTAATTTGAAAAAGGAAAATCATCGCAATGATGATTTTGAATTTATTAACACTTAGTAATGTAGAAATGATTAAAGAAACTTTTCTTCTATACTAAATACTAAAAAGAGGACTGTCCTACGACTGGTCAACCGAATTTCATACAAATCACTTGAAAAATTGCTTGGTTCCCGAAATTCCAGACCATAATGACCATATTCGAGAATTTCCATAGGAACATGTCTTATAGTCGCATCTTAGTCCTACATACCTAATTTCATACGAATCGCACATATAGTCACATCTTAGTCCTACATACCAAATTTAATACGAATCGCTTGAAAAATTGCTTGGTCCCCAAAATTCCAGACCCTATTGGCCAGATCCCAGAATTTCCTTAGGAACAACTCTTATAGTCGCATCGTAGTCCTACATACCGAATTTCGTACGAATCGCTTAAGAAATTGCCTGGTGCACAAAATACCAGGCCCACTGGCCCTTTCCCCGAATTTCTATAGGAACAAGTCTAATAGTCGCATCTTAGTCCTACATACCTAATTTCGTACGAATCGCTTGAGAAATTGCTTGGTCCCCAAAATTACAGACCCTATTAACCAGATCACAGAATTTTCATACGAACAATTCTTATAGTCACATATTAGTCTAACATACCAAACTTCATACGAATCGCTTGAGAAATTGCTCCCAAATTTCCAGACCCTATTGACCATATCCCAGAATTTCCATAGCGTGAGGAACAAAATTCTTGTGGCCGAATTTTGTTCACACAAAACAAGTTATTTACTTTTTTTTCAAACTCGGGTGCAACCTGTACCAACGCAGTGCAGCCAACAAATAGATACCAAAGTCAAATGTCAGCCAAAAAAACAAGACGCCACTGGACTGGCCAATCACAGCGCAGCACGCCACTTAGAATTTTGCCATTCAAAATAGTATAAAAGGGCTAACACGCAGGCGACCGATCTTCTCTTAGTTTTTTCTTTTTTGTTGTCTGTATCACGTCGTGGTAAGTCATTTTGATACTTAATCCTCTGCCTTTCGCTGTCCGCGGGCTGCCTTGTAAGGCAGCAGTTAAGATTGTAAAAAGCTACTTGCTGCTACCCAGCCTTTCCCTGCTCGCGTCTCTGCCTTGTGAGGCAGCAGTTAAGATTGTAAAAGGCTTACGCTCACGCATCACTTAGTGTGCACGCTCGTCACAGGCTCATGCTCACGCATCGCTCAGGGTGCGGGCTCGTCTCATTCTCACGCATCGCTCAGGGTGCGGGCTCGTCTCATTCTCACGCATCGCTCAGGGTGCATGCTCGCCTCAGCCTCACGCACCACTCGGGGTTCGCACTTGTCGCAGGCTCACGCTCATGCATCGCGCAGGGTGCACACTCGTCTCAGGCTCACGCTTACGCATCACTCAGGGTACACGCTTGTCTCAGGTTTACGCTCACGCATCGCTCAGAGTTCACGCTCGTCCCAGGCTCACGCTCACGCATCGCTCAGCGTGCACGCTCGTCTCTGGCTCACACTCACGCATCGCTCAGGGTGCACGCTCGTTTCAGGCTCACGCTCACGCATCACGAAGGTCAAGCTAGTATCAGGCCAACGCACACACCGCTTCAAGGCTCACGCATCGACTTGACTACATACGCATAAATTATATTATATATATATGAATTGGAAATAAAACATTGAATTCACCCGAAAAGCCCCTTCAAAAAAATTTATTGTAACGATCTTTTTTATTTTGAACCCTAGTAACCCGGAGTTTACTTCGGCTGGGAAAGCCCCGTTTCAATACGAACAAGTTTTATTGTCGCATCTTAATCCTACATACCAAATTTCATACGAATCGCTTGATAAATTGCTTGGTTCCCAAAATTACAGACCCTATTGTTCAGACCAAGAATTTCCATAGGAGCAAGTCTTATAACCGCATCTTAGTCCTACATACCGTATTACATACGAATCAGTCTACAAAATTCCAGACCCTATTGGCCCTATCCCAGAATTTCCAGAGGAACAACTCTTATAGTCGCATCTTTGTCATACATACCGAATTTCATACGAATCGTTGAGAAATGGCAAAGTTAAAAAAATTCTATGTAGTTCCTAATGTCCAAATCCCATTGGATATTAAAACTGCGACATAAAATCTGTTAAAAAAGTGATATAACGTCTGTTAAAATAGTGACATAACAGAGGACAAAAAAAAGTGACATTTTGCTTTTTGAACACGTACCCCTTAAAACTTGTCTTTTGAGGGTCTTTTGTGGGTCTTTTGGAGGTCTTTGAGGGTCATTTGGTTGTCTTTTGGTGGTCTTTTGAGGGTCTTTTTGGGGTCATTGAGAGTCATTTGGTGGTCTTTTGAAGGTCTTTTGAGGGTTTTTGGTGATATTTTGAGGAGCCTTGGGGGTCTGGTGAGAGTCTTTTTGGGTTTTTTGGAGTCTTTTGAATGTGTTTTGGGGATTTTTTGGGGAGTATTGGAGAGTCTTTTGGGGGTCTTTTGGAGGTCCTTAGAGGGTCCTTTGAGGGTCTTTTGGGGGTCTTTAGAGGGCCTTTTGAGGGTGTTTTGAGGGCCTTTAAAGAGTATTTTGTGGATATTTTGATATCGTTAATTTGGAATCACCAAATACGATAACTTTCCGCCATCTATTTCGATATCGAGAAAAGTTCCGTTACCAAAAAAAAAGGCGGAAATTTTTTCGATCGACAATTGACATTTCTTTATTGTGTTGACGATCGACAGTTGTTTGTCAAGTAAGACTGACGTTAATAGGTGCGTTTATGGCATTAAATTAATGCGCTTATAGTCTTATAGTCTTTTCGATAGCGGAATTCATGATACATAAGTTGAAGCGGTTCGAAAAGAAGATATCAAAATAGTTTACGACTTGCAGCGGAAATCATGATAGGGACCCAGTCGATAATTTGAGTTTTCGTTATTTCAAATTCTTCATAACCTATTCCAATGACATTAGCAAGAAGGCAAGTTTATACTTTATAACCCTAACCTGACTTGGTAGGCAAAAGTTTGATGTGGTATTTCCAGCGTTGAAAAACACATTTTCAGAACTATTAAAGAAATACCAATTCGCCTATTCGTTATTTATTATCTTCTTCTTCTTCTTACTTATTTCTTCTATTTATATAAAGAAGATTTTGTATGTTTGTTTTGTATGGTGGGAGGTTGGTAAAAGGTTTACCGGTATTAGTGTCAATTCCATATTTTTCTTGGAAGGGAGGAGGGTGTGGGGCGATATTAGTCTCAAATTTTACACTTGTGGAACGCAGGGATCTCAACAAGTTTATTATAAATCAAGAGTTTAATATTTACCTCACAATGAGGTATTTGAAAGTAAAAAATTTAATTAGTTATTGTGATTTGCCAAGCACATTGAAAGCCTGCATGACTTTGGGGGTCTTTTGAGCGTCTTTTGGGGTCTTGTGAGAGTTTGGGAGTTTTTTTTTGGAGTTTTTGAATGTCTTTTGGGTGTATTTTGGAGAGTCCCTTGAGGGTCTTTTGGGGGTCTTTAAAGGGTCTTTTGAGGGTTTTTGGGGGTATTTTGATGATCTTTTGGGGGGGTCTTTAACGATTTGTGGGAGTATTTTGTAGTTTTTTAGGGTCTTTTAAGGGTACTTTTTGGGGTCTTTTGAGGATCTTTTGGGGGTCTTTAACGAATTTTGGGGGGTTCTTTTATGATTCTTTTGAGGGACTTTCGGAGGTATTTTTATGATTCTTTGGGGGTCTTTTGATGGTCTTTTGGGTTCTTTTGGAGATCTTTTTTCCTACAACATCAAAGAAGTTTCACTTTAATGCCGCAAAAACTGATTTGTTTATTGTAATTGCGAATGCAAACCGCAGCCGGAACTGCAAGACCTTAAAGTCTAATGGCATGTCGGTAGGAATCATTGGGATGCGTTGACAGATCGCAAAAGATATACCGTCAAAAAGATTAGCTGTCAAAAGAAATTTGCGCACGTAGCGCCAACTATTGGAATCTATTGCAATAGAAATGAAATAACGACTTTTGTTGGACAGATCGCGAATCAACATAAATTTAATTTAATTTTAATTTAGTAATGGAATGCGTTTTTCCAGAGTTTTAATTTCACCGAAAATATTCAATTGTTACTTCCTCAAAAAATATCCAACTTATCGTTTTCCAAATTTTCTTTTGCTAAAAATTTCTCCGAGAGCATAACAAACAAAACTAAGAAAAAAATTCAACCAAATATTTCGTTCCTATCGTCAGTTATGATTGAAACTGCATATATATTATGATTTTTGCTGTTTGTCCGAATTTTTCAACATTCCTTTGTAATTGCCTTTGTTTCCCAGGACCATAAGAACAAAAAAAATACGCAATTCCATCGCTCGAAACGTGAGTTATGGTCGCGAGTTCAAAAATAAATCCTATAGAAAACAGCACTCTCTGTTTTTTTTTTCCAATTTTCCATTTTTCCTGGCAACTTTTCTAATTATTTTTCCAAATAAAACTTACTCGGACTATGATGAACATTATAAACTTAAAATGAGCCAAATGGCCAAATGGGTCCAGCCGTTCTCAAGTGATGCAGAAACCAACGCACAGTAGTAGCCCATATAATAGAATTCAAATCCTAAGATAAATCGCAATGTACATACTAAAAATAAGCACTTTTATGTTGCATACTTTTAGGCTATAAGACTTTAGATTATTTGAAATTTGAAATGTTTCCGCCTCTAAGTTTGAATCATTATGTACTGGTCAAAAATGTAATCAAACCGATTTGTGCGTTTTCGTGAAAGAACATGATTGAACATGTAGTTCTTTTTTTAGAAGATGACTCATTATAATTATCGTTAGTTGTAAATAAGGGATTAAGGCTACAATTCTCTGGTCTTTTCTCGATATTACTGTCTGTAAGCTTTTCAATGAGTATGAAAGGTGGCGTTCACTGCACAGAATTTATTAGTTGATTGGAATTTAACCAGTAAAGTTGTAAAATTTCTTGCAAAGTGATAAAGCTACCACCTAATAGAATTATTGTAAAGTACAATTATTATAAGTGTTTTTGTGTGCATTTAAAAGTTGTCCAGTATAAAATTGTGAACTTGTGTTAATTTTACTGATTATTTATTAAAGTTGTTATTTGTAAATTAATAAACTTGTGTTGTGTTTTATTTGCAAAAATCCTTTACGAACTCGAAAGCCTGAATTCGCAACAATATAAACTCATACGATTGATACGATTGTTTGCGCTGCATGTTGTTTTTGATAATAAACGCCATTGCAACCAACAATATACAAGCCATAATACACTTCTTTACCACAATGAACAATTTTTTAAAATGTAAATTTGTATTGATGTATATTTCTGCCCAGATGTTGAACATGTTGACGCAATTTGATTTTGCTTTGGCAAACCAACTTGGCTTACAACACAATCGCATAAGCATAAAGCCGAAAGTAAATCCAAAAAAATTTTAGGATTAAGAAAATAAAGCCATTTTATAGTTATGGTGCTAACCGTAAGGCGGTAAAACCAAAAGCTGTTGCTTTGAGATATTAAGTAAAACCTGCTGAGCTTTACCAAAGCAATAGCTATATTTGCTGCGTTGCTTTGGCAAAGCCGGCTTGGCTTTACAAATATACAGCTTTTGGCTTTAACGCCTTACGGTGAGCACCAGTACTATAAAATGGCTTTAGTTTCCTTAATCCTGAACATTTTTATTAACTTCGGCTTCATGTCGCTTTATCACCTCCTTACGGTGAGCGCTATAACTATAAAATGGCTTTAGTTTTAAATCCTAAAAACTTTTTGGATATCGGCTTTATGCTTATACGATTGTGTTGTAAGCCAAGCTAAGCTTGATTAGCCAAATCAACGCAGCAATTGCTTTGGAATATGCTTTATGCTTATGCGATTGTTGTTATTGGATATTTCGATAGTATCAATTTTTTATTAAAAACAATCGTTTAACTATCGATAGTATCCATAGTTTCCAAATCTAAATAAAAATGCTACAAACTTTTTATTTATGTCTTTAATAATAACTTATTTTTATTTTAAAAATATTTTATATTTTGTTTTAAAAATAGAAGCTCATTTAGGCGCTTCGATTTTAATCTATTCCTTAATTCGCTATGAATTAAGCCTGCCTTGGAAAAAATTCGCTCACTTGGAACTGAATTCGCAGGTATACAATCGAATTTTCCCAATACTCTATTACAGACATGTCGCTATCAATAATGTTTTTTTTTTCAATGCATTGACGAATGTCGATTATTACGTCGCTTGTTGGGTTTCTTTTTCTTAAATCGCATCAGGAAGAAAAAATAGTTTTTTGAATTTGTTTTTCCTCTTGAGAGTCTCTCCTGCGATTTAATACAAGTGCTTGTAGACTGCACATTCAGCAAAGTACTCGTGCCCTTCGTCTTCGGTTTTAAAGCCTTGTTTCTTAAACCTTGGGACTAAAATGGTGGCTAATATTGTGGGAGCTCTTTTCTCATATGGCTCTAAACTTTCTGCAATGGATTTCTGAAGACGAGCATAAATATCTTTTCCCACGTTAGTTTTTAACCCATTTTGAAATTTGCTCAAAGTTAACATAATTACCCGTATTAGAGGTATAATATATGAGAGCGTTATATATATACATGTCGATTATAGAACTCGCCGGATCAACTGCGGGGGGAGTTTCATTCACTTTTGACGTTTTAGGTATAATGGGACGTTGGACGAGGAAGTTATAAGACTTGTTTGTCTAAGAGATTGTGTTGATGGAGAACTAATGCGAAGAAGTTTGGAGTTCCACGTAAGCGAACGTTAAATGAGGCAAACAGCTAAAACATCAAAATTGAAACCTCTATACCAAATATAGATGAAATGATTATATCGCCATCCTTCGAATTATCCAATGATAATCATGAAGTGAAAACGCCAACTGAAATCTGAAGACAGGCTGAAGTGCCACAATCCAAAGGGCCAAAATCATTGAAAGGTAGACATCCAGCAAAAATTTTATGAAAATATTAAAGAGTTCGGAAAAATTCAAAATGAACAGTATCAGGAACTGAATACAAATCAAAAAAAAATATATAGGGCAATTGACCGGCTTTGTGATCAAAGAAATTCCAAAAAGATTTTGCAACAACAGCTAGAAGAAAATAAAAGGCACAACGAGAGAATGGAACACTTGGCGTTAGAAATAAACAAGATGAAGCAAATTCTTGAAATTGAGTTACACAAAGCTGAACTCGAGCTTGAAATTTAAAATGTGTGAATAGCCAAAAAGGCTATTTTGTGATATAACCGACCATGAATTCTAATTTTTTAATTTTTTGTTTTTTATATTCATAAGTTTAAACGGGAATTTAATATTTAATTTTAAGCATTTAATAGTGATAATAATAAGAAGGCCAATAGGCTATTATCGACAGTTTCATTCTCCTCTTGGATTGGTGGCTCTTCATGTTCCGGCACAGTGAATTTGGACGTTGTGTAGTGCTGTGTAGTCTGGAGAATAGTGTAAGTGGCGGGCCACTCCACGCAGACCTCTACACCAATTCGCTGTCGTCGTTGCATGTCGTTGCATCAAAAATCTATTTATAACGTAAACATGTAAACTTACCAAGTAATTGTTGTAGATCGATTTAAAATATTTTAAAGAGTCGCTGTTTCCCCAAATGAATGAGTCGTGACTCGCCCCTGGATACGAAGCATGTACACATCTTATTCTTTGTTTGTGGTCTCAAATCTTCACAAAAAAATAGAAGTAGAAATAATTAACGCTCACTCGAACGTAAGAATGAATCTTACTATCATCGTATTCAAACTAAAAAATCCTTTTCGATTATAAAAAAGATGGGCATTATCTCCTGATGGCTTTGCAATTTTTATGTGGGTCCCTCCTATACACATGTGGTACGACATGCATTGCATTGTAGCATTGCTACTACGAACGGGTTTACTGTGGTGCTCATAGCATACGCATTTTAGTTTTCAGTTTGCTTTCTGCTTGCACCTTCTTTCTTTTGTGTGGCAGACGAGCTAGCGCGCTACTACTTGTGTTTTAGATAACATTGTTTTTATTATTAGTTTAAATAATAATATACGTTGTGTAGTACGACAAATACTACAATCGCATACATTTTTTATATTTTTATTATCAATTATGTGTTTTGTTATTTCGCTATCAGACAGTTAATAAAGTTCATTAAAAAAAGGAAATATAAATATTTACTTAAACATACAAATACTACAAATTGGTGAATTTCCGACGTAAATATATTAATATTTATTGCTCATTATTCTTTAAAAGTGAATTCAATTAATTTTGGTGTTTAATTCCAGTAATTAAACAAAACAAAAAATACGCGTTTTTGGCAACGACAAAATAAGTCCACAAAATGAAATTAAATTGTGGTACAAAAACATTTTCAATTGTTTTACATTAATTACGTGACAAAAAAATTTTCTTTGTTCTTTGTGTTAACACGTGTGTAACTTCAGCTGCTTCTACGAATTCACCAGATATTAAAAGGGGTGTGACATCTGCCGATTTTCCCGATGATGGGATTACAACGGTTTTCGCCAAATTGCCAATGCCATGCGTGATCAGTAACGACATAGAAAGTTGGTTTTTAAAGCTGGATTTCTGGTTCCCAGCCTCTGGCATTGCGTCCGACAAACAGCGATATAATACAGTTTTAGCTGCTGTTGACCCAACAATGCTACCACAATTACGCGGAATTGTTAACGATACACCGGAAAAACGAAAATACGAATACACAAAGGAAAAATTAATTGAATATTTGTCCGAAAGCCCACAGCGACGACTCAAACGATTATTATCAGAAATGCCACTGGGCGATATGAAACCTAGTCAACTCTTCCATGAAATGCGCCGAGTTGCTGCGACGATTCAATCGATTATTACCAGAAATGTCACTGGGCGATATGAAACGTAGTCAACTCTTCCATGAAATGCGCTGAGTTGCTAGTAATTCTATCAGCGATGCAGCACTTAAAGGTTTATGGGCTCAACGCTTGCCCGACCACGCACGTGCAGCGGTAGCTGCCTCCACCGGCTCCGTGGATGAATGTACTAAGATAGCTGATTACATTGTGGATGTCATGCAGATGCATACTATAAACACAGTTACATCTAAAACAAACACATCATCGCAACAAACTATGTTCCAGCAAGAAATAAAAGCTGAAATAGCCCAGTTAACTAATCAAATTGGGAAATTATGGTCACAACGTGGACGAAGTTACTCTCGTAATTCTTCGCGTTCCACTTCGCGCACACGAGACCAAACACCGGGTGCATCTAATCAAGAATGTTGGTACCATCAAAAATTCGGCCAACAGTCTCGTAAATGCCGAAGTCCATGTCGACATAGAACCCAACTGAATCCAGTACAAAAGCATGAATCGAACGCCTTGTTGACATGAGTTTAGCCGATTCTCCACCCTCTTATGTCAACATATTCAAATTGTCCATTACTGATAAAAAATCGGCTATTAAATATCTCATCGACACAGGTGCTGACGTATCGGTATTGCCAACTACACTGTGTTTTTGTGTGCATTTAAAAGTTGTCCAGTATAAAATTGTGAACTTGTGTTAATTTTACTGATTATTTATTAAAGTTGTTATTTGTAAATTAATAAACTTGTGTTGTGTTTTATTTGCAAAAATCCTTTACGAACTCGAAAGCCTGAATTCGCAACAATATAAACTCATACGATTGATACGATTGTTTGCGCTGCATGTTGTTTTTGATAATAAACGCCATTGCAACCAACAATATAACGGGTGTTTTTTTAAGAGGTTGCCGATTTTTTTTTTTGAATAAAACACATATAAAATTATGAAATGACCAAAATTTTTTTTTATTTGGTAGATAATTTTTTGGCATTTAACATTTAAACACAATTTCTGGCATATGGCTACCACGACTATTTTTCACAAATGTCATTCTGGAGGTCCAATTTTCCAGCACTTTTTCAAGCATTTGAGGGCGTATGTCAGCAATGACACGTTGAATATTGGTTTCCAAAGCGTCAATCGATTGAGGTTTATCCACATAAACCAATGACTTCACGTATCCCCACAAAAAGTAATCGAGTGGCGTCAAATCGCACGAACGCGGAGGCCAATTCACCGGACCATTTCTCGAAATAATGTTGTCGTTGAAAGTTTCTTTCAATAAGTGGATTGTTTCACGTGCTGTATGGCAAGTGGCACCATCTTGTTGAAACCACATTTCATCCATATCCATATCTTCAAGATTTGACAACAAAAACTCATTTAACATGGTTCTGTATCGATTTCCATTCACGGTAACGCGTCGTCCTTCCTCATTTTTAAAGAAATATGGACCGATGATCCCACCAGCCCATAGACCGCACCAAACAGTACATTTATCAGGATGCATTGGTAATTCTTGAACGGCGTGTGGATTATCTTTGCTCCAAATGCGACAATGGTGGTCTTTATGGTGGTCTCTGACGGACGATTATGTGCACCATAAAATTCACGAAGTGCTCTATAAACATTTTTAATTGAACACTGATTTTGAAAATAAATTTCCACGATTTGAAAACGTTGTTCTGGAGTTAACCTATTCATAATGATTTGCCAAACAATACTGAGTAGAAATGCCACTTTAAGCTGTCAAAACAACTGTCATAAAATAAAACGACATCTATCGGAAAAACAAACCTCCTAAAAAAACACCCTTTACAAGCCATAATACACTTCTTTACCACAATGAACAATTTTTTAAAATGTAAATTTGTGTTGATGTATATTTCTGCCCAGATGTTGAACATGTTGACGCAATTTGATTTTGCTTTGGCAAACCAACTTGGCTTACAACACAATCGCATAAGCATAAAGCCGAAAGTAAATCCAAAAAAATTTTAGGATTAAGAAAATAAAGCCATTTTATAGTTATGGTGCTAACCGTAAGGCGGTAAAACCAAAAGCTGTTGCTTTGAGATATTAAGTAAAACCTGCTGAGCTTTACCAAAGCAATAGCTATATTTGCTGCGTTGCTTTGGCAAAGCCGGCTTGGCTTTACAAATATACAGCTTTTGGCTTTAACGCCTTACGGTGAGCACCAGTACTATAAAATGGCTTTAGTTTCCTTAATCCTGAACATTTTTATTAACTTCGGCTTCATGTCGCTTTATCACCTCCTTACGGTGAGCGCTATAACTATAAAATGGCTTTAGTTTTAAATCCTAAAAACTTTTTGGATATCGGCTTTATGCTTATACGATTGTGTTGTAAGCCAAGCTAAGCTTGATTAGCCAAATCAACGCAGCAATTGCTTTGGAATATGCTTTATGCTTATGCGATTGTTGTTATTGGATATTTCGATAGTATCAATTTTTTATTAAAAACAATCGTTTAACTATCGATAGTATCCATAGTTTCCAAATCTAAATAAAAATGCTACAAACTTTTTATTTATGTCTTTAATAATAACTTATTTTTATTTTAAAAATATTTTATATTTTGTTTTAAAAATAGAAGCTCATTTAGGCGCTTCGATTTTAATCTATTCCTTAATTCGCTATGAATTAAGCCTGCCTTGGAAAAAATTCGCTCACTTGGAACTGAATTCGCAGGTATACAATCGAATTTTCCCAATACTCTATTACAGACATGTCGCTATCAATAATGTTTTTTTTTTCAATGCATTGACGAATGTCGATTATTACGTCGCTTGTTGGGTTTCTTTTTCTTAAATCGCATCAGGAAGAAAAAATAGTTTTTTGAATTTGTTTTTCCTCTTGAGAGTCTCTCCTGCGATTTAATACAAGTGCTTGTAGACTGCACATTCAGCAAAGTACTCGTGCCCTTCGTCTTCGGTTTTAAAGCCTTGTTTCTTAAACCTTGGGACTAAAATGGTGGCTAATATTGTGGGAGCTCTTTTCTCATATGGCTCTAAACTTTCTGCAATGGATTTCTGAAGACGAGCATAAATATCTTTTCCCACGTTAGTTTTTAACCCATTTTGAAATTTGCTCAAAGTTAACATAATTACCCGTATTAGAGGTATAATATATGAGAGCGTTATATACATGTCGATTATAGAACTCGCCGGATCAACTGCGGGGGGAGTTTCATTCACTTTTGACGTTTTAGGTATAATGGGACGTTGGACGAGGAAGTTATAAGACTTGTTTGTCTAAGAGATTGTGTTGATGGAGAACTAATGCGAAGAAGTTTGGAGTTCCACGTAAGCGAACGTTAAATGAGGCAAACAGCTAAAACATCAAAATTGAAACCTCTATACCAAATATAGATGAAATGATTATATCGCCATCCTTCGAATTATCCAATGATAATCATGAAGTGAAAACGCCAACTGAAATCTGAAGACAGGCTGAAGTGCCACAATCCAAAGGGCCAAAATCATTGAAAGGTAGACATCCAGCAAAAATTTTATGAAAATATTAAAGAGTTCGGAAAAATTCAAAATGAACAGTATCAGGAACTGAATACAAATCAAAAAAAAATATATAGGGCAATTGACCGGCTTTGTGATCAAAGAAATTCCAAAAAGATTTTGCAACAACAGCTAGAAGAAAATAAAAGGCACAACGAGAGAATGGAACACTTGGCGTTAGAAATAAACAAGATGAAGCAAATTCTTGAAATTGAGTTACACAAAGCTGAACTCGAGCTTGAAATTTAAAATGTGTGAAATGAATTCTAATTTTTTAATTTTTTGTTTTTTATATTCATAAGTTTAAACGGGAATTTAATATTTAATTTTAAGCATTTAATAGTGATAATAATAAGAAGGCCAATAGGCTATTATCGACAGTTTCATTCTCCTCTTGGATTGGTGGCTCTTCATGTTCCGGCACAGTGAATTTGGACGTTGTGTAGTGCTGTGTAGTCTGGAGAATAGTGTAAGTGGCGGGCCACTCCACGCAGACCTCTACACCAATTCGCTGTCGTCGTTGCATGTCGTTGCATCAAAAATCTATTTATAACGTAAACATGTAAACTTACCAAGTAATTGTTGTAGATCGATTTAAAATATTTTAAAGAGTCGCTGTTTCCCCAAATGAATGAGTCGTGACTCGCCCCTGGATACGAAGCATGTACACATCTTATTCTTTGTTTGTGGTCTCAAATCTTCACAAAAAAATAGAAGTAGAAATAATTAACGCTCACTCGAACGTAAGAATGAATCTTACTATCATCGTATTCAAACTAAAAAATCCTTTTCGATTATAAAAAAGATGGGCATTATCTCCTGATGGCTTTGCAATTTTTATGTGGGTCCCTCCTATACACATGTGGTACGACATGCATTGCATTGTAGCATTGCTACTACGAACGGGTTTACTGTGGTGCTCATAGCATACGCATTTTAGTTTTCAGTTTGCTTTCTGCTTGCACCTTCTTTCTTTTGTGTGGCAGACGAGCTAGCGCGCTACTACTTGTGTTTTAGATAACATTGTTTTTATTATTAGTTTAAATAATAATATACGTTGTGTAGTACGACAAATACTACAATCGCATACATTTTTTATATTTTTATTATCAATTATGTGTTTTGTTATTTCGCTATCAGACAGTTATTAAAGTTCATTAAAAAAAGGAAATATAAATATTTACTTAAACATACAAATACTACAAATTGGTGAATTTCCGACGTAAATATATTAATATTTATTGCTCATTATTCTTTAAAAGTGAATTCAATTAATTTTGGTGTTTAATTCCAGTAATTAAACAAAACAAAAAATACGCGTTTTTGGCAACGACAAAATAAGTCCACAAAATGAAATTAAATTGTGGTACAAAAACATTTTCAATTGTTTTACATTAATTACGTGACAAAAAAATTTTCTTTGTTCTTTGTGTTAACACGTGTGTAACTTCAGCTGCTTCTACGAATTCACCAGATATTAAAAGGGGTGTGACATCTGCCGATTTTCCCGATGATGGGATTACAACGGTTTTCGCCAAATTGCCAATGCCATGCGTGATCAGTAACGACATAGAAAGTTGGTTTTTAAAGCTGGATTTCTGGTTCCCAGCCTCTGGCATTGCGTCCGACAAACAGCGATATAATACAGTTTTAGCTGCTGTTGACCCAACAATGCTACCACAATTACGCGGAATTGTTAACGATACACCGGAAAAACGAAAATACGAATACACAAAGGAAAAATTAATTGAATATTTGTCCGAAAGCCCACAGCGACGACTCAAACGATTATTATCAGAAATGCCACTGGGCGATATGAAACCTAGTCAACTCTTCCATGAAATGCGCCGAGTTGCTGCGACGATTCAATCGATTATTACCAGAAATGTCACTGGGCGATATGAAACGTAGTCAACTCTTCCATGAAATGCGCTGAGTTGCTAGTAATTCTATCAGCGATGCAGCACTTAAAGGTTTATGGGCTCAACGCTTGCCCGACCACGCACGTGCAGCGGTAGCTGCCTCCACAGGCTCCGTGGATGAATGTACTAAGATAGCTGATTACATTGTGGATGTCATGCAGATGCATACTATAAACACAGTTACATCTAAAACAAACACATCATCGCAACAAACTATGTTCCAGCAAGAAATAAAAGCTGAAATAGCCCAGTTAACTAATCAAATTGGGAAATTATGGTCACAACGTGGACGAAGTTACTCTCGTAATTCTTCGCGTTCCACTTCGCGCACACGAGACCAAACACCGGGTGCATCTAATCAAGAATGTTGGTACCATCAAAAATTCGGCCAACAGTCTCGTAAATGCCGAAGTCCATGTCGACATAGAACCCAACTGAATCCAGTACAAAAGCATGAATCGAACGCCTTGTTGACATGAGTTTAGCCGATTCTCCACCCTCTTATGTCAACATATTCAAATTGTCCATTACTGATAAAAAATCGGCTATTAAATATCTCATCGACACAGGTGCTGACGTATCGGTATTGCCAACTACACTGAACGAGAAAAAGACTCCAACCGAATATAAACTGTTTGCGACGAATGGAACAACGATTAACGTCTATGGCAAAAAGCGAATTAAGGTAGACCTCAATTTGAGACGAAATTTTGAGTGGGAATTTATAGTCGCGGACGACAATACACCCATTATTGGAGCCGATTTTATTCGCAATTTCAATTTGCTCATCGATTTGAAGGGAGGTCGTCTGGTTGATGAGATTACTAGATTGTCGACAGTTTGTGGTCCACAACAAGCCAAAGTTGCAGAAATTAAGACATTTAATCCAAAATCACCGTTTGCTTGCCTATTAGCCGAATTTGGAGACATCACAAAAATGGGTACACCGTCACTAAACGCCGATAGTTCAAGCATTGTGCACCGTATTGAAACAACTGGTCAACCAACGTTCGCTCGACCACGAAGGTTGGATCCTGATAAGTTAGCTGCTGCTAAAGAATTCGAATATTTAATGAAAATGGGAATTTGCCACCCATCTACTAGTAACTGGGCCAGCCATTTACACTTGGTCCGGAAATCAGATGGAATGGCGACCCTGTGGGGACTACCTTTCATTAAATGCCCAAACAGTACCTGATTGGTACCCAATACCGTATATCCACGATTGTACGTCGATATTGAGTGGTAAAACCGTCTTTAGCAAAATAGATTTACAAAAAGCATTCTATCATCATCATTTGAGTTACGAAATGCACCCCAAACATTTCAACGGTTAATACATGAGGCATTAAGAGGGTTGCAATTTGTTTTCCCGTATCTGGACGATATTTCGATTGCATCCGAAAACATCATTGAACATGAACAACATTTTAGGCTAGTATTCGAACGCTTCCGCAAATATCGACTGACAATCAATGTAGTTAAATTTGAGTTAGCCGTGGCCGAACTACAATTTCTGGGACATATCATTTCGAAAAACGGGATTTCTCCTCTTCCTAGTAATGTTGATGTCATTAAAAATTATAGTAAACCTATAATAGCGAAAGAATTGAAAACTTTCTTGTCAATGATAAATTATTACCGTAAATTTATTCCGAATGCCATAGACTCACAAATTAAACTTCATTCGATGATCAAGGGCAATATCAAAAACGACAAGACTGTGTTGATCTGGACCGACGAAGCAACCGAAGCATTCGAAAGATGTAAACAAGAACTCGCCGCAGCTACTTCATTATCGTTTCCGAAGAAGCATGCCTAATTATCTCTAAACGTAGACGCATCAAATTTCGCAGTTGGAGCTGCATCAAATCGTCGATGGAAATTTCGAACCATTAGGCTACTTTTAAAAAAAGTTGACAGTTGCGCAACAAAAGTACAGTACCTATGAGCGGGAACTTTTGGCAATGTATTTGAGTAGTAAGCATTTTCGATATATGCTGGAAGGAATCTATACGGATCACAAACCGCTTATCTTTGCATATCAGCAGAAAATGGACAAGGCTTCCCCTCGGCAGATCCGTCATTTAGACTTTGTGAGCCAATTCACAACCGACATTCGTTATATTAGTGCCCGCGATAATCTAACAGCTGATCCACTTTCGAGAATCCAGCTGATTGAAACGTTTGATTACGAGCAGTTGTACAAAGAACAAGAAATGGATGACGAATTTACCCAAATACGTCAAGGTAAAACGACTTCGTTGATATTTAAACAATTCTCTATTCCAGATAGCAACCGAATGCTCTGGTGCGATACGTCAACATCTAAAATTCGACTTTACATATCTCCCAAATTCCGTCGCTATATCATGTCGTCAACACATAAACTTTCCCATCCAGAAATCAGAACGACTATTAAGTTATAGGGCGATGACGATTATCGATCGCTTTACTCGCTGCACCCGCTTAGCCCCGACCCGACTGCGGAATCGGGCGCAAGAGGTCTAGTGACCGGTTGGATTGCTCGTTTCGGATGCCCAGAATATATTCCAACTGACCAAGGGAGTCAATTTGAATTCTTTTTGATGAAGGAAATTTATAGAATCATTGAAGCGCATCGTATTCGAACTACACCATATCATCCGCAATCGAACTGGTTGATAGAGAGATGGCATAGGATGCTGAAATCATCAATTATGGCCTCGGGACAAGACTCTTGGGTTGATATTTTTGCCAAATATTATGTTAAGTCTACGTGTATCTTTCAAGAAAGACCTTCAAACAACGCCAGCCGAATTAGTCTTTGGCACTACATTACGGATACCAGGAGAATTCTACGATACTAATAAATCAATGGATACTCAGAGCGAGGTACTGAAAAATCTGCGAGAATCAATGGCAAACGTAAATCCAATGAACACGTCATTCCATATTAAGCCAACGTCTTACATAAACAAGGACTTGAGATCGTGTACTCATGTCTTCGTACGCACCGATCAAAGCGGCCGTAACGCCACCCTACGAAGGACCTTTCGAAGTACTTTTATTTTGAAATTTTTTATTTGGAATGAAGAACCATACATAGCAGTTGTTCGACCGAAAGTAACTAACACTAAGCCAGACCAGCCACAGACATCAGTAAAAAATAATCGACCCCAATGAAGCGTTCAAATACCACATCGCTATCGCTAAAGGGGGAGTACTGTGGTGCGGCATGCATTGCATTGTAGCATGTAGCTACTACGAACGGGTTTACTGTGGTGCTAATAGTTTTCAGTTTGCTTTCTGCTTGCACCCTGGTTGTGGTCTTCTTTCTTATGTACGGCAGACGAGCTAGCGCGCTACTACTTTTGTTTTAGATAAAATTGTTTTTATTATCAGCTTAAATAATAATACACGTTGTGTAGTACTCAAATACTACAGTCGCATAACTTTTTTAATATTTTTATTATCAATTATGTTGCTTGCTATATATATTTTTTTTTATTTTTTTTTTATTATTTATAATAGTACAATCTTATCACATGATTATTTATTACTAATGATGATACGCATTTATTTGTAACAAATAAGTGGAACGAGTACGGGTTTACAACGAATCAATATTCTGCTCCCAGCAACGAATCTTCAATTATTAGATGACTAGCTCATGCGGTTTAATTCTTTTAATGCGTCTTATTTCTTGTGTTAGGTCAAGAAGTTGTATGGCTTCAGTATTGGTATGTTGCAGTAATCTTCTTTCATGTTTGATGGCAAATTCCTGGATTACTTCATCAACCCATTTAACATTTAGGTCTTCATGTAATTCCTCGTTGGTTACGTAGCGGTAAGCATTCGTTATTGTACGTAGAAATTTATTTTGGCAACGTTGAATGATTAAACGATTTGTTTGTTTAGTACAGCCCCAGAGTTGGATCCCATACGTCCAAATTGGTTTAATAATCGATTCGTAGATAAGGCGATTACAGTACAGGCTAAGCTTAGAATGTTTTTCTATCAGCCAGTACATTTCACGTTGTTTTATTTTAATTTGTTCAGCTTTTTGTCTAACGGGGTGTTTCCAGTTTAATCTTGAATCGAGATGCAATCCAAGATATTTAGCAGATTCAGCTTATGGATTTTGTACCCCATTGAGGAATATGTGGGAGTTGCAATTTTTGTGCCGCAACGCATATGTTACATGGACTGATTTCAGCTCGTTCAGCTTTAATTTCCAATCCCTTGTCCATAGGCTGATTTTATCGAGTGCCTGTTGTAAGTATTCAACTGCTGCTTCTGCGATTCGCTTGATGTTAATACTACCGTATCATCAGCAAAAGTTCCGATGAAGGTTGTTTCCGTTGTCGGTATATCGGAAGTGTAAAGAAGATATAGGAAAGGCCCTAGTACACTACCCTGAAGCACTCCTGCTATAGCTGGGTAAAAGTTAGAGTATGAATCTTCATGTGATACTCTAAATTTTCGTTTGGAGAGATACGACTCGAGCAGTTGGCAGTAATTTTGTGGCACTGATTTACTTATCTTGTAGATAAGACCCTCATGCCACATTCTATCGAAAGCCTGTGATACATCTAGAAATACAGCAGGGCAGTATTTCTTCTCTTCAAATGCTTGTTCTATCTTTGCGGTCACACGATGAACTTGATCTATGGTCGAATGTTTATTCCTGAATCCAAACTGGAAATCAGGTTTAATGATCATTGGTTTTAGTCGTTTCAAAAACAACATCTCAAACAACTTTGAAATAGTTGGTTACAAAGAGATTGGCTTGTATGATGTCATTTGCTCACCAGGTTTGTCTGGTTTTTTTATCATGACTATTTGTGCTACCTTGAAACACTCAGGCGCATATGTAAGTCGAAAGCAAGCATTATATATATCTATATGTTAATATAATGACTGCTCTCTTTGATAACTCCTTAAAAAGCCTTGGCGAAATTTCGTCAATTCCAGGTGACTTTTTGGGATTTAAATTCTTGTCTATTTCATGTGCGACTTCTAGTGGGGTGACATTATTGATGTTTAATAAAGATCTATAAACTGGTTTAGGATCAATCCTAGATTGTATATCGTGTGGTTGAAATACTGATGCCAAGTGTTGAGCAAACAGTTTGGCTTTTTCATCGTTACGTCGCACCCATTCTCCATTTGTGTTCCTAATAAGTGGCACTTATATTATTGGCCTCTTATATCTCTTAGTAGCTTTCCAAAGAGAATAGTTTTTGTCAGCTTCAGGACCCAGTCCTTTCAGATAAATTTCAGTACAAGCCTCCTTATGTTCTTTAATTAATCGGTTAACTTTATTACTTACTCGATTGAATTCTCTTTTGGCAATAATATTTCTGGTTCTATGCCATATGCGTCTTTTCCTACGCGATGAGTGATATTCACAACCTGTCATTTCTATTGCACTTAGGAGTTCTTTTCCTTTTCCTGGTGTTATGAGTCGTGATCCCCAAGCAGTGTGTTTCACGTTGTAGTCACCTCCAATAATAAACCTTGGTCCAAGTTTATTAAAAATGTTGACATATTGATTTCTTACGATATTATGTCTTGGTGGGCAGTAGATCGCCCCTAAACTTAGTTCAGCACCACCATGGTACATCGTTATTATGGTAGCTTGCATAAATTGCTCTTTAATTTCCTCTTGTTGAAAATGTAGGATGTTTTGTTTGATTAAGATTGCTGTTCCTCCTCGAGCACGACCACTGGTATGCAATGTCCAATAGGCTTTATATCCCATAATTTTGATAAAGTTTTTCTCTGTAAAGTGCGTCTCTGATATTAAAGCTATGTCTATGTTGTTGATTCTTAGAAATACATCTAGTTCTTGGGCTCTTGCATTAAGCCCGTTAGCGTTCCAGGCTATTATTCGTAGGAACGTTACAGTCATTTACTTTTTATTTTTTTAGCGTTTTGTTTGGTGGCGATATTATGTCTTGGTGGGCAGTAGATCGCCCCTAAACTTAGTTCAGCATCACCATAGTACATCGTTATTATGGTAGCTTGCATAAATTGCTCTTTAATTTCCTCTTGTTGAAAATGTAGGATGTTTTGTTTGATTAAGATTGCTGTTCCTCCTCGAGCACGACCACTGGTATGCAATGTCCAATAGGCTTTATATCCCATAATTTTGATAAAGTTTTTCTCTGTAAAGTGCGTCTCTGATATTAAAGCTATGTCTATGTTGTTGATTCTTAGAAATACATCTAGTTCTTAGGCTCTTGCATTAAGCCCGTTAGCGTTCCAGGCTATTATACATAGGAACGTTACAGTCATTTACTTTTTATTTTTTTAGCGTTTTGTTTGGTGGCTTGGAATTATCTTCCAGTTTTTCCACCCTGCAAGAGAGCTGGCTGAAATTTTGTCTCATTTCAGCCTGAAATTCGGTGAGCATCTTCATTATATTACTAATGGTTGGGTCGTTGGGCTCAGGTTTCGGCCTGCTTTCTTCTTTTTGATTGTTATTTAAAATTTTGGTCACATGGGCGTAGGAGACCCCTTCTCTAACCGTATCATATTGTTTGTTTGGCTTTTGCTGTATGCGCTGAGCTACTGTTGTTTTTCTCGGTAGCTAAGCATTTAGCTTATTCTGATACACCTGGCATCCTTTATAACTAGCTGGATGAACAAAAAAGCAAATTGCCCAAGCTCGCCGGCTCGCGTGTGCATATTTTGTTAGTGCGAAGTGCAGTGTGTGGTGTCCATGCTTCCCGTCCCCAACACCTCAGCTAAAGAATTAGTGAATTACAACTGTTTTATGCTTGCATGCGGCAGTGTAATGATCTAATTATTTAGCTATAAGAATAACGGATTTTGAGTGTTTGTTTCCTTTGGTGATTTAACTCATTTTGTCGTGAAGGCATAACACTGGCGACAAATTGTGTTAAGAATCCAATTTGAGACATACTCTTCTCAATTACGGTTTAAAGAAGCGGTAAGTTGTGTTTTGTGTGTTTGTTTTTTTGTAGTATGTGTGTTTTCAGAGTGGATCTCAGCAACATACGTGGGCTGAGAACGAATTCGTTTTCTGTGTTTAACCATGTTCATGTCCACAGGCCAGCAATTTTGGCATTGAGTGAAACTCAGGTGTTTGATAATTCTGATGTATCGGAATTTAATCTGCCTGGGTATAGCTTGGTGCCATTATTTTTCTCTCGACGCCGACTCGCAATCTATGTACGGAGAGATGTTGCGTTTCAGCTTTTGCCTCAATTTAGCCAAAGTTCCAAACCGGAATTCAATTTCATTTGGCTAAAAGTTAAGGTACAAGAGCGCAACATCTACTATTGTTTCCTTTACAGAAGCCCCAACTTAGACAGTGTTTCAACTCAGAGTGAGTTTGATGCACTGTCTAATTCAATCTTAAGAATTGATAAAAAACATGAAATCGTTATTGCGGGCGATTTCAATGTACACAATTCTGGGTGGCTTCGCCATTCTGGCCAGACAACACCCGAAGGAAGGTGTGTTGAGTTATTCGCTGAGTTTAACCACCTTACTCAGCTTGTAAATGAGCCTACCCGAATACCTGACATTGCATATCATTCCGCTAACACCCTTGACTTGTTCCTTACCTCTCGTCCTGAGAAATACTCTGTCAATGTATTATCGCCTCTAGGCTCG
Organism: Nephrocerus scutellatus; assembly: GCA_947095585.1. Lineage (NCBI taxonomy): Eukaryota > Metazoa > Arthropoda > Insecta > Diptera > Pipunculidae > Nephrocerus > Nephrocerus scutellatus. The sequence goes on from OX352762.1 coordinate 37,976,589, forward strand.
TCAGACCATTGTGTAGTATCAGCTAATTTCTCGTTAATAAACCACGTAGTTAGAGAAAAAACTCCCAAAAAAATAGTATGGCAATACGAGAAAGCCAATTGGGACGGCCTTAACAACTTCTTTGGGAGAACTAACTGGTCGCTATTTTTTCGTGATAGCAACGTGGATGCCGCCGCTGATGCAATCACAAACATCATTCTTATTGGTATGAGAAAGTTTATTCCTTTCAGGAATAAATCTATTAAATCAAAGGAAGATGGATGGTATGACTTGAGCTGTAAAGAGGCTTCTAGGATTAGAGAGGTATGCTTTCGGTTTTACAAAGCAAACCCTACCGAGGAAAACCGAAAAAAATTTAAACGAGCAAGAAATGATTGCAATGCCCATCTTCGGCGAGTCAAATTCGCCTACGACCAAAAATGAAGGCAAAAATTACTACAATGTCCCAAAGGTAGTAAAAATTTTTGGTCCTTCGTGAAAAGAATCAAAAATACAGCCTCGTCGTCAATCCCAACGCTCATTTATAATGACATTCCAGTTGTCAGCTCTATAGACAAAGCCAATCTGTTTGCTGCGCATTTCGCAGCTAGCTCTACGCTTCCAGATTGTGCATTGTCGCCTCATGCACCTCAGAGTATTGAACACTCTATGGGACAGATATTTATTCGTACTCGTGCAGTTGCTAGGGTTTTAAATGATCTCAACACACACAAATCCGCTGGGCCAGATGGTATTTCTCCATTAGTTCTGAAGAGGTGTTCTTCCAAGCTGGCATTACCATTGCGTAAGCTTTTCCATCTATCCTATTCTTCTGGACTCTTCCCGAGAAGTTGGAAAACAGCATTTGTCCAGCCCATACCCAAAAAAGGCGAGCCGTCATCTCCTTCTTCGTACCGACCCATAGCACTTACATCCATTCTTTCCAAGGTCATGGAAACGCTGATCAATTATCAGCTTAAGAAATATCTTGAAACCAACGAAATCCTTAGTGACCGGCAGTATGGATTTCGTGGGCAACGTTCTACTGGTGATTTGATAGTATATCTCACCGAACAGTGGAACCGATCTTTACATCATTTTGGAGAAAGCAAAGCTATTGCACTCGATATTTCAAAGGCATTTGACAGAGTTTGGCATCAAGCTCTTTTGTCTAAAATGCGTGCTTATGGTGTTGATGATAAACTGCTTCATTGGATTAGAAGCTATCTTTTGGACCGCTCAATTCAAGTTGTTTTGGACGGTTTCAAGTCTGAAATACACCACATAAATGCTGGCGTTCCCCAGGGCTCTGTTCTGTCCCCGACACTCTTTCTCATTTTTATTAATGATCTCTTATCTGTGACTTCTAATCCAATTCACTCTTTCGCTGACGACAGCACTCTCAGCTTCTCATATAAGTTTGTGGAACGTCCCTCCACTTCTGATGTGGAACACAAACAACTTTGTATGTTAAGCTCGTTGAATTCTGACCTTGACAGCATAATACAATGGGGAGAAATCAATCGAGTAGAATTTAACGCTTCCAAAACCCAATGTTGTCTCCTGTCGTCAAAGCGAATCCTTAACCCCATGCCATTATCCATGAATGGCACTTGACTAAGACTTCTTTGCATCAGCTAGATAGAATACAAAACCGCGCGATAAAACTTATCGGTGACGAAAATATAGCGAAATCAATAGATTCGCTTGAACACCGCAGGAACGTTTCTTGCTTGTCACTGTTTTATCGTTTCTTCTACCAGCGGTGCTCAAGAGAAATAGCCAGCTGCATGCCACCTCTCCTTGAATTCAACCGCAATACTCGTGGCGCTCTAAATGCTCATCAGTTTACCCTCAAGCCCATCTTCGGGCGTACAGTTAAATTCAAAGTGTTGGGTTCTACATTAAAAAAGTTTTAAGGCAAATCTATGTTGATTGGACCTTAAACGAGTGTTTACGTTAATGAGAAAAGGACCTGGAACTAGAGAACGGCTTTCTAAAGAACATTTACCGTTATAAAATTTGTAGAAAACAGGTAAAGCTCCTACATTTCGTCTCTACTCCAAAGTATCAAGAGAGGAAGTAATGGTTACATCGTTTATCAAACGGATAACTCTATTCTGAATTCCATCAAGATAAACCAAATGCGATCTCGGATCTCCACCCCACACATATGAATTAAATTCTAAAATTGGTCTAACAGAAGATTTATATAATCTTAATACTTCAGAGGGAGTGAAGTAGAAGTTACAACGTCTTATGAAGCCCAAACATTGGCTAGCTCTTTTTGAAATTTCATAAATATGTTCTTTCCAGGAAAAATCAATTGATACTTTTAAACCTAACAACTTAAGTGAATCAGATCTCGCAATATGGGTACCATTAATAACAGGTGGAACATAATGTTGAGTTGTCTTCTGAGAAAAAAGACAAGACTGGAATTTATTTGGGTTAAATTCTACTCTATTAGAAATGCCCCAATGAAGAATGATTTGAATATTAGACAGAATAGTCAAATTCATTAATTCACGCGAACCATTCAAGCGAGAATTGCATTATTTTTGACTGGCAAACTCAATGGAAGCCGATAGTGTTGTATCATCAGCAAATGAATGGATATCACAGGTTGTAGAAGACAACAGGTCGTTGATATATATCAAGAAGAGCGTGGGCGACAAGGATGGCCCTTGAGGCACGCCTGCGTTGATCACATGTGAATCTGAAGATATATCATTTAATACAACTTTTATTTTACGGTTCCATAAATAATTCTCAATCCATGTAATGAGAGAGGAGTGTAAGTTCAGCGCACGAATCATATTAATAAGACAATCATGCCATACTCTATCAAAAGCTTTAGCAATATCTAAGGAAACAACGCTTGATTCACCTAGGTTTTCAATGCTTCTTTTCTAAGCGGTTTTGCCAAAGTAAGATGACAACTTTTCAATACTAATGGCGGAATACCGTCGGGGCCAGTCGCTTAATTGGGGTCAAGTTCTTTCAGATTCTTTGAAACAACCCGTTTTCGAAAATAGATTTTAGACATACCTGGGCCTAGATTTGGGAAAATTGGGGGGCTTTGGTTAGTTAAAGGAACGGTAGACGCACCAGCGAAATGAGAAGCTAAGAGATTAGCTTTCTTAATATCAGTTCTATAATGAATACCATTATGAAATAAAGAAGGAATAGACGAATTATTGTCTGCAAAGTTTCTTTTAACCAATGCAGCAAACGACCAAAAGCTTCGACTGTTTGAATAAGAATCTAAAATTTTTCGCATGCTATCTCGAATCTTAAGGTCATATATTATTTTGAACCTTTTCAATGTAGCGTTTGATCTGTTTCTAGCTATTCGAAACTTTACAACATTTTCTCAAGAAGTGCAATTAATGGATTATTGTTTGGAATATTAAAATTAGGTACACTAAAACTGATGTCATCTCGTATAAATAAAATAACCCCACGATGTGGAATCAAACAGTCGACACGAGAATACCCCGGAAAATGAAAATCATTTGGGGTACCCATATAAGAGGCCTGCGTTTCACATAAACTTAGAACCACAGGTTTATTCGCGTCAAGATGTGCTACGATCGAGTTGAAATTACTTTTAATGCCGCGAATATTTGTGAAATGAATTTCAAAATAAGAGTTCATTTTACAAAGTAAAAATACCGAACCCATCAAGATGATGAAAATATACGTAAAATAAGATAAGAATATAATAAAAAATAACAAAAAAATTAAAAACTAGCTGTTCCGGGGCGCTTTGCTACCCGCCCTCTGACGCTACGCCCACTTACACCCGCGTTTCCCGACTGCCCCATCCAACTGACCTCCGCCCACTGACGCCACGCCCACTTACACCCCAATAACTAACCAACTCACCAATCCAGAAAACTATAGAATCGACACTTATACTGGCAGAAAATGTACACTTGTTCGAATATTCTTTATATGAAGATTATATACAGGGAAAACTACATTTTCCACCCCAGCGCCACCCATCGGGTCCACATTTTATCAACGACTTTCTTTTTATTTAAATATTATATAGTGTGAATTTGAGCCAAATCGTTCCATAAATAAGAATTTTCGGAAAAAAAACGACACCAGCGCCACCTATCGGGTCCAAATTTTGTCAACGACTTTCTTAAATAAGAATTTTCAGAAAAAAACGATACCAGCGCCACCTAGCGGGGCTGAACCAACTCAGAAACCTTCCCGTAGCAATTACGAATAAACTCGCAGAAGGAAGTATCCAATTTGGTCCAGCCGTTTTCAAGTTTTAAGCATCCCAACAAACCACGATCCATTTTTATATATAGATAGTGTTCAACGGCATTTACGAATCCCTGGTAATTTTTATGGGTTTGGTTTTGTGCTTTCATACAAAAACGATGTTATAGCAAGAGCAAGCAAGCATAGCGTTTGGAAGTTAATTTGTATAATATGAAAGGTAATAAAAATTTATAAAAATCGTGCCACTTTTATAAGTATGGCTTTGTAGAAGTAATGTCGATTATAGAACTCTCCGGATCAAGCATATAAAATTATTTGTATTACAGAATTAGTCGGAAAACTGTCCTATTAATCCGCAAAGAAACTGCAATTGTACCTGCTGCCGATAAAAATATGTTGACATTCTATTTAGTCGTCTCAAACATTCAATTAGCAAAAAATTTAAACAAAAAACGTTTTAACGTGTTCTTCAATCGAGTTCGTTTCATTCGCGGATTCCATAATAGCTATTTTTTAATCTGCATAACAAAGTGAATGAGACTCGCTCTGCAGTAAATTCGGCGAGTTCTATAATCGACGTAAATATTTACCTTTCATTTGAAACTAGGCCCACCAACTTCAACCACAGCCCCACAACCATCAACTCAAAACTTTGTAGACCCTCAGAAAGAGGGCGTTTCCCCCCAAACAAGATGGCGATTCATTCAGTCTGGACAATGGGGCTTTCACTGGAATCATCAACGACTTTCTTTTTATTTAAATATTATATAGTGTGAATTTGAGCCAAATCGTTCCATAAATAAGAATTTTCGGAAAAAAACGACACCAGCGCCACCTATCGGGTCCAAATTTTGTCAACGACTTTCTTAAATAAGAATTTTCAGAAAAAAAACGATACCAGCGCCACCTAGCGGGGCTGAACCAACTCAGAAACCTTCCCGTAGCAATTACGAATAAACTCGCAGAAGGAAGTATCCAATTTGGTCCAGCCGTTTTCAAGTTTTAAGCATCCCAACAAACCACGATCCATTTTTATATATAGATAGTGTTCAACGGCATTTACGAATCCCTGGTAATTTTTATGGGTTTGGTTTTGTGCTTTCATACAAAAACGATGTTATAGCAAGAGCAAGCAAGCATAGCGTTTGGAAGTTAATTTGTATAATATGAAAGGTAATAAAAATTTATAAAAATCGTGCCACTTTTATAAGTATGGCTTTGTAGAAGTAATGTCGATTATAGAACTCTCCGGATCAAGTATATAAAATTATTTGTATTACAGAATTAGTCGGAAAACTGTCCTATTAATCCGCAAAGAAACTGCAATTGTACCTGCTGCCGATAAAAATATGTTGACATTCTATTTAGTCGTCTCAAACATTCAATTAGCAAAAAATTTAAACAAAAAACGTTTTAACGTGTTCTTCAATCGAGTTCGTTTCATTCGCGGATTCCATAATAGCTATTTTTTAATCTGCATAACAAAGTGAATGAGACTCGCTCTGCAGTAAATTCGGCGAGTTCTATAATCGACGTAAATATTTACCTTTCATTTGAAACTAGGCCCACCAACTTCAACCACAGCCCCACAACCATCAACTCAAAACTTTGTAGACCCTCAGAAAGAGGGCGTTTCCCCCCAAACAAGATGGCGATTCATTCAGTCTGGACAATGGGGCTTTCACTGGAATGGTTTCTGGAACACCTAAACCAATTAAAGCTATACTCTATAACCAAACATGAACATTTATTTGAATAACAAATCTGTCAACAATTTTTGAATCTTTCTCCCACTCCTAGACAGCCCTATTAGAGATGCACAAGATTGTATAATATATTGGTTTTAATTAAACTTATCGGCGACAATTGGAAACCGTACCACTCTAATTTCATTACCAAAATCACATACAACAGAATTACATGCTAACATCATTATTTTTGGACATAATTGCGAATTTGAATAATCTAGTTTAACCTCACGAGCGGGTTCCCCAGTCCGAACGTCCCAAACGATGAGAGAGCCTGGAAAAGGGAGAAGTTCATTCATATGCATTTGCTGAAAATAAAGAATAAATCTCTTATAACAAACTTACCAATTTTGCTTGTTACAAATAGTTATGGCGTCAGCATCAACAAATTTGAGTATGCATTCGATATATTTGTTGTATTCAAAAGATTTCCTTGAAATCGTTCCCAAATACATATTCGTTCGTCCGTACCCAGGGATATGACATAGCTGAGTGCGCATGCTAAACGGCTAATGGAACCATCGTGTGCCTGTATATTATACATACAAGCACCAGTTAAAGGATCCCAAACGTATAACAGGCCATCTTGTGAACCAGATCCACCAGTTCCTGGCTGCCAGCGATCGACAAACAGTCACATAATGGGGCCACAGTGTCCATGTAGAGTATACTCCAGATCCGAATTGTCCAGGCTATAAACCTTAAGACAACAAAATAGTGTAAAATTTAAGCTAGGTGGTAGGATAAAAAGAACTGGATTTTAACGAAAACTTTATCTATCTATGTATATATATAAGTTGAAATTTTGTGTGTATGTATATGGTTGAAACCAGATTGAGCACTTAATTGACTCCTGGGTCAAGATTTGTTTTAACAAATTAATATATACATATATTGTTGCGAAAACAAGTTTTACGAGTAGTTCACTTAACTGCGATAAGCGCCATCCGTATACTATTAGAAAAAGACTTTGGTATTTTTTTTATTTGCTAATTAAAGTTGCAATTTGTGAATTAATAAACTGTTGTGTTGTGTTCATTTATTTAAATTAAATGGTAATTTTGCAAATCGATAAATAATAAATAATAAAATGGAAGGTGCAGTGAACATTAAATCCTATAGTTCCCAAGAGCTTGAAGAAGAGCTTGGAAGGTTTATGTTAAGCGTTTCTAAAACAATATCGATTACATTAATAAATGTAGATTCGTTTAATATGTGTACTTAACTTCACGTGCAAGAAGGAATGATCTAAATACTCAACCTAAATGTATAACTACTGTCAATTCTCCGAATAAAACAAGTTTTCAAAAGGGGAAAAGCAGCAAGCTGGTGAAGTGTTTTCAATTCCGATGCAACTAATAAAGCGAAAATCGAAAACAAAGAGTTGCCAAACGTGGAAGCAATGTTTAAAGCAGTAATGCAACAAATGAACTGCAAACTGGAGCAGCAAAGTGTACAATCGCACTAACAGACCAAAAAAATCTAGTTACAAACTGACCGGCAAATTGGTTCAACAAAACCAAGAATTGAATTTTCAAATTGGAACACCGAAGCCAGCAGAGAATTAATCGACAAGATAAAAAGCAGGCCCAAGAACCGAAGCAGGAATTGAATTCTAAACTCCGCGATAAATTTGATGAACAAAATAAACAGATAAATTCCAAATTCGATAAACAAAAACAGGAATTCTTCACTCAGCAAACTCAAGATCTAAAGAAGGAGTTTGATCAACAAAATCAAAAACTAGGTCTTATCCAAGAAAAGCTAAGATGAGTGCAATTCAAGAAACGCTTAAAGGAGAAATGAATGGAGTTCAAACAACGCTTAAAATTGAAATGGACTGGAATCTGGAAAGATTACGGCGGATAAATCCACAACCGTTGAATTAAGCGGAGCAATCGTCTTGTAACAGCTTTCCACGGTCACAGTATCCAGGACAAATGTTGGAAAAGATTACAACAGCCTAGTTGTTATTGGCGTATTGGGGAGAAAACCCTGCAATTTCATTCCAGATCCAGTTTCCAGATCAATTATTAGTTCTAAAATCGTGTCTGTAAAGTAAAGAGAGTGCATCACTACAAACTAAGTACAGCTACTAAAAAAGCTGCATAAGTTAAGAGTGAACGTTTCCTTACAGTCGAGTTTGGTGGATTAAGGTTTCGACAACGGTTCATTGTTGTCCGTGTGGAAGATAAATGCATATTAGGACTGCATTTAATAATGGCGCACCATATGTAACTTGATTTGAAAACGTGTGTTAGGATGGCGTAATAAATAAGTTCCGAATTACCGGCAATCACAATCGTAGGAAGTGTTGTGTCCCCCTGAATATAATCACAGTAAAATACCGGAAAACCCGAAGTGCTTAGTTGCTTCACAAATTACGGGCCAATAGATGAAAGATCATTGGACAAGGAAGCAGCTAAGAAAAGAGCAAGAGCGTGACGATTCAATTGCTCCAATATTTCAATGGACGGAGCAAGGAGGAAGACCACAGTGGCGTGAGATTGTAACAGCAAGGCCTACAGCAAAAAGTTACTGGGCTCAATGAAACTCATTGAGAATGAAAAATGGACTGCTGGTAAGACAATGAGAATCTGCAGATGGTCAGAGCACCACATAAAAGGTAGTGCTACAAACGATGTGTTGAACAAGGTGAACACAGTGAAACTCCAGGAGAACATTTGGGAATTAAGAAGCCACTGGATAAAATAAGAAATCGATTCTTTTGGGTCAATTGCCATAGAGATGTTAAAACTGGTGCCGAACGTGTAAAAAATGTACTGCTAGAGGAGGACCGCAACAAGCAACTAGAGGAAAAATGCATCGATACAAGGTTGTAGGCATCATTAATTAATCAACTTGAAAAGGAAGCCGATCGAAGACTAAGAATGAACGTGCGAACTATAGAAAATTTTAGGAAGGAGACTAAGTTTGGCTTTACAATTCCTTACAAGAAAAGAAAAATCTCCGAAATTACAGCAAAGACCCTACAAGACCCTCGTGATGATTCATGGTGTACGATCAAACAAAGCACCAGATGTAAAATGAAAGTTGTCCACATCGACAGATTAGCAAGGTACATCGTCAGAGAGAGTGTTGAAACTGTCTGGGACAAACATAATTAAGGCATGGGGATAATGCTGCGAAAAGTTGTACGAGTACTTCACTTAACAGCCCAGAACGCCATCCGTAGACTATTTAAATAAGGGTTGTATATGACGGTTGTATGAGTGAGGAGTATACACTGTATGTATAAATTTTTTTAGAACTTTTGTCATTTATGACACAAATGTACTTGCTATATGGTGAGTTGTAAATGAGGAATTTACCAGAGTGGTATGGCACAATCTAGGTTGTTCAAATAGATAACAGTAGGAAAGATTAGAACCTTTGCGAAACTTTTGACTTACTATAAATAGCTCAAAGTTTTATTGTAGTAAGTTAGCTATTATTTGCAAGCAAGCAGATAGAGCTACCACCAAGGTGAAATACAAGTGTTATAACTCGGTGGTAATGTTGCGAACAGAAGTTATACGAATAGTTTATTAACAGCGCAGACTATTAAAATAAGGGTTATATATTTAACGACGATTGGTTCTACGCACCGAAAGGACTCCAGTGTTTTCCAAACGCTGGACCAAACGTCAACCCAGCCAAAGGTCTGGGGTCGAATTACGACATCAATTAACGAGTGAATGAAATCCATACGTTAACGAATGATCGAGTATTTACATTGGGATGATCACTACTCGTCACGCGTTCACCTAAGAGATCATGCCAAATCAACATTATTCAGTCACGTCTGTGGTAATTTGACCCCTGATTTAAGACATAGGGCTGCTACAACAACAACAAAAACTGTTATGTGTTTTTGTGTTCTTAATAAGTAATCACCAGTATAAAGTTTTGCTATTTTCGCTATTAGCTAATTAAAGTTGTAATTTATGAATTCATAAACTTGTGTTGTGTTCTAGTTAGCAAAATTCTTTATGAAGTTGAAAGCCAAAATTTCGTAACAATATCTATATAAAGGGTGTATCCGTTAAGGTAGCAAATATTTAAAGGCATGATTCCTTGGTAAATTTCTTGAAAAATTACTATTGGAGGGGGGGGTCTATTTTCATCCCCTACGGTGTACGTAGCGTTTTAATGCGAAGAGACGAACTTTTGACCTTACATCACTTGACACCAACAGGTTTTTAGATACAAGGTCATTGTTGATCTTTTTTGAACGAAAGTTAAATTTTTTAAGTTAAACAATGTACATTTTTAAATTCTCTATATTAACTTCGCATGCCCGTGGCTGGCTGGTTGATCAGATCTTGTGATCAATTTTTAACCCACTTCCTAAAGCCCGATTTTATTGAAACTTTGCACACATGTGTACTTCCGGTGACAATACTTTCTATTAAAATATGAGAGTGATCCGGCCGCGGTTATGGGGAGCTCCCATACAAATTTTTATTCCCATATAGCGGCATCAGATCATGTCACTATGATGACTGTGTTCTGTGTGTGTGGTGTGCTGTGAGCAGCGCTACTTGCTTTACGATTGGGGTTGTCTTGTTGTTCGATTGCAGTGCTTCGAATGTGTTTTTATTTTTCAGCATTTATAGTGGAATTCAGTATACTTTTGGTTATTGGAGAATTTACATGTAACATTTTCATTTTTAAATTCTCTATATTAACTTCGCATGGCCGTGGCTGGCTGGCTGGTGGGCAGAATCTTGTGATCAATTTTTAACACACTTCCTAAAGCCCGATTTTATTGAAATTTGGCACTCATGTATATTTCCGATGACAATACTTTCTATTAAAATTTTAGTGTAATCGGGCCGCGGGGTTCCCATACAAAAAAAAATTTCCCCGGCATCAGATTTCATACTACAATGACTGTGTTGTGTGTGCGCTGTGAGCTGTGGGCAGCGCTGCTTGATTTACGATTGAGCTTGTTTTTTTGTTGGTTTGCAGTGCTTCGTATGTGTTTTTGTATTTCAGCATTTATAGTGGAATTCAGTATACTTTTGCTTATTAGAGAATTTACATGAAAAATTTTAATTTTTATAGGCTGTTTTTTATGGGTTGTCATACCGATATAAAAAGGTGGACAAAGTTCAATTTTTTTTTTAATTGTATTTACAAACACGGTTTTTTTTAGAAAGACCAACAGTAACGTTATAGGTGGAAGCGTTTAAGAGTTATTGGGTGTGCAGTCATGTAAGGTCAAAAGAACGTTTTCGTTAATTTTACAAACTTTCAATTTTAACCCTGCTCCTGTTGACCGAAGGCATAAGCATTGTGAGATGGATTTGTTGAAAATTCAATGGGCTTTATTACTGCATTTGTCAAAAAAAATTATTCAAGAGCATTTTTCGAAAAAAATCGCGTTTGAAAATTAAAATTAAAAAATATAGTAATTAAGAAATTGCGTACACATAATCAATACGGAAAAAAAAATTTATTCAAATTAAACACAGAAAACATTTTATGGGAAAATTTACGAAAAATAAAGAAAAATTAAACTTTACTTTTATCACTATTTTTTTTATGATTTGTTACTGATTTTTTTGGTTAGTAGCGAGTAGGGCCTCCTCTACTCCGTATGCACTGTATAAGCCTATCTGGTACGCTTCCAAACAGATGCGTTACATTTTGTTCGGGTACGTGCTCCCAACAGGCTTTTAACGCGTTTATCAGCTCCTGTTTAGTGTTGACATGGCTGTGGTTTTCTTTGAGGCTTCTTTTTAATTGGTCCCATAAATGCTCGATGGAATTGAGGTCTGGGCTATTTGCTGGCCATGGCAAAAGTGAAATATTGGCGTCAGAAAGAGCTGCTTGGGTAATACGAGACGTATGTGGGTGAGCATTATCTTGCATAAGAACAAACCCATCGCCAACTCTCTGTGAAAATGGGAACACAACAGGTCGTATTACCATTTCAACGTAACTGGCGGCGGTAACGGTGCCCTCATCCAGGATTACCAGCTCTGTTCTGCCTAGCAAACTTATTCCCGCTACACTCCCGGTCTCCTCGAAGCGTTCCCATACGTTTCGGATAGCTCGTCTCGACACACCGATGCGATTTGCAACAGCCCTTTGAGACACTACTTGCTCCAGCATATTTACCGCTCTTATTGCGTTTTCAGTGTCCAAATGACGTCTAGTACTGGGCATGGTAATCACGTTTAATCGCAAAGAAATAATAAAAAACAATTAAAGAAAGTAACACTTAGCAACAACGCTAGAATCGGACAGAGAAAACAAGTGCAATAATTTTTGCATTGATTGTTTTTTCGAGCCATGGGCTTTTTTTGTCTACTCACTTGGAAGCAACGGTAAAATTGTTGTTCAAAGCATTGATAACAACTCATACACATGCTAACTCTAGAATAAAATTCATAGTTTCGATAGTGGTTACCAATTAAGTATTTTTTAGACAAAATATAAAATAAATCTGGGGTGGGCCCTATGTTGTTTTAAGTAGTTTACATGTGTTTAAAATTTGAAAAAAATCGGGTTAATTTTTAAAAAAATTAAATGACCTTAGGGCCGACCAATCCAAAAATTGTACAAAACGTTTGGTCTATCGGAGATACACATATGTTTAAAATTTAAAGTAAATCGGGCTAATTTTTACTTTAAATTTGTATAAGGCCCCATCCCATGACCCAGGTGGCCGGGGTCTCCAAAATTTTTACAAAAAGTGTTGGCCATCGGAGATATACTTGTATGTATGTAAGAATAAATGTTCAATTCAAGAGTTTTAGCTGAATACGACTGAAATACGACTTAAGCGATGACTGATAAATACGACTGAACGTAACGGCTGATTAATACGACTGAAATACGACTGAACGTAACGGCTGATTAATACGACTGCATAAATGACAACTTTACTCCACGACGGCTGACGAAATACTGCTCGATGAAAGAACTTCTTGTAATGATGCTTGCTTGAGATGACAACGATGCCACTTTGATGGGTTTTAGAATATGATACTTTACATGTATATAAAATCTGAAGAAAATTGGTGTAATTTTTTTAAAAAATTTGGTAGGGCCACAAGACCTCGGGTGCCGGTGTCTCCAAAATTTTTACAAAAAGTGCTTTCCATCGGAGATACAGATGTGTATAGAATTTGAAGAAAATCGGGTTAATTTTTAAAAAATATATAAGGGCAAATCCAATCCAACACTCCCACTAATTATTTCGTTTTTTCATTCCCAACATCTCTATGTTCTTGGTAAACTTCTGAATTGGCAATGGCTTCGTAAACACGTCTCCAAGCTGGTCTTCACTGCATACGTAATCGATTAGAATTACCTTTGATTCATACAGCTGCCGAATGAAATGCAGCCGAACATCGATGTGTTTGGTTCGCTGATGCAATTCAGAATTTTTGATCAACCGAATTGCACTCTGATTGTCAACGTAAAGTGTTGGTGGACTCTCTTGAACGCAGCCCACATCACGTAGTAATTGGTGTAGCCACACCGCTTCCTTCGCCCCCTCGCACGCTGCCATGAATTCAGCTTCGGTAGTGGAAAGGGCCACTGTCTTCTGCCGACGACTCTTCCATGTAACGACAACAAATGCATAGCCGGTGTTTGACTTTCGCGTGTCAACATCGCGTGCATAATCAGCATCGGAATATCCTCTCAATGCTGTCGACGATCCAGAATACTCGATTCCTCTTTCGGCTGTTTTATTCAAATATCGAAGAATACGCTTGACAGCCGAAACATGCGCTTGCTTTGGATTGTCCATAAATCGGCTGACTTCTCCCACTGCATACGAAATGTCCGGTCTAGTCACGATAGCGGCAAACATAAGAGATCCAATTGCTTGCCTATACGGGAAGTCGACGCTCCCCTCTTCGCACAATTTGGTCAACATGACATAACTGTCGGCTGGAGTCGAAATGCGCTTCGAATCCTTCATGTTGAACTTTTCGACGACTTTCTTAATGTACGCTTTCTGATTGATGAAAATCGTCTTCTTCTGTCTGTTTCGATGTATCTCCATGCCAACCTAATGACCTACGCTGCCTCGTGTCATCTCGAAATTATATGACAGATAATTCATCACTTTCTCAATCGTGTTTCTGCATTTCGATAGAACCAATCCTTCGTCCACGTACAATAGTAACACGACTCTCATACCGTTGATATGGCCACTGAACACACATGTATCTGCCTTCGACTGCACCAAGTTGAAATCACTGAGGAACTTCGTGAATTTCTTGTTCCACACTCTGGATGCTTGCTTCAACCCATACAAACTTTTCTTAAGTCGGCAAACCATGTTCTCGTCCTCCATATCTAGTCCTTTCGGTGCCTCCATAAAAATCTCTTCGTCTAGGTCACCGTTCAAAAACGCAGTCTTTATATCAAACTGCATCATCTCCAGATCTTCTGCTGCGGCGATCGATAGGATGGTCCGAATGGAATCGTATCGAACCACTGGTGAACACGTTTCACCATAATCAACTCCTTCTCGTTGCGAAAAACCTTTTGCGACTAGGCGAGCTTTGAAAATTGTTCCAGGTGGATTTGGCTTCAATTTATAAACCCATCGACATCCGACGACGTTGCGGCTCTTCGGACGTTTCACCAACTCCCATGTCGAATTCTTTTTCAATGATTGCAGCTCATCTTTCATCGCATCTCGCCATTTAGCAGCTTCCTCGGAATTTACAGCTTCTTCATACGTGTTGGGCTCTAACACTACAGCTGAATATCCGCTTGCTATCAATCGATCTGGTTCGTTCACTTTCTCACGCAACTTATAACGCATATTTTTGCGTACATTCTCGACTTCATCCTCATCGTCATCTGCTGTCAACGTGATATCGTTTGTATCAAAGAACTCATTATCAGACATGGACGATGTATCATGTCCATTGTCATTCGTGTCGATACACTGCGGATACTGTTCCACGAATAGTTGCTTATCGTTTGTTCGTTGCTCTGCTGACGATTTCTGGATCGACACTTGCTCAGTCGACAATTGCTTCTTGACATCATCGTCATCACCGATGAACCCAAATGAACTCGATTCACATCTTTCTCATTTAGTTTTATGTTGCAGCTCACGATGATCTTCTGTGTGACTGGATCAAATAGCCGGAAATTCTTCGACGTGGACTCGTATCCAACTAGAAACACCTTCTTTGGTTTGGCGTACCATTTCTTGCGTCCACATTGCTTTGGTATTTGTACAAAGCACTCGCTGCCGAAAATTCTCACATGACCCATTTCTGGTTTAACACCAAACCAATTCTCGTACGAAGTTGCGTTCGGACATTTCTTATTCGACGATCTGTTCAAGATGTACACTGCTGTTCGTACTGCTTCTGGCCATAAACGCTTCTGCAAACCGCTAGAAAGCAACATCGTGCGGGCGCATTCCACAACAGTACGCATCTCGCGCTCCACACGTCCATTTTGCTCAGGTGTGTACGATGCGATTCGCTCAACTCTCACTCCGGCATTCGAGAGCACTCGCATACAATCTTTATTTACAAATTCAGTGCCGTTGTCGAAACGAATATGCTTCACTGAATTGCTCGTTGAATTGCGAACCAAGGACAACACATCCTTGATTTTGTCACATACCTCAGATATGCTGGCTAGTAGATACACATACTTGAAACTCGTTGCCTCGTCCTTGATCAGAAGAAAATATCGCATTCTTCCAATGCCCAATTCCTCCATTGGTCCACAGAGATTGGCATGCAAATATTCGCCTTTTGCAGCCACTCGTTCTTGCGCTTGTTTGTGCGAAGCACGGTGCATTTTTCCGACATGACAGTCTTCACAGAAAAATTTCGCTTCACTCCACAATTTCATGCCTTCAATCAAATTCTGTTGGCACATACGCTTTATCGTGTCCACATTAAGATGTCCCAATCGATGGTGCAGTTGCTCCAGCGTGACAGTCGCAGAATTTGCACACTCATCAACTCTCTGTCGAAACACCATTCTCAATTGCTTGCTGTCATCTTTCACGCCAACAGCATACACGATACCAGCAGCATCCAACAACTTGCAGCCATCATGGGTTAACAATATCTTAAAACCCTTCGGTGTGGCTGATGCCGTCGAAAATAAATTCTGCTTCAGCTCAGGAACATGCTGTACATTCTTCATCTGTCTCTTCTCCCACACACCGTTGACCTTTGCTTCGATTAGAATTGTGCCTGAGCCACTAATCGGTAGACGAATGCCATTTGCGATTTGGACAAACCGCTTGACATCACACTTTTTATAATCAACGAACCATTCGATTCGAGAAGACATGTGTTCTGTGGCACCTGAATCAGCAATCCAAACGTTCCTGTAGTCCATTGCTGTTTCACTCACAAGATTCGCACAAAATACAGCATCGCAACCGCCCTTTTTACTTTCAGACGATTTGTCACCACGCTTCGGACATTCTCTTTTCCAATGTCCAACTTCATGACATTTGTTGCATTTCGTTTTCTTTTTCAGCTCATCAATCGACGTTGACTGCTTCTTTCTTGTTTGCTGCTGCTTTGACTTAAATTTTACACTGAAAGCAGCATCCGATGGAACGTCGTCCATTTTATTTAGTTGGTCTTCTTCCAGTTGCAATCGTGCAAGTAAACTGTCCAAAGTTCTAGTCTCTTTGATATTGTACCAGACAGTCTTGAAATTACGATATTTCGGAGTCAAACTGCTAATGATGCGCACCATTTTTATGTTCTCAGATAATTTTTCACCTTGGTCTTCGATTTCATGTGCCATTCGGCTCGCTTTTGACACAAACGACACGACTGATTCGTCATCAGCCATTTTCAATGAAAAATAATCTTCATATAGGCTTATAATACGCACCTCACTGCGTTTCTCATGAATGCTGGCCAATTTGTCTGCAATTTCCATCGCTGTTTTGCACATCAGAATGTGATTCGCTTGCTCACTATCTACTGATGAAATCAAAATCGCCATCGCCTTGCCATCGTTTCTGTCATACTCGCACTTGCAACGGGAACATTGCCGGCCATAACGTCCGTAAGAGCTGTGGACTTCACCACGGCATCAATCTGGAACTTCCAGAATTTATAATTTGAGCCATTCAATTTGTGGTGAATGGCAGAACCGCCGCTGCCCGTTTTATCATCCAACAAATCCATTTTTTTTAGTGAATAGCCACGGTACGACGACACGACTTTTATTCAACTGAGTTCGCTTGTGCAACGTTACCACAATATGATGAAATTCGCTCGAACCTTCTAGAATTTCCAACACGTGTGTCGATATCCAATACAGCCTACTATTGGTTGCTCGATGCACACTCGTATACACACACACCACTTCGATGAAATAAAAAACCTTCACTACTTTTGCGTACGGCACGCCGGCTCGACCTTACAAGTAGAATTACTTTTGTTTTTATTACAAATCAAATAAATTCAATTCTTAATCTTTTACTCAGTTATTAGTTATTAGTGGTTTGAATAAAAGAAATTAAACAACAAAGAAATACTTGAATATGCTTTAATAACTGAAAACGTTGTTGCACTGTCAGTGGTGTGCTAAAGACTAACTAAAACAAAGAACAAATGAATGTGCATAACATATAGAGAGTGAAAAGGACGGCAATAATTCAAATCCAACACTCCCACTAATTATTTCGTATTTTTCATTCCCAACATCTCTATGTTCTTGGTAAACTTCTGAATTGGCAATGGCTTCGTAAACACGTCTCCAAGCTGGTCTTCACTGCATACGAAATCGATTAGAATTACCTTTGATTCATACAGCTGCCGAATGAAATGCAGCCGAACATCGATGTGTTTGGTTCGCTGATGCAATTCAGAATTTTTGATCAACCGAATTGCACTCTGATTGTCAACGTAAAGTGTTGGTGGACTCTCTTGAACGCAGCCCACATCACGTAGTAATTGGTGTCCACACCGCTTCCTTCGCCCCCTCGCACGCTGCCATGAATTAAGCTTCGGTAGTGGAAAGGGCCACTGTCTTCTGCCGACGACTCTTCCATGTAAAGACAACAAATGCATAGCCGGTGTTTGACTTTCGCGTGTCAACATCGCGTGCATAATCAACATCGGAATATCCTCTCAATGCTGTCGACGATCCAGAATACTCGATTCCTCTTTCGGCTGTTTTATGCAAATATCGAAGAATACGCTTGACAGCCGAAATATGCGCTTGCTTTGGATTGTCCATAAATCGGCTGACTTCTCCCACTGCATACGAAATGTCCGGTCTAGTCACGATAGTGGCAAACATAAGAGATCCAATTGCTTGCCTATACGGGAAGTCGACGCTCCCCTCTTCGCACAATTTGGTCAACATGACATAACTGTCGGCTGGAGTCGAAATGCGCTTCGAATCCTTCATTTTGAACTTTTCGACGACTTTCTTAATGTACGCTTTCTGATTGATGAAAATCGTCTTCTTCTGTCTGTTTCGATGTATCTCCATGCCAACCTAATGACCTACGCTGCCTCGTGTCATCTCGAAATTATATGACAGATAATTCATCACTTTCTCAATCGTGTTTCTGCATTTCGATAGAACCAATCCTTCGTCCACGTACAATAGTAACACGACTCTCATACCGTTGATATGGCCACTGAACACACATGTATCTGCCTTGGACTGCACCAAGTTGAAATCACTGAGGAACTTCGTGAATTTCTTGTTCCACACTCTCTCTTCTCTTCTCTAGGTCACCGTTCAAAAACGCAGTCTTTATATCAAACTGCATCATCTCCAGATCTTCTGCTGCGGCGATCGATAGGATGGTCCAAATGGAATCGTATCGAACCACTGGTGAAAACGTTTCACCATAATCAACTCCTTCTCGTTGCGAAAAACCTTTTGCGACTAGGCGAGCTTTGAAAATTGTTCCAGGTGGATTTGGCTTCAATTTATAAACCCATCGACATCCGACGACGTTGCGGCTCTTCGGACGTTTCACCAACTCCCATGTCGAATTCTTTTTCAATGATTGCAGCTCATCTTTCATCGCATCTCGCCATTTAGCAGCTTCCTCGGAATTTACAGCTTCTTCATACGTGTTGGGCTCTAACACTACAGCTGAATATCCGCTTGCTATCAATCGATCTGGTTCGTTCACTTTCGCACGCAACTTATAACGCATATTTTTGCGTACATTCTCGACTTCATCCTCATCGTCATCTGCTGTCAACGTGATATCGTTTGTATCAAAGAACTCATTATCAGACATGGACGATGTATCATGTCCATTGTCATTCGTGTCAATACACTGCGGATACTGTTCCACGAATGATGATGATGATGATGATGTTGGGGGTGAGAAACCATGGCACTGCGACCCAGGTGGATCTATTGCGCCCCCCCCCGACTAGCGCTGTAGGGGCGGTGCATGCCCAGCCCTAGAGCACCCCCTCCATGCCAATGGCCTTTGTGAACCTAATGATATGGAGAGGTTCTAATGAGTGACGTTCAAGCTCGGAGAGTGCGTGAGTTCCCAGCTGTTCCCTTCTCTGGCGGATCGTTGCTCCACAGTCGTTGAGAAGATGCCACGGGGTTTCCTCCGCTTCACCACATAGCCTGCAGCTGTCATCCTCTTCTAATTTCATTTTCTTAAGGTGTCCCTTCAGTCTGCAGTGCCCTGTTAGGAACCCCGTAATGATTTTCACGTTACCCCTACTTAGTCCCATTATTGATCGGGACCTCTTTGGATTATATCTACCCAACATTTCCTTCGCTTGCCGTAGACCTGGGAGTTCCTCCCATCTTAATGAAGCGGTGTTTTTACCTATATTGCGTAATTCTTCACGCATAATACTGTACCCAATTCCACAAAAGGCGGCCCTACAAGCGTAGTCTCTGCCCCTATGTTTGCGAGCTTGTCCGCTTGTTCATTCCCTTCTATACCGATGTGTCCCGGCACCCAGTATAACTTTACTTTGTTGTCTGCACCAAGTTTGTTTAACTTTGTTTTGCATTCTTCTACCAGTGGACGTGGTGTGGACTGCATCTAGAGCTTTAAGCGCGGCTTGGCTGTCTGACATGATGGCAATTTCCATCCTCATGTATTTCCTATCCAGATTGAATTGAGCGCATCTTTCGATGGCGTGAACCTCTGCCTGGAAAATACTTGGATAATGGCCCATTGCTTCAGAGTACTTGGTTCGTGGCCCTATTACTCCCGCACCTGTGCCATCCACCTTCTTTGATCCATCCGTATACCATTTTATAGTTCCTGGATGTATCTTGTAGTCTGTTTCGGACTTAAAGTCCGTCTTGTTGCTTAGTTTAACCTCATAGTTTTTTATGAACTCAAGCTTTTGCACCATGCTGTCACATGGCATGCATGCCACAGGAGTTAGCTTGGCTAGTGAGTTCATTAAGCTCTCCGCTCTGCTACCCGTTAAGCAGCCAACCTTGGTCAGGCGTACAATGGTTTCAGTGGATTTGACCTCTACCACTATATGCAGCGGGAGTAGCCCAGTGATTACCTCCATACCCGCCGTTGGGCAGGTCCTCATAGCTCCTGTGATTAGGACACAAGCCAGCCTTTGTACCTTTTCCAATTCTTTCCTTGTGGTGCTTAGCTTGGTTCTACCTGCCCATGCCACTGCTCCGTAGGTGATCATTGGTATAACTATCATAGTGTACATCCAGTGCATTATTTTGGGGCTTACTCCCCATGATTTGCCCGCTACCCTTCTGCACACCATGAGCGCTCTCTTAGATTTTTTAATAATTGCCTGCTGATGTTTATTCCATAGCAGTCTCTTGTCTAATATCAGACCCAGGTACTTGACCTCTTCGCTGATTGAGATCACTTCGCCATTGAGGGTTATTGGTCGCATTCGCCCCAATTTTCTTCTGTTACTGAAGGGAACCAGTGTGGTTTTGCTTGGGTTCACCCTAAGTCCCACCTCATGGCACCATCTGCTTGTGATATTTAGTCCATTTTGAACTATGTCACATAGAACTTCCTCGAACTTCCCCCTGGCCACAATGACTATATCGTCCGCGTAACCCTGAGATACGATTCCTGCTTTAGCTAGTCGCTGAAGTAGTTCGTCTACAAGGATGCTCCACAGTAGTGGGGAGAGTACTCCTCCTTGTGGACACCCTCTTGTCGTGTTAACCATAATGGTTTTGTCCCCGACTATAGTTTCTGCTGTTCTAGTGACTAGCATCTCGCACATCCATTTACTGATTGTGCCATCAACTGTTTTCTTATCCAGAGCATTCCTTATCGCCTCGTGTGATGCGTTGTCGAACGCCCCTTCGATATCTAAGAAGGCGCATAGAGCGATTTCCTTACTGGCAAGGGAGCCCTCTATTCTTTCCGTCAGTTCCCACAGTGCGGTCTCCGTAGATCTGCCCGCTCTGTATGCGTGTTGACTGGAATGTAGTGGTTCTTTTACCAGTAAAGTCGACCTTACATAGTTGTCGATGACCTTTTCGATAGTCTTTAGGACAAACGAAATGAGACTGATTGGTCTGTAGGACTTTGGGTGTGTGGGATCTTTCTTCCCTATCTTCGGTATAAATACCACCCGAGCCCTTCTCCAGCTTTTCGGTATGTATCCGAGTGCTAGGCTACTTCTGTAGATTCTTAGTAGGTATGGGAGGAGATTGTCTAGCCCCATTTGCATGACAACTGGGATTATCCCATCTACACCTGCTGACCTAAAGGGCTGGAAGCTTTTAACTGCCCACCGGATTCTATGCTCGGTGCATATCTCCGAGGCTTTCTTCCAGTCTTCTCTATTAAATCTTAGACGGTTTGAGCCTCTATCAGATTCGGTACTGTTCACCGTACTCCCCGGGAAGTGACTTCTCAGGAGGAGTAGAGCTCTCTGCTCTTCGTTTTCTGTGAACTCACCTTCCTGGTTTCTCAGTGAAGCCTTGAAACAACTAGGGTCTTTTGCCATCGCTTTGTACAGCCTGGCAGACTCCTTAGTGTCTTTAACCTCCTCACAGAATTTACGAAAACTTCTGCGCTTTGCTCTTCTCACTTCTGTATTATATGCCGTGAGAGACTTTCTGTATTCCTGCCAATTGCCCCTTCTCTTGGCGGTCTTGAAGAGTTTTCTTACCTGCCTTCGATGGGCTGACAGTTCTGCGTTCCACCAAGGAACTTCATTACCCCCTTTGGGTGAACTCATCGGGCAGCTCGACTCATATGCGTCAGAGATTGCCCTGTTCATTTCCACTGCTGCGCATTCTAGTTCGCGCGGGCACCTGGCCACTCTTTGAACTGAAGCGTGTAGTAGATTGCTCTGTAAATAGACTCTAAATTTTTCCCAATTTGTCCTTCTGGGGTTTCTAATAACCCTTTCCCCTACGACCACCCCTCCCAATTCAAACAGAATTAATCTATGGTCTGACAGAGTTGGTTCGGAGGAAACCCTCCAATTACTGAGTAAACGACTCACTGTCGGAGTTCCGAAGGTGATGTCGAGTACCTCTTCCCTAACCCTAGTCACGAATGTTGGAGTACTTCCTACATTGTAAATATCAAGGTTTTCCTTCACCAAAAACTCTAAAAGGTACTCACCCCTCTTATTCGTGTCGGTGCTCCCCCATTCTTCATTGTGTGCATTTGCATCGCACCCGATCAGAAGAGGTTTGCTTAGCCTTCGGCAATGATCTACCAGTTCTTGAATTTCTGGTGGCGGTATTTCATCCTTGTCCCCGGCGAAATAGGCCGAAGCTATGACTAACTCCCGGTGCATGCCGTCTATGTTAAACTGGCACTGGATTGCTACCACGTCCCGGGTTATAAATTCTGATAGAGATAGATAATTAATACTATTTCTAACGACGATGCAGGGGCAAGCTGCCCCACGTCATATATTACCTTAGCATCTTTGCAAGACAGACCACATATCTGTCCCCTGTAGAACCAGGGTTCCTGGACCAGCACTAGCTCTAGATGTTGTTTGGTGAACGTCCTGGCCACCACGGCGGCTGCCCCTTTGGCCTTGTGGGTGTTCACCTGAGCAATGCGTGTGCTGGTCATGCTTTAGTTGTCTGAAGAGGGCGGCTGCCCCTCTCCAGTCTCAAGCTCAAGGTGCTGGATCTCCTCCAGCAACTCGTCCTCCTCTAGCTGTCGGATCGCCTCCAGCTCGTCTAGTACAATGTTCGGTTGGGGAAGGGCAGCGAGGTCTTCCATAATGGGTACCTCTTCTGCTCCCGCTTCTCCTTCCGTGTCCATTGTACTTGCCCCCTTGGGTTCATCTACTACTACGGCGGGAGGGTCTATCAGCCCCTTCTCCACCTGTATGGCTTCCTTCTTTTTCAGACCACCCACCGATATCTTGCCATACCGGTATCTAATGGAGTGGCCTGCCCCTTTTATTATGTCTCGGCTTCGAGAGTCTATGGATATAGTGGCAAATACCCCACCCCTTTCCTCTCGACAGCCGATAACCTTCCACATATTTACATGGAGACCCTCATTTTGTGCTCCAATCAGGGAGATGGAGCGCTCCATCCCCTGCCGGTTGCTGCGTGGCAGATACACCGACATGATAGTCGGCTTGGGAATATCGTCCCCGTCCCTGGCCACGAGCTTCGGTCCCTTCCACGTCGAAAGGGTTGGAGCATGTGCCTTCAGCCAAGCCGCCGAGCGTCCATCGCAACAATCGACAAGAATCATCCCTGGCCTGAAGTGGACGCCGTCGAAGCCAATTTTGACTTCCCAGCCCAGCGCCACCTCATCCAGGATGGATTCCTCCAAGGCTGCTAACTGCTCATGGGTCAGTGTCTCCTCCGGATCATGCTCCGCGAGGATAGCGACCCTGACTTGTTTCGTAGCCTCCGCATAGCTAGGCTGAGAGCCCCCGCTACCCCCGAAGGTGGCACTGGTCGACTGCCCGGTGCCCTCCTTCAGTCTCTTATCCTCCCTAGTTGGTGGAGTGAGGACCGATGGCCCCCTCTTCGTCCCCTGGGGAGTGATGACGGGAGGTCCATGCCCTGCAGCCGCCAACTTCCTATCATCAACCTCCTTCCTCGCTTGTGCGGGTTCTATGCCCTGCTCAAGGAGTCGGAGATAGTGCCTCGTCCCCGCCCCACTGAGACCCTTTCTCAGGGGATCGTCCACACCTCCCGGCTGCCCCTTTGGCGGGTCAGGAGGTCCCCTCCTTTTAGAGCCTTTCGGCTAAGGTTTGGGGACTGCTCCTAGCGACACCTTGGGAACAGTGGTCGGCTGACGATTGGGGAGAGACCCCGAACCATTCGCTGAGGGTGTGCTCAACTGCGGCATTATCACTTGCTGCCTACTGGTGGAGGCTTCTCCCTCGGCCTGGCGGGATAGCCCCAGCCGCGCCTTGGGGTTCCCCCCCCCCCCCCCCCCCACCACCACCTTTCGTCAGTCTTGGGGTCATCCCTCCTCGACCAACGTCCGGTTTCCTACGCGGGTCAAGGTGAGGCTTCTGCTCCGCTCGAACCACAGCTCTGCTGGTGCTGGGTTTCGGTTCGGGTTCACGGGTCGAATGCCCCAGTATCCCCCTTGCCGTAACCGCACCTCTGCCCCTAGCTGGTCTGGAGGTCATGCCCCCCCGGCCGAGCCTGGGTCTCTCACAGGGTTCATCGCGAAGCATCCGCTCAGCTTGATCCGCTGCTGCCGACGCGGGCATGCCCTGCGTCAATTTATAAAAATTAAATTTATTATTTTTTCTATCCATATGATTCCCACGAGTAATGAGGAAAGTAGTACCTCCAGCACAGAGCCTCTTGTACTGGAGGGCCCGATACGCATGGAGGGCGGCAGGTATCCACGGGCTCACGTTTGCGATAGCCGGTTACCCCTGGCTACCAACCAGTCCACTGGGCACGGGTCGCATCACACCACTGGATTAGGGGGCGGTAGTTCTTGGTTCGTTACTCATCAAACCTGCTAGCGAGGGAAATCCCCAGCTTGTAGGATGAATCTTTGCAACTTAAGCCCTCACGCCAACGTCAAGGCCCCTACCATAGTGAAGGTGTTCCACGAATAGTTGCTTATCGTTTGTTCGTTGCTCTGCTGACGATTTCTGGATCGACACTTGCTCAGTCGACAATTGCTTCTTGACATCATCGTCATCACCGATGAACCCAAATGAACTCGATTCACATCTTTCTCATTTAGTTTTATGTTGCAGCTCACGATGATCTTCTGTGTGACTGGATCAAATAGCCGGAAATTCTTCGACGTGGACTCGTATCCAACTAGAAACACCTTCTTTGGTTTGGCGTACCATTTCTTGCGTCCACATTGCTTTGGTATTTGTACAAAGCACTCGCTGCCGAAAATTCTCACATGACCCATTTCTGGTTTAACACCAAACCAATTCTCGTACGAAGTTGCGTTCGGACATTTCTTATTCGACGATCTGTTCAAGATGTACACTGCTGTTCGTACTGCTTCTGGCCATAAACGCTTCTGCAAACCGCTAGAAAGCAACATCGTGCGGGCGCATTCCACAACAGTACGCATCTCGCGCTCCACACGTCCATTTTGCTCAGGTGTGTACGATGCGATTCGCTCAACTCTCACTCCGGCATTCGAGAGCACTCGCATACAATCTTTATTTACAAATTCAGTGCCGTTGTCGAAACGAATATGCTTCACTGAATTGCTCGTTGAATTGCGAACCAAGGACAACACATCCTTGATTTTGTCACATACCTCAGATTTGCTGGCTAGTAGATACACATACTTGAAACTCGTTGCCTCGTCCTTGATCAGAAGAAAATATCGCATTCCTCCAATGCCCAATTCCTCCATTGGTCCACAGAGATTGGCATGCAAATATTCGCCTTTTGCAGCCACTCGTTCTTGCGCTTGTTTGTGCGAAGCACGGTGCATTTTTCCGACATGACAGTCTTCACAGAAAAATTTCGCTTCACTCGACAATTTCATGCCTTCAATCAAATTCTGTTGGCACATATGCTTTATCGTGTCCACATTAAGATGTCCCAATCGATGGTGCAGTTGCTCCAGCGTGACAGTCGCAGAATTTGCACACTCATCAACTCTCTGTCGAAACACCATTCTCAATTGCTTGCTGTCATCTTTCACGCCAACAGCATACACGATACCAGCAGCATCCAACAACTTGCAGCCATCATGGGTTAACAATATCTTAAAACCCTTCGATGTGGCTGATGCCGTCGAAAATAAATTCTGCTTCAGCTCAGGAACATGCTGTACATTCTTCATCTGTCTCTTCTCCCACACACCGTTGACGTTTGCTTCGATTAGAATTGTGCCTGAGCCACTAATCGGTAGACGAATGCCATTTGCGATTTGGACAAACCGCTTGACATCACACTTTTTATAATCAACGAACTATTCGATGCGAGAAGACATGTGTTCTGTGGCACCTGAATCAGCAATCCAAACGTTCCTGTAGTCCATTGCTGTTTCACTCACAAGATTCGCACAAAATACAGCATCGCAACCGCCCTTTTTACTTTCAGACGATTTGTCACCACGCTTCGGACATTCTCTTTTCCAATGTCCAACTTCATGACATTTGTTGCATTTCGTTTTCTTTTTCAGCTCATCAATCGACGTTGACTGCTTCTTTCTTGTTTGCTGCTGCTTTGACTTAAATTTTACACTGAAAGCAGCATCCGATGGAACGTCGTCCATTTTATTTAGTTGGTCTTCTTCCAGTTGCAATCGTGCAAGTAAACTGTCCAAAGTTCTAGTCTCTTTGATATTGTACCAGACAGTCTTGAAATTACGATATTTCGGCGTCAAACTGCTAATGATGCGCACCATTTTTATGTTCTCAGATAATTTTTCACCTTGGTCTTCGATTTCATGTGCCATTCGGCTCGCTTTTGATACAAACGACACGACTGATTCGTCATCAGCCATTTTCAATGAAAAATAATCTTCATATAGGCTTATAATACGCACCTCACTGCGTTTCTCATGAATGCTGGCCAATTTGTCTGCAATTTCCATCGCTGTTTTGCACATCAGAATGTGATTCGCTTGCTCACTATCTACTGATGAAATCAAAATCGCCATCGCCTTGCCATCGTTTCTGTCATACTCGCACTCGCAACGGGAACATTGCCGGCCATAACGTCCGTAAGAGCTGTGGACTTCACCACGGCATCAATCTGGAACTTCCAGAATTTATAATTTGAGCCATTCAATTTGTGGTGAATGGCAGAACCGCCGCTGCCCGTTTTATCATCCAACAAATCCATTTTTTTTAGTAAATAGCCACGGTACGACGACACGACTTTTATTCAACTGAGTTCGCTTGTGCAACGTTAACACAATATGATGAAATTCGCTCGAACCTTCTAGAATTTCCAACACGTGTGTCGATATCCAATACAGCCTACTATTGGTTGCTCGATGCACACTCGTATACACACACACCACTTCGATGAAATAAAAAACCTTCACTACTTTTGCGTACGGCACGCCGGCTCGACCTTACAAGTAGAATTACTTTTGTTTTTATTACAAATCAAATAAATTCAATTCTTAATCTTTTACTCAAATAAAAAACCACTGGGCCCATAACCTGTTGGAAGTTATTAGTGGTTTGAATAAAAGAAATTAAACAACAAAGAAATACTTGAATATGCTTTAATAACTGAAAACGTTGTTGCACTGTCAGTGGTGTGCTAAAGACTAACTAAAACAAAGAACACATGAATGTGCATAACATATAGAGAGTGAAAAGGACGGCAATAATTCAAATCCAACAACGACAAACACACAAGCAGGCGAAGTAAATATAGAGAATTTATTAAAAACGGAGAAAAGCGTCGAGATGGAGCGAGGAGTTCTACGGACTGAACATAGGCAACGTAAGCGGAGTTTTGACAAACCGAGAATGGCGAGAAGAAAAGTAAAAAACAACCCATAAAAATTAATATTGTTCATGTAAATTCTCTAATAGGAGATACATGTGTTTAAAATTTGAACAAAATCGGGCTAATATTTTAAAAATTTACATGGGCACCACTCGGGTCCTACGGCCCGGCCCCATCACTCCAACAAATTTAAAAAAAATTTTGTCCATCACTTTTACACATGTGTTTAAAATTTGAAGAAAATCAAGCCAATTTTTAAAAAAATTACATGTGCACCGCTTGCTTCTCAGGGCCCGATCACTCCAACAAATTTACAAAAACGTTGTCCATCAGTGATACACATGTGTTTAAAATTTATATAAAATCGGGCTAATTTTGAAAAAATTTACATGGTCACCCCTCGGGCCTGAGACCCGAGGAGCCCCAAATTTTAATAAAAAGTGTTGTCTCCGGAAGTAAACATGTGCAAAATTGCAATAAAATCGGGCTTTGGAAAGTGAATTAAAAATTGATGGCAAGATTCCACGACAAACCGGCCGACGGACCAACTGAAGTGCCACGGGCAAGCGAAGTTAGTATAGAGAATTTAAAAATTACGTTGGGGTGAGGCGGAGTATAAGAATAAAATATAAAAAAAAATATAAAAAAAGAGTGCGTGTAACTTTTACGCGCGGTTGAAGTGAAACCTTTTAGACGTTGTGGCCGATATTACGATTAAAGATGAGATGAGATGGCGATGAGAAATGGCTTAGTTCCCAAAATTCCAGACCCTATTGGCCAGATCGCAGAATTTCCATAGGAACTGTGGCCGTAGTAATATATGTATTTATGTATATATAGTTATATTTGTAGTTATATACATATAAAATATAACTATAGAAAACAAGACATAAAATTAACAAAAGTGAACAACAGAGTAATGTGTACAACAGAGTAATAACAGTGTAACAAATGTGTACAACACAGTCATTACAGTGTAACGCTTGAAAATTCTAGCCCCCTCCTTATATAACAATTTATATTTTAATAAAATATTTATATATATACTAGCTGTTCCCGGGCGCTTTGCTACCCGCCCACGCCACGACCACTTACACCCGCGTTTCCCGGCTGCCCCATCCCACTGACCCCCGCCCACTGACCTCCCGCCCACTGAACACCCACCCACTGACCACCCACCCTTTGACCTCATACACACTGACCCACCACCCACTGAACTCGCACCCGCTGACCTCCAGCCCATTGACCTCATACACACTGACCCACCTCGACAAAAAAGACGCCAGCGCCACCTATCGGGTCCAAATTTTGTCAACGACCTTCTTTTTATTTTGCTTATTAGATCGAAAACGCAAGTTTTACTGGAAATTCCAATCTCTTAAATTTAAAAGGTAGATCCGTCGAAATGAGTGCTATTCGTGGGATAAAAACTATTTCACACAGTCGCCTTTCTGCCAAGATAGTCGCTTCAATTATATTGCCCGGCATCTCTTTTACGTACAGTCTTGTGTCGTTGCAAAGTTTTAGAGAATCGAGAATCCGTAGTAAAATAATTGGAGATCAAACTGTAAGACGATGTGGTGGCAATCCAGACGAATTAAGTTAGTTAAGTAACTCAGTTAGATAATTACCTTTCTCATCAGTATCTACAACGGTATCGATACACTTATATTCAGTGACTATGCCTATTAACATGGAAAGTATTTGATTGTTTATTTCGTGAGTGACTCCATTTTTATTAGCAAGAATGGCCCCTTCTCGCAACCGGTTCAAAATGTGATAGTTTTGAGAAACAGCCGGATAAAACGAATTTATTAGTTCAGCTGCAGATTTCGAAAATCGATGTAAATTAAATATAACCATTAAATACGGCTACTAATCTACCTTTTACAATTTGAAGTAGGGGCGACAATGTCCTCCAAATTCGTCGCCAAATCAACACTAATATCGGTCACCGCACCCCCCCCACCGTTATCGACCCAATCCCCCAAGAGCTGTCTTACCATCACCATTCAACTTAGCGACCCCGAAAACAATAGAATCTACACTAATATCGGTCACCCCCGCTCCGTTATCGACCCCATCCCCCAAGAGCTGTCTTTCCATCACCATTCAACTCAGCGACCCCGAAAACCATAGAATCGACACTAATATCTGTCAACCCCCCCCCAATCGGTCATCGATCCCATTCCCTAGAGCTGTCTTACCATCACCATTCAACTCAGCGACCCCGAAAACCATAGAATCGGTCACCCACCACCCTGCGGCGATACATAACACATACATAGGAGCGTACTACCAACACTTCACCACGGCATCAATCTGGAACTTCCAGAATTTATAATTTGAGCCATTCAATTTGTGGTGAATGGCAGAACCGCCGCTGCCCGTTTTATCATCCAACAAATCCATTTTTTTTAGTAAATAGCCACGGTACGACGACACGACTTTTATTCAACTGAGTTCGCTTGTGCAACGTTAACACAATATGATGAAATTCGCTCGAACCTTCTAGAATTTCCAACACGTGTGTCGATATCCAATACAGCCTACTATTGGTTGCTCGATGCACACTCGTATACACACACACCACTTCGATGAAATAAAAAACCTTCACTACTTTTGCGTACGGCACGCCGGCTCGACCTTACAAGTAGAATTACTTTTGTTTTTATTACAAATCAAATAAATTCAATTCTTAATCTTTTACTCAAATAAAAAACCACTGGGCCCATAACCTGTTGGAAGTTATTAGTGGTTTGAATAAAAGAAATTAAACAACAAAGAAATACTTGAATATGCTTTAATAACTGAAAACGTTGTTGCACTGTCAGTGGTGTGCTAAAGACTAACTAAAACAAAGAACACATGAATGTGCATAACATATAGAGAGTGAAAAGGACGGCAATAATTCAAATCCAACAACGACAAACACACAAGCAGGCGAAGTAAATATAGAGAATTTATTAAAAACGGAGAAAAGCGTCGAGATGGAGCGAGGAGTTCTACGGACTGAACATAGGCAACGTAAGCGGAGTTTTGACAAACCGAGAATGGCGAGAAGAAAAGTAAAAAACAACCCATAAAAATTAATATTGTTCATGTAAATTCTCTAATAGGAGATACATGTGTTTAAAATTTGAACAAAATCGGGCTAATATTTTAAAAATTTACATGGGCACCACTCGGGTCCTACGGCCCGGCCCCATCACTCCAACAAATTTAAAAAAAATTTTGTCCATCACTTTTACACATGTGTTTAAAATTTGAAGAAAATCAAGCCAATTTTTAAAAAAATTACATGTGCACCGCTTGCTTCTCAGGGCCCGATCACTCCAACAAATTTACAAAAACGTTGTCCATCAGTGATACACATGTGTTTAAAATTTATATAAAATCGGGCTAATTTTGAAAAAATTTACATGGTCACCCCTCGGGCCTGAGACCCGAGGAGCCCCAAATTTTAATAAAAAGTGTTGTCTCCGGAAGTAAACATGTGCAAAATTGCAATAAAATCGGGCTTTGGAAAGTGAATTAAAAATTGATGGCAAGATTCCACGACAAACCGGCCGACGGACCAACTGAAGTGCCACGGGCAAGCGAAGTTAGTATAGAGAATTTAAAAATTACGTTGGGGTGAGGCGGAGTATAAGAATAAAATATAAAAAAAAATATAAAAAAAGAGTGCGTGTAACTTTTACGCGCGGTTGAAGTGAAACCTTTTAGACGTTGTGGCCGATATTACGATTAAAGATGAGATGAGATGGCGATGAGAAATGGCTTAGTTCCCAAAATTCCAGACCCTATTGGCCAGATCGCAGAATTTCCATAGGAACTGTGGCCGTAGTAATATATGTATTTATGTATATATAGTTATATTTGTAGTTATATACATATAAAATATAACTATAGAAAACAAGACATAAAATTAACAAAAGTGAACAACAGAGTAATGTGTACAACAGAGTAATAACAGTGTAACAAATGTGTACAACACAGTCATTACAGTGTAACGCTTGAAAATTCTAGCCCCCTCCTTATATAACAATTTATATTTTAATAAAATATTTATATATATACTAGCTGTTCCCGGGCGCTTTGCTACCCGCCCACGCCACGACCACTTACACCCGCGTTTCCCGGCTGCCCCATCCCACTGACCCCCGCCCACTGACCTCCCGCCCACTGAACACCCACCCACTGACCACCCACCCTTTGACCTCATACACACTGACCCACCACCCACTGAACTCGCACCCGCTGACCTCCAGCCCATTGACCTCATACACACTGACCCACCTCGACAAAAAAGACGCCAGCGCCACCTATCGGGTCCAAATTTTGTCAACGACCTTCTTTTTATTTTGCTTATTAGATCGAAAACGCAAGTTTTACTGGAAATTCCAATCTCTTAAATTTAAAAGGTAGATCCGTCGAAATGAGTGCTATTCGTGGGATAAAAACTATTTCACACAGTCGCCTTTCTGCCAAGATAGTCGCTTCAATTATATTGCCCGGCATCTCTTTTACGTACAGTCTTGTGTCGTTGCAAAGTTTTAGAGAATCGAGAATCCGTAGTAAAATAATTGGAGATCAAACTGTAAGACGATGTGGTGGCAATCCAGACGAATTAAGTTAGTTAAGTAACTCAGTTAGATAATTACCTTTCTCATCAGTATCTACAACGGTATCGATACACTTATATTCAGTGACTATGCCTATTAACATGGAAAGTATTTGATTGTTTATTTCGTGAGTGACTCCATTTTTATTAGCAAGAATGGCCCCTTCTCGCAACCGGTTCAAAATGTGATAGTTTTGAGAAACAGCCGGATAAAACGAATTTATTAGTTCAGCTGCAGATTTCGAAAATCGATGTAAATTAAATATAACCATTAAATACGGCTACTAATCTACCTTTTACAATTTGAAGTAGGGGCGACAATGTCCTCCAAATTCGTCGCCAAATCAACACTAATATCGGTCACCGCACCCCCCCCACCGTTATCGACCCAATCCCCCAAGAGCTGTCTTACCATCACCATTCAACTTAGCGACCCCGAAAACAATAGAATCTACACTAATATCGGTCACCCCCGCTCCGTTATCGACCCCATCCCCCAAGAGCTGTCTTTCCATCACCATTCAACTCAGCGACCCCGAAAACCATAGAATCGACACTAATATCTGTCAACCCCCCCCCAATCGGTCATCGATCCCATTCCCTAGAGCTGTCTTACCATCACCATTCAACTCAGCGACCCCGAAAACCATAGAATCGGTCACCCACCACCCTGCGGCGATACATAACACATACATAGGAGCGTACTACCAACACTATTCATCACGGTGATACCGAAAACTGTAGCAGAGGGGGAAGCAGGTTTTTTGCCTGTGGTTGGGGTGGCAGCAGCCTCCCACAGCCAAAAAACGTGCTACCCCCCACCACCTATGTTTGATTCCGGATAGTAGTTAATATGTGTACCAAGTTTGGTTGAAATTGGTCAAGGCGGAGGAAAATCGTTCCATAAATAAGAATTTTCGGGAGGGAAAAAAGACACCAGCGCCACCTATCGGGTCCAAATTTTGTCAACGACTTTCTTTTTATTTAAATATGGTGTAAATTTGAGCCAAATCGTTCCATAAATAAGTATTTTCAGAAAAAAAAACGATACCAGCGC
This sequence comes from Nephrocerus scutellatus, assembly GCA_947095585.1. NCBI lineage: Eukaryota > Metazoa > Arthropoda > Insecta > Diptera > Pipunculidae > Nephrocerus > Nephrocerus scutellatus. The sequence continues at coordinate 38,010,082 of OX352762.1, forward strand.
CACCTAGCGGGGGGCTAAATCAACTCAGAACTCGCGTAGCAATTACGAACAAACTCGCAGAAGGAAGTATCCAATTTGGTCCAGCCGTTTTCAAGTTTTAAGCATCCGAACAAACCACGATCCATTTTTATATACAGGGTGTATCCGTTAAGGTGGCAAATACTTAAATGGATGATTCCTTGGTTAATTTCGTGAAAAAAATCGTATGGGAGGGGGGTGGTCTATTTTCACCCCCTGCGGTGTACGTAACGTTTTAATGCGAAGAGATGTGCTTTTGATCTTACATCACTTCACACCCTGTAACTCTTGAACGCTTCTAGCTACAAGGTCATTTTTGAAAGAAAATTAAATTTATAAGATCAAATAATAAACATTTTTTTAAATTCTTGAAACCGTTACCGTTACCGTTGACCGAATGCATAAATATTGTGATGTGGATGTGTAGAAAATTGAATAGGCTTTATTATTGCATTTGTCAAAAAAAAAATTATCCGAGAGCGATTTTCGAAATATTCGCGTTTGAAAATAAAATTTAAGAAAAGAAAAAACATTTTTGGATTTTGACGACGTTTAAATCGGTAACGGTTTCAAGAATTTAAAAAAAAGTTTATTATTTAATCTTATAAATTTAATTGGCCAACAGTGGCCTTGTAGCTAGAAGCGTTCAAGAGTTACAGGGTGTAAAGTGATGTAAGATCAAAAGTACCTCTCTTCGCATTAAAACGCTACGTACACCGCAGGGGATGAAAATAGACCCCCCCTCCAATACCAGGCCTAACAAACGAAAAAGGCACGCACAGCTACTGAAACATAAGTCAATAAAAATTATACATCTAAAAACTACTCAAATAAAATATATTATTTAAAAAATTGAAAAACTTGAATAAAAATACTTTTTAACGTAACTGCTTTTTTGTGCCCGAATCTTCAGTAACGTTACGAGATGATGACTTTGTTTTGATGGTATTGCTGTCAGCAGTATCCACACTTGATGAACAATATCCGTGCAAAAGAATCTGTGATGGTGAGAAACCATTGGTTGCGATTGAACAATCACCGGAAAACGCCTGTTTAAAACATACAAATACTACACACATAACAATACGGGGAATTTTTAATTTTGAGAAAAAGTAGTGTCTAGCTTCTGTTTTCTCGGCATCGGTCATTTGAAGATTTATCCATTTTGGACATAAAATCTAAAATTTGCAGAACTTCATTAAAAACCACAGAAACCGTTGGCTGTACCATCCCTACAAAACAATCCTGGCTAACACCATTTTGGTAGCCGTCTTTAAACCGTAAGCTTCATTCTGGGGTGATTGACGATGACTTTACCACTAATGGTAATTTAGTTTTTAACGCTGCTGAAACATATTTAAGCGCAGCTTTATTTAGCCTAAAGTTTTTAATAAATCTAAAAAATAAATGAACGTTTTAATCTTAATCACAAATTCAGAATCATTTCTGTCTTTTCTATTCTATTCGAGGATTCTTCTTCTTCGTTCAAATATAAGAAAAGGTTAATTTTGTCCATTTCACTTTTATTAAATTTTCGGGAATTGAAAACAGTTGTAATTCGAAAAAAAAAACACTACAGTTAATTTAATTAAAATTGTCAACATTTCGACAGCTGTCGAAATTGCAGAGAATTTACATGAAAAATTTTTTTAGGTTTAAGTCAATTATCAACAACAACAAAAACAAACAGAGGAAACCCCCAATAAATCGAACAAAAAAAAGTTCGGATGGAAAATGGCAATCATTTGAAAATATGAGAATATTAAAAAGTTTTATTTAGTTTTCTTGTTTTAAATTAATTTGATAACATTGATAACATTTAAGATATATCAAAGCTCTAAAATAAAATTTTCGTTATAATTGGACAATCGACATAATATATGTAAAAAAGTGCTATTTGTGAAATAAAAAAATCTTGCCTGTGACATTAATTCAGATGTATGCCTGCCTTCAATTTTAACAGCTGCAAGTAACAGGGCAATTAATTTGCTGTTATAAAAAAAGTGCGAAGTGTTTGCCAGAATACCTTCATTATACGTATTAGTCCATATGTCAGTAGTAATTGAAATATACTGATAAGCATTAAGAGCATTTTGAAGAAGCATTTTAATTTCTTCATAGTATCTTGGCAATAGACAATTTTTAGGGGTTAAAGTATCGGGTATTGAATATTTATTATCTAATCCGGCGTCAAAATCACGGAAGCCTTCATGTTCACCCATTCGCAAAGGCTCCATATCTATTGCAATCATTCGGACATAAAGTTTATCCAAATGCTTCTTTCGAGCAGAATCATCTAAATAAAACTCGTTCCTTTCAAAATATTGCTTTATTGTATTCCGACTATGTTTGCTATTACTGCAACTTTTGGTTTCGCCAACTTCTGAATCTTTAAGGGGACTATCGACAGACGTATATCTATATATATACAGCATATTCCATTCCGTTTTATGCATTCGCTTTAAGTGGTCTGATAAGTTAGAAGTATTCCCGCTGCAAATATTACATTCAACAATATTATATACAACAACAATCAATTAACTAAACAATCAACCATTATACAAGTAAAAATCAATCCAATATATTATGAAATACCAGTTTTGAAATCAAAGGCACCAAACACGAAAAATTAAAGCTGCGTTATGAAATCAAATGACAGTCTTTACGACATAAGTGCATAGTGCCTATGAACGTGGGGATTCCGCTAGATGGTTGTATAAAATAACAGAAAAACGCAAAGTTAAGATGTGAACACAAAACAGAAGTGCACACAAATGTCTTTCAAAAAGTTAAAACCCAAAGGAATGCACTATTCAAAATTACAATTCCCTTAACATTAATTAAGCTGTTGTTACTCGACGTCTACGTTAGTTGCTAGTGTGTTCTATTTTTGGCGTAATTTTACAAAAATTAAACTATCAATATTTTAATGCAGTGTCGAGGTTTTCGATAGTTGGAAAACATCGATACTATCGATAGTACTATCGATGTTTAACTTACCCTATAAAGTTATAGGTATAGTTTTAGTTAAGATGTTTGCAAGTGTATATTTTTATTAGTGATGGGCATATTCGAATGATTTCTATAGAATATTGAGTATTCGAATGGTTGGTATAATTGATTATCATTCGATGATTCTCAGAGCAAAAAAAAAAAATAATAGAAGTACTTTTTATGTATAAATTATAAATTTATAACATCTAAAAACATTAAACCAAATTCATTTTAAATTAACTATTAAGATAGCCATATGGATAGTTGTAATTCAGTCTAAAAACTGAATTACCTTAAAAGCCCAATAGTAACCCTTTAATTCACAAAATTGGTAAAAAAAATTTAACTTTTTTTACACGCATCACACGCGCCATACTCGCCACAAGCGTCACAATTGTTTTAAAACTAGTCCCATTAAATTTTGACTGGAATAAGTCGAAATATATACGAGTTCCTACCAAAAACTTTCCGCTAATATAGACACACGAGCTAATGTATTCTGCTCTACGAGTAACTACACACACCCGTGTATGTATAGACTGAAAAAACCACATTTTACTTTGCAACCATTTAGGCTTTAAATAATTCGATAGTGATGCATAGATTGAGTATTTTTTTCAGTATTCTCAGGGGTAGTCTCCTATGACTGAAAAAATTACGCTATCGCAAGCCGAGCGCTTACCAATTGTTTTAAAAATAGTCCCATCAAATTTTGACTGGTAGAAGCCGAGATATACGACACGACAAACGTACAAACTATACTATAGCCTATAACCTTCCCCCACCATTCAGTAATAACCACTAAAAATTTCATTAAAATTGGTTAAAAAATGGTTACAATAGCCTATAACCCTCCCCCACCATTCAGTAATAACCACTGAAAATTTCATAAAAATTGGTTAAAAAATGGTTACTATAGCCTATTACCTCCCCCCACCATTCAGTAATAACCACTGAAAACTTCTTAAAAATTGTTTCATAAATGTAGCTGGTATTAACAATATACATCCCCCGTCCAGTGATGGTGAAATTCTGTGTACTATAGCCTATAACCTTCCCCCACCATTTAGTAATAACCACTGAAAATTTCATAAAAATCGTAGTCATAAATGTGGCTGATATTAACATTTTACATTAACATTGCATCCAAGTACTCGGTCTCGGAGGCAAAATCATTCGAATGATCACTCGAGAACTCGGTCTCGCTAGGTTGCAAAATCATTCGAATGATCACTCGAGAACTCGGTCTCGCTAGGTTGCAAAATCATTCGAATGATCACTCGAGAACTCGGTCTCGCTAGGATGCAAAATCATTCGAATGATCACTCGAGAACTCGGTCTCGCTAGGATGCAAAATCATTCGAATGATCACTCGAGAACTCGGTCTCGCTCGGTTGCAAAATCATTCGAATGATAATGGATTATGAGCATCGAGTACTCCGTTACAAAATCATTCGCATGATCACTCGAGTTCTCGGTCTCGGTATTATTATTTCTGTTTTCTTTTCTCTCGCTGTAGCTTGTTGGTCGCACTACGCAGTCGTAAGCGCAAGCACCAAGCACATCGCAGAAGCAGATCGCATATGGGTGATGTGTTATGTGTGTTCCTCCGCCATGGGCCATGAAACATGCTATGATGTGCGAGTGAAGGTGAACAGCGAAAAGCGAATATCAGATAAATACAGAAAGCATTTGCTTGTGTTTTTCCTTGTTGCTTTTGCTTTGCTTATTGTTGTTCTTGTTATTCTTTTCTGTAACTGTAACTGTAAGGCGGTGTTTTGTACTTTTGTTTAACACATGCACATTAAAATGCATCGAAAAATTAAAGCCAAAAGCTGTTGCTTTGTAAAGCAATTCAGCATATATGACTTTACTTTACAGCTTTTGGCTTTACCGCCTTACGGTGAGCACCAGTACTATAAAATGGCTTTAGTTTCTTTAATCCTGAACTATTTTATTAACTTAAGCTTCATGTCGCTTTATCACCGCCTTACGGTGAGCGCTATAACTATAAAATGGCTTTAGTTTTAAATCCTAAAACCTGTTTGGATTTATTTTCGGCTTTATGCTTTTGCGATTGTTGTTGTAAGCCAAGCTGGATTAGCCAAAGCAACGCAGCAATTGTTGTTGTAAGCCAAGCTGGCTTTGAGATTTAAATCTTATTCTACAGTCAGCAAAATCGAAATAATTTAAAGAAATTTTTATGTTTGGTTTGGTAAAGACTACCGCCGGTGCCGTTACACATTCTATTTTATTAGATAAATACGAAGTTTATTATCAAATAATTTCCGTCATTAATTTATGTCGTGTTTTTTTTTAAAAAAAATTTGCCGTAGATTGATTTATTGGCTGTCAAGTTGTTCGTTTATTCCAAAAAACCAATCTACGGTAGATTGGATTTCCCCTCAAACAGATCTTGATATTTTGGAAGATTTACCCCTCTTTTCATTAACTGCAACAACAACACATGCAACAAAACAATGTAAACAAAAGATTCTCGGCTTTCGTGTTCGTTTTTTCGAGAAAAAATCTACGATCTAGCGCGGATTGCAAAAACAAAAAAAAAACACGACATAAGTAACATTTTCATTGCATTGATTTTCTATGCAAGGATTAGTAAATTGTATATTGATACAATGTGCGTGCGAGTAAAGAAGGCCTTGTTGCTTGAGCGAAACAGAAAAATAAATTTTTAGTAAATGTGGTACTAGTACTTGACTTCTTGAATAAGAATGACGACGAAGACGAATATGTTGTACTAGAAACAATAAAGAATAAGAAAATATAATCAATACAGCGACGTGTGTTTATTCTGCCAACTACAATAATTGAAAGGTTATGTTTGACTCTTATTGCGATGTAACAATTTCATCAAATTAAAATAGTTATTTTGTTTTTAATTGGAAGCCATCCCAATAACAGGGAAAGACAATCTTTCAGGCCGTCATAAGAGACTGGTTGTTCGGCTTTTCCAATAATACAAAGTAAATTTCCAGCAACGATACTAGAAATTACAGCTGCTGACAATGCCACAAGTGATTTCAGCGCGAACTTTTTAGTAAAAATGAGCTCAACGACAAGCCCAGCAAAAAATGCCAGAAAAGAAAAACGTTCTGGACTACCAGATTCTGTATCACAATGCTACTATAAACATGGTCTGTTTCTTTCAAGTTACCCAACATGTGCTTCTAGTATTGCTATTGTAGCTATACTTTTTTCTTGGTAAGATATATAGTTTTGTTTTTATTTTATACTAAAACTCAACACAAAAAAAAAACGTTTTTTAAATTTTATTTTCTAGTGTATTTATGGTCGTTAATTTTTATTCTTTATGTGCTAATCTGCAGTATAGCGCCAATGGCGGTGCGGCCAATCGGACCCTCCGTGCGTCAGTGAGGATACCACAGGCAGTGTGATCTGAATACATTCCACTCCGCTAAATCTAACTAGGTTGTTTAAGATAGATATCTTCCTTTTTTTGGCACCTTCGGGAAGACCTCCACTACTTCCATTGGCGAATAATGCAGATTAGCGGAATTACGGAAGTACGGCAATAAACACTATCAACTATCAATCCGTGTCCCACTTGAAAGCCCTTCCCCTATCCGTAAAACGTTTCCATTTGCCTTCTTCCAAATGTTTTAGTTTTTTTTGGAAAATTCTTATTTTGGAGGAGTTTGAAATAGAAGGGGTCTTGGTTGGTTTAAAAAGAAGTAAACTTTTCATGCACATGAAATTTTTCATAGGCATATCATACAAGATAAATATTTGGTCTACATAACCAAACTAGATTTATGGGCTTTGCAACTCCAAAAAGTTTGATGTATTATGATAGACAAGAGATATTAGAGAAAAACTGCGGTTAAGCGCCAAAGTTAAGAACCTAGACCACTTTCATCTGAAAGACTATAAAAAGCACAATTTTAGCCGTTGATTACGATCTCCATAGAAGTAGAGGGCTGCAAAGTTTGGATATATTTTATGGAAAATGTAAAAACAGCTTAATTGAAAACAATGATAAAAAAACCCATACAAATTAAAATTTTTCATGTAAATTCTCCAATAACCAAAAGTATCCTGAATTCCACTAAATATGCTGCAAAAAAAACGTGCGAAGCACAACAACAACACAACCCCAATCGTAGAGCCAAGCAGCGCTGCTCGCAGCGCACACAGAACACAGTCATTATATTATGCCATGATCTGGTGGAAAAAATAAAATATTGTATGGAAGCCTTCCGACTCCGCGGCCCGATCACTCAAATTTTAATAGAAATACACATGTGTGCAAAGTTTGAATAAATTCGGGCTTTAGGAAGTGGTTTAAAAATTGATCACAAGGTTCCACCAGCCAGCCAGCCTGTTGAATTTTCCCAGAAATCCGCAAAGTAATGTAAAGCAAAAGAAAATCGTTTTTGGAGCGACTATTCTACAGAACTATTCGAACTATATTCGAAACTAAATAAATTATTGTTTATGAAAAAACAAATAATAGCAGACAGGCTGCCTATCTTTGGACGTACTAACCAATTCAGAGATTCCTTCTTTAGCCGCACGATAGTTATGTGGAATGAATTGCCTGATTCTGTGTTTCCGTTTTTACATGATCTGCAGTCGTTTAAGACACGTGTGCATAGACATCTCATCCTTTCCTCTCCCTAATTTCCTAACGCCCACGCTGTGCTAAAAATTATATGGGTACAAACCCCTTTCGCGTGTGTACATTATATAAAAAAAAAAAAAAAAAAAAAACAGTAAATATAAATTACTTCAATCAATATATGATAGTGGAAATTCCGTTCAACACTCCCACTTTTGATTGCAAGTTAACTTTACGTTACGTTAAATATTTATGAAATTAACAAAACTATTCGAAAAAAAAAATACGTTAATTTTTTATAATGAAACTCATTAATTTTCCTTTGGCAAAATATTTAACATTTTGCGAAAACCTAAATGTTTATTCTTCGGCAGTGCCTTTGTCATTATGTCTGCCAACTGTTCGTCGCTTTGAACATACTGCAAATTTTTTTTCACGAATAAAATGGTATCGCACATCGATGTGTTTTATTCTTTTTTGAAATTCCGGGTTTTTCACAAGTCGTATTGCACTTTGGTTGTCCATACAAAATATCGGTACATCGATCACTTTCAGCAACAATTCAGACAAAAGGTTTTTTAACCATACCAATTCCTTTATGGCATGTGATGCCACCATATATTCGGACTCCGTCGTTGACAACGCCACTGATTTCTGGCGCCCCGAGCCCCAACTGATTATTCCGTTGCCAAACATAAATACATAACCCGATGTTGAACGTCTTGTGCTGATGTCACCGGCGTAGTCTGCATCACTGTATCCAATCAATTTCAGATCCACCTTTGAAAACAATGCCCATGTCAATTGTGCCCTTGATGTATTTTAGAATTCGTTTCGCCGCATTCACGTGTGCATTCGCCGGTTTGTCCAGATAACGACTGCAATTGCCTACCGAGAAACTGATGTCTGGTCGCGTTGCCACAGCCAAATATATTAGACTACCGATCACCTCACGATATGGAAAATCGATTTCTTCATCCGCCACAAAATAACCCAAATTTTGTGTGTTGTCTGATGGTGTTGATACTGTATTACAATCCATCATGTTGAAACGATTTATTACCTTTCGTGCGTGCGCTTGCTATGTATTGACCCGTCCGATCGCTGTTCAATTTCGAGACCCAAGAAACACTTTGCCTCAAAAAACTTGATCTCGAATTCTCGCTGTAAATGTTCAATCAAAGGTGCAATGGCCATCTCGTTCTCTGCAGCAATCAGTCCATCGTCGACGTAAATTGCCAACACCATCATACCAACGCTGCCGTTTATCACAAACACGCATGGATCCGATTCACTTTTTTTGAAATCGAATTTGTTAATGAACGATGAAAACTTCTTGTTCCAGCACTTCGATGCCTGCTTAAGTCCATACAAACTTTTCGTTAGCTTGCACACACTACCGCTGTCGTCGTCATATCCAATCGGTTGTTTCATAAAAACGTCCTCCTCCAAATCACCATTCAGAAAAGCTGTTTTCACGTCGAACTGTTTTAATTTCATTCGCTTTGACGCTGCCATTGCCAAAATTGCTCGAATTGACGTGAACTTGAAGACTGGACTGAATGTCTCTTGATAATCGATGCCATATTCTTGTGTGAAACCACGCACTACTAAGCGCGCTTTGTAACGCTCGATACTTCAGTCTGGATTGTGTTTTATTTTGTAAATCCAACGTCCATCGCTTTCTTCCACTGTTTGTGCTCATTAGATTAAATCGCCTGCTCGTATGTTACCGGCTCTTCGTTGATTGTCAACATCGCATGGTGTGATGACAAAAAAAAAACGGTTTTTGAGTTTGCTTCGATCACGCAGATCTAGTTCAATAACGTTCCTTTGGTCAATGTTGCAAATTGCACCAACATTTCAACGTTGTTTTTCTGGCGTTCTGAAAACCGCATCATTTAACTTCGACCCATTTTCATCCAACGTAACCTCCACTTCTGCAATGTCCTCGCAGACACTTTCTTCTACGACCACTCTGACCTCTTGTTTCTGTCAGAAAAACGCAATCGCGAGCAATTTCAACTTAACTGAAAACAATGATAAAAAAAACCATAAAAATTAAAATTTTTCATGTAAATTCTCCAATAACCAAAAGTATCCTGAATTCCACTAAATATGCTGCAAAAAAAACGTGCGAAGCACAACAACAAAAGAACCCCAATCGTAGAGCCAAGCAGCGCTGCTTGCAGCGCACACAGAACAGAGTCATTATATTATGCCATGATCTGGTGGAAAAAATAAAATATTGTATGGAAGCCTTCCGACCCCGCGGCCCGATCACTCTCAAATTTTAATAGAAATACACATGTGTGCAAAGTTTGAATAATTCGGGCTTTAGGAAGTGGGTTAAAAATTGATCACAAGATTCCACCAGCCAGCCAGCCTGTTGAATTTTCCCAGAAATCCGCAAAAGAAAATGGTTTTTGGAGCGACTATGCTATAGAACTATTTATTTGAAACTAAATAAATTATTGTTTATGAAAAAACAAATAAGCGCAGACAGGCTGCAAGAATACAAAACATAAAACATAAACACAGTAAATATAAATGTAGGAATTTATTTATTACTAATTGCTGTTAATTACTATTTATAATATGATATAAAAATACAATACAAAAAATGAAGATTATTTAATGGCTGACCATCGTGTGCAAAAAGTTGATAGGCACTACTGCTGCTGTCTTTCGCCATTCGCCTCGTCACTTCACCATCACCACAGCGACCACACGCCTAGTTGACTCAGCAATTGATACCAAGCTTACGCCTTGGCTATCCACGTCCACACAACTGCAACTCCGCACATTCCAGCTACTATCAGTATCACCTTCCTCCAATTTGTCATCGTCGTATTGGGTGATTTGTGCTGACGGTGTCACCCTTTTATTTATAATTGCCTCGGCATATTATGTTGACGTTGCTATTCTCTGTGTGTTTATTCGTTTAATCGTCTCAGATGGCATTAATTTGTGTTTATTTGGATATTCGTCTCAGATGGCATTACTTTGTTGCCGTATAATCTAATTGGAATGTGGCGAGTCGATGGCAACGACTGCGATCGCGGCAGCACAGTAGTGCTGTGTTGACAAATACATTATTTCTAACTGGTGCTTATCTATATTCTACACTCGGCCATCCTCAGTCGAATCTTGGACACTCCATCTTGTCTTCTTCTTCAGGGTCACTGTCACCATCTGTGGCCCATGGCTTCATGCAGTCGGCTGCTGTTGATGTTGTATTCGGGCCTTCATGCTGCCCCACCTTTCGGACGTCATATCTATCTCTCCCTTTTACTTTCGTCACCTCATATGGTCCGAAGTACTTCATGTGTAGCTTCAGCCCTGCACCAAACTGAGTCCTCATTATAGCGACCAGGTCGTAGGTCCTCCTATTTTCCTGTTGAACTTTGGTGATCTGTTGTTTAGCGGCTTGCTTTATTTCGTATCGCCCATTTTCGAAGTCGTCCCTCATCACTTCCTCCAGTAGTGCTCGCAGCTCATGGCTACCTTCTCTTCTCATGATTGTCCCAAACATGAGTTGGAACGGACTGCGATGGGTGCTTCGGGATACGGTCGAGTTCATAACACTTTGAACCCTACTTACATGTTTGTGCCACTTCCTGGGATCATCCACGGACAATTTTGTGAGGATCTCAATGATGATCCTGTTCATTCGTTCCATCTGACCGTTGCCCCTCGGTACTCCAGTTGTGGTTAGAATGTGCTGAATGTTGTTGGATTTGCAAAACTCCTTAAATGCAGTAGCAGTAAGGGCTGCTCCTCTGTCTGACACGATTCGGACCGGTTGGCCGAAAACCTCACTCTGCAACTCCAGCTTCTTCACTACTTCATCACACTTGGTGCTCCTTACGGGGTAGATCCAGATGAACTTCGAGAACGCATCGACAACTACAAAAAGATAATTATAAAATTTATTAGTGGATGGGAGGGGTCCAAATGATCGACGTGGTAAGTATGAAGTGGTACGTCGCCCTTATCGATCGGGTGTAGCAACCCTTTCGCTTTTCCACTCCTCTTCGCGGCCAAGATGCAAGCAACACAGTTAGTCAGGACGCCTTCGACGCAGCTGCCCAACTTAGGAATGAAGTAGTCCTGCTTGCAAATAGCCTCCACCTTTCGTGCACCGATATGACCCTGTTCGTGGATTCCTCTCAATATTTCTTTCTGCATGGACTTCGGAACTACCAGCACATGTGCTCCGTCTTCAAACTTGTAGAGGACGTCATTTCTCAACTCATAGTCTTTGTAGTTCCCTGTTGCTGCCAGGATTTCCATCACCAACTGGCAATAGTCGTCTTTGCCTTGCGCTGCTTTGATTTTATGCAGGATGCTCTCTTCGATTTTCATCACCGCTGGGTACCTACTCAGCGCATCGACATGCCGCATCGCCGTTCCCGCCCGGTGTACCACCTTCATGTTGTATTCTTGGAGCATGATAGCCTACCTAGCTACCCTCGGACAGAGATCTTTCTTCGTCATCGTTGCTTGGAATGCCTTGCAGTCAGTAGCGACAGTGAAGTAAATCCCCAACAAGTATACACGCAGCTTCTGAAGACACTTCATGATGGCTAACACTTCTAGTTCGTAGCTTGTATAATTCTTTTCTGATGCCGCCGTCTTAAAACTTAGATAGAAAACTGGATGGAATTCGTTGTCCTCGTGTTTCTGCAGCAATACTCCCCCATATCCGATCAAACTCGCGTCCGTATGAAGCTCGGTCTGCAAAGCAGGATTGAACAATTTTAATACTGGTTCCTTACACAGACATGACTTTAGTGTGTTGATCGCAGTTTCCTGTTCTTCTCCAATGACAAATTTTGCTGATTAGCACAACAGGTCTGAAAGCGGCTTAGCGATTTGTAAGTACCCCGGGACGAACTTTCGAAAAAATCCCGTCAATCCAAGGAAACTCTGGATTTGTTTTACATTGCCTGGTATCGGGAACCTCTGCACAGCCTTTAACTTTTCTATCGATGGTTTAATGCTTCCGTTCTCCACTATGTGTCCTAAGAACTCCACAGATCTGCTCAGGAAGTTGCATTTTTCCAACCCGTAGTCTGCTGCCACTTCTAACACGCCGTCCAGCTTCTCCAACGCCTCCTCCTCGTCTTTGCCATAGATTATGATGTCGTATACGTACAGTAATAAGTATCCCTTCAGAACCAAGTGTCGGAATATTTGGTTGATGAATCGCTGGAACGTGGCTGGTGAATTGCACAAGCCAAAAGGGACTCTACGAAATTCAAACTGGCCGTCTGGTGTTACGAACGCCGTATATTTCCTGCTGCTCTATGCAACGTCTACATGAAAAAATCCGTTCCTGAGATCCAAAGTTATGAACATCTTTGCGTCGTGTAACTGCTCTAACACATCCTGCATTACAGTCATGGGTAACGATCATTCACTATAGATCCCTATAGTCCACACACAATCTGTGACTACCATCCTTCTTCTTGACGAGCACTATCGGACTCGCGTATTCCGATCGACTGTCCTGGATTATACCCTCATCTAGCCACTCCTTTACTAGTTGGTCCACTATTTTTCTCTCCATCGGCGCCAACCTCCGTGCTTTTCTTTAGACTGGTATTTTTTTCGGCTTCATATAAAATTGACTTGTTGCCTATCGTATCCGGAATACCGTTGATTACATGCTCAATCAGGGAGGATTCATCCACCTCTCCCTGATTCCGCATCTGCACCATTACATACAGGTACTCCATAAAACTTTCGGACGACCTCTTCTTTCGACCCTCTAGCTGTCGGTGTATTTCGATGCTGGCTGTTTTTCCACCGAATTCTTTCGCTAAGTGCGCCTTCAGCTTGGTCCAGTCAGTCACTCCTTCGGTGGCTTCAACTGCCAACCTCGCAGCTCCCTTCAGCAACCGACGCGCATATAAATATTTTTGGATGTCGTTCCAATCACACGACACCGCTACGGCTTCGAACTCCTTGACCCACTTGGCGTATCCTCTTCCTTCTTTTCCCGAGAATAGTTCCAGGGATTCTTCTACATCACGGAAGACAAAATTGTTTTGCCTGGTCATCGTACTCACTTGTGATTCAAATCTTGCTTCTTGCGTATTCTCCTCGTCTATGGTTTCCAGATCGGCTTCCCTGGCTGCCAATACGTCTTCCACCTTAATGACTCCTACTCCGAATGTGTCGTTGATTCGATTCACTAAATCGGCTTTTAGATTGTACCGATACGACCTTAGGAATGTTTGCAGCTGCTTAACGGTGAGTTCCTGTAACTCATCCATTCACTCTGCCTTACGACTTTTCTTAACTGACTCCTTTATAGTCACTTCACAACTCCTTATATTTCCTCTCTTTTTTTTTCTTTATATTGTTTATTTCCCTACTTCAAACCTGTCTCTCTTAAGTTTCTTTTTTTTTCACAACTTATCACTTCCTTCTTTACCTTATTAGAATATATAATATTTAAGAATATTTCTCTTCTTCACCCCTTGTCCCTTTTTTATTTCTCTGTTTATTTTTCACAACTTATCATTTCCTTCTTCGCAACTTATCACTCTTATGTTCATTTTGTTCAACTTGTCCTTCTTGTACTTCTCTTTTTTCACAACTTATCATTTCCTTCTTCGCGACTTATCACTCTTATGTTTATTTTATTCAACTTGTAATTCTTATACTTCTCTTTTTTCACAACTTATCATATCCTTCTTCGCAACTTATCATTCTTATGTTCATTTTATTCAACTTGTCCTTCTTGTACTTCTCTTTTTTCACAACTTATCATTTCCTTCTTCGCAACTTATCACTCTTATGTTCATTTTATTCAACTTGTCCCTTTGCCTTAACACTTATCTTTCTTATTTTTCTTTACTTCACCTTTTTCGCAACTTATCATTCTTATCTTTATTCTATTCAACTCGTACCGTAAAGAAAAACCGAACAAACAACTCCGCAAAAGTAATAAAAAATTCAAAAATTTTTTTGGCATAAATCCCGGTTGAGCCCCCATGTAGGAATTTATTTATTACTAATTGCTGTTAAGTACTAATTACAATATGATATAAAAATACAATACAAAAAATGAAGATTATTTAATCGGACCGGCTGACCATCGTGTGCAAAAAGTTGATAGGCACTACTGCTGCTGTCTTTCGCCATTCGCCTCGTCACTTCACCATCACCACAGCGACCACACGCCTAGTTGACTCAGCAATTGATACCAAGCATACGCCTTGGCTATCCACGTCCACACAACTGCAACTCCGCACATTCCAGCTACTATCAGTATCACCTTCCTCCAATTTGTCATCGTCGTATTGGGTGATTTGTTCTGACGGTGTCACCCTTTTATTTATAATTGCCTCGGCGTATTATGTTGACGTTGCTATTCTCTGTGTGTTTATTCGTTTAATCGTCTCAGATGGCATTACTTTGTGTTTATTTGGATATTCGTCTCAGATGGCATTACTTTGTTGCCGTATAATCTAATCGGAATGTGGCGAGTCAATGGCAACGATAGTAAAGCGAGCTTCTCAGCTCGCCATATGGATAGTTCTAATTCAGCCTAAAGACTGACTTAACTTGAAAGGATTATTCTTTAAAAAAAACATTTTTTTCTCCTAACCCTTATGAATAAAAAAAAAACTAAAAATTACACCATCGCAAGCTGAGCGCTTAACAATTGGTTTAAAACAATTCCCATAAACATTCTGACCTGTAGATGTGTGCGTGCGTGATACGCGTCACGTCATCGCAAGCCAAGTTTTAAAACAATAACTTATTTAACACGCGCCACGTGACACGCGTCAGGTCGTCGCAAGCCAAGTTTTAAAACAAGTATTTTAAAAAAATACACGCGCCACACGCGACGCGCAACACGTGACACGTGACACTCGTCACGTCATTGCAAGCCAAGTTTTACAACGAGTATTTAAAAAAAATTGACACGCGCCACACACGGCGCGCGACATGCGTCACGTCATCGCGAGCCAAGTTTTAAAAGAAGTATTAAAAAAAATGCACGCGCCACACGCGACGCGCGACACGTGACACGCGTTACGTCATAGCAAGCCAAGTTTTAAAACAAGCATTAAAAAAAATTACACGCGCCACACGCGACGCGCAACATGTGACACGCGTCAAGTCATAGCAAGTCAAGTTTTAAAACAAGTATTTTAAAAAAAAATACACGCGCCTAACGCGACGCGCGACACGAAACGCTCGTGACGTCATCGCAAGCCAAGCGCTTACCAATTGTTTTAAAACAAGTCCCATCAAATTCTGACTGGTAGAAGTCGCGATATACAATTGGCCAAATGTACAAGCCGACAAACCCACAAACCGACACACGTACGCTAGAAAAATTTTCTTGTCGTCTGATTATTAGCTTCGCCCTTCGGGCTCGCAATAATATCGGCGCGACAGACCATGCGGTCCAAGGCCTGACTTCTCGCAACCATTTTGTGTTGAGCATGCATATTTTTGCATAAATGGACCTACAATTTAATGCCGGATCCGAACGGCGAATTGAGGATAATACGTCAGACATTTTACTGGTCAAACAATCAACAAACTCCGACTTTTGTTGCTTCTGTGAGGCTTCTGTCCGTACTCGAAATCGTTCGAATCACAGAGATTCGTCGATTATCTTCAAAAAAGGAATCGTCGTCCCGAAGACTTCTGTCCGGATTCGGTTAGGATCACCATTTAGTGTCCAATCGAACGGATTTCGTCCTTTGGCCTTGCTTTTCCTCCCAGTGTTCGTACTGCGTGTTTGCTAGTCTTCGGAATTGCTCCCTTGGATGCTGGTGTCCTTTTGATAGATTGGTTTCTACCAGACGGGACAGTAGTAGCAGGCGCGACCGTAACTTCTATATGCTTCAAATCTTCAAACAGGCATGCCATGCTGCCTTGCAAGTGGGACACTTGTCCGAAGTCTTCAAAAATTCGGTAATTCACGTTTTGTGAAACACATGTCCATACAAAGTAATCAAACTCACGACTTCAGGAGTCAATTCAGCCTTGCACACCTGATTGCGACGCCTCAAATCCTCATTGAAAATTATTTTAGATCAAATTTTGCAAGAGAAACTCTAAATAGGGATAATGCTAAAAATATTGGCGGCGAACTAACAGATTTGGGTCAATTATCTCTTACGGAAGAAGAAGTTTAAATTGAACTATCAAATTTTGACATCAATAAGTATGATACCGGATGATATTCCTCCAGTCTTTTTAAAAAATTGTGCGTTAAGCATTACTGAACCATTGATACATATCTCTGGAGCAAGGAGAATTCCTGGAGGAATGGAAATTTTCTTATATTTCACCAATTCATAAATGTGGATCTCGCCTACTTATTAAAAATTATAGGCCAATTTCAAAGCTACCTTTAATACGAAAAATTTCCGAGGCAATTGTAAAGAAAAAGATTGTGTCGACTTTAAGGAATAGAATTTCATCATTTCAGCATGGCTTTTTAACAGGCCGTCCTACTGCGACAAATCTTTCATTTTTCACAGATTATTGTGTAAATGAAATAGAGTATGGTCGTCAAGTGGATGTGGTTTATACACACTTTGCTAAGGCTTTCGACCGGGTGCAGAAACCAAAGAGTAAAAATAGGTGAGGTAACTTCCGACCTTTTATTTAATTCCTCTGGCGTTCCGCAGGGTAGTCATTTGGGGCCTCTTCTGTTTATTTTGTTTATAAATGGATTTGCCACTTTATGTTAAAAATGCAAAATGCTTGCTGTATGCGGATGATGTTAAACTGTTTTCAATCAAACGCGAAACTGATTTTTTACTACTTCAGAAGGACATTGAAAAAATATTACAAGATGGTGCAAAATTAACAAGCTCTATTTTAATATTAATAAATGCAGTGTTCTTTCATTTTCAAGAAAAGCGCATCCGTATAATCTAATTGGAATGTGGCGAGTCGATGGCAACGACTGCGATCGCGGCAGCCCAGTAGTGCTGTGTTGACAAATACATTATTTCTAACTGGTGCTTATCTATATTCTACACTCGGCCATCCTCAGTCGAATCTTGAACACTCCATCTCGTCTTCTTCTTCAGGGTCACTGTCACCATCTGTGGCCCATGGCTTCATGCAGTCGGCTGCTGTTGATGTTGTATTCGGGCCTTCATGCTGCCCCACCTTTCGGACGTCATATCTATCTCTCCCTTTTACTTTCGTCACCTCATATGGTCCGAAGTACTTCATGTGTAGCTTCAGCCCTGCACCAAACTGAGTCCTCATTATAGCGACCAGGTCGTAGGTCCTCCTATTTTCCTGTTGAACTTTGGTGATCTGTTGTTTAGCGGCTTGCTTTATTTCGTATCGCCCATTTTCGAAGTCGTCCCTCATCACTTCCTCCAGTAGTGCTCGCAGCTCATGGCTACCTTCTCTTCTCATGATTGTCCCAAACATGAGTTGGAACGGACTGCGATGGGTGCTTCGGGATACGGTCGAGTTCATAACACTTTGAACCCTACTTACATGTTTGTGCCACTTCCTGGGATCATCCACGGACAATTTTGTGAGGATCTCAATGATGATCCTGTTCATTCGTTCCATCTGACCGTTGCCCCTCGGTACTCCAGTTGTGGTTAGAATGTGCTGAATGTTGTTGGATTTGCAAAACTCCTTAAATGCAGTAGCAGTAAGGGCTGCTCCTCTGTCTGACACGATTCGGACCGGTTGGCCGAAAACCTCACTCTGCAACTCCAGCTTCTTCACTACTTCATCACACTTGGTGCTCCTTACGGGGTAGATCCAGATGAACTTCGAGAACGCATCGACAACTACAAAAAGATAATTATAAAATTTATTAGTGGATGGGAGGGGTCCAAATGATCGACGTGGTAAGTATGAAGTGGTACGTCGCCCTTATCGATCGGGTGTAGCTACCCTTTCGCTTTTCCACTCCTCTTCGCGGCCAAGATGCAAGCAACACAGTTAGTCAGGACGCCTTCGACGCAGCTGCCCAACTTAGGAATGAAGTAGTCCTGCTTGCAAATAGCCTCCACCTTTCGTGCACCGATATGACCCTGTTCGTGGATTCCTCTCAATATTTCTTTCTGCATGGACTTCGGAACTACCAGCACATGTGCTCCGTCTTCAAACTTGTAGAGGACGTCATTTCTCAACTCATAGTCTTTGTAGTTCCCTGTTGCTGCCAGGATTTCCATCACCAACTGGCAATACTCGTCTTTGCCTTGCGCTGCTTTGATTTTATGCAGGATGCTCTCTTCGATTTTCATCACCGCTGGGTACCTACTCAGCGCATCGACATGCCGCATCGCCGTTCCCGCCCGGTGTACCACCTTCATGTTGTATTCTTGGAGCATGATAGCCTACCTAGCTACCCTCGGACAGAGATCTTTCTTCGTCATCGTTGCTTGGAATGCCTTGCAGTCAGAAGCGACAGTGAAGTAAATCCCCAACAAGTATACACGCAGCTTCTGAAGACACTTCATGATGGCTAACACTTCTAGTTCGTAGCTTGTATAATTCTTTTCTGATGACGCCGTCTTAAAACTTAGATAGAAAACTGGATGGAATTCGTTGTTCTCGTGTTTCTGCCTCAATACTCCCCCATATCTGATCAAACTCGCGTCCGTATGAAGCTCGGTCTGCAAAGCAGGATTGAACAATTTTAATACTGGTTCCTTACACAGACATGACTTTAGTGTGTTGATCGCAGTTTCCTGTTCTTCTCCAATGACAAATTTTGCTGATTAGCACAACAGGTCTGAAAGCGGCTTAGCGATTTGTGAGTACCCCGGGACGAACTTTCGAAAAAATCCCGTCAATCCAAGGAAACTCTGGATTTGTTTTACATTGCCTGGTATCGGGAACCTCTGCACAGCCTTTAACTTTTCTATCGATGGTTTAATGCTTCCGTTCTCCACTATGTGTCCTAAGAACTCCACAGATCTGCTCAGGAAGTTGCATTTTTCCAACCCGTAGTCTGCTGCCACTTCTAACACGCCGTCCAGCTTCTCCAACGCCTCCTCCTCGTCTTTGCCATAGATTATGATGTCGTATACGTACAGTAATAAGTATCCCTTCAGAACCAAGTGTCGGAATATTTGGTTGATGAATCGCTGGAACGTGGCTGGTGAATTGCACAAGCCAAAAGGGACTCTACGAAATTCAAACTGGCCGTCTGGTGTTACGAACGCCGTATATTTCCTGCTGCTCTATGCAACGTCTACATGAAAAAATCCGTTCCTGAGATCCAAAGTTATGAACATCTTTGCGTCGTGTAACTGCTCTAACACATCCTGCATTACAGTCATGGGTAACGATCATTCACTATAGATCCCTATAGTCCACACACAATCTGTGACTACCATCCTTCTTCTTGACGAGCACTATCGGACTCGCGTATTCCGATCGACTGTCCTGGATTATACCCTCATCTAGCCACTCCTTTACTAGTTGGTCCACTATTTTTCTCTCCATCGGCGCCAACCTCCGTGCTTTTCTTTAGACTGGTATTTTTTTCGGCTTCATATAAAATTGACTTGTTGCCTATCGTATCCGGAATACCGTTGATTACATGCTCAATCAGGGAGGATTCATCCACCTCTCCCTTATTCCGCATCTGCACCATTACATACAGGTACTCCATAAAACTTTTGGACGACCTCTTCTTTCGACTCTCTAGCTGTCGGTGTATTTCGATGCTGGCTGTTTTTCCACCGAATTCTTTCGCTAAGTGCGCCTTCAGCTTGGTCCAGTCAGTCACTCCTTCGGTGGCTTCAACTGCCAACCTCGCAGCTCCCTTCAGCAACCGACGCGCATATAAATATTTTTGGATGTCGTTCCAATCACACGACACCGCTACGGCTTCGAACTCCTTGACCCACTTGGCGTATCCTCTTCCTTCTTTTCCCGAGAATAGTTCCAGGGATTCTTCTACATCACGGAAGACAAAATTGTTTTGCCTGGTCATCGTACTCACTTGTGATTCAAATCTTGCTTCTTGCGTATTCTCCTCGTCTATGGTTTCCAGATCGGCTTCCCTGGCTGCCAATACGTCTTCCACCTTAATGACTCCTACTCCGAATGTGTCGTTGATTCGATTCACTAAATCGGCTTTTAGATTGTACCGATACGACCTTAGGAATGTTTGCAGCTGCTTAACGGTGAGTTCCTGTAACTCATCCATTCACTCTGCCTTACGACTTTTCTTAACTGACTCCTTTATAGTCACTTCACAACTCCTTATATTTCCTCTCTTTTTTTTTCTTTATATTGTTTATTTCCCTACTTCAAACCTGTCTCTCTTAAGTTTCTTTTTTTTTCACAACTTATCACTTCCTTCTTTACCTTATTAGAATATATAATATTTAAGAATATTTCTCTTCTTCACCCCTTGTCCCTTTTTTATTTCTCTGTTTATTTTTCACAACTTATCATTTCCTTCTTCGCAACTTATCACTCTTATGTTCATTTTGTTCAACTTGTCCTTCTTGTACTTCTCTTTTTTCACAACTTATCATTTCCTTCTTCGCGACTTATCACTCTTATGTTTATTTTATTCAACTTGTAATTCTTATACTTCTCTTTTTTCACAACTTATCATATCCTTCTTCGCAACTTATCATTCTTATGTTCATTTTATTCAACTTGTCCTTCTTGTACTTCTCTTTTTTCACAACTTATCATTTCCTTCTTCGCAAATTATCACTCTTATGTTCATTTTATTCCACTTGTCCCTTTGCCTTAACACTTATCTTTCTTATTTTTCTTTACTTCACCTTTTTCGCAACTTATCATTCTTATCT
Source organism: Nephrocerus scutellatus (assembly GCA_947095585.1). Classification (NCBI taxonomy): domain Eukaryota; kingdom Metazoa; phylum Arthropoda; class Insecta; order Diptera; family Pipunculidae; genus Nephrocerus; species Nephrocerus scutellatus. The sequence continues at coordinate 38,031,496 of OX352762.1, forward strand.
TTATTCTATTCAACTCGTACCGTAAAGAAAAACCGAACAAACAACTCCGCAAAAGTAATAAAAAATTCAAAAATTTTTTGGCATAAATCCCGGTTGAGCCCCCATGTAGGAATTTATTTATTACTATTGCTGTTAAGTACTAATTACAATATGATATAAAAATACAATACAAAAAATGAAGATTATTTAATCGGACCGGCTGACCATCGTGTGCAAAAAGTTGATAGGCACTACTGCTGCTGTCTTTCGCCATTCGCCTCGTCACTTCACCATCACCACAGCGACCACACGCCTAGTTGACTCAGCAATTGATACCAAGCATACGCCTTGGCTATCCACGTCCACACAACTGCAACTCCGCACATTCCAGCTACTATCAGTATCACCTTCCTCCAATTTGTCATCGTCGTATTGGGTGATTTGTTCTGACGGTGTCACCCTTTTATTTATAATTGCCTCGGCGTATTATGTTGACGTTGCTATTCTCTGTGTGTTTATTCGTTTAATCGTCTCAGATGGCATTACTTTGTGTTTATTTGGATATTCGTCTCAGATGGCATTACTTTGTTGCCGTATAATCTAATCGGAATGTGGCGAGTTAATGGCAACGATAGTAAAGCGAGCTTCTCAGCTCGCCATATGGATAGTTCTAATTCAGCCTAAAGACTGACTTAACTTGAAAGGATTATTCTTTAAAAAAAAAACATTTTTTTCTCCTAACCCTTATGAATAAAAAAAAAACTAAAAATTACACCATCGCAAGCTGAGCGCTTAACAATTGGTTTAAAACAATTCCCATAAACATTCTGACCTGTAGATGTGTGCGTGCGTGATACGCGTCACGTCATCGCAAGCCAAGTTTTAAAACAATAACTTATTTAACACGCGCCACGTGACACGCGTCAGGTCGTCGCAAGCCAAGTTTTAAAACAAGTATTTCAAAAAAAATACACGCGCCACACGCGACGCGCGACACGTGACACTCGTCACGTCATTGCAAGCCAAGTTTTACAACGAGTATTTAAAAAAAATTGACACGCGCCACACGCGGCGCGCGACATGCGTCACGTCATCGCGAGCCAAGTTTTAAAAGAAGTATTAAAAAAAATGCACGCGCCACACGCGACGCGCGACACGTGACACGCGTTACGTCATAGCAAGCCAAGTTTTAAAACAAGCATTAAAAAAAAATTACACGCGCCACACGCGACGCGCAACATGTGACACGCGTCAAGTCATAGCAAGTCAAGTTTTAAAACAAGTACTTTAAAAAAAAATACACGCGCCTAACGCGACGCGCGACACGAAACGCTCGTGACGTCATCGCAAGCCAAGCGCTTACCAATTGTTTTAAAACAAGTCCCATTAAATTCTGACTGGTAGAAGTCGCGATATACAATTGGCCAAATGTACAAGCCGACAAACCCACAAACCGACACACGTACGCTAGAAAAATTTTCTTGTCGTCTGATTATTAGCTTCGCCCTTCGGGCTCGCAATAATATCGGCGCGACAGACCATGCGGTCCAAGGCCTGACTTCTCGCAACCATTTTGTGTTGAGCATGCATATTTTTGCACAAATGGACCTACAATTTAATGCCGGATCCGAACGGCGAATTGAGGATAATACGTCAGACATTTTACTGGTCAAGCAATCAACAAACTCCGACTTTTGTTGCTTCTGTGAGGCTTCTGTCCGTACTCTAAATCGTTCGAATCACAGAGATTCGTCGATTATCTTCAAAAAAGGAATCGTCGTCCCGAAGACTTCTGTCCGGATTCGGTTAGGATCACCATTTAGTGTCCAATCGAACGGATTTCGTCCTTTGGCCTTGCTTTTCCTCCCAGTGTTCGTACTGCGTGTTTGCTAGTCTTCGGAATTGCTCCCTTGGATGCTGGTGTCCTTTTGATAGATTGGTTTCTACCAGACGGGACAGTAGTAGCAGGCGCGACCGTAACTTCTATATGCTTCAAATCTTCAAACAGGCATGCCATGCTGCCTTGCAAGTGGGACACTTGTCCGAAGTCTTCAAAAATTCGGTAATTCACGTTTTGTGAAACACATGTCCATACAAAGTAATCAAACTCACGACTTCAGGAGTCAATTCAGCCTTGCACACCTGATTGCGACGCCTCAAATCCTCATTGAAAATTATTTTAGATCAAATTTTGCAAGAGAAACTCTAAATAGGGATAATGCTAAAAATATTGGCGGCGAACTAACAGATTTGGGTCAATTATCTCTTACGGAAGAAGAAGTTTAAATTGAACTATCAAATTTTGACATCAATAAGTATGATACCGGATGATATTCCTCTAGTCTTTTTAAAAAATTGTGCGTTAAGCATTACTGAACCATTGCTACATATCTCTGGAGCAAGGAGAATTCCTGGAGGAATGGAAGTTTTCTTATATTTCACCAATTCATAAATGTGGATCTCGCCTACATATTAAAAATTATAGGCCAATTTCAAAGCTACCTTTAATAAGAAAAATTTCCGAGGCAATTGTAAAGAAAAATTGTGATCTTGGTGTTATTTTTAACTCTAAGTTAACATATCATCTTCCCTACGATTTTGTTCTTGCTAGAGCAAATATAATGTTAGGTTTTGTAAAGCGGAACTCTAAAGATTTTCTTGACCCATTTACACTGAAGTCATTATAGAGCCGTTCAGTGCACATATCGATTAACTCCATAAAACAAAAAGTTGAGAAAAGCGATAAAATAATATACATTGATTTTTAAAATTCCCTTTATAATATAAATGCAAATATTATATGTAGAATGCATAATACAGATACAGCTTTTATCTAACAGTATATAAAAATAAAAAGAAAGAATAGCAAAAAAATAATCGTCAGTAATGTTACAATTTTTATGTGACTGGTGGAGTTAATCGATTTGGCAACTGAAAAAAATAAAGTAAAATTCAGTGTGTAAATTTTTAAGTTTTTTATTACAGAAAAAGTTAGTCATTTTATATTTTTATTACAGATTTTCCATAAAAATGAATGTTGACAGTCCTGTTATAATATATTATTTGTGATTATTTCATCATCAGCAATAAAAATCATGTCTTCTTCGTCAGCTGTATGTGAGGAATCGTCATTTCGATTTGTTGTCAAGTTTTTATAGTAAGCATGTTTAACAGGAGGAATAAATTTAAGCAGGTCCATCATGTCTCTCCTTTTTTCCCTTGTCACAGTTCTACCAACAGAGTCGAACCTTCCCTGGTTGACGTACCAACACCACAGACGAGCTTCAAGAACTTTTAGATTCCTCGATGATTCCATGAGCTAGCATTTCATCCAGCTTCTCAAAAATCATTTTCTCGATAGCCGGAGATACTGGATAATGCCGCTGCTTTATTGGCTTCGCGTTCCAAACATCGATAACGTGTTCAACCAGAGTCGTCTTTCCCAATCCATCTTTATCGAAAGAAGGAAAAAGTGACAACCACTTCCAATATAATAAAGGCTGATCTACATTTTTCAAACTTTGTGGTCTACCTGCTACAGATTTCGTTATATTAATGGCATTAAATTCTGAATTATCATTATAGTCACATTTGAATTGTATGAGGTGGGGTTTGGACATTTCTAACTTTATCCAACGTATTTTAAACCAATTTACTGGAAACCCTGTAACGGTTACTTTTCTGTTAATGATTAAATTTTCTAATGGTTTTGTTGAAAAAAAATCGTGTTGGGTCATTTGGACTAGATTAAAAAATGGCGCTTTCTTTTTACTTGTTTTGATTATATTGTACCAATCATCTGGTGAAAAAATGTTTTGATTTTTTTTCGCATGTGACTCAATAACGGCAAAATCTGAGTCATTAGGCAAATAGCTGTGTCCACTTACCAAAAATTTCATTTCAATTGACTCAGCTCTTATTTCCGTACTTTGAAGAAGTTTCATTAAACTTAAGACAGTTTTAATATTTCTATTTTGCCCGGTACACGAATCTGAATATGTTATTATTTTTGCAAAGTTTGCAGCATAAGTCTTTATGTACATTATTAGACATGATGAAATTTCCTGAGACCCACGAGATCCTTCAGTTTCTGGGCAAATAAACATGTGGCTTACATTTTTATTGAATTTTTATTGAATTCATGGCATCCGAAATTATAAAAATATAAATTTCGTTTATAATAAGCTACGGATGTGGTCAGTTTAGGAAAGGCTAAAGCTTTTTCTAAGTCGAAAGAAAATACGAAAATTTTTTCTGATGTTGCCATTCGATCGGAAGCCATTTGACTGCGAGCCCGTTCAGCCTCTTCTAAGTGAGTTTCTTTTTCAATTTCTGCCGTCTTAATTCCCTCACAGTCTCAAGATTGCATTTATTTTTTTTATTTGCAAAGAATCACAAGTTTGACACGTATCCTTTGATGGTTGCTTAAAATGTAAATTAAATTTTGTAGACACGTATCCTTTGATGGTTGCTAAAATGTAAATTAAATTTTGTAGAGAATATATTATAGTAATATTTTTCTTTCACTGGTACTACATTTTCCTTTTCACATTGTGTGACGTATAGTTCATACATTTTCTTTATATTTAAGTCAGGATTTAAATAGAGTCGTCTTGGATTATGAGCTCTGGTGTAGTGACTAGTGTAGGCTGGAAATGACCTTATATGTTTTATAACATTTGTGTCATCTATTTTATTGCTTGCATCACGGCCTTTGCGTAACCAAAGACGTTACTTTTTCTTTAAAACATTTGTATAACCGCCCGTCACTCATCTGATAAGTGTCCCTAAAATATTTTTTGCAAACGGGAATATCATGTCTGTCTTTTCGAAAGTAATATGTTAAAGAATGCGATCTTCGTTCTTTAGTTTTATTTGTGGGGCGCCTTCTTTTTATTTCTTTAGCTTTAATACAACCTCTTAAGAAAATATTTTGGTCAAGTTGACTATGTAAACTATAAAATGCCTTCATGGCAGCCTCTCTCTCATCCGAAAGAATTTTTTGGTTGCACATCTGACGACATCTGCATTTTATATAGCCAAATTTTTTTGCAGGTATTAAATTTCCTCCTTTATTCCTGTATGCCAAACCTTTTGTTCTTTTTTGCTTTTGTAAATTTCGTGCCCAATTATCAGGATTACGACTTCTTTTCCTCCCAATCAATGTGTTTGTTGCAATATTTGCACTGTTGCAATCAGACGAATCCGAGGAAAACCGTAAACAAGTTTCTTTGTTGAATTGAGCTAGACTTTCTGTTGGTAAATCGTATTGAAGAACCATCACATGAATCACTGTTTTCCACATCCACATTGTTATTAGTCTCACTCATCTTGATTATAACGGTATAATCCACTGGCAAATTGAAATAATTTTTTATAATAATTCAAACCCAACTACGATCTGGGAGTAATGTTGAAAATATGTAGTCCGTGTAATAATGGTAAAGTACACAACAGAAGTTAAAATAAACCCTATTTACTACACATTATTCTTAATAAAAATTAACTTGACTTCACAAGTACTTGATCAATTAGACTGTGACTGACTGACTAACTAAAAAATTTACCGTTATCATTCAGCGCTAGTGCATTTGAACTGCGTTATTGAAACGATTTACATTACAGTATGGAGTTAATCAAAATTGCCTCTGAAATAAATTACTTGTTCAATGGCCAAAAAAAAATTTCATTTAATGGTGTTAGTCTTTATTATTCAGGAAAGTTATTATAAAATATAAAAATTTATGACTATACCAAGTGCTTTGACACTTAAAATTAAGATTTTTCAAATAGTGGAGTTAATCGATATGTGTACTGAACGGCTCATATGTCTCTCTTGTACGCTCGGTCTTGGAATACTGCTGTATAGTCTGTTGCCCTTATTAAGCAAATAGTATTAATAGAATTGAAAGGGTTCAAAAAAATTTTACTCGTTTTTCTATTCGTAAATTGAATTGGCCGTGTGAGCTGCCTCCATATAACTCGAGATTTCTTCTTATCGATTTAATGCCTCTTAATTTGAGAAGAGATTATTATTACAAAATGTTCATTAGGGACTTAATAATGAACACGGTGGACTGTCCTGAGGTTTTGAGTTTAATTCCTTTTCATGCCCCAAATAGGCAGTTTAGAGTTAGTAACCTTTTCCATTTAAGAAATCATAGACCCATTAATGGACTTAATGGTCCAATTGCTCCAATTAGTCTGCATTTAATAAATATTGTAATCATTTAGACATATTCCTTATGAATAGAGATATATTTAAAAAATATGTATTAAGTTTGTTAAAAATTCATTACTAATATATTTTTTTTTGTATTAATTTATTACTTTGTTCATAAATCTTGTAAAGAATACCTTAAAGATTAAATTAAATAAACTTTTAACTAAAAGAAAACACTCAAAGCACACGCAACGAGATGATAATATCAAAATGCCACAACCAAAAATTCAGAGCAGCTACTCTGAGCAAGGATCAACAAACAGTTGTATCAATAAACGCGAGAAGTGAATTTATAAAAAAATATACATATATATTTTACATTCAGAAGAGAATCAACAAAATGTATAAGGCTATAAAAGTTACAAACGATGAATCGGTCAATAATTTAAGTTCCGGAAATACAAAACTAAGCAAGCCGTTTACGAGCACCCCAGATCGACACTCACGATGCGATGGCGTTTACAAGTGCGATAACCATAAAAATTATTGATTTTAAAACCAAAACAACAATAAAAAAACCTAGGACACTAATAAAATGAGGTTTTAAAAAAACCACCCATAAAAATTAAAATTTTTCTTGTAAATTCTCTAATATACACAATGTGCATTGTAACGAGGTTTTTCACAGCCGGGGTATCCTCAGTGTGACCAGGGTTCGTTGTTATAAAGGGTCGTTACAATAAAAGATTTATTTTTGGTTAGGAACTTTGAATTCAATGTTCTTATTTCCTTCTTTTAAAAACAAATGAAAATCGATTATGAAATAATTTTGACTTAGATGTTACGTAAGGTGTCCTGTGGTTTTGATGCCTTAGTCCAGCGGGATCGAAGTGAATCGTCTGTGTTACGTCCAAGTGCTGACCCGCGAAAGAGGATGCTACGCTCAGTTCGCTGCCAAGAGTTGCTACGTTTCCGTGTGTTGACCAGCGAAAAGAGGATGCTACGCTCAGTTCGTTGCCAAAGAGTTGCCACGTTTCCGTGTGTTGACCAGCGAAAAGAGGATGCTACGCTCAGTTCGCTGCCAAGAGTTGCTACGATCCCGTGTGTTGACCAGCGAAAGAGGATGCTACGCTCAGTTCGTTGCCAAAGAGTTGCTACGTTTCCGTGTGTTGACCAGCGAAAAGAGGATGCTACTTTCAGTTCGTTGCCAAAGTCTCTGTGTCCACGTAGTTTGATTAGTGAAAGGAGGATGCTACGCTCGGTTCACTATCAGGAGTCGCCGTGTACATACGCAAAGAGCAAGAAGACTGCAATTCCAAAAAAATCACCTTCATCCCTTGAACGCGGCAGAACACAAGACAGAGAAGGGATCCGATGTGAGTCGTTAACGCACACTGGAACGAACAATATACCATGAAGGTATTTATATTATTCTATTAGGAAATTTAAAATTTGAAAAGATTGGGAACTCCAAAAGATCTACAAGCAGTAAACCCTTTGTAATAAGATATTTGATTCACAATTGATGTCTTAAGATTTTGGTAAGATGTAGCACAATACTCGATTAAGAATTGAATTAAGTTTTAAAATAGAACTACTGACTGCTAGACTCTGGTTTGACTCTCAATTGACTGTAAGACTGAACCCTGGTTGATTACTGTGTATCTGACTGACTCTGACCTGACTCGCTTCCAATAACAAAACCTCGGTATTGGAGCTTTTGCTTATTACAGCTATTATCAAGATATCAAAGCCGAACACATTCAAGCTTTGTTACTGACCTAGCTAATGCGCGAAAGAGGAAATTAAATTCATGAACGCGATTGTGACCTACATTTAAATCATATTACAGCGCGGTTGCGTAATATGTGACTTGGGGTGAATGAATAAAAAAGTATGACATCAGGATAAAGCGTCGTACGACACAGCGCAACGGCGTCAGTATAACGACTCGATCTTTTGTACTATAGATCATACGCTGTGTCAGCATTTGATTTAATTGCTGTCTTTTAATGGGATTCATTTAATTGCTTTGGTGTGTATTGCTCTGGTATTGAGCAATAGCGGACATAGATTTATAGTAATGAATGAATTCATTGTTGCAAAATTGCAAGAAGGTATAGAACCTTTTGATGGAGTCGGGGAGAGTGGATTTCAGTATGTCCAGTAGGAGAGTAGAGTGGTCAACCGTGTCGAAAGCCTTGGACAAATCGAGTGCCACGACAGCAGTGCGCAAGTGCTTAAGACGTGCTTAAGACCGTCCGCAATGTGGAACGTCAGCTCCGTTAAGGCGGTAGTAATGCTGCGATGTTTCCTAAAGCCGTGTTAGTGGGAAGCGAGACTCAAATGTTGATGAAGACTGGGGAAAAGGAGTGCCTCTAAAGTTTTGGCTATAGGAGAGAGAAGCGAAATTGGTTAATAAGACGATCCTTCGTGGGCAGGTTTGCCAGGTTTTAAAACTGGAACTATCCTGGCAATTTTCCATACGTTTGGTATCGTGAGGTATTCCATGGTTAGGTTCCGGCCCAACTGGGTTTTTTTTTGTTTAAATATATATATGACATATATCACGTTTGTAGCCGGTTTCAATTTATTTTCTCAGAATTATCTCTGATTCATTGAAAAAAGCAATACGAAAAAACGAACGAAACTAAAACGACGCGAGCCCAATTATCAATGAATCATGGTCAGGGAAAACTACAAAAAACCTTGACCAAGAAAATATTACAAAATAAACAACAAATATTATAAATAATACAAAAAATACAATCAATAATAATTTTTTATATAAAATAATCGTATCCTCTAATGAACACTACGGTCGTCCTTCAGGAAGTTGTTGACAGCTATTTTGAAGGCCTGTAAATTATAAGATTCGGGAAATACGGAGTCGACCAATTGATTCCACATCGAATTCACTCACGGATAAAAGGACGATTTGAAGTGTTGGGTTCTACATGAGAACGGTTCTAAGGCAAATCTATGTTGATTAGACCTCAAACGAGTGTTAACGTTGATGACAAAAGGACCTTGGAATAGAGAACGGGTTTCTGAAGAACATCTACCGTTGTAAAATTTGTAGAAAACAGATAAAGCTCCAACATTACGTCTATGCTCCAAAGAATCAAGAAATGAAGTAATAGTTACATCGTTTATCAAACGGATAACTCTATTTTGAATTCCATGAAGATAAACCAAATGCGATCTTGGAGCCCCACCCCACACAAATGAATTAAATTCTAAAATTGGTCTAACATAAGATTTATATAATCTTAATACTTCAGAGGGGCTGAAGTAAAAGTTACAACGTCTTATAAAGCCCAAGCATTCCAGTTCCTTCCAGGAAAGTTCACTAGAAACTTTCAAACCTAACATCTTAAGTGAAACTGATCTCGCAATAGTGGAACCATAAATTACTGGTGCTACGTAATGTTGAATTGCCTTTTGATAAAAAAGACAAGCCTGGAATTTATTTGGGTTAAATTCCACCCTATTAGCTCTGCCCCAATCAAGAATGACTTGAATGTTCGACAGAATTGTCGAATTCATTATTTCACGCGAACCAATCAAGCGAGAATTGCATTCTTTTTGACTAACAAACTCCATGGAAGCTGATAACGTCGTATCATCAGCAAATGAGTGGATATCACATGTTGTAGAAGACAACAAGTCATTGATATATATTAAGAATAATGTAGGCGATAAGGATGACCCTTGAGGAACGCCAGCATTGATCTCATGCGAAGATGAGGAAAAACCATTCAATATCATTTTATTTTGCGGTTTCATAAATAATCCTCAATCCATGTAATGAGAGAGGGGTGTAAGTAGAGCGCACGAATCTTATTAATAAGACAAATATGGCAAACTCTATCAAAAGCCTTAGAAATATCCAAGGACACAACGCTTGATTCGCCTAGATTTTCAATGCTTCGCTCCCAACAATGAGTCATGCACGTCATTAGTTCACCTAAAGATCGATTTTTTTCGAAATCAATACTGAACATAGGATAAAAGAGCATTCGAATCCAGATAGCTCATTAGTTTGAAATTAATGATAGATTCCATTACTTTTGATAAAACTGACAACAGAGCAATAGGGCGGTAGTTAGTAGGTGCAGATGTATCACCTTTTTTCGGGACGGGTTGAATATTAGCTATTTTCCAAATTGATGGAAAAACACCTGTCTTCTTTAAGAATTTTGGAAACAACCCGACGACAGAAATAAATTAAAGACATACCTGGGCCTACATTCGGAAGAATTGGTGGACTTCGATTAGAAAATGGAAGGGTTGACGCACTAGCAAAATGCGAAGCTAAGAGATTGGCTTTCTGAATATCAGTTTTATAAAGAATATCATTATGGAATAAAGTAGGGGCAGAAGAAGTCTTTTCTATAAACTTTCTTTTAACAATTGCTGCAAATGACCAAAAGCTTTTAATGTTTGAATCAAAATTTAAAATTTTCCGCATGCTATCTCGAATATTTTGGTCATTTATTATTTTGGACCTGTTAATTAGAGCGTTAGCTCTATTTCTGGCTATTCTAAACTTAACAAGGTTTTCTACGGATGGGCAATTAACGTAGTCCAAATGGGCTGATTTTTTACTCGCGACTGCTGACCTGCAGTTATCATTAAACCACTTATTCTTACGAATATTGCTTTTCTTAAAGGTGGAAGGAAGGAATGAAATTTTTCATTCCCAGCAGAATGGTTGACGTAATCAGTTGAGATGCTTCATCAGCATTATTGTTGGAAAAGCAGGTTGACCAATCAAATGAGCTAAAAAATTGATTCAGGAGCTCCCAGTTAGCATTTTTTAAGTGCCAGAGTAGCCTTTTACTTGTTGACTCTACAAGGTTTGGGGTTATTGAAAATTTGGCTAATACCAGAGCGTGGTCGGAAAGACCTAATGGAGCAGATAAATCAATTGAATATTTATCTGGCATAGAAGTTAGAAATAAATCTAATAGGTGAGGTGATTGACCAGTTGTATCGGGATATCTAGTTGGCTTATCGACGAGTTGTGTTAGACGATTGGTATCTGAAAATAGCTCTGCGGATTCACCTGATCGATCTCTACCATTCGAAAATGTCAACCAAGAATCATTATGGACATTAAAATCTCCCAAGACTACTAATTCTGAAGTTGGTGAGGTGAATTAGGACTACGATAAAGGGAACAAATAAATATTGAATGGTTTGCAATTATAATTTCAATCCATATCGTATTGAACAAGGGATTACATTTCGGAACATTAAAATTAGGAACACTACAACAGATAACATCTCTAATAAAGAGAACAACCCCTCGATGCGGAACCAAACAGTCGACACGAGAATACCCCGGACATTGAAAATCATTAGGGGTACCCATAAAAGAAACCTGCGTTTCACATAAACTAAGAACCACAGGTTTATTCGCGTGAAGATGCGCTACGATGGAGTTAAAATTACCCTTAAAGCCGCGAATATTAGTGAAATGAATTTCAAAATAAGAATTCATTTCACAATGTGGCGTTTCTGCAGTATAGCCCGCATGCGAATTTACGCCCCCTGAAACGCCCACTACCACGCCCTCGACGCCCCATTTTGTGGGCGGCAAAAAGAAGGCGGCGGCCACGCCCCGTTTTGTAGGAGGGCCATACAAAGTTAAGGATTTTTTTTAGAAAAATCCATTTTCCCAAGTGATTTGAATTAGGTTTGGGGGTTAATTGGTAATAAAAATACCTTCCATTTAAAAATCCAATCGAGCCACCTTCGGCAGTGGTAGAGTCAAAAAACTTTTATATAAAAGGTAAAAAATAGGCGTGCTTAAAAGTGGGCGGGCCTAAATATTGGTAAAAAATGAAAGGTAAAAATTAGTTCTGAATGGTCCTACTGTTTTTATGGGCGTGGCATAATTTTAACGGAAGGTGGATAAGTAAAACACTCGGGAAAATGGTTTTTTGTGTTAAAATTCCCTCCTACAAAAACGGGGCGTGACCGCCAAGAAAAAATGCTGTTTTCATGGTCTGCTCAATGAGAGCTTTCATTAGAGTGGTGTCTGGAACCCCTCACCCAATGCGGGTTAAACTGCTGTTCGCCATATAACACCTAATTTCGTATGGGGAAATAAAAGCAATACAAACTGATGCACGTTCCACTAAAATTGGACCATGCCCATAAAAATAGTATAGTCGTATAGAGGTAATGTCAACCATTTTTTAAATTCTCTATATTAACTTCGCGTGCACGTGGCTGGCTGGCTGGTCAGATTTTCTGATAAATTTTTAGCCCACTTCCCATGGCCCGATTTTATTGAAATTATGCACATGTATATTTCCGGTGACAATACTTTCTATTATTTGAGGCCCCTCGGACCTCGGGTTCGGGGGGCTCCCATACAAATATTTTACAAAATTTACCCGATTTTCTTTAAATTTTGTACACATGTGTGTCTTCGATGGAAAACACTTTGTAAAAATTTGGAGCGATCGGCCACTTGGGGACCCCAAGATACAATTTTTAAATATCGCTATATCGCATCAGATCACGGCAAAGTCTGAGCTCTGTACTTTGTGAGCAGCGCTGTTCGCTGCCGCTGCGTAATTTGGTGGATGATTTTGCCACAAGACGTGTGTGTGTTTGTGTGTATCGCCGATTAGAGAATTTACAAGAAAAATTTTAATTTTTATGGGTTGTTTTTTTGGTACCCAGACACTTACTCGAAAAACATTTGCTCGAAAAACATTTGCTAGAAAAACATTTTCTCGAAAAACATTTGCTCGAAGAACATTTGCTAGAAAATGTATAAAACGACATTTGCTCGAAAAACATTTGCTAGAAAAACATTTTCTTGAAAACTAAATAGTCTATGTTTTCATCCTTCTAAAAACTATCGCGAGTAATTTTTGTCCGCGAAACGTGAGTTTTTTTTAAAATTTTTCGGTTATTTATTTTACCAAAAAATTACGTTCGAGCAAATGTTTTTCGAGAAAATGTTTTCGAGCAAATGTTTTTCGAGAAAATGTTTTTCTAGCAAATTTTTTTCTAGAAAATGTCATGGAATCGTTTTTTTTGGTACCATTATTTGTGTCCACCCACTTTTTAACACGCCCTCTAATTACCCTACCACTGGCAAGAGTGGTCCGATTGGTCCTGTTTTTTAAATTCTCTATATTAACTTCACTTGCCCGTAGCTGGCTGGCTGGCTAGCTGGCTGGCCAAATCTTGTGATCAATTTTTAACCCACTTCCTACAGCCCGATTTTATTGAAATTTTGCACACATGTATATCTCCCAAGACAACACTTTCTATTAAAATTTGAGGCCCCTCGAACCTCGGGTTCGGGGGGGCTCCCAGACAAATATTTTACAAAATTTACCCGATTTTCTTTAAATTTTGTACACATGTGTGTCTTCGATGGAAAACACTTTTTGTAAAAATTTGGAGCGATCGGCCCCTTGGTGACCCCAATATACAATTTTTAAATATCGCTATTTCGCATCAGATCACGGCCAAGTCTGAGCTCTGTGCTTTGTGAGCAGCGCTGTTCGCTGCCGCTGCGTCATTTGGGAATGATTTTGCCACAAAACGAACACGCAGTGTGTGTGTGTGTGTGGTTGTGTATCTCCGATTAGAGAATTTACAAGAAAAATTTTAATTTTTATGGGTTGTTTTTTGTTTTGTTTATTATAACTTACCCGTAACACCTTTCATTCGATACCAATTAACCCCCAAACCTCCTTATTTTAGAGTGTGCCCATAATTTCCAAAAACGCCTTTTAAAAGGAAGAACTCCTACTTAAATGTAAATTCATTGAGCGCATAGTATTTTAGAGTGTGCCCATACTTTCCAAAAAAGCCTTTTAAAAGGAAGAACTCCTACTTATATATAAAATAATTGAACGCATAGTATTTTACAGTGTGCCTATATTTGTAATATAATGAAATATAAATTTATCCTATTTCCGTTTAAACTATGCCACGACCATAAAAACAGTGGGACCGTGTAGAACTAATTTTTACCTTTCATTTTTTACCAATATTTTAGCCCACCCCCTTTTTAGCACGCCTCTTTTTCACATTTTATATAAAAGACAGTTTTTTGACTATACCACTGCCAAAGGTGGCTCGATTGGCCTTATTATTTTTTTTAAATAGAAGGTATTTTTATTACCTTTTATATGGTACCAATTAACCCCCAAACCTCCTTCAAATCACTTGGGAAAATGGATTTTTCTGAAGAAAAAAAAAACTTTGACAGCCCCTCTTACAAAAAGGGGGCGTGACCGCCAAGAAAAATGCGGATTTCAGGGAGTGTATAATGAGGGCTTTCAGGAAAAGACACCAGCCCAACAGAAAAACGCAACGAATTCGCTTGTAGTACCAGGCCTTACAAACGAAAGAGTCACGAAAAATCAGTGGAAAGGCTATCGGTTTCCAAAAATTCAACTTAAATAAATACTTGTATAAAAGTCCAATTTGATCTTGTTAAGAAAGTTGAAAGTTGTTTCTGTTGACCGACCGACAAAATGTCAGCCTTTGCTAGCCAAGGGATGATTTTTTCAGTTAAAGAGACGACTTGCCAAGACCATATAACTTTAAACTCCAGCAATAACAAATAAACACAACAATAAATATTGAATGATACAATACACAACCCGAAATAATAGAAAAAAAAATTTTAATTAAAATGAAAAAAAAACAACCCATAAAAATTAAAATTTTTCTTGTAAATTCTCTAATCGGGGATACACACACACACACACTGCGGGCTCGTTTTGTGGCAAAATCATCCACCAAATGCCGCAGCGGCAGCGAACAGCGCTGCTCACAAAGCACAGAGCTCATACTTTGCCGTGATCTGATGCGATATAGCGATATTTAAAACTTGTATATTGGGGTCACCAAGGGGCCGATCTCTTCAAATTTTTACAAAAAGTGTTTTCCATCGAAGACACACATGTGTACAAAAATTTAAAGAAAATCGACCCCGAGGGGCCTCAAATTTCAATAGAAAGTGTTTTCATGGGAGATATACATGTGTGCCAAATTTCAATAAAATCGGGCTGTAGGAAGTGGGTTAAAAATTGATCGCAAGATTCCATGACACACAAATCCACAAACCCACAAGCCCACAAACACACGGGCAAGTGAAGTTAATATAGAGAACCAGCAGTACCCGGGCGCTTTGCTACCCGCCCACTGACGCCACGCCCACTTACACCCGCGTTTCCCGGCTGCCCCATCCCACTGACCTCCCGCCCACTGACCACCCACCCATTGACCTCATACGCACTGACGCACTGCCCACTGAACTCACACCCACTGACTTCACACCAACTGTCCTCCCCCCCATTGACCTCATACACACTGACCCACCGCCCACTGAACTTACACTCACTGACGCCACGCCCACTTACATCCGCGTTTCCCGGCTGCCCCATCCCGCTGACCACCGCCCACTGACGTCACGCTCACGGTCCAAATTTTGTCAACGACTTTCTTTTTATTTAAATATTATATGGTGTGAATTTGAGCCAAATCGTTCCATAAATACTACCACAAAACAATGTTCGGACTATAGCCAAATCAGTCCAGTCGTTCTTAAATTTTTTTTTGCTTTTTTTTTCACCTAGCGGTATTTTTTTCACTTTAAAACCTATTCTCATACCTACTAAATATACCTAAAAAATTTCATAACAATCGGTCGAGCCGTTTCGGAGTAGTTGAGCCTCAAAAACCGTGACACGAGATTTTTATATATTAGATTTAAAAAGTAAAAAACGAATATTTTCAATTATTTCAAAAATGTATTATTCTTTTGGAACATTTTTTTTTGCTTGCGTATTTCTCAAGGCTCGCTTTGAAGTTTTGAAAAGTTTAGCCTTCCTTATGGCATCTTGGACCTCAAGGGTGGTGAAGGTAGAGTACTTTGGGTCGCATTTTACACGTTTAGTTTGCGTAAAACAGGACGAATGGTTTTCTCGTGAGCTGACGAGTGTTCGACGAATTGTCGTGAAAAATGTGATGCGCATTTTTTACTGCTGTCGTATTGATGGTCATTAAATGAGATAGAGGTTAAGCCCTGAGATTGGGATTTCCCAGAAAAACCTTTAACCGTAGACTAGAGTTTTTTTTGGATCCTAGTGTGCAGTTCTCAAGATGATGAGCGTAGAACCAAAGGGGGTGATGGGCATTGAAGTCCCCCATCACAATTTTTTTTTCACCTTAGAGAAGGTGCAGTAGGGATGGTTGATAACCATATACTGTTCTGGTTACGGGGGTTATGTAAGCATGGTGAGTAATAAGTCGAAGTCTCCTGTGTTAACTGAAATACTTATTGCCTCAAGATGAAGATCAGGGGAGGGTTGCTGGCAGATGTATTTGTATGATACATTCTGGTGAAGAATAAAAGCTAGTCCCCCGCCTCTGCCGGATCTGTCGTGTCGAATGATTTGATAACCGTCAAAGGATGTCAATGAGTATGACTTGGGAATTTTGGTCTTCTGCACGGCAGCAATTATGATGTTATTGCGAAACATATAGGGGGTGATCTCTCTGTATTATTAGTGCAGAGTGGTGCTGATGGAAATGGGGGGGGGGGGGTGGTTGTGAAGCAGCATATGCCAACGAAATTGATGTTATAATCGTTAGCCCTGTGTGGCCCTGATCATTGCCGCAGATGACACCTTTGGCACAACTGTTGCAACGCACAGAGGCTTCACTTTTCCGGATAGGACAGTTACAGACCGAGCAGTACTCGATCCCGGCTCTAATTAGTAGAATGCAGATTAGGCATGCCTGGGGCCACTCAGAAAGCCCACCAAAAATTAGTATGATTGCAAAGCAAAATAAAGCAAATGTAAGAAGTGGATCCAGGTAATCCAATCTCAAACCTGTTGTTGTGTTGACGATCTTTGGCCCAATGTCTTGACAGGTATTGGTGTCCAGTCGGTGCGTAGAACCAATCGTCGTGGAAAGGAACGAAACTTCCTAGGTTTGGTGTGAGTTTCGGCTGAAGAGTTTTGCTTATTTGTTAAAATGAAACCTTTAGCCGGCGTAATGAATTCAGAACGTGGTCTTGGAATAGGATTTGATATGGTATGTATCGTTTTCTCGATGGTCTTTTCTTTTTTGTTGTATTTTAATAGGGTTAAGGCGAGTTCGATGCTCTTGCTTATTGAGTTGAGATCGTTAATTTGATTATGTATTGTAAATGTTTTAGTTTCAGAATGTGGTATTTTTTCTAAATGTGTAAGGTCAATATCAATGGATAATTCGGTGGCAAGGGAGATAAAATTGGAATGAAGGTTTTTTTCGTATGTTGCCCTTGAACTAAGAGTTTGATATCTGGTATTTACGATGCAATATTTGTTAGTTTTAAGAATTCCTGTTGAATTTATAGTTATTTGGAAGCTCGAGTCTTTGCATTTTATTATGATATATTTGATTTGGTCTGGCATATAGTCGATGCACTAGGTAATGGAGAAAACATATTAACTTTGCAATCATTATTTGAACGCACGAAGATTTTAGGGGATTTTTGTTCGCATATGTAATGGTTTTTATAGGGGTTAAGGCAATTTTCGACTAGATTCGTAAGATTCTTTTTCAGAGTCAATAGCCAATATAATTTTTGGGGAATAATTAGTGAGTAAATTTACATTTTATTTGCTGTAATAGATGTGTGTTTCCATTAGGTTGAATAGTATGTCTATGTACTGTTCTTGTAAGGGGAATGGTAATTGACAACCTTCAGGTAGGTGTGATAAGATTTTTCGCATTTCTTTCATTCATTTAGGAGGATCTATAAGATATGGATGCAATTCACCGTGTGATGCAGCGTAGATTGCATCTAATAGATTGTTATTAGTTAAATATTAATATTCGGATAAAGACTTAAAGATATTGAAGAGTTCTGTTAGTTGAAGGAACGCTTCTAGAATTGTGCTATTTTTGTTTGTAGAGTTTTGTATTTGTTTTACTTTGTTATTTATTTCCTCAGATTTTTGCTCAAGAATAGTTAAGTTTGAATGTGAAATATAGTTTTTGAATATGGCGATTTGTTTATCATAGAGATTTGTTATGTGTTTTTGGTCTTTTTGCAGTTCGTTTATGTGTTTGTTAATGATTCTAGCATCATCGTCGTCTAGTGTTCCGAAAAATTGTTTGGCAAGAGTTCTTATGGCATTTATAAGTCCACGTTTTCGTACGCGAGATACGCTAGCAGTTCCCAAATATTTCTTTATAATTTCATCTTGTTATTCTATACGATCTAGAGTAATTTTTGATTCAAAGGGTAAGGTTTCACATTGAGTTATTTTGAAGTTTTCTACTTTTAATTATTCACAAAATTTAATGAGTTTATTATAAGTTTGCATGATTTGTTCAGACTGATAAGTAAATTCGGATAAATTGGTATATATTACGAGTTGCCAAGTTCGTTATGATAGATATAAATTACCGAGGTTTTCGTAGTATTATCCAGTCTTGTTTTCAAATAAAGTTATTTCATATGATGTTGTATAATGGTTTTCGCACCTGACACTGGGATTATATAGGTTCGTAACCATATATGTAAATGATAAAGATGAGCATTGTGTATGAGATTTCTGAAAAGAAACGATGTAGTAGGGATGCTTATTAGTCGACGAACGGGAATTAGGTAGGGGAAAAGCCATTGTCCATAAAATGGTTTAAGTCTATTTTATTATGGAATTTACTCCGAAAGAAGACCGTTCCATATGGGAAGTAGTTTTTTGTTTTGGTTTTTAGGACAGGTCTCGTTTTTTTAGTAAAACAAGATCTCCTTTTGTGAAATTAACTGGATTTTGTTTTTTATCATATTGTATTCTAGAGAATTCCTTACTTACTAATTAGGTTATTCCTAGCGATTTGATGAGCATGTTGCAGTCTAGATTTTAGCTCATTTGCGTAAAAATTGTAGTTGTAACATATTTCTGGGTTTTTGATTACGCTAGAAGGAAGATCGACTTGTCGTCCGAATAGCAGCTCAAAAGTTGTAAAAGAAGCAGAAGCAATTAGTGTGTTATTGTGTACAAATACTGCGTATTTAATTCAAGAATCCCAATCATCTTGAGATTTGTTAATATAGCATCTGAGATATTCGACAAATTTTCTGTGACTTCTTTCACAAGATTCATTTGATTGTGGTCGGTATGCGCACGTTTGAGTTTAGTAATTTTAATAGTTTACACACGTTTTTGAATATGTCGCTTAAGAAATGTTGACCTTGATCGGATAATACGTATGTGGGGATACCGAAGCGAAAGCTTATTTCCTTAACGAATGCCTCAGCAATGGTAATGGATTTCGTTTCCAAAAATTTGTTTTAAAATTTGACTTTTATCTCTTCCCAAGTTCCGAATTCATTATATTTAACAATGCAGGTAACTTAGTTTTGATTATTGTGATGAGAACCGGTAAATCAGTAGAAGACGTTTCTTCTACTATAAGATCACAAGCGTTTACGAATTTTTGTAGTAATGAACGAGTCCCATCGAATTCTGGGATGAGTTTAAATGCAAAGGATCTATCTAGTTTAGGTGTCCTTGTTGGAAGAGCTAAATTTGAATGTTTTAAGGATTCTGAGGAAGACGAGTCGCGGAGAGTACCAGAGTCGGAGTCAATGGGTATATATTTAAAAAAAAATCTTTGAACTAGTAATTCAATATTTTGAGTCAAGGGTCATAAAGTTTTCGAAATTAGTTAAATTTATAATAATTAGGAATTATGAGGAAAAAGTTTTGTTACATTGGTATATTATATGGTAAAGATAATAAAATTTTAAAGCAAAAAAATTTCCTCTAGTGATTTTTATATATATACAAGCTGACCCGACAGACGTTGTCCTGTCCCACTTTCAATAAATTTGTTTGTGATCATTTTGTGAACTGGAGAAAAGCTTTATATCTAAATGTCTATGGCGAATTTATAAAATAATAGTTAAAGTTTTTTTTTACTTTAAAACCTATTCTCATACCTACCAAATATACATAAAAAATTTCATAACGATCGGTCGAGCGGTTTCGGAGCATTCATGATTCCATCCGAATTTTTTTTTATCGAATATTATCGATATCTAACAGATGACGCAACAATATAATTTTAATTATAGATTGAATAAAACACTTTTCAAATTTAATTGAATGCATTATCCTATATTTATACGGAAAGCTGACCCGACGGACTTTGTTCAGTCCAAAATTTGGCAAAAAAAAGAATAAAATCAAGTATTAATTTCATCCAATTCTATTCGATTATTGAAATCTAAAAAAATAGAACAATGATTGTATTCAATTTAAGGCTGCATGATACACTACATTTTTTGTTTTCTGCTCTGGAGAGTAAATGAAGAGTGAGGATGGTTTTCCAACTCGGGAACACGCCACATATAGCTGGCCGTGTGAAAAGCATGACATTTCCAGATTTATGCCGCACACTTCCAGCGACTGCCCTTGTGACTTATTTATTGTCATCGCAAATGCAAGTTTCACTGGGAACTGAACGCGTTTAAACTGGAACGGCAAATCGGTTGAATTCAGGGGAATTCGCGGAATTAGGCATTCTTTCCCTTGAACGACCCTTTCAAAATCCTTGCCACTATCACATTGTCCATTAGCTTCGTAGCAATCAGTCGGGTTCCATTGCACAGTTTCGGGGTATGAAGATTTCGAAGCATAATGATGACAGATCCAACTTTAAGACGCAAATGATGAGGCGGCATACCGGGCAAATCCAAAGAGTTTAGGAATTCCACTGGATAATTGACGACTTCGTCTTCGTTTTCAACACGATCGATCGATTTGAATGAACGCATTTCTCCCGGAATTTGATTTTGAATCATCCAATTTAAGTCATTGACATCAATATTTTTCGCTGCTAAAATTGCGCGTACGCTCAACCAATCGTAGTTACGATAATTTTGACCAATGTTCGGATATACATTAGTGATGAGTTCATCTTTCGTTGAAGTGAATTTGCAAATTTTAGATGGAATAGATATTACACCACTTGAAGTATCTACAGGAATTTGTCCATTTCCGATTCTCAGCAGTTCTTTGGAGAAAACTTCTGCGGTTCTATCCTGTTGCAAGAACACTCGCATATTCATACTCAATCGAATGGTTTTCACGTATCGCCACAAATAAGATGACTTGAGACACGCGTTTAATTCATCCGCCGCTGTTGATTTCGGAATCACGGGAAGTGTTTGTCGGAAGAAATGTGTGCGTGCGGCAAACCTCTTTTCTGCCACTCAACTGAATACATCCAACATCGAACAGTACCGTATACTCGTTGTTTCGCAATGAAGTCCATTAAACATCTCAGTTTTTGTTTGTGCTGTAACATCGTGACGATCGCTTGGTGATTGACCGAAATGCAATAACTGCGTAATCTCTGGCCATTTTGGATTGCAAGTAAACGTGACAAACAAATCCGGTCGTCCATAATTGCGCACGTAAGTCATCGCGCCCTGGGAGTATTCGTGCATGTGTCTCGGACTGCCAATGTATGTCGATGGCAAAATTGTGAGTCGACCAACATCTGTAATATCTGCGTCACTATTGATCGCATCTCGCAAGTGAATATATTCCTCAGATCGCAGCTTAGTTTGATTGAATCGGATGTAATTTAGTCGTTCTGTTTCAACTTTAACGTACATATCAACTGCATATTGTTGAAACAATCGGCGATATCTCAGTAACTGATTGTCAATGTTTTGGCGAATCATCATTCAATACGCGTAAAAGTTCATTGAGCTGACCTTTTTATTTGTCTCGACCCCTAAAAATTTACAATTTATGATGTGACAATCAAAAGTGTTTTTTTTGTACTAACCATTAGCCGGATTTATCATGTTGTATCTGAAATGATATCCGTCTTCACCACGGCAGAACATAAGCGGATATTGCAATGCGTCATACCATCGATGTGTTTCACTTATTCGCTGTAGTCCGTTTCCCGTTCGGCGTTTGATGATTATGTCACGCGATTCCAAATTTTCACCAACAACAACAATTGATATTTCACTAACTGTAGGTGCATTGTATTATCGTTCATGAGTTCCTGCCGGTCGTTTGTCCGCTTTTATGACAATGCTGTGATCATCGGTTGGCATCTGTTCCAACGAAGTCGTAAACAGTTTGATGAGCTCATTGTGTTCGTGTAACATTTGCTGCAATTGCTGGACGAGACGAGAAATACTCGTTTCGTTGTATTAAAGATAGCACAACGCCGATTTACTTCATCATGCGAATCTCCAAGAAAGTATATTTGCAGATATTTGTGTTCTTGATCTGGATGCGGCAACAGCGATCTAGCAAAATGAAAAATTTGCCCATGAATCTGTATAGTTGGAGGAAAATTATGTAATTTTTGTCTTCTTGGCAAGGTAAGTGTTAGTTACCTTGAATGTTGGATTGTAATTTCGCTCATTTACAATTTCACCACCAAACGACGTCATTCGAAAACAATCGTTGTACATCTTGATGTGTTTCAAGAAATGGTTGGAATTAGAAGATTCACCGTAAAGCAGCGTGCGCAATGGCTCTGGTGGTGGAAGCAACTCTGGCAATTTCACCTTGCCGCTTGCGCAACACAATCCAGGCGGTTCTTTCTCAAATTTAACTGCATTGCAATGCTGACAAACGACAGACATCTGACCGAATTGAACTGATGCGTGTGCACTGTATCGAATGTTTGGCTCATATCGAAAGGCTGCACGTTCAATGTTCACCGCAATTTGTTGTTGTCGTCGTTGTCGTTCAATATTCGCACGTTGTGATCTTGCTCATCACTTTGCCGAGCACGAACATCTTTTCTTCTCAATTGTTTTCGCTCATTGTAAACTTCATTGACCTCTTCTGAATGTCGCGCACGATTTTGAATCATTCTGATTCGAGTTGATTCCCTTTCAATAGCACGTTCCTCTTTCGTTCGACGTGCTGTGTCATTTCGGTGTCGCGTTGCATTCTGGGAAAGCCGACCAATGTTACCACGACCTCTTCTTGGCATCGTAACAAATGTCGAACTGTAAATGATCATCCCTTTGTATAAATCGCCCAAAAAGTTTTCACTAATCAATAATTTACCTTTATATCACTAAGAAATAGATAATCCACAGATTCGCAATGATATATGCCACCTTTTAAACTGAACGACTTTTGAACTGTAATTAAATTAATTTGAAAAACAAAATTTGAGAATTTTTCGACTTTTATTTTTTCCTTTTTGATTTTCCTATTTTATTCGATTTTTTCTTTTGGGTTTTTCTGAATTTTCTTTTTTCTTAAACCTTCGCGTAGCAATTACGAACAAACTCGCAGAAGGAAGTATCCAATTTGGTCCAGCCGTTTTCAATTTTTAAGCATCCGAACAAACCACGATTCATTTTTATATATATAGATATTTTTATTTTTTTTCAATTTTTTTTTTGATAGAAAATTACTTTGAGTTAAGACGTAGGCTGATGAATAATGATCCTTGTTGGTCCTAGATATGAGGATTGATGACTCCTGATTGATTACAAGACTGACTGTGTATCTGACTGACTCTGACCAGACTCGCTTCCAATAACGAAATCTCGGTATTGGAGCTTTTGCTTATTACAGCTATTATCAAAGATTCCTATATCAAAACCGAACACATTCAAGCTTTGTTACTGACCTTGCTAATGCGCGCAAGAGGTAATGAAATTCATGAACGCGATTGTGACCTACATTTTAATCATATTGCAGCGCGGTTGCGCTATATGTGAGTTGGGGTGAATGAATAAAAAAAGGTATGACATCAGCATAAAGCGTCGTACGACACAGCGCATATGGCGTCAGTACAACGAGTCGATCGTTTGTACTATGGATCATACGCTGTGTCAGCATTTGATTTAATTGCTGTGTTTTAATGGGATTCGTTCAATTATTTTGGGGTTTATTGCTCTGGTATTGAGCAATAACGGACATAGATTTATAGTAATGAATGAATACATTGTTCAAGATTGCTACAATGTTGTAGAACGTTGATTTGGGATTGGGAAAAGTATCTTTGGTTCAACGAATTTGAATGGTAGCTGATTGATTGACTGACCGATTGACGCTGCAACATAGTTGCAGTGCTGTTACCACGTATAGGGTAACTACGTTGTGAAGTGGTCACTTTACAACATATTAGTTGACAGACAAACGATTTTGGAGGTCAGCGAGCGTACCCCAGCATTCGTTATATATGCAAATCAAAATACAAATGCGTTCTTATGGGATGTGTCCCATAGGCAAAGCAGGTGAGCCAAAACGTTTACTTTAAACTTTTCTCCGGAAAATGCTTTGACAGTTCTCTCTCATAGCAGTTTGAAGTTTATTTTGGCATTTGTTTTTGTTTGTCGACGTATTGCATTACATACGGCAACGTCAACGAAAATGTCGACACAACTGACGGAACGGATTTTATGGGCTGGGATCTATAGTCGTTGGCAGGTTTTCGATGGGTAGAGTCGATTTGTCCCCTACTCACTCCTCGGATTAAAAAAAAACAACCCATAAAAATTAAATTTTTTTTTGTAAATTCTCTAATCGGAGATACACACACACACACACACACACACACACTGTGTGCCATCCACCAAATTACGCAGCGGCAGCGAACAGCGCTCTATATTGGGGTCCCCAATAGGCCGATCGCTCCAAATTTTTAAAAGCATCCATGAAAGCCTGTGATGAGAGGTCTTCGATTACCTCGATGTGCACAGCCCTCGTGGCCATGCAAACGAAGATAGCCAAGTAGCTTTTGATCGTGGTGCGTGATCGTTTGGTTCCAACTCGTACGGAAAAGGGACCACAGTAGTCGACCCCTGAGGCCAGGAACGGACGAGCTGAATTACCTCGTGGGCTGGGTAGCGAAGCCATTTGTTGCTTGATGACGGTGTCGTCTGCAGATGACGCATTTGTGCAGCAAAGTTCGCACAGCTAGTCGACCATGGAGTATCCAATACTTATGCCGCAACGTCTGCAGCATTAGTTGAACGCCGCCGTGTAGAGTGTAGAGTAGAGTATAATAGCCAAACTAAGGCGCCAGCTTACGGCAAAACGGAAGCGGAAGACGGTCAGCTCGTCTGACTGGGATTCTCGCCAGAGAATCCGTTGGTAGTCTCGATTTTTATGCGCCACCAAGACCTGGCGGGACATCTTCTCCACGTCAGCGGTCAGCGCAACCATGTAGCGCCGGAACCGCAGGATGATGTTGATTAGTGAATCTTGGATAGTAGGACCCCCTAGCTGGACGTCATTGAGTGAGACTCCAGTAGTGGTCTGTGCAGATGCGTTGAAGACCACACGGAATTTGCTAGTTACCGCATGGTGTGGAATGTAGTAATAGTGGGGGTGGTCGCCATGTTGACCAGCTCGTTCCATGTGTCCAAGCTCTTTATATTCGCGCATGAAGGCGATGTACTTCTCTCTGAGATCTGGGTTGTTCTGGAGACGCCGCTCCAGACAGTAGAATTGTCGCAGTGCATTTCGGTAGGAGGCACCTAGTGCTGGTGCGTCGTGTCGGAAGGGGATTTGGACCATGTATCTGCCTTCCGATGTGCGGGAGTGCGTCTGGGAGTAGTGCCGGCTGCACTCGTCCTCTCTTGATACATCTGTGGGTACCTCCTCCAACTTCCAGAAGTTCCGAACGAGCTCATCCAGAGTGTGTTCCAGAGTGGGCTCCAAAGGCGACTCTTCCGTCACCTGGCTGTGGAGCGATCGGATGGGTGGTGCAACTTGCACCAGGGCAGCTGGACCGAAAACAACCCAACCAAGGTGTGTGCGTTGGGCGTGGGGCTCGTGTGGTCTTCCATGAAGGACCTCGTCCTGCACCAAAGACCCCAGACATCAGCACCCAACAATATGTCGATGGGCCCAGGAGTGCCCAGATGGCTGTCTGCCAGCGGTAGGCCAATCAGGTGAGGCCACTGTGTTGTATTCACATGTGCTGCGGGGAGCGTCGAAGTGATCATGGGTATCACTACGGCCTTCATGGTGAGCACGAACTCTGATCGCATCGATTGAAGTGACAGCGTCACTTGGCCTTGAGCCATAGTGGGTCGGGAAATACCGATGCCTTGCACCGCTACATCCAATCGGCTTCTGGGAAGACGAAGTTGCTTGGTTAGATTGGTTGTTATTAAACTTACCTGCGATCCAGGATCGCAGAGGGCTCGAACCAGGTGGGGCTCCGAGTTTGCGCCGTACGCGTAGTCGAGCGCCGTAGCTAGCAGTACGGTAGTGTTCGCTTGAGTGAGTCAATTCATAGTTGAGGGACCCTGATCCGGAATAAACTCCCAACGTCCCTTGGTGAACACATAGCGACCAGGCGGGGTCTGTGCGCGATCTGCTTCTGGTTGTTCTGGCTGAGGTGCCGCTTCTTGTGGGGCTGGGTGACGTTCTGCTTCTCGGCGGGCTGGCCGACGTTGCGTTTCTTGTCGGGCTGCCGCCTCCCTCCTGCAGATTAGCGAGTGGTGTCTGCCGTTGCAGTGGCGGCAGGAACTTTCGGATGGGCATCCGGTAGCGTTGTGTCCTGGCTGCAGCCGGTGAGAGCCATGGCATTGGCCGCATCGGTTCTCGGGAACTGCAACGACGTGAGTCCGAGCAACGGGAAGCGTCTTTGGCGGCCGTGATCCACCTGCCTGTTGTCGACCAGAGGTTGAGGGTAGCTGGATCTCTGTCGCCAAACTGTGGGCACGATGAGTCAAGAACTCGAGCAGGCTGGTGAGGGTAGGAATCTGTTTGGCTGGGCAATGCATGCACCTTGCCTTGACCTTGCTGGGTCCCAAGCGTCCCAACTGGACGCTGGTTGTCGCATCACTCGTAGTGCACGGAGTGACTCTTGCACGGTGTCCACGATCCGGAGCAGGGCACTTGAGCATTCGTCCTGGGATTAAGAGCCTGCAGATTAAGGAGCCGAGAAACGTGAGTCTCGCACAACAGGCGTGCGTTGCCGAACCTCTCTTTAAGCTCACTCCAGAGCTCTTCGTAGCCGCCGGAGTTGATGTTGCCGACCAGGCCTACGTTGCCAGGCAGGACCGCGGCACGAAGCTTCTGTAGTTTATAGGCTGGCGCCAGCTCCGTGTGTTGCGCTAGATTCTCGAATGCATCTTTGAATGATAGTCAATTATGTAGATGGCCATCGAACGTCGGTGTTTGCACCAACTCCAGTATCATCTCCACCTTTGGCGTGGTTGTGCTGTGATGCTGTGGTGGAGGAACCGGCGCAACTTTCGCCATATCTTGCAGAACGTTCTGGCCTCTGCCCAAGATCAGCAGGACGTTATTAAACTGCTCGTCCACGACTGCCAGCAGATCATCATGAGCCTGAAGGCCCTCCGGTTTTGCATCGCTCACCAATGCCGTGTGTGCCACCAGGAAGCGTGCGTAGTGTGCTTCGATCGCACGCTGTTCTAAGCGGATTTGGACCTCATCCAAATCCGTCACGTCCATGCTGACAATGCGGTCGTGCACCCGCTTGATGGCGGTGCATGCTGAAGTGCGTCGATTCAAATCGGTCATGTCAAATTTCGATCACTTCACTGAACAAGTAGGAATAGGCTGGCGAACTTGGTTCACAGTAACCCAAGCAGAAGGCCAAGGGCTATCGACCAAAACGCGAAGGCAATGAGCGTTGCCAAAACTAAGCAATAAACTGTGAGGCGACTGTGGCCGCATGCGCACATATCCCGAATAACGAACCGTGGGACAAGCGTGTCCACAAAGCACAAATTAAACCTTTCAATAAAGAGAAACCGTGGGACAAGCGTGTCCACAAAAAGCACAAATTAAATCACGAATTTTAAACCGTTGGACAAGCGTGTCCATACAAGCACCAATTAGACTGAATTTAATTTAAATTAATCCTCACAGGAGGCACCAAAATGTCGGGGATTAAAACTTCCGAAAGTCAGGGGGTCGGTCGAAAATTAGAACACAAAACGGTTGATTTGAGTTTAAGTCTATTTATTATGGTTATGGTTAAAACTTATTCACTAATACTCTAATACTGCAAGAAAGGCTAACAATTTATTATTACTAAGTGTATTCGCGCTGCTACTCCGTCGGGTTTAGGTCTGTCGAACGAATTCTGAAAAACTGATAATTGTTGTGCAGCCGACTGCTGCAAGAAAGCTCACCTCGCCATGCGAGTCCGTCCACCATCACCATCGCCTGTGACTCCAAGCTGCTGCGTCATCACACATTCCAGATGTGCAGAGCGTCGAGTAGCTGATACCATGCTCATGCCGTGGCTATCCAGCTGTATACGATGAGAAAAGTGCCTACGCCGGCAACTGCGTAATTTTATCCGCTGTAGATATGGCATTCTGAAGTATGCAGAGTTAACAATGTTGCTGCTGCTCGTCGTTGCTGTATATTTATTTGCATAAGCAAATAGGCCATCAGTCTACATCGCAACGGAGCGAGGTATCGGGTGTCCGCACACAGTGCCAGTGCCCAGTCGATGAGTGGACGACGATGAGCCGCACAAGCAGTGAACGTCGCAGTGTGCGTCGTCAGCGAAATTATATATATTGTAGTTATCATTAGGCAGGCAACAAAGTAATTGCAATATGAATCGTATGCAGACGGAATGTACTGCAACTTTGTGCGACTGGTGGTGTGGAATGCGGCGCGTCAGCAGTCCGCATTTAATGTGTGTATTGCTAGTGGCAATACCTTTATTGCCATGAATCAAGGTCAACAACCGTTGACCGAACAATATCTTTAATCCAACGTCGTTCATAATTACACATGTCATATATTACGCACATCTCTTTAATCCAAATTCGTTTATAATTACGCATATTATATATTTAACAAAGAGTCGCGTTATCTTGTTTACTTCTTAAATTCAAGGACACCATCAAGGTACGCCTGATGTTCAAAGAAACAGGTTCTAATTCTAACATGAACGCATTCTTATCTCAATTTTCGATCTAAGAAAACAACATGTTTACTTCATAAATTTAAGGTCAAGATCAAAGTCCAAAAGTTTATACCATCATCAGCAAAATTTCTATTCTACTTCGCTAAGAAAGTGCAGTCGAGTCGAGTAAAACTTATTTCAACTTCACTCAGTTTAATAACTAACATGTTTCCATGTAAAGTACAACCTAGTTTGAACCTAGAATAGCGTTTATGGAAACGGTTGGGTTGAGTTTGCATAGATTCAGTAAGTAGTCGTCGGATTTTGTAATATATTGTCAAAATTTCAATTCAGTTTCAACCTGATTACATGGAAACGTGGAATGCCATTTTGTATTTAACGAAAATACATTTCAACCCAACATAAAACAACCCTCTTTAACTACGTTTTGACACCATACGAACCTGGGTCGAGTAGAGATGAGCTTGACTTGACTCGACCGCACTAGTTCAGCGAACTAGAGTCAAAATTTTGCTGATATACTACGTTTCCAAGGACCGACTTTGAATCGAGTTAGGTTTTCGTCGAGTCAATAACATAGTAGCGCTAACTCGTAGCGTTTCCATGAACTGAGAAGAGTTTATTTACCATCTGCGTTGTTGTTGTTGTTTGTTGAATGACAGCGAAACCTAACTCAACCGTTCTAGTTTCGTGGAGTTAAGAAGCTAACTCGAATTTGCGTTTCCATGCATAAACACCTGAAATTTCAACCCAACTCCAACTCAAAATAAAATGTACAACCATCATAAAAAAGTTTTCGTTGAAACTTTTTCATCATACGTGATGCATGTTCTGTTTTCACAAAAGTTATTACAAGACTTAAATTTTAGCTTCCGATTTTTTTTTCGTTTTAGAAATTTGCGCACGAAAGCCGAGAATCTTTTGTTTACATTGTTTTGTTGCATGTGTTGTTTTTGCAGTTAATAAAAATATCAAGATCTGTTAGAGGGGAATTCCGATCTACCGTAGATTGGTTTTTTTTTGGAAAAAACGAAAATCTGCGCCAGATTTAAAAAAAATAAAAAAACGACATTATTGTTGTGGTTCGTTTAGTAAATCTATGTATGTTTACGAAACCCCACATACATTTTATAATGCTTCGAAAATGATACATTATAAGGTTATATACCAAAAAAATAAGAAATATATATTTATTAAATATTAATATGGGTACACATGTAATTGCAGTTATCCACTTATTAATATACCATTGCCAGGGACAATACCCACAAAAATTGTCCTTCCTGTCGAGGGAAAATACACTTTATTTGGAGAGGGTGAAAAAAATTATTCGCTTGTAAAAAATATATTCAATGTAAACAACATATCGTATGACCCATCATTTCCATGGGCGCAAAGTTCACCTATAGTTTATGTGCAACAGATTGCATTACGTTCAGGAATATTTCCTTGGACTGAAGACATGCAATTAATGGATGCATTTCGAGCACCGCTGTATGAAGTATTTAATTTATTAGAGATTATTCGCAATCATGAAGCTCGGGAAAGGTAAGATAAATATTTCGGGATTTTAATTTTAATATGAAACTTACTTCTATTTAATAATTTCGCAGTAAAAAAACTCTCAATGAAATATGCCTTCATGTGGAAAACGTTAAACGGTATCAAAACAAGGATTTATTTCCTGAATACAATTGCCTCGTACTCTCTCCGGCTAATCTCTGGGGACAAAATGTGCAGAATTTTACCAAAGACACAAATATTTTAAATACAATCTTCCAATATCATGTAAGTGTCTGTTTTGTATACTGATGTTTCAGAAAAACTAAGTCACCTAAAAAATTAAACACTACGCCATATAATTAACACAGAAAACGGTTAATACATACATGTACATACGTATATTAAAGAGTGTTTTTAAATTAAATGCTTACTTTATTTCTATATATAAGGTAACTGCAGTGCTTGCAGTGTAATATGATTGTATCACTTAGTGCTTAAAACAATCAGTGAATAAGAAAGGGTTAAATTACCTAAAATATGGTCGTTTAGGACGCCATTACATAACATTACATTACTTTTTTAAGGGTCTTTTATGCGTTTATAGCTTTGTTTACAAAGCGGATCTATGAAGCTAGAGCACCTAGGATACCGTGAAAGGTGGTATTTTATAGGAACAGAACCCGTTCGAGCATACTCTGGCGTACGTACGAAGGAGGTATACATTTTTCAGTTAAAGCATTTCAGCAAATACGAAAATTAAATCAATTAAATCTTTAAACTTTTCAACCGAAATAACCAGTATTCTCGTAGCTCTACAAAAAAATAATCGCGAGGTCTCAAATTGCACATTCTTTGAGTGCAATTGACAGGCACAATTTCCGAACTGACCTTATTAGAAAATTGTGTTATCACTGTGTACTTAAGTCCTTACTTAAGTCCTCCTCCAATTAGAGATATTTCATTTGCGGTAGAAATTAAAAAATTTACAAAAAAACATTCTAACAAAATAATTCATAAATCTGAAACGAAATACCTAATTCTCTAAAATCTTTAAAAGGCAAAGCGCATGAAAGTAAAATGTAATGACTGTTGCAATAATTATAAAAACTGTTTAAAGGTTCAACGCCACTCGCACAGATAATTAATCTGGACGATTCAATAAGTTTTTGGAAAACAAATTTTTTGTGTTTCATTGACAGACCAATGTGTCTTAATACATCAGTATGTATGTAACCGATTTTCATTTTTATTATTAACCAGCTGTTCCCGGGCGCTACCGCGGGGTTGGGAGCGTACTATAGCCTATAACTTTTAACCACCTGCTAATATATGTTGAACATATATGTTTGTTAACATTGCTGATATTAACACTTTATATTTCTAACCATCAAGAGAAGGGGAAGGGGGTGTACTAAAGCTTATAGCCATCCTCAAACTGCGAATAATATAGATTGAACATTTCATAAAAATCGGTTGGAAAATGTGGCTGATATTAACATTTTACATTTCCAACCCTCAGAGAGGGGTAAGTGGGTGTACTTCCTCCACCCGCCAATAATATACATTGGAAATTTCATAAAAATCGGTTGGTAAATCTGAGTTTCCATAAATAATAAATACAAAAAATTTAATTTTTATTTATATAGAAGAAGAAGATTTAACCATTGAAGTATACGATGAAATGTAATTATTGTTGCAATATTTATTAAAAGATTCAATCTTAAAAGTACTTATAAAGTAATGATTTTTTATCGCAGGAATGTTTCCCCGTTGTCACTATTTTATCGCATATTTTTATCACTGGTATTTAATTGAATTAGACTGGAACATCCCCAACATCCTCAAAC
This sequence comes from Nephrocerus scutellatus, assembly GCA_947095585.1. Classification (NCBI taxonomy): domain Eukaryota; kingdom Metazoa; phylum Arthropoda; class Insecta; order Diptera; family Pipunculidae; genus Nephrocerus; species Nephrocerus scutellatus. Next base: position 38,063,911 of record OX352762.1, read on the forward strand.
CCAGAGAGCCCATCTTTCTAGTTACTGATCAATACAGAGATTCCCTTAGCTGCTCATCAGTAATGTTTCCGCAATTATATGATCTACAGGCATTCAAGATGGATGTGCATAGACATCTACTCTTTTCCTGTACTTAATTTAGCACTATAAGTGTTAAATCCTTTAAGCGTGTGTACATTAAAAAAATATATATACATATGTAAATATATACGAGTATATACTCGTACTAGTTGACAACACGGCGTTGCTCGGTCGCCCCATCCATACTCCGACCAACGTTCTCCCTCAAAGACCACCACTCGACCAACACTTCCCCCCATCGATTTCTGATAAAACGGTAAGTCAAAAAAGATATTAAAGAGGATTTGATTGGAACAATCCAAAAGGAACGAGAAGATTCGATGGTCTCCGAACAATCTAACGACAAAAAAAGATTCAGAATTGTTCGGCGACAATCAATCTTCTTGTTCCCTCTAGATTGTTCGGCCACAATCGATTCTCTTTCCTTCTGAATTGTTCCAATCAAATCTGAATCTTTTTTTTTCTTCAGATTGTTCGGAGACAATCGAATCTTCTCTTTTATTCTGGATTGTTCCAATCAAGTCTTCTCTTGAACAATCGAATCTTCTTTATCACTTCTTCTTCTTCTTCTTTATTTTTACAATTTGTTTTAAGGAAATCTCTGGGCCCATAACCTATTGAAAATTATAGGTATAATATTAATAGTGCTGCAATGCAAAACAAATATCTTGTTAATAAAAGATGCAATAAAATAATAAAATTATTTATTTTATTGTAACAACGAAAAATCACAACCAGCTCGGTTGACTAAAAAATTGAATCATACTATACTACCAAAAATTTTTTATCAACAACTAAATTTTCAACAGCCAATAACCTTAAATTAATGAATTTGAAAAATTCATATCTATCGGAAAAAAATCTATATAAAGCAGCAAAGTATTACCATCCCAACTCTAAAATAACATTATTTATAAATTAAATTTTACGTTGTATTTTACTTAATAACAATACTTGATTAATTACAGAACTTACAAAAGACAAAAGTTTCCACCGCGGAGATGCTGTTCGGTTTGCCGATGCAAGATACTGGCTTTAAGCGATACCCACTTCGTTCTCGTTCTCGAATCATTCAGTATGCTATCACATTGATTCTGAAAAAAAACGACAAAGATTATCTAAAATCACTGAAGAGGAAATTGCTTACGAGGTACCCAATGCCAAATTACAACCATCCGACCGACCACCGACAACAACGCGAAGAAAAATCATCCATTATGTACATTTTCTATCCGGGAGAATTCAAAATATTTGAGTTTTTGCCAATTTTCACGGCTTTCGTGATGCTTTTTGTGTATATTTATTTTTCAGTGAGAAAGATTGATGTGATTCGGTCAAGAATTGTATTAGCGCTGTGTTCTGTAGTAACAGTGCTCGGAAGTTTAATGATGTCACTCGGTCTGTGCTTTTTCTTCGGCCTTACTATTAGCCTACAATCAAAGGATATCTTTCCTTACTTAGTCGTTTTAGTAGGACTTGAGAATTGCCTTGTGATCACGAAAAGTGTTGTTTCTACGGACGAAACATTTGATGTAAAAATAAGAGTCGCGCAAGCGCTCAGCAAGGAAGGATGGCATATTTCTAAAACGTTGCTGACTGAAATCACTATTCTTACTATTGGCTTATTAACATTCGTTCCTGTTATTCAGGAATTTTGCGTTTTTGCAATTGTTGGTTTGCTTTCAGATTTTATGCTACAAATGCTTTTATTTTCAACAATTTTGGCAATGAACATCAAACGCATTGAGTATACAATGGAAGCAAAGCACGTACCAAAAATGATGCTTAGCTATACAAGTGATCTTAGCTCTAAGCATCGCAGTGAGTTTCGTTTCTTTTCAAATACGGGAAACTCTGCATTTAGTGGCGGATTTGGTGGTTTTCGTCGCTCACAATCGCATCCAAAACTATCTTTTAGCGAACTTAGTCAGACGGATATGCCAAAGCGATCGTCAATTGCATTGAACTCGAATAGCATGGATCAACGAATTCCAAAGCGATTGAAACTGGTGAATTTCTGGGCGCGGACGCGGTTTTTTCAACGCGCTTTTATGGTCTGGATGAGTGTCTGGATATGTTCAATAGTCTACAATTCTGGATACTTGGAGAATATTTTTATAATTGATAGCAATCGATCTGGCTTTAATACGGATGACTTTAATCGTAACATAGATGCTGCTAGTTTTTTACACAACGTACGCGATTACGCAATGCATGTAGCTTTCGATGAGCGCCGTGGGGGATTAGTTGTATCTTCAAACGTTCCAAGTGAGGGTCATATGAATGACACCGAAAAAATACGCAAACTACAGTACCCAAATTTTGAGCTCAACTATTTTTTATCAAATTTCCACTGGTCAACAATAATGAAGCAATACAACATCTCTCTAAGTGGACGGTATGTGACCATTCTACCCACCATAAAATTGGTGGACGCAATTAAGCCGGAAGCGGCCACCTTTATTCGGAATCCAAATGAAAAGCTTATTCAAAACTTTCAATGGAAGGCGCTAGCTGCAGCGCTTGATCCGCTAGATTTTAGTGACGATGAGAATAGAGAGTCGCCGCTGATAACACCTGGAGGAACGCCACTTTTCCCCAAAAGTCCAATGGAGATTTTCTTTGCTTTTATGCTTTGTGCTATAAGCATATTTGTGCTTTGCTACACGATGGTTGTTTTTTATCGATGCATCTGCACGCGTAATTATGCCGAATGGCGCTCTAGTTGGAATGAGTCGGAACTTTCTCAAAATACAGAGCAGATTCTTGAATGTATACCAACTCAAATCCATGGTCACAGACATAAAATCGAGTGTCTCGTCTCTGATGGCCTGAATATTGTTAGTTGCTGCCTAAAGGGACAAATTAAAGTTTGGGATGCAAAGGGCGGTGACAATCTCGCTACTATCAACCGCAATTATATTGAAATTGCCAAGACCATGGAGGACGGAAAAATTATTTATAAAAAATTTAACAATTCACCGATTTGGTGTTTAGACTTTTTTGATAATTTAATTGCAGTTGGCTGTGCAAATGGTCGTATAGAATTGTGGGAGTCACCAGGAGGACTGCTAAAGGTAAGCGAAAAAAACATTATATATATGTATATATTGTGTGTATGCAGTGCATTTCTTCGCACCATACACACATAACTTCGTGGTCACCTGTAAATGATTCACTCCCTCTGAAGTATTAAGATTATATAAATCTTATGTTAGACCAATTTTAGAATATAATTCATATGTGTGGGGTGGGGCTCCAAGATCGCATTTGGTTCATCTTGGTGGTGTTCAGAATAGAGTTATCCGTATGATAAACGATGTAACCATTACTTCGTCTCTTGATACTAGCACAGACGAAATGTAGGAGCTTTATCTGTTTTCTATAAATTTTACAACGGTAAATGTTATTTAGAAACCCGTTCTCTAGTTCCAGGGCCTTTTCTCAGTAACGTAAACACTCGTTTAAGGTGCAATCAACATAGATTTGCCTTGAAACTTTTTTCATGTAGAACCCAACACTTTAAATCCTCCTTTTTTCCGAGAGTCTCTTCAATGTGGAATCAATCGGTCGAGCACGTGTTTCCCGAATCTTATAATATGCAGGCGTTCAAATTAGCCGTTAACAACTTCTTGAAGGATGATGGATAAAGTATTCAAAGTTGTTTCTTAATATATATAAAAAAAAATTGTTTATCAGTATTTTTTAAATTATTTTTATAATTTGTAATATTTTCTTGGTCAAGGTTTTTTGTAGTTTTCCCTGACCATGATTTATTGATGAAAGTATTTGGACTCGCGTCGTTCTAAATTTCGTTTCGTCGTTTCGTTTGTTTTTCGTATAGCTTTTTCAATGAATCACGGAGAATTCTGAGAAAATAAATTGAAACCGGCAACAAACGTGAGGAATGTGATATATTGTAAATCACATTCCTTCGATTTTTATTTTGGCTTAGCCCAACTTATTGCCGTGGCGTAAGTCATTCAGGGAGTCCTCCCTTGGCAATAAGTCTCTATATAAAAAAAAAAAAAAAAAAAAAACAAAAAAAAAACAATTTAAATAATTTTAAATTCTTTTAAAGAGTAACCCTTGGACTGCAATAACGACTTTTCCGTCTAAATGAGACACTTATTTTATTCATTGAATACCTATTCGTTTGGTTATTCGTATCTTTGTCCCCAAAAAATGCGAAATTAAAATTGAAATTATTTTGCAAGTTAAATCAATCTTTTTTTGTCCATAGAAAGGACTTATGGTAATAGCATAAAAATATAAACATATATGTTTGAATACAATTTAGTCTCAATCAATTTTCAAATTTTACAGAAAAAGTTGAGAGATAAAACCAAAAAACCTCTTAATTGTATATCATAAATATTTTTTTTCGTTGATCGAAATGTGATCTTATCATTATTTTTTTACAGTGTGGATATCAGGAAGAACCTAAGCGCAGTCAAGGCATTACACACATTCATCTGAATGGTGATCGAGTTATTGTCGCCCGACTATGTGGTCGTCTCGATTTTTATCGTTTGGAAACATATTACAAAGGCAAGCAAATAGATTGGGGCTTTACATCAGCCTACCGGCGAAGTAAGTATGTGTGAATCAGATTGATATATTTGAATTGCATATATTCTACTCTGTAGCCCATTTTCGCACTGGATCTACGGGAAGCATCGGTATTATGCACCAACAACAATTCCACCATAAGCACCACCGTGGATATGAACTTCAACAAACGAATACAACAGAAGAAATGAAATGCACTATTGAAGGTGTTCGACTGGCGCATCAACAGCCAATCACATGCATGGAAATTGCCAATGGGATGGCTTTTACAGGAAGTAAGGATCACACATTGAAGGTAAGTACATATACATTTCTCATAGATATCAAAGCCAATGCTTTTATCTAACGACGTATAAAGTGAGTAAGATATGTTAAGTTTTGCCTTCACGATGATTTTGACAACATTGTTGTCATTTCTCATGGAACGTACGCTCAGTGTATAGAGCTCGACCTGCACAGCAGCTAGCCGATACCCTGTTCAAATATAATGCTGATATACCAGAAATCCGGATGATGCGGTGGTCGGGGATGGGTGTCTTACAAAAATCAGAATATTTCATGTATTACAGCTGCCATGGAAGACATCATGCGATCGGGATGGGGTTTCTAGTCAGTAAAAGATTGAAACCGTCCTTTATGGGCTTCTAAGCATTAGATGAACTGCACCCTTCGCGTTCAGGAAAATTTAAGAACATAAGCTTCATAAACGTGCACGCACCTACAGAGGATACCCCACATAAAATAAATAAAATAAATAAAAAAGAAGAATTCTTTGAATAAGTCGAACAGGAACTCCATGCTTGACCTCAGTATGATGTAAAAATCATTCTACGGGATACGAACGCAATAATATGTATGGAGCGAGTATTTAGGCAGTACATTGGCACCCAAAAATTACACGGCAATAATGACAATGGACAAGAAATCATAGAAATGGCAGAAAGCTATAATTTGGTCGTTGCGAGTACAAATATCTTCAAAGATATATGGGTACCTACTGATAAAACCACTTGCAACCAGATAGACCATGTTTTGATATACCGCCACCACATCCCGAACCTGATGACGGTAAAACCGTACCGAGGTGCCAAAGTCGATGCTCCGAGCGCCGATTGCATTACCACGAAAGACTGCATCTACGAATCAGATTCGAGTCAATACGACTTGCTTTTGCATTAAGAAATCTTAGGCAGTAGTGGTAGAGATTGGAACGACTGGTACTTACGCTAGCAACTGAACGTAAAAATATTGTGTACCGAGTAATGCAACAATCTCCCGCGGGCACGCGAAGAAGAGTATAAAGCGCTCAGAAGATATGAAAAGCCAGAGAAAGCAGCCTGTGAGAAGAATCTCGTCTGTAAACTAGAACAGAGAGCGAGCGTCGCACCAGAGCGATCTGATCGCCAATTTCAGAGACATCTTAGATCGATGGCAAGAGCACTTTCATGACTTGTTAAAAGGCCATCTAACTGAGGAATTTGAGGCTTCACTAATGAACGACGACCACACTATGCTGCCGCCACCAAACAGATGAAGAACGATAAATCGGCTCTAAAATAATAAGGCATAATAAGAGGATCGTGATGGATAAGAGCGTATTTGATTAAATCAGGAGATCCCCCAATACACCAATAGATTCATGAACTAATAGTGCAAGTATGCCAGCTATGCCAGAAGACTGGCGAATAGGCCTCCAGTGTCCCATACGTATGATGGAAAACTTCACAACGTGCAGCAATTATCGTGGTATTACCGTCTTGACTACCTCGTATAAGATGTTGTATTCTATTCTACAATATAGGATAGCCCCATACGTCAAAGTTATCATTGGCCCCTAGCAGTGTTAGTGTGGCTTCTTTCCAGGCAAATCAACAATGATGGAAAAATGTCTACGTTTTCAAAACTCACCACACCATCTTTTAAAGGACTTTAAGGCTGCCTATGTTAGCATAGCCAGAGTAAAACTTTATAAAGCCATCAAAGAGTTCAGTATCCTACCTACAGTCTAAATAAACTGAAACGACTATGTAGGTTGACCCATTCAACGGGCTCCCAAAAGACGATAGACTGGCCTGCATCTTCTTCAACCTGGCGTTGGAGAAAGTGATCCGAGACTCAAATGTAACGACGAGGCAAACATCCTCTATAAGTCCATTCAGATACTGGCTTACGCAGACGATATTTACATCGTTGGTACAAACCCAAGAGCTGTACAGGAAGCTTTCATCCAGATAGAGCAGGCGGCACGAAATCTGGGGCTGCACATAAATGAGAGCAAAACAAAGTACATGGTGGCCACGTCTGCGAGTAGAAGATTCAACATTGGTCCCTCAATTCAAATAGTGGAGCGCGAATTTGAAGTAGTGCAATCCTTTAACTATCTCGGGTCAACTATAGCAGCCGATAATAGCATGGAACCAGAAATACGCGCATGGTTGCTTAAAGCCAACAAAGCCTACTATAGTCTGTCAAGACTCTTCAAATCCAGGAACTTAACCATAACATCCAAACTGCTGATATATAAGACAATGAACATACCAGTACTTACATATGGATCCGAGACTTGGGTGCTTAGCAAAAAGCATTCCGACCTCTTAGCCGCGTTCGAGAGAAAAGTCTTACGGAGAATTGTTGGCCCCGTATGTGAGGAAGGAAGATTCCGGAGACTCTATAATGATGGGATCTACGAGCGTTACCGCCATGTCGACATCGTGAAGAAAATGAAGCTCGGTAGACTCCGGTGGGCAGTACACCTAGCTCGCATGAGCGAAGAGAATCCTGCTCGGAAAGTCATTTGCGGTAGGATTTATGGAACACGACAGCGAGGCCGGCCAAGCCTACGCTGGAAGGATGGCGTAGACCATGACGCCCAGAGTTTAGGGATGCCAAATTGGATGACATTGGCTCGAAATCGGGACCGGTGGCCAGGACCGGACCCCGGTTGTAGAGCCAAATATGATGATTAATTTCTTTTGCTTATTTCCTTTATCCCCTTGTGGGTCCTGGGGCGTCTACTACGCCTACGCGCTATCGCGTTCGTTTCCTGGCAATGAACTTCAACTCTCTCCAACTCTTCCCCAATTGCCACGACTCTTCCTCAACTGTTCTGCGCCATGTATTTCTCGGCGACCCGTTCTCCTACTATCCTGAGATAACGGATTCCATTGCCTTGCGTAGTTTGCTATGGAACTGTCGCCTTTTCGGAGTGTATGATCAATCCACTGCCACTTCTGTCGTTGAATGGTTGTGTCTATGGGTTCCGACCCTTTCTCTGGTAAAGATGTAAGTTAGAGATACGGTTAGGGCAGAAAACCGTTAAGATGTTCCGTAGGCATCTATTTACGAACGTTTGTAATCTTTTTGTGATAGTAGCCGTCACCTTCCAAGTGCTGCACCCATACAACAGCACAGATTCAAAATTTAAACGGAACAGTCGCAGCTTTGTTTAAGTGTTTAAGCTGATCGCATTGCTTCACCATATCATGGACATCTTTCCAAACACTGATTCGGTTTTTTCTTCGGGCGAGACAATAATCCCACGATAAAGAAAGTGTTAACTTGAGTTACTGAGTTAGTGCCGAGGTTTTATTAATGCATGCTGTTATTATTTAAAAAAAAAAAAAAAAAAACAATAAAAATTTTCATGTAAATTCTCTAATAGGAGTTACATATGTGTGCAAAGTTTGAACCGGGTTAATTTGGAAAAAATTAATATTAAATTAAAATGTTTTCAAAAACTACACAACTACACTACACCGGAGATACACATGTGTAAAAAAAAATTTTATGGGGAAAAAATTCAAATCAAAAACTCGAAAATTTTTACAAAAAGTTCGGTCTATCGAAAATACACATATGTATATTTAAAATTTAAAGTAAATCGGGCTAATTTTTAAAAAAAAAATGTATGGCACCGCCCCCGGTTTTCAGGGCCTATTCGCTCCAAAAATATTACAAAAACTTTTGTCCATCGGGATAAATATATATTTGAAATTTGAAGAAAATCGGGCTAATTTTTAAAAAAATTATACGGGCACCCCTCGGGCCTCATGGCCTATTCGCTCAAAAAATGTCCTAAAAGTTCTGTCCATCGGAGATACACATGTGTACAAAATTTTACCAAAATCGGGTTAATTTTTATTTTAATTTTATTTTGGAGACCCCCCGGTCCCCGCAGTCGTGTGGCACCATACAAATTTTTTTAAAAAATTAACCCGACGTTCTTCAAATTTTATACACGTGTATCTTCGATGAACTCTTATTGTAAAAATTTTTCCACGACTCCGGGGCCCGAGGTCTCCAGAATTTATACAAAACGTTTTGTCCATCGGAGATAACAGCTTGTATAAAATTTGAAAAAATTCGGGTAAATTTTTTTAAAAAATTTGTTTGGGCTTTTTACAAAAAGTATTGTCCAACGGAGATACACATGCGTATAAAATTTGAAGAAAATCGAGTAAAATTTTGTAAAATATTCGTATGGGAACCCACCCGACCCGTGGCCCGAGGGGCCTTAAATTTTAATAGAAAGTGTTGTCTCCGGAAAAACACATGTGTGTAAAATTTAAATAAAATCGGGCCTTGGGAAGTGGGTTAAAAATTGATCGCAAGCCGACCGACTGCCGACCGACCGACATCCGTGCCACGGGCAAGTAAAGTTAATATAGAGCTCGTAGATCTCATCATTATAGAGTCTCCGGAATCGTCCTTTCTCACATACGGGCCAAAAATTCTCCGTAAGACTTTTCTCTCGAACGCCGCTAAGAGGTCAGAATGATTTTTGCTAAGCACCCAATTATCGGATCCATATGACCATTGTCTTATATATCAGCAGCTTGGATGTTATGGTTAAGTTCCTGGATTTGAAGAGTCTTGACAGACTAAAGTAGGCTTTGTTGGCTTTAAGCAATCGTGCGCGTATTTCTGGTTCCATGCTGTTATCGGCTGCCATAGTTGACCCGAGATAGTTAAAGGATTGCACTACTTCAAATACGCGCTCCACTATTTGAATTGAGGGTCCAATGTTGGATCTTCTACTCGCAGACGTGGCCACCATGTACTTTGTTTTGTTCTCATTTATGTGCAGCCCCAGATTTCGAGCCGCCTGCTCTATCTGGATGAAAGCTTCCTGTACAGCTCTTGGGTTTCTACCAACGATGTCAATATCGTCTGCGTAAGCCAGTATCTGAGTGGACTTATAGAGGATTGTTACTCTCGCCGTTACGTCAGAGTCTCGGATCACTTTCTCCAATGCCAGGTTGAAGAGGACGCAGGCCAGTCCATCCCCTTGTCGGAGATCGTTATAAAGGGTGTTTTTTTAGGAGGTTTGTTTTTCCGATAGATGTCGTTTTATTTTATGACAGTTGTTTTGACAGCTCAAAGTGGCATTTCTACTCAGTATTGTTTGGCAAATCATTATGAATAGGTTAACTCCAGAACAACGTTTTCAAATCGTGGAAATTTATTTTCAAAATCAGTGTTCAATTAAAAATGTTTATAGAGCACTTCGTGAATTTTATGGTGCACATAATCGTCCGTCAGAGACCACCATAAAGAACGTAATTACAAAATTTCGGTCTACATTCACTCTTTTGGATGCCAAGCCACCGACAAGAATGAGAAGAGTTCGTACAGAAGAAAATATTGCTGTCGTTGAGGCCAGTGTCGAAGAAAACGACAATTTATCGATTCGTCGTCGTGCTCAGCAAATTGGACTTTGTCCATCGACTTTATGGAAAATTTTACGTAAAGATTTGGGTTTGGTGCCATACAAAATTCAATTGGTGCAAGAATTAAAGCCACACGACCATCGTTTGCGCCGTGAATTCAGTGATTGGTCGTTAAATCAATTGAACGAAGATCCATTTTTTTACCGTAAAATTCTCTTCAGTGATGAGGCGCATTTTTTGTTAAATGGATACGTCAACAAACAAAATTGTCGCATTTGGAGCAAAGATAATCCACACGCCGTTCAAGAATTACCAATGCATCCTGATAAATGTACTGTTTGGTGCGGTCTATGGGCTGGTGGGATCATCGGTCCATATTTCTTTAAAAATGAGGAAGGACGACGCGTTACCGTGAATGGAAATCGATACAGAACCATGTTAAATGAGTTTTTGTTGTCAAATCTTGAAGATATGGATATGGATGAAATGTGGTTTCAACAAGATGGTGCCACTTGCCATACAGCACGTGAAACAATCGACTTATTGAAAGAAACTTTCAACGACAACATTATTTCGAGAAATGGTCCGGTGAATTGGCCTCCGCGTTCGTGCGATTTGACGCCACTCAATTACTTTTTGTGGGGATACGTGAAGTCATTGGTTTATGTGGATAAACCTCAATCGATTGACGCTTTGGAAACCAATATTCAACGTGTCATTGCTGACATACGCCCTCAAATGCTTGAAAAAGTGCTGGAAAATTGGACCTCCAGAATGACATTTGTGAAAAATAGTCGTGGTAGCCATATGCCAGAAATTGTGTTTAAATGTTAAATGCCAAAAAATTATCTACCAAATAAAAAAAAATTTTGGTCATTTCATAATTTTATATGTGTTTTATTCAAAAAAAAAATCGGCAACCTTTTAAAAAAACACCCGTTAGATGTTGAATGGGCTTGATAGTGATCCGGATATTTTTACTTGGCTTATAACATTGGTCATGATCAACCTACATATTTGAGATGCCGAATTCTCTCATGGTTTTATAAAGTTCTACTCTGGCTATGCTATCATAGGCGGCTTTAAAGTCTATAAAAAGGTAGTGAGTTTTGAAATGAGTTTGCCTTAGGGTGTAAATCTGATCAGTTGTTGATTTGCCTGGGATGAAGCTACACTGGTATGGACCAATGATGACTTTAGCGTATGGGGCTATCCTGTCTTGAAGGATAGAGGAGAAAATCTTATACGCGGTACTCAACAACGTTATAGCACGATAATTGCTGCATTTTGTGATATCTCCCTTCTTATGTATGGGGCACAGGATGCCTCTTCGCCAGTCTTCTGGCATAGCTTCTTCTTCCCATACTTGCACTATTATTTCATGAATTGCTGGGTGTAATGTGGGGCCTCCTATTCTTATCAGTTCCGCTGGGATCCCATCAGATCCCGGGGCCTTATTATTTTTCAGCCGATTTATCTCTGCTTTGTCTATGCTTGGTGGCGGCAGCATATTATGATCTTCGGTCATTGGTGGACCTCCAATTCCAATATCTTCTGAGCTCTGTATATTCATCTTCGCGTGCCCGCGTTCTATGAGATTGTTGCATTGCTCGGTACGCAACATTCTTACGTTCAGTCGCTAGCTTACATTCGTCATCGAACCAGTCGTTCCGATCTCTACGACTACTGCCTAAGATGGAGTCAGCAGTACTAATGACAGTGTTCTTAAGGCGTGTCCATTTCTCTTCTACGCCCGGCATCTCATCCCCAGGACTTACTCTCCCTGCATTTAGGGCGAGTTCTATCGCTTGACCGTAGTTGTTTATGGTCTCTTTATTGCGAAGGTCAGCCGTGTTGACTCGAATCTGATTTGCGGATGCAGTCTTTCGTGATGATGCAATCCGCGCTCGGAGCACCATACCAACAAGATAGTGGTCCGAGTCGACGTTGGCACCTCGGTACGTTCGCACCGTCATCAGGGTTGTGGCGGCGGTCTATCAACACGTGGTATATCTGGTTGCGAGTGGCTCCATCGGGGGATACCCAAGTGGCTTTGTGGATATTTTTACTCGCAACGACCAAAGGGACTAGACCGATCATTCAGCTTTTCCTGCATTGGAGGAAAATTACCGGCGGCCACCACGTGGAGGTTTGATCGCACTTCCACCAGTTAGAGATAGTTACGGCCACCTGCAACTCTAGAGCATTCTGTGTTTTTCCCCCTATTCTGCTGATGGCTGACCGCCATATTTTATATGTATAAAACTACAAATATAACTATATATACATAAATACATATATTACTACGGCCACAGTTCCTATGGAAATTCTGGGATCTGCCCAATAGGGTCTGGAGTTTTGGGAACCAAGCCCTTTCTCAAGCGATTCGTAGGAAACTCCGAATGTAGGACTAATATGCGACTATAAGACTTGAACTGAAGTGATACTGTACTAGGTTGGATTGTTAAATATCTATCTATACAGGGTGTATCCGTTAAGGTGGCAAATACTTAAGAGGGAGATAGTGCGGGTTGTGTTACTACTATTACGTATAAGAAGAATTGCATGACGTCTCAGTGTTCCCGTTGCAAGAGTGCAACAAAATTACACGTGGAACGGATGCACCCTTGCCAGTTCACTCCAGTGCATAATCTGCTTTAACAGGGCATACCCAAAAGGACCTAATTTTTTGAGTGGACACCATTTGCATGTGTCCATTCGATGTTGTGAAATCGACTCACAAAATTAGGTCCTTCTTGGTAAGTCCTTTTGAAGCAGACTATGCACTAGAGTGAAGTGGTAAGGGTGCATCCACTGTCCGTGTAATTTTGTTGCACTGTTGCTGCAGGAACACTAGGACGTCATGCAAACCTTCTTATGCGTAGTAGTAGTAACAAAACCCGCACTATCTCGCTCTTGTTGACAGAATGCATAAGTATTTTGCCATTTATTTGTAGGAATTTAAACAGGCTTCAATATTGTATTTATCAAAAAAAATTTATCCAAGAGTATTTCTCGAAATAATCGTGTTGGTAAAAGTAATTTTAAAAAATGTTGTTTTGAATTTGACGACCTTTATATCGGTATGGCTAAAATAATTTAAAAAAATGTACATTGTTTGTTCTTAAAAATGTACTATTCTTTCAAAATAGATTAATAGTAAGCTTGTGTCTGGAAGGGTTTAAGAGTTATAGGGTGTGAAGTCATGTAAGGCCAAAAGTAAGTTTTCGTTCATTTTACAAACTTTCACTTTTAACCCTGCTCCTGTTAACCGAATGCATAAATATTGTGAGGAAGATTTGTAGAAATTGAATAGGCTTTATTATTGCATTTGTCAAAAAAAAATTATCCGAGAGCGATTTTCGAAATATTCGCCGTTTGAAAATAAAATTTAAGAAAAGAAAAAACATTTTTGGATTTTGAAGACGTTTATAACGGTAACGGTTTCAAAAATTTAAGAAAATGTTTATTATTTGATCTTATAGATTTAATTTTCTTTCAAAAATGACCAACAATGGCCTTGTAGCTAGAAGCGTTCAAGAGTTACAGGGTGTGAAGTGATGTAAGATCAAAAGTACATCTCTTCGCATTAAAACGCTAAGTACACCGCATTGGGTGAAAATAGACCTCCCCCCCCTCCAATACGATTTTTTTCACGAAATTAACCAAGGAATCATCCATTTAAGTATTTGCCACCTTAACGGATACACCCTGTATATATAAAAATCAATTGCTGTTCGTTAGACTGGCTAAAACTCGAGAACGGCTGAACCGATTTGGCTAATTTTGGTCTTAAATTATTTGTGGAAGTCCAGAAAAGGTTTAAAAAGCGAATTCAGTCCCGCTAGTATCGCTAGGCGCTGGTATCGTTTTTTTTCTGAAAATTCTTATTTATGGAACGATTTGGCTCAAATTTACACCATATTTAAATAAAAAGAAAGTCGTTGACAAAATTTGGACCCGATAGGTGGCGCTGGTGTCTTTCCCCCCCCCCCGAAAATTCTTATTTATGGAACGATTTGGCTCAAATCCACACCATATAATCTATATATATAAAATAGAGAATTTATTTGTTTGTTTATTTGTGCCTAACTAGCTCTGGAACGCCTTGACCAATTTCAACCAAACATGGTACACATATTAATTACTATCCGTAATCAAACATAGGTGGTGGGGGGTAGCACGTTTTTTGGCTGTGGGAGGCTGCTGCCACCCCAACCACAGGCAAAAAACCTGCTTCCCCCTCTGCTACAGTTTTCGGTATCACCGTAATGAATAGTGTTGGTAGTACGCTCCTATGTATGAGGTACACATTAATTACTATCCGGAATCAAACATAGGTGGTGGGGGTATCACGTTTTTTGGCTGTGGGAGGCTGCTGCCACCCCAACCACAGGCAAAAAACATGCTTCCCCCTCTGCTACAGTTTTCGGTATCACCGTGATGAATAGTGTTGGTAGTACGCTCCTATGGATGAGTTATGTATCGCCGCAGGGTGGTGGGTGACCGATAGTAGTGTTGATTCTATGGTTTTCGGGGTCGCTGAGTTGAATGGTGATGGTAAGACAGCTCTAGGGGATGGGGTCGATGACTGATGGTGGGGGGGGGGGGGTGACCGATATTAGTGTCGATTCTATGGTTTTCGGGGTTGCTGAGTTGAATGGTGATGGTAAGACAGCTCTAGTGGATGGGGTCGATGACTGGGGGGGGGGGGATATTAGTGTCGATTATATGGTTTTCGGGGTCGCTGAGTTGAATGGTGATGGTGAGGCACCTCTAGGGTGATAGGGTCGATAACTGAATGGGGGGGGTGACCGATATTAGTGTCGATTATATGGTTTTCGGGGTCGCTAAGTTGAATGGTGATGGTAAGACACCTCTAGGGTGATGGGGTCGATAACTGAGGGGGGGGGGGGGTGACCGATATTAGTGTCGATTCTTTTGTTTTCGGGGTCGCAGCGCTGGTCGCTAAGTTGAATGGTGATGGTAAGACAGCTCTTGGGGGATTGGGTCGATAACGAAGGGGGGGGGGGCGATATTAGTGTTGATTTGGCGACGAATTTGGGGGTGAGGACATTGTCGCCCCTACTTCAAATTGTAAAAGGTAGATTAGTAGCCGTATTTAATGGTTATATTTAATTTACATCGACTTTCGAAATCTGCAGCTGAACTACTAAATTCGTTTTTTCCGGCGGTTTCTCAAAACTATCACATTTTGAACCGGTTGCGAGAAGGGGCCATTCTTGTTAATAAAATTGGAGACACTCACGAAATAAACAATCAAATACTTGCCAAGTATAATAGGCATAGTCACTGAATATAAGTGTATCGATACCGTTGTAGATACTGATGAGATGAGTTCCTTAACTAACTTAATTCGTCTGGATTGCCACCACATCGTCTTACAGTTTGATCTCCAATTATTTTACTACGGATTCTCGATTCTCTAAAACTTTGCAACGGCACAAGACTGTACGTAAAAGAGATGCCGGGCAATATAATTGAAGCGACTATCTTGGCAGAAAGGGGACAGTGTGAAACAGTTTTTATCCCACGAATAGCACTCATTTCGACGGATCTACCTTTTAAATTTAAGAGATTGCAATTTCCAGTAAAACTTGCGTTTTCGATGACGATCAATAAGTCGGACAGTTTATTAAGTACTGCGGAGTATAGATTTAAGATCGCCATGTTTTTCCCACGGACAACTTAGTTTTGCTTGTTGGGTCAGTGTGTATGAGGTCAAAGGGTTGGTGGTCAGTGGGCGGGGGGTCAGTGGGATGGGGTAGTCGGGAAACGCGGGTGTAAGTGGGCGTGGCGTCAGTGGTCGGGTAGCAAAGCGCCCGGGAACAGCTAGTATATATATAAATATTTTATTAAAATATAAATTGTTATATAAGGAGGGGGCTAGAATTTTCAAGCGTTACACTGTAATGACTGTGTTGTACACATTTGTTACACTGTTATTACTCTGTTGTTCACATTCCTCTGTTGTTCACTTTTGTTAATTTTATGTCTTGTTTTCTATAGTTATATTTTATATGTATATAACTACAAATATAACTATATATACATAAATACATATATTACTACGGCCACAGTTCCTATGGAAATTCTGCGATCTGGCCAATAGGGTCTGGAATTTTGGGAAACAAGCCATTACTCATCGCCATCTCATCTCATATTTAATCGTAATATCGGCCACAACGTCTAAAAGGTTTCACTTCAACCGCGCTTAAAAGTTACACGCACTCTTTTTTTATATTTTTTTTTTTATATTACTCCGCCTCACCCCAACGTAATTTTTAAATTCTCTATACTAACTTCCCTTGCCCGTGGCACGTCAGTTGGTCCGTCGGCCGGTTTGTCGTGGAATCTTGCGATCAATTTTTAATTCACTTTCCAAAGCCCGATTTTATTGCAATTTTGCACATGTTTACTTCCGGAGGCAACACTTTTTATTAAAATTTGTAAAATGTAAATTTTTTCAAAATTAGCCCGATTTTATATAAATTTTAAACACATGTGTATCACTGATGGACAACGTTTTTGTAAATTTTTTGGAGTGATCGGGCCCTGAGACGCGAGTGGTGCACATGTAAATTTTTTAAAAATTGGCTTTATTTTCTTCAAATTTTAAACACATGTGTATCAGTGATGGACAACATTTTTTTTAAATTTGTTGGAGTGATCCGTAGGACCCGAGTGGTGCCCATGTAAATTTTTAAAATATTAGCCCGATTTTCTTCAAATTTTAAACACATGTATCTCCTATAAGAGAATTTACATGAACAATATTAATTTTTATTAATATTCTTCAGATTTTATATACATACAAGTATATCTCCGATGGCCAACACTTTTTGTAAAAATTTTGGAGACCCCGGCCCCCTGGGTCATTGTAGGCCCGATTTACTTTAAATTTTAAACATATGTGTATCTCCGATAGACCAAACTTTTTGTACAATTTTTGGATTGGTCGGCTCTAAGGCCATTTAATTTTTTTAAAAATTAACCCGATTTTTTCAAATTTTAAACACATGTAAACTACTTAAAACAAAATAGGGCCCACTTCAGATTTATTTTATATTTTGTCTAGAAAATACTTATGGTAAACACTATCGAAACGATGAATTTTATTCTAGAGTTAGCATGTGTATGAGTTGTTATCAATGCTTTGAACAACAATTTTACCGTTGCTTCCAAGTGAGTAGACAAAAAAAGCCCATGGCTCGAAAAAACAATCAATGCAAAAATTATTGCACTTGTTTTCTCTGTCCGATTCTAGCGTTGTTGCTAAGTATTACTTTCTTTAATTGTTTTTTATTATTTCTTTGCGATTAAACGTGATTACCATGCCCGGCACTAGAAGTCATTTTAACACTGAAAACGCAATAAGAGCGGTAAATATGCTGGAGCAAGGAGTGTCTCAAAGGGCTGTTGCAAATCGCATCGGTGTGTCGAGGCGAGCTATCCAAACGTATGGGAACGTTTCGAGGAGACCGGGAGTGGTGCAAGGCGACCTGGATCAGGAAGAATTAGAGCCACAACTCGGCAAGAAGACCGGTACATTCGAAAAACTGCACGTCGGGAGCGTACCGTAACCGCCCGAGCTTTACAAACTCAACTGCGACAATCAACTGGCACTCAAGTCAGTGATCAAACTATCGCATCGACTCCACGAAGATGGCAAACGTTCCAGAGTGCGTGCTATTCGGCCTAAACTTACAGCGGCCCATCGGGCAGCGCGCTTAAGGTACGCCCATGAGCATTCAAATTGGACCATGGACAACTGGAGAACTGTACTCTTTACAGATGAGTGCAAGATAACGTTTTTGAGAGATGATACACGAGTACGCGTGTGGAGAAGACAAGGTGAACGTTTTAGCGACCCGTGCATTCACGGAAGTGACCGATGTCCCAGTGTTATGGTATGGGCGGGAATAAGTTTGCTAGGCAGAACAGAGCTGGTAATCCTGGATTACCGCCGCCAGTTACGTTGAGATGGTAATACGACCTGTTGTGATCCCATTTCCCATGCTCACCCACATACGGCTCGTATTACCCAAGCAGCTCTTTCTGACGCCAATATTTCACTTTTGCCATGGCCAGCAAATAGCCCAGACCTCAATCCCATCGAGCATCTATGGGACCAATTAAAAAGAAGCCTCAAAGAAAACTACAGCCATGTCAACACTAAACAGGAGCTGATAAACGCGTTAAAAGCCAGCGCGTACCCGAACAAAATGTAACGCATCTGATTGAAAGCGTAACAGATAGGCTAATACAGTGCATACGGAGTAGAGGAGGCCCTACTCGCTACTAAACAAAAAAAATCAGTAACAAATCATAAAAAAATAGTGATAAAAGTAAAGTTTAATTTTTCTTTATTTTTCGTAAATTTTCCCATAAAATGTTTTCTGTGCTTAATTCGAATAAATTTTTTTTTCCGTATTGATTATGTGTACTCAATTTCTTAATTACTATATTTTTAAATTCTCTATATTAACTTCGCGTGCACGTGGCTGGCTGGTTGGCTGGTCAGATTTTCTGATCAATTTTTAGCCCACTTCCCATGGCCCGATTTTATTGAAATTTTGCACACTTGTATATTTCCGGTGACAATACTTTCTATTAATTTGATGCCCTCGGAACTCGGGTTCGGGGGGCTCCCATACAAATATTTTACAAAATTTACCCGATTTTCTTTAAATTTTGTACACATGTGTGTCTTCGATGGAAAACACTTTTTGTAAAAATTTGGGTAAAAATAGAAAACGCCCCTTGGGGACCCCAATATACAATTTTTAAATATCGCTATATCGCATCAGATCACGGCCAAGTCTGAGCTCTGTGCTTTGTGAGCAGCGCTGTTCGCTGCCGCTGCGTAATTTGGTGGATGATTTTGTCACAAGACGAGCACGCAGTGTGTGTGTGTGAGTGTGTGGTTGTGTATCTCCGATTAGAGAATTTACAAGAAAAATTTTAATTTTTATGGGTTGTTTTTTGTTTTGTTTATTATAACTTACCCGTAACACCTTTCATTCGATACCAATTAACCCCCAAACCTCTTTATTTTAGTGCCCATAATTTCCAAAAACGCCTTTTAAAAGGAAGAACTCCTACTTAAATGTAAATTCATTGAGCGCATAGTATTTTAGAGTGTGCCCATACTTTCCAAAAAAGCCTTTTAAAAGGAAGAACTCCTACTTATATATAAAATAATTGAACGCATAGTATTTTACAGTGTGCCTATATTTGTAATATAATGAAATATAAATTTATCCTATTTCCGTTTAAACTATGCCACGACCATAAAAACAGTGGGACCGTGTAGAACTAATTTTTACCTTTCATTTTTTACCAATATTTTGGCCCACCCCCTTTTTAGCACGCCTCTTTTTCACATTTTATATAAAAGACAGTTTTTTTGACTATACCACTGCCAAAGTTGGCTCGATTGGCCTTATTATTTTTTTTAAATAGAAGGTATTTTTATTACCTTTTATATGGTACCAATTAACCCCCAAACCTCCTTCAAATCACTTGGGAAAATGGATTTTTCTGAAGAAAAAAAAACTTTGACAGCCCCTCTTACAAAAAGGGGGCGTGACCGCCAAGAAAAATGCGGATTTCAGGGAGTGTATAATGAGGGCTTTCAGGAAAAGACACCAGCCCAACAGAAAAACGCAACGAATTCGCTTATAGTACCAGGCCTTACAAACGAAAGAGTCACGAAAAATCAGTGGAAAGGCTATCGGTTTCCAAAAATTCAACTTAAATAAATACTTGTATAAAAGTCCAATTTGATCTTGTTAAGAAAGTTGAAAGTTGTTTCTGTTGACCGACCGACAAAATGTCAGCCTTTGCTAACCAAGTGATGATTTTTTCAGTTGAAGAGACGACTTGCCAAGACCATATAACTTTAAACTCCAGCAATAACAAATAAACACAACAATAAATATTGAATGATACAATACACAACCCGAAATAATAGAAAAAAATTTTAATTAAAATGAAAAAAAACAACCCATAAAAATTAAAATTTTTCTTGTAAATTCTCTAATCGGGGATACACACACACACACTGCGGGCTCGTTTTGTGGCAAAATCCCCATAAAAATTAAAATTTTTCTTGTAAATTCTCTAATCGGGATACACACACACTGCGTGCTCGTTTTGTGGCAAAATCATCCACCAAATGCCGCAGCGGCAGCGAACAGCGCTGCTCACAAAGCACAGAGCTCATACTTTGCCGTGATCTGACGCGATATAGCGATATTTAAAACTTGTATATTTGGGTCACCAAGGGGCCGATCGCTTCAAATTTTTACAAAAAGTGTTTTCCATCGAAGACACACATGTGTACAAAAATTTAAAGAAAATCGGGTAAATTTTGTAAAATATTTGTATGGGAGCCCCCCGACCCCGAGGGGCCTCAAATTTCAATAGAAAGTGTTGTCATGGGAGATATACATGTGTGCCAAATTTCAATAAAATCGGGCTGTAGGAAGTGGGTTAAAAATTGATCGCAAGATTCCATGACACACAAATCCACAAACCCACAAGCCCACAAACACACGGGCAAGTGAAGTTAATATAGAGAACCAGCAGTACCCGGGCGCTTTGCTACCCGCCCACTGACGCCACGCCCACTTACACCCGCGTTTCCCGGCTGCCCCATCCCACTGACCTCCCGCCCACTGACCACCCACCCATTGACCTCATACGCACTGACGCACTGCCCACTGAACTCACACCCACTGACTTCACACCAACTGTCCTCCCCCCCATTGACCTCATACACACTGACCCACCGCCCACTGAACCCCGCGGCCCGATTACACTAAAATTTTAATAGAAAGTATTGTCACCGATTCACAGATTCAACACTCTCTCTGACGATGTACCTTGCTAATCTGTCGATGTGGACAAGTTTCATTTTACATCTGGTGCTTTGTTTGATCGTACATCATGAATCATCACGAGGGTCTTGTAGGGTCTTTGCTGTAATTTCGGAGATTTTTCTTTACTTGTAAGGTATAATGCAATTAAAGTAATTAATAAATAATTTATTAATATTAAAGTTATTAAATTGGTTGGAAAATTATATAATTTATTTAAATTTGATGAGTTTTCATTTAATAATGTATTTAAGTTAATAATAGATATTATTTCGTTATTATTTACATATAAAATAAATCTAGATTTGTCTAATATAAAAATTATAAATATGTAAAGCCAAACTTAGTCTCCTTCCTAAAATTTTCTATAGTTCGCAAGTTCATTCTTAGTCTTCGATTGGCTTCCTTTTCAAGTTGATTAATTAATGATGCCTACAACCTTGTATCGATGCATTTTTCCTCTAGTTGCTTGTTGCGGTCCTCCTCTAGCAGTACATTTCTTACACTTTCGGCACCAGTTTTAACATCTCTGTGGCAATTGACCCAAAAGAATCGATTTCTTATTTTATCCAGTGGCTTCTTAATTCCCAAATGTTCTCCTGGTGTTTCACTGTGTTCACCTTGTTCAACATATTCGTTTGTAGCACTACCTTTGATGTGGTGCTCTGACCATCTGCAGATTCTCATTGTCTTACCAGCAGTCCATTTTTCATTATCAATGAGTTTCATTGAGCCCAGTAACTTTTTGCTGTATGCCTTGCTGTTACAATCTCACGCCACTGTGGTCTTCCTCCTTGATCCGTCCATTGAAATATTGGAGCAATTGAATCGTCACGCTCTTGCTCTTTTCTTAGCTGCTTCCTTGTCCAATGATCTTTCATCTGTTGGACCGTAATTTGTGAAACAAGTAAGCACTTCGGGTTATCCGGTATTTTACTGTGATTATTCTGGGGCACACAACACTTCCTACGATTGTGATTGGCGGTAATTCTGAGCGGAACTTATTTATTACGCCATCTTAACACACGTTTTCAAATCAAGTTACATATGGTGCGTCATTATTAAATGCAGTCCCAATATGCATTTATCTTCCACACGGACAACAATGAACCGTTGTCGAAACCTTAATCCACCAAACTCGACTGTAAGGAAACGTTCACCCTTAACTGATGCAGCTTTTCTAGTAGCTGTACTCAGTTTGTAGTGATGCAATCACTTTACTTTACAGACACGATTTCAGAACTAATAATTGATCTGGAAGCTGGATCTGGAATGAAATTGCAGGGTTTTCTCCCCAATACGCCAATAACAACTAGGCTGTTGTAATCTTTTCCAATATACTGTGATACTGTGACCGTGGGATAATCCCTTTTCTTCTTCAGTCTTTGCCATCAAAAGCTGTTACAAGACGATTGCTCCGCCTTATTTAACAGTTGTGGATTTATCCGCTGTAATCTTTCCAGATTCTTGACAACATGTACAGGCTGCATCGTCGTGTTTCCAGTGCTTAGTTCCTTACAATCCCAAATAAAATGACTAGGCTTTTGATATCTTAAACACATTGATTAAGCACCGAGTGATTTTTGGGTCTCCTTTCCAATTAGTGCTTTTATTTGTCCTCCTCCGTTTCCAGTTTGCGCAGCCTAACTAAATCCGAAGACACACAATATTTCATCTTTCGTTTTTCCTCTGGATGTTGTCCTCAGATGAAGCTTTAATTCGTATTCTCCAAAAATGTAGGCATTCAACAGTGAAGGCATCCACTGCCAGTCCGCCCAAGACACTAGCCGGAACCCAATAGGCTTGTCATGCTAGCTTAATTTCCCGTTCTAATTCTTGAAGTCGTTCTCCTCGCTGTTGTTTCTTTGTCTGGAGCTGTATTTTGCATAGCTCCTGGGTGTGAGACTGCTCATAACGCAAGTCCAACTCTTTCGGGATTCTTCTCAGAACTCATCTCTGCATATGGAATCATCTGCACCACGTCAGCTGCCTTACCCTTAACGCTGGGATAAGAGAATTTAGTTGGTTTTCAGCATCCCATCCATTATATTGTACCACGGCTCGAAACTGGACTTTGAAATTTTCGAAAGCTGTCTCGCCATTCAAATACCTTTCTGGATACTAGAAGATTCCGGAATAACTCATACTGCTCTGTTGGTTTTTTTCTCTGGAGAACTGGGTACGGCTGTCTCACTGTTTCTCAAACTCTTTCCTTCCATACCATTCACTTCTTCAGATCTAGTTACTATTTGTGCCCTTAACTTGAATACAACTGTATTGTCTGGCCCCCAAGACCACATTGCATCTATTAGACAGAGTACAGAACCGCGCGTTAAAACTTATTGTTGACATATATATCGCGAAAAAAAATCGAATCGCTTGAACATGGTAGGAATGTGTCCGGCCTGTCACTGTCCAGATTCATTCCGCCCATTCTCCAACTCATCCGTAATACCCCTGCCCCAACTCGAGCCTAGCCTGGAGTGTGTACAAAAAAAATCAACTTTTCAGTAATAATCGTCTCGAGAGATATCACTTCTTTTTAAATTCTCTATATTAACTTCGCGTGCACGTGGCTGGCTGGCTGGTCAGATTTTCTGATCAACTTTTAGCCCACTTCCCATGGCCCGATTTTATTGAAATTTTGCACACATGTATATTTCCGGTGACAACACTTTCTATTAAAATTCGAGGCCCCTCGGACCTCGGGTTCGGGGGGCTCCCATACAAATATTTTACAAAATTTACCCGATTTTCTTTAAATTTTGTACACATGTGTGTCTTCGATGGAAAACAATTTTTGTAGCGATCGGCCCCTTGGGGACCCCAATATACAATTTTTAAATATCGCTATATCGCATCAGATCACGGCAAGGTCTGAGCTCTGTGCTTTGTGAGCAGCGCTGTCCGCTGCCGCTGCGTAATTTGGTGGATGATTTTGCCACAAGACGAGCACGCAGTGTGTGTGTGTGTGTGTGTATCTCCGATTAGAGAATTTACAAGAAAAATTTTAATTTTTATGGGTTGTTTTTTTGAATTCCATTTATTTCACCTTTAAACGTTGCTTGACCGTCCATTTCAATTTTAAGCGTTGTTTGAACTCCATTCATTTCTTCTTTAAGCGTTTCTTGAATTGCACTCATCTTAGCTTTTCTTGGATAAGACCTAGTTTTTGATTTTGTTGATCAAACTCCTTCTTTAGATCTTGAGTTTGCTGAGTGAAGAATTCCTGTTTTTAAATTCTCTATATTAACTTCACTTGCCCGTGGCTGGCTGGCTGGCTGGCTGGCCAAATCTTGTGATCAATTTTTAACCCACTTCCTACAGCTCGATTTTATTGAAATGCACACATGTATATCTCCCATGACAACACTTTCTATTAAAATTTGAGGCCCCTCGGGCCGCGGGGACGGGCTATTTACAAAATTTACCCGATTTTCTTTAAATTTTGTACACATGTGTGTCTACGATGGAAAACACTTTTTGTAAAAATTTGGAGCGATCGGCCCCTTGGGGACCCCAATATACAATTTTTAAGTATCGCTATATCGCATCAGATCACGGCAAAGTCTGAGCTCTGTGCTTTGTGAGCAGCGCTGTTCGCTGCCGCTGCGGCATTTGGTGGATGATTTTGCCAAAAAACGAGCACGCAGTGTGTGTGTGTGTGTGTGTGTGTGTGTGTGTGTGTGTGTGTGTGTGTGTGTGTATCCCCGATTAGAGAATTTACAAGAAAAATTTTAATTTTTATGGGTTGTTTCTTTGTTTATCGAATTTGGAATTTATCTGTTTATTTTGTTCATCAAATTTATCGTGGAGTTTATAATTCAATTCCTGCTTCGGTTCTTGGGTCTTCTTTTTATCTTGTCGATTAATTCTCTGCTGGCTTCGGTGTTCCAATTTGAAAATTCAATTCTTGGTTTTGTTGAACCAATTTGCCGGTCAGTTTGTAACTAGATTTTTTTGGTCTGTTAGTGCGATTGTACACTTTGCTGCTCCAGTTTGCAGTTCATTTGTTGCATTAGTGCTTTAAACATTGCTTCCACGTTTGGCAACTCTTTATTTTCGATTTTCGCTTTATTAGTTGCATCGGAATTGAAAACACTTCACCAGCTTGCTGCTTTTCCCCTTTTGAAAACTTGTTTTATTCGGAGAATTGACAGTAGTTATACATTTAGGTGAGTATTTAGATCATTCCTTCTTGCACGTGAAGTTAAGTACACATATTAAACGAATCTACATTTATTAATGTAATCGATATTGTTTTAGAAACGCTTAACATAAACCTTCCAAGCTCTTCTTCAAGCTCTTGGGAACTATAGGATTTAATGTTCACTGCACCTTCCATTTTATTATTTATTATTTATCGATTTGAAAAATTACCATTTAATTTAAATAAATGAACACAACAAAACAGTTTATTAATTCACAAATTGCAACTTTAATTAGCAAATAAAAAAAATACCAAAGTCTTATTCTAATAGTATACGGATGGCGCTTATCGCAGTTAAGTGAACTACTCGTAAAACTTGTTTTCGCAACAATATATGTATATATTAATTTGTTAAAACAAATCTTGACCCAGGAGTCAATTAAGTGCTCAATCTGGTTTCAACCATATACATACACACAAAATTTCAACTTATATATATACATAGATAGATAAAGTTTTCGTTAAAATCCAGTTCTTTTTATCCTACCACCTAGCTTAAATTTTACACTATTTTTTTTTGTCTTAAGGTTTATAGCCTGGACAATTCGGATGTGGAGTATACGCTACACGGGCACTGTGGCCCCATTACGTGTCTGTTTGTCGATCGCTGGCAGCCAGGAACTGGTGGATCTGGTTCACAAGATGGCCTGTTATGCGTTTGGGATCTTTTAACTGGTGCTTGTATGTATAATATACAGGCACACGATGGTTCCATTAGCTGTTTAGCATGCGCACCCAGCTATGTCATATCCCTGGGTACGGACGAACGAATATGTATTTGGGAACGATTTCAAGGAAATCTTTTGAATACAATAAATATATCGAATGCATACTCAAATTTGTTGATGCTGACGCCATCACTACTTGTAACAAGCAAAATTGGTAAGTTTGTTATAAGAGATTAATTCTTTATTTTCAGCAAATGAATATGAATGAACTTCTCCCTTTTCCAGGCTCTCTCATCGTTTGGGACGTTCGGACTGGGGAACCCGCTCGTGAGGTTAAACTAGATTATTCAAATTCGCAATTATGTCCAAAAATAATGATGTTAGCATGTAATTCTGTTGTATGTGATTTTGGTAATGAAATTAGAGTGGTACGGTTTCCAATTGTCGCCGATAAGTGTAATTAAAACCAAGTTGTTATACATTCTTGTGCATCTCTAATAGGGCTTTCTAGGAGTGGGAGAAAGATTTAAAAATTGTTGACAGATTGTTATTCAAATAAATTTTCATGTTTGGTTATAGAGTATAGCTTTAATTGGGTTAGGTGTTCCAGAAACCATTCCAGTGAAAGCCCCATTGTCCAGACTGAAAGAATCGCCATCTTGTTTGGGGGGAAACGCGCACTTTCTGAGGGAGGGTCTACAAAGTTTTGAGCTGGTTTTTTCAGTTAAATTCATTTTTCCGAATGGTTTGGGTAGAGGTAGTAGAGTCGAAAAACTGAAGTTTCCATAGAAGTTCAATAAGGGTGTGTTTCGAAGTTGGTGGGCCTAGTTTTAAATGAAAGGTAAATATTTACGTCGATTATAGAACACGCCGAATTTACTGAAGAGCGAGTCTCATTCACTTTGTTATGCAGATTAAAAAATAGCTATTATGGAATCCGCGAATGAAACGAACTCGATTGAAGAACACGTTAAAAAAAAGTTTTTTGTTTTAATTTTTTGCTAATTGAATGTTTGAGACGACTAAATAGAATGTCAACATATTTTTATCGGTAGCAGGTAAAATTGCAGTTTCTTTGCGGATTAATAGGACAGTTTTCCGACTAATTCTGTAATACAAATAATTTTATATGCTTATATTCAGTTGATCCGGAGAGTTCTATAATCGACATTACTTCTACAAAGCCATACTTATAAAAGTGGCACGATTTTTATAAATTTTTATTAATTTCATATTATATAAATTAACTTCCAAACGCTATGCTTGCTTGTTTTTGCTATTACATCTTGTATGAAAGCACAAAACCAAATGACCAGGGTTTCGTAAATGCCGTTGAACACTATCTATATATAAAAATGGATCGTGGTTTGTTCGGATGCTTAAAACTTGAAAACGGCTGGACCAAATTGAATACTTCCTTCTGCGAGTTTATTCGTAATTGCTACACGAAGGTTTCTGAGTTGGTTCAGCCCCGCTAGGTGGCGCTGGTATCGTTTTTTTCTGAAAATTCTTATTTATGGGAATTTACACCATATAATATTTAAATAAAAATAAAGTCGTTGACAAAATTTGGACCCGATAGGTGGCGCTGGTGTCGTTTTTTTCCGAAAATTCTTATTTATGGAACGATTTGGCTCAAATTCACACTATATAATATTTAAATAAAAAGAAAGTCGTTGACAAAATCTTATAAAGAATATTCGAACAAGTGTACATTTTTTGCCTGTATAAGTGTCGATTCTATAGTTTTCTGGATTGTTGAGTTGGTTAGTTATTGGGGTGTAAGTGGGCGTGGCGTCAGTGGGCGGGTGTCAGTGGGATGGGGCAGCCTGAAACGCGGGTGTAAGTGGGCGTGGCGTCAGTGAGCGGGTAGCAAAGCGCCCGGGAACAGCTAGTACTATATATTTCCCAAAATGAGTCACCTCGCCATCAGCCTTATATAAATCAGTTTGAACTAATAAATAAGTCGTTTAGAAAAAAGCTGTAATGCGGAAACTGCAATAGAAAGGCCTATAGGATTTGACATACTGTAATATTTATTATGTACATTACATATATTAGTTCGCCCGCGTGCTGATATATCGTACTGACAATTTATAACGGAGTGCTGTTCCTAAAGAGTGACCACTTTTTTAAGGACCAACGAAGATAAAAGTTAGAACTCGTAGTAGTTGCGCCTAGTTCAAACTCCTATTGTTATATTTGCGAGAGAGCAAAGGCAGAAGACGAAATGAGAAACAAATTGAGTGCGGATTTCGTGGGCAACTTTCTACTGGTGATTTAATGGTATATATCACCGAACAGTGGAACCGGTCTTTACATCAATTTGGTGAAAGCAAAGCTGTTGCACTCGATATTTCCGAAGCATTTGACGGAGTTTGGCTGTTTGGCATCAAGCTCTTTTGTCCAAAATGCTTGCTTATGGAGTCAATAAAAAACTGCTTCATTGGATTAGAAGCTCTTTGGACCGCTCAATTCAAGTTGTTTTGGACGGTTTCAAGTCTAAAATACATCTGATAAATGCTGGCGTTCCCCAGGACTTTGTTTTGTATCCGACGCTCTTTCTAGTTTTTATTAATGATCTCTTGTCCATTACTTCTAATCCAATTCACTCTTTCGCTGATGACAGCACTCTCAGCTTCTCATATAAGTTGGAGAAACATCCATCCACTTCTCATGTGGAACTCAAACAACTACCTATGTTAAGCACGTTCCATGGCACTATCCATGAATGGCACTTGGATCGAGGAAACTGAAAAATTCGCAATTCTAGGTATGCGTATTCTCCTTGAATTCAACCGTAATACTAGCGGTGCCATGAATGCTCATCAGTATGCATGTTTCTTGATCAACACCCTGCTCTTCTGAGGATGAGGTGTATGATAAGTTTAAGCACGTTAAATTTAAACGTTGGTAGCATAATATATTTATTTATGTGCAGTTTCATATAATTGAGTGGTATATCATATGAATGAGTTTTTTTCAAACAAAAACATGTTTTTATAAGAAAATGACTCTCCCGGCTCGAGCAGTTCTCGAAAATCGCCATCTGGTTTGGCGGAAACGCCCCCTTTATGAGAGAGGGGCTTCTAAAGATTGCATCTATTTTCAGAAAAGTGCGTTTTTCTCAGTGACACTAAGGAAGTATGGGGGTTAATTGGAACCAAATAAAAGCTGCAAATTTTACCGACACAGCCATGCCATTTTTAGGGGCGTGGCATTTCATTTCACCAAAATGACAGTATAGCATACAAAGGGTTAGGGGTTTGGGACACATCTCTCCCGAAAGCCCCCATGGAGCAGTTCTCGAAAATCGCCATCTGGTTTGGCGTAAACGCCCCCTTTATGAGAGAGGGGCTTCTAAAGATTGCATTTATTTTCAGAAAAGTGCGTTTTTCTCAGTGACGCGAAGGAAGTATGGGGGTTAATTTAACCGACACAGCCATGCCATTTTTAGGGGCGTGGCATTTCATCAAAATGACAGTATGGCATACAAAGGTTAGGGCTTTGAGATAAATATACAGTACCAAGTACTAATAAGAAAACTATAATTGAAATATAATAAATGTTATAAAAAGAGAACCAAAAAATTGTAATATACTAAGCTTTTCCACATTACCTTGGAGGTAAGCCTTCAAATACATTTTTTTTACATGCTATCCAAAAAACTGAGCTTACTGCTGATTTGAATGTCACGCCATCCTACTAAACTGAACGCAAGCGCATCAGTCAAAAATGACATTAGTTATGACTTACAGTCAGGTTTGATAGTCTGTCGGCGGCTTGTGAAGAGTCTGTTCGATTGGTATTCTTCACTACAATTTTAGCTGTATTTTATTTGCCGAGGAATAACGAATTGCAACAACAATTGTAACGAGGTTTTCCAGCCGGGGTTGACCTCAGTCTGACCAGGTTCAATAAGGGGGGTCGTTACAATAAAAATTTGTTTTGGGTCTTGGAAAATTAAGTTTTTTTTATCTTTATTCTTTTCAAAATTTGTTAAGTCTGTTTCAATAACAAAATATCATTAGATTTACATAAGTGAAGAAAAAAATATAAAGTAAAAGTACAAAGTACTTGTACCCTTTGCTCCTAGAATTAGGGAGAGAACGGGTTAATGGTAGTGGCAAGGTAGTACTCTTGAACCACTTTAGCTGAAAAGAAGGTTTATTGATTAATAAAATACTTACTTACAAAATACAAAGCGTGAAGTACTTAGTATTTTGAACTCGTGTGTGGGGTTTCGGAAATATTCTATAGCGTTTAGCTCGGAAGTAATAGCAAGGTAGTACTCTTGAACTATTAGTTGTGAACTCGGGAAGAATAGCAAGGTAGTACTCTTGAACTATTAGTCTAGGATTTGGGTTGAGCAGGGTTTAGTTCAGCAATAATAGCAAGGTAGTACTCTTGAACTATTAGTCTAGTATTTGGGTTGAGCAGGGTTTAGTTCAGCAATAATAGCAAGGTAGTACTCTTGAACTATTAGTTGTGAACAAGGGAAGGAACTCGGGATGAATAGCAAGGTAGTAATCTTGAACTATTAGTCTCGGATTTGGGTTGCGCAGGGTTTAGTTCAGCAATAATAGCAAGGTAGTACTCTTGAACTATTAGTTGTGAACAAGGGAAGGAACTCGGGAAGAATAGACCTTTTTCTTGAGCTGCGTGCTCCTTTTATACTGTTTCCTGTGGTTGGTTTTCCGTTGGCTTCTCGTTTTCATCGTGTTCGTGTTCGTGAATAACAACATGTATGGTATACATGTTTCTTCTACATTACAACGTGTGTGTGTGTATGCACAAATCCATTATTGTCTCAGTTTCGAATACGCATGTTGTCTACATGCGTTGGCGAGACCACTTGGTAGTTTCTTGTCTAAGCGGTGCTTGGGTCATTGACACCATCAGCCGTTGCATAGTATTTTGATTTTTGTTTGTTATGCGTGGGAGTGCGTCTGTACATAATGTCTGAGCGTGAGGGGGACAGAAGTTCTCTCCGGCGAATTCGCTGATGTGTGCCGTAGTGATCATCTACTGATGTCGTAATAGAGATCATGCGTTGTGCATCTGCGTGCTGATCGTTCTGTTTAATGCACTATGATCTGTTAATCGCCTATCGCTCGTAAGAGGAAGAGAAAAAGAGGAGAAAACGAAATATTGGCCATTTCGCCGACAATTGAGTGACTTTTGCGTTGCTAAATAATTGTAAAGAGTGCGTTGGTAACTATGAACGATTATTAAAACTACATTTTGAGTTTTTATTGGAAATTAAGTATTTCCAGACATATTGTGTGGGCAAAATTCTAGTGTGAAGAATTTTGCTCCTCACACAATTGCACTATCTTATTCCTTCTTTGGAATAAGAAAACCTGCTGTTTTTCTGGTTTTGACACTCGAATTCCTTATTCCTCGGCAAATAAAATAAGGCTGTTATTCATCTGAAGTAACTACACGAGCAGACCAACTCTTCACTTTAGTTGCCCAATTTCACCGAATTATTAAGTGTATTGTAGAGTTGTCAGTCTAACAATCTCTTCACATTTGTTATTCACATTCATTCAGTCCGATCGAACACGGCTTAGGTGCAATTAAATGTCAAACGGCTTCTTGCACATGCTCGGGACCAGTGCTGCTGAACTATTTCAATCAGTGTTATACTTCTATTTCCTCGTCCGTACTACTATACTATCAAAAGTTAGTACTTTCTACTACTTTTTTGAAGTAATTAAAAATCGAAACGATCCTATATTAATTTCATTTCTTCGCGAAAAAATAGAAAATTTTGGAAGCCTCACTCTCCGTCAAACAAGATTGCGGTTTTCGAGGTCTGCTTAATAAGGGCTTTCAGAAGGGGAGTGTCCGAAAGCTCTAACCCCCCTAAAAAGCACTTTAGCCAAAAAAAACCTTTGTTTTCTATTGGAACTTTTTTTTATAAATGTTTTAATCGTGTACTTCAATATACTACCAAGAACCTTTAATATACTCCGTTCCAAAAATGTTAACAGCAGCACTGCTCTTGACAAAAGACAAAATAAAGTTTACGCATACGTCATTTAATTATACTAAACCAAAACCTTCTCTATAGAAAGCCCAACTGTTCCGATCGTACACAGATACATGCTTAGATTTAGACCAAACGTATTTGTATTAGTAATCAACTAAAGAGCAAAATCCATATAAAATTTTTCTGTTTCTCACAAAACCTTCTCTATAGAAAGCCCAACTCTACGCATACTAATGCAAACGCATGTGTGTTTGTGGGATGTGAGTACAGTCAAAACCTTCTCTATAGAAAGCCCAACTCTATAGAGAAACCAAGACCAAACGCATGTGTGTTCGTGGATTGTGAATACAGTGTACAAAAAATAAGTAGTCGCAAAGAGCGAAAAACATAAGATGTGGTAGTGGGAAACAGAAAAATTTTATATGGATTTTGCTCTTTAGTTGATTACTAATACAAATACGTTTGGTCAAATCTAAGCATGGATCTGTGTACGATCGGAGCAGTTGGGCTTTCTATAGAGAAGGTTTTGATAGAAAGCCCAACTTCGATGCGAGTTCATAAACGCCTACAGACTTTTTGTTTTTTTCATCATACTCAACCCAATCATCCGACAAATCAACATTTTTGAATATCTGTCCGTTCTCTGCCGAGTAAACAATCCATCCATTGCGTGGGGAGAAATCTACAGGCTCGACACCACGACTGTCGAAAATCACAATTGTTTTAAAGTTACCAGAATCATTTTGGGTGTAGGAAGCTGTGGATATGGAGATCAATAGTTTTACTGATGCATTTTATTTTCAAGTTATGATGTCTAACCATTAGATTTTTCAATCGTGTTTTCGCTACCACACATTTTGCACTTCGCATGGAATTTAAAAACGTCTGGTTTGCGGGTGTTCTGATGAAATCGTTCGGATTCCGTGATATCGTGCCACTTATCTGAAGTTTCACCACAGTTGGAGCAGGTGAACTTAATAAAAAATGAATAGTTTGGGTGGCTAGTGAGGATTTCCTCAATGTTTTCTAGTGTAGCATTGATTTGTAGTCCCGCACGACCTATTGTCTTGTTTTAAACTATGTAACGAGGTAAATGCCGGGGTACGCTCGCCGGCGTCCAGGGTCGTTTGCCTATTAACTAATAAGCCGTTGTTTTCGTTACAAAATTATTTCTTTATTGACTCCGTAAAATTTGGTTGAATATTATTATATATTATAATTATTAAATTGCTTTCCTTTGATTTGATTTAATTTGTTTCGCCTGGTTTCGTTTGGGGTTTCTCCTTGTTCTTCTGCCGTCACGCCTGGTTTCTTGGCCGCTGACTCGGGTCTCGTAACGACGTGGTACGGGCAAGAAACTTTGGTTCGCACTTCAGGCGCCTTTAAGGGGAATTTGTCCCTACGGGATTTAGTTGGAAGGAGCAGGTCTTTCACCACTCGCTCCCCGCTAAATGGGAAAACTCGGCCCTACGAGAGATCGAAACTCAAGATGGAGTTCTATAAGGCCCGCCAGAGTCCTGAGTTCGAAGGGTTTCTATCTAACAAGGGGAATCTCTCCCTATCGAGGTTTTCAGAGTCGCGAGATGGAGTCCTATAAGGGCCGCCAGAGTCTCGAGACAAAGAAAGGGGTTTCTGAACTGGATTTAATAGAGAGAGGCAGATCTTTCACTGTTCACTTTCTACTAAATGGGAAAAACTCGGCCCTACGAGAATCGAAACTCAAGATGGAGTCCTATAAGGCCCGCCAGAGTCCTGAGTTCGAAGGGTTTCTATCTAACAAGGGGAATCTCTCCCTATCGAGGTTTTCAGAGTCTCGAGATGGAGTCCTATAAGGCCCGCCAGAGTCTCGAGACAAAGGAAGGGGATTCTAAACTACTAATACTACTGGGAATTTGGCTAACCTGATTCCAGCGCCGACCAACGTTAATTGTCCTGTACCACGCCTTTAAAATTCCTCCGTCTCGCTTACGGTAAATGCTTTTGTGTCAGTTTCCGGTAGTTGCTGATGCTGCTAATATCTCCTCGAGGCGCGTTAATTTTTCACTGTTCACTTACCGTTTTTGGTGTCCCACTGTTCTCTGGTGTTCTCTGTAGTTCTCTCATCTCTCTCGTGTTGTTGGTGGTTTTCTCTTGTGACAGATCGCTTGGGTTTTTTCCATTTCGCATTTTCTCACCTCCGTTGCTTCGTACATACTTGTTTGCGTGCACGTGTTGAGTTTCTATGCTGCATTTATTTGCATGCATGCGCTGTGTTGCCATGCATGATTCGATTAGCACTTGTTGATTTTTTGTGATGTTTTCTTCTTGCGTCTGTGCCCTGCTGTACTTGTTTGCACGCACGTGTTGTGTTGTTACGCTGGGCTTTTGCATGCATTTGATCTCCGTGCGTGCACAGTGGGTGTAAGACGAAAATTGTAGTTCAAATTTTTCGTCGTTACATGCTACCGGTGACTGTGACCTTAGCTTCTCCTTGGCGACTGAGCTGTATTTTCACCCTTGTCCCACCGATGAATCGCTGAAACGACATTGATTTGCCTAGGACATGGTCTCTGCGTGCCTGTTCCACTATGTCTTCGAGTTCCTCCTCCGGTGTTCTCGCTTCTCTGCGCCTCTTGTGTGTCCTGCACCCTCCGTCGCCTTGTTCGCCACCCTTAGTGTGGCTGAGGTCGTGTTTGTCGCTGGGGTTGTCATCATGCGTGTTGTTGCCTTGTCCGTGGTTGTTGCCGAGGTTGTTGCCAGATGGGTCGATGCTTTGTCCGTAGTTGTTGCTGAGGTTGTTGCCAGATGGGTCGATACTTTGTCCATGATTGTTGCTGAGGTTGTTGCCAGATGTGTTGATGCCTTGTCCGTGATTGTTGCTGAGGTTGTTGCCAGATGGGTTGATGCTTTGTCCGTAGTTGTTGCTGAGGTTGTTGCCAGATGCGTTGATGTTTTGGTTGTTGTCGTTTGTCGACAGGAATCGAAGGACAACCAAGTAAGAATATTATTTGGTGTTCGAACCAGGCACTTCGGTCATCCGAGTATTCTCGCATAGGGTCTTCCAAGAAGGATTCCACGAAATGCAGGAGGTACACCCCACAATCGGTGAAATTTGGTTGTTGCGGGGTCCTGACGTGGA
Source organism: Nephrocerus scutellatus (assembly GCA_947095585.1). NCBI lineage: Eukaryota > Metazoa > Arthropoda > Insecta > Diptera > Pipunculidae > Nephrocerus > Nephrocerus scutellatus. Next base: position 38,099,131 of record OX352762.1, read on the forward strand.
ATACAGGTAAGGTTCTTTCACCGAACTCGACTGGTGCTGCTTCGGGAAATTTCGCCACGAACTCTCGCCTGAGGTAGCCCCGAACAATCTCGACCGCGTGGTTGCGTAGGCTGCTAGCCAACGAGTCGAAAACGAGGATAGCCGGTCGGCCAAAGTTTTCCCGTATGGCATCTCCTGGGTTGCAAATTATTATGAGGTACCAGTGTTTATTTTCGTTCACCGGCACGATCACATGTGTTTTCCCGAATATATCCAGCTTTCTTGTCAATCGGCGCACTCCGTCATGTCGTTCGGTCTCGCTTTCCCCTCCACTGGTCAGTCGGGAATAGAAGAAGGTGCTGAAGATGTGTAGGCGGCTCCTATCCTTCTCCTAAAGTCGAAGATCGGCGACCCATCGAAGGTAGAAGTCGATGATGGCATCGTTCAGGAACTTGCCTGGTCCCAACATTCGGTACTCCTCCTTGCCGATGCAGATCCCGCCTTGCCCTTGGGGATGCCGCACCGAGAAATCCTGCGCTTCTACTCCCTCTGGCACTTCCACAATATTTGGGACCATCGATCCTGACTTGGTTAAAAGCTGCGCTGACTTCCCAGATTTGTTTGTTGTTTTCCTCCATAGTTTCTGTAGTGTTTATTTGTTTATTATTTTATCTTGTTTAGTTGTTGTTTTTTCTTTTTCTTTGTAGTTAGTCACCGCACACGTCCGTTCACCACGAGACTATTAACTAGAGTGATTTTTAATGCCACGTCGCTCGTTGACTAAAGATATTTTCTTTCCCCTTCTTACACGTTGTGGAACTTCATTTCTGTGATCTTGGTGTGGAAATAGCGGTTCTCGTGATTTGGTGTAGAAATAGCGGTGCTTGTGATTTATTTTTGGTTGCGTGCCTTACTAACATATTCCGTGGCATCGAACTTACATGTCTTCTGTTCTTGGTGGCTCGGCGGTGTTTCGTGGTATATCTTCACGTCGCTGACATGAGCGGTTCGCTCCTTTCTCCCTCCTTCCTTGGTTAGCACTAGGATTACTGGAGAACATTTGTCCTATCGATGGGGCCTAAGGCCGCCTTCGCAAGTTATAATGTCTTGCCTGGTCTTGTGCTGCCCGCTCCAAATTATGCCGCACAATTTGGAACACCTCTCGCAGGCGTAAAGCCTTGTTTGCCGGTGTCACTGTCGTTTCCATCGTTACTGTAGCAGGAGTCACTTCGTCGTACAAGGTTTTTGGGAGCCGTAGCTCGCGTCCTTGTAACAAGAATGCTGGGCTGAATCTGGTTGTTTCAGACTTCGCAGTGTTTATCGCCAGCATTATTTCTGGAAGCTTCTCATCCCAAAGCCGTTGGTCGGCACCCAGGAGTTGTGCAATGATCATTTTGACTGTCCGGTTGGTCCTTTCTGTTGGGTTCTCTTGTGGCGTGTAGGGTGCAGTAAATTGCTGTCGAGTTCCCATCTCGCGCATAAATCGTTGGAAACCTCGAGCTGTGAATTGGGTTCCATTATCGGTAACAAGAACCTTAGGTATGCCAAATCGTGCCAGGACACGTTCCCTGAATGCCTTTTGCACTCCTTCTGCTGTGGCCGTGCGTAGTGGTATCAGCTCTGTCCATTTGGAGAACTTGTCGAAGAAAACCAGTAGCATAGTGTTGCCATGTTTTGAGCGAGGGAAGGGTCCCATGAAGTCTGCGCACAATATCGACCAAGGTTCTTCTGGTACCTGCGTCAGCATTTTTCCTGCTGGATGCTGCTGACCCGGCTTAAAGCGTTGACAGACTTGGCATTTGTTGACGTGTCGCCGGATATCGCGAAACATCCCTGGCCAATAGTACCTGCCGCATACTCTCTCCGTCGTCTTCCGAACACCCATGTGTCCAGCTGTTGCATCGTCATGGTTCTCACGCATCAGTGTTAAGCTTACCTCTGCGGTATTGGATGTCGAAGCTGTATTGCTGTAGTTCCAATGCCCATCGTGCGATACGTCCTGCGGGGCTTTCGATCGAGTTGAGCCACTTAAGAGGAAGATGGTCCGTAACTACGCTGAACCTGTAACCTTCCAGGTAGGGCCTCATTTTTCTGATCCCCCATACGATCGCTAGGCATTCCTTCTCTGTTGGGGAGTAGTTGATTTCGGCTTTATTCAGGTGACGGCTGGCATAGGCGATCACTTTCTCGTGGCCATTTACCTCTTGCGTAAGTACCGCACCCAAACCATAGTCGCTGGCGTCGGTTTGTAGGGTGAACTTTTGGGTATAGTCTGGGCATGCCAGTACAGGTGCCTCTGTGAGCCTCAATTTGAGTCTCCCGAAAGCCTCTTGCTCTTGTTCCGTCCACTTCCAATGTTTTCCCTTCTTGAGCAGACGTGTGAGTGGGTGGACGACATTGGAAAATTCTGGTACGAAACGCCTGTACCACGAAGCGATTCCCAAGCAGCGGCGCAGCTCCCGAACATTCTTTGGTGGTTGCAGTTCCCGTATAGCGGCTACTTTCTCCGGGTATGTGTGGATTCCTTCTTCGCTAACGACGTGTCCGAAGTACTAAGCTCTTTTTTAAAGAACTCACACTTTTCTAGATTAATCTTGAGGTTTGCTGCTCGCAATCGCCGGAAGACTTCCCTCAGATTCTGCATGTGGTGCTCTAACGTATTTCCAACCACGATGATATCGTCCAAATAGGCAAATGCGTGGGGTTCCATCTCGGAGCCAATTACCTGATCTAGCGCTCGTTGAAAGGTGGCGGGAGCTGAGTGTAGGCCAAATGGCATGACCCGCCACTGAAATAATCCACGACCCGGGACTGTGAACGCTGTGAACTGTTTGCTTTCTTCGTGCATCGGGATTTGACAGTAACCATTTTTTAGGTCCAGACTGCTGATATATTTGGCATTCCTCAGCTTGTCTAGGATGTGGTTGATTCTGGGTAGTGGGTATGCATCTGGGACAGACTTGGAATTAAGCTGTCGGTAGTCGATGCAAAGCCTCCACTTTCCTGTCTTCTTTCGTACTAGCACAATAGGGGCGCTGTAAGGGCTGTGCGATGGCTCAATACATCCTTTGCTTAATAACTCGTCGACTTCCGCGTTGATTATCTCCTGCATTGCTGGATTCTTGGGAAAGTACCGTTGTTTAACGGGGCGATCATCAGACAATATGATTTTGTGGCTGGCTATGACTGTCGTTCCTTGTAACCTCTCAAACTTGGGCAATTCCTCATCTAAGAATGACTTGATTAACTCGCCTTCATCCTCTATGTTCCTGACCATGGTAAGCTTGGTGACTCCACCTTGAAATCTGCTTCCACTGGTAACGGAACCATGGTAAGCTTGGTGACTCCTTCCTGAAATCTGCTTCCACTGGTGTTATCTAACGAGACCATGGTAAGCTTGGTGACTCCTTCCTGAAATCTGCTTCCACTGGTGTTATCTACTGAGAGTGATGAACCTCCGCAGCTCATGACAAGTCCAAGTTTTTTTTAAAAATTTACCCGATTTTCTTTAAGTTTTATACACATGTGTGTCTCCGATGGACAACATTTTTTGTAAAATTTTGGAGTGAACGGGCCCCATATTAATTTTTTAAAAATTAGCTCGATTTTCTTCAAATTTTAAACACATGTGTAACACTGATGGACAAAGTTTTTTGAAAATTTTTGGAGTGATCGGCCCTGAGTTCTTCTTTGAAAGAATATATCTAGCCGCACCCTCTCGAGTATCGATGCTGTCATTGTTCAACTTGGTCGCCGCGATGCCAACACATGATTTGCAATCTGCGATACCAACACACGATTTACAATCTTCGCCCTCGACCATCAATGTTTTCTGTTTCTTCTTCCAACCATTCCACTACATAATTATACTTGTCTGGTTTTGCCTCGGAAGTTTCAGGAATTTCGAAAGATGTAAAAGTTTCGCATTGACAAAGCATCTCGGAAGTCTCGTCTTTTTTAAAATCTTTTGTTGTCTCGGAAGTTTCAGGAATTTCGGAAGATGTCGCATTGACAAAGCATCTCGGAAGTCTCGTCTCTTTTAATATCTATTGTTGTCTCGGAAGTTTCAGGCATTTCGGAAGATGTCGCATTGACAAAGCGCCTCGGAAGTCTCGTCTTTTTTAATATCTATTGTTGTCTCGGAAGTTTTAGGCATTTCGGAAGATGTCGCATTGACAAAGCGCCTCGGAAGTCTCGTCTTTTTTAATATCTATTGTTGTCTCGGAAGTTTCAGGCATTTCGGAAGATGTCGCATTGACAAAGCGCCTCGGAAGTCTCGTCTTTTTTAATATCTATTGTTGTCTCGGAAGTTTCAGGCATTTCGGAAGATGTCGCATTGACAAAGCGCCTCGGAAGTCTCGTCTTTTTTAATATCTTTTAATGAAACTAATTGGACAAATTCATTACCTCGAAATGGCGATACATTTCATCCCCCATTTCATCCTCAGCAGTAACAGCAGCAGCCTGGGCTGAAAGGGTAGTTAGCGAAGAAGCAGTAGAAGTGACGGCAGGAATTGCTGTTTGCATCTCAAAAAGTTGCTTCCGAGGGTTTAGACAATTGCGCAATACATGTCCCATTTGCCAGCACTTGAAGCAGGAACCGGCTGGTCGCTTTGGATATGGACATTGTGGAAATTTTGGTAGTGCATGTTCAACGTCACCAAAATCCAGCCTAGTGGCACATACAGCCCCTACACTCGATTGGTTAGCTGTATCATTTATCTTATTTAAACCATCGTTTGTATATGCTGGAACACTTCCACGCATTTGTTCCACTTGACGCTGCAACAACAACAACTTTTTTTCAAGCTCCAACATCTCAATCTGACGCAACAAAGTCTCATTGCGCTCAACATAATCTGCTCGTTCATCCACAATGATTCGTTGATCGGCTTGATGAACACTTATTATCGTCTCATCCTTGTTTTCGGATTCAGTCACAATTTCCTCCTTTTTAGTTTTAATTGTTGTCGGCATTGCAAAATGGCGTCACAAGAAGAATATTAAAAATTATGATTTTTTTTTAAATAAAAATTTCACCAATTTCAAGCATTTATTTGATACGGTTGCACCCCACATCTGAGTTGTAATAGAGCATTTATTTAAAAACTAGACTATTATAATACACCATTTATTTTGTAAAACTAATCGGAAGTCGTAAATAAAAATACAATTGTAATTCTAATAATCTTCTTTGTTCTTCTTTGAAAGAATATATCTAGCCGCACCCTCTCGAGTATCGATGCTGTCATTGTTCAACTTGGGCGCCGCGATGCCAACACATTATTTGCAATCTGCGATACCAGAAGTATATATTTACTTTGAAGGAACATTTTTGTAAAATGGAAGAAGAAAACAAAAACAGTAAATTACGTTTCAGATTTACGCATTACACACAATTGCAACAAGACAATTGCTGCGTTGCTTTGGCAAAGCCGGCTTAGCTTTACAAAGCAACAGCTTTTGGCTTTAAATTTTCGATGCCTCTCCAAAAGTACATTGGTTTAGACAAAGTCAAGTAGATTATATAGCCGAGAATTTTCCCCGACCCACGGTAAGGGATTCTCTGGTTCCAAACTATTTCTCTTCAGCGGTAGTGGTGAAGCCTCTCCAAAAGTACATTGGTTTATACAAGTCAAGTAGATTATATAGCCGATAATTTACTCCGACCCACGTTAAGGGATTATCCGGTTAGGAGAAACGTAGGTAGACCTTTCCCCTCCATCCTATTCCCACTAAGTAAATTGGCTCACGGGAAGCACGCTGCGGCACCCCGACGATTCAGAAGGCATAAAAGGTGGTGATTAACAAAAGTAGATTGTAAATTTATTAGCGCTACAATAAGTGTTATATTTATAAAGTAATAAACAAGATAAAAGCCCTAAAACAAAAACTGTTTCTTATTCTGTGACGATGCCTGGACAACTACTGAGCCTACCCCGGCCCTAGAAAACTTCGTTACAGTGGCGCCCTAGCAGGGACTATATTATCAGAAGAAGAAGAAAATCATAGTTATCCTCAGAGAAATTGAAAGACCTGCATCGCAATACATCGTTATCGCCGCCACAGAAGATACATTACCATCACAGAATGTCTATTGCCACCACAGAAGATCCATTATCAACACAGAAGATACATGGTCACCACAGAAGAAACAAATCTCAACACAGAAGACCATCAACTATCACCGCTACTTCGCTAGATTGCCAAAATGAGGACCATCTGGATTTATTCACTACGCAAGCAAGAACTAATCGCATACGCCAAGGAATTTAGGTTTGACGAGACGAGAACAGTGGAGGAACTGTGCAAACGGTTCGCGACCCTGGTCAACAAAGGAGAACTCAAATCTGAAGTAGAAGAACGACTGCTTGCACTGGAGACTCTACATACGAGGAGCACCTCACCCGCACCCCCAACAGTAACTATCACGACAGCTGAAAGGCCCCCCGAGAGAAACTCAAACAACCACATCGCTATCGGTGCGGCTACTGCTGCATCAACGCACCCAATCATTGGACCCTCATATACCGCTGTCATCGACCAAGTCCGAAAATGGTCGGTAAAGTTCGATTGTATCCACGACCCGCTGGCCTTTGTGGAGCGTGTCGAAAAATTATCGGAAGCCTACGGTCTCTGCAAAGATTTCTTTCCAATGAATATGCCCGAGTTACTCATGGACAAAGCCCACATTTGGTATCGCAACAACAAAAGTTCATGGCAGAAGTGGGAATCATTCAAAACCATGCCCAGTATTCGGAGGAGCAGAAACTGGAACGAAACTTCCGAAATAGCCCTCAGGAGTACCAACTGTACACCAACCGAAAGGACTTCCGAAATCGAGAAGAATTGCTGAGTTTGGCAGAGGACTTCGAGTGTCTAAACTGTGACCGCCGAAACAACGAACCTCAGCTCCAACGTCGAAAAAACGAACCTCAGCTCCAACGCCGAAACAACGAAGAGAGTTTCAAAACTCACTACACCATCTTTTTAAAGCCGCCTATGGTAGCATAGCCAGAGTACAACTTTATAAAGCCATAAGAGAATTCGGGATCCCAAATAAACTGACACGACTATGTAGGTTGACCTTGACCAATATTATAAGCCAAGTAAAAATATCCGGATCACTACCAACCCCATTCATCATCTATAACAAGCTCCGACAAGGGGATGGACTGGCCTGCGTCTTTAACCTGGCGTCGGAGAAAGTGATCCGAGACTCTGACGTAACGGCGAGAGGAACAATCCTCTATAAGTCCACTCAGATACTGGCTTACGCAGACGATATTGACATCGTTGGTAGAAATCTAAGAGATCTACAGGAAGCTTTCTTCCAGATCGAGCAGGCGGCACGAAATCTGGGGCTGCACATAAATAAGAGCAAAACAAAGTACATGGTGGCCACGTCTGCGACTAGAAGATCCAACATTGGTCCCGCAATTAAAATAGTGGAGCGCGAATTTGAAGTAGTGCAATCCTTTAACTCGGGTCAACTGTAGCAACCGATACAAGCATGGAACTAGAAATACGCGCACTATTGCTTTAAACCAACAAAGCCTACTATACGGCCGCGATGGTTTTCAGCATGAGTGCGATGTTAATTTTTGTTTTTTTAATTTTTATGTATGTACATTTACCTTAAATTAAAGTGTATATCTAGTTTTTAAAGCTTCAGTTTATGTTGTTATAAAATAATTTCCGAGTTATAATCTTTTAATTTAATTCAATTAGTAATGTAGAGATTATTACATAAAAGTCAAAGCAAGCTGAGCAGAGAACTAACCAAAAGAGAGTATACTATCACTACTACCGCACAAGTTTGTTTTGTTCTGCTCATGGTATGTAACTTGAATATTATTGACATTAAGTATTGTAGAAATTATTAAAGGAAAGACAAGCCAAAAGAAAAGGAAAAAGTAGCAAGTTAGCTTGCAACTTCTAAATTTTATATGCCCCTTTATATGTAACATACTAGTAGTACTGTATTAGATGTATTGGTATTCAACGAACGAGAAAAATCCACATAAAATTTTTCTGTGTCTGCTATAACTTATGTTTCTCACTCTTTTAAGTACCACCAGTAGGCGCGTTTTATAAAATGCGTCTGTTTATTTTTTCTAAACTGTATTCACATCTTACAAATACAGCTGCTTTGGTTTTTTACAGCATTAGTGTGCGTACAGGTCTGCTTCTGTAGAGAAGGTTTTATTTTGCATAAGACAAATCCAACTTTGTGAAAACTATGAGCAGCAGCGTATGGAAAGAGAACAGTAGCAAATAGCAATGTCGCTTGAAACTTGTGAGAGGCACATAAGTACCTCGTCAAACATAACAATATATACCAGAAGCATTGATTTTTCCCTTTTTAATCACCACTGCATCGTGTTTCTTACAAGTTAGTTTTCAGACATTCATAGGAAATGCAATTCTGCTGTCAAGTTGAACGAAGAGTAAAATAAAAATTCCATGATTTGCGCTTTTAAGTGCATCACAGTTTCTTAATTCATAAAAAGTATCATTAATTTGAATTAATATTCTTCTATAAAAAATACTAAAAAGAGGACAGTCCTACGACTGGCACCGTAGCTCATCACATACAATAAAATAAATCATTTATAAGCGAATTTAAATGTTCATAACCACTTATTGTGAGGTGGGTGTATATTGCATATTGCTTATAACTGACCAAAGACAGTATTGCACTTGCGGCGATAGTAGTAGGAGAAGTAAGAGCTGTTAAAAAATGAATGCGTGTATCCTTTACGCGCGGATGAAGTGAAATTTCTTTGACGTTGTGGCCGTTATTACGATTAAGTTAAATTGCACAAATCGCTTGAAAAATAGCTTAGGTCTAGAAATTACAGTTCCTAATCACCATATCCCAGAACTTCCATGGGAACAAGTCTTATAGTCGCATCTTAGTCCTACATACCGGATTGCTTAGTTCCCGAAACTCCAGACCATAATGACCATATTCCAGAATTTCGATAGGAACAATTCTTTAAATCGCGTCTTATTCGTAAATCCCGAATTTAATACGAATCGCTTGAGAAATTGCTTAATTCCCGAAATTCCAGACGATTATGAGCATATTCCAGAACTTCCATAGGAGCAATTCTTATAGTCGCATCTTAGTCCTACATTCCGAATTTCATACGAATTGCTTGAGAAATTGCTAAGTTTACGAAATTCCAGTCCCAAATGACCATATTCCTGTAACATTTTACTATATTTAATTTTATTTATTATAATTGAATTTTCAGAATTCTATATTTTAATTATGTTTTCAGGAATTACAATAATGATCAGCGTTAATTCAATTGACGATACTAATCAAAAGACCATTGACAATTTTAAGCTAGGTTTACATTAGATCTTAAGGCTAGTTCTTATTACACGCTTTTTTTTTTTTTTTTTTGGCAGAATTTAAACAATTAATTTATGGACTTAACTATTAACAACTGTTGCAACATTTACCAGCCATACCTTTGTGGTGAATTGATAATACGACCAACGACCACTGCGTGTTCGAACACTAGTTTCTACCCGTGGTTCGGGTAGTGATTGTGGTCCATTATCACTTCCATCTAAATCATCACTTCCAGCTGTTTCATAGTCTGATACTGAGTTACTATTATCAAATTCGTCCGAATGTTCCGATTCGTCCGCAACTACTAAGTCCATGGGATTTTCTTCCTGACCAATATTACTGTTGTTTTTTACAATACTTTCTTGGGCTGGCTCAATTCTTTGAATTTGCGGCAAATTATCCAATTTTTTTTTCCTCAAACACTAAATCACTAGCATTAAAGTCTTCATTCTTAGTCTTAGCAATAAATCTACGATTACGCCTAAAGTGATTATCAAAGGAATCCTTAATGATATATGATCTATTATTTACATTTTCGACGATTTTCCCATAATGCCATTGTTTTCCATTTTTCTTGAAAAGAATCAAATCATCCACGTTCAATAAATGCAGCGATCTTGCGCTCCGGTCATAATAGTATTTTTGTTTTTTCTTTTTAATTTTTTCTTGAACTATTTCCTCTGAAATTCTGTTTCTGACAAGAACGCGTTCCGATACCGGCAGTCCGGTTTTAATGAGTCGACCAAAGAACAATTCCGATGGCGAAACCCGCATACTTGAAATGGGTGTTGTATTGGACTCAAGGATTCGATACTGAAAAGTGTCAATCTCATTGGCTTCATAACATCGTTTAAGAATGTTCTTTGCGATTGCAACCCCTTTTTCCGCAAGTCCATTATTTTGAGCATATGTCGGACTTGAATATTTTAATTGAACATTGAATTTTCGACCGAATTTTTAAAATTCACTCGAATTAAATGGAACATTATCACACTTGATGATCGTCGGATAGCCAATTTTATTAAAAATCTTACAAATGGCGGTAATAAGATGACCAGACGTCTTGTTATTTACCGGAATTGCGACCAAATAATTTGAATACGCATCAAAAATTGATAAAAGATCCCTACCAGCGTATTCAAATAAATCCATGGATACAATATTATACGGGTATTTTGTATCCATTTCCTGAACCAATGGTTCTTTTTGGTTGTTCCGTTTAAACTTTTCACACACATTACATGATATAATCATTTCTTTAATTTGTTTGTTCATTCATGGCCAATTCTTGCTCTTGCGAGAGTTTTTTCGATACCGAGATGTGGTGCATGTAACCATTTGGTCATTTTATTTTTTGTAATATGCTCGGAATCACTAGCCCATGCTTAAAAAGCAATAAGCCATTTTCAATTTAAGTTTGTGAAAATTTTGGCAATATTCATTCAACTGGTGATATCCAGGCCAACCATTTCGGATATAATCACAAATTTTTTTTAGATTTTCATCCGATTCCAAAAGTTCCTTGTAATAGTCATAATTGTCCTTTGACACGCAACTTGTGATACTGTGAATTACTTCGGATATTCCATTCAGTTCGGAAGTTTCATTTAATTGAGCACGTGAAAGGCAATCAGCCAATAGCATGTGTTTCCCCGGTTTGTATACGATTTTGATTCCAGGATATTTCAGAAGCATCATAAACATTCTTTGTAGCCTAGGCGTTACATTGTCAATGTCATGCAAGTCTAGACTCTCTAGTGGCTTATTATCGCTTTCCACAATAAATCTGTGTCCATATACGAGGTTATGGAAACGCTTGCATCCGAAAACCACAGCCAACAGCTCTTTTTCGATTTGTGCCCATCTTTGCTCACATTTGGTCAAAGTTCTCGAGGCATATGCCACTGGATAATCATTTTGCATCAAGCCCGAGCCAAGTCCATCGTTCGATGCATCAGTCTGAATAACAATAGCTTTGGCTGGATCGTATGGCTTTAGAACCGGATCCGAAGTAATAATTGTCTTGAGATTTTCAAGCTCACGATCATGTTTCTCATTCCATTCAAATGGAGTCTTCTTTCCAGACAGTAATCGTAGCTCGGCTGTCATTTTAGACAGATTTGGCATGAATTTTGACAAATACTTGAACAGACCCAATAAACGCATTACACCATATTTGTCAGTTGGCTTTTTAATTTTGAGAATAGCCTCAATATGTTTTGGGTCCGGTTTAATTTTTCCTTTTGTTAAAATATGACCCATGAATTTTACTTCCGCTTTACGATACTGAATTTTTTCAGGATTAAATTTAACATTATTTATGCGTGCACGCTCAAGAACCGTTGCCAGAGTTTTATCGTGTTCTTCTACATTAGAAGCTACTATTCCAATATCATCAAAATACACAAATACTCCCGGTATATCACCAAATATTTGAACCATACGTCTTTGAAAGATTTCTGGTAAAATATTCAAACCAAATGATAAATCATCTATGGTAGGAATCAAAAAATGTTCGCGCTTAAGGCACTTATTAAGTGGTTTTGGGTCCAGACAAATGCGTAAATCACCATTTGATTTCTCAACCACCTGTAAATTATTAACCCACTCCGTTGGGTGAGAGACCGGTGAAATTAAGTTTTGGCTTAAGTTTTTTAACTATCGTGTCTGGAAAACGTTTTCTGTAATGAACAACTGGCTTTACATTTTCTTGTAAATGTATTGTAATTTTTCCTGGAATTTTGCCAATTCCCGTAAATACATCACTATTGTCATTTACGAAACTATCTTTATCCGCCGAGAAGGAAATTGAGTCCACATTCAAGCGTTTAACCAGTTTGAATTCAGTGCATGTTTGACGCCCAATTATCGGTTCATATGAGTCATCAACAACTAAAAATTCCGCTTATTTCTTTTAATTCAGTTCTGAATCAACAAGTTGAAGTTTAGCAATACCAAACATTTTAACTTTATTACTACTATAATCATAAACAGGTAGGTTATTTTGTTCATTGCTCATTTTAACTTAATAACTTTTAATGGAACACAATTTACATCAGCGCCCGTATCGATCTTAAATTTGACTTTATTCTCTCCTATTTTGTACGTCTTAGTCCATATTTCATTTCTCCTTCCGATTGAATTTAATCTATAAATATAATTATCAAGACTAAGCGTATCTTCTATTTTATAAATGTTCTCTTTTCCAATTTCACCTGACATTCCACCCCAACTAAGATCATCGACCCGTTTTCCATTCGACTTTGAATCCGATGTACTTGCATTCGGTTTTTTGTTTTTTTTACGACACATACGCCGGAAATGTCCTCTTTTACCGCATTCACAGGTGAAATTTTTTGCTGGACACTTGCTTCTGTGCTCTGCACTCCATTCGCCCCCACAGTTGAAACAAAAACGTTTATTGTTTACGTTGATTGCATTTACTGAATCGGTGTCTATGTTTTCCGATAATGTTACAGCTGCGATCGACTGCTTTGATGCTAAAATGCCTTTGTTAACATTCGCTGATTCAAACGTTTTACAAATTTCAACGACACGTTCCAATGTTTCTTCACGTCCATCGAGCAACTTCAATTGAAGTTTCTTGTCAAAAACCCCAGTAATTATACGGTCACGTAACAATCGATTTTCATACGATGCTCCGCACTTCACAAATTCACAACGTTCGATTTGTGTACGAAGCTCAGTCAAAAATTCATTGAATGGTTGACGTTCCCTTTGAATCAAATTGTTGAATTTAAATGACTCCATTGTCACATTTTTTTGTGGTAAACAATGTGCATCAAAGGCTTCCAATACTTCCTTCAATGTTCGTTGCTTTATTTCACTTTCACTACGTTCAGCTTCAGTATCCGTTGCCATTATTGTACGAGTCACAGTGACTGTACCAAGCAAAGCATCTTGTGATCCGTCATTTGGAAATAAAGTATTGTAAATGTCGGCGCCCTTTGTTCCAAACAACCAAAGAAAAATTGCGATTTTTGTTGATTCTGTTTGTTTGGTTTTGTCTTTGGCGATCATGTACACCAAAAAATCTCGTTTCCAACTCTTCCAATCCGATGACAAATTTGCACAATCTAATTCTCTTAACTCTTTCCGTGTATCAGCCATTTTGGTTATGTTTATGACTGTAAAAAATATCCAATAAAATATCAAAATTTCCAAGAAATATAGCTACGATAATGATTTCCGATGTATCCTTTAATCCGATGAATGTTTCTTATTGCCCGATGTTTTGATTTTTCGGATGATTTATTCCGATGAACCAAATAATTTAATAACACGTTGTGTGTGTATGCAATATTAGATATGTAACGGGTGTTTTTTTGGGAGGTTTGTTTTTCCGATAGATGTCGTTTTATTTTATGACAGTTGTTTTGACAGCTCAAAGTGGCATTTCTACTCAGTATTGTTTGGCAAATCATTATGAAAAAAAAAAAAAAAAAAAAAAAAAAAAATGACATTTGTGAAAAATAGTCGTGGTAGCCATATGCCAGAAATTGTGTTTAAATGTTAAATGCCAAAAAATTATCTACCAAATAAAAAAAATCGGCAACCTCTTAAAAAAACACGTTATATCTAACGGGTGATTTTTTTGAATAAAACACATATAAAATTATGAAATGACCAAAATTTTTTTTTATTTGGTAGATAATTTTTTGGCATTTAACATTTAAACACAATTTCTGGCATATGGCTACCACGACTATTTTTCACAAATGTCATTTTTTTTTTTTTTTTTTTTTTTTTTTTCATAATGATTTGCCAAACAATACTGAGTAGAAATGCCACTTTGAGCTGTCAAAACAACTGTCATAAAATAAAACGACATCTATCGGAAAAACAAACCTCCCAAAAAAACACCCGTTATATCAAACTCACTTTTATTTTTATTTCTTAAGTTTTAAGTTTCACATCTGACACCACGTAACATTTTATTATATTTAATTTTATTTATTATAATTGAATTTTCAGAATTCTATATTTTAATTATGTTTTCAGGAATTACAATAATGATCAGCATTAATTCTATTGACGATAATAATCAAAAGACCATTGACAATTTTAAGCTAGGCTTACATTAGATCTTAAGGCTAGTTCTTATTACAATTCCAGAACTTCCATAGGAGCAATTATTATAGTCGCATCTTAGTCCTACATTCCGAATTTCATACGAATTGCTTGAGAAATTGCATAGTTTCCGAAATTCAAGACCATAATGACTATATTTCATAATTTCAATAGGAACAATTCTTATAGTCGCATCTTAACCCTAGATTCCGAATTTCATACGAATCGCTTGAGAATTGCTTAGTTCCCAAAATTTCAGACCATAATGACCATATTCAAGAATTTCCATAGGAACAATTCTTATAGTCGCATCTTACTCCTACATTTCGAATTTCATACGAATCGCTTGAAATTGCTTAGTTCCCGAAATTCCAGACCATTATGAGCATATTCCAGAATTTCCATAGGAACAATTCTTATAGTCGCATCTTAGTCCTACATTACGAATTTCATACGAATTGATTAAGAAATTGCATAGTTCCCGAAATTCCAGACCATAATGACTATATTCCTGAATTTCAATAGGAACAATTCTTATAGTCGCATTTTAGTCCTACATTCCGAATTTTATACGAATCGCTTGAGATTTTGCTTAGTTCCCGAAATTCCAGACCATTATGAGCATATTCCAGAATTTCCATAGAATATTCCTACATCCCGATTCGCTTGAGAAATTGCTTAGTTCCCGAAATTCCAGACCATATTTCAGAATTTCCATAGGAACAATTCTTATAGTCGCATCTTAGTCCTACATTCCGAATTTGATACAAATCGCTTGAGAAATGGCTTAGTTCCCAAAATAGTTTAAAATGGTTTCATTTAACAGTGTCTAAACAGTGTGACATTTAACAGTGTCTTAACAGTGTGACATTTAACAGTGTCTCACTGAACATTTTACTTTTTGAATATGTCCCCCTTGAACTTTATAGTGTCTAGTAAGACGTTGTCACGTTAAAAAGGAACACAACATCGCTAATATAGACGATAAATTAAATGATACGAACAAGGCATATATTATTTTTTTGTCATCTATATATATAAAACTGAAACTTTGTATGTATGTATGTCCGGTATGGACTCCCAAACCCTTCAACCGATCGCGTTCTAACTTTGCATATGGGTTTTCTACCATAATAGGCACTTAATAGGCATATTTTGAAAATGGTCAGACTCCTAGGTCAAGGGGTCACCATACGATTTTTTTTTTTTTTTTTTACAAATTGAATGTTTTTATTAATCGATCGCGTTCAAACTTTGCATAGGGGTTTTATACCATAATGAACACATAATAGGCATATTTTGAAAGTGGTCAGACTCCTGAGTCAAAGGGTCTCCATAAGTTTTTTTTATTGTTTCTACAAATTGCATGTTTTTATGAACCAATCGCGTTCAAACTTTGCGTAGGGGTTTTATACCATAATGGGCACTAAATAGGTATATTTTGAAACTATAATTCCTTTTACTATGTTAAAGTAAAATTAAATTTTGTGCGATTGTTATATAAGGAAACTCACCTTTACCAACCGATTTCAATGAAATTTTGAAGGTATATTACTGGCACGTGGAGGTTGGTTATACGCTATAGTACATCCCCCTCCCATGGGGTGTGAAATGTATAATGCCAATATGAGCCACATTTACAAACCGATTTTTATGAAATTTTCGATGTATATTATTGGCAGGTGGCGGAAGGTTTTAGGCTACAGTACACCTCCCATTCCGGGGGTTCACGTGTACGGGTAGTGAAGCGCCCGGGATAACAAATCATATAAACAAAATTTTTCAATCTGAAGAAACTATTATACATCTGCTTTATCCTGTTATCAAAGAATTTTTTCTGAATTTGCTCAACAATTTTTTAAAAAATACCACTTGATAAGATATGATGTAGAATATTCAAATGAACAATTTCATTGCGATATTTTTATGGTTTTTTGTGGAATGGAATTTGAAAAGCACGAGCAAACTATCTCAAGGCAGCGAGTTATTGAAATCAAATAATAGTATATTACATAACGAGCAAGGAAAGCGGAGTTTATCGTGCGAGTTCAAAGCTTGAAGTACGAGGCGGTAGCCGAGTTCGGCAATCTAAAGAGCACGATGAGCACTATTCTGCGAGTAATGTACGCTATTTTTCACACGACCGAACCGGTTTTTCTGCTAAATCGATTATGCGCAATGCAATTACTCTGAGAATGTGTGTTCGCTGTGACTGCACTAAATAACAAAAGTATTTTATATGATAAAGTAACTAGAGTGTGTCAAGGGCCTTATGGGCCTGCAGAAGACTTTACGGCAGTACTTGGGGCCTCAATCCTAAGATGATACACTGGATGTATACAATGATGGTGAGACCCATAATCACGTATGCGGCCATAGTTTGGTGGACAGCATTAGAAGCTATCGTAGGTCTTTCGCCCCTTCAAATCTTCATTAGGAAGATGGCCTCTAGATGCGCTCTAAAGCTGCAACTAGATTATAAGTATAAACCAGGCGACCTTATGGGACACCTGAGAATTCTCAACTCAATTCCCGAAAGAGACATGTTCTGCACAATACCGGACGTTATGGTCAGGTAGTACTGTTTCGGAAGGTTATTTGAGGTAGAGATCTCAGACCGCGCAAGCTGGTCTAATGGTGCTCCGAAACTAGACGCTAATGGTCTGGTTTGGTTCACTGATAGATCAAAGATGGAATCTGGAGTTGGTGCTGGTGTCTACGGACCTAATACAAAGGTCTCGATACCAATGGGAGTTAGTCCCACGGTCTTCCAAGCTGAACTCCATGCCATAGAGATCTGCGCTAGGTTAAACCTTAGTAAAGGCGTTAAAGGCGCGAGAATATATATCTATTCAGGTAGCCAGGCAACGCTCAAAGCCCTGTCGTCCAAGTCGATGGACTCATTAGCAGTTAAAAGCTGCTACGATGCATTGCAATCTCTGGCCAGATACAACAGGGTTAAGCTCGGTTGGGTACCAGGTCATCGAGGTATCGCAGGCAACAAAGCCGCAGATGAACTAACTAGGGCTGGTTCGGAAACTGGATTCATAGGACCTGAACCATTTTGTAGCGTCAATTGGTGTGCCGCCACAAAGGTGATAAACTGTTGGGAGGGCAAACTTCGCCTGGCTCATTGGGTAAATACCCCGGGGCTAAGGCAATCCAAACAACTGATCAGACCCTATTCATATAAAGAAATCCTGCACTTAGATAAAGGTAGCATTAGGAAGCTACCTGCTTCTGTGCTCTGCACTCCATTCGCCCCCACAGTTGAAACAAAAACGTTTATTGTTTACGTTGATTGCATTTACTGAATCGGTGTCTATGTTTTCCGATAATGTTACAGCTGCGATCTACTGCTTTGATGCTAAAATGCCTTTGTTAACATTCGCTGATTCAAACGTTTTACAAATTTCAACGACACGTTCCAATGTTTCTTCACGTCCATCGAGCAACTTCAATTGAAGTTTCTTGTCAAAAACCCCAGTAATTATACGGTCACGTAACAATCGATTTTCATACGATGCTCCGCACTTCACAAATTCACAACGTTCGATTTGTGTACGAAGCTCAGTCAAAAATTCATTGAATGGTTGACGTTCCCTTTGAATCAAATTGTTGAATTTAAATGACTCCATTCTCACATTTTTTTGTGGTAAACAATGTGCATCAAAGGCTTCCAATACTTCCTTCAATGTTCGTTGCTTTATTTCACTTTCACTACGTTCAGCTTCAGTATCCGTTGCCATTATTGTACGAGTCACAGTGACTGTACCAAGCAAAGCATCTTGTGATCCGTCATTTGGAAATAAAGTATTGTAAATGTCGGCGCCCTTTGTTCCAAACAACCAAAGAAAAATTGCGATTTTTGTTGATTCTGTTTGTTTGGTTTTGTCTTTGGCGATCATGTACACCAAAAAATCTCGTTTCCAACTCTTCCAATCCGATGACAAATTTGCACAATCTAATTCTCTTAACTCTTTCCGTGTATCAGCCATTTTGGTTATGTTTATGACTGTAAAAAATATCCAATAAAATATCAAAATTTCCAAGAAATATAGCTACGATAATGATTTCCGATGTATCCTTTAATCCGATGAATGTTTCTTATTGCCCGATGTTTTGATTTTTCGGATGATTTATTCCGATGAACCAAATAATTTAATAACACGTTGTGTGTGTATGCAATATTAGATATGTAACGGGTGTTTTTTTGGGAGGTTTGTTTTTCCGATAGATGTCGTTTTATTTTATGACAGTTGTTTTGACAGCTCAAAGTGGCATTTCTACTCAGTATTGTTTGGCAAATCATTATGAAAAAAAAAAAAAAAAAAAAAAAAAAAAAAAATGACATTTGTGAAAAATAGTCGTGGTAGCCATATGCCAGAAATTGTGTTTAAATGTTAAATGCCAAAAAATTATCTACCAAATAAAAAAAATCGGCAACCTCTTAAAAAAACACGTTATATCTAACGGGTGATTTTTTTGAATAAAACACATATAAAATTATGAAATGACCAAAATTTTTTTTTATTTGGTAGATAATTTTTTGGCATTTAACATTTAAACACAATTTCTGGCATATGGCTACCACGACTATTTTTCACAAATGTCATTTTTTTTTTTTTTTTTTTTTTTTTTTTCATAATGATTTGCCAAACAATACTGAGTAGAAATGCCACTTTGAGCTGTCAAAACAACTGTCATAAAATAAAACGACATCTATCGGAAAAACAAACCTCCCAAAAAAACACCCGTTATATCAAACTCACTTTTATTTTTATTTCTTAAGTTTTAAGTTTCACATCTGACACCACGTAACATTTTATTATATTTAATTTTATTTATTATAATTGAATTTTCAGAATTCTATATTTTAATTATGTTTTCAGGAATTACAATAATGATCAGCATTAATTCTATTGACGATAATAATCAAAAGACCATTGACAATTTTAAGCTAGGCTTACATTAGATCTTAAGGCTAGTTCTTATTACAATTCCAGAACTTCCATAGGAGCAATTCTTATAGTCGCATCTTAGTCCTACATTCCGAATTTCATACGAATTGCTTGAGAAATTGCATAGTTTCCGAAATTCAAGACCATAATGACTATATTTCATAATTTCAATAGGAACAATTCTTATAGTCGCATCTTAACCCTAGATTCCGAATTTCATACGAATCGCTTGAGAATTGCTTAGTTCCCAAAATTTCAGACCATAATGACCATATTCAAGAATTTCCATAGGAACAATTCTTATAGTCGCATCTTACTCCTACATTTCGAATTTCATACGAATCGCTTGAAATTGCTTAGTTCCCGAAATTCCAGACCATTATGAGCATATTCCAGAATTTCCATAGGAACAATTCTTATAGTCGCATCTTAGTCCTACATTACGAATTTCATACGAATTGATTAAGAAATTGCATAGTTCCCGAAATTCCAGACCATAATGACTATATTCCTGAATTTCAATAGGAACAATTCTTATAGTCGCATTTTAGTCCTACATTCCGAATTTTATACGAATCGCTTGAGATTTTGCTTAGTTCCCGAAATTCCAGACCATTATGAGCATATTCCAGAATTTCCATAGAATATTCCTACATCCCGATTCGCTTGAGAAATTGCTTAGTTCCCGAAATTCCAGACCATATTTCAGAATTTCCATAGGAACAATTCTTATAGTCGCATCTTAGTCCTACATTCCGAATTTGATACAAATCGCTTGAGAAATGGCTTAGTTCCCAAAATAGTTTAAAATGGTTTCATTTAACAGTGTCTAAACAGTGTGACATTTAACAGTGTCTTAACAGTGTGACATTTAACAGTGTCTCACTGAACATTTTACTTTTTGAATATGTCCCCCTTGAACTTTATAGTGTCTAGTAAGACGTTGTCACGTTAAAAAGGAACACAACATCGCTAATATAGACGATAAATTAAATGATACGAACAAGGCATATATTATTTTTTTGTCATCTATATATATAAAACTGAAACTTTGTATGTATGTATGTCCGGTATGGACTCCCAAACCCTTCAACCGATCGCGTTCTAACTTTGCATATGGGTTTTCTACCATAATAGGCACTTAATAGGCATATTTTGAAAATGGTCAGACTCCTAGGTCAAGGGGTCACCATACGATTTTTTTTTTTTTTTTACAAATTGAATGTTTTTATTAATCGATCGCGTTCAAACTTTGCATAGGGGTTTTATACCATAATGAACACATAATAGGCATATTTTGAAAGTGGTCAGACTCCTGAGTCAAAGGGTCTCCATAAGTTTTTTTTATTGTTTCTACAAATTGCATGTTTTTATGAACCAATCGCGTTCAAACTTTGCGTAGGGGTTTTATACCATAATGGGCACTAAATAGGTATATTTTGAAACTATAATTCCTTTTACTATGTTAAAGTAAAATTAAATTTTGTGCGATTGTTATATAAGGAAACTCACCTTTACCAACCGATTTCAATGAAATTTTGAAGGTATATTACTGGCACGTGGAGGTTGGTTATACGCTATAGTACATCCCCCTCCCATGGGGTGTGAAATGTATAATGCCAATATGAGCCACATTTACAAACCGATTTTTATGAAATTTTCGATGTATATTATTGGCAGGTGGCGGAAGGTTTTAGGCTACAGTACACCTCCCATTCCGGGGGTTCACGTGTACGGGTAGTGAAGCGCCCGGGATAACAAATCATATAAACAAAATTTTTCAATCTGAAGAAACTATTATACATCTGCTTTATCCTGTTATCAAAGAATTTTTTCTGAATTTGCTCAACAATTTTTTAAAAAATACCACTTGATAAGATATGATGTAGAATATTCAAATGAACAATTTCATTGCGATATTTTTATGGTTTTTTGTGGAATGGAATTTGAAAAGCACGAGCAAACTATCTCAAGGCAGCGAGTTATTGAAATCAAATAATAGTATATTACATAACGAGCAAGGAAAGCGGAGTTTATCGTGCGAGTTCAAAGCTTGAAGTACGAGGCGGTAGCCGAGTTCGGCAATCTAAAGAGCACGATGAGCACTATTCTGCGAGTAATGTACGCTATTTTTCACACGACCGAACCGGTTTTTCTGCTAAATCGATTATGCGCAATGCAATTACTCTGAGAATGTGTGTTCGCTGTGACTGCACTAAATAACAAAAGTATTTTATATGATAAAGTAACTAGAGTGTGTCAAGGGCCTTATGGGCCTGCAGAAGACTTTACGGCAGTACTTGGGGCCTCAATCCTAAGATGATACACTGGATGTATACAATGATGGTGAGACCCATAATCACGTATGCGGCCATAGTTTGGTGGACAGCATTAGAAGCTATCGTAGGTCTTTCGCCCCTTCAAATCTTCATTAGGAAGATGGCCTCTAGATGCGCTCTAAAGCTGCAACTAGATTATAAGTATAAACCAGGCGACCTTATGGGACACCTGAGAATTCTCAACTCAATTCCCGAAAGAGACATGTTCTGCACAATACCGGACGTTATGGTCAGGTAGTACTGTTTCGGAAGGTTATTTGAGGTAGAGATCTCAGACCGCGCAAGCTGGTCTAATGGTGCTCCGAAACTAGACGCTAATGGTCTGGTTTGGTTCACTGATAGATCAAAGATGGAATCTGGAGTTGGTGCTGGTGTCTACGGACCTAATACAAAGGTCTCGATACCAATGGGAGTTAGTCCCACGGTCTTCCAAGCTGAACTCCATGCCATAGAGATCTGCGCTAGGTTAAACCTTAGTAAAGGCGTTAAAGGCGCGAGAATATATATCTATTCAGGTAGCCAGGCAACGCTCAAAGCCCTGTCGTCCAAGTCGATGGACTCATTAGCAGTTAAAAGCTGCTACGATGCATTGCAATCTCTGGCCAGATACAACAGGGTTAAGCTCGGTTGGGTACCAGGTCATCGAGGTATCGCAGGCAACAAAGCCGCAGATGAACTAACTAGGGCTGGTTCGGAAACTGGATTCATAGGACCTGAACCATTTTGTAGCGTCAATTGGTGTGCCGCCACAAAGGTGATAAACTGTTGGGAGGGCAAACTTCGCCTGGCTCATTGGGTAAATACCCCGGGGCTAAGGCAATCCAAACAACTGATCAGACCCTATTCATATAAAGAAATCCTGCACTTAGATAAAGGTAGCATTAGGAAGCTACCTGCTTCTGTGCTCTGCACTCCATTCGCCCCCACAGTTGAAACAAAAACGTTTATTGTTTACGTTGATTGCATTTACTGAATCGGTGTCTATGTTTTCCGATAATGTTACAGCTGCGATCTACTGCTTTGATGCTAAAATGCCTTTGTTAACATTCGCTGATTCAAACGTTTTACAAATTTCAACGACACGTTCCAATGTTTCTTCACGTCCATCGAGCAACTTCAATTGAAGTTTCTTGTCAAAAACCCCAGTAATTATACGGTCACGTAACAATCGATTTTCATACGATGCTCCGCACTTCACAAATTCACAACGTTCGATTTGTGTACGAAGCTCAGTCAAAAATTCATTGAATGGTTGACGTTCCCTTTGAATCAAATTGTTGAATTTAAATGACTCCATTCTCACATTTTTTTGTGGTAAACAATGTGCATCAAAGGCTTCCAATACTTCCTTCAATGTTCGTTGCTTTATTTCACTTTCACTACGTTCAGCTTCAGTATCCGTTGCCATTATTATACGAGTCACAGTGACTGTACCAAGCAAAGCATCTTGTGATCCGTCATTTGGAAATAAAGTATTGTAAATGTCGGCGCCCTTTGTTCCAAACAACCAAAGAAAAATTGCGATTTTTGTTGATTCTGTTTGTTTGGTTTTGTCTTTGGCGATCATGTACACCAAAAAATCTCGTTTCCAACTCTTCCAATCCGATGACAAATTTGCACAATCTAATTCTCTTAACTCTTTCCGTGTATCAGCCATTTTGGTTATGTTTATGACTGTAAAAAATATCCAATAAAATATCAAAATTTCCAAGAAATATAGCTACGATAATGATTTCCGATGTATCCTTTAATCCGATGAATGTTTCTTATTGCCCGATGTTTTGATTTTTCGGATGATTTATTCCGATGAACCAAATAATTTAATAACACGTTGTGTGTGTATGCAATATTAGATATGTAACGGGTGTTTTTTTGGGAGGTTTGTTTTTCCGATAGATGTCGTTTTATTTTATGACAGTTGTTTTGACAGCTCAAAGTGGCATTTCTACTCAGTATTGTTTGGCAAATCATTATGAAAAAAAAAAAAAAAAAAAAAAAAAAAAAAAAAAAATGACATTTGTGAAAAATAGTCGTGGTAGCCATATGCCAGAAATTGTGTTTAAATGTTAAATGCCAAAAAATTATCTACCAAATAAAAAAAATCGGCAACCTCTTAAAAAAACACGTTATATCTAACGGGTGTTTTTTTAAGAGGTTGCCGATTTTTTTTTGAATAAAACACATATAAAATTATGAAATGACCAAAATTTTTTTTTATTTGGTAGATAATTTTTTGGCATTTAACATTTAAACACAATTTCTGGCATATGGCTACCACGACTATTTTTCACAAATGTAATTTTTTTTTTTTTTTTTTTTTTTTTTTTTTTCATAATGATTTGCCAAACAATACTGAGTAGAAATGCCACAAATAAAAAAAATCGGCAACCTCTTAAAAAAACACGTTATATCTAACGGGTGTTTTTTTAAGAGGTTGCCGATTTTTTTTTGAATAAAACACATATAAAATTATGAAATGACCAAAATTTTTTTTTATTTGGTAGATAATTTTTTGGCATTTAACATTTAAACACAATTTCTGGCATATGGCTACCACGACTATTTTTCACAAATGTCATTTTTTTTTTTTTTTTTTTTTTTTTTTTTCATAATGATTTGCCAAACAATACTGAGTAGAAATGCCACTTTGAGCTGTCAAAACAACTGTCATAAAATAAAACGACATCTATCGGAAAAACAAACCTCCCAAAAAAACACCCGTTATATCAAACTCACTTTTATTTTTATTTCTTAAGTTTTAAGTTTCACATCTGACACCACGTAACATTTTATTATATTTAATTTTATTTATTATAATTGAATTTTCAGAATTCTATATTTTAATTATGTTTTCAGGAATTACAATAATGATCAGCATTAATTCTATTGACGATAATAATCAAAAGACCATTGACAATTTTAAGCTAGGCTTACATTAGATCTTAAGGCTAGTTCTTATTACAATTCCAGAACTTCCATAGGAGCAATTCTTATAGTCGCATCTTAGTCCTACATTCCGAATTTCATACGAATTGCTTGAGAAATTGCATAGTTTCCGAAATTCAAGACCATAATGACTATATTTCATAATTTCAATAGGAACAATTCTTATAGTCGCATCTTAACCCTAGATTCCGAATTTCATACGAATCGCTTGAGAATTGCTTAGTTCCCAAAATTTCAGACCATAATGACCATATTCAAGAATTTCCATAGGAACAATTCTTATAGTCGCATCTTACTCCTACATTTCGAATTTCATACGAATCGCTTGAAATTGCTTAGTTCCCGAAATTCCAGACCATTATGAGCATATTCCAGAATTTCCATAGGAACAATTCTTATAGTCGCATCTTAGTCCTACATTACGAATTTCATACGAATTGATTAAGAAATTGCATAGTTCCCGAAATTCCAGACCATAATGACTATATTCCTGAATTTCAATAGGAACAATTCGCATTTTAGTCCTACATTCCGAATTTTATACGAATCGCTTGAGATTTTGCTTAGTTCCCGAAATTCCAGACCATTATGAGCATATTCCAGAATTTCCATAGAATATTCCTACATCCCGATTCGCTTGAGAAATTGCTTAGTTCCCGAAATTCCAGACCATATTTCAGAATTTCCATAGGAACAATTCTTATAGTCGCATCTTAGTCCTACATTCCGAATTTGATACAAATCGCTTGAGAAATGGCTTAGTTCCCAAAATAGTTTAAAATGGTTTCATTTAACAGTGTCTAAACAGTGTGACATTTAACAGTGTCTTAACAGTGTGACATTTAACAGTGTCTCACTGAACATTTTACTTTTTGAATATGTCCCCCTTGAACTTTATAGTGTCTAGTAAGACGTTGTCACGTTAAAAAGGAACACAACATCGCTAATATAGACGATAAATTAAATGATACGAACAAGGCATATATTATTTTTTTGTCATCTATTTAAATATATAAAACTGAAACTTTGTATGTATGTATGTCCGGTATGGACTGCCAAACCCTTCAACCGATCGCGTTCTAACTTTGCATATGGGTTTTCTACCATAATAGGCACTTAATAGGCATATTTTGAAAATGGTCAGACTCCTAGGTCAAGGGGTCACCATACGATTTTTTTTTTTTTTTTACAAATTGAATGTTTTTATTAATCGATCGCGTTCAAACTTTGCATAGGGGTTTTATACCATAATGAACACATAATAGGCATATTTTGAAAGTGGTCAGACTCCTGAGTCAAAGGGTCTCCATAAGTTTTTTTTATTGTTTCTACAAATTGCATGTTTTTATGAACCAATCGCGTTCAAACTTTGCGTAGGGGTTTTATACCATAATGGGCACTAAATAGGTATATTTTGAAACTATAATTCCTTTTACTATGTTAAAGTAAAATTAAATTTTGTGCGATTGTTATATAAGGAAACTCACCTTTACCAACCGATTTCAATGAAATTTTGAAGGTATATTACTGGCACGTGGAGGTTGGTTATACGCTATAGTACATCCCCCTCCCATGGGGTGTGAAATGTATAATGCCAATATGAGCCACATTTACAAACCGATTTTTATGAAATTTTCGATGTATATTATTGGCAGGTGGCGGAAGGTTTTAGGCTACAGTACACCTCCCATTCCGGGGGTTCACGTGTACGGGTAGTGAAGCGCCCGGGATAACAAATCATATAAACAAAATTTTTCAATCTGAAGAAACTATTATACATCTGCTTTATCCTGTTATCAAAGAATTTTTTCTGAATTTGCTCAACAATTTTTTAAAAAATACCACTTGATAAGATATGATGTAGAATATTCAAATGAACAATTTCATTGCGATATTTTTATGGTTTTTTGTGGAATGGAATTTGAAAAGCACGAGCAAACTATCTCAAGGCAGCGAGTTATTGAAATCAAATAATAGTATATTACATAACGAGCAAGGAAAGCGGAGTTTATCGTGCGAGTTCAAAGCTTGAAGCACGAGGCGGTAGCCGAGTTCGGCAATCTAAAGAGCACGATGAGCACTATTCTGCGAGTAATGTACGCTATTTTTCACACGACCGAACCGGTTTTTCTGCTAAATCGATTATGCGCAATGCAATTACTCTGAGAATGTGTGTTCGCTGTGACTGCACTAAATAACAAAAGTATTTTATATGATAAAGTAACTAGAGTGTGTCAAGGGCCTTATGGGCCTGCAGAAGACTTTACGGCAGTACTTGGGGCCTCAATCCTAAGATGATACACTGGATGTATACAATGATGGTGAGACCCATAATCACGTATGCGGCCATAGTTTGGTGGACAGCATTAGAAGCTATCGTAGGTCTTTCGCCCCTTCAAATCTTCATTAGGAAGATGGCCTCTAGATGCGCTCTAAAGCTGCAACTAGATTATAAGTATAAACCAGGCGACCTTATGGGACACCTGAGAATTCTCAACTCAATTCCCGAAAGAGACATGTTCTGCACAATACCGGACGTTATGGTCAGGTAGTACTGTTTCGGAAGGTTATTTGAGGTAGAGATCTCAGACCGCGCAAGCTGGTCTAATGGTGCTCCGAAACTAGACGCTAATGGTCTGGTTTGGTTCACTGATAGATCAAAGATGGAATCTGGAGTTGGTGCTGGTGTCTACGGACCTAATACAAAGGTCTCGATACCAATGGGAGTTAGTCCCACGGTCTTCCAAGCTGAACTCCATGCCATAGAGATCTGCGCTAGGTTAAACCTTAGTAAAGGCGTTAAAGGCGCGAGAATATATATCTATTCAGGTAGCCAGGCAACGCTCAAAGCCCTGTCGTCCAAGTCGATGGACTCATTAGCAGTTAAAAGCTGCTACGATGCATTGCAATCTCTGGCCAGATACAACAGGGTTAAGCTCGGTTGGGTACCAGGTCATCGAGGTATCGCAGGCAACAAAGCCGCAGATGAACTAACTAGGGCTGGTTCGGAAACTGGATTCATAGGACCTGAACCATTTTGTAGCGTCAATTGGTGTGCCGCCACAAAGGTGATAAACTGTTGGGAGGGCAAACTTCGCCTGGCTCATTGGGTAAATACCCCGGGGCTAAGGCAATCCAAACAACTGATCAGACCCTATTCATATAAAGAAATCCTGCACTTAGATAAAGGTAGCATTAGGAAGCTAGTGAGTTTTCTAACTGGCCACTGTGGCCTAAGATATCATCTTATCAAAATGGATGTGGGCTCTGTGACAGAATGTAGGTTCTGTGCGGAGGATGAGGAGTCATCCGAACATGTTCTCTGCGATTGCCCAGCACTTATTTGGATAAGGAAACGGATATTCCATAAGGAAATATGGTCAACAGCGGAGTTGAAAAACTCTGCTACTAAGGACATCCTATCTTTTATTAGGAAAGCTGTATGTCTATTAGATAATAAATGCCTTTTTGATACAATAGATCTTTTAGGTCGCGGTGTCAGCCACTTGGACTAGGGTTTTAATAAAAAAAATAAAAAAAAACTAGAGTGTGTAAGGTTATAGTGTATGAAACAGTCAACTTTCGTCTATGGGCGTGTGAAAAATATTTTAAACTATACGCATTGAACTTTGTAATCAAATCAAAGAGAGATTTTCATTTAATGACCAGAAACCGTTTACTGCAGTATCTCTGTGCAAAAAGATCAAGAAGGCAAATTAATCTTAGAGATGGCTCGAGCGTTTCCTTTTCATAAAAGTAATGTTGAAATATTAAAAAGCAAACGGAGGTCTTTTATTTTATTTAATTTAAAAGATTTTTATCAAGAAAATATTGTTCAAAAAGTCAAAGTAATGGACCAAACTGATAGTTTAGTTTGGAAGATATTTTATTAAAAAATTTGGCTGAGTTTATGCTGACATTAACAGTTTTACCGCATAGTAGTTCCGCAGCAGAGAGAAAGTTTTCTGAAATGAATTTAATAAAAAATAAATTAAGAAATCTCTCGGAACGTTGAACTGTTCGGACGTGTTTGCCTTTTACATCTTAGTAATAATTAACAATAGTAATTTACTTGATGATTAAAAATTTCTAAAATTGCGGAAATTCGTGGAAAAATAGATAAACCATCATGAAAAAAGTGAAATGCACTGAAGCTGAAAATGGTCTCTTTTGAAAGTCTGATGATTAAAAATTTCTAAAATTGCGGAAATTCGTGGAAAAGTGGATAATTCAATGAAAATAAATTTGTTCTAATGTTATAATCAGAATTCAAACCCCTCGTGCGTCAATAGTATAATTTCCACGTTTCTTCCAACAAATAAAAAAATTTATTCGGCCATTGAAACTAGCTGTGTACTCTTTAGTTTTATCAAATAACTAGCTGATTACCCGGCGTTGCCCAGGTATTTATTCATCCCAAGGGGTAGAAAACATAATAATATCTACCTATAAGGTAAAATTGCAGTTTTAAAAATGAAATAAACATACATAAAATTAATTTAGAACAAACCTTGGTTGTATACAATGTTTTTAGTTTCACCTTCAAGAGCAAGAATAAGTAAATTCTTAGGTCAACCTAACAAAGAGCAAGCAAAACTAAGTTGTTCGTGGGAAAAACATGGCGATCTTAAATCTATACTCCGCAGTACTTAATAAACCGTCCGACGTATTGATCGTCATCGAAAACGCAAGTTTTACTGGAAATTGCAATCTCTTAAATTTAAAAGGTAGATCCGTCGAAATGAGTGCTTTTCGTGGGATAAAAACTGTTTCACACTGTCCCCTTTCTGCCAAGATAGTCGCTTCAATTTTATTGCCCGTCATCTCTTTTACGTACAGTGCCGTACTTGTGCCGTTGCAAAGTTTTAGAGAATCGAGAATCCTTAGTAAAATAATTGGAGATCAAACTGTAAGACGATGTGGTGGCAATCCAGAAGAATTAAGTTAGTTAAGGAACTCAGTTAGATAATTACCTTTCTCATCAGTATCTACAACGGTATCGATACACTTATATTCAGTGACTATGCCTATTAACATGGCAAGTATTTGATTGTTTATTTTGTGAGTGTCTCCATTTTTATTAGCAAAAATGGCCCCTTCTCGCAACCGGTTCAAAATGTGATAGTTTTGAGAAACAGCCGGATAAAACGAATTTATTAGTTCAGCTGCAGATTTCGAAAGTCGATGTAAATTAAATATAACCATTAAATACGGCTACTAATCTACCTTTTACAATTTGAAGTAGGGGCGACAATGTCCTCACCCCCGAATTCGTCGCCAAATCAACACTAATATCGGTCACCCCCCTCCCCCTCCGTTATCGACCCAATCCCCCAAGAGCTGTCTTACCATCACCATTCAACTTACCGACCCCGAAAACCATAGAATCAACACTAATATCGGTCACCCCCGCTCCGTTATCGACCCCATCCCCCAAGAGCTGTCTTACCATCACCATTCAACTTACCGACCCCGAAAACCATAGAATTGACACTAATATCGGTCACCCCCCCCCGTTATCGACTCCATCCCCCTAGAGCTGTCTTACCATCAACATTCAACTCAGCTACCCCCAAAAACCATATAATCAACACTAATATCGGTCACCCCCCCCTCATCTATCAACCCCATCACCCTAGAGGTGTCTCACCAGTACCATTCAACTCAGCTACCCCAAAAACCATATAATCAACAGTAATATCGGTAACCCCCCCCCAATCAACTATCGACCCCATTACCCTAGAGATGTCTTACCAGCACCATTCAACTCAGCTACCCCGAAAGCCATATAATCAACACTATTATCGGTCACCCCCCCAGCTATCGACCAGATCCCCCTAGAGCTGTCTTACCAGCACCATTCAACTCAGCTACCCCGAAAACCATATAATCAACACTAATATCGGTCTCCCCCCCCCCCCCCTCAGTTATCGACCCCATCACCCTAGAGCTGTCTTACCATCACCATTCAACTCAGCGACCCCGAAAACCATAGAATCGACACTAATATCGGTGACCCCCCCTCAGACATCGACCCCATCCCCTAGAGCTGTCTTACCATCACCATTCAACTCAGCGACCCCGAAAACCATAGAATCGACACTACTATCGGTCACCCACCACCCTGCGGCGATACATAACTCATCCATAGGAGCGTACTACCGACACTATTCATCACGGTGATACCGAAAACTGTAGCAGAGGGGGAAGCAGGTTTTTTTTCCTGTGGTTGGGGTGGCAGCAGCCTCCCACAGCCAAAAAACGTGCTACCCCCACCACCTATGTTTGATTCCAGATAGTAATTAATATGTGTACCAAGTTTGGTTGAAATTGGTCAAGGCGTTCCAGAGCTAGTAAGGCACAAATATACAAACAAATAAATTCTCTATTTTATATATATAGATACATACGACATACGATACGAACTCCACCATTTTATCTGTTGTACACTTTTCGGTTTTTGCTCGTTTGCTGCGGGAAAATTAATAACAACTAATTTCGATTTTTTTTTTGTTTTAGCAATCTGCGGTCGAGCGTAGATTTTTTCTCGAAAAAACGAACACGAAAGCCGAGAATCTTTTGTTTGTTTTATTGCATGTGTTGTTGTTGCAGTTAATGAGAAGAGGGGTAAATCTCCCAAAATATCAAGATCTGTTTGAGGGGAAATCCAATCTACCGTAGATTGGTTTTTTGGAATAAACGAACGACTTGACAGCCAAAAAAGCACTCTACGGCAGATGTTTTTTTAAAAAAAACTCGACATAAATTACTTGTAATGAAGTAAAAATTCACCGCAAACAACAACTAAATTCTTTTTTTTTGGTTAATAAATTTAATTGCTGAGCGAATGTTAAATCATTTTCTGGAAGAAGCGCAACTCCTTAATTTGGCTGGAACTAAATTATTTCTAATGAAGTGAAATTCACCACAAACAACAACTAAATTCTTTTTTTTTTGGTAAATAAATTTTAATTGCTGAGCGAATGTTAAATCATTTTCTGGAAGAAGCTCAACTCCTTATTTTGGCTGTTTCATCATATAAAACAAACGACATACTATACGAACTCCACCATTTTATTTGTTGTGTACTTTTCTTTTTTCGCTCGTGTGCTGCGGGAAAATTTCAATA
The DNA here is from genome assembly GCA_947095585.1 of Nephrocerus scutellatus. NCBI lineage: Eukaryota > Metazoa > Arthropoda > Insecta > Diptera > Pipunculidae > Nephrocerus > Nephrocerus scutellatus. The sequence continues at coordinate 38,130,946 of OX352762.1, forward strand.
GTAACTAAATAATTTGTAATGAAGTGAAATTCACCACAAACAACAACTAAATTCTTTTCTATGGTTAAAAAATTCAATTGCTGAGTGAATGTTAAATTATTTTCTGGAAGAAGTACAATTCCTTATTTTGGCTGTTTCATCATATAATACATACGACATACGATACGAACGAACGAACAAAATTTAATTGCTGAGCGATTGTTAAATCATTTTCTGGAAGAAACGCAACTCCTTATTTTGCATATTGCGTCGTATCCTCTTCGTTAACGTCAATCATATATTTAACAAAACGTTACTATAATTGTGTTAATTTATTTCGTCGAAAAAATATCGTAGACGTGTTCGTTGGCTGCTGGTTGGAATGATGTCAAAGTCACGCAGTAAAAAAACTATGTGTCCGGTATGTAAACTTTCCGTTATTGATTCTGGAGTTTGCTGCGACTTATGTGATAATTGGTACCATGTGCCATGTGCGAACATTAATGCGGATTTCTATAAATTTCTGTCTAGTTCGGATGCTATATGCTGGCTATGTTCCACGTGCAAACCTCAAAAATGTACTTTGATTGATGCTTTTAAATCCCACTTTATCGAATACATGAAGACGGCTTTCTGCGATCTCCAAGCTGGATTTACCAGTGAAATCAAAGCTGCTCTTGATCTCAAGGTTCAGCCTTTCGAATCTGCTGTTTCTGATCTGGATAAACGTATAGAGTCCAACAGTATTACTTTATCAGCGTACGATTCTCGTATTACTACACTGGAAGGACGTTTGTCAGAACACCCACTGGAAGTATTATCGGAGAAGGTAGATAAGCTGGATAAAGTGGTCACATCTATGGATCGTTCCAAACTATAGAAAGGCTTGACAGGATAAGACGTAAACGAGGTTGTCATCAGCGGCGTGCCAATGGATTCTAAGGACCTAAAAGATTTTGTCTTGAGAATGCTTGTGGCATTGGGTGTCGAAGCGTCGCCTGCTAACGTTGAATGGTGCCATCGCCTCGCCAGGTCACCGGGTTCTGTTATTGTCGTCCTCAGTAATGTGTGGCTTCGTGACGATCTCTTCAAAATCTACTACAGAAACACAGATTTGAAATTGTCGGATATCCATTCTAGGATATATTTAAATGAAAACCTGCCACTGAAAACTGCCGCCTTGAAGCGTTTCTGTTTGCAAAAAAAAAAGGACGGCCTATTATCAAAAGTCTCTATATTAAATGGACGCGTAAATGTTATTACATCTTGTGGCAACAAATTTACGGTTTTATCTCAGGAGGAGGTTCGCCAATGCTTGCTACCTGGTCAACAAGTTCCTCGACAAACGGTCGGAGATGGATAGCAACTATTATCTTCCCACCTACCTCATTCGTTATACTCGCCCTTGTCCTATCTGATTATTGAAGATACCTTACCCTTTATTATTACTATGATATTCTTATCTTTATTACATTATTTTCTAGTTATGATTATTTTCCACTTTATTATCTTTATTGTTATAAATACATTGACTTAATAATTTTCTTATTTTTTTTCATTTATTACTTGAATTTAGCGTGGTGGCTTATGCTGGACTTGTGATGGCATTTCATCTTTTCATTGGATTCTAACACACTGCATCCGGTTGGGAGCGACAATTCTCTACTAAGGGCTGCCCTCTCTGCAAATAGACAAAGTCATTTCAATGTAGGACACATTAACGCCCAGAGTCTTGTTGCGCGGTGCTTAACTTAACTGGAGAAACGCGCATAATTCAATCTTTTTATGGCACCCTCGTGGAGAATTGTTGTTAGGCAGCACGGATGCGGTCATGCTATGTAATCTTGTTTTTACCTCATATATGCCATTCATGGTTTGGTTCAACTACTATGCTAATTATGCTGGATTTCATAATTGTACATTATTATAGTCAATGTATTTTTTTTATATATAATTTCTTTCTTTTTACATATATTCTTCTTATATATTTTGTTTTTTAATTATTTCTTCTCATTCTTTTGTTATAAAGCCATATTTGACCATTTGTAAATTACTTTTATCTTCTTTTTTTATCTTCTTTTTTTATCTTCTTTTTTTATCTTCTTTTTTTATATAATTATTTATTTTTATTTTCTAACTGCACTTAACTTGTACATTGAAAATAAGACATCTTGTCTTAATGTATATAATGTATCATATAAATAAATAAATAAATAAAAATGATTCGAAATAATTAATAAAAACAGCACTTATATTTTTATATCTCCATTGGACCTAATTAAATTCATTAAAAGGCATAAATTTATAAACGGAAAGTATATTCCTATTTAATTATTATAACAAAAATAGCCAATAAATCATATACAAGTATTTTATTTCTAAATAGAAAAGAAGTATTATTTGGTTTTTATTTGAAAGAAAATCTTTTGCGGAAATTTCTGATTTACTTTTCTTTTATTCAAATTTGCTGCAGAATTTTAAGTCTAAGTCCGAACCCTGCCAATCACACATATTTTAGCTGTATTTTATTTGGAATCCGAATAAGGAGTTCGAATGTCAAAACCAGCCAAAACCATCAAAACAGCTGGTTTTCCAATTCCAAAGAAGGAATTCGACAGAGCAATGGTTGTTGTAATTCCTTATTCCTCGGCAATAAAATACGGCTTTTATCCAATTGATATGTAAAAATTAGATGTTCTATTCACCCAGATAGTTTGATTTAAATCAAAAAACAATTATGACAGATGATGGTTTTGTGTTTTATTTACACAAAAAATCAAGATATTGTTTAATATGGATCAAATTTCAGAAATCGAACTTATTTTAAATTGAGACGTAAAAATGTAAATTTTTTATTATTACAAATGACAGCTAAAAATCTCAATACACCATTTTAATTAGTGTCATTCGTGAATTGAATGTTGTATTGTGAATATTTTGAGGTTATTTTCGAGATTGATGTTATAAAACTGTGTCTTTAAATTAGAAACAAAAGTACATATCTACCAAACAACTACAAAAACCGATCAAATGTTTTTGTTTTATATTACCACCAAAGATTTTTCAAAAGAAGTGAATAGAATTCGACTTCAATATGAATTTTTAAGTCAGAATTGTTTTTTCATTCAACCCGACAGAAAAAGATAACATTACACATTAATGTAAGCTGTATTTTATTTTATATGTACATTATAAAACAATAACTCGGAGTGTTTTCTTTATTTCTTTCTGAACATTCCGAATATTCCAAATTTGACCGAAAACGTTCTATTATTTATTCCTTTTTTGGATAATCTTTTATTTCTTCGGAATTTTCAGAATGCATTCTTTTTATAGTTTTTCGCTAAATTTACATTTGTGGCGTGCGATAAAAAATTAGCAGGACAGCTGTTAAATAGCAATGGTGGTAAGCAAGACGAGAGAAGCAGTATATTTTTCGATGGTACCATAATGCTATAGATAACATTTCCCATATTACTGTAAAAGAATTATTCTTTAATCACGTTATTAATATTCTATTCCTTCTATTCTTTCTTTAGTATGAAATAGAGAAAACAATTGCTGTATTGCTTTGGCTAATCCAGCTTAGCTTGCAACAACAATCGCATAAGCATAAAGCCGAAAACAAATCCAAAAAGGTTTTAGGATTTATAAATAAAGCCATTTTTTAGTTATAGCGCTCACCGTAAAGCGGTGTTTTGTTTAACACACATAACAATTAAAAAGCATCGAAAATTTAAAGCCAACAGCTATTGCTTTGAAAAGCTAAGCCGGCTTTGCCAAAGTAACGCAGCAAATGTCTTGTTGCAATTGTGTGTAATGCGTAAATCTGAAACGTAATTTACTGTTTTTGTTTTCTTCTTCCATTTACCAAAAATGTTCCTTCAAAGTATATACTTCTGATATATATTTATTTTGGCAAGAAAAAAAAATTCATAAAAATTAAAATTTTTCATGTAAATAATATGTGTTTAAAATTTGAACAAAAGCGGGCTAGTTTTTAAAAAATTTACATGGGCACCACTCGGGTCTCAGTACCCGAACACTCCGAAAATTTTAAAAAACCTTTTCAGTGATACACATGTGTTTAAAATTTGAAGAAAATTTAGTTAATTTTTAAAATATTACATGGGTTCACTGGCATATGCTATATTGCTTTCAACAAAATGAGTTAGGTATTTTTTGTGGTTAACGGCTGATTAAAGCAACAGCAAAAACTAAAATTTTTTTTTTATTAACGCTAAACCATTTCTGGTCTATCCAATGTGTTTTTCGTTGTAATTTGTATTTTTTTGTTGAAAGCAATATAGCAAATATATTCTATATTGCTTTCAACAAAATGAGTTAGGTATTTTTTGTAGTTAACGGCTGATTAAAGCAACAGCAAAAACTAAACAAATTTTGGTAAATTTTTTGTTTCATGTGTTTTCCAACTTATCCATATATAATTTTTAAAAGTCGACTCTGGTGGTGAGAATTATAAATAAAAATTTGGTTAAATATTCTTAACCAAAAATTTTTTTTTGGTTAACGCTTAACCACTTTCTGGTCTATCCAATGTGTTTGTGTTGTAATGCAATATCAATAGGTTTCAATCTCGATGTCGATTTGACTTTTCGACATAACATCACACCGACACAGCTTTTTCTAGTGAACACAACCATTGTGTAGAACTGTAGATCCTAACAATGCATTCGCATTTAATATGAGGAAAATAGTGTCATACCCTTACGGGCTTAAATAAAATATTGCTTATAGTTTAAAACAAGACAATGGTTCGTGTGGGACTACAAATCAGTGCTACACTAGAAAACATTGAGGAAATCCTCACTAGCCACCCAAACTATTCGTTTTTTATTAAGTTCACCTGCTCCAACTGTGGTGAAACTTCAGATAAGTGGCACGATATCACGGAATCCGAACGATTTCATCAGAACACCCGCAAACCAGACGGATTCAATTTCCATGCGAAGTGCAAAATGTGTGGTCGCGAAAACACGATTGATATTGTCGAAAAATCTAATGGTTAGACATCATAACTTGAAAATAAAATGCATCAGTAAAACTATTGATCTCCATATCCACAGCTTCCTACACCCAAAATGACTCTGGTAACTTTAAAACAATTGTGATTTTCGACAGTCGTGGTGTCGAGCCTGCAGATTTCTCCCCACGCAATGGATGGATTGTTTACTCGGCAGAGAACGGACAGATATTCAAAAATGTTGATTTGTCGGATGATTGGGTTGAGTATGATGAAAAAAACAAAAAGTCTGTAGGCGTTTATGAACTCGCATCGAAGTTTGTTAAATTGAAAAAGTAATCTGCTCCTCCTGATACACTCAATGAATTGCGCACGTTTACGTTAGACAGAATAAAAATAATAGATAAATGACGTATTTTATAATTTCTTCTCTCCTTAATTTTTATTTTTAAACAGCGCATTAGCGCTGCTATGATATACTGATACTTGTTCCTAGAAACGATAAAATATTTTAAAACCATGTGAAAATTAATTAATAGCGCATTGTGTCCAATGTCCAATTGTTCATGCCTTGTCGATTGTCTAGTTTGCTTACATATTTACAATTACATATGGTTTAATGAGGGGGGGGGGGGTATTTTGGGAGATTTACCCTTCTTTTTACTAACACGTAGCACACAACAAAAAAATGTAACAAAATTTTCGCTCTTTTGTAAAATTCTGTGGTCGAGCGCGCTCTGGGGTAGAGTTTTTAGGAAAAAATTGACATAACTGAGTACCCCCTGCAGTAAACAAGTTGTGTTATTAGGTATTCAGTGGTGTGTGTTCCTGTGTTTAGTACAAAACCTTCTCTATAGAAAGCCCAACTCAATGCATACTAATGCTGTAAACCAATACCAAACGCATTTGTGTTTGTGGGATGTGAATACAGTGCAAAACCTTCTCTATAGAAAGCCCAACTGTTCCGATCGACCTCAGACACATGCTTAGATTTAGACCAAACGTATTTGCATTAGCAATCAACTAAAGAGCAAAATCCATATAAAATTTTTCTGTTTCCCACTGCCACATCTTACGTTTCTAGCTCTTTGCGACTACTTATTTTTTGTAGAAAACAGCAGGTTTTCTTATTCCAAAGAAGGAATAAGATAGTGCAATTGTGTGAGGAGCACAATTCTTCACACTAGAATTTTCCCCACACAATATGTCTGGAAATACTTAATTTCCAATAAAAACTCAAAATGTAGTTTTAATAATCGTTCATAGTTACCAACGCACTCTACAATTATTAAGCAACGCAAAAGTCACTCAATTGTCGGCGAAATGGCCAATATTTCGTTTTCTCCTCTTTTTCTCTTCCTCTTACGAGCGATAGGCGATTAACAGATCATAGTGCATTAAACAAAACTATCACCACCCAGATGCACAACGCATGATCTCTATTACGACATCAGTAGATGATCACTACGGCACACAGCAGCGAATTCGCCGGAGCGAACTTCAGTCCCCCTCACGCTCAGACATTATGTACAGACGCACTCCCACACATAACAAACAAAAATCAAAATACTATGCAACGGCTGATGGTGTCAATGACCTGAGCACCGCTCAGACAAGAAACTACCAAGTGGGCTCGCCAACGCATGTAGACAACAACATGCGTATTCGAAACTGAGACAATAATGGATTTGTGCATACACACACACACTCTCATGGCTTTATAAAGTTCTACTCTGGCTACGCTATCATAGATGGCTTTAAAGTCTATAAAAAGCTTTGAAACTCTAGACAATTTTCCATCACCTGTCTTAGTGTGTAAATCTGATCAGTTGTTGATTTGCCTGGGATGAAGCCACACTGGTATGGACCAATGATGACTTTAGCGTATGGGGCTATCCATTCTTGAAGGATAGAGGAGAAAATCTTATACGCGGTACTCAACAACGTTATACCACGATAATTGCTGCATTTTGTGATATCTCCCTTCTTATGTATGGGGCACAGGATGCCTCTTCGCCAGTCTTCTGGCATAACTTCTTCCTCTCATACTTGCACTATTATTTCATGAATTGCTTGGTGTAATGTGGGGCCTCCTATTTTTATCAGTTCCGCTGGGATCCCATCAGATCCCGGGGCCTTATTATTTTTGAGCCGATTTATCGCTCTGCTAACTTCGACTATGCTTGGTGGCGGCAGCATAGTATGATCTTCGGTCATTGGTGGAGCCTCCAATTCCTCAGTTAGCTGGCCATTTAGCAACTCATGAAAGTGCTCTTCCCATCGCTCTAAGATGCCTTTAAGATCGGCGATCAGATTACCCTCTTTGTCCTTGCAGTATGTGCAACGCGGTGTATATTTCGTCATACCGCTGACCCTTTGGTAGAACTTCCGCGCCTGGTGCGGTCTCTCTGTACTGTTCCAATTCACGGACGAGATTCTTCTCCCAAGCTGCTTTCTTTCGCCGGTGAACTGTTTTTTCATATCTTCTGAGCTCTTTGTATTCATTTCCGCGTGCGCGCGTTCTATGAGATTGTTGCATTGCTCGGTACGCAACATTCTTACGTTCAGTCGCTAGCTTACATTCGTCATCGAACCAGTCGTTTCGATCTCTACGACTACTGCCTAAGATGGAGTCAGCAGTACTAATGACAGTATTCTTAAGGTGTGTCCATTTCTCTTCTACGCCCGATATATCGCTTGACCGTAGTTGTTTCTGGTCTCTTTATTGCGAAGGGCAGCCGTGTTGACTCGAATCTGATTCGCGGATGCAGTCTACCGTGATGATGCAATCCGCGCTCGGAGCACCATACCAACAAGATATTGGTCCGAGTCGACGTTGGCACCTCGGTACGTTCGTACCGTCATCAGGTTCGGGTTGTGGCGGCGGTCTATCAACACGTGGTCTATCTGGTTGCGAGTGGCTCCATCGGGAGATACCCAGGTGGCTTTGTGGATATTTTTACGCGCTAACCTTGTACTCGCAACGACCAAATTATCGCTTGCTGCCATCTCTATGACTCGTTGTCCATTGTCATTAGTGTTCTCGTATAAGCTATGGGTGCCAATGTACTGCCTGAATACTGGCTCCCTACCTATTTTAGCATTCATATCCCCCAGAATGATTTTTACATCATACTGAGGGCAGGCATGGAGTTCCCGTTCGACTGATTCAAAGAATTTTTTTTTTCATCATCTGGGGAATCCTCTGTAGGTGCGTGAACGTTTATGAGGCTTATGTTTTTTATTTTGCCCCGCAAGCGAAGGGTGCACAGCCGTTATTTTACTGCATTACTGCCGATAACGGTGGGTTTCATTCTTTTGCTGACTAGAAACCCCACCCCGAGCACATGATGTCTTGCATGACAGCTGTAATAAATGTCATATTCTGATTTTTGTAAGACACCATTCCCTGTCCACCGCATCTCCTGAATTGCTGTTAAGTCAGCATTATATTTGGACAGGGTGTCAGCTAGCTGCTGTGCAGCTCGAGCTCTATACAGTGAGCGTACGTTCCATGAGAAAATTCTTAAATCGTTTAGCCGTTTTCGTTGCCGTGGTCGTCGTCGTTCATCAGTGTATCCGAGGCTGATTTTGGGTTCCGTAATAATACTTTTTTACAGGTGAGGTTATTGGCATCGCGCCAACCTTACTTTGAAGGGACTAGCCCGATCATTCAGCTTTTCCTGCATTGGAGGAAAATTACCAGCGGCCACCACGTGGAGGTTTGATCGCACCTGCTGTTTAGCTGGTTTTGGCTGTAGGTCTACTGCGTTTTCCGATCTGAAAATAAAACCGATTTGAAAGTTGAATAACAAATCGCGTAGTCCGATTTTCAGAAATTAATTTCTGAAAGAATGTAACTTAATATTATTTTGTTCGACTTTTGAGTGGCAATCTTGGAAATAGACCCTTTCTTGGTTTACCGACCACACAAAAGAAACGATCCGCCAAAACGACCATTTTCGGATTTAATTGTTTTATGATCACATATCTAAAAATAGAGTATAAATGGTTGAAATACGCATAGAAAATGTTACTTTTTAAACAAAATATTAACACCATGGCGATGATACTATGTTTTAGTTTTCGATTAAAGAAAAGGTTTTCATTTTCGTGTGGCCGAATCAATTGTATATGGGTTCCATCTATAGAACCTATTACATTGGGAATTCTATAATTTTCATAAAAATTCCATTTTCGCTTCCTTTTTTTCAGTTAGAGACATCTCTAATTTTATCCATTTAGGACAAATTGTATTTTCAATGGCTTCGGAAACTTCGTTCAATACCTCCGAAATGCTCTGTTGAGAGTTCGCAATAAACAGGTCCTCCCCCACACTCAACTGATATCCTCCCTGAGCGTAAAATCAAAGCGCTGCGACCAGCTTTGACATTACAAATCAGATCGAAATATGACAACATTTTTATTCGATCTGAAAACTTTACACAGTACCGATTCATATTCAGATCAGATTTAAGTTTCAGATCGGTTTTATTTTCAGATCGGAATACGCAGTAGACCTACTGGTTTTGACATTCGATTTCCGAACTCGCTCGGCATATAAAATGCAGCTGTTATTGTAATTCCCAATTCAAATTCAAATAAAATACAGCTGTTGATGTATGTAAATCATTTCCATTTTTGTAAATCTCTAGAAAAGAAATTTATGCATAATGGAAACAGGGTAAAATTTAGTTTTAATTAAACGTAAATACCATGGTTGAAATTCAAAACGGTTTTATTATTTTTTAGGCCTGCTCTCACAATCCAAAACTCGCTCAATGAAGACATTAGTTTTAAGTTCTAACAGAAAATTGCGGCAAACATTATTGTTTGACATTTTTTATTGCCTTTTTCCTTATTAATAATTTAAAACGAGCAACGAGTTATACAAACAAATTGCATCTTTACTGCAGTTGCTTGCCCACAAGAAACACGATATTTTCTGGCGTAAAGAAATAAGAGAAGAATGTAAAAAACACTTAATTTCGATTCATTTAACTCTCATAAAATTTTCCTGGTCTGGTTTAAATGTTATACATTGATCTAGTACTATTACATTAAATTGCTCATCATTAGAGAGCAATAAGTATTTTTAATTTTCTCATTACTATCTAATAATAATTGTAGAATGGGTTTGAGATAAATTATTAATAATTACACATTTTTTTATCATCTACTCCATTGTACTAAAGAAGACTAATGGATATGTTAGGAACTTAAGTTTGTAAAATTAAGAACTAAATCTACCAACATAACGACCAGAATTTTTTTTTTGTTAAATCGAAAATCCTTACAATTCTGATAGTCTTGAATTTTTCATTATGAGAGCAGGGTAAGTAGTTATCGAATATATTATGTTGTTAAAAATTCAACAGTTTAAAAGCTAACATGGAAACGCGTAGCGTCATTTTGATTTAGACTTTAAATAAATATCAACCAAATCAACTCACAGCTTGTTAATGGTAACAATTCTCGAGTTGAATAAAAAAAAGCCCCATTATTACCATTTTGTAAGTTTTAACTTGAAGTTGGCTGTAATTTCTATTTTTTCTTTAAAAAATGAATATAGCTTTTTTCGCTATAAAGGTTTCTTATTTCCGTCTTTAAATTTTTTTTTTGTTAATATTTCGTACTACAAATTTTTTTTCCACGTCTCACAAGTTTTCGCAAAATATATGAACTTTCAATGAACTTGGTTTCAATGTGTGTAGTTTGAATCATATATTTCCGTTTTTCACAAGTTTTTACATTATGTTCTGATTTTGATAGGTTTTACTGTTATCTCGGCAAGTCGCCCGAAGTTTTTGATAACTGAACTATAAAAATGGTTACTTGATTACTAAATTCCTTGTAAAATTACATGAAAACAGAATACAAAGAGAATATGGAATCGGTGTCGTAAATGGTGAAAACAAACGTAGCTAAAATCGAATTCCCATTTTTGGCATTTTGACAATCAGTCAGACTTTGTAAAACTGTCCCCCTCGGTAGACCGAGTGTAAAGCAGGTTAGAAGAACAAGAAAGGGTTTTTGTTGTAAGTTGCAGCATATTGAAGGAATTTATAAAGCTAAAGTAATGAAACCAGCTTTAGCTGCCGATGAGATGTTTCCAGAAGGAGCGGGGTATATGGATTTGGAAGAGGTATATTTACACTTTGTGAAATTTGAATCCATTGGATTTGTTTTCGGACACGTAAATCCCAAAGTATATAGTTTTGGATTTGTTTTGATATAGCTCCTACCTCATAAAAAGTGGAATATTTATATTTTCTTTATTATTACTACATAATATGATGTAATAATACTCTTAACTACTTTTGTTATCCAGTTAACTTTATGACTTTTCTATTTTATGTAGATAAACTTACTTATACTTCTTTTGCAAAGGAAATTACTTTAGAGTGGCATTTTCACTTTTGTGTTTCACGATTTTTAAAAGGAAAATTTATATTCCGTAAAATCATAAATAAAAACCTCATTATCTGGGTAATAAATAAATAATAACAATATTTTTATTTTTACATTTTATGGTTATAATTATAAATCGTCAAATTATGTTTTTAAGGTAGGAGCTATTTCACAGTTTAACCTAATTTTGTTCGCAGCTATTCGTTGTTATACGCCTTGCATTATTTTTATGTCGCTTTTTTAAAAATATGGCGCAGATTGATTTTTTGGCCATCAAGTTGGTCGTTTTTTCTAAAACAATCTATGGTAGATCGGATTTCCCCTCTAACAGATCTTGATATTTTGGGAGATTTACCCATCTCTTCATTAACTACACAACAACACACGCAAAATAATGTAAACAAGATTCTCGGCTTTCGTGTTTTTTCGAGCGCAGATTTCAAAAAAAAAAAAAAAAAAAAACGACGTTAGTGTTCATGAGTACTTTTTATGAACTGAACAGTGCTTTTGTTTTAATTTTGGAACACAATACTATAGAATTAAATAGAATTCCTGCACTACTAAAATTCACTTTGATAGTAATGGGAACTATCGAATGAATTCGACATCGATAGTAAGTGAACGATTTAAACTATCGAATAGTTTAATTTATTCATTCATTCATTAAGACCACAACATTTTTCCCACTGGTGGGAGGGGGTTAAAATTTCAGTTTATCTTATCTGATATTTATGTATTGTTTCACATTTTTTGGTAGTTGTATTGATAGTAATACATAAATAAATAACTATAATATAAGCTTCGCCCTTCGGGATCGCAATTCTAATTACGCTCAGCTTCAGGGTGTTTCCAAATTTCAGAACTTTAATCTACCTCCCTCATCCACAAGCCGGAATTACTTTTCAAAAAAATTATTTAATTGCGTTTTCCCCTTTTAGGCGGTTTCTTCTGTCATTGATTATTTCACCTGCCTTTGAAAATACTCTATCTGAAGGTACAGGACGTTGCGGGAATACACAATATTTTTGGAAGAGCTGTAAAATTTTTGGTTGTACTGCCTATTGAGAGTTCCAAAAAGTAAGTGGGTCTCGCGAACTTCCAAATTTTCGCAACGGAGATATTACTCTATAGAAAATTTTTCCATAACGCTAGGTGTATTATTGCGAATCGTATTTCCTTCGGTTACCTTTCGATCAAGAATTGACCCTAGCGATATTGGCCTTAAAGTATTTATTTCTGACACTGAGTGATCTATTTCCATTTCTGTTGTGTTATGCTTTTATTATTTGAGAGATATGTGACTTCCTACGTCAACCACTTCCGCGCATTTGTAGCATTTGCTTCATTTCTAAAAGCAATCTTCTTAAATGTGGGATCTAGGAAAGTTGCTTTCGAACAGATTTTGTCCGCTTCCAATTGGCCAAGCCTTCTTTTAATGACATCGAGTAAAGTGGATTTAAGATGAAGTCCACGGAAAGTTTTCTCAAACACTCGTAATCGCGTACTAGAGTCCTCTTATCAATTGTATTATCATCACCATTCATTTGCTGGAACCGATAGTCCAAAGTCCATTCGAATAAAAAAATCATTCATTCACACGTAAAACTATTCATTGGTCAAAACTAATTTTCTATTAAATAAAAAGAATAAAAAGATCATTCAAACCTAAAACCATTCATTTGCAACCGATAGTCCAAAGTCCAAACGAATGAAAAAATCATTCGTTCACACGTAAAACCATTCATTTGCAACCGATAACCCAAACGGATGAAAAAATCATTAGTTTACACATAAAACCAATCATTCGTCCAAACGAATGAAAAAATCATTTGTTCAAACCTAAAACCATTCATTTGCAACCGATAGTTCAAACTAATGAAAAAATCATTCGTTCACACGTAAAACTATTCATTGGTCAAAACTAATGAAAAGATCATTCAAACCTAAAACCATTCATTTGCAACCGATAATCCAAAGTCCAAACGAATGAAAAAATCATTCGTTCACAAGTAAAACCATTCACTTGCAACCGATAGTCCAAACGAAGAAAAAATGATTTGTTCAAACGTAAAACCATTCGATCATTTCCATCTGCATCCGATACTCCAAAGTTCGACATTAAATGACAAATCGATCCATACACAATTTCTGCAGAGCAGCCATCACCAGAGTGCACGCACATGCACAAAACAAAAATCATTCAGTCAAAGCTCAAAGTAAAAAAATGGTAGGCGTCTACACGGTCGCGAGGGTTTTGAGCGTGGCAACGTTTACAAGCATTTACTGACAATGCGCTGTTTATTTTTTTATGTATGTACATTTTACTTAAATTAAAGTGTATATCTAGATTTTAAAGCTATAGTTTATGTTGTTATAAAATAATTTTCGAGCTTAAACGTTTTAATTCAATTCAATTAGTAATGTAGAAATTATTAAAGTCAAAGCGAACTGAGCAGAGAACCAACCAAGAGAGACTATACTATCACTACTACTGTACAAGTTTCTTTCGTTCTGCTCATTGTATGTAACCTGAATGTTATTGAAGAAAATAAGCGTAGAGAATTTAAAAAAGCGATGCACCTTCATAGCTAATGTAATTATGCTGTCAAGTTGAACCTACAGTAGTTTTTAAATTTTTATGGTTATTGACGGTTTTGACCAAAACCTTCTCTAGAGACTGTTTTGCTGATTGACAGATCCCTGCTTAAAAACTAACAAAACTAAGTAGATGTATTGGTAATCAACGAAAGAGAATAGCACTGTATCATTTTATGCAATGTTAATAGACCGAGCAGTGCAGAGCACCGATCGAAAACGAACAGAGACTATACTATCACTACTACTACACATGGTTGCTTCATTCTGCTCATGGAATCTTAGTCATACATACCAAATCGCTTCCAGTTCCTAATGACTATATCCCAGATTTTTCATTGGAAGAAGTCTTATAGTCGCATCTTACCCCTACATACCGAAATTCATGCAAATTTGCTTTGTTCCCGAAATTCCAGACAATAATTATCATATTCCAGAATTTCCATAGGAAGAAGTTTTATAGTCGCATCTTAGTCCTACATACCGAATTTCATACAAATCGCTTCGTTCCCAAAATACTCAGATTTAACACTCACTTAAGAGTGTGACTTAACAGTGTCTCACTTAACAGTGTATTACTTAACATTTTACTTTTTGAACATGCACCCCCTTGTAGTGAGACGTTGTCACGTCAAAAACCTATCCATAGTGAAACTTTTGAATGGTTTTTAAATTCTCTATATTAACTTCGCGTGCCAGTGGCTGTTTGGCTGGTGGGCAGTATCTTGTGATCCCCGGCATCAGATCATTTCATACTATAATGACTGTTCTGTGTGCGTTGTACGCTGTGGGCAGCGCTGCTTTCTTTACGATTGGGGTTGTTTTGTTGTTGGTTTGCAGTGCTTCGTATGTGTTTATGTATTTCAGCATTTATAGTGGAATTCAGTATACTTTTGGTTATTAGAAAATTTACATGAAAAATTTTATGGGTTATTTTTTTTCATTCGATTGTTTTGAACGAATGCTTTCTTAAAACTAGTAATTGAACGATTATCATAATGTTGATGATCGAATAACTCGATAGTTTTTATTCCATAGTTCCCAAATCCCAACGCTACTTTACTTTGACGTACCCGCCTGCTGTAGTTTGATTTTCAGCCATTTTATACTGTCTGCTATTTCATTTACTTTCTTTATTCTCAGTCTGGAAGCTCTTCTGGGATTCTTATGGATTTGGCGACCAACGAGAAACATGTACATGCGGATTTCTACAACGAATTCGACGATTTGTTTGATGAAGAAGATGACTTCTACTCAGCAAGTTCTTAAAATACATATATTCCCATTAATTTTTAAACTCAAATAAAAGAACTACCTTTTAGTATGTAAATGTTTTTATTAATTTTTTTCATGTTCATTATTATGGTGGTTTTACGGGGAGGGGAAGGGGAAACATTTTTCTTATACATTATTTTTTGGTACTAAAACTGTTTACGACTCTGTTAATTAGCCGTAAATATTATATTATAAATAACAAACAATAAAGATGTATATCGAATGGCATTTTGACTAGCAGATTAAAAAATTCAAACACGTTTAAATAAAAAAAAATACAAAATGTCTTCTTAATTAAAATGGACTATCCAGTTTAAAAACTAATGTTTATTATATATGTACTACACAAAAATGTATTACTATATTTTTCTGCTTGTGAAATATGACTACTAATTGGGCTTTCTATTGAGTTTTAAGCTCAAAAGATATGGTTTTCTAAGAAAGCGGTGCCGTCATTTAGTGGCCGTAATATATCGTGATGCGGCGACCGTAAAAAACGTCCGTATTTGTGGTGGTCACAGATGTCAACATAGAAGACAGTGAAAAGACAAGAGCGGATTGGTGGCCCTGGGGACTGGAGGAGCTAGACGTAGCTTTATTAGTATATTTGGAAGATAAGGAGTCATCAGAAGAAATTATCGTTTGGAGGAGAATAAGATGCTTAAAAATCGTGCTACACCTCAATAGAACATGAAATGGCATTGAAATATTTTTGTCGTGTCCAACTAGTACAATATACTACTAGTTATTTCTTATTATTTAAATTTGTTAAGTAGCATCCACATTCAAAATTTGGAAAAAAATCTCAATCTGCAATTTTTGATACTATCAAATGACAAAAGTCCAAAATTATTTGAAGAACCAAAAATTTGACAGTAAAGTAAAGCTCTCACAATGAAAAACTTTTGTCTTTTTATAACATAACGACCAAACATTTTTTTTTCAAAACCAAAATCAATACAATATTGTAAGCAAAAAGGCAAAAGTTTTTCATTGTGAGAGCTGAGTAACTTAATACTTATAACTTACAAGATGCGACTGTATAGATTTTTGTTGGCAACAATTTTTTTTTGTTCGTTATGGTTGAAATCCATACAATCTTGTATGTTTATTATAAGTATTTTTATTGGAAGAGCACGCATACTAGCAAAGACTTGCGAACACAACATACTGCGAGAACATGTGCATCATCTAAGAATAATAATAGAAAGACCAATTAATAATGTGATTTTTACAAATTTCTAGTGTTTGTTGTATGTTTGACGTCTAAACTATACTAAACCATGTAAAGGGTGTTTTTTTGGGAGGTTTGTTTTTCCGATAGATGTCGTTTTATTTTATGACAGTTGTTTTGACAGCTCAAAGTGGCATTTCTACTCAGTATTGTTTGGCAAATCATTATGAAAAAAAAAAAAAAAAAAAAAAAAAAAAAAATGACACGTTATATCTAACGGGTGTTTTTTTAAGAGGTTGCCGATTTTTTTTTTGAATAAAACACATATAAAATTATGAAATGACGAAAATTTTTTTTTATTTGGTAGATAATTTTTTGGCATTTAACATTTAAACACAATTTCTGGCATATGGCTACCACGACTATTTTTCACAAATGTCATTTTTTTTTTTTTTTTTTTTTTTCATAATGATTTGCCAAACAATACTGAGTAGAAATGCCACTTTGAGCTGTCAAAACAACTGTCATAAAATAAAACGACATCTATCGGAAAAACAAACCTCCCAAAAAACACCCTATATATAACTTTAGGCCATTGCTTTCTTATACATAGTACAAAAGTTTTTATTTGAACATTTCTCGTTTTTTTTTCAACAGTGAGCCATCTATTTTGTTTTACAAAATTTTAATATCCACATTTATTAAGTAAAAACCTGTAAGTTTATTGCCTTTTTTAGACTGGCTTAGCCATCTAATGGAGAACCTAAATACACCATTGAGACTTCTGTGTTTCCGTAGACTGCTGAAACTGTTGGATACAGTTTTTTTTCTGGCAAACCTGTAGAAAATTGAAAAGAAATTTGAAATACAGTAAGCAATACGTAAAGGTAGCTTTTATTCTAGTGTTAAAATCATACAAATTTGGTTATTTTTTTGGTTAGTAACTACCATGCATGTTAAACATAAAGAAAATATATGTCTATGAACATGTAACATGTAAGAAGTACGGAAAGAATGTTTATCAAAACATTTATAATTTGTATTGTACAACTTAGAGTCCCCGCACACTAGAGACTTTTTTATTGGCCGATAGTTTGGTCGTTTTCGGCTGCCAGTGCGCACACTGTGCCGATTAAACAGTCGGGTTAGTGGTGAGTGCACAGACAAAGACAAAGTTGAATGGCAATCGTGTCGCACATTCAACTTATTTATCGGCCGATACCAAATCGTTGTGTCTGCGCACTTGCATACATGTTCATACTGATTCAAACTATCGGCCGACAGAAAGTCTCTAGTGTGCGGGGACTCTAAAGAAGGTATCTCTGAACTTAACAGTACGGCCAAAAATTACTGTGGTAATCTGAAGGCGGATTTTGGTCGAAAATGAGGGCCGAAATGTGAAATCTGAGTTCGAGGTATATAGCATACAATTTTATATGTGTGATGCGTTGTCTTTTTTTGTGTTAGTGTAACTTATATGACAGGATCTACTACAAAAATTATCGCTTTATGCGAATTTATGACGAAGATATTATCTAAAAATATTAGATTTTTTAAAAAAAAAAAAAAATTGGGAAATTATGAAAAATTTTAAAAATATTTTTAAATAGAATTTGTATTAGAAGTTATTTATTTAATTTTTTGACTAATTAATGAAAAAAAAATTAATTAGAATAAGAAATTAGAAATTAGAAGAAAGAAATTATTTTATTAAGTTTTTAAGAAATAAATTTAATTTAAAAAATATTTCCATTAAATATTTATATATATAAATGTTTAATGTTTTTATTAATTATTTATATGTATAAATATTATATTTAAATAAAATTAATTATATAATAATTTAATTAAACAAATATTATTTATATTAATAAAAATATTAGAATATATCTATATATATATAAATAAAAGATATGATAATAATATATATATAATAATTAATCCATATATATATTTATATTTATATAAAATAAATTTATATAATGTAATAAATATGTTAATAATATATTATATATATATAAATAAAATATTTAATATTAATATATACATATATGAAGATTAAAAACTTAAAGTATATGAAATATAACAATTTATATATTAATAAATTATTTATATATATATATAGATATTTAACAATCTAGACCTAGTATATACCAAATGTTAGAAAAAAACACAGGACGAAGATATATCTAAAAATATTACATTTTTTTTAAAAAAAAAATAAATTGGGAAAATTATAAAAAAAATTAAAATTTTTGAAAATTTTAAAAATATTTTTAAATAGAACTTGTATTAGAAGTTATTTATTTAATTTTTTGCTAATTACGGTTACGGTTCGTTCTTTCCTCAAGCCAACTCACAATTTACCTACTCGTGACTAGGTGAAGTCTTTAAATGTCAAAACTGTAAGTAAACAGCTTCTTGCAAACTAATCACATGCTTGTGACAAGTAAACTTACTTCAATCATTATTATACTTCTATTTCATCGGCCAAAAGTTAGTACTTTATACTACTTTATTGAAGTAGTAAAAAATCGAAACGATCCTAAATTAATTTCTTCGCGAAAAAATGTTTTCTTTTTCATTTACATGTTAATAAGTCTGTACATTTTTCTCTGAACGTGCCTAATCGTGGCATCATCCACTTCTACAAATGTAATTTTTTCCCGTTATTCCTGTGCCCGGCGATAAAACGCTTAATATATTCTAAGTTCGATATTATTATCATATCACATTATCAACAGTTATGAAGGAATATGAAGGAATTTTTATATTTTCCGAAAATTATATTGAGCAAGTATGTATGTCAAAAAACAAAACAAAAATAACAACATTTGCTATTGTATTTCAATAGATTTCCTTGCTTCCAAATTAAAAGCTAACGTTAAATCTTATTATTATACAATACCTAAAGAAACCGACAGTTTTTTAAATTCTCTTATTACCATTGCGTGCCCGTGTGTTTGTGGCTGGCTGGCTGGCGGACCAAATCTTGTGATAATTTTTTAACCCACTTCCTAAGATTCTAGGCTGGTTCATCGCAAGTAATTCATCGTGGCAGGAACTGGTGTTAGTGAAAAGAGTATGAAATGTAAGTTGTAGTAGTGAGAAACAAGAAAATTTTATAAGGATTTTGCTCTTTATTTAATTACCAATACATCTAGTTAAAAACTTCTCTATAGAAAGCCCAACTGTACGCAAACTAATGCAGTGAAACAATCCCAAACGCGTCTGTATTTATGAGATGTGAATACAGTGTACAAAAAATAAGCAGACGCATTTTATGAAACGCTCTTACTGATGGTAGTGCAAAGAGCGAGACACGTAAGATGTGTAGTGAGAAAATTTATATGGATTTTGGAAATTACCAATCCATAAACATTGGAGAGTTTTAAAGTATGTATCTGTAAATCAGCAAAACAGTCGGGCTTTCTGATAGAAGGTTTTGCGTGGATGCGTCACTAAGAAAACCCGAATTCCTTCATCATATGTATTAACACTGGCCACGAAATCGTCCTTGTAAAAACTGCTTTTCATAATATTGCATGTCTCTGGGAACTGATACTCTTTCATTTTCAAATGCTCTTCAATGGTTGCTGATAAGATGAACAGACTACTTTTGTTACCAAAGGTCACTCTTCTCATACGAAATTCTTTAATAGTTAGATTATCATTAATTTCGTCGATCGTCGAAGCCCAGATGAATCGGTATGAATCCCGGTCGTTCTTGTTGAGAATTATTTGCAAAAATGCCTTTTTGATGTCGGCCACGACCCCGACCCACGACCCATACATCCAAGTCGAAAATTCAGGAACATTATCAATATTTCAGGTAGCAGGTTGGTTCTGGTAAAGAGTTGATTGTCTAAAGATGGATCGTCATCGCTGGAAGCGGAAGCATCAAAAACTATACGAAGCTTCGTCGTCGTGCTGTCTTCTTTATGTACTGGCCGACGTGGAAGGTAGAATATTCTTTTTGAAGTAGGTTGTAGATCAGGATCAACCGGTTCAGCAATATGATCTTTAACCAGTTGACGCATCGCTCCATGATACTCCTTTAGCTTAACTGGATCTCTAGATAACTGACGTACCAGAGACTTTAAACGACTTACCGCTTGACTTCTGTTGGTTTCGAGTACTAAATCTGAATCTTTCTAAGGCAGAGAAGCTTCATACCGAGAACCCACCCTGCGAATGCATTTTTTGTCATTTCATTAGTCAAGGAAATTTTCTCGTCCTCTTTGCCTCGTATGCCAATCGCATCTAAAGTCCACATATTTGTGAAATTATCACTAATTGTATCCATAACTGAAACCACGTGTGAAATAAATGAAGTGGATCCATTGATAATTCTTTCGGCATTCGGGTGATCTTGATGGCCTTGAGTTTTCCAACCAAAGAGGGTTTTCACAGCTCTCAATCGTTTGGTAATTTTATTTTCTTACCAGTCACTACGTCCCAATAAAAATCTGCTCCAATCAAAACCTTTAAACCGTCCTCTGTCCCAATGCTATCGACGTAATTTTGTTCAGCTAATCTCAAATTAGCGAATAAAACACAATTTCGATCTGGTGCACTCAATACGTCAACACACATTTTTGACACTACCAACGCTTTGATATGGATATTCTAGTTGTCATAATAATATCGTCGCGACAAACCATGCGGTCCAAGGCCTGACTTCGCGCAACCATTTGTGTTGAGTATGCATATTTTTGCACACAAATGGTTGTCATACTGGCTTTGAAAAGGAATTTTGACATTCGAATATGTACATGTATTGCACAAATTGAGAGCTACTTTACTTTTATCTTTGTCCTCTTTTCTTTCTGTTGGTGCAGTCACAGTCACACTCACAGTTTGGCTTTTCTTTAAACTCCTTCTAAAATGTCGGATCGCACATAGCAGTAAGGGTATTATCTTTACACTTATTACACCAAATCCATTTTGAGCTTCGACATTTCTTAGAACAATGTCCATTTCTAGCACAGCGAAAACATCTACCGCTTTTCAACAGCACATCACTTTTTTGATTGATTGTCATATTCGCGTTACATTCACTAGTGCTGTGTGAAGAAGAATGACAAAATACACTCACCGTCTTGTCTATCGTTTAATGTAACCAAGCTGGTTGCGGTGGTGGTAGGGGATTTTGTATTGTCTTGCACCGAAGTCAATTTACTTGTCTCTAATGCCTCTATCTCCCTTTTGAAAAAACTCATAATGTTTCTCATCTGTGTGCTGATTGACATTGTGGATAGATATGTCGTCTTTATTCCTTGTGCTTTGATGTCCCTCTTCAATAAATATCAGATCTTTTCCGCGCATACGATGGTAGTCAATGCGCAGTTCGGTAGCCAAACATCGTAAGAGGATTGACTTGAGCATTACATCGTAGTAGTGTGCAGGTACATGTAAAGATGTGAATGTTTCCGTAAACCGTGAACGACTGCGCATAACTGTATGGGACGGTGTGAGACTAATTGTTGGATGTGTTCATCCACCAACCTTTCAGTATCACCAAATTGTTCTTTTAATATCGGCGTCGTAGCACGGTTGCAGTTTTGGTAGATTTCTACCAAACTTGGTTGGTTTTTTCAGCTTTGACAGGTTGGTAGGCTTTAATTCGATTTGGTAGGTTTTTTTAAAACTCTAAAGCTTATGAGACAAACATTTTTTTAACAAATTGATATAAAAACTGAAACAATTTTCTATCACCTCAAAAAAATTTGCGCCAAATAAAAGTACACATGTAAACAGAGACTAATTGAATCAACTCGTTTAAACGCATTATCATTATTTTGGTCGTGTCAATGTCAAATCGAGAAATAAAAATGAGTGAACCAGGCACACATTTTAATTTCTCGATTTGACACTTGTAACGAAGTTTTATAGCTGGGGTAAGCTCAGCGGATCCAGGAAGTTCGTTACAGAAATTACATAGACCATTTGTATTGTTTGCTTTTATTTTATTTATTTTTTTTTAACGTTAATTTTTATCTACAGATCCTTACAATGGGTTATATATATATGCTTACTATATTTTCGCGTTGGTTAATGAGTCGACATTACGCCATCGCAAGGAGTATCCCTGATAAGAGTCGTGCTAGGTATGATAACTGCCCAATCGAAAACTGGAGGGACTAAGTCCCTGCCCCCTATAAGCGGAATAGAATTGTGGACTTGTAACCCCTTACCACGGGTGGGGGAAGTTACAAACCATATAAAGTCTACAAGACGTAGCTAGCCAAATCACAACTGGAGAGACTAAGTACCTGCCCCTTATAAGCGGGATAGAATCAAAAACCTGCAACCCCTTACCACGGGTGGGGGGAAGCTGCAGACTGTATACAAACTTGATACTTAGCTAACCAAACAAAAACTGGAGAGATTACGTCCCTGCCCCATATGAGCGGAATAGACCCCTTACCACGGGTGGGGGGAAGTTGCAAACTATATACGAACTATGATGATATTGATAATAGCATATAACCCCTTACCGCGGGTGGGGGGAAGCTATATTCTGTGTATAGGCTAATGATAAACTAAATAGTACTTACAACCCCTTACAAAGGAGTGAGCAATGCTGGACTGAAACCTGTCGATTCTGCTATACTGTTACTATATATTCCATACTATATATTCCATGGTCCGTCTGCGATCTGAGACAACATGGCTCCGGCCGGTTTCTGCTGGATCGACTTATATTTTTGGCAGGATTCGCACCGGCGAACACATCAGGTGATGTCCCGGAACATGCCCGACCAGTAGTATCGGTTGGCGACTCGTGCGTGGATTCGTCGTGGTTTTCCTTCAGGACTCGTGCTCGTAGGAAATTTGTTACGCACAATTTCCAGGGCGTGCAATCCTCGTGTGTGGTCTCTGATGGGAGATGTGACGATATAGTTCGTTGCCTTCGATAATGTAATCCGAGAATTTCTCCGGGTTTCCCTTGACCTCCACCTTTCTTCTCTCTAACCAGCTGCACCTTTTTTAATCATCGTTCTCCACGGCTGCTGTTCGTCGGCAACCACGTTCAGTTTCCCCCGTCGATACTGAATGTCGTTGATTTCTTTGTCTATAATGCTTTGCATGGCTGGATTCTTCGGAAAGTAGCGTTGCTTTAATGGTCGGTCGTCCTGCATCACGATTTTATGACTTGTGGTTTTGGACACGCCGCCCATCGACTCAAATTTCTTTAGTTCTTGGTTCTTCCCGGGAGAATAAATAGCTGCATGTTGCAACTGCTGTGTCCAAATCGCACCGTGGTTTCGAATGCCTGTTCTACTCGTCTGGTCGTGCCATTAGCCATCCGCACTGATACTGCTGCCCTCACTGTCCTGTGTGTTGTACCTCGCATGCATAGGCTTCGCTGATGAAACTCCTCGTAGCTCCCGTATCGATAGCGGTGACTGCTTCTCCTCCCATGGTTATCGTCGCGGCTATGCGGCCCTCATCCTGCTGTAGTGACTCTATGCGTTTCGGGGCGTGTCGTTCTGGGGTTCCATCATCCCCTGGCTTCGATGGAACTGGTTGACATTTCCCGACGGTCGGCGGCAGCAGTCGATGCTCCTGATGCTGATGCTGACCACATTCCCAACAAAAGAGCACCTTGGGGTTTCGACATTCGCGGAAAAAATGCCCTTGTTGGCCGCAGCGTCGACATGCCGATCGTGGGTCCACTTGTTCTCTTGGTATCTGGGCGACTTGTCGATGATGCTCGTCTCTCCTTGGTTGTCGTGGCGGGGTTTCGACACTCCGACTACCGTTGTTAAGACATTCAAAGTCTTCTAAGTTAACCAACTCCTCTAGGCAGGCGAAATCCTTCCGCTTTATATAAAGCTGGTAATCCTTGAATGATTCTCTCGGGAGTTGTCTTCTTTGGCGGATGCCATCGTGCAACCGCTCAAAGAAACGTGTTGGAAGGAAAAACTTCAGAAAGTCGTTACTAAAAGTTTCCCTTGTTTTCCACTGAGCGTTGTTATTTCGGTACCAGGTCAAAGCTCCATCTTTGAGCAGTTCTGGCATCATCCGAGGAAGTAAATCCTTGTTAATTCCATAGACCTCCGATAGCTCATCGACGCGTTCGATAAAAGCTAATGGGGCACGCACACCGTCAAACTTCACTGACCAATTTCGAACTTGGTCGATGACAAGTGAGTATGAGGGTGTGCAGCAGAGTGGAACTGGTGTGTTTTGATCTGCGTTAATTATGCTGGTAGTCTTCTCGTCTTTTTGTGGAAAGATAACTTGCGGTGATATCGGCGAGACGCTTCTCGAGTGTTGTGCTTCTAGGGCGCGCAGTCGATCCTGTATCTTGTTTAGTTCTTCGAAGGTACCGGCGGCTTCGATGCCAGCTGAGTACGAAGGTATGGCTGCGCAGATTGGTGGGACCGATGTCGTTGGGCTTAATTGTGTACTTCCTGTGATGGCAATCGGTGGGGGCATTAGTGAAACGCTCCTCGTATGCTGCATTTCCAGGATGTTTCGGTCTTGAGTTCCTCCTCGTTGACTAGTGCGGCAAAGCGTATGCGGAGTTCCTGTGGGGGGGCCTGTTTCGTCATGCCCAAATTCTTTGGTGTAGCCAAAATAAAAAAAAAACCGTTCTTACAAACTTGAAAGACCATATATGTATATTATAAATTAAATTCGTTTGTTTTATGAAAGTTGTTGTTTTGTAAGGATCCATAAATGTTGTTTTTACTTGCAAATGTTTATAAAAACAAACTGCCACTAATTAATAAAGAACTTAAGAAGCGTATATTTAATGTTTCTGTTCAGCTAAAGTTAAAAGTAAAAAACAAAAGTAAAAGTTGTATTCCATAAATATGATGTCAGAAGTGTGCAATTAATCGAGGTTCGCTCGTGCCAATCCTTCTTCTTTACGACGGGTTTAGACTGGTCCTTTATTCGGCTTCCAAAACCTTCCCTTTAATAAAGAACATAAGGCTCAAGATGATGTGGTAGTTGGCGAGCCCTATTAGGTCTCGCTGCGCTGCAGGTTGAGGCACTGTCTCTCTAATTGTTTGATTTTCCGATAAATCTAGTTGCGCATCATTTGTGAATGTTTCTGGACTTCGTAAATTGAATGTATCATATAAAATACTTATTGGTAGATGCGAACTGTCAATTAAGTTTTGATCTCTGGCTCTTGATCTGAGTTGGTTGGTATGTGATTTTATTACACGATCATTATTCTCTAGAATGATTTTATACATGACCTTTCCAACTGGTTCTATGATTTTACCTGCACACCAACGGTAAGTGTTATAATGATAGACTTTAGCGTAAACTAAATCGTTTTTCTGAAAAGTTCTTGCTTTGGCACCATGCTTTTTATTGAACTGATAATTTTGTTTTTGCTTTGATGAATAATCCACGGTGGCTAATGAGTCTGTAGTTGATGGTGGCATCAAAAGATCAAGGACGGTCCTCATTGGTCTTCTAAACATAATCTCAGCTGGCGATTTACTATTCGGTGTATTTGGATTTGGTGTTGACCGTTAGCTTCCAAAGAAAATTTGCAGAGATTCTCCCTCTTGAATTTTTTTAAGTGCTCTTTTTAAAGTATCAACAAAACGTTCAGCTTGTCCATTGGACTGTGCGTGATATGGTGAAATTCGAGTATGTTGTATACCATTTGATTCGCAAACTGTTGGAAATGGTTAGATGTAAACTGAGTACCATTATCCGACACTATTTCATCTACTAGTCCGAACTGAGCGAAAACTTTTCGGATAATATTGACTGTACTGCTAGCTGTAGTGGATGATGTTTGGTATATTTCTGGCCATTTTGAAAAAGCGTCCACTATAACCAAAAAATAAACATCATTGTATGGTCCTGCATAGTCGATATGTATTCGTTTCCAAGGACCATTTGGTACAGGCCAAGATTTTAATAGCGTTTTTGTTGGTGATTTTGAGACAATAGCACATGAATTACATTCTTTGACTAATTGCTGTATTTGGTCGTCAATTCCAGGCCAATATACATGAGTGCGAGCGATAGATTTCATACGTTCCATTCCTTGATGTCCTTGAAGCATGACTGATTGCTTTGATTGAATTGTCCGGAAATTTGTGATAAATGCAGGCTCCAATCCCTGTGCTAGAAGCATCTGCTGCAACGATGATCTTCAAGTTTGGATTGTAGTGTGTGAGAAGTAAATCAGACTTGAGAATTTCTTTGAATTTGTTGAAAGATTCTTGACATTCGGTTGTCCAATTCCATTTAGCATTTTTTGTAAACAAAGCATCCAATGGTCGACGGAGTTTATGCATGTCTTTTACAAATTTGCCATAATACTGAATGGCACCCAAATATGATTGCCTGAGCAGACTAAATCATCGATAAATGCGCTTACTCCAAGTCTTCAACCATAATGCTAGTAATTTGTTGAAAAGCACCTGGTGCGGGTTTTACACAAAAAGGCAGTCTATTGAAATTGAATAAGACACAGTGAGTATTGATTGTGAGCAGCTTACGAGATTCTTTATCTACTTCCACTTGGAAAAATGCACCTGACAGGTCGATATGACTGAAAACTGTACCATTAGCCAAATTTGCGAAAATATCTTCTGGCAGTGGAAGTGGAAATTGATGAGGCTCTAATGAATCATTTAGACCGGTTGAATAGTCGGCACAAATACGAATTTTCCCATTGCTTTTTTTGACAACGACAATTGGAGCGGCCCATTCAGAATAATTGACTGGTGTGATGATGCCCAAGTTTTCGAATCGTTGAAGATCTTCGTCAATTTGATTTAGCACTGCATATGCTACTGGTCCCTTAGCACGATAAATTTGTATTGTTCCTGGTTTTGTATGTAGTGTAACTTGGGTTTTAGTACACAATCCCAAGCTGTCAGAAAAAACACTCAGAAATTTCTTTTTTAAAACTTGAATTTTCGGAACCTGCGAACTGATGTGATTACAAGCTGCGAACTGATTGATTGGTACATTGCAAAGATTAAATTTGTCCATCAAATCAAGACCAAGAAGGTTTAATCTTGCAATTACTGATACGAAACATATTCCTGATTTCGTAGCCCTCCTGAATGACATGTCGCATTCGAATTGTCCTAAAAATTCCATAGGATTTTCCGAAGCATCAAGTAGTTTGTTGTTGAGTACGAATAACCGCATCGATTGAAGATCGAAGACCACTGATGAATATCAGACACTTGAACTGCGGTTAGCTTGTCAAGTTGAAAACTTTCACAATGCCTATTGATTCTCCCAGCGTATGAAACAAAATCTTCTGAACTTTTTTGTCTTGGTTAAGACATTCGTAGCGCATATTGAAAATTGATTTTTGTGGACCAAACATCTTTTTTAGTTTTTCAATTGTTTCATCAAATGTAAAATCACGTGGCTTTTTTTGGTAAAATGAGGTTAACATACTTCTCACGATTTGACGTATGTAACTTTCGAATAAGTAATCACAGTTTTGCGTTGTCATCGAGATTTTTTGCAGCTTCTTTGAAAAGCTCTTCAAATCTTGTAAACCAAGGATCGAAAAACTGATTATAATCTGCATCTAAACAAAACTCCGTAATTTGAATGGATAAATTGTATGTTTGCGCATCAGTTTTTGCGGTTGGGTTTTTTGCATAGCCCTCATGTTTAGCTAACTTCTTATCAGCCACTAAAACGTTAAGCAATTCTTTTACTTCACCTGCTGACTGCTGCTGGTGGTTCTAAACTTGCGTGATTGCTTCAAACATTTTTATGGTAGCCGGATCCATGATTTTTGTATAAAAATTTAACAAACACACAAAATAATTTTTTTCCTCGTCGCCACAATTATGTTGTGTTTTTACTTGCAAATGTTAATAAAAACACACAAGACTTAATTAAAAGGACACTAAGTTTTTTGTTGGAAGGTGAAGAGTACATTACGAAAACTGAAATAACAAATTCAAACAAAATTGTAATAAAGACAAAATATTCTAAATTCTTATGTCGAATTCTTTATTTTGTTTATAATTAAACTTATTGCCAAGGGAATACTCCCTGAATTACTTGCGCCACGGCAATAAGGTGGGCTAAGCCCTTTATTAAAATTAATAATTAAATCGGAGAAATGTGATTTACAATAAATCACATTCCTCACGTTTGAAGCCGGTTTCAAATTACTTTATCGGAGTTCTCCCTGTGATTTTTATTTATTTTTATTAAAACAATGATATAATAAACAAGTTTTAAGTTTATAATAATAACGATACATAAATTATGATCTTTATTTTTATTAATAAAATAAATAATAAAAAAGAAAACAAAAATATTCATCTTATTGCTTGTTTTTCAAAAACAAAATAAGTGCCTATATCCAACTTTGATTATTTATTACTGGTTAAAGAAACTTTACGATATTCAAAAACATCAATTTTGCTTTGGTAGGGTTTTTTATGGTATGGTAGGTTTTATTGAGAAGTTCGGTAGGCATTTTTATTCGGGAGACAACCGTGCTCTTGACTAATATTTGTATATATTTTTTAATATATGCTTACAGTTCCATAGAGGGTGTTGATTTTTTAAGCATGTATCAGCGAAACAATTGGGCTTTCTGTAGAGAAGGTTTTGATATGAGTAGCTTCCTGCATGAGGCAAGATAGAACCAATTCGCTCGCAGCGACGATTTTGTAGTACATGCTGTTATTAAAAGTACACCTCACAAATAAAAAGAAACCACACAACAATTAAATTGTATGATATACTAATGTTCTATTATGCATATGAACAGCTGAGTGATTTTGCTACGAAAAAAGACTAAGGCCCGATTCTATACACGACGATAGATTATAAAAATTCGTAAATTATTACAGTTATACCGCAGTTTTTTGTATGAGTGGTAACACTTTTTTAGCGTTTACACTTATATAGGGTGTTTCAACAGGTGCACTTCAACTTTTCTCCGATAGGGACGGCGAACGACGCCATATTTTTTATTGTTCTTTTGTCATTTGGAAACTTCATTAGTATACATTTCATCATGGAACGCTACACATGTGAACAGCGATTGCAAATCGTGCAAATTTTTAATCAAAATAATCGTTCTGTTGCCGCTACTTTAAGAGCATTACGGCCATTTTACGGTCCATTTAACAAGCCAGCCCGTTCGACAATCGATTTTACGTAAAGATCTTGGCCTACATCCGTATAAGATCAAGCTGACACAACAACTAAAGCCGTTTGACCATTTGAAGCGACGCCGATGCGTGAATTGGGCTCAAGAGCAAATCGAAAATTATGCAGATTTTCACCGAAAAATCATCTTCAGTGATGAGGCTCACTTCGTAAAACGTGCACGCTGTGGTCATGCAAAAGAAATCGAGTTTCATACTTAAATGTATTATATGTACATGTTCAAATTCGTTAATAAAAAAAAAAGTTAGTTCAAAAGTCGAACAGTTTGTGTTTTATTCAAAAAAAAAAGTTGAAGTGCTCTTATTGAAAAACCCTATATTATATAGTTTATACTAACATTTTATGTTGTGTGTATGATTAAAAATTTCGATATCACTATACTTTTATATTTTTTAACTATTTTGTACTTACTCATTTTTCTTTTTATTTATTCCATTTTCAATTAATTTAAATTAATTTAATTTATTAAATTATGATCAATTGATCTCTTCTCAATTCTAAATTCTCACTAATAAATATAATGTTTAAATTTTCAAAAGTCAAAAGTTATTATAACAACAACACCTTTTTTTACCCTCTGATTTACCCACAAAAATCAGCAGTTAAATCAGAGAGAAGAAAAAAATCTTAAGATTAATTTTGTCATTTATCGTCGTTCATAAAATGCATACGACGATAAATCCTCGGATTAATAATTTACTCGCGTTCATAAAATCGGGCTTAAAAGTACTACACTTTCACGAGTGATGAATAGACTGATTCCATTTTTCGGTAAGACAAGTAGAGCGTTCCCAACGAAAATCGTACTACCGTTTAAGTTTTTGTGATTTAAGATATTTCATAATCTGACACGTGAACAGGGTTCTCATGCCTTTGGAAATACGATTCAGTAGTACATGTTGTGAATTAACAGTTCATATAAAATCAGTCATATACATATATATTTTAAATTGTAATTTAACTCACCTCGAAACGCAACTCCTAAAAATTCGTAATTTTTTTCAAATGATAATGTGTTATCGTCGCAATCCAAAATCACACGTATACGTTCTCCTACCTAAAAAAAAAAAAACTCATAAAAAGTGGATGAAGAACACGGTAAACAACTGTCCTTTTTAAATTATTCATAATAACTTCGCGTGCACGTGGCTGCTGGTAGAATCTTGTGATCATTTTTTAACCCACTTCCTAAAGCCCGATTTTATTCGAACTTTGCACACATGTGTATTTTTCCATGAAAATACTTTCTATTACAATTAGAGAGTTCTAGGGACGCGGGTACCCATACAAAAAAATGTCCATGTAGCGGGATCAGATCATGTCATACTATATAGACTGTCTGTATGCGCTGGTGCGCTGTGAGCAGCTCTGCTTTGTTTTACGATTTTGGTTGTTTTGTTGTTGGATTTTAGTGTTTCGCATGTGTTTTTATTTTTCAGAATTTATAGTGGAGTTTATACTTTTGGTTATTGGAGAATTTACATGAAAATTTTTAATTTTTATGGGTTGGTGTATTAAATTCTTTATATTAACTTCGCCAACCAGCATGCAAGTTATATAGAGTGATACACAGCTTGAGGCAAACTTAAAGAATAAAATTTATATTTTTATTTCTCGGGGTCTTCAATAAATAACATTGCAATTGTTATAGTGATAACATGCGCATGTTATTTTCAATAGAGACTACAGCGAAAAATTCGAATATTCATGGAATTTGAAATTCGATAATTCTGTATTGATAAATTGGATGGCATATCTGCAGGTGGCAAGTGTGCCAGCCAGCAAGCAAGTCAGTCAGCAAGTGCGCCAGTCATCAAGCATGTCAGTCAGCTAGTATGTCAGTGAGCAAGTTTGATAGTCAGCCAGTATGATAAGCAGTTAGTGCATAATTTTAATCACTTCAAACTTATGCTGCGTTGCTTTGGCAAAGCCGGCTTGGCTTTACAAAGCAACAGCTTTTGGCTTTACCGCCTTACGGTGAGCACCAGTACTATAAAATGGCTTTAGTTTCCTTAATCCTGAACATTTTTATTTACTTCGGCTTCATGTCGCTTTATCACCGCCTTACGGTGAGCGCTATAACTATAAAATGGCTTTAGTTTTAAATCCTAAAAACTTTTTGGATTTATTTTCGGCTTTATGCTTATGCGATTGTTGTTGTAAGCCAAGCTGGATTAGCCAAAACAACGCAGCATTAGTAAAATAATTGTGTGCGAGTGATAATTCTTTTCGAAGCAAGTTTATTGTACAAGCCTTTTGACCTTTTTTCTTGTAAATATAATAATTATATTCATTTCCGACAGCATATTTATGAGCTAGCGTGATAGTGATACTTGACTGCTACGCAAACTCACGACAGTGTTAAACACAAAATCCTAATTGTTTTTTCTTCCTTTTATAGCATCGAAATATGGCAAGTTCCAATACGCACAGCACGGCAATCGGTGCTATTCGTCGTGTTGCGCTTTATGTAGAGCGAATTTCATTCATGCTGACCGTGAAGCGCTTGCGGTTCGGCATAAACATTTGGAGGAGGTATGGGCCCATTTTGTTGAGGCTCATGCTTTAATTGTGCAAGCGGCTGGTGACAGTAAATCTGAAACCTTAGACGAAAGCATAATAGTGGTAGAAACTTTATATTTTTCTGCCAAAACTGCCATTCGGCGGCGCTTGCTGCAAGAGCAAGTGGAAGCAGCAGAGCAAGCGGACACAGCGAGAGTGACAGGACAGCAGGGAGCGGCGGCAAAGCGAGACTCCAACCGTCAAGCAAATGTTGAGCTATGAGCAAGCCAGCTACCAGTCGCCAGCTGCGATCTTTGGATTCAATCAGTAAACTTCGGTGGAATTCATCGCATCGTTTTAGTCGCTATGACAGTGAACGAGCAACTCAGATTGCAAGCAGTGCAAGTAAGCCAGAAAAGTGGACAGTGAAGCCCACAGTTCCCTCTATGAAAACTAATACGAAAGTGAAGCCAGCTATGTCAGTGCGTTTCCATTGGTGCGAGGTGTGCAGTGGCGATCACCAGTTGTGTATAGATGTGAGCAATTTAATGAACTGAGCCTACGAGCTCGAAAGGATCTTGTCGCTACCAAAGAATTATACGAGAACTGCTTCAAGCATGGTCATCGAGTCGACAGCTGCTATCAACGGCCGTGCCCCCGTTGCCCTGGCCAGAAGATGCACAATAGCATCTTATGTCCTACTCGTGATCCGAGCCGATCAAGTGCGGTCTTTAATCTCCAGCGAGAGTTAATGACAAGCGTAAATTTGGCCCGAACAGTGGAACCGGCCTTTGCATCAATTTGGAGAAAGCAAAGCTGTTGCACTCGGTATTTATAAGGCATTTGACAGAGTTTGGCGTCAAGCTCTTTTGTCCAAAATGCGTGCTTATGGAGTCGATGATAAACTGCTTCACTGGATTAGAAGCTATCTTTTGGACCGCTAATTCAAGTTGCATTGGATGGTTTCAAGTCCCAAGTGCATTACTTAAATGATGGTAATCCCCAGGGCTCTGTTTTGTCCCCGACACTCTTCCTCATTTTTATTAATGATATCTTATCTGTCATTCTAATCGAATTCACTCTTTCGCTGACAACAGCACTCTCAGCTTCTCATATAAGTTTGAGGAACGTCCCTCCACTTCTCATGTGGAACTAAAAAAAACTTCGTATGTTAAGCACGTTAAATTCTGACCTAGACAGCCTAATACAATGGGAAGAAAACAATCGAGAAGAATTTAAAGCTTCCAAAACCCAATGCAGTCTCCTGTCGTCTAAGCGAATACTATACTAAATCCCATGCCATTATCCATGAATGGCACTTGCATCGAGGAAACTGAAAATCTCGCAATTCTTGGTATGTGCGTTAACGACAAGCTTTGTTGGAATGACCACATATTTCATTATCATCGTATTTGGCTCAACAACCGGGGTCCGGTCCTGGCCTCCCGTGGGTTCCGTAATAATAATTGTCTAGCCCGATCATTCAGCTTTTCCTGTATTGTATACCACCACTCAGAGATAGTTACGGCCACCTGCAATTCTAGAGCATTCTGTGTTATTCCCCCTATTTCTGCTGATGGCTGACCGCCGACCACATATTTACCGTCGCCAAAAATGCTGTGAAATGTTTAGGTTTTCTAGCGCGGTGCAGAAAATATTTCACTCACTCTGATCTGGCTACTATATGCAAGTATTTGGTCTGGTGCGCCTAAAACTACTTTGCATCAGCTAGATAGAATTCAAAACCGCACGATAAAACTTATTGGTGACTCAAATATAGCAAAATCAATAGATTCGCTTGAACACCGCAGGAACGTTTCCTGCTTGTCACTGTTTTTTAGTTTCTTTTACCAGCGGTGCTCAAGACAAATAGCCAGCTGCATGCCACCTCTCCTTGAATTCAACCACAATACTCGTGGCGTTGAAGACAACTTCATTCGTACAGTTAAGCGTGATTCTCATGGTCGTTTCATTGTTACGATTCCATTTAAATCAACAATTAAAGACTTTGGCAGTTCATGAGGGACAGAGTTAAGAAATATCTGGAAATAAAATTGAAATGTGAGCAAGTGTTGAGGCAAAAGTATATTGATTTCATGCGAGAATATGAAGTTCTCGGTCATATGACGAAAGTGATAGAATCGCCAAAGTTGATGAGCTAGTGTATTACGTACCACATCATTGTGTAACTAAGAAACTACGTTTGGTTTTTGGCGCCAGCTGCAGGACAGCTAAAGGAATTTCCCTTAACGAAGTACAGCAACT
Organism: Nephrocerus scutellatus; assembly: GCA_947095585.1. Taxonomy (NCBI): domain Eukaryota; kingdom Metazoa; phylum Arthropoda; class Insecta; order Diptera; family Pipunculidae; genus Nephrocerus; species Nephrocerus scutellatus. Next base: position 38,165,283 of record OX352762.1, read on the forward strand.
TGGAGAGAAGTTACAGCGTGTTTTATTGAGATAGTGGTGCGTTTTCGCAGACATCGTATAGCCTTTAGTTCTGAAATTAAAATGATGTTCAGACAAGTTCGTATAGCAAGGGGGCAATAGAATCTGCAACGCATATTTTGGCGCGAATCACCTAATGAAAAATTGCAAGAGTAAAGGCTGACAGTGATTACTTACGACATGACTTCGTCGGCATAGAATGCTGTGCGAGCCGCTGTACAGTGTGGTAGAGATGCTAAGGAATTATTTCCTGATGCAGCGCAGGTGATAGAAAATGATTTCTATATGGATGATTATGTATTAGAAGGTGATAGCGAAGCTCCTATCCGAGCTAAAACTGTCGATAACATATTAAAGACAGCAGGATTTCTCCATTTCTGATTTAACATCCAGACATAACATACAGCTTCCCCCACCACTGGTAAGGGGTTGTAAGATATTATCCTTACTCTATATATAGCTCACAGCTTCCCCCCACCTGTGGTAAGTGGTTGCGACTTATTGTTATTTCGCTTATAGTGGGCAGAGATTTTATCTCTCCACTTTTGATTTGGTTAGTTACGTTTCCTAGCTTGTATACGGGTTGCAACTTCCCCCCATCCGCGGTAAGGGGTTGCAATTCCACAGTCGTTTATTTTACTCGTAGGTGGCAGAGGTTTTATCTCTTCACTTCTGTTTTTGTTAGTTACGTACCCGAGCTTGTATACGGGTTGGAACTTCCCATCACCCGCGGAAAGAGGTTTCAATTTTACAGCCATTTATTTTACTCGTATGGGGCAGAGATTTTATCTCTCCACTTCTGACTTAGTTAGTTATGCTTTGTGGTACGACTAGCACACTAACGAATGCACCTTACGATGTCAGGACGTCGACTCATCTGGTAATGTAAACGCTAACATTGTAAAACCACGAGTAACATAGTAAACACAAACATTGTAATACCAAGATGTCAACATAGTAAACTCAAACAAGTTTTTGTTTCAAATTTTTGCACCATTCGTTGTAAAATCACTACTTAGCCACGAAAGACCACGTTCAATTTCACTCCAACGGACCGTCCGTCCCATCACCGCAGAAGACAAAAATCACAACACCGAAAACACCAACCATGAAGACAGCGTAGATATATTCGCTACGCAAGGAAGATCGCAGCAAAGGCATTTTTCCCGCGAATGCCGGAACCCCAGGGTGCTGTTTTGTTGGGAGTGTGGCAACCGAATGCCCGGACTATCGACTGCTGTCCTCGACCGACGTGGAACTCCATCGGGTTCCATCAAAGCCAAGGGAGGACGGAACCCCAGAACCCCACGCCCCGACGCAACTAGGACCACTGCAACAAGAGCACGACCGCATAGCCGCTACGATAACCTTGGGAGGAGAAGATACCACCGCTACAATCGACACAGGAGCTTCAAGGAGTCTCATCATCGAATCCTACGCACGCGCATACGACATACAGGACATACAGTGAGAACGGCGGTATCATTACGGATGGGAAAGAAAAGACTGGTAGAGTATGGATTCAAGACCACGATACGATTTGGACACAGCTGTTGCAAGATGCAGCTACTTATTCTCCCGGAGGCCATCGACAGAATAATCTTGGGACTGGATTTCCTCAGTCAGGCAAAGGCAACGAGGAGCATAGCCAGGCGTAACCTTACCCTTACGACAGAACTATTACGCAGCCAGCCGGACCCTAGGTTCGTGCCATCCAAACCAAGATCCCCAGTGACGACGACAGGATAAGGTCCTTCCTGGACCAAGAACTACAGAAATTTGAGTCGATGAGCGACAAGTCCAATATAACTAGTCATAAAATCGTGGTGCAGCACGATCGACCGCTAAAGCAACGCTACTTCCCGAAGAAACCGGCCATGAAAAACATTACCAACGAAGAAATCAATGACTGTTGGTAAAGGGATGTATTGATGTATATCCAAAAGCCCCTTTAGTGCCCCAATTATCTTGGTAGGGAAAAAGACCGAGAGATTCTGTGTGGACTACCGGCAGATGAACCCCATGTCTGTCACTAACGCATACCCGCTTCCGAGGATCCACCACATTTTAGATCGTCTCAGGGACGCGAAGTACATAAGTCGCCTGGACCTCAAGTACTCAAGTACCGGGTGCTGGCAATTTCCGATGGAGGAAAGCAGCAAAAGGTATACAGCGTTCACGGTACCAGGGCGTGGGCTTTTTCAATGGCGCTTCATACATTTCGGTCTACATTCCGCTCCCGCAACATTCCAGCGAACAGTAGATCAGGTCATTGGTCCAGATATGGAACCTCACGCTTTCGCCTATTTAGACGACATCGTCGTGACCGGAGAGTCCTTACAGGACCACATGACACACCTGAAAGAAGTACTGCGACGGCTGCGCCAGACGAACCTGAAAATCAAGGCGGACATGTGTGAGATAAAGTACCTGGGACACATGGCCAGTGAACAATGAATTCACACTGACCCAGAGAAAACTGCGGCCATTCAAGAACTCCGACCACCCAATATCCTGCGATAACTCCGTCGCTACCTAGGGATCACTTCGTGGTACAGGAGATTGGTTCCCGAGTTCGCAAAGGTCGTCCAACCCCTACCAAGCCTCCTGAAGAAGGGGAAACACTGGAGTGGACCGACACGCAGCAAGCCGCATTCGACCAGCTGAAGGAAAGACTCACGCAAGCACCGGACGGACCCGACCGGACAGACACATGCCAGCGCCTATGGACTCGGGGTCGTACTCACGCAAGAAATCGACTGCCAATAGAGGGTTATCGTCTACGCCAATCGCCACCTGAACTCAGCGGAACGCAACTATTCGCCCACAGGATACGACCCTACCTGGAAGGATATATATTCACGATCATCACGGACCATCTGGCGGTGAAATGGCTCAACTCAATCGAGAGTCCGTGTGGACGAAAGAGTTCGTGTGGACGAATCGCTCGTTGGGCTTTGGAGTTACAACAATTCACATACGACATCCAGTATCGACGAGGAAAGTTAAACGTGGTCGCTGACAGACTTTCACGGCAACCACGAGAAGTCCTTCGAACGGCAACTGCGGAGAACATCGATGTGGACAAATGCAGTTGGCTAGAACAAAGAAAAGCAGATGTCAAAGGAAGTGAGAAATTCCCGGACTATGTAATCGAGGGCAACGAACTCTATCGCCACATCTCCCATCAGACCGCTGACGATTGCACCCCTTGGAAATTGTGCGTCCCAAAGTACCAGCGAACACGAGTCCTGAGGGAGAATCATTACGAACCCACCGCCGGACACGTCGGGATTCGAAAGACGATCACACGCATTACCAATAGACATTACTGGCCACTTCTCCTTCCGGTGAACCTGAAAATCAACGCGGACATGTGTGAGATAAAGTACCTGGGACACATGGTCAGTGAACAATGAATTCACACTGACCCAGAGAAAACTGCGGCCATTCAAGAACTCCGACCACCCACTACCCTGCGAGAACTCCGTCGCTACCTAGGGATCACTTCGTGGTACAGGAGATTGGTTCCCGAGTTCGCAAAGGTCGTCCAACCCCTACCAAGCCTCCTGAAGAAGGGGAAACACTGGAAGTGGACCGACACGCAGCAAGCCGCATTCGACCAGCTGAAGGAAAGACTCACGCAAGCACCGGACGGACCCGACCGGACAGACAGATGCCAGCGACTATGGACTCGGGGTCGTACTCACGCAAGAAATCGACTGCCAATAGAGGGTTATCGTCTACGCCAGTCGCCACCTGAACTCAGCGGAACGCAACTATTCGCCCACAGGATACGACCCTACCTGGAAGGATATATATTCACGATCATCACGGACCATCTGGCGGTGAAATGGCTCAACTCAATCGAGAGTCCGTGTGGACGAATCGCTCGTTGGGCTTTGGAGTTACAACAATTCACATACGACATCCAGTATCGACGAGGAAAGTTAAACGTGGTCGCTGACAGACTTTCACGGCAACCACGAGAAGTCCTGCGAACGGCAACTGCGGAGAACATCGATGTTGTCAAATGCAGTTGGCTAGAACAAAGAAAAGCAGATGTCAAAGGAAGTGAGAAATTCCCGGACTATGTAATCGAGGGCAACGAACTCTATCGCCACATCTCCCATCAGACCGCAGACGATTGCACCCCTTGGAAATTGTGCGTCCCAAAGTACCAGCGAACACGAGTCCTGAGGGAGAATTATTACGAACCCACCGCCGGACACGTCGGGATTCGAAAGACGATCACACGCATTACCAATAGACATTACTGGCCAGGCATGTTCCGGGACATTAGCCGGTATGTACGGCGCTGCGAATGCTGCCAGAAGTTCAAATCGATCCAGCAGAAGCCGGAGCCATCCTGTCTCAAATCGCAGACGGACCCTGGAATATCGTGTGCGCAGATTTTGTCGGACCACTTCCCCGATATAAACACGGCAACACGTTTAAGCTAGTCCTCTTCGATAAGTTCTCGAAGTGGACAGAGATCGTCCCACTACGAAAATCTACATCGGAATCCCTGAAGAAGGCATTTCGTAAACGAATCTTGGCCTGATACGGAGTTCCGAAGATCTTCGTCAGCGACAATGGAGCCCAACTCAAACACCAGTTTACAGCCCCGTACACGCCCCAGGAGAACCCCACAGAACGAGCAAACCGCACAGTAAAGACAATGGTCGTCCAGTTTGTGAGCGAACAACACAAGGGTGGGACACTCCTCGCGAGATCTCATTAGCCATAAACCCCATTGTAGCGTATTCGACAAGCTTCAGCCTAGCCTTCAAGGTCGAGAGCCTCGCCTACCACGGACACTTTTCGACGAAATAACCAGCGGGACGGGAATCACCGAGAGAGAACGACAACATTCCCGGGTACAGCAACACCGCAGCGATGAAGTGAGGTACAACGACACGGCAGCGGTAAGGTTCAGCGACACCGCAGCTATGAAATACAGCGACGCGACAGAGAGGAGGTACAGCAACATGTCAAGAACTACGCAAGAGTTAAGGATGAACATGGTACTAAAGGAAATGTTAGAAGCAGTGAAGCAAAGGGCCAGTGAGGTAGCGGAGCGAAACTACCAACGGCGCTCGGTAATGCAGCCATTAGATGACCAGTGGGAAGAAGCTTACGACCCCCGGACTGGGAGGATGAAAGTAAAACATTACTGGCCACTTCTCCTTCCGGTGAACCTGAAAATCAACGCGGACATGTATGAGATAAAGTACCTGGGACGCATGGTCAGTGAACAATGAATTCACACTGACCCAGAGAAAACTGCGGCCATTTAAGAACTCCGACCACCCACTACCCTGCGAGAACTCCGTCGCTACCTAGGGATCACTTCTTGGTACAGGAGATTGGTTCCCGAGTTCGCAAAGGTCGTCCAACCCCTACCAAGCCTCCTGAAGAAGGGGAAACACTGGAAGTGGACCGACACGCAGCAAGCCGCATTCGACCAGCTGAAGGAAAGACTCACGCAAGCACCGGACGGACCCGACCGGACAGAAATATGCCAGCGACTATGGACTCGGGGTCGTACTCACGCAAGAAATCGACTGCCAATAGGGGGTTATCGTCTACGCCAGTCGCCACCTGAACTCAGCGGAACGCAACTATTCGCCCACAGGATACGACCCTACCTGGAAGGATATATATTCACGATCATCACGGACCATCTGGCGGTGAAATGGCTCAACTCAATCGAGAGTCCGTGTGGACGAATCGCTCGTTGGGCTTTGGAGTTACAACAATTCACATACGACATCCAGTATCGACGAGGAAAGTTAAACGTGGTCGCTGACAGACTTTCACGGCAACCACGAGAAGTCCTGCGAACGGCAACTGCGGAGAACATCGATGTGGACAAATGCAGTTGGCTAGAACAAAGAAAAGCAGATGTCAAAGGAAGTGAGAAATTCCCGGACTATGTAATCGAGGGCAACGAACTCTATCGCCACATCTCCCATCAGACCGCAGACGATTGCACCCCTTGGAAATTGTGCGTCCCAAAGTACCAGCGAACACGAGTCCTGAGGGAGAATTATTACGAACCCACCGCCGGACACGTCGGGATTCGAAAGACGATCACACGCATTACCAATAGACATTACTGGCCAGGCATGTTCCGGGACATTAGCCGGTATGTACGGCGCTGCGAATGCTGCCAGAAGTTCAAATCGATCCAGCAGAAGCCGGAGCCATCCTGTCTCAAATCGCAGAAGGACCCTGGAATATCGTGTGCGCAGATTTCGTCGGACCACTTCCCCGATATAAACACGGCAACACGTTTAAGCTAGTCCTCTTCGATAAGTTCTCGAAGTGGACAGAGATCGTCCCACTACGAAAATCTACATCGGAATCCCTGAAGAAGGCATTTCGTAAACGAATCTTGGCCTGATACGGAGTTCCGAAGATCTTCGTCAGCGACAATGGAGCCCAACTCAAACACCAGTTTACAGCCCCGTACACGCCCCAGGAGAACCCCACAGAACGAGCAAACCGCACAGTAAAGACAATGGTCGTCCAGTTTGTGAGCGAACAACACAAGGGTGGGACACTCCTCGCGAGATCTCATTAGCCATAAACCCCATTGTAGCGTATTCGACAAGCTTCAGCCTAGCCTTCAAGGTCGAGAGCCTCGCCTACCACGAACACTTTTCGACGAAATAACCAGCGGGACGGGAATCACCGAGAGAGAACGACAACATTCCCGGGTACAGCAACACCGCAGCGATGAAGTGAGGTACAACGACACGGCAGCGGTGAGGTTCAGCGACACCGCAGCTATGAAATACAGCGACGCGACAGAGAGGAGGTACAGCAACACGTCAAGAACTACGCAAGAGTTAAGGATGAACATGGTACTAAAGGAAATGTTAGAAGCAGTGAAGCAAAGGGCCAGTGAGGTAGCGGAGCGAAACTACCAACGGCGCTCGGTAATGCAGCCATTAGATGACCAGTGGGAAGAAGCTTACGACCCCCGGACTGGGAGGATGAAAGTAAAACGCCGACAGCCCGACCCGAGGGAGCTAGAAGAAGCCGAGGTACGCCGATCCGATCTACCACCACGGCCATCAAAGCAGTCGGACTCACCCCTACCATCACCATGTCCAGCGACGAGGAGGAGGCCACCCCTACACAGCAATTCTGCGACTATCCCCCGGGGCGAGTCGGGATCACCCTCACGAAAGAGGACTATTGCCTACTGGCTGTCGGAAAGCTGCTAAACGACCGGCTGATCGAGGTCCAGCTACGGTGGATTCAGCAGAGGGCCACAGCTGGGCAACAGCAAGATGGTACGCACATTTTCAACAACGATCGAACGCGATCCCTTGGAGGCCCTGCGTTACTTTTCGACCTAGAAGACGCAGAACTGGAACGACGCGAGATCGCTGAAGCCATCAAAAAGGTTGCTAGAGGAGTGGTACTGGAAATTTTGTTACCAGTCCAGGAAGACTGCCAACATTCCCTGGGACGAAGACTGGGCGACCTGATCGAAGGTGAGATGGAAGTCCGGGAAAACCACCAACATTTTCTGGGACGACGACTGGGCACGGTTAGTGGGGGCAAGATGGCGAAGGAGACAGGGAACACCACCAACCGTGGTTATAGAAAGCTATGAACATTAAAGACGAGGACAACGGCAAGGGCAACAACAGCAGAACAGCACTAGAATTCTTCTCGGAGGTCTGGGCCACGGGTAACGGAGAGTCCCGTGCGTCTCACACCGGCCGGAAACAACAACCATGGCCACAGGAAGCCATGAACAGCAGCATCAAAGAACCAAACGAAGACAACGGCAATAGTAACGAGGGATCATTTTCGGAGGTTTGGGCCATGGGCAACGTAGAGCCCCATGCGCCCTACGTCAGCCGAGAATCTTCCAACACTGGCCTCGAGAGGTCACCAAGGGTATTATAAGGGCCAAGAATACTCGACAGAGTAACCAACAGATGAGTTTTGTAATCGAGAACGGCGGCAAGAAATACCAAGTTAAAGTCAAGCGGTAGGGAGAGGCCAATCTAGTCATTCTTAACGGAAGTAAAGGGGGGTGTAAAGACGATTTTGGACACCTACAAAATCCCCCCTACAGTGTAACCCGGTCAGCGGTCCAGGCTTCGATTTCATTCTTTGTAAATATTAATTTTCTTTAAATACTTTGTTAAACATGAAATATAAAATAAACTAAGGTACTATGATTCAATATAAAATGTAAAGACTTCGAAATACTATCTTGCATATAAAATATATTGAAATACTTTGAAATACGCTTTTAAATATAAAATAAATAATTGGTAAATATTTTGAAATACTTTCACTCACTTTAGATTAAGCACCCAGTAGGCTAAGAACAATTGTAACGGGCTTTGCTTCAATAGCACTGCACCGACAATGACATAGCAACATTCATGGCAATACACAGTGTGAATTACATATTTACACAGGTGTGTTACCACCGAGTTACAATACACAAGCATACAAAATTACCATAATTATAATTATAATAACTAAATAATACAGAACTATGTACTACAACAACACAGTCATTGGGACAACGAAACACACATTACATTCACACGGTATATGCATGGCGCACGCACAAGCAGAGACAATGCACACACACGGAAAGTTACTATGCGCATGCTGGACCAAATGAACAGTTAGGTTAAGTAAAAAACAACCCATAAAAATTAAAATTTTTCTTGTAAATTCTCTAATCGGGGATACACACACACACTGCGTGCTCGTTTTCTGGCAAAATCATTCACAAATGACGCAGCGGCAGCAAACAGCGCTGCTCACAAAGCACAGAGCTCAGACTTTGCCGTGATCTGATGCGATATAGCGATATTTAAAAATTGTATATTGGGGTCCCCAAGGGGCCGATATACAAAAAGTGTTTTCCATCGAAGACACACATGTGTACAAAATTTAAAGAAAATCGGGTAAATTTTGTAAAATATTTGTATGAGAGCCCCCCGACCCCGCGGCCCGAGGGGCCTCAAATTTTAATAGAAAGTGTTGTCTTGGGAGATATACATGTGTGCAAAATTTCAATAAAATCGGGCTGTAGGAAGTGGGTTAAAAATTGATCACAAGATTTGGCCAGCCAGCCAGCCAGCCACGGGCAAGTGAAGTTAATATAGAGAATTTAATAAAAGGAGGCTGCTGATCGATCAACAGGAAGTCGTTCGTGTTCGTGAACCGTCGCAGGGTGCACATCTGGTAAGTCATATTATTCTTAGTTTATTTTTATTGTATGAAGTGGACAGAGATCGTCCCACTACGAAAATCTACATCGGAATCCCTGAAGAAGGCATTTCGTAAACGAATCTTGGCCTGATACGGAGTTCCGAAGATCTTCGTCAGCGACAGCCCCGTACACGCCCCAGGAGAACCCCACAGAACGAGCAAACCGCACAGTAAAGACAATGGTCGTCCAGTTTGTGAGCGAACAACACAAGGGTGGGACGCACTCCTCCAGAGATCTCATTAGCCATAAACCCCAGTGTAGCGTATTCGACAAGCTTCAGCCCAGCCTTCAAGGTCGAGAGCCTCGCCTACCACGGACATTTTTCGACGAAAGAACCAGCGGGACGGGAATCACGGAGAGAGAACGACAACATTCCCGGGTACAGCAACACCGCAGCGATGAAGTACAGAGACGCCACAGCAGTGAGGTACGACACGGCAGCGGTGAGGTTCAGCGACACCGCAGCTATGAAGTACAGCGACGCGACAGAGAGGAGTACAGCAACACGTCAAGAACTACGCAAGAGTTAAGGATGAACATGGTACTAAAGGAAATGTTAGAAGCAGTGAAGCAAAGGGCCAGTGAGGTAGCGGAGCGAAACTACCAACGGCGCTCGGTAATGCAGCCATTAGATGACCAGTGGGAAGAAGCTTACGACCCCCGGACTGGGAGGATGAAAGTAAAACCGACAGCCCGACCCGAGGGAGCTAGAAGAAGCCGAGGTACGCCGATCCGATCTACCACCACGGCCATCAAAGCAGTCGGGCTCGCCCCGACCATCACCCTGTCTAGCGACGAGGAGGAGGTCACCCCTCCACAGCACTTCTGCGTCTATCCCCCGGGGCCAGGCGGGATCACCCTCACGAAAGAGGACTATTGCCTACTGGCTGTCGGAAAGCTGCTAAACGACCGGCTGATCGAGGTCCAGCTACGGTGGATTCAGCAGAGGGCCACAGCTGGGCAACAGCAAGATGGTACGCACATTTTCAACAACGATCGAACGCGATCCCTTGGAGGCCCTGCGTTACTTTTCGACCTAGAAGACGCAGAACTGGAACGACGCGAGATCGCTGAAGCCATCAAAAAGGTTGCTAGAGGAGAGGTACTGGAAATTTTGTTACCAGTCCGGGAAGACTGCCAACATTCCCTGGGACGAAGACTGGGCGACCTGATCGAAGGTGAGATGGAAGTCCGGGAAAACCACCAAAATTTTCTGGGACGACGACTGGGCACGGTTAGTGGGGGCAAGGATGGCGAAGGAGACAGGGAACACCACCAACCGTGGTCATAGAAAGCTATGAACATTAAAGACGAGGACAACGGCAAGGCCAACAACAGCAGAACAGCACAAGAATTCTCGGAGGTCTGGGCCACGGGTAACGGAGAGTCCCGTGCGTCCAACACCGGCCGGAAACAACAATCATGGCCACAGGAAGCCATGAACAGCAGCATCAAAGAACCAAACGAAGACAACGTCAATAGTAACGAGGGATCATTTTCGGAGGTTTGGGCCATGGGCAACGTAGAGCCCCATCCGCCCTACGTCAGCCGAGAATCTTCCAACACTGGCCTCGAGAGGTCACCAAGGGTATTATAAGGGCCAAGAATACTCGACAGAGAAACCAACAGATGAGTTTTGTAATCGAGAACGGCGGAAAGAAATACCAAGTTAAAGTCAAGCGGTAGGGAGAGGCCAATCTAGTCATTCTTAACGGAAGTAAAGGGGGGTGTAAGGACGATTTTGGACACCTACAAAATCCCCCCTACAGTGTAACCCGGTCAGTGGTCCAGGCTTCGATTACATTCTTTGTAAATATTAATTTTCTTTAAATACTTTGTTAAACATGAAATATAAAATAAACTAAGGTACTATGATTAAATATAAAATGTAAAGACTTCGAAATACTATCTTGCATATAAAATATATTGAAATACTTTGAAATACGCTTTCAAATATAAAATAAATAATTGGTAAATATTTTGAAATACTTTCACTCACTTTAGAATAAGCACCCAGTAGGCTAAGAACAATTGTAACGGGCTTTGCTTCAATAGCACTGCACCGACAATGACATAGCAACATTCATGGCAATACACAGTGTGAATTACATATTTACACAGGTGTGTTACCACCGAGTTACAATACACAAGCATACAAAATTACCATAATTATAATTATAATAACTAAATAATACAGAACTATGTACTACAACAACACAGTCATTGGGACAACGAAACACACATTACATTCACACGGTATATGCATGGCGCACGCACAGGCAGACAATGCACACACACGGAAAGTTACTATGCGCATGCTGGACCAAATGAACAGTTAGGTTAAGTAAAAAACAACCCATAAAAATTAAAATTTTTCTTGTAAATTCTCTAATCGGGGATACACACACACACACACACACTGCGTGCTCGTTTTGTGGCAAAATCATTCACAAATGACGCAGCGGCAGCAAACAGCGCTGCTCACAAAGCACAGAGCTCAGACTTTGCCGTGATCTGATGCGATATAGCGATATTTAAAAATTGTATATTGGGGTCCCCAAGGGGCCGATCGCTCCAAATTTTTACAAAAAGTGTTTTCCATCGAAGACACACATGTGTAAATTTAAAGAAAATCGGGTAAATTTTGTAAAATATTTGTATGAGAGCCCCCCGACCCCGCGGCCCGAGGGGCCTCAAATTTTAATAGAAAGTGTTGTCTTGGGAGATATACATGTGTGCAAAATTTCAATAAAATCGGGTTGTAGGAAGTGGGTTAAAAATTGATCACAAGATTTGGCCAGCCAGCCAGCCAGCCACGGGCAAGTGAAGTTAATATAGAGAATTTAATAAAAGGAGGCTGCTGATCGATCAACAGGAAGTCGTTCGTGTTCGTGAACCGTCGCAGGGTGCACATCTGGTAAGTCATATTATTCTTAGTTTATTTTTATTGTATACTAGCTGATTAACCGGCGTTGCCCAGGTATTTATTCATCCCAATCTTCTATTAGGCAGGGGTAGAAAAAAGAAAAATATCTATCTATAAGATAAATTGCAGTTTGTATTAACCAAATTTATTTAAAAAAATTCAAATTATAAAATAAAATTAAAAAATCATACATAATATTAAGCTTCAAATCCATGGTTTCTCTGATGCTTCAATGACAGCATCATCATCATCATATTTGGCTCTACAGCCGAGGTCCGGTCCTGGCCTCCCGCAAAAAGTCTCTCCACCGGTCCCGATTTCGAGCCGATGTCATCCAGTTTGGCATGCCTACGCTCTGGGCGTTCGGTCTACGCCATCCTTCCAGCGTAGGCTTGGCCGGCTTCGCTGTCGTGTTCCATAAATCCTACCGCAAAGGACTTTCCGAGCAGGATCATCTTCGCTCATGCGAGCTAGGTGTCCTGCCCACCGGAGCCTACCGAGCTTAATTTTCTTCACGATGTCGACATCGCGGTAAGGCTTGTAGATCTCATCATTATAGAGTCTCCGGAATCGTCCTTTCTCACATACAGGGCCAACAATTCTCCGTAAGACTTTTCTCTCAAACGCGGCTAAGAGGTCAGAATGCTTTTTGCTAAGCACCCAAGTCTCGGATCCATATGTAAGTACTGGTATGACCATTGTCTTATATATCAGCAGCTTGGATGTTATGGTTAAGTTCCTGGATTTCAAGAGTCTTGACAGGCTATAGTAGGCTTTGTTGGCTTTAAGCAACCGTTCGCGTATTTCTGGATCCATGCTGTTATCGGCTGCTATAGTTGACCCGAGATAGTTAAAGGATTGCACTACTTCAAATTCGCGCTCCACTATCTGAATTGAGGGACCAATGTTGGATCTTCTACTCGCAGACGTGGCCACCATGTACTTTGTTTTGCTCTCATTTATGTGCAGCCCCAGATTTCGTGCCGCCTGCGCTATCTGGATGAAAGCTCCCTGTACAGCTCTTTGGTTTCTACCAACGATGTCAATATCGTCTGCGTAAGCCAGTATCTGAATGGACTTATAGAGGATTGTTCCCCTCGCCGTTACGTCAGAGTCTCGTACTTTGTTTTGCTCTCATTTATGTGCAGCCCCAGATTTCGTGCCGCCTGCGCTATCTGGATGAAAGCTTCCCGTACAGCTCTTTGGTTTCTACCAACGATGTCAATATCGTCTGCGTAAGCCAGTATCTGAATCTGAATGGACTTATAGAGGATTGTTCCCCTCGCCGTTACGTCAGAGTCTCGGATCACTTTCTCCAACGCCAGGTTGAAGAGGACGCAGGCCAGTCCATCCCCTTGTCGGAGCCCGTTATAGATGTTGAATGGGCTTGATAGTGATCCGGATATTTTTACTTGGCTTATTAAATTGGTCATGGTCAACCTACATAGTCGTGACAGTTTATTTGGGATGCCGAATTCTCTCATAGCTTTATAAAGTTCTACTCTGGCTATGCTATCATAGGCGGCTTTAAAGTCTATAAAAAGATGGTGTAGTGAGTTTTGAAACTCTAGACATTTTCGCATCACCTGCCTTAGGGTGTAAATCTGATCAGTTGTTGATTTGCCTGGGATGAAGCCACACTGGTATGGACCAATGATCACTTTAGCGTATGGGGCTATCCGGTCTTGAAGGATAGAGGAGAAAATCTTATACGCGGTACTCAACAACGTTATACCACGATAATTGCTGCATTTTGTGATATCTCCCTTCATATGTATGCGGCACAGGATGCCTCTTCGCCAGTCTTCTGGCATAGCTTCTTCTTCCCATACTTGCACTATTATTTCATGAATTGTTTGGTGTAATGTGGGGCCTCCTATTTTTATCAGTTCCGCTGGGATCCCATCAGATCCCGGGGCCTTATTATTTTTGAGCCGATTTATAGCTCTGCTAACTTCGACTATGCTTGGTGGCGGCAGCATAGTATGATCTTCGGTCATTGGTGGAGCCTCCAATTCCTCAGTTAGCTGGCCATTTAGCAACTCATGAAAGTGCTCTTCCCATCGCTCTAAGATGCATTTAAGATCGGCGATCAGATTACCCTCTTTGTCATTGCAGTATGTGCAACGTGATGTATATTGCGTCATACCGCAGACCCTTTGGTAGAACTCCCGCGCCTGGTGCGGTCCTTGCTCTCTGTACTGTTCCAGTTCACGGACGAGATTCTTCTCCCAGGCTGCTTTCTTTCGCCGGTGAACTGTTTTTTCATATCTTCTGAGCTCTTTATATTCATCTTCGCGTGCCCGCGTTCTATGCGATTGTTGCATTGCTCGGTACGCAACATTCTTACGTTCAGTCGCTAACTTACATTCGTCATCGAACCAGTCGTTTCGATCTCTACGACTACTGCCTGAGATGGAGTCAGCAGTACTAATGACAGTATTCTTAAGGCGTGTCCATTTCTCTTCTACGCCCGACATCTCAGCCGCAGGACTTACTATCCCTGCATTTAGGGCGATTCCTATCGCTTGACGGTAGTTGTTTCTGGTCTCTTCATTGCGAAGGGCAGCCGTGTTGACTCGAATCTGATTCGCGGATGCAGTCTTCCGTGATGATGCAATCCGCGCTCGGAGCACCATACCAACAAGATAGTGGTCCGAGTCGACGTTGGCACCTCGGTACGTTCGTACCGTCATCAGGTTCGTGTTGTGGCGGCGGTCTATCAACACGTGGTCTATCTGGTTGCGAGTGGCTCCATCGGGAGATACCCAGGTGGCTTTGTGGATATTTTTACGCGCAAACCTTGTACTCGCAACGACCAAATTATTGCTTGCTGCCATCTCTATGACTCGTTGTCCATTGTCATTAGTGTTCTCGTGTAAGCTATAGGTGCCAATGTACTGCCTGAATACTGGCTCCCTACCTATTTTAGCATTCATATCCCCCATAATGATTTTTACATCATACTGAGGGCAGGCATGGAGTTTCCGTTCGATTGATTCAAAGAATTCTTCTTTTTCATCATCTGGGGAATCCTCTGTAGTTGCGTGAACGTTTATGAGGCTAATGTTTTTAAATTTGCCCCGCACGCGAAGGGTGCATAGTCGTTCATTTACTGCATTAAAGCCGATAACGTTGGGTTTCATTCTTTTGCTGACTAGGAGCATGACAGCTGTAATAAATGTCATATTCTGATTCACCATTCCCTGTCCACCGCATCTCCTGAATTGCTGTTAAGTCAGCATTATATTTGGACAGAGTATCAGCTAGCTGCTATGCATCTCGAGCTCTGTACAGTGAGCGTACGTTCCATTCTTAAATCGTTTAGCCGTTTTCGTTGCCGTGGTCGTCGTCGTTCATCAGTATATCCGAGACTGATTTTGGGTTCCGTAATAATAATTTTTTACAGGCGAGGTTTTTGGCCTCGCGCCAACCTTACTTTGAAGGGACTAGCCCGATCATTCAGCTTTTCCTGCATTGGAGGAAAATTACCAGCGGCCACCACGTGGAGGTTTGATCGCACTTCCACCAGTCAGAGATAGTTACGGCAACATGCAACTCTAGAGCATTCTGTGTTATTCCCCCTATTTCTGCTAATGGCTGACCGCATATGGTGCAGTAATAAACATATGTGCGAGTGGAGCAAGTGGATGGAAAGATTTCGAGGAAGTTAATTGTGTCAAAGACACGAGGTGCACCTCCCAAGACAGGGATTATACCACGTTTAGAGCTAGCGGCAGCAGAGTTGCTCAGTCGACTCGTATGTAAAGTTCGGATAGCAATGGAATGGACAAGTGCAGAATATATTCTATGGACAGATTCAATAGTTACATTGCATTGGTTACAGAAGCCTCCCTGCAATATGAAAACTTATGTGTCGGGACATGTCGGGACCACAGATAATCCAGCCGACTTATTAAGACGTGGTATGACACCACTAGAGCTAGTGAGCAGTGAATTATGGTTGTATGGGCCATCATGGGTCTCATTATACGAAAGTGAATGGCCAGTAAATCCAATTACCAGACAGCTTTTAGAGATATTTCAAAATGAAATGCATATGTGCTTAGCTATTTAGTTTGAGGAAAGTCTTGGTATATGGATACCAAAAGAGCAAGTGATAGTGCCGATAGTTGAATATGCTAACACCTTATTAAAATATTACAAGGACAGTGCGACATAACAAGCTATCTCGATATAGCAATAAAATATCAATTCTTTTAACAGCAGGTGAAAGAGCCAGCGCTATGAAGTATTTTATTCGAAAAGCTCAAGAGGAAGGTTATGCTAAAGATATCAGTGCACTTCGTAATGTTGGACAGTTATCAGAGCAAGATAGAATCACTCAAGCCAATTTTTGATGATGACAATACTTAACGTGTTGGCGGAAGCCTTCACAGAGGAAGCTAAAAGTATGAGATACGCTATCCAGCCATCATACCTGACAATTCGAGATTAGCGTGGCTAGTATTTGATAATGCGCATAGAATGACAAAACATGGTTCAGTGCAAGTGATGATGCAACTTATTCGCCAGCGATATTGAATTCCGAAGCTAAGTAATGGTTTACGAAATTTTATTCACAAGTGCGTGATATGTTCACGATATAATTATCGATTGGAACAGCAATTAATGTCAGATCTGCCAGCCGATAGAGTGCAAGTGGGAAAGCCTTTATACAGGCATACAGGCGTCGATTATTTATTTTTAAAAGTGCTCGATAGACAATACAAGCAAATTACCAGAAAAAAATCATGGGCTGCAATGATTGTATGCATGAAGACGAGAGCAGTAAATATCGATATAGTGAGCATTCGTTGCCTGCTTCGATCGTTTTGTGAGGCGAAGAGGTCGATGCGAGCGTATGTACAGTGATAACGGTTTGTCCTTTGTAGGAGCCGCTAAAGTAATCAATAGAGCTTGGAAAATTAATATTTCTCCCACTTCCATTTGAAATAGCAGAACAATCTGCAGTGCAAGTGACAAAATTATGGAAACAGAGACAACTAATGCTAAATCATTTTTGGAAAAGATGGCGAGAGGAATATCTTGCATCAGGTTTTCACCATCGATATAGTGAGCATTCGTTGCCTGCTTCGATCGTTTTGTGAGGCGAAGAGGTCGATGCGAGCGTATGTACAGTGATAACGGTTTGTCCTTTGTAGGAGCCGCTAAAGTAATCAATAGAGCTTGGAAAATTAATATTTCTCCCACTTCCATTTGAAATAGCAGAACAATCTGCAGTGCAAGTGACAAAATTATGGAAACAGAGACAACTAATGCTAAATCATTTTTGGAAAAGATGGCGAGAGGAATATCTTGCATCAGGTTTTCACCATTATACAGGTTTTTTTGTGACAGTATCGGGTAGGTGCAGTTTGTGAAAGGGGTCAGGTAAGCGGGGGTGATCGTTCCAACGAAGCTTGTTGTTGACGCAAATACCGAGAATTGCGAGTTTTTCAGATTCTTCGATGCAAGATCCATTCATGGATAAATGTTGGGGATCAGTGATAGTGCGTACAAAAACCGGACAGTTGACCAGACTAGTACAGAAGATTTGTATCCTACCAGTCGAGCCAGTTGACCACATCAAATCAATGATGAAGAACCTGCTGCAAGCGAACCGATGGAAAACAGGCGTTTTCGTCGGGACTGTAGGGTATACGATCATACGATCTATACGTGTTTCATATTTTTATATATATTTTATCTTTTTTCTCTGCTACTGCGCGCATTACAGCAATTTATTATGTTCAGTATATTTTATGATTAGTGCTGAGCAGTGTTCTGCCATCATCGAATAGTGAAGGAAGTGTAATAAATTTCGGTTTTTTCTGAACTACTACGGTTCTTTTTCCCAAAACAAAAAATGTGTTTTATTTAATAAATCAAAGGCTTGAAAAGGGTCGATTGGAATATTAATCTTCCGCTTGTGGGTGTCCAAGTACAGCCTTTCGTTTTGTTTCAAAAACGAAGAAATGCCTACAAGAGATTCAGCCATAAACGTATGTGCTGTTTTTGTTGGTAATGATGATGTAAATTCTGATTCATCATAATGATCTAGTTTGCTCTAGAACAAACTTCATTATAATAATTTTCTATTTACCATCAAAATATGGCAGTCGATGTTTTTGCATTCAAGGAAACATGATTATTCCTGGAAATTGCCTCAGAAGCTTTTTGTTTTTTTGTCCATCTGATTACACCGTATTTCGTCTTGATCGCTTTTTTTTCAATAAAAAATTCATTGGATTTAAACATAGTTTTTGAGAGAAACTGCTTGCACGCAAACAGTTGTGTATATGCTTTGAATCTGCGAATGACGTTTTGCTTTTGTTTCTTAACTATGATCCTTCCCTAAGTTCTCTGGATCTATATAAATAACATTTCGAACAAGCAGTCTCCCAATTTTGTGATTTTTGTAGTGGATTATTTTTATTCTCTAAATCTTTTCCAAATTAATAATATTTTATTTAATCTCAATTTCTGTTGAAATAACTCTTATAATAGAATCCTTGATTTGGTTTTTATATCTGAAGATTTCAATTGTGTTTTAAATGAGTGCACCGCTTTGATAAGCAACTCCATTCATCACAATGCAATTGTTTTTAAATTTTAAAGGGTGTTATTTTAGTAATGAATCTCATTTTCAATTTGATAAATACACTTTCAAATTTAATAGCATTAACTTAAATATATACTATTATATAAAGGGGTAAGTTTGCATTTTCAATTGGCTACGTTTATCTTGGAAACTAATGGACGGATTTTGATCAGGTTTTCACCATTATACAGGTTTTTTTGTGACAGTATCGGGTAGGTGCAGTGTGTGAAAGGGGTCAGGTAAGCGGGGGTGATCAGTTGTATTTTGGTTGTGGTAGTAGGGTGGGAGGGCAGCCGGACAACGCCTGTTATTATATCATTAAACATTACTGGAGCGATTTAGATCGGGTTTTCAAAATTGTACTGGGTTGGTGGCAAGTGGGGTGGTGACTAGCTAGTAATTTGTATAATTACTTGAATTGTTCAAGTTGGAATTTTTTGTATTATTCTTCTAGTTTTTTGTCTTATATAACACAGAGTAATATGTATTTTTTTATAATGTACACACGCTAGAGGTATTTGCACCCTTATAATGTTCGCACAGCGTGGGCGTTAGGAAATTAGGGAGAGGAAAAGATGCGATGTCTATGAACGTGTGTCTTAAATGACTGCAGATCATACAAATGCGTAAACACAGAATCGGGAAATTAATTCCACATAACTAAAGTGCGGCTAAAGGAATCTCTGAATTGGTTAGTACGTCCGAAGATAGGCCTAATGGTAGACCCGTGGTCTCGGGTTGAGGCACGGGTATTACGGATGGGTTCGAGAATAGGTGGAATGTATCTGGATATTTCTTTTGAACACCGCTTGTGAAAAAAGCGATAAAACAGTGACAAGCAGGAAATATTCCTACGATGTTCAAGCGATTCGATTGTTTTCGCGATTTATCGCGCGGTTTTGAATTCTGTTTAGTAGATGAAATGTGGCACCTGTCCAGACAATGCAGTAGTACAAATTTAGGCCTTGTAAATAGTAGCAAGATCTGAGGGAGTGAAGTACATCTTGCACCGTTATAGGAAACCTTTCGCAGCATTTTTGGCGATGGCAAATATGTGGTCGTTCCAACGAAGCTTGTTGTTGACGCACATACCGAGAATTGCGAGTTTTTCAGATTCTTCGATGCAAGATGCATTCATGGATAAATGTTGGGGATTTAAATTACGCTTGGACGACAGAAGACAGCATTTGATTTAAGAAGCGTTAACTTCAACTCTATTACGTAGTCCCGACCTTGTTATCCTGTCAAGGTCAGAATTTAACGTGCTTAACATATGTACGTTGTTATTCAAGTTCCACTTGCGACGAAGAGGGCCATGCAGAAAACGTGAAATCATATGAAAAGCTAAGAGTTCTGTCGTCAGCGAAAGAATGGATTGGATTAGAAGTGGCGAATTAATGAAAATCTGAAAGAATGTCGGAGACAAAACAGAGTCTTGGGGAACACCAGCGGTTTTGCGGTGAACATTGGATTTGAAGTAGGGACTTATCACTTCCATAGGCATTCATTTTCGACAAAAGAGCTTGATGCCAGACTATGTCAAATGCCTTAGAAACTTCGCTTTCACCAAATATGTGAATAAACTGGTTCCATTTTTTTGTGAGATAAACCATCTGGTCATCTGTAGAACGTTGCCTACGAAAACCGTACTGCTGATAGCTAAGGATTTCATGTAATTCCAGGTATTGCATAAGCTTACGATTGATCAACGGTTCCATGACCTTGAAAACGATGATCAACGCTAAAGTATGGATGTTAGCGCAATGGGTCGGTACTAGGAAAGGGATGACGGTTCGTCTTGTCGATTATTGTAACCTCAAATTGGATGGATGACACCGGCTCGAAATCGGGACCGGTGTAGAGACTTTTTGCGGGAGGCCATGACCGGACCCCGGTTGTAGAGCCAAATATGATAATAATGATTGTAACATCAATTAATCACTGCGTTAAGGAATATTTCTTGAAGACTGGAAAGTTTCTTCTATATCCCTTACATTTAAATCGGGGGATAAGCATTAATAAAAAATTACCGCGCTTTTTCTAAACTATATACTATATATACATATACATTTACTGAAGATTCCGGTCCCGTCCGTAAAAGAAAGTCGTGTTGTGCTCACACCTCCATTTGTTTCTCTCTTATAAATGTAACAATAACAAAAATAAAAATCTTAACAAATTTGCGGAAAAACCAACAGATTTTATGATACTTGGGAAAACCTGCATTAGGTAAAATTTAAAAAAAAGGGTTTTTTTGCTTTAAGCTCCAAAGGCTATGAATAAAAATTGATTTTCTGTGGTTTTAGACAATTTTTGTTTTATTTTGTTTTAAGAATCATTTCCCAAATTATCATTGACGAATTAGGAGACACGTCGTATATATTTTAATTTGTTTGATATTTCTTTACATAGGTAAAAGTTTAAATCAATTTTTGTAATGAATTTACACTCTTAATCTTAATATTATTTATATAAAAAACAACCCATAACATTTTCATGTAAATTCTCTAATTACCAAAAGTATACTGAAATCCACTCTAAATGCTGAAATATAAAAGCACATCGAAGAACTGTAACCCAACAACAAAACAACCCCCATCGTAATATTATTTATATAAAAAACAACCCACAAAATTTTCATGTAAATTCTCTAATTACCAAAAGTATACTGAAATCCATTCTCAATGGAAAGCACATCGAAGAACTGTAACCCAACAACAAAACAACCCCAATCGTAAAGCAAACAGCGCTGCCCACAGCGCACAACGCACACAGTCATTATAGTATGAAATTATCTGATGCCGGGAAAAAAATTTGTATGGGGGACCGACCCCGCGGACCGATCACTATTAAATTTTAATAGAAAGTATTGTCAAACTGGATGACATCGGCTCGAAATAGGGACCGGTGGAGAGACTTTTTGTGGGACGCCAGCACCGGACCCCGGTTGTAGAGCCAAATATGATGATTGACACCGGAAATATACATGTGTGCAAAATTTCAATAAAATCGGGCTTATACGATTCGATAGGTGGCACACAAGAAAAATAGAAATAATCGCGGAACACCTAAGCCACTGGACGAATAGAAGTCATATTCACAACATATGTTCGTTTGGTGCTTCGATAAGTTTTTCTTTTTTGAGCCCGATAGGTGGCGCTGGAGTTGAGATAGTATCACGCTTAAAAGACGTCATCACGCCTAAACAACTAGACGTATCGAAACCATATTCACACCATATTTTTGAGAATATGATTCACACAAATGGAAGGGACATACAATTTAAAGCCATTTCCCAAATTTTAGGAGTAATTATAACTCTCACGTTGTCAGACGTTCTCAAGAAAAATTAGAACTCTATTCATGTAAACAATTAGAAATACAATTTTGAAAGTGGTGAATAAAAGGTGAATTTGCAAGACATATTTGTTACCTGATATTTCGGCGCATTATTTAGCAACGGATAATTGCCTTGTGCATCGCCATTATGCAACAAATTATTCTCGACTAGATTCCAACCCCAACTTTGATCATCGGAACCTAATAAGGCAACATAACCGTGACATTGAAGTGGGGCCTCTTTTGTAGAAATCCCAATGACAGCCACAGTACCTAAGGGTCCCTCCCAAATGACTTCCCATTCGTGCCTTCCTTGTCGAAATCCAATTTTACCACGTGCAGCGTCAGTACTTTGAGCCACCGGATTACTGGAATAAATATCGTTTAAGTTTTAATATATATGTACTTATATTTATAGATGATTTAATAGTTGAGCTCACCGATGCAGTGTAAATCCATTTGGCTTTATGTACACGTTCCGTGAACAGTCATTTGAATTCCAAGCATGATAGAAAGCTCGCAGTTTTGTCTTGTATGTTGGCACTGACGAGAGAAGGTCTGATTTTAGTGCTTCTTCTGCTAACTTTCTGATGCAGTGCATTCGCCACACATCGTTGTTTTCGTCATTCAAAAAGCGATACCAATTTTTGCAAACAAGTGAACAATTCCGTAGATTTAGAAGATCGAGGTAGGAGAATATCACTTCGAGGACATTGTCTGTTATGACCTCCGCTATCATGTCTGGTTTGTCTCAATATATTTTGTTATTTTATTGTTGCTACACCGCAACTATAAAATATTATAATCTCGATTTCACCCCAATCAACGAATATTTGTTATCTGTGTCGATAGTGCACGTATTGTAGTCAAAATATTTAACTAAACTGTTTTATTACTCAGTAAAATGATAAACACAGCACTTTATATTAACTAACTTTTAGACAATCTAATATTTAAGGCTTTGTTTTTGCACCAATCCAGCAGGTGAACGATAACACGAATTACCAGCTAAGAAGGTAAAAATGCTCTAATGCTGTTAATTTATATGAAATTTTATTATAGAAGTACGATTCGCATTACATTTTACAGCACAACTTACAAGTACAAACAAGTTTTTTGTTATGCAATTGCTATATTTGCTATATTGCTTATAACAAAATTAGTTAGGTATTTTTTGTGGTTAACGGCTGATCAACGCAACAGCAAAAACTAACCAAATCAATTGGTCAATTTTTTGTTTCATGTATTTGCCAACTTATCCATATATAATTTTTAAAAGTCGACTCTGGTGGTGGGAATTATAACTAAAAATTTGGTTAAATATTTCTTAACCAAAAAAATTTTTTTTGGTTAACGCTAAACCTTTTCTGGTCTATCCAATGTGTTTGTTGTTGTAATTTTTACATATAAATATTTAACCAAATTTGTATTTATAATTCCCACCACCAGAGTCGACTTTTAAAAATTATATATGGATAAGTTGGCAAACACATGAAACAAATAATTGACGAATTGATTTTATTAGTTTTTGCTGTTGCTTTGATCAGCCGTTAACCACAAAAAATACCTAACTAATTTTGTTGAAAGCAATATAGCAAATTATGACGTATGATGTTAAAGCGTTAACTGTTAACTCCGACAATAACTAAAGATTAGATCTGTTCCGGTACTCAAACTGATTATTACGACGTGTCAGAAGATGCCAATTATACTTTTTTACCTTTGGACAGTTTTAGTAATTGCAAAACTAAAAACCAAATTTATGTTAATTGAGGAAAATTTAAGTCGCTGCATTAATAATTCGATGACACAGATAGTCGATCAGAGTGCTTTAGTGCATCGCTTTTACTTTTGAAACATTTCAATTCTCAACAAAAATAATGAATGAAGTTTCATGACTCTTGTTAATAATTTTTTCCTAAAAACTCTGCCACAGAGTGCGCTCGAGCGTAGATTTTTTCGGAAGGGAAAACGAACACCATAGACGAAAATCTTTTGATTACATTTTTTGTTGCATGTGTTGTTGTTGTGTTAGTATAAAGAGGGGTAAGTCTCCCAAAATATATACAGATCTGTTTTCGCTCTACGGTAGAGTTCAGTCGAACAGCTGTTTGGATTTCGACTGGGAAATAAATGTAATTAAAATGATTATTTCTGTAAGAAATCAACCGCGTAAATAACTTTAAAGTAGTAATTTTTAATTTTTCTGCAACATCCAGTTGAATCACGCGAGCAGCGCCGTCCTTTTGGCGTTTTTTTAATAATTACGTATTTGTAATGATGTCAATACAAATTTCGTTGCTTACATAGAATATTAAATTAAATTAATAAAAATTTTAGTTTTATATATAAAAAAATATAAATATTTTTGAATATTCAAAAAACCAAAAAAATTAACAAGTAAACAACAACAAAACATACATTCGAAATTGCGCTATCGGGCAATAGTTTTAGTTCGAAAAAATTTTTGTCGTACATGCTTACATAATTGCGATATGTCGAAATTACGACTTTGAGGATTTCGACTTGTCGTAATTCGAAAGTCGAAATACGACAGATACATAATCGGCCTCCAGACACGATAAACAAAACCTATAGGTATGCTGAAGCGAAGGTATTGCTATCTCTTTTACTCAAAAAATTACGTAAACTGGAGCTTAAATGTGATTTTGTTAATGTCAGAGTTTCGTAATCAATAAAATCAATTTTTATTTAGCTGTGAAATTATAAATAAAAAATTCTTAAGGAAATATAAATTAGAAAAGTATATTATACAATATGGTGTCGTGTGCGGTTTATGGTTTCAAAAGGTCCAATTACAAAAAACTAAAAAAAAATTATGGTGACGCTCGTTTTTTCCGATTTCCAAAATGAATAACAATGAAATGGCTCAATTGTGGAAAATAAAATGCCAGTGTAGTGATGATTTTAATGTCAAAAATATTCGAATTTGTGACAAACATTTTAAGCCAGAGGATTATTTCAGAAATTTAAGGCACGAGTTATTGGAATATAATCCACCATCGTCCCGTAAATTGAAAGATGACGTCGTGCCGAGTTTAAATTTACCAAAACAATCAATAAATGTAGAACCTTGTAGTAGCCGGCAGGCGAGGAAGCATACAAGAGAGCAAAAATCAATCGACAAGCATTTAATGTAAGCAAATAATCTTAGTCATCCGAATTTTTGACTAAAATATATATTTATTTTGTTACAGTGAACAAGCGATAGATGAAAATGTAGATCCCAATTTGCCTGTTTCAGAAGTTACAATAGATGATGAACCTGAATGCCCAAATCCGTAATATTTTAATTTGAATTAAATAATAATTTCTTATTTAACTTTTTAGTGTTTGTGCTGCAGAATTATCGGCGTTCAAACTTGAGCTGCTAAATTTAAAGAAGGAATTGGGAAAAAAGGAAAAGATGAACAATGTTTTAAAGGCAGATAACAATACCAAAACCAAAGAAATTTTCAAGCTTAAGAAGGAAAATTGTCATCTGAAATCAGAGATCAAAGGCATAAAAAAAATATTTACTGCAGGGCAAATTAAAAAACTGCATAAATCATTAAAAAAGATGTGCAAATGGGAAGTCGATGACATCGTGAAAGCTATTGGGTTACATGCTGCTGGTCCTCGAGCATACAGATTATTAAGGAAAAATAATCACCCATTACCAGGAGAATCAACATTACGAAAATGGGCCGCTAAATTTAATATAAAGCCAGGTTTCCTTAATGTAATTTTTAAGTTATTACAAAATGCGGACTTATCAGATTATGAGAAACCTCAACCTCTTGTTGAGCTGCTGAAAAAAACGTTAAAATATGAGCTTAATATTGCCCATAAACTAAGCAGTCATCACCTGACAGTGAAGAAGGCAGGTCGCCAAAAAGTTAAGTTTGCTACCCAGTTTTTTTCAAATACTTTGTCATGTGCCTTAACCAGAATGGGTACTTTGGGTATATGCGAACGCAGCAATTGGGATAAATGTGATGATTAATTAAAAAAGGTAAATATGTTTACTCATGTTTATTTTCTAATTTAATCTTAATATAAAAAATATAAATTTTAGGTAAATGACTGGTTCGATGTTTTCAACTCTAGAGTTCCAGCAATCGATACAAGACTCAGAATGAAAGCATATGGTCTGGCAAAGGAAACACAGGATGATGTATTAAATAATTTAACAAATTTAATAAATGAAATGCGAGTTGGAAACAACCAAAATGTTCTTCCATTTCAAACTGGAGTTCTTATCAGCACCACTGCCCTTCCTTTATTGTTCGATGAACTCCAAGCCGAATATGGTATTAGTTACCTGCTAACCTATAGGCTAAACCAAGATATTTTGGAGTTGTTTTTTGGGATTGTGCGGTCAATGGGAGGACTTCATGATCATCCAACGCCGCTAGAATTTAAATATCGAATGCGAAATTTCCTCCTGAGCCGGAATGATACCATTGTTTCACATTCAACAAATGTTGAACAGGTCGATGAACAAAGTGAGGTACATTTCGATTCAATTGCAGTGGATTTGGGAGAAAAATGTACGCCCATTTCGTCAACCATGCTATAGGATTTTAATATAGAGGAAATACCAGCTACTCAAATAATTCAGGACGAGGATCGCGCGCTATCGGAATTAGAATACGATGGCTTGGAGCATTTAGCCGGAATTATTGCATTTAAGTTCCGACATGAAAATTTGGGCTTTCCAACAGGAGAAGTCACTGATACTACTTACACCTGGACAGATCATCTATCGGAAGGAGGACTATACAAGCCGACTGAGCCTTTTTTAAATGAAGTAGAAAAATTAAATAACATATTTAATGATATAAATGGGGATTCGATTAAAACTGGCAAACACTATATAGACAATTTAATAAATAACTCAGAAAACGTAGATTTAAGTATTTAAGATTTAAATGCAAAATGTATTTTAAAATGCGACTTTTGAATAAAAATATTTCAGCAACAGACACATTAAATAAAAATAAAAAAATAAAAAAACTATAACATAAATTTAAGGCTTTTTATTTAAAATAATTTAATTTTTCATGGTACATAGTAAGTAAAAAACATAAATTAAACTAAAAAATTTTTCCTTTCACTGCTATAAAAAAATGCCTAACCACATAAAAGCGTCTACAAATCTACTGTAAGTTTCTTGTTTTTTGTTAGACATAATTTACAACAAATATGTTTTCGTATCAGTAATGGCTTTCTAATTATCACACATATATCCAGGTTAGTCGGTGCTGACATTTGTTGTAGTATTTTGGAATTTACCAAACAACAAGTATATATATTTGTGAAAGTTTTTTTTTTAAATATGTAAGTTTCTGACTTAGTATTTACTATTAAACGCATAATTCAAATTGATTATAAAATGAAAATTTGAATATTTAAGGGTTTATGATATTATTACGAAAAGTAGTCAGTAGCTTATATAATGGAATTAGAATCCTAAGATAAATCGCAATGTAAATCCTGAATACTAAAAATAAGCACTTTTGTGTTGCATACTTTTAGGCTCTAACAGTATTAGATTATTTGAAGTGTGAAATGTAACCGCCTGCAAGTTTGAATCATTGTGTACTGGTCAAACAAGTAGTCAAACCGGTTTGTGCGGTTTGCCCGGTTTTTGTAAAAGAACATGATTGAACATGTTGTCTATTTTTAGAAGATGACTCATAACATTTAAGTGTCGTTAGTTGTAAATAAGGGAATAAGGGTACAATTTTTTGGTCTATTCTTGATATTTCTGTCTACTTTTTAATTGAGTATAAATAGAGGTGTTAAGCCGAAGTAAGATAATTAGTTGTTTGGAATTTAACCAGTGCAGTCGTAAACGTTCTTGTAAAGTGATAAAGCTATAACCTAAGAGAATTATTGTGAAGTACTAGTATCATAAGTGTTTTTGTGTACTGTGAAAAGTAATCACCAATATAAATTGTGAACTTGAGTTATTATTACTGTTTGTCATTAAAGTTGTAATTTGTAAATTAATTAAATTGTGTTGTGTTTTAATTGCAAAATCCTTTACGAACTCGAAAGCCTGAATTTCATAACAATTGGTGTCAGAAGTGGGATTTTGCAAATTGTGAGACATTGAGAGACAATAAAAATTTGCAAATTGTGAGACAGTAAACAAATTAAGTGAAACTTTACAAACTGATAAACATTAAACAATAAAATGGAAAGTGCAGTGAACATTAAATCCTATAGTTCCCAGGAGCTTAAAGAAGAGCTTGGACGGCGAGGTCTAAGTACTGCAGGAAATAAGCAAGAGCTATTTCTCCGTTTACAACAAGTCGTTAAAGCAGAAAAACAGTAGGCTGGTGAACCGTTTTCAATTGAGACGGAGTTAGTAGAACGAAAATCGTCCACTTCGGAAGAAAAGAGTGGTGTGCCAACCATGGAAGCGATGTTTAATGCTCTAATGCACCAAATGAAGCAGCAAAGTGAACAATCGCAGCAACAGAATCTAGAATTGAGTTCCAAATTAAATAAGAAGTTGGAACAGCAAAGTCAAGGTCTGAAGAAAGATTTGAATTTTCAAATTAGTGATAAGTTGGAACAGCAAAGCCAAAAGCTGAATCGACAAAATCAACAGCAGAGCCAGTTGTCTCCCAAACGCCGCTGTGCACAGACGTGCTGCTCGCCAGCGCACGCGAGTGAAAAACCAAAACAAACAACTTCATCGCGTTGTGTGGTTGCGCTAAACCAACGGTTCGCGTGATCGAAGTGTAAAGTGCAGTGTGTGCGTCCTTTGTTCCCCATCATCACCAGCGAAGCTAAAGAATTTATGTGAAACGTAACTGTCGTATGTTTTTTCATGCGGCAGTTTGTTTATGATCTAATTCCTTAGCTTTAAGAATAACGGATTGTGAGTGTTTGTTTCTTTTGGTGATTTAACTCATTTTGTCGTGAAGGTATAACAATGGCGACAACTTGTGTTGATAATCCCATTTTAAACGTACTCTTCTCAATTCGGTTAAAAGAAGCGGTAAGTTGTGTTTTGTGTGTTTGTTTTTGTAGTTATGTGTAGTTTCCGAGTGGATCTCAGCAACATACGTACGTATTTTTTCGCTGTTTTTGCTTATGTTAATTTCCACAGTCCAGCAATTCTGGCATTAAGCGAAACTCAGGTATTTGTGAATTCTGATACTTCAGATTTAAATCTGCCTGGGTATTGCTTAGTGCCATTATTATTCCCAAGACGCGGGCTCACAATTTATGTCCGTAGTGATGTTGCATTCAAACTTTTGCCTCAATTAAGCCAATGTTCCAATGCGAAATTTAATTTCATATGGCTGAGAGTAATGGTTCAGGGGCGTAACATCCACTACTGCTTTCTTTATAGAAGCCCCAACTTAAACTTCAACTCTTCACGAGATTGATGCACTGTCTGACTCAATTGCAAGAATTGTCAGAAATGATGAAAACACTGAAATCGTTATTGCGGGCGATTTTAATGTACACAATTTTGGGTGGCTTCGCCATTCTGGCCAGACAACACCCGTAGGAATGGATGTTGAATTGTTCGCTGACTTAAATCACCTAAATCTGCTTGTAAATGAGCCTACACGAATACCTGACATTGCAAATCATTCCGCAAACACCCTTGACTTGTTCCTTACCTCTCGTCCTGATAATTACTCCGTCAATGTATTATCGCCTCTAGGCTCCTCTGACCATTGTGTTGTATAAGCTAATTTCTCGTTTATAAACCACATAGAGAAAAAACTCCCAAAAAAACAGTTAACAACAAATAAATTAATTAAATTGTGTTGTGTTTTAATTGCAAAATCCTTTACGAACTCGAAAGCCTGAATTTCATAACAATTGGTGTCAGAAGTGGGATTTTGCAAATTGTGAGACATTGAGAGACAATAAAAATTTGCAAATTGTGAGACAGTAAACAAATTAAGTGAAACTTTACAAACTGATAAACATTAAACAATAAAATGGAAAGTGCAGTGAACATTAAATCCTATAGTTCCCAGGAGCTTAAAGAAGAGCTTGGACGGCGAGGTCTAAGTACTGCAGGAAATAAGCAAGAGCTATTTCTCCGTTTACAACAAGTCGTTAAAGCAGAAAAACAGTAGGCTGGTGAACCGTTTTCAATTGAGACGGAGTTAGTAGAACGAAAATCGTCCACTTCGGAAGAAAAGAGTGGTGTGCCAACCATGGAAGCGATGTTTAATGCTCTAATGCACCAAATGAAGCAGCAAAGTGAACAATCGCAGCAACAGAATCTAGAATTGAGTTCCAAATTAAATAAGAAGTTGGAACAGCAAAGTCAAGGTCTGAAGAAAGATTTGAATTTTCAAATTAGTGATAAGTTGGAACAGCAAAGCCAAAAGCTGAATCGACAAAATCAACAGCAGAGCCAGTTGTCTCCCAAACGCCGCTGTGCACAGACGTGCTGCTCGCCAGCGCACGCGAGTGAAAAACCAAAACAAACAACTTCATCGCGTTGTGTGGTTGCGCTAAACCAACGGTTCGCGTGATCGAAGTGTAAAGTGCAGTGTGTGCGTCCTTTGTTCCCCATCATCACCAGCGAAGCTAAAGAATTTATGTGAAACGTAACTGTCGTATGTTTTTTCATGCGGCAGTTTGTTTATGATCTAATTCCTTAGCTTTAAGAATAACGGATTGTGAGTGTTTGTTTCTTTTGGTGATTTAACTCATTTTGTCGTGAAGGTATAACAATGGCGACAACTTGTGTTGATAATCCCATTTTAAACGTACTCTTCTCAATTCGGTTAAAAGAAGCGGTAAGTTGTGTTTTGTGTGTTTGTTTTTGTAGTTATGTGTAGTTTCCGAGTGGATCTCAGCAACATACGTACGTATTTTTTCGCTGTTTTTGCTTATGTTAATTTCCACAGTCCAGCAATTCTGGCATTAAGCGAAACTCAGGTATTTGTGAATTCTGATACTTCAGATTTAAATCTGCCTGGGTATTGCTTAGTGCCATTATTATTCCCAAGACGCGGGCTCACAATTTATGTCCGTAGTGATGTTGCATTCAAACTTTTGCCTCAATTAAGCCAATGTTCCAATGCGAAATTTAATTTCATATGGCTGAGAGTAATGGTTCAGGGGCGTAACATCCACTACTGCTTTCTTTATAGAAGCCCCAACTTAAACTTCAACTCTTCACGAGATTGATGCACTGTCTGACTCAATTGCAAGAATTGTCAGAAATGATGAAAACACTGAAATCGTTATTGCGGGCGATTTTAATGTACACAATTTTGGGTGGCTTCGCCATTCTGGCCAGACAACACCCGTAGGAATGGATGTTGAATTGTTCGCTGACTTAAATCACCTAAATCTGCTTGTAAATGAGCCTACACGAATACCTGACATTGCAAATCATTCCGCAAACACCCTTGACTTGTTCCTTACCTCTCGTCCTGATAATTACTCCGTCAATGTATTATCGCCTCTAGGCTCCTCTGACCATTGTGTTGTATAAGCTAATTTCTCGTTTATAAACCACATAGAGAAAAAACTCCCAAAAAAACAGTTTGGCAATACGAGAAAGCCAATTCGGACGGCCTTAACAACTTCTTTGGGAGTTATAACTGGTCGCTATTGCTTCGCGATAACAACGTGGATGCTGCCGCTGATGCAATCACAAACATCATTCTTATTGGCATGAGAAAGTTTATTCCTTTCAGGGATAAGTCTATCAAACCGAAAGATGATGGATGGTACGACTCGAGCTGTAAAGAGGCTTCTAGGATTAGAGAGGTATGCTTTTGGTTTTACAAAGCAAACCCAACAGAGGAAAACCGAAAAAAGTTTAAAGGAGCTAGAAATGATTGCAATGCTCATCTTCGGCGAGTCAAATTCGCCTACGACCGAAAACTGAGGCAAAAAATACTACAATGTCCCAAAGGTAGTAAACATTTTTGGTCATTCGCAAAAAGAATCAAAAATACAGCCTCGTCGTCCATTCCAACGCTCATTTATAATGACACTCCAGTTGTCAACTCTAAAGACAAAGCCAATCTGTTTGCTGCACATTTTGCAGCTAGCTCCACGCTTCCAGATTGTGTATTCTGGACTCTTCCCGAGAAGTTGGAAAACAGCCTTTGTCCAGCCCATACCCAAAAAAGGCGAGCCGTCGTCTCCTTCTTCGTACCGACCCATAGCACTTACATCCATTCTTTCCAAGGTCATGGAAACGATGATAAATTTTCAGCTCATGAAATATCTTGAAACCAATGAAATCCTTAGTGACCGGCAGTACGGATTTCGTGGTCAACGTTCCACTGGTGAATTGATGGTATATCTCACCGAACAGTGGAACCGGTCTTTGCATCAATTTGGTGAAAGCAAAGCTGTTGTACTCGATATTTCTAAGGCATTGACAGAGTTTGGCATCAAGCTCTTTTGTCAAAAATGCGTGCCTTTGGTGTCGATGATAAACTGCTTCATTGGATTAGAAGCTATCTTTTGGACCGCTCAATTCAAGTTGTTTTGGACGGATTCAAGTCTGAAATACACCACATAAATGCTGGCGTTCCCCAGGGCTCTAAATGCACATCAGTTTACCCTTAAGCCCATCTTTGGACGTACAGTTAAATTCAGGGATTCGTTCATCAGCCGTACAACACGTATGTGGAATGCTCTGCCAAGCTCTGTCTTTCCACATCACTATGATCCACAGACATTCAAGACACAAGCTCATAGACATCTCCTCTCTTCTTCTCCTTTTCCTTAACGCCCACGCTGTGCCAAGCATATTGCCGAACATAATAAGGGTGCGAACCCCTTTTTGCGTGCGAAAATTATAAAAAAAAGAGCCAAGAACTAAAGCAGGAATAAAATTCCAAATTCGATTAACAAAAGCAGGAATTGAATTCCAAATTCGACCAGCAAAATGAAAAGCTGGATGTAATTCAAGAAAGGCTACGAGGTGAAATGAGCGGAATTCAAACAATGCTTAAGGGTGAGATGAGTGAAATTCAAAATGAAGTGAAATCTTTGGAGACGAATATGACAGGAAAGGTGAGTGGTCTTGAAGGCAAAATAAAGGAGATTGAGACCCGACTGGACAATCGTCCCCAATTCGTCAGAGAAAACACTCAACAAAGCAGTACCAGAGTAATTCCAGAATCCTATAGTAACCAGAAGGGAATTTTGAAGCTTCCTGCGTTCGATGGCGACACAGCTTTTGAAAATTTTAAAGTTCAGTTTGCAGCTGCTGTACAACACAATGGATAAGGTGCTGAAGAACAGCTAAACTCTCTCATCCTTGCATTGAGAGGCAAGGCAGCAGACGTCTTACAAATGATTCCAAATGCCGAGATGAGTTCCGGAAGAATCTTAAAAGAGTTGGACTTGCGTTATGGACAGTCTCACACACAGGAGCTAAGTAAAATACAGCTCCAGATGAAGAAACAGCAGCGAGGAGAACGGCTTCAAGAACTAGAGCGGGAAATAACCAAGTTAGCACGACAAGCCTATTGTGGGGTTCCGGCTGGTAACCTGGACGGATTGGCAGTGGATGCGTTCATCAATGCTATTCGAGATGAACTGTTGAAGCTTCATTTGAGGACAACATCGAGAGGAAAAACAATGAATCAAGTATTAGCGTCGGCTTTGTGGTATGAAGCGGCTAAAGCCAGTGTGTCTTCGAATTTTGTTAGGTTACGCAAGTGGGAAACAGAGGACGTCGCACAAATAAAAGCTCTCATTGATGAGAAATTGCAGAAATCAACCACTGGTCGGTTTCAAAATGAGATAAGTAGCAGATTCGATTCTACATTAAGGTGTTTTTGATGTCAGAAACCTGGACATTTCATTCGGGATTGCAAAGAGCTGAGCGCTGGAAACATGATGAGACAGCCTGTGAATGGTGTCAATAATCTGGAAAGATAACGGCGAATAGATGCACAACATTTGAAGAAGGTGGAGCGATCGTCTTGTACCAGCTTTGCAGGGCAAAGGCTGAAGAGGACAAGGGAATATCCCAAGGTCACAATACGCAGTATAAATCTTGGAAGGGATTGCAACAGTCTGGTTGTTAATGGCGTGTTGGAGAGTAGATCTTGCGATTTTGTTCTAGACACAGGAGCTTCCAGATCAATTGTGAGTCCTGAAATGGTGTCTGGAGAGCAAGTAAACAGAGTGCAGCAATTCTGGCATTAAGCGAAACTCAGGTATTTGTGAATTCTGATACTTCAGATTTAAATCTGCCTGGGTATTGCTTAGTGCCATTATTATTCCCAAGACGCGGGCTCACAATTTATGTCCGTAGTGATGTTGCATTCAAACTTTTGCCTAATTTAAGCCAATGTTCCAATGCGAAATTTAATTTCATATGGCTGAGAGTAATGGTTCAGGGGCGTAACATCCACTACTGCTTTCTTTATAGAAGCCCCAACTTAAACTTAAACTCTTCACGAGATTGATGCACTGTCTGACTCAATTGCAAGAATTGTCAGAAATGATGAAAACACTGAAATCGTTATTGCGGGCGATTTCAATGTACACAATTCTGGGTGGCTTCGCCATTCTGGCCAGACAACACCCGTAGGAATGGATGTTGAATTGTTCGCTGACTTAAATCACCTAAATCTGCTTGTAAATGAGCCTACACGAATACCTGACATTGCAAATCATTCCGCAAACACCCTTGACTTGTTCCTTACCTCTCGTCCTGATAATTACTCCGTCAATGTATTATCGCCTCTAGGCTCCTCTGACCATTGTGTTGTATAAGCTAATTTCTCGTTTATAAACCACATAGTTAGAGAAAAAACTCCCAAAAAAACAGTTTGGCAATACGAGAAAGCCAATTCGGACGGCCTTAACAACTTCTTTGGGAGTTATAACTGGTCGCTATTGCTTCGCGATAACAACGTGGATGCCGCCGCTGATGCAATCACAAACATCATTCTTATTGGCATGAGAAAGTTTATTCCTTTCAGGGATAAGTCTATCAAACCGAAAGATGATGGATGGTACGAATCGAGCTGTAAAGAGGCTTCTAGGATTAGAGAGGTATGCTTTCGGTTTTACAAAGCAAACCCAACAGAGGAAAACCGAAAAAAGTTTAAACGAGCCAGAAATGATTGCAATGCTCATCTTCGGCGAGTCAAATTCGCCTACGACCGAAAACTGAGGCAAAAAATACTACAATGTCCCAAAGGTAGTAAACATTTTTGGTCATTCGCAAAAAGAATCAAAAATACAGCCTCGTCGTCCATTCCAACGCTCATTTATAATGACACTCCAGTTGTCAACTCTAGAGACAAAGCCAATCTGTTTGCTGCACATTTTGAAGCTCCACGCTTCCAGATTGTGCATTGATGCCGCCTGCACCCCCGAGTATTGAACGCTCTATGGGACAGATCTTCATTCGTACTCGTGCAGTTGCTAGAGTTTTAAACGATCTCAACATTCACAAATCCGCTGGGCCAGATGGTATTTCCCCATTAGTTCTGAAGAGGTGTTCTTCCAAGCTGGCATTACCATTGCGTAAGCTTTTCCATCTATCCTATTCTTCTGGACTCTTCCCGAGAAGTTGGAAAACAGCCTTTGTCCAGCCCATACCCAAAAAAGGCGAGCCGTCGTCTCCTTCTTCGTACCGACCCATAGCACTTACATCCATTCTTTCCAAGGTCATGGAAACGATGATAAATTTTCAGCTCATGAAATATCTTGAAACCAATGAAATCCTTAGTGACCGGCAGTACGGATTTCGTGGTCAACGTTCCACTGGTGAATTGATGGTATATCTCACCGAACAGTGGAACCGGTCTTTGCATCAATTTGGTGAAAGCAAAGCTGTTGTACTCGATATTTCTAAGGCATTGACAGAGTTTGGCATCAAGCTCTTTTGTCAAAAATGCGTGCCTTTGGTGTCGATGATAAACTGCTTCATTGGATTAGAAGCTATCTTTTGGACCGCTCAATTCAAGTTGTTTTGGACGGATTCAAGTCTGAAATACACCACATAAATGCTGGCGTTCCCCAGGGCTCTAAATGCACATCAGTTTACCCTTAAGCCCATCTTTGGACGTACAGTTAAATTCAGGGATTCGTTCATCAGCCGTACAACACGTATGTGGAATGCTCTGCCAAGCTCTGTCTTTCCACATCACTATGATCCACAGACATTCAAGACACAAGCTCATAGACATCTCCTCTCTTCTTCTCCTTTTCCTTAACGCCCACGCTGTGCCAAGCATATTGCCGAACATAATAAGGGTGCGAACCCCTTTTTGCGTGCGAAAATTATAAAAAAAAGAGCCAAGAACTAAAGCAGGAATAAAATTCCAAATTCGATTAACAAAAGCAGGAATTGAATTCCAAATTCGACCAGCAAAATGAAAAGCTGGATGTAATTCAAGAAAGGCTACGAGGTGAAATGAGCGGAATTCAAACAATGCTTAAGGGTGAGATGAGTGAAATTCAAAATGAAGTGAAATCTTTGGAGACGAATATGACAGGAAAGGTGAGTGGTCTTGAAGGCAAAATAAAGGAGATTGAGACCCGACTGGACAATCGTCCCCAATTCGTCAGAGAAAACACTCAACAAAGCAGTACCAGAGTAATTCCAGAATCCTATAGTAA
The DNA here is from genome assembly GCA_947095585.1 of Nephrocerus scutellatus. Taxonomy (NCBI): domain Eukaryota; kingdom Metazoa; phylum Arthropoda; class Insecta; order Diptera; family Pipunculidae; genus Nephrocerus; species Nephrocerus scutellatus. The sequence goes on from OX352762.1 coordinate 38,202,045, forward strand.
CCAGAAGGGAATTTTGAAGCTTCCTGCGTTCGATGGCGACACAGCTTTTGAAAATTTTAAAGTTCAGTTTGCAGCTGCTGTACAACACAATGGATAAGGTGCTGAAGAACAGCTAAACTCTCTCATCCTTGCATTGAGAGGCAAGGCAGCAGACGTCTTACAAATGATTCCAAATGCCGAGATGAGTTCCGGAAGAATCTTAAAAGAGTTGGACTTGCGTTATGGACAGTCTCACACACAGGAGCTAAGTAAAATACAGCTCCAGATGAAGAAACAGCAGCGAGGAGAACGGCTTCAAGAACTAGAGCGGGAAATAACCAAGTTAGCACGACAAGCCTATTGTGGGGTTCCGGCTGGTAACCTGGACGGATTGGCAGTGGATGCGTTCATCAATGCTATTCGAGATGAACTGTTGAAGCTTCATTTGAGGACAACATCGAGAGGAAAAACAATGAATCAAGTATTAGCGTCGGCTTTGTGGTATGAAGCGGCTAAAGCCAGTGTGTCTTCGAATTTTGTTAGGTTACGCAAGTGGGAAACAGAGGACGTCGCACAAATAAAAGCTCTCATTGATGAGAAATTGCAGAAATCAACCACTGGTCGGTTTCAAAATGAGATAAGTAGCAGATTCGATTCTACATTAAGGTGTTTTTGATGTCAGAAACCTGGACATTTCATTCGGGATTGCAAAGAGCTGAGCGCTGGAAACATGATGAGACAGCCTGTGAATGGTGTCAATAATCTGGAAAGATAACGGCGAATAGATGCACAACATTTGAAGAAGGTGGAGCGATCGACTTGTACCAGCTTTGCAGGGCAAAGGCTGAAGAGGACAAGGGAATATCCCAAGGTCACAATATGCAGTATAAATCTTGGAAGGGATTGCAACAGTCTGGTTGTTAATGGCGTGTTGGAGAGTAGATCTTGCGATTTTGTTCTAGACACAGGAGCTTCCAGATCAATTGTGAGTCCTGAAATGGTGTCTGGAGAGCAAGTAAACAGAGTGCAGCAATTCTGGCATTAAGCGAAACTCAGGTATTTGTGAATTCTGATACTTCAGATTTAAATCTGCCTGGGTATTGCTTAGTGCCCACAATTTATGTCCGTAGTGATGTTGCATTCAAACTTTTGCCTCAATTAAGCCAATGTTCCAATGCGAAATTTAATTTCATATGGCTGAGAGTAATGGTTCAGGGGCGTAACATCCACTACTGCTTTCTTTATAGAAGCCCCAACTTAAACTTCAACTCTTCACGAGATTGATGCACTGTCTGACTCAATTGCAAGAATTGTCAGAAATGATGAAAACACTGAAATCGTTATTGCGGGCGATTTCAATGTACACAATTCTGGGTGGCTTCGCCATTCTGGCCAGACAACACCCGTAGGAATGGATGTTGAATTGTTCGCTGACTTAAATCACCTAAATCTGCTTGTAAATGAGCCTACACGAATACCTGACATTGCAAATCATTCCGCAAACACCCTTGACTTGTTCCTTACCTCTCGTCCTGATAATTACTCCGTCAATGTATTATCGCTTCTAGGCTCCTCTGACCATTGTGTTGTATAAGCTAATTTCTCGTTTATAAACCACATAGTTAGAGAAAAAACTCCCAAAAAAACAGTTTGGCAATACGAGAAAGCCAATTCGGACGGCCTTAACAACTTCTTTGGGAGTTATAACTGGTCGCTATTGCTTCGCGATAACAACGTGGATGCCGCCGCTGATGCAATCACAAACATCATTCTTATTGGCATGAGAAAGTTTATCCCTTTCAGGGATAAGTCTATCAAACCGAAAGATGATGGATGGTACGACTCGAGCTGTAAAGAGGCTTCTAGGATTAGAGAGGTATGCTTTTGGTTTTACAAAGCAAACCTAACACAGGAAAACCGAAAAAAGTTTAAACGAGCCAGAAATGATTGCAATGCTCATCTTCGGCGAGTCAAATTCGCCTACGACCGAAAACTGAGGCAAAAAATACTAAAATGTCCCAAAGGTAGTAAAAATTTTTGGTTATTCGCAAAAAGAATCAAAAATACAGCCTCGTCGTCCATTCCAACGCTCATTTATAATGACACTCCAGTTGTCAACTCTGAACACAAAGCCAATCTGTTTGCTGCACATTTTGCAGCTAGCTCCACGCTTCCAGATTGTGCATTGATGCCGCCTGCACCCCCGAGTATTGAACGCTCTATGGGACAGATCTTCATTCGTACTCGGGCAGTTGCTAGAGTTTTAAACGATCTCAACATTCACAAATCCGCTGGGCCAGATAGTATTTCCCAATTAGTTCTGAAGAGGTGTTCTTCCAAGCTGGCATTACCATTGCGTAAGCTTTTCCATCTATCCTATTCTTCTGGACTCTTCCCGAGAAGTTGGAAAACAGCCTTTGTCCAGCCCATACCCAAAAAAGGCGAGCCTTCGTCTCCTTCTTCGTACCGACCCATAGCACTTACATCCATTCTTTCCAAGGTCATGGAAACGATGATAAATTTTCAGCTCATGAAATATCTTGAAACCAATGAAATCCTTAGTGACCGGCACTACGGATTTCGTGGTCAACGTTCCACTGGTGATTTGATGGTATATCTCACCGAACAGTGGAACCGGTCTTTGCATCAATTTGGTGAAAGCAAAGCTGTTGTACTCGATATTTCTAAGGCATTGACAGAGTTTGGCATCAAGCTCTTTTGTCAAAAATGCGTGCCTTTGGTGTCGATGATAAACTGCTTCATTGGATTAGAAGCTATCTTTTGGACCGCTCAATTCAAGTTTTTTTTTGACGGATGCAAGTCTGAAATACACCACATAAATGCTGGCGTTCCCCAAGGCTCTAAATGCACATCAGTTTACCCTTAAGCCCATCTTTGGACGTACAGTTAAATTCAGGGATTCGTTCATCAGCCGTACAACACGTATGTGGAATGCTCTGCCAAGCTCTGTCTTTCCACATCACTATGATCCACAGACATTCAAGACACAAGCTCATAGACATCTCCTCTCTTCTTCTCCTTTTCCTTAACGCCCACGCTGTGCCAAGCATATTGCCGAACATAATAAGGGTGCGAACCCCTTTTTGCGTGCGAAAATTATAAAAAAAAAGAGCCAAGAACTAAAGCAGGAATAAAATTCCAAATTCGATTAACAAAAGCAGGAATTGAATTCCAAATTCGACCAGCAAAATGAAAAGCTGGATGTAATTCAAGAAAGGTTACGAGGTTAAATGAGCGGAATTCAAACAATGCTTAAGGGTGAGATGAGTGAAATTCAAAATGAAGTGAAATCCTTGGAGACGAATATGACAGGAAAGGTGAGTGGTCTTGAAGGCAAAATAAAGGAGATTGAGACCCGACTGGACAATCGTCCCCAATTCGTCAGAGAAAACACTCAACAAAGCAGTACCAGAGTAATTCCAGAATCCTATAGTAACCAGAAGGGAATTTTGAAGCCTCCTGCGTTCGATGGCGACACAGCTTTTGAAAATTTTAAAGTTCAGTTTGCAGCTGCTGTACAACACAATGGATAAGGTGCTGAAGAACAGCTAAACTCTCTCATCCTTGCATTGAGAGGCAAGGCAGCAGACGTCTTATAAATGATTCCAAATGCCGAGATGAGTTCCGGAAGAATCTTGAAAGAGTTGGACTTGCGTTATGGACAGTCTCACACACAGGAGCTAAGTAAAATACAGCTCCAGATGAAGAAACAGCAGCGAGGAGAACGGCTTCAAGAACTAGAGCGTGAAATAACCAAGTTAGCACGACAAGCCTATTGTGGGGTTCCGGCTGGTACCCTGGACGGATTGGCAGTGGATGCGTTCATCAATGCTATTCGAGATGAACTGTTGAAGCTTCATTTGAGGACAACATCGAGAGGAAAAACAATGAATCAAGTATTAGCGTCGGCTTTGTGGTATGAAGCGGCTAAAGCCAGTGTGTCTTCGAATTTTGTTAGGTTACGCAAGTGGGAAACAGAGGACGTCGCACAAATAAAAGCTCTCATTGATGAGAAATTGCAGAAATCAACCACTGGTCGGTTTCAAAATGAGATAAGTAGCAGATTCGATTCTACATTAAGGTGTTTTTGATGTCAGAAACCTGGACATTTCATTCGGGATTGCAAAGAGCTGAGCGCTGGAAACATGATGAGACAGCCTGTGAATGGTGTCAATAATCTGGAAAGATAACGGCGAATAGATGCACAACATTTGAAGAAGGTGGAGCGATCGACTTGTACCAGCTTTGCAGGGCAAAGGCTGAAGAGGACAAGGGAATATCCCAAGGTCACAATATGCAGTATAAATCTTGGAAGGGATTGCAACAGTCTGGTTGTTAATGGCGTGTTGGAGAGTAGATCTTGCGATTTTGTTCTAGACACAGGAGCTTCCAGATCAATTGTGAGTCCTGAAATGGTGTCTGGAGAGCAAGTAAACAGAGTGCAGCAATTCTGGCATTAAGCGAAACTCAGGTATTTGTGAATTCTGATACTTCAGATTTAAATCTGCCTGGGTATTGCTTAGTGCCCACAATTTATGTCCGTAGTGATGTTGCATTCAAACTTTTGCCTCAATTAAGCCAATGTTCCAATGCGAAATTTAATTTCATATGGCTGAGAGTAATGGTTCAGGGGCGTAACATCCACTACTGCTTTCTTTATAGAAGCCCCAACTTAAACTTCAACTCTTCACGAGATTGATGCACTGTCTGACTCAATTGCAAGAATTGTCAGAAATGATGAAAACACTGAAATCGTTATTGCGGGCGATTTCAATGTACACAATTCTGGGTGGCTTCGCCATTCTGGCCAGACAACACCCGTAGGAATGGATGTTGAATTGTTCGCTGACTTAAATCACCTAAATCTGCTTGTAAATGAGCCTACACGAATACCTGACATTGCAAATCATTCCGCAAACACCCTTGACTTGTTCCTTACCTCTCGTCCTGATAATTACTCCGTCAATGTATTATCGCTTCTAGGCTCCTCTGACCATTGTGTTGTATAAGCTAATTTCTCGTTTATAAACCACATAGTTAGAGAAAAAACTCCCAAAAAAACAGTTTGGCAATACGAGAAAGCCAATTCGGACGGCCTTAACAACTTCTTTGGGAGTTATAACTGGTCGCTATTGCTTCGCGATAACAACGTGGATGCCGCCACTGATGCAATCACAAACATCATTCTTATTGGCATGAGAAAGTTTATCCCTTTCAGGGATAAGTCTATCAAACCGAAAGATGATGGATGGTACGACTCGAGCTGTAAAGAGGCTTCTAGGATTAGAGAGGTATGCTTTTGGTTTTACAAAGCAAACCTAACACAGGAAAACCGAAAAAAGTTTAAACGAGCCAGAAATGATTGCAATGCTCATCTTCGGCGAGTCAAATTCGCCTACGACCGAAAACTGAGGCAAAAAATACTACAATGTCCCAAAGGTAGTAAAAATTTTTGGTTATTCGCAAAAAGAATCAAAAATACAGCCTCGTCGTCCATTCCAACGCTCATTTATAATGACACTCCAGTTGTCAACTCTGAACACAAAGCCAATCTGTTTGCTGCACATTTTGCAGCTAGCTCCACGCTTCCAGATTGTGCATTGATGCCGCCTGCACCCCCGAGTATTGAACGCTCTATGGGACAGATCTTCATTCGTACTCGTGCAGTTGCTAGAGTTTTAAACGATCTCAACATTCACAAATCCGCTGGGCCAGATAGTATTTCCCAATTAGTTCTGAAGAGGTGTTCTTCCAAGCTGGCATTACCATTGCGTAAGCTTTTCCATCTATCCTATTCTTCTGGACTCTTCCCGAGAAGTTGGAAAACAGCCTTTGTCCAGCCCATACCCAAAAAAGGCGAGCCTTCGTCTCCTTCTTCGTACCGACCCATAGCACTTACATCCATTCTTTCCAAGGTCATGGAAACGATGATAAATTTTCAGCTCATGAAATATCTTGAAACCAATGAAATCCTTAGTGACCGGCACTACGGATTTCGTGGTCAACGTTCCACTGGTGATTTGATGGTATATCTCACCGAACAGTGGAACCGGTCTTTGCATCAATTTGGTGAAAGCAAAGCTGTTGTACTCGATATTTCTAAGGCATTGACAGAGTTTGGCATCAAGCTCTTTTGTCAAAAATGCGTGTCTTTGGTGTCGATGATAAACTGCTTCATTGGATTAGAAGCTATCTTTTGGACCGCTCAATTCAAGTTATTTTGGAAGGATTCATGTCTGAAATACACCACATAAATGCTGGCGTTCCCCAGGGCTCTGTTCTGTCCCCGACACTCTTTCTCATTTATAATAATGATAATGATCTCTTATCTGTGACTTCTAATCCAATTCACTCCTTCGCTGACGACAGCACTCTCAGCTTCGCATATAAGTTTGAGGAACGTCCCACCACATCTCATGTGGAACTCAAACAACTTCGTATGTTAAGCACGTTAAACTCAGACCTAGACAGCATAATAAAATGGGGAGAAAACAATCGAGTAGAATTTAACGCTTCCAAAACCCAATGCTGTCTCCTGTCGTCCAAGCGAATACCAAATCCCATGCCATTATCCATGAATGGCACTTGCATCGAGGAAACTGAAAATCTCGCAATTCTCGGTATGTGCGTCAACGACAAGCTTCGTCGGAATGACCACATATTTACCGTCGCCAAAAATGCTGCGAAATGTTTAGATTTTCTAACCCGGTGCAAGAAATTTTTCACTCCCTCTGACCTGGCTACTATCTACAAGGCCTTTATTCGCCCTAAACTTGAGTACAATTGTCATATCTGGTCTGGATCGCCTAAAACCACCTTGCATCAACTAGATAGAATACAAAACCGTGCGATAAAACTTATCGGTGACGAAAACATTGCGAAAAAAGCTTGAACACCGCAGGAACGTCTCCTGCTTGTCACTGTTTTATCGCTTCTTCCACCAGCGGCGCTCAAGAGAAATAGCCAGTTGCATGCCACCTCTCCTTGTATTCAACCGCAATACTCGTGGCGATCTAAGTGCACATCAGTTTACACTTAAGCCCATCTTCGGACGTACAGTTAAATTCAGGGATTCGTTCATCAGCCGTACAACACGTATGTGGAATGCTCTGCCAAGCTCTGTCTTTCCACATCACTATGATCCACAGACATTCAAGACACAAGCTCATAGACATCTCCTCTCTTCTTCTCCTTTTCCTTAACGCCAACGCTGTGCCAAGTATATTGCCGAACATAATAAGGGTGCGAACCCCTTTTTGCGTGCGCAAATTATAAAAAAAAGAGCCAAGAACTAAAGCAGGAATTAAATTCCAAATTCGATCAACAAAAGCAGGAATTGAATTCCAAATTCGACCAGCAAAATGAAAAGCTGGATGTAATTCAAGAAAGGCTACGAGGTGAAATGAGCGGAATTCAAACAATGCTTAAGGGTGAGATGAGTGAAATTCAAAATGAAGTGAAATCCTTGGAGACGAATATGACAGGAAAGGTGAGTGGTCTTGAAGGCAAAATAAAGGAGATTGAGACCCGACTGGACAATCGTCCCCAATTCGTCAAAGAAAACACTCAACAAAGCAGTACCAGAGTAATTCCAGAATCCTATAGTAACCAGAAGGGAATTTTGAAGCCTCCTGCGTTCGAAGGCGACACAGCTTTTGAAAATTTCAAAGTCCAGTTTGCAGCTGCTGTACAACACAATGGATAAGGTGCTGAAGAACAGCTAAACTCTCTCATCCTTGCATTGAGAGGCAGCAGACGTCTTACAAATGATTCCAAATGCCGAGATGAGTTCCGGAAGAATCTTGAAAGAGTTGGACTTGCGTTATGGACAGTCTCACACACAGGAGCTAAGTAAAATACAGCTCCAGATGAAGAAACAGCAGCGAGGAGAACGGCTTCAAGAACTAGAGCGGGAAATAACCGGCTGGTATCCTGGACGGATTGGCAGTGGATGCGTTCATCAATGCTATTCGAGATGAACTGTTGAAGCTTCATTTGAGGACAACATCGAGAGGAAAAACAATGAATCAAGTATTAGCGTCGGCTTTGTGGTATGAAGCGGCTAAAGCCAGTGTGTCTTCGAATTTTGTTGGGTTACGCAAGTGGGAAACAGAGGACGTCGCACAAAAAAAAGCTCTCATTGATGAGAAATTGCAGAAATCAACCACTGGTCGGTTTCAAAATGAGATAAGTAGCAGATTCGATTCTACATTAAGGTGTTTTTGATGTCAGAAACCTGGACATTTCATTCGGGATTGCAAAGAGCTGAGCGCTGGAAACTTAATGAGACAGCCTGTGAATGGTGTCAATAATCTGGAAAGATAACGGCGAATAGATGCACAACATTTGAAGAAGGTGGAGCGATCGTTTTGTACCAGCTTTGCAGGGCAAAGGCTGAAGAGGACAAGGGAATATCCCAAGGTCACAATACGCAGTATAAATCTTGGAAGGGATTGCAAAAGTCTGGTTGTTAATGGCGTGTTGGAGAGTAGATCTTGCGATTTTGTTCTAGACACAGGAGCTTCCAGATCAATTGTGAGTCCTGAAATGGTGTCTGGAGAGCAAGTAAACAGATTGCATCACTACAAGTTGAGGACAGCTACAGGAGAGGCTGCAGCAGTTCAGGGCGAACGTTTCCTTACTGTCGAGTTTGGAGGATTAAGGTTTTGACATCGGTTTATTGTTGCCCGAGTGGAAGATGAATGCATATTGGGCCTGGGCTTTATGATGACGCACCAGATGTCACTTGATTTAAGAAAGCAAGTACTGAGATGGCGTTATGTGGAAGTTCTGCTCAGCATGACCGGCAATCACAATGGTGGATCATTGAGGAAGTGTTGTGTCCCCGAGTACAAACAAAGTAGAAGACCGGAAAATCAAAAATGTTCAATTTTTTCACGAATCACGGTCCAGCAGATGAAAGATCATTTGACAAATGAGCAGCTTAGGGAAGAACAAGAGCAGGATGATTCAATTTCTCCAGTACTTCAATGGCTGGAGCAAGGAGAAAGACCGGAGTGGCATGAAATTGCAACAGCAAGTCTGACAGTAAAAAGTTACTGGGCTCAATGGCAGTCATTGAGATTCAAAGATGGACTACCAGTAAGGCAATGGGAATCTGCCGATGGTCGGTATCACAAATCAAAGGTAGTGCTACCAACGAATTTGGTAAACAAAGTTCTTCACGATGCACACAGTGGAACATCAGGCGAACATTTGGGAATTAAGAGGACACTGAATAAAGTAAGAAGTAAATTCTTTTGGGCCAATTGCCGCAGAGATGTTGAAAACTGGTGCCGAACGTGTCAAAAATGCGCTGCAAGAAGAGAGCTGCAACAAACAGCTAGATACAAAGTTGTAGTGCCAATAGTTGGGCAAAGGATTCCGATCGAAGACCAATGGTGATCAATGTCCATAAGTCAGTAAAGAACAACGTCGTGAATGGTAACGAAGAAATGAAAATACAGAATCACCTGCGTGCGAACTATGAAAAATTGCGGGAAGGAGATTTCGTTTGGCTATACAATTCCAAGACAAGCCAAGGGAAATTACAGAAACCACAGCAAAGTTGGGAAGAACTCTACAAGAGGAACAACGACGTAGTATATCAGATTCAACAAAACCCCAGATGTCAAAAGGAAGTTGTCTGCATCAACAGATTGACAAGGTACAACATCAGAAGGAGTGCTGAATCTGTTCGGGACGAACAAGTAGTCAAACCGGTTTTTGCGGTTTGCCCGGTTTTTGTAAAAGAACATGATTGAACATGTTGTCTATTTTTAGAAGATGACTCATTACATATAAGTGTCGTTAGTTGTAAATAAGGGAATAAGGGTAAAATTTTCTGGTCTATTCTTGATATTTCTGTCTAGTTTTTAATTGAGTATAAAAAGAGGTGTTAAGCCGAAGTAAGATGATTAGTTGTTTGGAATTTAACCAGTGCAGTCGTAAGCGTTCTTGTAAAGAGATAAAGCTATAACCTAAGAGAATTATTGTGAAGTACTAGTATTGTTAACGGTGGAACTATTTTGTTCCAACGACGGAATAGTCAAGGTGCATGTACCTTGACTAATGATGTGGATATAACCGGTTCTTGTGCCGATATATCTTAATATCCTATTAGTTAGCCGCCTTACCACTGGTGGGGGGATAGCTAACCAAAAATAAAATTGACAACAACCTTTTTTGATGATTAATAATTGAGTGATTTATTGTTCCCTAATACGGGAGTATTTATAAGGATAATATTGCCTACGTGGGCATAAATAACGAAAATACAAACATAAAGGAAAACGGATTATTGCTTAATTAGCATTAATGCCAAGTACAAAAAATACAAAAATGATTCTACTTAGAACTTTATAAAGGTAAATTATTGCCTAATTCGAATTAATTCCAAAAAAAATAAAAATGCTGCAATAATATGCAGTCAGTTGGCACACGCAGTGACTGACACAAAAAAAAATAGTTCGAATTGCTGATAAGCGAAACATATTCCCATTGCTGCACCTATTTGTTTTTTACCTTGAGTTCAAGGTGAGCTGTAATAAGTCTGGGATCATGTTTCGCTCAGCCGGAATTCGAAACTTTGGCTTCGTGCATGTTGGATTCATTCGCATGCCTGATGAATTTGCATTATGAATTTTATTATGAAAATGAATCCAACATGCACAAACACATTTCTGTTCTTGAACATACTCCCCCCGTTGAATGCAGCCATTCAACAGATTTCGTCGCTAGGTAGGCTGAATTTTCGACGTATTCTAGGGATAGGTCCTGATGGCGATGGTTTGCTAGGTTTGTTTGTCTTCCTTGTTTTCCATATCCAGAAGATGATTGCTGATACTGTTAAAATAAGTCCTAAGTATGCCACGGAGTATTGGTGAAGGTCATGGTTGCTTATTTTGTGTGGAATTTCTGTTGGAAGTTGCTTGATTTCTTGCCTCAACCTTTCGATCTCTGCCAATTGAAGTTGATCTGCCAATGAATACTCGTTAGTTGGGATAAGATTGCTTGGTATTGCGATGTCCGTTAGATTGACCAGTTTGGTGTAGGATGGTTTGCCGATACTGGTATAGATTTTATGTCCTTGGAATGTTAAGAGATCTTGTTTAATGACGCAGTTGGGCTGAATTTTTAAAAGGCCAGAGCCCTCCAGCGTTATTGGTGAAATCTCATTGCCGCATACAGTGTTGATGGTTGTCTTCGTTCTGAGGGCGTAAATCCATTCATTGGGGTGCGACAATCGTATCCATACCTGGTCTTTTGTGAGCTCAGTTATCTTGCATTGTTTTGGTAACGGCATATTGTTCAGTAAGTCAACCTCGCATGTACATATATTAGCCTTCTTGCGATAGAGCGGCTTTGTTTGCTCGCAGATATAAGTGGATGGTTCCGTTGTTGAGCACATTGCCAATTCCTGCTCCGTTATTGGATAGAATTGATCGCGGTGTGGACTTATGATTAGGTGAGATGAATCTGGGTTGATTGCAATTAGGGAGCCGTTTTTAAATATAGGTATGGCCAATACTCTGAATATCTCGAACACTTCTATATTGACAAGAGGAAATTTGATTTGGAAGATCACGTGGTCGTTAACGATCCCACTCTTTACGGACATCAGTTGATATAGGTGCAGCAGGTCTGACGAGTCTATTGGTAGGCGAAGTGAGGAAGGGACATGCGCCTTTATCATTATGACTTCGTGACTTAATTGCTGTGGTGATAGAAGAAGAGGCCTTATCTTTCCATGGTTTGTGTCGATTAGCACTCTGATTAGTAAGGCTTGTATTCGTTGTGTGTTGGACATGATTAGCGTCAGTTCAATGGATAAGGAAAGAAAAGTACTAGTTAGTTCTTCTTGAGTGGTATGCGCAGTTATTTGATTAATTTGCTCGTTCAACGCTCTAAATTTTTCTTGAACACTTAACTGGTTGCCCTTTATAATGTTTAAAGTTGAGTCTATTATTGATGTTTGATTATTGAGAAGTCGCAGAACGTGGTCTTCATTTCCCTTCATGTCATCAATTGTTTTTGATACCTCTTGTGCTCCAAATAAGGAATTGGCTATGGTTCCAACTATATTGAAAGCTCCGCGTCTTGCTCTTGGTCTTGCCTTATGAAGGTTCCTCGAGAAGAATTCGTTCCCTGTTGTGAGCTCTTCTTTTACATGACTAAATTGATCGATTATTGACTTGCATGAATTGTTTTGCGGTATCACCTGGCAGAGTTGTCGCAAAGATTTAATTCCCTTTGTGATTTCATGGAATTCAGTCCAGTACGGTGTTAGCTCATAGTATACCACCAGGTTCCATTCGTTGGCTGCCAAGTTGGCTGTTCCTAGAGCTTCAAAATGAAGGCCTAGCTTAGATGGAAATTGGCTGACTTCCACTGGGTAACTACATGTGAGTGGTACTATCAGGCATACTATTAAGATGGATAACATTGCCGAGCCGTATGATTTTCGACATTTTCTCTTTGGTGGTTGGTCATTGTTTGTTGACTCCCCTGTGATTTGAGATGTTGATTCTGCTGCCTTTCTTTTTGTGTGACATTTAAAATGATGTGGTCGTTCCTGTTTTGGGGTTTCATCATTAAGCGGAAGAGGAGCAAGTTTGTGAATCGCTCGCCGAAGAATGCTAGTTGATGTTTTGACGTCTGCTACGCGGACCTGGCCATCTTCTCCAATGTGAGTTTTAATGACTCGTCCGAGTGGCCATTTCATCGATGGGGTGTTATCTTCTTTAATTAGAACTATGGCTCCAGGTTGTAAGTTTGGTTTTTGCTGTTTCCATTTAACCCGTTGCTGCAATTCATTTAGGTATTCACTCGACCATCTGCGCCAAAATTCATTTTTTAGGTGCGTCACTAATTTCCATCGTGTCGGCAGGTTGACGTTCGTGTTTTTAGCGTTTGCGTCAATCGGTGCTGTCAGTGGTTCACCGATTAGGAAGTGACCAGGAGTGAGTGCGGTGAGATCATTTGGATCTGAAGAAAGCGGTGTTAATGGCCGTGAATTAAGAATTGCCTCAATTTCAATTATTAGGGTCTCGAATTCTTCATGTGTCAAGGGTGCTGATGACACGCTTCGATATAGTAAATGTTTTGCTGATTTAACGGCAGCTTCCCATAATCCGCCGAAGTGGGGAGATCGGGGTGGAATGAAATGGAAATCGATGCCTTTTGTGCTGCACGAGTTTGAGATTGATTCTTGACCTTGCGTGGAATATACTCTCTGGCTAAGGTCCTGAAGCTGATTTCTAGCTCCAACAAAATTAGTCGCATTATCACAGTATAGGTTACGAACATGGCCTCGTCTTCCCATGAAACGTTTCAGTGCTCCTATAAAGGCTTCCGTTGTTAAAGCACTAACGATCTCCAGGTGAACAGCCTTAGTAGCAAAGCAGCAGAATATTGCGATGTACCCCTTTTGTGGTCGACTTCCTCTCCCACGGTAGTGAATCCATATCGGCCCGCAAAAGTCCACTCCTGAATTGATGAACGGTCGTGCTGGTTGAACTCGATCGGCTGGTAAACTGCCCATCATCTGAGAGAGCAACTTGGGTTTTGCCTTTGCGCACCGAATGCAGTTTTGCACTATAGATCTGGCAATAGTTTTACCTTTGATCGGCCAGAATCGTTGTCTAGTAATGGCCAAAAGAGTCTGTGGTCCAACGTGCTTATTTTTGCAATGAATCTCTGTCATTATCAGTTTTGTGAAAGAATTTCCGTAAGGAAGTAAGATAGGATGTTTTGCATCGTATGAAAGCGCTGATGCTTCTAGTCTTCCTCCAACCCGCATAATATCATTTGTATCCAAAAAGGGTGCGAGACTGCTTATGGCGCTGGTTTTCTCGCACTCGCTGTATCGTTTAAGATGGGCGATGTCGGAATTGAACTCCTCTTTCTGCAGAAGTCGTAGAATGGTATAAAGCGAATCTGTTAATGCTTGGCTGGATAGTTCTTTTTTACTGCTTGTCTTATCTTCACGGCCTTTAAGTTTGCTGACGAATCTTAATATGTACGCAGTGATCCGCTGGACCCTTTGAAATGAGTTTCCATGCTTGATTTCGTAGATGAAGTGACCTGACTCCTTATCATTAGTTGTTATTGGTAACGCATTAGAGTTTGGTTGCTGCTCAGACAATGCCGATTTGTTGTAAGGTTGTGGCCAAGATGATTCTCGACCATGAAGGAATAGGGGACCGTAAAACCAAAGATTGCATTCCTTCAACCTTTCCGGAGTAATTCCTCGTGTAAGTAAATCAGCTGGGTTCTCCTTGGATTTTACGTGACGCCATTGTTGTGGTGTGGTACTAAACTTTATCGAAGATACTCTGTTAGCAATGAACGTTGGGAGGGATTTCTCGGAGGAGTTGATCCAAGCCAAGACAATTTCAGAGTCACTCCAAAAATACGTAGGAGCATCTTCGTACCCAATATCCCTTTTTATTCGATTGGCGAGACCCGTTGCTAGTTTGGCGGCGCACAATTCTAGCCGTGGAATGGTCGGCTTCTTAAACTTTTCCTTCTCAAGTGGTGCTACACGAGATTTAGCACACAACAATCGCACTATGATGGTTCCGTGACCAACCGTTGATCGTATATAGATGGAGGCTCCATACGCCCTTTCGGATGCATCAGCAAAAACGTGAACTTGTGTTACTTCTGGAGTCTGGTGTGAAAATATGTGTCGTGGAATCCTGATGAGACTTATTGCCTTGAGGTCGTCACGAAATCTTGACCATTGTGAATGCAATTCCTGAGGTAGAGCTGCATCCCAATCTAATTTTAATTTCCACAATTGTTGCAGAAAGATTTTCGCGGTGATTACCACTGGAGCCATGATTCCAAGTGGATCAAATATTCGTGCTATTTCTGATGAGACCTTTCTTTTTGTGACTTTGGCGTCGTAATTCTCATAAGTTTTGATGCAAAAATCGTCTACCTTGGGCAGCCAAGTTAGACCCAAAGTTTTTATATTGTCTTCTGAGTCATTTTTGAAGTCCAGCTGTACTTCTTTGTCCTCTGAACCGAAATTTTGTATTAGCCGTGGGTGATTTGCGCACCACTTGCGCAGTTTGAAGCCTGCTCCCTGAAGCACGTCAATCAATTGCCTTTGCATTTCCAGAGCAGTGGAAAGACTGTTTGCGCCTGTCATGACGTCGTCTACGTAGAAATCGTGTTGAAGTATCTTGCTGCCGAAGGGGTGGCTTTTAGTTGTTGTTTGAGAGAGCTGTTGTAAACATTTGATTGATAAATAGGGGGCAGATGATGTGCCGTAGGTCACGGTGTTCAACTGATAACATTTTACAGGATCTGATACGTCCTTTCTCCACAGAATCAACTGGTACTTTCGATCTTCTTTATGTAGCAATACATATACATTTTTTCTACATCGGCTGTAAAAACAAACCGTGGTAACCGGAATCTTAACAGAATTGTGAATAGGTCATCTTGAATTCTGGGGCCTACATGCAAGATATCATTGAGCGATATATTGGAGGATGTCTTGCATGACTCGTCGAATACGACTCTCAACATGGTGGTACTGCTATCAGGTTTTTGCACGCAGTGGTGAGGAAGAAAATAGTGTGGTGAATTCCTTGGTGGAAGCTCTACTTCTGTCATGTGATTTAGAGTGATATACTCGTTCATAAATTGATCGTATTGTTGCTTAAGCTCCTTATTGTTAGCCAATCGTCTTTCTAAGGCATATAACCGTCGGAGGGCGATGGGTTTTGATTCCCCAAGACTTGTGGGATCGTCTGAAAATGGTAGTTTTACGGTAAATCGGCCTTGGATATCCCGATGAGTTGTCTGTATAAAGTTCTTTTCACACCACTTTTTTGCTGTTGTAAGAGCTCTTTGTGGTTCCTCTGGTTCTTCAGTTGTCCAAAATTTTTCAATTAGTTGGTTCAGGTTTTCGTCTTCGATGCACATACCGCAAGTAATTGATGTGTTTGGAAGTGGTCCAATTCTCCCTGTTGCCATCCACCCGAATACCGTGTTTTGAAAGGTGGGCATCTCGATGTTGGATCTTATTTGTCCAACAGACAGAAGTTCATGGTACAATTCTGCGCCGATGAGTAGGTCGATATGCTCCGTACAGTTGAAGTTTGGATCAGCTAATTTTATATTCTTTGGAATGTTCCATTGTGAGATGTCTATTGATTGTGTTGGTTGAGGTGAAAGTAATTTTGGCAAGACCAACGCTTCAATTCTAGCCGAGAACCCAGTCAGCCTGGATTGCAAATGTACATTCACTCTCTTATGTGCCCTTTGAGTGGCATGACCGATCCCCTGGATGCACAAAGAATCATGCTTTGCTGGAATCTTCAATTTTTTAACGAGTCTCTCCGTAATGAAATTTACTTGAGAGCCTGAATCTAGCAGCGCTCTGCATTCGACGAATTCACCATTGTGAGATTCTAACTTGACCCGAGCCGTCCCCAGCAAAACATATCCTAGACGTTGTTGACTAACGGTGCTAAGTGATAGAGCTTGATCGTGTCCCTGCGTCTTATTTTCCACTGAAGATGGGCCTGTTGTTTTAGTCGGGTTGATTCCTTTGAATTGTGTAGATGTTGTATTAATTTTTTGGCTTGAATTCACGGCTTCCAAATGCACTAAAGTATTGTGTTTTTTAGAGCATTTGGTGCATGATCGTCTCGGGCAAGTTGTTGCTCGATGTCCTTCCTTCAGGCAATTTATGCAGAGGTTATATTTTTTGAGCACATTTAGTCGTTGTGCGGGGTTTTTATCTAAAAATTCCTTGCAAGCGTAAAGTGCGTGATTTCCCTTGCAAACCAAGCATTCAGATGAACTCGCTGCCGCAACTAATGTCCTTAAAGGGTGGAGTCTTCGTCGATCCTCGATGTGCCGATCCTTGCCCAGAGCTTCCAGAGATTGAAATCGTTTCTCTAAGAAGTCCATCACTTGCTTTGTTGTTTGAAGTTCCTTTGGATTGTCGAGTGACTGCTCATATATGGTGTGCGTATCTCTGTCTAATTTTTTCGTCAATACGTGGGTTAATCCCATCCCATGAGACACTCCTTAGTAACGTCGTGAAGATTTCTAATGGCGTTGGGTGAACTTTTCTCTGCAGCAGTACTTGGTTGAGTGAGTAATTTACTTATAAGTGCAGAAACCAATAGTCTCGGATTAGCGTAACGATCTTCTAAGGTTTTCCAGGCCGCGACATAATTGCTGTCAGACGTTGAATAATGTCTGATTAGCCTTTCTGCCTCTCCAGTTAGGTTTGTTTTCAGATACCACATTTTTTGGCAATTTGCCATTGGTTGCATGTGGACCATTTGTTTAAAAAGATCGTGGAATTGTTGCCATTTGGAGTAGTCCCCATCAAACTTTGGCAATTCCATTTTCGGAAGTGGTAACGTGTGTGCAGCTGTTGTGCCTGTCCTAGGAGCACATTCCTGCAGTCTTGCAATTAAGGCTGTGACAACCCCTTCAACTTCTTCAGCCAAGATGAAATGTTCTTCTTCATCGTAGCCGTTAGCTACGTTGTCATCACTTAGCTCATAAATTGATGTATGAAGTTCTTCAAGTTGAACCCAGTATTGTTCGATGGCTCTCAACTTATACTCCCAATGTGACCTTGTATGCTGTAGCTCTGGATTTAAATTGAAGTCTACACCACTCAATGCACGACGTAGCGACACCACTATGGCGTTGTGTCGTCGTATGATTCTGTTGATCTCATCTGTTGGTTGAGTCGTCATCGTGACGATATTTTTGTTTTCGGCATCGGATTGTTGCGGCCCTTGTTGATCTTGGTTTCTTGTAATTTCCCCTTCCAATCTTGGTTTGACCTTCAATAGCACGGCTATCTTTTCCTCAAAATGCCCTTTGAATTTTCTGTAGTTTTCTAATACAGTGTCGTATACCTCATGAATAAAATAATCATGATTAGTCGGCACATCTGGTATGGACCTGATCTGGTTGTCGATTTCCTCGAACGCTTCCCAAGCTTCCTTCAACCGTCGAAGCCTTTCTCGAAAATAACTTTCTTGAGTTTTCCTGTCGGCAGGATCCTTCTTGTAGTTGCTGATGATCTTGTTGAAACTTTCAGCATTACGTTCTTGCTGTTGAGCTAATTTTTCGATATCCATGATGATATCCCTCGATGACTGCTTCAATCTCGCTGACTTGTGTGTGTTTCTAACTAGATATTTTTCTTATGCAGCTATCGTTGGTACCAGTGTATAGCCCTGGTACACGCCTTTAAGAACGTAGTATGAATTAAAAAACGCGACGAATACTTTACCAGTGTTCAAAGCCCTGGCAAACGCTTGTCGCGTCCTAAATTGTGATCGCTCAGCAGTCACTCCTTACCACCTTATTATGAAAATGAATCCAACATGCACAAACACATTTCTGTTCTTGAACAAGTATCATAAGTGTTTTTGTGTACTGTGAAAAGTAATCACCAATATAAATTGTGAACTTGAGTTATTATTACTGTTTGTCATTAAAGTTGTTATTTGTAAATTAATTAACTTGTGTTGTGTTTTAATTGCAAAATCCTTTACGAACTCGAAAGCCTGAATTTCATAACAATTGGTGTCAGAAGTGGGATTTTGCAAATTGTGAGACATTGAGAGACAATAAAAATTTGCAAATTGTGAGACAGTAAACAAATTAAGTGAAACTTTACAAACTGATAAACATTAAACAATAAAATTGAAAGTGCAGTGAACATTAAATCCTATAGTTCCCAGGAGCTTAAAGAAGAGCTTGGACGGCGAGGTCTAAGTACTGCAGGAAATAAGCAAGAGCTATTTCTCCGTTTACAACAAGTCGTTAAAGCAGAAAAACAGTAGGCTGGTGAACCGTTTTCAATTGAGACGGAGTTAGTGGAGCGAAAATTGTCCACTTCGGAAGAAAAGAGTAGTGTGCCAACCATGGAAGCGATGTTTAATGCTCTAATGCACCAAATGAAGCAACAAAGTGAACAATCGCAGCAACAGAATCATGAATTGAGTTCCAAATTAAACGAGAAGTTGGAACAGCAAAGTCAAGGTCTGAAGAAAGATTTGAATTTTCAAATTAGTGATAAGTTGGAACAGCAAAGCCAAAAGCTGAATCGACAAAATAAACAGCAGAGCCAGTTGTCTCCATTGATGCAGACAACTTCCTTTTGACATCTGGGGTTTTGTTGAATCTGATATACTACGTCGTTGTTCCTCTTGTAGGGTTCTTCCCAACTTTGCTGTGGTTTCTGTAATTTCCCTTGGCTTGTCTTGGAATTGTATAGCCAAACGAAATCTCCTTCCCGCTTTTTGTAGTTATGTAAAGTTTCCGAGTGGATCGCAGCAACATACTTGGGCTGAGAACGTATTTTTTCGCTGTTTTTGCTTATGTTAATTTCCACAGTCCAGCAATTCTAGCACTAAGCGAAACTCAGGTATTTGTGAATTCTGATACTTCAGATTTAAATCTGCCTGGGTATTGCTTAGTGCCATTATTTTTCCCAAGACGCGGGCTCACAATTTATGTCCGTAGTGATGTTGCATTCAAACTTTTGCCTCAATTAAGCCAATGTTCCAATGCGAAATTTAATTTCATATGGCTGAGAGTAATGGTTCAGGGGCGTAACATCCACTACTGCTTTCTTTATAGACGCCCCAACTTAAACTTCAACTCTTCACGAGATTGATGCACTGTCTGACTCAATTGCAAGAATTGTCAGAAATGATGAAAACACTGAAATCGTTATTGCGGGCGATTTTAATGTACACAATTCTGGGTGGCTTCGCCATTCTGGCCAGACAACACCCGTAGGAATGGATGTTGAATTGTTCGCTGACTTAAATCACCTAAATCTGCTTGTAAATGAGCCTTCACGAATACCTGACATTGCAAATCATTCCGCAAACACCCTTGACTTGTTCCTTACCTCTCGTCCTGATAATTACTCCGTCAATGTATTATCGCCTCTAGGCTCCTCTGACCATTGTGTTGTATAAGCTAATTTCTCGTTAATAAACCACATAGTTAGAGAAAAAACTCCCAAAAAAACAGTTTGGCAATACGAGAAAGCCAATTCGGACGGCCTTAACAACTTCTTTGGCAGTTATAACTGGTCGCTATTGCTTCGCGATAACAACGTGGATGCCGCCGCTGATGCAATCACAAACATCATTCTTATTGGCATGAGAAAGTTTATCCCTTTCAGGGATAAGTCTATCAAACCGAAAGATGATGGATGGTACGACTCGAGCTGTAAAGAGGCTTCTAGGATTAGAGAGGTATGCTTTTGGTTTTACAAAGCAAACCTAACACAGGAAAACCGAAAAAAGTTTAAACGAGCCAGAAATGATTGCAATGCTCATCTTCGGCGAGTCAAATTCGCCTACGACCGAAAACTGAGGCAAAAAATACTACAATGTCCCAAAGGTAGTAAAAATTTTTGGTCATTCGCAAAAAGAATCAAAAATACAGCCTCGTCGTCCATTCCAACGCTCATTTATAATGACACTCCAGTTGTCAACTCTGAACACAAAGCCAATCTGTTTGCTGCACATTTTGCAGCTAGCTCCACGCTTCCAGATTGTGCATTGATGCCGCCTGCACCCCCGAGTATTGAACGCTCTATGGGACAGATCTTCATTCGTACTCGTGCAGTTGCTAGAGTTTTAAACGATCTCAACATTCACAAATCCGCTGGGCCAGATAGTATTTCCCAATTAGTTCTGAAGAGGTGTTCTTCCAAGCTGGCATTACCATTGCGTAAGCTTTTCCATCTATCCTATTCTTCTGGACTCTTCCCGAGAAGTTGGAAAACAGCCTTTGTCCAGCCCATACCCAAAAAAGGCGAGCCTTCGTCTCCTTCTTCGTACCGACCCATAGCACTTACATCCATTCTTTCCAAGGTCATGGAAACGATGATAAATTTTCAGCTCATGAAATATCTTGAAACCAATGAAATCCTTAGTGACCGGCACTACGGATTTCGTGGTCAACGTTCCACTGGTGATTTGATGGTATATCTCATCGAACAGTGGAACCGGTCTTTGCATCAATTTGGTGAAAGCAAAGCTGTTGTACTCGATATTTCTTAGGAATTGACAGAGTTTGGCATCAAGCTCTTTTGTCAAAAATGCGTGCCTTTGGTGTCGATGATAAACTGCTTCATTGGATTAGAAGCTATCTTTTGGACCGCTCAATTCAAGTTATTTTGGGCGGATTCATGTCTGAAATACACCACATAAATGCTGGCGTTCCCCAGGGCTCTGTTCTGTCCCCGACACTCTTTCTCATTTATAATAATGATAATGATCTCTTATCTGTGACTTCTAATCCAATTCACTCCTTCGCTGACGACAGCACTCTCAGCTTCGCATATAAGTTTGAGGAACGTCCCACCACATCTCATGTGGAACTCAAACAACTTCGTATGTTAAGCACGTTAAACTCAGACCTAGACAGCATAATAAAATGGGGAGAAAACAATCGAGTAGAATTTAACGCTTCCAAAACCCAATGCTGTCTCCTGTCGTCCAAGCGAATACCAAATCCCATGCCATTATCCATGAATGGCACTTGCATCGAGGAAACTGAAAATCTCGCAATTCTCGGTATGTGCGTCAACGACAAGCTTCGTCGGAATGACCACATATTTACCGTCGCCAAAAATGCTGCGAAATGTTTAGATTTTCTAACCCGGTGCAAGAAATTTTTCACTCCCTCTGACCTGGCTACTATCTACAAGGCCTTTATTCGCCCTAAACTTGAGTACAATTGTCATATCTGGTCTGGATCGCCTAAAACCACCTTGCATCAACTAGATAGAATACAAAACCGTGCGATAAAACTTATCGGTGACGAAAACATTGCGAAAAAAGCTTGAACACCGCAGGAACGTCTCCTGCTTGTCACTGTTTTACCGCTTCTTCCACCAGCGGCGCTCAAGAGAAATAGCCAGTTGCATGCCACCTCTCCTTGTATTCAACCGCAATACTCGTGGCGATCTAAGTGCACATCAGTTTACACTTAAGCCCATCTTCGGACGTACAGTTAAATTCAGGGATTCGTTCATCAGCCGTACAACACGTATGTGGAATGCTCTGCCAAGCTCTGTCTTTCCACATCACTATGATCCACAGACATTCAAGACACAAGCTCATAGACATCTCCTCTCTTCTTCTCCTTTTCCTTAACGCCAACGCTGTGCCAAGTATATTGCCGAACATAATAAGGGTGCGAACCCCTTTTTGCGTGCGCAAATTATAAAAAAAAAAAGAGCCAAGAACTAAAGCAGGAATTAAATTCCAAATTCGATCAACAAAAGCAGGAATTGAACTCCAAATTCGACCAGCAAAATGAAAAGCTGGATGTAATTCAAGAAAGGCTACGAGGTGAAATGAGCGGAATTCAAACAATGCTTAAGGGTGAGATGAGTGAAATTCAAAATGAAGTGAAATCCTTGGAGACGAATATGACAGGAAAGGTGAGTGGTCTTGAAGGCAAAATAAAGGAGATTGAGACCCGACTGGACAATCGTCCCCAATTCGTCAGAGAAAACACTCAACAAAGCAGTACCAGAGTAATTCCAGAATCCTATAGTAACCAGAAGGGAATTTTGAAGCCTCCTGCGTTCGAAGGCGACACAGCTTTTGAAAATTTCAAAGTCCAGTTTGCAGCTGCTGTACAACACAATGGATAAGGTGCTGAAGAACAGCTAAAATCTCTCATCCTTGCATTGAGAGGCAGCAGACGTCTTACAAATGATTCCAAATGCCGAGATGAGTTCCGGAAGAATCTTGAAAGAGTTGGACTTGCGTTATGGACAGTCTCACACACAGGAGCTAAGTAAAATACAGCTCCAGATGAAGAAACAGCAGCGAGGAGAACGGCTTCAAGAACTAGAGCGGGAAATAACCGGCTGGTATCCTGGACGGATTGGCAGTGGATGCGTTCATCAATGCTATTCGAGATGAACTGTTGAAGCTTCATTTGAGGACAACATCGAGAGGAAAAACAATGAATCAAGTATTAGCGTCGGCTTTGTGGTATGAAGCGGCTAAAGCCAGTGTGTCTTCGAATTTTGTTGGGTTACGCAAGTGGGAAACAGAGGACGTCGCACAAAAAAAAGCTCTCATTGATGAGAAATTGCAGAAATCAACCACTGGTCGGTTTCAAAATGAGATAAGTAGCAGATTCGATTCTACATTAAGGTGTTTTTGATGTCAGAAACCTGGACATTTCATTCGGGATTGCAAAGAGCTGAGCGCTGGAAACATGATGAGACAGCCTGTGAATGGTGTCAATAATCTGGAAAGATAACGGCGAATAGATGCACAACATTTGAAGAAGGTGGAGCGATCGTTTTGTACCAGCTTTGCAGGGCAAAGGCTGAAGAGGACAAGGGAATATCCCAAGGTCACAATACGCAGTATAAATCTTGGAAGGGATTGCAAAAGTCTGGTTGTTAATGGCGTGTTGGAGAGTAGATCTTGCGATTTTGTTCTAGACACAGGAGTTTCCAGATCAATTGTGAGTCCTGAAATGGTGTCTGGAGAGCAAGTAAACAGAGTGCATCACTACAAGTTGAGGACAGCTACAGGAGAGGCTGCAGCAGTTCAGGGCGAACGTTTCCTTACTGTCGAGTTTGGAGGATTAAGGTTTTGACATCGGTTTATTGTTGCCCGAGTGGAAGATGAATGCATATTGGGCCTGGGCTTTATGATGACGCACCAGATGTCACCTGATTTAAGAAAGCAAGTACTGAGATGGCGTTATGTGGAAGTTCTGCTCAGCATGACCGGCAATCACAATGGTGGATCATTGAGGAAGTGTTGTGTCCCCGAGTACAAACAAAGTAGAAGACCGGAAAATCAAAAATGTTCAATTTTTTCACGAATCACGGTCCAGCAGATGAAAGATCATTTGACAAAAGAGCAGCTTAGGGAAGAACAAGAGCAGGATGATTCAATTTCTCCAGTACTTCAATGGATGGAGCAAGGAGAAAGACCGGAGTGGCATGAAATTGCAACAGCAAGTCTGACAGTAAAAAGTTACTGGGCTCAATGGCAGTCATTGAGATTCAAAGATGGACTACCAGTAAGGCAATGGGAATCTGCCGATGGTCGGTATCACAAATCAAAGGTAGTGCTACCAACGAATTTGGTAAACAAAGTTCTTCACGATGCACACAGTGGAACATCAGGCGAACATTTGGGAATTAAGAGGACACTGAATAAAGTAAGAAGTAAATTCTTTTGGGCCAATTGCCGCAGAGATGTTGAAAACTGGTGCCGAACGTGTCAAAAATGCGCTGCAAGAAGAGAGCTGCAACAAACAGCTAGATACAAAGTTGTAGTGCCAATAGTTGGGCAAAGGATTCCGATCGAAGACCAATGGTGATCAATGTCCATAAGTCAGTAAAGAACAACGTCGTGAATGGTAACGAAGAAATGAAAATACAGAATCACCTGCGTGCGAACTATGAAAAATTGCGGGAAGGAGATTTCGTTTGGCTATACAATTCCAAGACAAGCCAAGGGAAATTACAGAAACCACAGCAAAGTTGGGAAGAACTCTACAAGAGGAACAACGACGTAGTATATCAGATTCAACAAAACCCCAGATGTCAAAAGGAAGTTGTCTGCATCAACAGATTGACAAGGTACAACATCAGAAGGAGTGCTGAATCTGTTCGGGACGAACAAGTAGTCAAACCGGTTTTTGCGGTTTGCCCGGTTTTTGTAAAAGAACATGATTGAACATGTTGTCTATTTTTAGAAGATGACTCATTACATATAAGTGTCGTTAGTTGTAAATAAGGGAATAAGGGTACAATTTTCTGGTCTATTCTTGATATTTCTGTCTAGTTTTTAATTGAGTATAAAAAGAGGTGTTAAGCCGAAGTAAGATGATTAGTTGTTTGGAATTTAACCAGTGCAGTCGTAAACGTTCTTGTAAAGAGATAAAGCTATAACCTAAGAGAATTATTGTGAAGTACTAGTATTGTTAACGGTGGAACTATTTTGTTCCAACGACGGAATAGTCAAGGTGCATGTACCTTGACTAATGATGTGGATATAACCGGTTCTTGTGCCGATATATCTTAATATCCTATTAGTTAGCCGCCTTACCACTGGTGGGGGGATAGCTAACCAAAAATAAAATTGACAACAACCTTTTTTGATGATTAATAATTGAGTGATTTATTGTTCCCTAATACGGGAGTATTTATAAGGATAATATTGCCTACGTGGGCATAAATAACGAAAATACAAACATAAAGGAAAACGGATTATTGCTTAATTAGCATTAATGCCAAGTACAAAAAATACAAAAATGATTCTACTTAGAACTTTATAAAGGTAAATTATTGCCTAATTCGAATTAATTCCAAAAAAAATAAAAATACTGCAATAATATGCAGTCAGTTGGCACACGCAGTGACTGACACAAAAAAAAATAGTTCGAATTGCTGATAAGCGAAACATATTCCCATTGCTGCACCTATTTGTTTTTTACCTTGAGTTCAAGGTGAGCTGTAATAAGTCTGGGATCATGTTTCGCTCAGCCGGAATTCGAAACTTTGGCTTCGTGCATGTTGGATTCATTCGCATGCCTGATGAATTTGCATTATGAATTTTATTATGAAAATGAATCCAACATGCACAAACACATTTCTGTTCTTGAACATACTCCCCCCGTTGAATGCAGCCATTCAACAGATTTCGTCGCTAGGTAGGCTGAATTTTCGACGTATTCTAGGGATAGGTCCTGATGGCGATGGTTTGCTAGGTTTGTTTGTCTTCCTTGTTTTCCATATCCAGAAGATGATTGCTGATACTGTTAAAATAAGTCCTAAGTATGCCACGGAGTATTGGTGAAGGTCATGGTTGCTTATTTTGTGTGGAATTTCTGTTGGAAGTTGCTTGATTTCTTGCCTCAACCTTTCGATCTCTGCCAATTGAAGTTGATCTGCCAATGAATACTCGTTAGTTGGGATAAGATTGCTTGGTATTGCGATGTCCGTTAGATTGACCAGTTTGGTGTAGGATGGTTTGCCGATACTGGTATAGATTTTATGTCCTTGGAATGTTAAGAGATCTTGTTTAATGACGCAGTTGGGCTGAATTTTTAAAAGGCCAGAGCCCTCCAGCGTTATTGGTGAAATCTCATTGCCGCATACAGTGTTGATGGTTGTCTTCGTTCTGAGGGCGTAAATCCATTCATTGGGGTGCGACAATCGTATCCATACCTGGTCTTCTGTGAGCTCAGTTATCTTGCATTGTTTTGGTAACGGCATATTGTTCAGTAAGTCAACCTCGCATGTACATATATTAGCCTTCTTGCGATAGAGCGGCTTTGTTTGCTCGCAGATATAAGTGGATGGTTCCGTTGTTGAGCACATTGCCAATTCCTGCTCCGTTATTGGATAGAATTGATCGCGGTGTGGACTTATGATTAGGTGAGATGAATCTGGGTTGATTGCAATTAGGGAGCCGTTTTTAAATATAGGTATGGCCAATACTCTGAATATCTCAAACACTTCTATATTGACAAGAGGAAATTTGATTTGGAAGATCACGTGGTCGTTAACGATCCCACTCTTTACGGACATCAGTTGATATAGGTGCAGCAGGTCTGACGAGTCTATTGGTAGGCGAAGTGAGGAAGGGACATGCGCCTTTATCATTATGACTTCGTGACTTAATTGCTGTGGTGATAGAAGGAGAGGCCTTATCTTTCCATGGTTTGTGTCGATTAGCACTCTGATTAGTAAGGCTTGTATTCGTTGTGTGTTGGACATGATTAGCGTCAGTTCAATGGATAAGGAAAGAAAAGTACTAGTTAGTTCTTCTTGAGTGGTATGCGCAGTTATTTGATTAATTTGCTCGTTCAACGCTCTAAATTTTTCTTGAACACTTATTTTCCCTTCATGTCATCAATTGTTTTTGATACCTCTTGTGCATATTCCGAATCAAGAACTCCAAATAAGGAATTGGCTATGGTTCCAACTATATTGAAAGCTCCGCGTCTTGCTCTTGGTCTTGCCTTATGAAGGTTCCTCGAGAAGAATTCGTTCCCTGTTGTGAGCTCTTCTTTTACATGACTAAATTGACCGATTATTGACTTGCATGAATTGTTTTGCGGTATCACCTGGCAGAGTTGTCGCAAAGATTTAATTCCCTTTGTGATTTCATGGAATTCAGTCCAGTACGGTGTTAGCTCATAGTATACCACCAGGTTCCATTCGTTGGCTGCCAAGTTGGCTGTTCCTAGAGCTTCAAAATGAAGGCCTAGCTTAGATGGAAATTGGCTGACTTCCACTGGGTAACTACATGTGAGTGGTACTATCAGGCATACTATTAAGATGGATAACATTGCCGAGCCGTATGATTTTCGACATTTTCTCTTTGGTGGTTGGTCATTGTTTGCTGACTCCCCTGTGATTTGAGATGTTGATTCTGCTGCCTTTCTTTTTGTGTGACATTCAAAATGATGTGGTCGTTCCTGTTTTGGGGTTTCATCATTAAGCGGAAGAGGAGCAAGTTTGTGAATCGCTCGCCGAAGAATGCTAGTTGATGTTTTGACGTCTGCTACGCGGACCTGGCCATCTTCTCCAATGTGAGTTTTAATGACTCGTCCGAGTGGCCATTTCATCGATGGGGTGTTATCTTCTTTAATTAGAACTATGGCTCCAGGTTGTAAGTTTGGTTTTTGCTGTTTCCATTTAACCCGTTGCTGCAATTCATTTAGGTATTCACTCGACCATCTGCGCCAAAATTCATTTTTTAGATGCGTCACTAATTTCCATCGTGTCGGCAGGTTGACGTTCGTGTTTTTAGCGTTTGCGTCAATCGGTGCTGTCAGTGGTTCACCGATTAGGAAGTGACCAGGAGTGAGTGCGGTGAGATCATTTGGATCTGAAGAAAGCGGTGTTAATGGCCGTGAATTAAGAATTGCCTCAATTTCAATTATTAGGGTCTCGAATTCTTCATGTGTCAAGGGTGCTGATGACACGCTTCGATATAGTAAATGTTTTGCTGATTTAACGGCAGCTTCCCATAATCCGCCGAAGTGGGGAGATCGGGGTGGAATGAAATGGAAATCGATGCCTTTTGTGCTGCACGAGTTTGAGATTGATTCTTGACCTTGCGTGGAATATACTGTCTGGCTAAGGTCCTGAAGCTGATTTCTAGCTCCAACAAAATTAGTCGCATTATCACAGTATAGGTTACGAACATGGCCTCGTCTTCCCATGAAACGTTTCAGTGCTCCTATAAAGGCTTCCGTTGTTAAAGCACTAACGATCTCCAGGTGAACAGCCTTAGTAGCAAAGCAGCAGAATATTGCGATGTACCCCTTTTGTGGTCGACTTCCTCTCCCACGGTAGTGAATCCATATCGGCCCGCAAAAGTCCACTCCTGAATTGATGAACGGTCGTGCTGGTTGAACTCGATCGGCTGGTAAACTGCCCATCATCTGAGAGAGCAACTTGGGTTTTGCCTTTGCGCACCGAATGCAGTTTTGCACTATAGATCTGGCAATAGTTTTACCTTTGATCGGCCAGAATCGTTGTCTAGTAATGGCCAAAAGAGTCTGTGGTCCAACGTGCTTATTTTTGCAATGAATCTCTGTCATTATCATTTTTGTGAAAGAATGTCCGTAAGGAAGTAAGATAGGATGTTTTGCATCGTATGAAAGCGCTGATGCTTCTAGTCTTCCTCCAACCCGCATAATATCATTTGTATCCAAAAAGGGTGCGAGACTGCTTATGGCGCTGGTTTTCTCGCACTCGCTGTATCGTTTAAGATGGGCGATGTCGGAATTGAACTCCTCTTTCTGCAGAAGTCGTAGAATGGTATAAAGCGAATCTGTTAATGCTTGGCTGGATAGTTCTTTTTTACTGCTTGTCTTATCTTCACGGCCTTTAAGTTTGCTGACGAATCTTAATATGTACGCAGTGATCCGCTGGACCCTTTGAAATGAGTTTCCATGCTTGATTTCGTAGATGAAGTGACCTGACTCCTTATCATTAGTTGTTATTGGTAACGCATTAGAGTTTGGTTGCTGCTCAGACAATGCCGATTTGTTGTAAGGTTGTGGCCAAGATGATTCTCGACCATGAAGGAATAGGGGACCGTAAAACCAAAGATTGCATTCCTTCAACCTTTCCGGAGTAATTCCTCGTGTAAGTAAATCAGCTGGGTTCTCCTTGGATTTTACGTGACGCCATTGTTGTGGTGTGGTACTAAACTTTATCGAAGATACTCTGTTAGCAATGAACGTTGGGAGGGATTTCTCGGAGGAGTTGATCCAAGCCAAGACAATTTCAGAGTCACTCCAAAAATACGTAGGAGCATCTTCGTACCCAATATCCCTTTTTATTCGATTGGCGAGACCCGTTGCTAGTTTGGCGGCGCACAATTCTAGCCGTGGAATGGTCGGCTTCTTAAACTTTTCCTTCTCAAGTGGTGCTACACGAGATTTAGCACACAACAATCGCACTATGATGGTTCCGTGACCAACCGTTGATCGTATATAGATGGAGGCTCCATACGCCCTTTCGGATGCATCAGCAAAAACGTGAACTTGTGTTACTTCTGGAGTCTGGTGTGAAAATATGTGTCGTGGAATCCTGATGAGACTTATTGCCTTGAGGTCGTCACGAAATCTTGACCATTGTGAATGCAATTCCTGAGGTAGAGCTGCATCCCAATCTAATTTTAATTTCCACAATTGTTGCAGAAAGATTTTCGCGGTGATTACCACTGGAGCCATGATTCCAAGTGGATCAAATATTCGTGCTATTTCTGATGAGACCTTTCTTTTTGTGACTTTGGCGTCGTAATTCTCATAAGTTTTGATGCAAAAATCGTCTACCTTGGGCAGCCAAGTTAGACCCAAAGTTTTTATGTTGTCTTCTGAGTCATTTTTGAAGTCCAGCTGTACTTCTTTGTCCTCTGAACCGAAATTTTGTATTAGCCGTGGGTGATTTGCGCACCACTTGCGCAGTTTGAAGCCTGCTCCCTGAAGCACGTCAATCAATTGCCTTTGCATTTCCAGAGCAGTGGAAAGACTGTTTGCGCCTGTCATGACGTCGTCTACGTAGAAATCGTGTTGAAGTATCTTGCTGCCGAAGGGGTGGCTTTTAGTTGTTGTTTGAGAGAGCTGTTGTAAACATTTGATTGATAAATAGGGGGCAGATGATGTGCCGTAGGTCACGGTGTTCAACTGATAACATTTTACAGGATCTGATACGTCCTTTCTCCACAGAATCAACTGGTACTTTCGATCTTCTTTATGTAGCAATACATATACATTTTTTCTACATCGGCTGTAAAAACAAACCGTGGTAACCGGAATCTTAACAGAATTGTGAATAGGTCATCATGAATTCTGGGGCCTACATGCAAGATATCATTGAGCGATATATTGGAGGATGTCTTGCATGACGCGTCGAATACGACTCTCAACTTGGTGGTACTGCTATCAGGTTTTTGCACGCAGTGGTGAGGAAGAAAATAGTGTGGTGAATTCCTTGGTGGAAGCTCTACTTCTGTCATGTGATTTAGAGTGATATACTCGTTCATAAATTGATCGTATTGTTGCTTAAGCTCCTTATTGTTAGCCAATCGTCTTTCTAAGGCATATAACCGTCGGAGGGCGATGGGTTTTGATTCCCCAAGACTTGTGGGATCGTCTGAAAATGGTAGTTTTACGGTAAATCGGCCTTGGATATCCCGATGAGTTGTCTGTATAAAGTTCTTTTCACACCACTTTTCTGCTGTTGTAAGAGCTCTTTGTGGTTCCTCTGGTTCTTCAGTTGTCCAAAATTTTTCAATTAGTTTGTTCAGGTTTTCGTCTTCGATGCACATACCGCAAGTAATTGATGTGTTTGGAAGTGGTCCAATTCTCCCTGTTGCCATCCACCCGAATACCGTGTTTTGAAAGGTGGGCATCTCGATGTTGGATCTTATTTGTCCAACAGACAGAAGTTCATGGTACAATTCTGCGCCGATGAGTAGGTCGATATGCTCCGTACAGTTGAAGTTTGGATCAGCTAATTTTATATTCTTTGGAATGTTCCATTGTGAGATGTCTATTGATTGTGTTGGTTGAGGTGAAAGTAATTTTGGCAAGACCGACGCTTCAATTCTAGCCGAGAACCCAGTCAGCCTGGATTGCAAATGTACATTCACTCTCTTATGTGCCCTTTGAGTGGCATGACCGATCCCCTGGATGCACAAAGAATCATGCTTTGCTGGAATCTTCAATTTTTTAACGAGTCTCTCCGTAATGAAATTTACTTGAGAGCCTGAATCTAGCAGCGCTCTGCATTCGACGAATTCACCATTGTGAGATTCTAACTTGACCCGAGCCGTCCCCAGCAAAACATATCCTAGACGTTGTTGACTAACGGTGCTAAGTGATAGAGCTTGATCGTGTCCCTGCGTCTTATTTTCCACTGAAGATGGGCCTGTTGTTTTAGTCGGGTTGATTCCTTTGAATTGTGTAGATGTTGTATTAATTTTTTGGCTTGAATTCACGGCTTCCAAATGCACTAAAGTATTGTGTTTTTTAGAGCATTTGGTGCATGATCGTCTCGGGCAAGTTGTTGCTCGATGTCCTTCCTTCAGGCAATTTATGCAGAGGTTATATTTTTTGAGCACATTTAGTCGTTGTGCGGGGTTTTTATCTAAAAATTCCTTGCAAGCGTAAAGTGCGTGATTTCCCTTGCAAACCAAGCATTCAGATGAACTCGCTGCCGCAACTAATGTCCTTAAAGGGTGGAGTCTTCGTCGATCCTCGATGTGCCGATCCTTGCCCAGAGCTTCCAGAGATTGAAATCGTTTCTCTAAGAAGTCCATCACTTGCTTTGTTGTTTGAAGTTCCTTTGGATTGTCGAGTGACTGCTCATATATGGTGTGCGTATCTCTGTCTAATTTTTTCGTCAATACGTGGGTTAATATTGGATCCCATTCCTTGGTGGACACACCGAGATTTTCTAATCCCATGAGACACTCCTTAGTAACGTCGTGAAGATTTCTAATGGCGTTGGGTGAACTTTTCTCTGCAGCAGTACTTGGTTGAGTGAGTAATTTACTTATAAGTGCAGAAACCAATAGTCTCGGATTAGCGTAACGATCTTCTAAGGTTTTCCAGGCCGCGACATAATTGCTGTCAGACGTTGAATAATGTCTGATTAGCCTTTCTGCCTCTCCAGTTAGGTTTGTTTTCAGATACCACATTTTTTGGCAATTTGCCATTGGTTGCATGTGGACCATTTGTTTAAAAAGATCGTGGAATTGTTGCCATTTGGAGTAGTCCCCATCAAACTTTGGCAATTCCATTTTCGGAAGTGGTAACGTGTGTGCAGCTGTTGTGCCTGTCCTAGGAGCACATTCCTGCAGTCTTGCAATTAAGGCTGTGACAACCCCTTCAACTTCTTCAGCCAAGATGAAATGTTCTTCTTCATCGTAGCCGTTAGCTACGTTGTCATCACTTAGCTCATAAATTGATGTATGAAGTTCTTCAAGTTGAACCCAGTATTGTTCGATGGCTCTCAACTTATACTCCCAATGTGACCTTGTATGCTGTAGCTCTGGATTTAAATTGAAGTCTACACCACTCAATACACGACGTAGCGACACCACTATGGCGTTGTGTCGTCGTATGATTCTGTTGATCTCATCTGTTGGTTGAGTCGTCATCGTGACGATATTTTTGTTTTCGGCATCGGATTGTTGCGGCCCTTGTTGATCTTGGTTTCTTGTAATTTCCCCTTCCAATCTTGGTTTGACCTTCAATAGCACGGCTATCTTTTCCTCAAAATGCCCTTTGAATTTTCTGTAGTTTTCTAATACAGTGTCGTATACCTCATGAATAAAATAATCATGATTAGTCGGCACATCTGGTATGGACCTGATCTGGTTGTCGATTTCCTCGAACGCTTCCCAAGCTTCCTTCAACCGTCGAAGCCTTTCTCGAAAATAACTTTCTTGAGTTTTCCTGTCGGCAGGATCCTTCTTGTAGTTGCTGATGATCTTGTTGAAACTTTCAGCATTACGTTCTTGCTGTTGAGCTAATTTTTCGATATCCATGATGATATCCCTCGATGACTGCTTCAATCTCGCTGACTTGTGTGTGTTTCTAACTAGATATTTTTCTTATGCAGCTATCGTTGGTACCAGTGTATAGCCCTGGTACACGCCTTTAAGAACGTAGTATGAATTAAAAAACGCGACGAATACTTTACCAGTGTTCAAAGCCCTGGCAAACGCTTGTCGCGTCCTAAATTGTGATCGCTCAGCAGTCACTCCTTACCACTGGTGGGGGGAAGTGAATGCTGGGATCACGTCGGGGTCACCAAATATTAACGGTGGAACTATTTTGTTCCAACGACGGAATAGTCAAGGTGCATGTACCTTGACTAATGATGTGGATATAACCGATTCTTGTACCGATATATCTTAATATCCTATTAGTTAGCCGCCTTACCACTGGTGGGGGGATAGCTAACCAAAAATAAAATTGACAACAACCTTTTTTGATGATTAATAATTGAGTGATTTATTGTTCCCTAATACGGGAGTATTTATAAGGATCATATTGCCTACGTGGGCATAAATAACGAAAATACAAACATAAAGGAAAACGGATTATTGCTTAATTAGCATTAATGCCAAGTACAAAAAATACAAAAATGATTCTACTTAGAACTTTATAAAGGTAAATTATTGCCTAATTCGAATTAATTCCAAAAAAAATAAAAATGCTGCAATAATATGCAGTCAGTTGGCACACGCAGTGACTGACACAAAAAAAAATAGTTCGAATTGCTGATAAGCGAAACATATTCCCATTGCTGCACCTATTTGTTTTTTACCTTGAGTTCAAGGTGAGCTGTAATAAGTCTGGGATCATGTTTCGCTCAGCCGGAATTCGAAACTTTGGCTTCGTGCATGTTGGATTCATTCGCATGCCTGATGAATTTGCATTATGAATTTTATTATGAAAATGAATCCAACATGCACAAACACATTTCTGTTCTTGAACAAGTATCATAAGTGTTTTTGTGTACTGTGAAAAGTAATCACCAATATAAATTGTGAACTTGAGTTATTATTACTGTTTGTCATTAAAGTTGTTATTTGTAAATTAATTAACTTGTGTTGTGTTTTAATTGCAAAATCCTTTACGAACTCGAAAGCCTGAATTTCATAACAATTGGTGTCAGAAGTGGGATTTTGCAAATTGTGAGACATTGAGAGACAATAAAAATTTGCAAATTGTGAGACAGTAAACAAATTAAGTGAAACTTTACAAACTGATAAACATTAAACAATAAAATTGAAAGTGCAGTGAACATTAAATCCTATAGTTCCCAGGAGCTTAAAGAAGAGCTTGGACGGCGAGGTCTAAGTACTGCAGGAAATAAGCAAGAGCTATTTCTCCGTTTACAACAAGTCGTTAAAGCAGAAAAACAGTAGGCTGGTGAACCGTTTTCAATTGAGACGGAGTTAGTGGAGCGAAAATTGTCCACTTCGGAAGAAAAGAGTAGTGTGCCAACCATGGAAGCGATGTTTAATGCTCTAATGCACCAAATGAAGCAACAAAGTGAACAATCGCAGCAACAGAATCATGAATTGAGTTCCAAATTAAACGAGAAGTTGGAACAGCAAAGTCAAGGTCTGAAGAAAGATTTGAATTTTCAAATTAGTGATAAGTTGGAACAGCAAAGCCAAAAGCTGAATCGACAAAATAAACAGCAGAGCCAGTTGTCTCCATTGATGCAGACAACTTCCTTTTGACATCTGGGGTTTTGTTGAATCTGATATACTACGTCGTTGTTCCTCTTGTAGGGTTCTTCCCAACTTTGCTGTGGTTTCTGTAATTTCCCTTGGCTTGTCTTGGAATTGTATAGCCAAACGAAATCTCCTTCCCGCTTTTTGTAGTTATGTAAAGTTTCCGAGTGGATCGCAGCAACATACTTGGGCTGAGAACGTATTTTTCGCTGTTTTTGCTTATGTTAATTTCCACAGTCCAGCAATTCTAGCACTAAGCGAAACTCAGGTATTTGTGAATTCTGATACTTCAGATTTAAATCTGCCTGGGTATTGCTTAGTGCCATTATTTTTCCCAAGACGCGGGCTCACAATTTATGTCCGTAGTGATGTTGCATTCAAACTTTTGCCTCAATTAAGCCAATGTTCCAATGCGAAATTTAATTTCATATGGCTGAGAGTAATGGTTCAGGGGCGTAACATCCACTACTGCTTTCTTTATAGAAGCCCCAACTTAAACTTCAACTCTTCACGAGATTGATGCACTGTCTGACTCAATTGCAAGAATTGTCAGAAATGATGAAAACACTGAAATCGTTATTGCGGGCGATTTTAATGTACACAATTTTGGGTGGCTTCGCCATTCTGGCCAGACAACACCCGTAGGAATGGATGTTGAATTGTTCGCTGACTTAAATCACCTAAATCTGCTTGTAAATGAGCCTACACGAATACCTGACATTGCAAATCATTCCGCAAACACCCTTGACTTGTTCCTTACCTCTCGTCCTGATAATTACTCCGTCAATGTATTATCGCCTCTAGGCTCCTCTGACCATTGTGTTGTATAAGCTAATTTCTCGTTTATAAACCACATAGTTAGAGAAAAAACTCCCAAAAAAACAGTTTGGCAATACGAGAAAGCCAATTCGGACGGCCTTAACAACTTCTTTGGGAGTTATAACTGGTCGCTATTGCTTCGCGATAACAACGTGGATGCTGCCGCTGATGCAATCACAAACATCATTCTTATTGGCATGAGAAAGTTTATTCCTTTCAGGGATAAGTCTATCAAACCGAAAGATGATGGATGGTACGACTCGAGCTGTAAAGAGGCTTCTAGGATTAGAGAGGTATGCTTTCGGTTTTACAAAGCAAACCCAACAGAGGAAAACCGAAAAAAGTTTAAAGGAGCCAGAAATGATTGCAATGCTCATCTTCGGCGAGTCAAATTCGCCTACGACCGAAAACTGAGGCAAAAAATACTACAATGTCCCAAAGGTAGTAAACATTTTTGGTCATTCGCAAAAAGAATCAAAAATACAGCCTCGTCGTCCATTCCAACGCTCATTTATAATGACACTCCAGTTGTCAACTCTAAAGACAAAGCCAATCTGTTTGCTGCACATTTTGCAGCTAGCTCCACGCTTCCAGATTGTGTATTGATACCGCCTGCACCCCCGAGTATTGAACACTCTATGGGACAGATCTTCATTCGTACTTGTGCAGTTGCTAGAGTTTTAAACGATCTCAACATTCACAAATCCGCTGGGCCAGATGGTATTTCCCCATTAGTTCTGAAGAGGTGTTCTTCCAAGCTGGCATTACCATTGCGTAAGCTTTTCCATCTATCATATTCTTCTGGACTCTTCCCGAGAAGTTGGAAAACAGCCTTTGTCCAGCCCATACCCAAAAAAGGCGAGCCGTCGTCTCCTTCTTCGTACCGACCCATAGCACTTACATCCATTCTTTCCAAGGTCATGGAAACGATGATAAATTTTCAGCTCATGAAATATCTTGAAACCAATGAAATCCTTAGTGACCGGCAGTACGGATTTCGTGGTCAACGTTCCACTGGTGAATTGATGGTATATCTCACCGAACAGTGGAACCGGTCTTTGCATCAATTTGGTGAAAGCAAAGCTGTTGTACTCGATATTTCTAAGGCATTGACAGAGTTTGGCATCAAGCTCTTTTGTCAAAAATGCGTGCCTTTGGTGTCGATGATAAACTGCTTCATTGGATTAGAAGCTATCTTTTGGACCGCTCAATTCAAGTTGTTTTGGACGGATTCAAGTCTGAAATACACCACATAAATGCTGGCGTTCCCCAGGGCTCTAAATGCAAATCAGTTTACCCTTAAGCCCATCTTTGGACGTACAGTTAAATTCAGGGATTCGTTCATCAGCCGTACAACACGTATGTGGAATGCTCTGCCAAGCTCTGTCTTTCCACATCACTATGATCCACAGACATTCAAGACACAAGCTCATAGACATCTCCTCTCTTCTTCTCCTTTTCCTTAACGCCCACGCTGTGCCAAGCATATTGCCGAACATTATAAGGGTGCGAACCCCTTTTTGCGTGCGAAAATTATAAAAAAAAGAGCCAAGAACTAAAGCCGGAATAAAATTCCAAATTCGATTAACAAAAGCAGGAATTGAATTCCAAATTCGACCAGCAAAATGAAAAGCTGGATGTAATTCAAGAAAGGCTACGAGGTGAAATGAGCGGAATTCAAACAATGCTTAAGGGTGAGATGAGTGAAATTCAAAATGAAGTGAAATCCTTGGAGACGAATATGACAGGAAAGGTGAGTGGTCTTGAAGGCAAAATAAAGGAGATTGAGACCCGACTGGACAATCGTCCCCAATTCGTCAGAGAAAACACTCAACAAAGCAGTACCAGAGTAATTCCAGAATCCTATAGTAACCAGAAGGGAATTTTGAAGCCTCCTGCGTTCGATGGCGACACAGCTTTTGAAAATTTTAAAGTTCAGTTTGCAGCTGCTGTACAACACAATGGATAAGGTGCTGAAGAACAGCTAAACTCTCTCATCCTTGCATTGAGAGGCAAGGCAGCAGACGTCTTATAAATGATTCCAAATGCCGAGATGAGTTCCGGAAGAATCTTGAAAGAGTTGGACTTGCGTTATGGACAGTCTCACACACAGGAGCTAAGTAAAATACAGCTCCAGATGAAGAAACAGCAGCGAGGAGAACGGCTTCAAGAACTAGAGCGTGAAATAACCAAGTTAGCACGACAAGCCTATTGTGGGGTTCCGGCTGGTACCCTGGACGGATTGGCAGTGGATGCGTTCATCAATGCTATTCGAGATGAACTGTTGAAGCTTCATTTGAGAACAACATCGAGAGGAAAAACAATGAATCAAGTATTAGCGTCGGCTTTGTGGTATAAAGCGGCTAAAGCCAGTGTGTCTTCGAATTTTGTTGGGTTACGCAAGTGGGAAACAGAGGACGTCGCACAAATAAAAGCTCTCATTGGTGAGAAATTGCAGAAATCAACCACTGGTCGGTTTCAAAATGAGATAAGTAGCAGATTCGATTCTACATTAAGGTGTTTTTGATGTCAGAAACCTGGACATTTCATTCGGGATTGCAAAGAGCTGAGCGCTGGAAACATGATGAGACAGCCTGTGAATGGTGTCAATAATCTGGAAAGATAACGGCGAATAGATGCACAACATTTGAAGAAGGTGGAGCGATCGTTTTGTACCAGCTTTGCAGGGCAAAGGCTGAAGAGGACAAGGGAATATCCCAAGGTCACAATACGCAGTATAAATCTTGGAAGGGATTGCAACAGTCTGGTTGTTAATGGCGTGTTGGAGAGTAGATCTTGCGATTTTGTTCTAGACACAGGAGCTTCCAGATCAATTGTGAGTCCTGAAATGGTGTCTGGAGAGCAAGTAAACAGAGTGCATCACTACAAGTTGAGGACAGCTACAGGAGAGGCTGCAGCAGTTCAGGGCGAACGTTTCCTTACTGTCGAGTTTGGAGGATTAAGGTTTTGACATCGGTTTATTGTTGCCCGAGTGGAAGATGAATGCATATTGGGCCTGGTCTTTATGATGACGCACCAGATGTCACTTGATTTAAGAAAGCAAGTACTGAGATGGCGTTATGTGGAAGTTCTGCTCAGCATGACCGGCAATCACAATGGTGGATCATTGAGGAAGTGTTGTGTCCCCGAGTACAAACAAAGTAGAAGACCGGAAAACCAAAAATGTTCAATTTTTTCACGAATCACGGTCCAGCAGATGAAAGATCATTTGACAAAAGAGCAGCTTAGGGAAGAACAAGAGCAGGATGATTCAATTTCTCCAGTACTTCAATGGATGGAGCAAGGAGAAAGACCGGAGTGGCATGAAATTGCAACAGCAAGTCCGACAGTAAAAAGTTACTGGGCTCAATGGCAGTCATTGAGATTCAAAGATGGACTACCAGTAAGGCAATGGGAATCTGCCGATGGTCGGTATCACAAATCAAAGGTAGTGCTACCAACGAATTTGGTAAACAAAGTTCTTCACGATGCACACAGTGGAACATCAGGCGAACATTTGGGAATTAAGAGGACACTGAATAAAGTAAGAAGTAAATTCTTTTGGGCCAATTGCCGCAGAGATGTTGAAAACTGGTGCCGAACGTGTCAAAAATGCGCTGCAAGAAGAGAGCTGCAACAAACAGCTAGAGGGAAAACGCATCGATACAAAGTTGTAGTGCCAATAGTTGGGCTAGATGCAAAGGATTCCGTAGATCAATAAAGAACAACGTCGTGAATGGTAACAAAGAAATGAAAATACAGAATCACTATGAAAAATTGCGGGAAGGAGATTTCGTTTGGCTATACAATTCCAAGAAATTACAGAAACCACAGCAAAGTTGGGAAGAACCCTACAAGAGGAACAACGACGTAGTATATCAGATTCAACAAAACCCAAGATGTCAAAAGGAAGTTGTCTGCATCAACAGATTGACAAGGTACAACATCAGAAGGAGTGCTGAATCTGGGTGGGGGTGGGGGTAATGTTACGAAAAGTAGTCAGTAGCGTTTATAATGGAATTAGAATCCTATAATAATTTCGAACGGACCATCGTAAGGTTGCTGAAGAGCTGAGCGAACAGCATCGTGTCTTACAAACACGTGAGTACACCGGTGAATATCCTTATGTAGGAAAATGTCGTTTTTACAATGATGCGTGGTACTCGTTAGCCTCAGGGAAGTCATTGCTTCGCGAAAACTGCTGATGAGCTCTGACTGCGGTATCGTCGTTTTATCACTACTTTCGAAAAATTGCCCCGGCAGTCGTAACGTTTGCCCATACAGCATCTCTGCTGGTGTAGAGTTGATGTCTGGTTTGTACGTTGATCTCAGACCAAGTAATATTATCGGCAAAACCGCTGACCAATTGGGCGTTTGATGACACATGATTGCTGACTTCAATATCCTATGCCATCTTTCCACCAACCCGTTTGATTGTGGGTGGTAACTCGTTGTCTTAATATGCTGGATACCCAGTAGTTTAGACAATTCGTGAAACAAGCTTGATTCGAATTGTCGATCTTGGTCTGTGGTGATGATTTTCGGAATTCCGAACCGTGAGAACCATCCTGAAATTAAGTTCTTAGCCACCGTCTCTGCCGTCATGTTCGGGATTGGAATTGCCTCGGACCACCTTGAATAACGATCGATTATGGTAAGACAATTATTATACTCGCCTGATGTTGGTAATGGACCGATTAAATCAACGTTGATGTGATCAAATCGTTGGCTTGGTGGCACAGTTGTTAGCACTTCTGATCGATTGTGTTTGGTGACTTTCGATCGTTGGCACGCTACACAATTTTTTACGAACGTCTGACAGTCTTTATGCATGCCTTTCCACACGAATCTTTCCTGCACTAGGCGCTGAGTACCCCTCACTCCTGGATGTGACAGATTGTGAACACCCTCGATTACCGTAGTCCTGAATTTTGGCGTAACGTAAGGACGAACGTTACCGTTGAAGACTTCAAAGTAAAGTCGCTGATTGGAACCTGGTACGTTTATAAGTTTTAGGCTCAATGTGAGGTTATTGTCGTTCAACACGGATGCCAATTCACTGCATCTTTGTTGATCTAAAGCCAATTCGTTGTAGTCGATCGGTTGTGTCGTATTTAACTCGTTGATCCGTGATAAAAAATCGGCTGATACGTTCGATAGATATATGTCGAATATCTGTGGAAAACTGCGACACGAAATCCAAGTGGAGGATTTGCCTTGGAGAAGCCTTGTCCAACCGCTGCTTAAATGCAAAGACCAATGGCTTATGGTCGGTGTAAATACAACACTGTCGGACCTCGATCATATACCGGAAATACTTTAAGCCAAGGTATATCGCCAACAGTTCACGATCGTAAGTGCTGAATTTGATTTGTGTATTGTCTAGCTTCTTTGAAAAAAAAGCCTAAAGGTTGCTGATGTTGATTTACGAACTGATGTAAAACGGCACC
The DNA here is from genome assembly GCA_947095585.1 of Nephrocerus scutellatus. Lineage (NCBI taxonomy): Eukaryota > Metazoa > Arthropoda > Insecta > Diptera > Pipunculidae > Nephrocerus > Nephrocerus scutellatus. The sequence goes on from OX352762.1 coordinate 38,243,107, forward strand.
TACTGCGTCGTCTAAAGCGCCAACCAGCAATGCTAGTGGCGCATTTGGTGATGGATGGCATAATAACGTGGATGTTGATAGGTCATGTTTACACTGATTAAACGCTGCAATCGTAGTGTCGTCCCAAACAAGAGGTGTTCTATCGTTTTTCTTATTGCCTTTAATCATCTTTTGCAGTATCATCTGGTGCTTGACTGCGTTCGAAATAAACTTTCTATAAAAATTTATCATTGCCAAAAACTGTTTGAGGTCGTCGGAAGTTTAAATTGTCGAATAACTTCCACTTTATCTGGCAACGGCTGAACACCGACGGACGAAATTCTATGTCCAAGAAAATCTATCGCTGATTTTCCGAGCTCGCACTTCGATGGGTTTATATACAGCTTGTACTGTCGCAGACGTTGAAACACTTGGCGAAGATGATTACGATGTTCCTCAATGTCGGATGAAGCAATCAATATATCGTCGATATATGCGAATACAAAGTCCAATCCGCGCAGGACTTCCGATATGAACCTCTGAAAGGTTTGTGCGGCGTTACAGAGGACAAACGTCATATACAGGTACTCAAATAGTCCGAATGGTGCTGTTATGGCTGTCTTGTGCACATCGGCTGGATCTATCGGAACCTGATGAAATGCTTTTTGTAGATCGATTTTCGAAAAAAGCCGTTTACCGTATAGGATGTGTCCACAGTCATTAATGTACGGTAGTGGATATTTGTCTGGCTTCGTGACTTCGTTTAACGCTCGGAAATCTCCACATGGCCGCCACGTTCCATCCTTCTTCATTACCATATGGAGTGGCGATGACCAATTGCTTTTTGACGGTCTACATATGCCTAGCCGCAACAATTCCTCGAACTCGGCCTTTGCTGCTTTGTATTTTTCCGACGACAGCGGTCTCGCTTCGGCGCTGACTGGATGCCCTGACGTTTCGATCTGATGTTTCGCCATAGTATCCACCTTGCCGATTTCGCCGCTGAATCACGTAATGTCAACAAATTCATGCAGTAACGAAGCGAATTGATGATTTGCATCAAAAGTTTTAACTGCTACATCGTGCAGACTAGCGATTTCTCCATGCTTTTCGAATGACGTCAGCTTGTCAATCAATTTATTACTTGCCACGTCCACAAGTAGATTGTAGTGCGATAAAAAATCCGAACCGATTATTGGTTGCTTAACGTCGGCTACCGTAAACGTCCACGTCAGCGATTTTCTAAGCCCAAAATTTAATTGAAGGCGCTTTTCGCCGAAAGTTGCAATTGTAGAGCCATTGGCGGCGTACAATAACTGTGTTGACGTAGCTGAACGTGGTGCGAAAGATTTGGGGAGCACTGATATATCTGCTCCGGTGTCAATCAGGAAACTAATTTTGCTCGAATTGTGTGAACACGAAGCTGATTAACACTGATTGCATTATGAAGCGGTGTTACTGATGTTGGCTGGATAACGGTATTACTATTATGAGATGATACGGTCAATCAGGAAACTAATTTTGCTCGAATTGTATGAAAACGAAGCTGATTAACACTGATTGCATTATGAAGCGGTGTTACTGATGTTGGCTGGATAACGGTATTACTATTATGAGATGATGGTTTCGATGATTTTGGATTTTTAGTATTACCAATAACTTTGCTGTTAGGCAACACTATGCTCGCTGTGCTTTTACTTTTGACGGCTAGCTATGCTTCGGTTTTGATGGTTGTGCTAAATCACACGGCTGTCTGCATTTATTTGCCGAAGTTCCATACATTCTATGATACCAGCATGTGGTCGTTTGATTTGAGCGATTTGAAGGCGCTGCACTTTGCCCACGAGACCAACCTTGAGCTGTTGATCTTAGTGTAAAGCGGCCTGAATACGGTGAGGAGCGAGCAACAGAGAGCTGTTGCACTTCTAATGTTAACTCCTGCAATTGCCGCTGGATTTGACACTGGTCGTATTGAGGTTGAGCGCAAAATGTTTGTGGTAATTGATTTAAAGGCTGTTGACTTACTTAATTTACTGAGATATTCATTGCATCCATAACCGCATCTGCAACTTTCGCAACTTCGGACAACTCTCCTTTGCTAGCGCTGACAATAACCTTCACCTGGATCGGCAATCGGCTTAACCAAAAAATTTTCAAGATATTTTCGTCTTTCGTATCGCTAACTTGGCGAAGTTCGTTCAGTAAATGGCTTGGTCGGCGATCACCCAGCTGAATACCAGACACCAGCTTTTGAAAACGCTGTTGCGATGTCTCGGCGTAAGATGCTAGTACAGCCTGTTTGAGGTTATCATATAGTTTGGCATCGGGTGGGTATCTTACTGCGTACTACACTTGACTAATGATGTTCGGGTCCAATGATGCAACAACGGTACCGAATTTCATTTTCTCGGAAATTCCAATGATGAGAAACCATTGTTCAAGCTGGAGAAACCACGTGTCCACCTGATCCTTCTTTAGCGTAGGAATAGGCACCCTCGATGCGACTGCGTTCACTAGCCTGTCTGAATTACCGTCATCACCCAATTTCGGCGTGTCGACAATCCTTTCGTCATCCGACATTGTCGCTAAAATGCGCGTGTTGAAGAATCTAACCTCGAAAAGAAAAAGGCGTGGTTAAAGTTTTAATATAAATACAATTGCGTTTTTGTCCTCGTCGACGGTCACCAATATAGCGTACTATTTTTGCGTGGAAGCAATCTACCATCAATAAAGAACACTCAAACTATATTAGTAATAAATTAATTTATTTAAAACAATTTAATATTGCACAAGTAAAAGGAACAAAAATAGTGTCGGCTAACACTACACGCACTCGAATCAATTGGAATTCTTTCTGTCAAAAACTTACAGTCGGGTGCAATAATGTTGAAACACATATGCTGCAGTCGCGTGCATAAGTGTTGTATCGCGGAATATCGAGTTGCCACAAGTTATTATTACTGTTTGTCATTAAAGTTGTTATTTGTAAATTAATTAACTTGTGTTGTGTTTTAATTGCAAAATCCTTCACGAACTCGAAAGCCTGAATTGCATAACAATATTTTTGACACATACACCTATAACAATTTAATTTAAAAAAGTAAAAAGAAATAAATATTTTCAATGAATTTTTTCACATATTTAAAAACAACAAAGCCACCTGATTTTAAGACGACATGCGCAGAAAAAGACGAATTTGAAACAGCTGTCAATCAAACCTATTAGAATCAGTTTACCATGGCCCCCAGATACAATGGGTCTATTTTTTTATTTAACTCGAACGAGCTGTGTATGTCAAATATTTACTCGGTGTTTTTTTAATTCAACCGGGGTAATTTTAATCTCTAGTCTGGGTTTTTTGTTGTGAACCGAGCACGACACGGTGTATACACAGTTTCCTAGAAAGCAACAGCTTTTGGTTTTACCGCCTTACGGTGAGCACCATAACTATAAAATGACTTTAGTTTCTTAATCCTAAAAAATTTTTGGATTTACATTCGGCTTTATGCTTATGCGATTGTTGTTGTAAGTCAAGCTGGCTTAGCCAAAGCAATACAGCTATAATCAAATTATATCCCGGATAATATTAGCTGTATTGTTTTGGTAAAGCCAGCTAGTGTTGGGCGAATTCGAATGATATAATCGATTATTGAAATGTCTCGAGATATCTCGAAATATTGTCCAAAATCATTCGAATTATTTCTTATTTCTGTTCTGCCGAACTAGCGCGAACGAGATATGGATATGCGCAGCGACGAGCGACATATCACGTCTGAGCGAAAAGAATAACAAGAACCACAATAAGTAAAGCAAAAGCAACAAGGAAAAACACAAGAAAATGCTTTCTGTATTTATCTGGTATTCGCTATTCGCTGTTCACCTTCACTCGCACATCATAGCATGTTTGATGGCCCATGGCGGAGCAACACACATAACACATCACCCATGTGCGATCTGCTTCTGCGATGTGCTATGTACTTGAGGCTTGCGCTTACGACTGCGTAGTGCGACCAACAAGCTACAGCGAGAGAAAAGAAAACAGAAATAATAATACCGAGACCGAGAACTCGAGTTATCATTCGAATGATTTGTAACGGAGTACTCTATGCTCATAATCGATTATCATTCGAATGATTTTGCAACCTAGCGAGACCGAGTTCTCGCGTGAATGATTTTGCAACCTAGCTAGTTCTCGAGTGATCATTCGAATGATTTTGCCTCCGAGACCGAGTACCTGGATGCAATGTTAATGTAAAATCTTAATATCAGCCACATTTATGATTACGATTTTTATGAAATTTTCAGTGGTTATTACTGAATGTGGGGGGAAGGTTATAAGCTATAGTAACCATTTTTAACTAATTTTTATGAAATTTTCAGTGGTTATTACTGAATGGTGGGGGAAGGTTATATGCTATAGTACACCAAATTTCACCATCACTGGACGGGGGATGTAGATTGTTAATATCAGCTACATTAATGAACCAATTTTTATGAAATTCAGGTTAGGCTATAGTAACCATTTTTAACCAATTTTTATGAAATTTTCAGTGGTTATTACTGAATGGTGAAGGAAGGTTATAGGCTATAGTACAGTTTGTACGTTTGTCCGATTGTATATCGCGACTTCTACCAGTCAGAATTTGATAGGACTTGTTTTAAAACAATTGGTAAGCGCTCGGCTTGCGATGACGTGACACGTGTCGCGCGTTAAAGTACTTCTTTGAAAACTTGGCTTGCGATGACGTGACGCGTGAAACGTGTCACGAAGCTTATACTCAGAGGGCAGGGAAATTTTTCACCGAACGTGTGTACGTTTGTACTTTGGTCGTGTCGTATATAGGATTTCAACTTCAAATTAAACCATTTAAAGTTTAATGCAAACTTTTTCAAAAGCAAACGAAACCTTTTCAAAAACAAATAAAACTTTTTCCAAACCAAACGAAACTTTTTCAAATCCATATGAAGCTTTTTCAAAATTAAAAGAAACTTTTTCAAAATCAAAAGAAACTAAAATTTTTTTTCAATGGAGGAGCTGCCTGTCAATTGCTTGTGGCAATTTCATTAACATATTTGTGTTGTTATTGTTGCAGTCGTTTTGAGTTACTGTTTGTAACGCCTCGTTTATCACATTTACCATATCCAAATGTATATATAACATTTTCGCTTATAATTCTCCGAGCATTTTGAATCTAAGTGAAAATATCAACGTTAACGGCAAGTATAAAAATTCATATATATAGAAAATGTACGGCAAGAAATAATGTACGAAAGTTCAACGACGACTTTTAAGTCTTTCGGTGTTTTAAAAATAATTATGGCTGTGATGGTCGCAACAAAATGACAGTAGAACATAGAAATTGATAAATATGTCAAAAAGCCACTAGACCGATCAAAATTAAAATTCATTTAGAATTATGAGCGAAAATGTTAGACATTGGGATTCTCACTAGCACCAGTTACAGTTATTGAGTTTCGTAAAATAAGACTGCAACAATTCCAACAAAATGTGCTATGAAATTACCACAAGCGGTTAACAAGCAGCCCCTTCATTGAAAAAAAAATTTTAGTTTCTTTTGATTTTGAAAGTTTCTTTTAATTTTGAAAAAGCTTTATATGGATTTGAAAAAGTTTCGTTTGGTTTGGAAAAGGTTTTATTTGTTTTTGAAAAGGTTTCGTTTGATTTGAAAAATTTTTTGCATTGAACTTTAAATGGTTTAATTTGAAATTGAAATCCTATATCTCGGCTTCTACCAGTCAAAATTTGCTGGGATTTGTTTTAAAACAATTGGTTAGCGCTCGGCTTTCGATAGCATAATTTTTTCATTCATAGGGGATACTACCCCTGAGAATACTGAAAAAAATTCTCAATTTATGCATCGCTATCGATTTATTTAAAGCTTAAATGGTTGCAAAGTAAAATTGTGTTTTTTTCAGTCTATACATACACGGGTGTGTGTAGTCACTCGTAGAGCAGAATACATTAGCTCGTGTGTCTATAGTAGTTAAAAGTTGTTGGTAGGAACTCGTATATATTTCGGCTTTTTTCAGTCAAAATGTAATGGGACAAGTTTTAAAACAATTGTGACGCCTGTAAAAAAATTAAATGTTTTAAAACAATTTTTTTTTTAAAAACTAAAAAGGTTTTTTTTAAAAAAAAAATTTTTTAGTTTAAATTTTTTTACTTTTTACGAATTTTGTGAATTAATTGTTTACTATTGGGCTTTTAAGATAATTCAGTTTTTAGACTGAATTACAACCATCCATATGGCTATCTTAATAGTTAATTTAAAATGAATTTGGTTTATTGCTTTTAGAACTAATCTTTCGAATACTCAATAATCGATTATTGAATTCGATTATGTCCATCACTAAAGACAGCTTGGCTTACAACAACAATCGCATGGGCATAAAGCCGAAAGTAAATCCAAAAAATTTTTAGGATTAAGAAACTAAATCCATTTTATAGTTTTGGTGCTCACCGTAAGGCGGTAAAACCAAAAGATGTTGTTTTGAGTTATTAAGTAAAACCCGCTTAGCTTTACCAAAGCAATTGCTGTATTGCTTTGGCAAAGCCGGCTTGGTTTTACAAATGCTGTATTGCTTTGGTTAATACAGCTTGGCTTACAACAACAAACTAATAAGCATAAAGCCGAAAATAAATCCAAAAAGTTTTAGGATTTATAACTAATGCCATTTTTTAGTTATAGCGCGGTGTTTTGTTTAACACACATAACATTTAAAATGCATCGAAAATTTAAAGCCAAAAGCTGTTGCTTTGTTAAACCATGCTGGTTTAGCCAAAGCAATACAGCAGTTGTTGTAAGCCAAGCTGAATTAGGCAAAGCAATACAGCAAATGTATGCTCTAATGCTTTGGCTAATCCAGCTTGGCTTACAACAGCAATCGCATAAGCATAAAGCCGAAAATAACGCCAAAAAGTTTTTAGGATTTAAAACTAAAGCCATTTTTAGTTATAGCGCTCACCGTAAGGCGGTGTTTAGTTTAACACACATAACAATTAAAATGAATCGAAAATTTAAAGCCAAAAGCTGTTGTTTTTTTAAGCAAAGCCGGCTTTGCCAAAGCAACGCAGCATATGCTATATTGCTTTGGTAAAGCCGGCTTGGTATTACAAAGCAAAAGCTTTTGGCTTTAAATTTTCGATGCATTTTAATGTGTATGTGTAAAACAAAACACCGCCTTACGGTGAGTGCTATAACTAAAATATGGCTTTAGTTATAAATCCTAAAAACTTTTTGGATTTATTTTCGGCTTTATGCTTATGGGATTGTGTTGTAAGCCAATCTGGATTAGCCAAATCAATACAGCAATAAGCTGTATTTTAATTGGAATCTGAATCCGAATTCGAATGTCAAAACCAGCCAAAACCAGCAAAACAGCAGGTTTTCTTATTCCAAAAAGGATATAGATAGTGCAATTGTAGTTGTAATTCCTTATTCCTCGGCAAATAAAATACAGTTATAGCAAATATAGCAATTTGCAAATAGAACGTCAAACCTAACCATGAGAGAGATATTTTAACGCCACTCGCACCCGGTCTTCCAGAAAATCGACAGAGGTATCAGAATGTATGGATTTATAATATTTTTCCTGCTTGCTTCGCTATTTTGATTTTTGACACATAGAAACGCACGGTGATCAACTGTATTTTCTTGATAAATAAATAGTTTAGTTTTTTAAAGAGAACCCGGAATTAATAAAGTGATTGGCTGAATTTTATTAGGTGTTATTCATTTCGGTCTCTTTAGCCAAAGCCATTTTTTCGCCTGGTTGGGATTCATGCTGCTTGTTTATCCGCCTTGGCTGCTTTTGACGTCTTGAAAAGATTAAACTTTACCATCCTGCCCAGTACCGAGAATTATGGCTCATACAAGCACTGGTGAAATCAATTACTTTTTTCAGGATGAACAGGGTATGTAATAATTGTATGATACGAAAAATTAAACTAGGCTATGTATACTGCAGACTGATAAAAACAAAATATCGTATATCTGGAAAGATGTTTTTCAAATCAAAAAAACAAAACATTTACATTTTGATTATATTTAGTACATAGTAATATGCAGAAACAATTTTTTTACAATTTTTTATTATTTATGTAAAATCGAACCGATTTGTAAATAGATGCAAGTTTAATTTTTGTCAGGTAAAGTTTCATAGTTTGTCATAGTGGAACGTAATGGAAATTTTACTAGTAACATACGAAAATTAAAATTGTATTTATTTAAAATGATATAACAATATAATAATAATTAACTAAAAAAAGGAAAAAAATGAAAAAAAAAAAGTGAATGTAAATTTATGTTTTTATAAGTGATCCCATTCCACAGATTAGCCCTTATCATATAATGATGAGTTACAAGTTTAAAGAGATAATTGTGAGCTCGAAGGGCAAAAATATTATTATTACTGTTGGTGGGCTGAGAAGCCTTGTGCACTGCGAACTTAAGATCTATTATGCATCCCAGATATTAGCCACATTATGTGGTGGCTTAGTTCCTTTATGAATGGCATCATATTTGCCAGGATGATCGGTCTGACATTCTGCCATGAAACTGTGTGAGCCTTGAGGTATTGATTTCTTTGAGAAGCGGCAGCGGTCCGTTTAGGATTTCCCCTTTTTTTTATTAAGTGGCCATCGAATGGGCCACATCCTGTCATGTACTAGACAAGAGATCTGAGTGCATGGCGGTTTAACTTAAGTGCCTTGTCTATATATTTTATATTGTATTTGAGAAGCTTTTTGGTTTTTCTCATCCCAGTCGATGATTCCCATTCTGCTTCGATGGCGTTATTTATTATTGAGATGGCTTCTGCAATAGGTAATGCTTGGTTCGGGTCTGGTGAAGATTTCTTTTGCGCCTTCTCTTGCACAGAAGTCTGCTGCCTCGTTCCCTTCAATGGCCGTAAGTCATTAGGGTGATCTGGGTGGTTTTGGCCAGTTCCTTTTAGTGACTTTTAAATACAAGCAATGCTGGCTTTTGGAGATCATGTTGATCTCGGTTCTTTTGTATTTTCTTTCGATACAGTCCAGGGAGCTGGCTTCTATTGCTGTTGTTTCTGCTTGGAAAACGGTTGGAGATTTTCCTTGGGCTATTCGTATTGTGGTTCTGGGCCCGAATACTCGCGCTCCCGTCCCTGTATTTGTTTTAGATCCGTCTGTATACCAGATATATGCATAATGGAAAGGTTGTTTATTTCGTTTTGGTATTCTTATTGAGAAATCCCTTTTGAAATGGGTTGTTTTTATCATTGTGTCTGATTGAAGGACAATTCCGCTATCTATGTTGATTTTCGTAATGATGGTCGTATTTCATGGTCTATTAACTTTAATTTGGTTAGTTATATTAAGTGTAATGACTCTCGAACTAGCTTCGCGTTTAATGTATAAGTGAAGTGGTGAAAGTCCCAGAAACTTTTCAAGATCTGCCGTTGGACAAGTGTTTATAGCACCAGTTGTACTTAGACAGATTAGACTCTGAATTTTATTTAGTTTTGAGCGTGTGTAGATTGCTCTGTTTTTGGCCACCATATCAGGGCTGCGTATGTGTGCCTGGGTTTGATAATGTTATGGTATAGCTATAGAGTCATTGGCGGGCTTATTTCCACCATTTTGCTGTACATGCGTTGGCAAATTTGGTAAGCTTTATTAGCTTTGTTGGTGATGTATGACATATATGAGTTCAATGTTTCGGTCGAACATAACCCCCAGATATTTGGCATCCGGTATTGTTTAGAGAGTTTTGCCTTGGAATCTTAGTTAGGAAAGGAAGTCTCTTTATTTTTGTGAAGACTGGTGCAGATTATTTTGACTGTGTTCACACTTAAGTCAACCTCTCTGCACCATTCGTTTACTAGTTTAAGAAGGAATTTACTGCCCAGCGAATTCCTTCAGTGGTGAAAATGCTATTTGAGCGGCTATGGGCCTCTGCAGTTAAGGTCGTTTGCAGTGCTGTCTAAATCTGCAGTCGAGCTAATGGTGGTGCTTATACCTGTTAGATTAAATTGGAGCGAGTCTAGATAGACTTGCCATTTGATGTATTCGGGGTTCTTATGGGAGATTGAAACCTATTGTGAGTTTTAATATTGAAATTGATATACATATGTTTGGAGAATGATGCCTCCTTTATTAAATGCCAATTCAGGATCGCACTGGTCATGTTTGCATTTGATAAAGTAAGGTCCAGTACCTCTCTCCATACAGCGTTTTTGAAGGTTGCAAGGGCGAAGCTAATAATTAGGGTAAATGCAGCGTTTGTGTGTTTGCTTGTTTGTCCACTCGTATATCTCGATTTTTACCACTCAGAATTTGATGGGCGTTGTTTTAAAACAAATGTTAAGCGCTCGACTTGCGACTGATGTCGTTCCAGCCTACTTCGACTCTGCCTCACAAATTTTAAAGAAGAATATATAAATCAATATGCATTCTTTAATAGCACACTCGGTGCATGAGGACAAAAGTAAACAATATTTCCAATAGCATAATATATGGCCAGCGGTAGTTCACCTATAACAATAAATATGTAACATAAGCTCATGGGCAAACTAGCGCTGACCACTTTGTTAATTACCGTATCCATGCACTAAGCTGAGTAAGCGGCGCATGGAAATTCTAATGAAATAATGGAATAATGGTCGTTCGCTTGTGGAAATAAATATGTCAACGCAGCAGGACAGGCGAGCTAACCCAAAAAATTCCCACTTGACGCGTTCGGTCATATGTTACATACGTACATACATACATTATGCTGAAAAACCGATATTACCGAGAAGGCATTCCAGAGTCGATGTATGGTCGAAAATCGATCTATTATTTTTGTATAAAAAGACAAGAAAATTTGCTGAGTAAAAAAAATTGAGTTTTCATTTCAAACATTTCAAAAGTCCTCAAATCAATTCGGTATTCTGACGCCCTAGAAGAGCTCCGGCTTTTGGGTAACGTTGATAAGGAAACACGCGTGACGTGTCAGATATCGAATCCTGAAAAGCAAAGCTAAGTTGTTTAAGAAGAAAATAAGGCAACTTTACATGGCGATCCTATTCGATTCGGCTTATATACAACTGCCAGTCTATCAATTTTTTTTATCTTCTAATATCTTTATCTTCGGCTCAAAAATAATAAGGCCCCGGGATCCGATGGGATCCCAGCGGAACTGATAAAAATTGGAGGCACCACATTACACCAAGCAATTCATGAAATAATAGTGCAAGTATGGGAAGAAGAAGCTATGCCAGAAGACTGGTGAAGAGGCATCCTGTGCCCCATACATAAGAAGGGAGATATCACAAAATGCAGCAATTATCGTGATATAACGTTGTTGAGTACCGCGTAAAAGATTTTCTCCTCTATCCATAAAGACAGGATAGCCCCTAAAGTCATCGCTAAAGTCATCATTGGTCCATACCAGTGTGGCTTCATCCCAGGCAAATCAACAACTGATCAGATTTACACCCTCAGGCAGGTGATGGAAAAATGTCTAAAGTTTCAAAACTCACTACACCATCTTTTTTAGTCTTTAAAGCCGCCTATGATGGCATAGCCAGAGTAGAACTTTATAAAGCTATGAGAGAATTCGGCATCCCAAATAAACTGACACGACTATGAAGGTTGACCATGACCAATGTTATAAGCCAAGTAAAACTATCCGGATCACTATCAAGACCATTCAACCTCTATAACGGGCTCCGACAAGGGGATGGACTGGCCTGCGTCCTCTTCCACCTGGCGTAGGAGAAAGTGATCCGAGACTCTAACGTAACGGCGAGAGGAACAATCCTCTATAAGTCCATTCAGATACTGGCTTACACAGACGATATTGACATCGTTGGTAGAAACCCAAGAGCTGTACGGGAAGCTTTAATCCAGATAGAGCAGGCGGCACGAAATCTGGGGCTGGACATAAATGAGAGCAAAACAAAGTACATGGTGGCCACGTCACGTAGAAGATCCAACATTGGTCCTCAATTCAAATAGTGGAGCGCGAATATGAAGTAGTGCAATCCCTTAACTATCTCGGGTCAACTATAGCAGCCGATAACAGCATGGAACCAGAAATACGCACACGGTTGCTTAAAGCCACAATGCCTACTATAGTCTGTCAAGACTCTTCAAATCCAGGAACTTAACCATAACATCCAACCTGCTGATATATAAGACAATGGTCATACCAGTACTTACATATGGATCCGAGACTTGGGTGCTTAGCAAAAAGCATTTTGACCTCTTAGTCGCGTTCGAGAGAAAAGTCGTACGGAGAATTGTTGGCCCCGTATGTGAGGAAGGACGATTCCGGAGACTCTATAATGATGAGATCTATGAGCGTTACCGCGATGTCGACATCGTGAAGAAAATTAAGCTCGGTAGGCTCCGGTGGGCAGGACACCTAGCTCGCATGAGCGAAGATGATCTTGCTCGGAAAGTCCTTTGCGGTAGGATTTATGGAACACGACAGTGAGGCCGTCCAAGACTACGCTGGAAGGATGGCGTAGACCAGGACGCCAAGAGTTTAGGGATGACATCGTCTTTAGGTTTCTGTTGAAAAGAATTGAAAGAATAAATATTTTTCATCGTTGCACACCAGATTGGCTTAGTACAACTGTAAATATTTCTTTTTGTTGTTTTTGAATCCTCGTAAGAAAAAAGGATCAAAAGCAATTTTACATGTCGGACGAAAAACGACAACAGAAATTAAACTTAGCAGCGCGCTATATCAAAGAAGCAGAACATTTGCTCCATATAGAAATTCCTCTGGAGCAACAAAGTGGGACCAAAGCCACTTTCAATAGAAGACGCATTAAACCAAGACGCACGGCAGTCGACTCTGCAGCACTACCAGCCAGAAGTAAACGAGGAGGCGAGCATATCAAACAGAAACAACAACTGATAGAACTAAAAAAATTGGCAAACAACCCTAACCAACCAAAAAAGTCCAGGGGCGAATTCCTGTGCCAGCTGGAATTGTTCTACACCTTCACATGATCGCAATATTCGAATTAATCGACAATTGATAAGCTGACGATGATGAATAATCTATAATAATCTATATATATAAAAATTAATTGCTGTTCGTTAGACTGGCTAAAACTCAAGAACGGCTGAACCGATTTGGCTAATTTTGGTCTTAAATTATTTGTGGAAGTCCAGAAAAGGTTTAAAAGGTGAATTCAGCCCCGCTAGGTGGCGCTGGTATCGTTTTTTTTCTGAAAATTCTTATTTATGAAACGATTTGGCTCAAATTCACACCATATAGGTGGCGCTGGTGTCTTTTTTTCCGAGGTGGGTCAGTGTGTATGAGGTCAGTGGGTGTGAGGTCAGTGGGCGGTGGGTCAGTGTGTATGAGGTCAAAGGGTGGGTGGTCAGTGGGCGGGAGGTCAGTGGGTGGGAGGTAAGTGGGCGGGTGTCAGTGGGATGGGCCAGCCGGGAAACGCGGGTGTAAGTGGGCGTGGCGACAGTAGGCGGGTGGAAAGCGCCCGGGAACAGCTAGTCTATAATAAAAATAATCTAATTTTTAATAATCTTTAATTTTTCGAAAATGAAATTTTTTTTTTCCTCTAATATAATATTTTATTTTTTTTTTAAATAATTAGCGTTTAAACATTTTTACTAAAATGGGAAAAACCCAGTCAAAGGTTGAAGGGGTCATTATAAATAACAATGGACCTCAAACCAATAAAGTACGATACTACATAGGGTGCCGTAAATCTTTTTAGAAAATGGTAATACTAATGTTTTCCGATGCAAATCTCCATGTCAGTCAAAAAGTTTAACATTTTTGGGGGTTATGTTTTTATCGTCATGTGGCTTAATCGGGAAATCGAAATGCCTAGGCATTAGTAACACCAGCGTATATACGATCTCACCTGAACATTAAGAGGTGCGGAAGCTATGTGCACGTTGGATTACACATTTTCTGACAGACACACAAAAAAGGTTCGTGTGATTGGTGCCACCAAATGCTTAAAAAATTCGTTGAAGGTACTTCCAAAAACGTATATAAGATCGTGACAGGTGAAGAGTCATGGATTTTTTCGTATGAACCGGAAAGAAAAGGGCAATTGACTGTTTGGGTCTTCGAATTCAAAGAAAGCCCAACAAAACTTGTGCGAGCTCGGAGCGTTGGAAAGCAAATGGTAGCGTGTTTCATCACGAAAGCCGGTCATGTGGCTACTGTGGCTCTTGAAAATCATAAGACAGTCAATTCAGCTTTGTATACGACCATTTGTTTTGTTTGTTTGTAGAGGACAGAATTTTAGAGGACAGAACTTTAAGAGTACACAACTTTAGAGGACACAACTATAGAGATCAAAACTTCAGAGAACCAAATACTAGAGGACACAACGGCAATAACATGACTAACAATTACAACTCCAACCAAAACAACAACAGATTAATTCCACAGAACAATTCTGATATCCGCTATAGAGCAAGCTCCCAAAATAGCAACTACCGACAAGGCTACGAAAATCAGAACTATGACTAGAATCATAACCACATGACTAATAGAAACTATGTCCCGAATAGAGATATATATTATAATAATAATAATAGGACAAATAATTGGAAAGCAAATGGTAGCGTGTTTCATCACGAAAGCCGGTCATGTGGCTACTGTGGCTCTTGAAAATCATAAGACAGTCAATTCAGCTTTGTATACGACCATTTGTTTTGTTTGTTTGTAGAGGACAGAATTTTAGAGGACAGAACTTTAAGAGTACACAACTTTAGAGGACACAACTATAGAGATCAAAACTTCAGAGAACCAAATACTAGAGGACACAACGGCAATAACATGACTAACAATTACAACTCCAACCAAAACAACAACAGATTAATTCCACAGAACAATTCTGATATCCGCTATAGAGCAAGCTCCCAAAATAGCAACTACCGACAAGGCTACGAAAATCAGAACTATGACTAGAATCATAACCACATGACTAATAGAAACTATGTCCCGAATAGAGATATATATTATAATAATAATAATAGGACAAATAATGGTAACCCAACTAACAACCCAAGGGTGTGACCATTGGAAAACGAACAACCCACCGACGGGAACAGCCGACCCTTCGGAGGGGAGTCCATAAATCCCAATATACCAAGTACCATATTTACGACGGGGATAGAAAACGGCCTTTACGTAAAAATAAAATTAAATAATAACAAAGTCATACGGTGCTTACTAGTCACCGGAGCATCAATTTGCGTAATAAAAATTATACCAATAGAAGAAAGCTATAGTACCAACATTACAGGTATAGCTGGAATCAACGTTCAAAGGGCACCTGTACTAGCACCTTACACTTCGGACAGAACAGTATACCGTACGAATTCCATGTAGTACCTGATTCCTTCCCGATACCGGTCGATGGTATTATTGGAGCGAACTTCTTAATGGAGTGCGATAATCGTTCTAGAAATCCTACATTTAAATTTCAAAATTAACAATAGACAACTTTCAGTACCGAAATGTGTGCAACATAGCTTAAAAAGCATAACCGTGGCTCCAAGATGTGAAGCAACATATTGGACTCCAGAGTGTTCTATCCTCAAGAATTATGCAAAGGTGTTTACATGGCTGGATCCATATCAACGGTATACAAGGGAAAATTCCCATTAAAATTCTCAACACTCGCGAAACTGCTGTAAACCTTAAATGGGCAGAACCACCATTGTTCCCAGCGTCCGAGCATTACGTCTTACAGTACAAAAAAGAAGACGCTGTACCAAGCATGAGAATAAATAAGTTACTAAGCGAAATAAATTTCGATACACTGGCATCATGAGGCGAAAACTGAAATCGAGCAATATGCACAAAATTCCACGAAATGAGACGAAATGAGGCGAAAACTGAAATCGAGCAATATGCACAAAATTCCACGATATTTTTCACTTGGAAGGTGACAAGCTTACTAACAATCACATACGACAAGCTAAAAGAGGGAGCGACACCGAAATATACTAAACCGTACAGACTACCGCATACACAAAAACAGAACATAAAGAACGAAGTACACAACATGTTGGAAAATGATAGAATAGCATCATCAATGTCCGCATGGAACTCTCCAATCCTCGTAGCACCAAAAAAGAGAGATCCCGTTACCAATATGCAAAAATTCCGAATGGTTATAGATTACAGAAAAGTAAATGAGAGAATAGAGGACGATAAATTCCCATTAACCAACATTAGCTACATTTACGACATGGTAGTAGGAGCAGTATATTTTTCATGTAAGGATTTAAGTCAAGGATTCTATCAAATGGAACTAGAACCAAAAAGTAGACTCATGATAGCATTTTCAACGGAGGACGGTCACTTTTAGCTAAAACGACTACCATCCCACCCAGGAAAGTGTGTTTTCCTACGAAAAGGGAATTCACCCAGATCCGACAAAATCAGCAGCAATGAGCAATTATCCAACTCCCACAAATGCAGACGATGTAAGAAGATTCGTAGCGTTTGCTAATTACTACCGAAAATTTATTCCAAACTTTGCCACAATAGCCATTCCACCGAACAGATTACTTAGGAAAAACGTAGAATTCAATTTTAACCATGACTGTCAAAAATCTTTTCAACTTCTTAAAACAATACTCACTAGTCCCAAAATTCTACAATTCCCGTATTACAACAAAGAATTTATTTTACGGACAGACGTCTCTGGTTTTGCATTAGGGGCTGTACTGTCCAATTTCGATGACAAACCCATTGCTTATGCGAGTAAAACTCTGAATAGTGCCGAAAAGAACTATAGCACTATAGAAGTTACTGGCCATAGTATGCGCAATAAAACACTACCGACCATATTTGTTCGGTAGAAAATAATTTTGAATTTTTGAAAATTATTACCGACCCCAGACCATTAGTATACCTTTTTAAATTCTCTATATTAACTTTGCATGCCCGTGGCTGATGGACTGGCTGGCTGGTCAGGTCTTGTGATCAATTTTTAACTGTTGAACGGAATTTCCACTTAGAAATTATAGTGATTGAAGTTATTTAATTTTAATGTGTTTATGTTTTTTATTTGTATCCTAGCAGGCTGTCTGCGCTTATTTGTTTTTTCATAAACAATAATTTTTAAATTCTCTATATTAACTTCACTTGCTGGCTGGCTGGCTGGCTGGCTGGCTGGCCAAATCTTGCGATCAATTTTTAACCCACTTCCTACAGCCCGATTTTATTGCTTTTTTTTATTTTGCACACATGTATATCTCCCAAGACAACACTTTCTATTAAAATTTTAGGCCCCTCGGGCCGCGGGGTCGGGGGGCTCTCATACAAATATTTTACAAAATTTACCCGATTTTCTTTAAATACACATGTACACATGTGTGTCTTCGATGGAAAACACTTTTTGTAAAAATTTGGAGCGATCGGCCCCTTGGGGACCCCAATATACAATTTTTAAATATCGCTATTTCGCATCAGATCACGGCAAAGTCTGAGCTCTGTGCTTTGTGAGCAGCGCTGTTCGCTGCCGCTGCGTCATTTGTGAATGATTTTGCCACAAAACGAGCACGCAGTGTGTGTGTGTGTGTGTGTGTATCCCCGATTAGAGAATTTACAAGAAAAATTTTAATTTTTATGGGTTGTTTTTATTTTAGTTTCGAATAAACGTTTCTATAACAAAGTCGCTCCATAAACGTTTTTTTTTTGCTTTACATTACTTTGCGGATTTCTGGGAAAATTCAACAGGTTATGGGCCCAGATCATGCAGGCAAATAAGTAATTAGTAACAGAATCAAATTTTTTTAATTGGAAAATTTTTATTAAAAAAATTGAAAGAAAATATTCGTCGCCTGGGTTGGAAGCGCTCTGTGTGTAAAAGAAATAGAATATTCGAGAACTTTCGATCGTTCTAATCAATTGTATGCAGTTAAAACGTGTCCGTGTCACGAAAAAGGAATCACAATCATCGGTCGAGTCTTCGGGAAATTTTTCTGTTTGATCCGTTTTTTTTTAAATGAAAATGAATCAATGAAAATTGAAAAATTGCAAGACGCGAGTCAATGGGCTGATTGAAAATTCCAAATACGACAAATTCTGGAGGCGGCAGAATTGTACGAAATTGTAACTGGTGAAAGTGAAAAGCCATTACCGTCGGATAATGCTGCAAATTTTGTTGAAATTGCAACATGGAAATTAAAAGATGCAAAGGCCAGACGTGCAATTTCGGGAACGATCGGAAGGAATGCATGTTTACACGTAATGAATTGTAAAACAGCAAGTGCAATGTGGACGACATTGAAGAATGTGTACGAGCATTCGTCAAGGGCAAATCTGTTGCATTTACAACAAAAATACTATGGTTTCACAAAGGATCCAGGTGACGATATTTCAACTTTTATGTCGAAACTGCAGGCAATCGTGCAACAGATGAAGGATTTGAGCGAAACGATTTCAGAACCGATGATCATCGCAAAGGTGTTAATGTCGCTGTATGAAGAATACAGACATTTCAGCAGTGCATGGGAATCAACACCGGAAACCGAACAAACTTTTGAAAATTCTGTTTCTGTTGTCACATTTCAACATCAAATAACGACAATGACGTTTGGGTTTTGGATTCGGGCGCTAGCAATCACATGAGTCATCGACGTGATTGGTTCGTATATTTTGTGGTGACAACGTCGAGCATCACCGTTGGCGACGGCTCAAGAATTATGGCAAAAGGAAGAGGCGATATCAATATTTTGGCGTTCAACGGAATCAAATGGGTTCGGAAGCACATAGTGGATGTGCTGTATGTGCCGTAAATTCATAGAAATTTACTCTCTTCCGGCAAAGTCATGGATCGCAGACATCAATCGCGGTCAACCAGTAAGCGCTGTGAAATTTTGAAAGATGGTCACATCGTTGCAGTGGGAGTTCGTCACAAAAGTTTGTACCACATGATGTTTAAAGTAATCGAGCCAACAGAAACCGATGGAGTCATGAAACATGGCAACAAAACGAATTTCGCTAAAATCATGGCATGAACGTATGGGTCATCAAAATGTCGCGCATGTAAAGAAGTTTTTGCAGAACGGAAACATTGATTTCGTCGACGAAGAATTTACGTGTGAGGCGTGCATGTATGGAAAACATCATCGCAGGAGCTTCCAGCATCGTGAAGACAAATCAAAAAGCTGTGGCGAAATAATTCATGCAGACGTGTGCGGACCGATGCAAACCGTGTCGCTTGGTGGTGCAAGGTAATTTTTAGTTTTAAAGGACGATTATTCCCATTATCTTGAAGAAAAAATCCGAGGTCGTAGGACACGTGAAAAATTTTGTAAGTCGAATGCAGCGAGAGAATGGACACAACATTCAAAATTTGCGTTCAGACAACGGAAACGAATTTGTCAATAAAGATTTAAAGGTATTTTTTGATAATGTTGGCATTGTAAATCAGCGAACGGTGCCGTATACGCCGGAGCAAAATGGAACTGCGGAGCGCGAGATGCGTACAATAATAGAATCTGCACGGACTATGATTCACTCAAAGCAAATGGATTTGAAGTTCTGGGCAGAGGCAGTGTGTTCAGCGGTGCACATTTTGAATCGAACTGGAACAAGTACAGTGTCTAGCAAATCTTCGTACGAATTATGGCATGGAAAGAAGGCTGCAATTGAACATTTGCGAATTTTTGGATCGGAGGTTTTTGTGCACGTACCAAAGGAGAAGCGAGAGAACCTTGATCCAAAAGCGGTCAAATGTATTTTCATCGGATATGATACCAATTCAAAGGGGTATCGTTGTTGGAATCCGCAAACGAAAATAATTGAAATTTCTCGGGATTGCGTTTTTTTGACAGAAACAAGAGGTCAGAGTGGTCGTAGAAGAAAGTGTCTGCGAGGACATTGCAGAAGTGGAGGTTACGTTGGATGA
This sequence comes from Nephrocerus scutellatus, assembly GCA_947095585.1. NCBI lineage: Eukaryota > Metazoa > Arthropoda > Insecta > Diptera > Pipunculidae > Nephrocerus > Nephrocerus scutellatus. Next base: position 38,262,991 of record OX352762.1, read on the forward strand.
AAATGGGTCGAAGTTAAATGATGCGGTTTTCAGAACGCCAGAAAAACAACGTTGAAATGTTGGTGCAATTTGCAACATTGACCAAAGGAACGTTATTGAACGAGATCTGCGTGATCGAAGCAAACTCAAAAACCGTTTTTTTAGTCATCACACCATGCGATGTTGACAGCAGGCGATTGAATCTAATGAGCACAAACAGTGGAAGAAAGCGATGGACGAGGAGTACGATTTGCTTATAAAAAATCGTACGTGGATATTGGTCAAGCCACCAGAAGACAAAAAGGTGATTGATAATCGTTGGATTTACAAAATAAAACACAATCCAGACGGAAGTATCGAGCGTTACAAAGCGCGCTTAGTAGTGCGTGGTTTCACACAAGAATATGGCATCGATTATCAAGAGACATTCAGTCCAGTCGTCAAGTGCACGTCAATTCGAGCAATTTTGGCAATGTCAGCGTCAAAGCGAATGAAATTAAAACAGTTTGGCGTGAAAACAGCTTTTCTGAATGGTGATTTTGGAGGAGGACGTTTTTATGAAACAACCGATTGGATATGACGTCGACAGCGGTAGTGTGTGCAAGAAGCTAACGAAAAGTTTGTACGGACTAAAGCAGGCATCGAGGTGCTGGAACAAGAAGTTTTCATCGTTCATTAAAAAATTCGATTTCAAAACAAGTGAATCGGATCCATGCGTGTTTGTGAGAAACGGCAGCGGTGGTATGATAATGTTGGCAATTTACGTCGACGATGGACTGATTGCTGCAGAGAACGAGATGGCCATTGCACCTTTGATTGAACATTTACAGCGAGAATTTGATATCAAGTTTTTTGAGGCAAAGTGTTTCTTGGGTCTCGAAATTGAACAGCGATCGGACGGGTCAACACATGTTAATCAGCAAGCGTATGCACGAAAGGTGATAAATCGTTTCAACATGATGGATTGTAATACGGTATCAACACCATCAGACAACACACAAAATTTGGGTGATTTTGTGGCGGATGAAGAAATCGATTTTCCATATCGTGAGGTGATCGGTAGTCTAATATATTTGGCTGTGGCAACGCGACCAGACATCAGTTTCTCAGTATGCAATTGCAGTCGTTATCTGGACAAACGGGCGAATGCACACGTGAATGCGGCGAAACGAATTCTAAAATACATCAAGGGCACAATTGACATGGGCATTGTTTTCGAGGGTGGATCTGTTTTGAATTTGATTGGATACAGTGATGCAGACTACGCCGGTGACATCAGCACAAGACGTTCAACATCGGGTTATTTTTTGAAGTGAAACTTTTTTACGGAGGGGGCAACAATTTTCACAGCTCTGTTGTACACATTGGTTACACTGCTATTACTCTGTTGTACAAATTGGTTACACTGCTATTACTCTGTTGTTACGCTGTTATTCACTTTTGTTAATTGTTAATTTTATGCCTGGTTTTCTATAGTTATACTTTATATGTATGTAACTATATATGTATTTAACTACAAATATAACTATATGTGTATATATAAATACATATATTACTACGGCCACAGCTCCTATGGAAATTCTGGGATCTGGCCAATAGGGTCTGGAATTGTTGCAACCAAGCCATTTCTCAAGGGATTCGTATGAAACTCGGAATGTAGGACTAATATGCGACTGTAAGATTTGTTCCTATGGAAATTCTGGGATCTGGCCAATAGGGTCTGGAATTGTTGGAACCAAGCCATTTCTCAAGGGATTCGTATGAAACTCGGAATGTAGGACTAATATGCGACTGTAAGATTTGTTCCTATGGAAATTCTGGGATCTGGCCAATAGGGTCTGGAATTGTTGGAACCAAGCCATTTCTCAAGGGATTCGTATGAAACTCGGAATGTAGGACTAATATGAGACTGTAAGATTTGTTTCTATGGAAATTCTGGGATCTGGCCAATAGGGTCTGGAATTGTTGGAACCAAGCCATTTCTCAAGGGATTCGTATGAAACTCGGAATGTAGGACTAATATGCGACTGTAAGATTTGTTCCTATGGAAATTCTGGGATCTGGCCAATAGGGTCTGGAATTGTTGGAACCAAGCCATTTCTCAATTTTTTATCATAGAAGAAGAGCATCAACATCAACAGCAGATTTACAGGCAGAATTCAGGAGACTAAGTCTCAACAAAGTAGAAACGGTGGGACAACAAGTACTTGAATTCATATCTAAAAAAAAAGGAATTTCGGTATTTTCACTCAATTGTCAGAACTTAAGACTACACGCACCAGATTTGCAAGATGAAGTTGCAAGAAATTCATCGTTATTAGTGATGAGTGAAACTTGGTTGAAACAAGACGAAAAGGTGGATATACCGAGATTTGAGTGTATCGTCACATTTAAAAGAGAAAAAGATAGAGCCGCTGGTGTAGCTATTAACCGAAATACTGCTGATCAGTCAATCACCCTCACTCCACATTTAGCTATATCTCTTCGACAAACTAATGAAAAAGATGTCAGTACATGTGCCATTGGAGATATCTGTGCTGCAAGATGTCATCATGATAATGGACAATCCGTGTTAATTGTTGCTGTGTATATATCACCTAACACGAAGCTTGATGAAATTATCGAATTCATTCACCACGTGTTATTACCATACACACCATCAACGTGCAGTTCTCCAAACCTGAAAGTCAACCTCTCTTTGACTTTTTAGCTAGAAAATTCAATTTAAAAATTAACAACAATGTCAATACCCCAACAACCAAGTCGGGTACAACAACTGATGCTGTATTTTCTAGAAATTTAGGAAATGTTTGTGTCGTATTTTAGCTATCATAAGCCAATTGTCACTATGATAGACACTGATAATTCTGCGGATAATGATTTATAAAAAATGAGAAACAAATTAATACTATAATTGATTCATGTTTTTGTCTAATGAATTCCTTGTAAAATATATTTTAAAACTTTGAATTGTTTTTTTCATTTGAGATTATAAATTTTGTTTTCGATTCAAAAGAATATATTTTTAAAAAAAATAAAATATATATTCAGAAAACGGTTTTATTTTACAAAAGTATTTACAAGAACTATAAAACTTTATATTTAACACAACTCTTATTTATAATATTCACTTATTAATAATTGAACTGAACTGAACTAAGATCATGATTAACTGTAATTTAATAAGCACTGTAACTGAATAACTACTACTGGCGAATAATAATGAACTGTGTAAGAACTGGATGATTAACTTGTTGACTGAAGAATAATAATGAACTGCACTGATGATGAACTGGCTATCTACGAACTGCTCTGTTGTGTATTTGCATGCTGCTTAAATACTATTTTGAGCTGTTGGACTTTGATCTTGTTGTTATGTTTACGGAGTAAACATGTTGATCTCTTAGATCGCAAAATGTGATAATGATTATTCATGTTAGAACATGTCTTTGAATTTGGTAAACAAGATAAGGATGTGTAAATGGTAAACAAGATGATTTCATCATATTGTGAAATTGGTAAACAAGATAAGAATATATATATGCGCAATTGGACATCTGGTTGTCCTTGAATTTAGAAGAAGTAAACATGTTTACTTCTTAGATCTGAATTAGAGATATGCAATGGTATTTTCCATTGGGACTGCGCGTATGTGTATTATGAGTAATATTATGATTGTGTATTATGAGTAATTGTGTATTATGAGTAATTTGAATATATACAATATGAAGTTATTCATATTATTTGGAATGTATGAGGTGTGGGATCTACTGCTATAACCCCCCCCGTTAGCCTGAGGCTCCGACGAAGTTACAATTTTAATGGTGTTTTTGTGCTTATTAATTTTATATATTGATAGTGCGATAATTATAATGATTATTATTAAAATATAAGGTATATGATAAAATATTTTATGTGTATTGTTCAGAGTTATTTCTTCAATTTGTTTTCTGTTTGTTTCAATTTTTTTGATATGAAAATCTTCCTGTTTTATCATTTCTACAGTTTTATTTTCTTTTATCTCTGACACAAAATATGGGAGAATAACACTATCTTTTATTTTAAAGTATGTATTAATAAATGTATTATTTCTTATGATTACATTACAATTTTCAAATTTAATTAATTTGCTTCCGGATATGTTTAATTTCAATTTGTTACAATTATGTTCAATATTTATATTTGTAATATTTTTTGTCAAAATAATTCCGGGTATTATTTCTTTTATTTTATTTCCCGTAAAGTTTTTCATTGGACAATATGCTTCTTTAAATTTAATAATGTTTGAAGTACAGTTATCATTTATTTCGTGTAGGTTTTTCTTTAATTTATCTTTAACCTTTCTGTTATATACTTTATTATTCTCATCTATAATAAAAATACTTTCATCAAGCAATATAGCTTTATTATTTTTATTTGGCATCGGTTCGATAATAACAGTGGAATAGGAAGTGTTAGAATATTGTGGTATTAATAGGACTATTATGATAAGTCTGTTTTCGAAAATTACGGCTATTTTAGTGTCTTTAAAACCTTGTATACCTTCTGTTAGTCTTAGTTCTTCTTTTGTCAGAATGTTTCTAGTTAGTATGCCTAGTTTGCTTGTTAAAATGATTAAATGTTTTGAACGTAGTCTATTTCGTCTTGTAATTTATTGAAATTGTTTTTATTTAATATGTTAATGTTATTTAAAAACTGTGTGATGTTTAATTGTTGTTTTTGAATATGGTCTGTTATGTCTTTAATTTGTTGAGAAATTTTGGAATTAAAGGAGACTTGTTTATTACTTTCTGATATTAATTCTTTATTATTTGTGGTAAGGGCTTCTAATTGTGTTTTTATTTCGATCTCATCTTGTGAGTCCATTGTTCCTGCTAGGTATTTTAGTCCTGTGCCTAATATATTCATGAGTGCTCGTTTATTTTTAGAATGTGGTCTGAGATTGTATATTTTTTGTTCTAAGTGTTTATAGTTATGTACTAATGTGTTGAACATTGGGTTAGTTGTACCGATTTTTATTTCTATTAAGTTTATATTTTCGTTTATGTGATGTATTGTATTTTCTATTTCTGTTATATTTATAATATGAAGGATTTTGTTGAATTTTTCAGTAATATTAATATCGTCTTTCTTAATTGTCATGTATCCATTGTTGTTATTTAAGTCATGTATCTCTAGTGATTGTCCGTGTATTAAGGATAATATTGTTGAGAATAGTAAAATTATGATTTGGGAATTCATCTGTAAAGATAGGAATATGTTAAGGTTTCCTTTTAATGATTTTCTTTTTCGCTTGAATTGAAGGAGAGTCAATTGTTTGAAATTTCTTTTTACGTTTTATGTGTGATTTGTAATATTTTAAGCCAGATTCTTTATTAATTATATGATTTTCATCGATTTTCTCTGTACTGAGTTTCCTAGACTTTGTATGATTTTTTCCACCACGTGTTTCTTTAATAAAATTTGTTCCAGGTTGTATTTCTACTTCTTCCCTTCCTGTATTTAATTTATCGATAGTAATTTGCTTTTTCTTTAGAATTTTTTCTTTAATTAAATTATATTCATCATTTTTTATAGTTCCATTTTTAAAATCTATTGGTTTTTTGTCTGTAGTAGAATGAATGGTGTTGTTATAGAAGCGTATTATTTTTAAAATTTTTTCTTCAACTGTATCATTCTCTTTGTTGGGACCATGTTTTAATAATCTTATATGTTCATTAATTGTATTATGTAGTCGTTCTACATCTGAATTAGATGTGTGATTGTTATTAGAAGTATAGTGGATTTCTTTTTGTTAGCTCTGTAGAAATTCTCTTAGTGGAAGAGCTTTGAATCCTAGTTCGTTGTCGACTATAATTTTATTTATTGATCCTATTGTAGAAAGTATAACAAGAATGGTTCTTTATGCTTTATTGGTTTACGTTCATACTTTTCTAAGTTGCATATTTCGCAGTTATTAATGAATTGAGTGACTCTGATATTAAGTTTTGGATTATAATATTTTAAATGTAATTCTTTGTAAACCTCTATAATTCCTCTATGGTTGTTTCTAAGATGTTCTTCTTTAATGAGTTCTGCTAATTCTTCTTCATTTATTATGTCTTTTAGCATTATTTCAGTTCTGACTATTTTTAATTGATTTTGTACTTCAAAATGCGTTTTATAAACATCTTCTAGTGTTTTAAGAAATTCTTCATTTTCTATGTAGATGCAATTTAGAGATTTTGGGTTAAAATGTGATTTCAAAAGTGTTAATGCGGTTTCTGCATCTGATTTGACATAAATTATTTTTCTGTGTTTGTTGAAAATTCTTATTTGTTTTATTCGTAAAGAACCAGAATTTGTTTTAAGAATTGCTATTTGTCTTTTAAATATGTTTAGAGGAGATTTGGTGATTGGAAATGGATTAATATCTTCGATTTCTTTATTCTCTTCATTGAGATTTATTTCTATTCTTGAAAGAGCGTCTGCGTTTTTATTTAATGTTCCTTTTTTATATTTAATTTCGTTGTCAAATTCTGATAATTTTAATCTCCATCTTACAAGTTTTGAATTAATTTCAAGTTCATTAGGTGTGCGGCTAGCATAACAAATTGGATGATTGTCTTGCGAAAGTACTGCGCCTAACGCATAATTACTAGCATCTGTTGTGAGCGTGAATTTCTTGGTAAAGTCAGGATATACTAATATTGGATCGTGTGTTAATAGTTTTTTAAGTGTGTTGAAGCTTTCTTGATATCTTATGTCTGAAATGTTTATTTTTGCATCCTTTTTTAGAAATAATGTCATTAGTTTCGCTATCAATGAATAATCTTTAATAAATTTCCTATAGTAAACAGTTAGTCATAGGAATTGTTTAATTTGTTTTACCGTTTTTGGAATGGAATATTTTGTCACGCATTCGATTTTTTTTGGGTTTGGTTTTATACCTTCTTGTGTTACTATGTGTCCAAGGAATTCTGTTTCCTTTTTTAAGAATTCTGATTTGTCTAATTGAATTTTTAAATTAGCCTTTTTTAAACAATTGAAAATTATATTTATAGAATTTATATGCTCTTGTAACGATGTTGAAAAGATGATAATGTCATCCAGATATACTAAACAGATCTTATTAATATGATCCTTAAGGATATTATTCATAAGTCTTTGAAATGTCGCTGGGGCTGTCTTCAGTCCAAATGGCATTCGTAAGAATTCATAGTGTCCTCCTTCTACATTAAAGGCGGTCTTGTGAACATCTTTTTCCTCAATTTCTATTTGATGAAATCCCTTAGCTAAATCAAGGGTTGTGAAATACTGGCATCTTCCCAGTTTATCTAATATTTCATCAATATTTGGCAGAGGGTACTTGTCGTCTATTGTAACTTCATTAAGTTTACGATAGTCTATGACAAGCCTCCACTTTTGTTTACCGCTTGCGTCGACCTTTTTCGGTACGATCCAAACAGGAGCGGAATAAGGCGAATAACTCGGCCTTATTATTTTATTTTCGAGGAGTTCGTGAATCTGTTGTTTGACTTCATCTTTATGTACCTATATGATTTCACTTTTAATGGTACATTATCGATTGTACGAATTTCATGCTTTATTGCATTTGTAAAAGTAAGGTTTGTTCCTTCTTGATAAAAGATATCTGAGTATCGATTTATTATTTTTGATAATTTTTGTTTTTCTTCTAAGTTTAAATGTTGAGTTCTTAATTGTTTCATCAGTGGTATATTTTCAAGTTCATCTATTACACAAAAGTTTTCAGTGGTTACTTGTTCGATTTGATTAGGTCTAATTTCAATAGGGCCTAAGCATTTTACATTTGTTTGAACTTCAATCTTATGATTTTCAACATTGTAAATTCCTTCATCAGCAATAACTTCACCTTCCAAGAACATCTTCGTCTTGAGATATGCTAAACCCGTTTGTTGGTTCACTAATAAGTGTATAGTATGCTGTTTTGAATTTAGGAACAAGATTTGTATTGTTTGGCCATTTATTTCTAATAGATTTTGTTTATAATCTAATTTAGCGTTAAATCGTTTCAGTATGTCATTGCCAATTAAACCGTCATATTTATCATGGAATGCGCAAACCAAAAAGTCGATTTTTTGCTCAGAAATGCCAAATTCTTTAAAAAGAGGAACTGATACTCTTTCAGTTACATTTATTATATTATTATGTATTGTTTTAATTTGAATTTTATTTGTTGGTACTTTCCATTTAGGGTTACAAAGACCTGGATTAATGTTTGAATTTGTTGCTCCAGTGTCAATAATGAATTTTAGTGGATTTTTATTAGATTTTATTTTTATATATGGTAAGTCACCACCGTGGCTCGTGAGTGAAAATTTTCACTTGTTTCACATTGAATAACATCCATGGGTTCAACAGTTTGATTTTGTTGAACACTTGGTAAATTATTTTGAATGTCGTTTGAAAATCTATTGTAGTTCTGTTGTCTACTGTCATATCTATAGTTATTGTTAGATTGTCTATACCTGTTCTGATTCTGATTATATCTATTGTTATTAAATTGAAAAATTCTATTTTGGTTTTGGTCATACCTGTGGTCATTAAATTGTCTGTTCCTATTCTGATTTTGTTCATACTTATTGTTGTTAAATTGTTCGTTTCTGTTTTCGTTATGTTCGTATTTATTATTTTTAAATTGTTCATTTCTATTTTGATTTTGTTCATATCTGTTATTGTTAAATTGTCTGTTTCTATTTTGATTTTGTTCGTATCTGTTAATATTATATTGTCTATTTCTATTTTGATTTACTTGTTGATTAGGGAATTGATTATTGTATTTGTTATTGTTATAGTTACGCGTTTGTCTATTGTTATAATGATTTATTTCATTATAAGATTGGTCTACGTAACCTCCTTGACTTAATATGTCGATTGCGGATTCAAGACTCAGGATTTCTACAGGTTAAAACGGTTTTCATAGGTTCAGGTATTTTACTTTTAAAAACGGTTAATGCTGTGCGTATATTATTTAATGCACATTGGTTTGCTATTTCACCTGGACCAGGAATTAGTAAAGTTTTATTATTTAATTTTCTTAATTTGTCTTTAATTTCATTATAAAAGCCTAATACATTATTTTTGAAAGTTACGCCTTTTAACTCATCGTAGAGTTCTTCTGGACTACGTCTTTCACTGAAGTTATTTTGTAGAACAACTTTAATGTCGCTCCATGCAGTGGCTTGAGTATTTATTTCTATGACTTCTCTGGCTCTTTTAATTAGTTTACTTTTAATAATATCAGAAAATAAATATTTGGATAAGTCGTCGTATGTTAATAAGAGTGGGTGTATTCTGTCTACTAAGTTTGAAAAGTTAATAAATTGTCTGGGTTTCCGTCAAAATATGGGAGTGCATTTAAGTATTTGATTGGATTTATTACCACACTATTTCCTTGATTTTCCACTGCCATTTTAATTTATTTGTATTTATGGATTTTCATTAATTGTATATTTTGTAAATATTGTAATTGTATTGTTTTTTTTAAAAAAAAAATTTATATATTTTAACTTTTGGTGTATAGAAAGCACTTTTATTTTAGAAAGGTAATATAGTAAAATATTGTATATATATGTAAGGCAGAATAAAATATATGTGTAAATTTATTTAATATTTTTCAAAAAAAAATTTAGAATTAATTTGTGTAACCTTTTTATTTTTGTTGATGATCCTGATGTTGTATTGTATAGTTTTCTTCTTTGTTTCACTGTTGATGCTTGATGTTTCGCCTTCTTTATTTTATTGTATAGTTTTCTTCTTTATTTCACTGTTGATGCTTGATGTTTCGCCTTCTTTATTTTATTGTATAATTTTCTTCTTTATTTCACTGTTGATGTATGATGTTTCGCCTTCTTTATTTTATTGTATAATTTTCTTCTTTATTTCACTGTTGATGTATGATGTTTCGCCTTCTTTATTTTATTGTATAATTATTTATTTATTAATTTTCTTGTCAGATAGTTGTGTTAAAATATTTTCATAAAACAAAATTATGAAATATATTTTTTGTATAAGTTGTGTTATTAATATTTCTATGAAATAAAATCATGAAATATTTGTTGCAAGTTCATTAAGTATTTGTTCATAAAATAAAATTATGAAATACTTTTTTTTTGTATGTTACTTTTGTAGGAATTTGTTGTTTAAGATCTTTCTTAAATCCAACGAATACCTTTTGTTTTGGTGGTGCACTTTTAAACTTTTTTAAAAAAGTTTGTCTTTAATTGACTAAGTACATCCTATCGACTGCGCCAATTTTGTTTTCGATTCAAAAGAATATATTTTTAAAAAAAATAAAATATATATTCAGAAAACGTTTTTATTTTACAAAAGTATTTACAAGAACTATAACACTTTATATTTAACACAACTCTTATTTATAATATTCACTTATTAATAATTGAACTGAACTGAACTAAGATCATGATTAACTGTAATTTAATAAGCACTGTAACTGAATAACTACTACTGGCGAATAATAATGAAATGTGTAAGAACTGGATGATTAACTTGTTGACTGAAGAATAATAATGAACTGCACTGATGATGAACTGGCTATCTACGAACTGCTCTGTTGTGTATTTGCATGCTGCTTAAATACTATTTTGAGCTGTTGGACTTTGATCTTGTTGTTATGTTTACGGAGTAAACATGTTGATCTCTTAGATCGCAAAATGTTATAATGATTATTCATGTTAGAACATGTCTTTGAATTTGGTAAACAAGATAAGGATGTGTAAATGGTAAACAAGATGATTTCATCATATTGTGAAATTGGTAAACAAGATAAGAATATATATATGTGCAATTGGACATCTGGTTGTCCTTGAATTTAGAAGAAGTAAACATGTTTACTTCTTAGATCTGAATTAGAGATAAGCAATGGAATTTTCCATTGGGACTGCGCGTATGTGTATTATGAGTAATATTATGATTGTTTATTATGAGTAATTGTGTATTATGAGTAATTTGAATATATACAATATGAAGTTATTCATATTATTTGGAATGTATGAGGTGTGGGATCTACTGCTATAACAATTATACCCACATCTTTACTATTACATACATCTCAACTACATATTATCTCTTGTTTAATAAAAACAAAAATTCTAATAACTTATCTCTATCTAATAAGCAAGATGTTTCACTTCACGTCGTGCGTGGACTTCACGCAATCACTTTTTTTATGTTTGGCAACGGAATAATCAGTTGGGGCTCAGAACGCCAGATATCAGTGGCGTTGTCAACGATGGAGTCAGAATATATGACGGCATCACATGCCATAAAGGAATTGGTATGGCTAAAAAACCTTTTGTCTGAATTGTTGCTGAAAGTGATCGATGTACCGATATTTTGTATGCACAACCAAAGAGCAATAAGACTTGTGAAAAACCCGGAATTTCACAAAAGAACAAAACACATCGATGTGCGATACCATTTTATTCGTGAAAAATTTGAGTATGGTAGTATGTCGGTATGTTCAAAGCGACGAACAGTTGGCAGACATAATGACAAAGGCACTGCCGAAGAACAAACATTTGGGTTTTCGCACAATGTTAAATATTTTGCCAAAGGAAAATTAACGAGTTTCATTATAAAAAATAACGTAATTTTTTTATTGTTTTCGAATAGTTTTGTTAATTTTCATAAATATTTAACGTAACGTAAAGTTAACTTGCAATCAAAAGTGGGAGTGTTGAACGGAATTTCCACTTAGAAACTATAGTGATTGAAGTTATTCAATTTTACTGTGTTTATGTTTTTTGTTTGTATCCTATTGTTTGTATCCTAGCAGCCTGTCTGCGCTTATTTGTTTTTTTATAAACGATAATTTTTTAGTTTCGAATAAACGTTTCTATAACATAGTCGCTCCATAAACGTTTTTCTTTTTGCTTTACATTACTTTGCGGATGTCTGGGAAAATTCAACATTAACCCACTTTCCAAACGCCGACTTTATTGAAATTTTGCACACATGTAAATTGCGGTGACAGTACTTTCTATTAATTTGAGAGTGATTGGGCCGCCGGGTCGGGGGGCTCCCATATAAATTTGTTTTCCGGCATCATATCATCATAATGACTGTATTCTGTGTGCGTTGTGCGCTGTGCGCTGTGGGCAGCGCTGCTTACTTTACCATTGGTGTTGTTTTGTTGTTGGATTGCAGTGCTACGTATAAGTTTTTATATTTCAGCATTTATAGTGGAATTCAGTATACTTTTGGTTATTAGAGAATTTACATGAAAATTTTTTTTTTCGTTTTATGGGTGTTTTTTTTTTAAAGAACCCTCAAGTAGATTGACAAAATTCAGACTGCTACTAGAAGAATACAATTTTCACATCGAATATACACCCGGAAAAGATAATTGCACAGTTGACGCTTTAAGTAGCATAAAATGGGATTCTGACTAACTTAAACAACTCCACATATGTGTCATAATAACAAGGTCTAAATCAGGAAACCGAAGCAGAGGAAAATAAAAGTGTAATTACAGAGCTTCTTAAGCCACCAGAGCATGGAAACAAAATAATTGGGCTAAAAATATGCAACAGTTTCGAGGACGAGGAATATCAATTAAAAGACATGGATATAATCCTGGGACCCAACAAGGTTTTGGCATACGTCCCAGTAAAGAAGAATGTTGCTCAACGATTATCATATATTACCAACAAGTAGACATGCAGGAATAAACCGCATGATGAAAACGATTAGACAAAAATATTTCTGGACAGGAATGCAGAACAACATAGCTACATATGTAAAGCATTGTACAATATGTCAGAAAAATAAACACATTACACCCAAAAAACAGACAATAGAACTTCAACTGCCGAATCAAGTTCACAAAATATACTTGGACTAAGTAGGTCCTCTAGAGTCTAGACGAATCAGTGAATGGATATAGGTACGTACTGACATTACAAGACGAACTGACAAAATTCACGGTAGAATGTTTCATCCTTACATATAGAGTTCCCAAAACTGTAGCCTCTGATCAAGAAACAGAATTTATAAACAAAATATTTAAGGATATGTGCATATGGATAAGATTTAGAATAAATACTATAAACATTAGGAAGCATTAGGAATTATAATAATCAATATAATAGATAACGTTAGGAATAAGTACAATCAAAAAATAAATGCAAGAATAGTAAAAATCAAATTACTTTAAAAATACCCCAGTACTTAAGATAGGATAAGATTTAGAATAAATACTATAATAAAACAACCCATAAAAATAACAAAAATTTTTCGTATAAATTCATTGATACACAATGTGCAAAGTTTGAATAAAATCGGGTAACATTTAAAAAAAAAATTTGAAAGCATGTGTATAAAATTTGAAGAAAATCGGGTTTATTTTTATAAAATTTGTATGGGTGACCCCGGGGCCCGATTAATTCCAAATTTTTACATAAAGTGTTTTCCAGTGGAGATACACATGTGTATAAAATTTGAAGAAAATCGAGTACTTTTTGTAAAATATTTGTATGGGACCCCCCCCCCCCCCCCGACCCCGCGGCCCGAGGGGAGATACACATGTGTACAAAGAAAATAAAATCGGGCTTTAGAAAGTGGGTTAAAAATTAAGTTTGTTAGACATCAACCATCTGCTCACTCTTGAAAGGTCCTCCTGCATCTGCCGTGTACACTGATCTGTGTTTTTCCCGGATACGAAGAGAAGTGCATCATCTGCAAATAAGGCCACTTGGGAGTACGTGTTTTTATGTCGTTGATATAACGCAGCTAGATATCGCTCCATTCAAGTTGGTTTTTTGCGTTCTTCCACTTGGTCTTTCTTTCTTTCTTTAACACCATATCCATGCAGTATGTCCAGTAGTGTTGTTCTACCTATGGCCTCAAAAGCTCTTTTTAGGTCGAAAAACACAGCAACCACACAGTTTCCCGCTGCTATCTCTTCTTTCTAATTAATCAGCACATTATTCACAGCATATTCACACGAGTGCTTCCTTCTGAAAACTTATTGATTTTCTAACAACCAGCTGTTGGTCTCAAAGTAATCTTCCAGTTGGGTTTGTACTACTTTTTCGAATACCTTTTCATAAACAGGAAGAGCGTTGATTGGTCGAAAATCCTCGCTTTTGGTAGAGCCCTTTGATTTTTTCAACTAAAGTGAAAACTGATATTTTCCATGAGTCAGGGAAAGATCAACTTCTCATTGACAGATTTATAAGCCGTTCAAGCACTAGACCAATTAGCGATATAGTATTGAGTACCATTCTGGCGTTAATGAAGTTATAGTCCCTTTTTTTGCTAATCGATCTGAATACTTTTGTTGTGTCTTCTACGGTAATCGGCCTAAATTTGAAGGTCGTGCGAACGGGTCTGGATGTTTGTCGGCGTTGTACAAAGGGTAAATTCATCAGCTATAACGGCATTTTTCTTTACGCATTTATCGTCAAAATGGATATTTTTGATAGAGCGTTTTTTCTCATTTAAAACATAAGGAATGCTCTATGAAAAAAAATATGTTGTATAACCGTACGGGCAGAATTAAGCTTTTGTTATGAATGTGAACATTTGCAATTTTAATTAAATTTTTTTTATTTTGGAGGTAAAACAGATTGGCCAGTTCCCAGAGATGTCTCACTAAATTGACTCACACCCATGTCTTCCTAAAGGAATTATCTATCGAAGAGATTTTGTTAGATTACAATGTAGAGGGGAAGAGGCATTTGTGCATTGGCTTGAACTTTTGTTATTTTCATGAAATTCGTCAATTTAAAGGTTCTCTGTCAAGCGGATTGGCCAGTTCCCAGATATGTTTCACTAAATTGACCCACACCTGTGTCTTCCTAAAGGAATTATCTATCGAAAAGATATTGTTAGATTACAATGTAGAGGGGAAGAGGCATTTGTGCATCGGTTTGAACTTTTGTTATTTTCATGAAATTCGTCAATTTGGAGGTTCTCAGTCAAGCGGATTGGCCAGTTCCCAGAGATGTCTCACTAAATTGACCCACACCTGTGTCTTCCTAAAGGAATTATCTATCGAATAGATTTTGTTAGATTACAATGTAGAGGGGAAGAGGCATTCGTGCATCGGTTTGAACTTTTGTTATTTTCATGAAATTCGTCAATTTGGAGGTTCTCTGTCAAGCGGATTGGCCAGTTCCCAGAGATGTCTCACTAAATTGACCCACAACTGTGTCTTCCTAAAGGAATTATCTATCGAAAAGATATTGTTAGATTACAATGTAGAGGGGAAGAGGCATTTGTGCATCGGTTTGAACTTTTGTTATTTTCATGAAATTCGTCAATTTGGAGGTTCTCTGTCAAGCGGATTGGCTAGTTCCCAGAGATGTCTCACTAAATTGACCCACACTTGTGTCTTCCTAAAAGAATTATCTATAGAAAAGATATTGTTAGATTACAATGTAGAGGGGAAGAGGCATTTGTGCATCGGTTTGAACTTTTGTTATTTTCATGAAATTCGTCAATTTGGAGGTTCTCTGTCAATCGGATTGGCCAGTTCCCAGAGAGGTCTCACTAAATTGACCCACACCTGTGTCTTCCTAAATGAATTATCTATCTCTATCTATTGTTAGATTACAATGTAGAGGGGAAGAGGCATTTGTGCATCGGTTTGAACTTTTGTTATTTTCGTGAAATTCGTCAATTTGGAGGTTCTCTGTCAAGCGGATTGGCCAGTTCCCAGAGATGTCTCAATAAATTGACCCACACCTGTGTCTTCCTAAAGGAATTATCTATCGAAAAGATATTGCTAGATTACAATGTATAGGGGAAGAGGCATTTGTGCATCGGTTTGAACTTTTGTTATTTTCATGAAATTCGTCAATTTGGAGGTTCTCTGTCAAGCGGATTGGCCAGTTCCCAGAGATGTCTCACTAAATTGGCCCACACCTGTGTCTTCCTAAAGGAATTATCTATCGAATAGATTTTGTTAGATTACAATTTAGAGGGGAAGAGGCATTTGTGCATCGGTTTGAACTTTTGTTATTTTCATGAAATTCGTCAATTTGGAGGTTCTCTGTCAAGCGGATTGGCCAGTTCCCAGAGATGTCTCACTAAATTGACCAACACCTGTGTCTTCCTAAAGGAATTATCTATCGAATAGATTTTGTTAGATTACAATTTAGAGGGGAAGAGGCATTTGTGCATCGGTTTGAACTTTTGTTATTTTCATGAAATTCGTCAATTTGGAGGTTCTCTGTCAAGCGGATTGGCCAGTTCCCAGAGATGTCTCACTAAATTGACCAACACCTGTGTCTTCCTAAAGGAATTATCTATCGAATAGATTTTGTTAGATTACAATGTAGAGGGGAAGAGGCATTTGTGCATCGGTTTGAACTTTTGTTATTTTCATGAAATTCGTCAATTTGGAGGTTCTCTGTCAAGCGGATTGGCCAGTTCCCAGAGATGTCTCAATAAATTGACCCACACTTGTGTCTTCCTAAAGGAATTATCTATAGAAAAGATATTGTTAGATTACAATGTAGAGGGGAAGAGGCATTTGTGCATCGGCTTGAACTTTTGTTATATTCATGAAATTCGTCAATTTGGAGGTTCGCTGTATAGCAAATTGGTTAGCTAACAGAGATTTAACTTTGTCCCCCTAACGTAACATATATATGTTAAGTTAAATATTATATGTATACCTACAACATCACGAATAACCTAACAATACATGATTTGAAATCATTTAATAATGCGCCTTGAAATTACCCGCTGTTTCCACTAATAATCAAATAATTAAAAATTACCCGCTAATAATAAATTTGCGCAATAATTTGAGTTTGTGTGTAAAATGAAAAAGTTAACGATTCAAAAATATTTAATTTTAAATTGGGAAAATTCTTTTATTATAGACCATACTATTATATTAATCATTACAATAATATTGTATTCAGTATTGTTATGTTTTAGTAAGGAAATATGTGACAGATGAATATACTATATTTATCACCACTCAATAATTATAAATTTGAATTTTTTAAGTTTCTTCAGGTGCCTATTCTCTTTATCGGTTTCTTATATTTATTTCGGTATATAGCTGTATTTTGTTGAAAAACACAGTTCTAATTATTATGGAATTCAAATGCCCCAAACAAAACAGCCAAAATTCCCTTTCAGAAGAAATGTAAAAACAATCGCATAGAAAAATCTCACCAAAAGCGTTGACTGCAAAATCTGCCTACACCAAACAGATCTACTGTTCTAATGACTTGCAAAGCCTATGGAGATGGAAAACGCCTATCGCTATATTGTAAGATGGATTTTGCATAATCCATTTAAAATCTTCACGAATGTCTTCCTCGATTTTTTTCAACTGCGGCCGTGTTTTTTTTATGCCAGAGTAATCGGATAAGTAATTTAAGTGTCAAAATTCAAATCTGTTTTTTTTCATTCTACAAGAAAAAAAAAACATTTTTCTGCGTCGTTTTTTTTGCTCCGATAATTCTGGGATATGATATTTTTACTCTGAAAAAGGTCACAGAGCATTTTTTGACAAACGTAGTTGTTTGTTTCTTTAACAATGGGACTACTACGGAGCATTTAGGGGAAAAATAAAACTCTTTTCTGATACTAAAAAAAAACACAGATAAATTTTTTGATCTGACAGATCTGGTCAGAGAAAATAATGTACTTTTATTCACTTTGTGTACAGCGGTACAACTAATACAAGTTTGAAATGTATGGCTGTGTTGTTTTTTGATGTCGAAATAATCGTAGAGATAATTTAACTGTCAGAATTCGTATCTTTGTTTTTTTTCATTTACCGAGAAATCTGTTTTCTCTGAAGGGTTCTTTTTTACGGCTCCGATTATTCTCGGATATGATCTTTTTACTCTGAAAAAATATACAGAACATTGCTTGACAGCTGTAGTTGTTTGTTTCTTAAAACATCATTCAGGTGGAAAATAAAACTTTTTTCTGATACTAAAAAAACAAAGCAGATAATTTTTTTATCTGACAAATCTGATCAGATAAAATAATAAACTTTTATTCACTTTTTGTTCAGCGCTACAACTAGTACAAGTTTGAAATATATAAATCAGTTTTTTTTTCAATATGCCAACCCTGGTGTCAAAAATTAAACTTTGGTTTTTCTATTGTCAAAATGAGCTGTACTCAAACTAAATACCAAAAGCTTTTTCAATCTGCATGATTTGCACTTTTCATCTATGAATTTTTTGCTCTAAAAAACGGTTGAAACTTCTTTCAACAAAAAGCCGGACGTCCTTATTGCTTTAGTGCATTTTATCCTTATTAAGGTTACCAGGTTTGGATTGGTGTTGGCGAAGACGTTGGAGCGCAAAATTTAGGTGTGCTTTGAGTTCAGCCGGAGGTTGTAATAATGATATTGTTATTTACAATTTCAGGATGTTAAGAAGAAAAATGTGTCAAACGTTGGACTTGATGCCGAAGATCTGGTTAAGACTACAAAGGGTTCTTTGAAACAAATAATTCCGACTGCTTCAGACAAAGTGGATCGATTCCGCAGGGAATTGGTTGATCCGGTATTACCGCACATTGTCATATAACTATTTCATTTTTAATTAAGATTCTCTAGGTTTTGAGCGTTTCCACAAAAGAGGTAACTACATAAACAGCAGTTGTACCTCAAACTTCACTCGATCCATTGCGAATAAATCGACCACGTAATCAGTTTAAGACACCAAATCCATCATCCCACTTCTCTTGACCCGCTAAGAAACGTAGGTCGTGGAGATTTAGATTCATTTTCACGTAGACCGCTTCTGGGAGGTTGGTTGCTACGTTTTGATACATACGGTCCTCTGGGACGTAGAATACCGCCAAATCCTAATCCAGATCATTTTCAGTCGCTAAGAGGATTGGGTTCTTATTATAATTAAGAACCAAAGCCATTAATGTAGCATAATCTATACAATTTTTTTTGGTTTATGAATAAATAAATATGTAAGAATATACGGTTTTATCGTATTTATTTATTTAAAATAAACAGGAACTCGGATCTCTGATTTCTCCGACATAATAAAAACCATAAAAATTAAAAATTTTCATGCGAATTCTCTAATAGGAGATACATATGTGTGCAAAGTTTGAACCGGGTTAATTTGGAAACCAAATTAATTTTACAAAAACTTGTCGATATACACGTGTAAAAAATTTGTATGGGAGCTCCCGACCTTGGTACTCGATCACTTCCGACTTTCAATAGTAAGTGTTGTCATCAGAGATACACATGTGTTTAAAATTTAAAGAAAATCGGTTTTATTTTTGAAAAACTTGTATGGGCACCCCCGAACCTAAGGGCCCGATCGCTACAAAAAAATGTATAAAAAGTTTTGTTCATCAGAGATATAAATGTTTAAAATTTGAAAAAAAGTCGGGTTAACAAATGCCTCTTCCCCTCTACATTGTAATCTAACAAAATCTATTCGATAGATAATTCCTTTAGGAAGACACAGGTGTAGGTCAATTTAGTGAGACATCTCTGGGAACTGGCCAATCCGCTTGACAGATAACCTCCAAATTGACGAATTTCGTGAAAATAACAAAAGTTCAAACCGATGCACAAATGCCTCTTCCCCTCTACATTGTAATCTAACAAAATATTTTCGATAGATAATTCCTTTAGGAAGACACAGGTGTGGGTCAATTTAGTGAGACATCTCTGGGAACTAGCCAATCCGCTTGACAGAGAACATCCAAATTGACGAATTTCATGAAAATAACAAAAGTTCAAGCCAATGCACAAATGCCTCTTCCCCTCTACATTGTAATCTAACAATATCTTTTCGATAGATAATTCCTTTAGGAAGACACAGGTGTGGGTCAATTTAGTGAGACATCTCTGGGAACTGGCCAATACGCTTGACAGAGAACCTCCAAATTGACGAATTTCATGTTGTTGTATTGTTCTTTATTAAATATTTAGGGTACAAGGTATAAATTTGCATGATATAAATGATCTAGTGATTAGAGATATAGACTCTTTCTCTTTGCATCTAAAATATTATTTGACATTTCAATTTTTTCAAGATATACATTGTAGTAGGAAAATTTGAAAAAAACCTAACTGAAAATTTTAAACCTTACTTAACTAAAAAATAAAAAAATAATATAAGCTTAAAACTAGATGTTGGTTATAATTAATTTTGGTTTTCATTTAACTTGAAACATAATTCTTTTATCATTAAAACGTTACAATTATTATGAAGCTTTTTAGTAGAGTAGTGCCAGGGGAAATTGCATATTAATTTTAGTATTTTATTTTGTGCAACCTGCAATTTGATGTAGTGACAATGGGCACAATTTATCCAAACTTATGCAGCATACGTCAAAACCGGTTGGAAAATTACTTTGAACATCAGTAATTTGATTTTGTAACTAAGCTGTGCTCGTCTGTTAAGAAATGGATACAAGGATCGGGTTATTGTTTGTGATTTTTGAATAGAAGTTAGCGTGTGTTTTTGAAAAGTGAGTAATTTGACAAGAGTGATTCCAAGATATTTTATAGAGTCATTCCATTCAATATCGGTTCCGTTAATACTGAGTTTTGATTGAGGGAGGTTAGTTTCTTTTCTTTTCCGTGTGAAGAATGTGGCGGCTGTTTTGTTGGGATTTATTTTGATTTTCCATTTATAGAAGTAATTAGTCGTATCGAGTAAGGCCCTTTGCATGTTATTCATAATGGTGTTGCAGTCCGACGAGCTACAATACAAAGCAGTATCATCAGCAAAAAAGGACCTTTGAACATTAACAAATGTTGGGAAATCCGATATGTATATGTTGTAGAGGATGGGGCTCAAAACGGCTCCTTGAGGAACACCCGCGGAAATATGGTGAGAATTAGACTTGGTAGAATTTATTTGTACGTAGAAATATCTATCTTTTAGGTAGCTCGCTATTAACTTGATGATTCTTGTGGGGAAATTAAATTTAACCATTTTATAAATTAAGCCATTGTGCCATACGCAGTCGAAGGCTTTTTCTATGTTAAACGTTATAAGAGCTGTTGATTTTTTGGTAAGAAAAGCTTCTCGGATGTCGTTAGTTAAGCGTTTAGCTTGAAGGGTGCTGGATAGTTCTATCATAAAACCAAATTGCTCTTTTGGTATGATGTTATGAGAATTAGAAAAATTTAATAAAATGTCTTTAATGACCTTTTCAAATATTTTGCTAATCGATGTTAAAAGACTTATAGGCCTATAAGAGTCAACACTATCCTGTTTTTTATTAGGTTTTAGTATGGGTATAACTTTGGCAATTTTCCAGACATCGGCAAAATATCCAAGTTTTACGCAGCTATTGAACAAATGCGTTAGGTAGATTATTCCTTTCTTGGGAATATTTTTGATCATGACATTTATACGGTCAAATCCTGGGCATTTGTTGCTTTTTAGTCTATTAATTATTCCCTTAACAGATGATGGCGTTATATGTTCAAAAATGTCATTTGAACTATAGCTAGTGTTTACGGATTGAATGATTTCCTCCATATACATATTGAATTGTATTCGGATCACTAAAGTTTTTGGTAGCATTGTGTATGTTCTTAAAATGATTAGCAAACTCCGAGCACTTTTCACTATCAATGAGTGCGATAGTATCAATATTTTTTAAGGGTGGAATACTTCTGTTATTTTTCCTTAAAATTTTAGCCAATTTCCAAAAGGGTTCCCCGCCAATAGGTAGAGTACTTAAAAATGAGTTCCATTTAAGATTTTGGAAATTTCCTACTTTGAATCGAATAATATCATTTAGATATTTAACTTCCGCTTTTAAATCTCTTCGCCTTGACCGCCATTGATGACGGAAGTAGTTCCGCGTATTCATTATTACTTTTATGTCATGGGGAAAGTGGATCATAATTAGATTTCTTTACTGTAGCAGATGGAATAGACAAAATTTTGGCGTTTTCGAGTATTGCTCAAAATTTTGTTATCAAAGCATCAATCTTAAATTTTGAATTTATTATATCAGGTGACATGTTTCTTAGATCAACTGAATTGTTTATGATGTATTTGAACTTATTCCAGTTAGCTTTATGAAAATTAAAAAATTTTTGATCGGTAGTAGAAGCGGGATTGCTATATTTAAAGGTTAGAGGTAAATGATCTGAAGACAGGGCATTAGTGACAGTAGGACTTCTGTGTAGTTTGCTATGTTAGATATTAAAAGGTCCAGTACTGAAGGATTTCATCTACCATTTCGTGGCATGAATGTTGGACGATTATATTCATGGGTTCTGTAATATTAATGTTGTAAAGTATTTTACCCCACTGATTACTTCTGGAAAAACCCCAGTTCTGATGACGGTAGTTAAAGTCACCACATATAATGTACTTATTAGGTTGTCTACATAGCTTTAAAATGTCATATTTGAAATCTAGACCTTTAGCTCTGGTGTAACCACCTCCCGGAAAATAAACTGCATATAAAAGGAAACTATTATTGTTTGCGCAAGTTATTTTAATAGAGATAGTTTCTATAATTTTAGTTGTGAGGTGAGATTATAAATTATGTTTTATGTTTTTTTTAATTAGAATTGCAACTCCTCCATGATTACGTTCGACTCGATCCAGTCTATATATGAAAAAGTCTTTGTGAGAGAACTTGATAGATGGTTTAAGCCAGGTCTCCGAAATTAATGCTACATCTATTTTCTTATCAAAAACAAAATCAAAGAATTCAACTTTTTTGTTGGAAATGCCCATTGCGTTCCATGACATTATATTGATTGGTTGATTAATTGACATTGCTATAGACATATTTTCGGGCAATTGAGATCCCTAGCATTATGATTACCGTTGCAGTAAATGCACTTCGGTGAATTGTTATTGTTTGAGCATTCTTGTATGTGATGGCACTTAGAGCAATGAGCACAAGCCGATTTTACGAAACATTTTTCGGAACCATGGCCATACGTTTGGCACTTACAGCACTGAGTAATTTTATTTTGACTTTTTCTATAGGGATCCCATTTAATCACTGTACTGAAAACACTACGAAATGCACGGAGATCATTAATTTTAATAGATTTTTGGTGTAAGAATATCAAGTAATTACAATTTTTTTGATTTGGTGGATTTTAAGATCGTAAGCAGTTTCGAGTTCGGATTTCAGTGCTTCGACGTTCATGTCGTGAAGACCCGTTAGAACAACTTTCAATGGAATTTAGTTTTTTACAC
Organism: Nephrocerus scutellatus; assembly: GCA_947095585.1. Classification (NCBI taxonomy): domain Eukaryota; kingdom Metazoa; phylum Arthropoda; class Insecta; order Diptera; family Pipunculidae; genus Nephrocerus; species Nephrocerus scutellatus. The sequence continues at coordinate 38,286,159 of OX352762.1, forward strand.
AATGGGTGTAAAAATTGTAGTTTAGTGATTTGAGGCGCTCAGTAACTAATTTATGATGTAGATCCTCATTCAATATAAGTTTGATGCCAATAGACATATGTTTGAACGAGAAGCTAGTTATTTTTAGATCATTCATAATTTGGGTAACCACCTCACTGGTTTCATTTAGGATTGTAATTGGGGATAATACACTTTTAACAACTTCAGGGATTATATTAGAAGTATCATCAATTTCGATTTCGTTGTCGTCGTTTGAAAGAGCACTATATCTATTGTATGCTAATGGATTTTTAACATAGACAGATTTTGAATTTGAATTTGATGGGACTTGTTTTAAAACAATTGGTAAGCGCTTGGCTTGCGATGACGTAACGCACGTCGCGTGTGGCGCGTTTTTTTTTTTTTTTTTTTTTTATATTACATGTTTTAATACTTGGCTTGTGATGACTTAACGCGTATCTCGTGTTGCGTGTCGCGTGTGGCGCGTGTAAATTTTTTTTTAAACTTGTTTTGGGGTTAGGAGAAAATGTTTTTTTATAAAGTAAAATCCTTTCAAGATAATTCAGTCTGTATTACAACTAACCATATGGCGAGCTGAGAAGCCCCATCACTCCAAAATGTTTACAAAAAGTGTTGTCCATCGAGATACACATGCGTATAAAATTTGAAAAAAAATCGGGTACTTTTTTATAAAATTTGTATGGGTGCTTTGGGAAGTGGGTTAACATTTAATCAGAAAATCTGACAGCCAGACAGCCACGGGCACGCGAAGTTAATATTGAGAATATAAAAAGAGAAAATAGTACTGATTGCGAGCCCGAAGGGCGAAGCTAATAATCAGAGGACAAGAAAATGTTTCTAGCGTACGTGTGTCGGTTTGTGGGTTTGTCCAATTGTATATCGCGACTTCTACCAGTCAGAATTTGATGGGACTTGTTTTAAAACAATTGGTAAGCGCTTGGCTTGCGATGACGTAACGCGCTTGACGTTACTTGTTTTAATACTTGGCTTGTGATGACTTAACGCGTGTCACGTGTTGCGTGTCGCGTGTGGCGCGTGTAAATTTTTTTTTAAACTTGTTTTGGGGTTAGGAGAAAATTTATGGAATGTATATGATCGTACAATAGTTTTTTTACGTTTGCCCCGGCTGGGGTTATATTAAGCCACCTCAAGGAAACGGTCCGAATTGCTCTCGCGTATGCGGACAAATAGTTCATCGAATTGGAACAGTGCATCCTGAAGAAAATTATGCCAGAAAATTCGCCAGATATACGTCTTGGACCCTGATGATGCAGTCTACCATCGAATGAACCTTCCAGAGAACAAGCAGTGCTCAGAAATAATCATGAGAAATTTAGCTGATATAATTAACAACCACCCGCTTGCAAAATCAATAAAAATGCTTCTTGAAAAAACAAGCCATTGAAACATCCGAACCAGATGGCGTTGAGCCAACCAAGGTATCGCTAGCACTAATTTATGATAGAGACAATGACCAAAGGCGGTACAATGCTCCAAAGGTTAAGGAAATGGCCATAGTGTTTAAAAAATGTGTCTCTTTAAAAAGAACGAGGCACAAAGCGATCCCGAGTATCTATGAAGGAAATTTTTCTTATAGTTTGTCAGAGAGGAGTTATCCCAGTTGCTAGACGTAGGACATTTAACCCAGCAGTACGTATTTGACGCTTATGTTCACGCAGAGTCAAACGATCTTCAATAGTTCCGTAATAGTCAACCAGCATTGCGATTGAGAGCAGATAGTTATAAAGCTTTAATGGAATATATAAATCTCTCTCTAAAACAAGGAGGTCGGAAAATCTGTAATAATGCCATCTAACTTCCAGGGTAGCCCCCGCAATATGCAACAGCATTACCAGGTTGCTATGGCAATTGTTAGAAAGAATGGAAAGCCGGATCTTTTTGTTGCCATGACTGCAATCCAAAATGGAAAAAAAAACCGTGAAAACCTTAAACCCCGGCAAAAAAGTAGAACATCGGCCAGACTTGGTAGCTAGAGTTTTTCGGCTCAAGTTAAATAATTTGATAGCGGGCATTGTGAAAATGTCTCTTTTTGAGCTGTGAAGGCAATCGTTCAGGATAAAATCAAAAGCGAGGACTTGACACATGCTTACATTCTAACCATTTTGGATGATTAATATAACCTAATATACAAGAAAGAGTTCACAAAGCCACAGTGGCACTCTTCTCCTGTCAAGCCATCCATCGGTAACAAATGGGGTCTTCAACCCCATATTACTCATTGGCTATATATATCGGTTATAAGACCTACACTTCTGTACGGTGTGGTTGTTTGGTGGATTGCCTTAGACAAAGCAGTAAATCGCGACAAGCTAAGCGAAATTCCAACGATCGACTTATCTATGTATGAGCGAAGCACTCCGGACCACACCCTCCGCTGCCATAGACATACTGTTTAACCTAATACCACTCGACATCTTCAGCAGACAAGTTGCTGCTAGCGCGGCTGTTCGCCTCAATGCAACCTCCCAGTGGACAAGAAATGAATTTGGACATTCCTCAGTTTATTCAGGGTTCCAACAGGAGGTACAGACTACACCATTCCGCAGTTCAACAATAACTTCCAGGTCATCATCCACTCCAGATTACGCTAGAAAGAAGGTGCTATCTTGGAAGATGAATTGATCAGTTTTTATACAGACGGTTCAAAGACTAATGTTGAGGTAGGCGGAGGTGTTTTCTCAAAAAGGCTTAATATTAGTCTCTCTTTCCGTCTTCCCAATCACTGCAGTGTCTTGGCGATAAAAGAAGTTCTGTCTTGGCTGAAGAGAAACTTTATATCCACTAAGGATATCCGCATCTTCACGGATAGTCAAGCTGCTTTGAGATCCCTAGAATCAGTCTCTTTTAACTCTATTGTAGCTCTAGACTGCCGATCTCTCAGGGAGATGGCGGAGCAGTTCAATATTCACCTATACTGGGTGTCAGGGCATAGAGACATTCTGGGGATCTGTAGGGCTGATGACCTCGTCAAAAATGGAAATACACTAAAAATGGTTCGTTAGGCATACCGATTGCACATACAAATACATGTTAATGCAGGATGCTGTTGAGAAAACTAACCTTAGTTGGTCAAATGGTATAACTTGTGTAGCGGCAAAACAGATCAAGCCAAAGCTGGATCCGAATCGCTCCAAGTGTTTGATCTCTCTAAACACATTGCACATAAGTGTTACAATAGGTGTCATTACTGGGCACTGTGTTATATGCAAGCATGCAGCAAGGCTTGGTGTATTTTCTAATGACTTCTGCAGAAGCTGCAAGGACGAGGAGGAGGAAGAGACCATTTTTTACTTTCTTTGCACATGCACAGCTCTCTCTCTCTCTTTCTCTAAAACGTAAGCTCCATGAGGAGCCTTTTTGTACAACGACCTTAACGATTTGTCAAGCCATTTCATTCGAAGCTCCAAATGTTTTAACGAGTAGGGTGGGAAATCTGCTCAATGGACCATCATTGGTCTAAGCAGGTCGGTTTCCTGCAACAGCCACCCCAACATAACTAAACTAACTTACCATACTATTATTCAATTTACCAAATGTCATTGTTAATTGCTCATTAGTTCAAAACAAAATCAGTGCTATAACGGCACTTAATCCCAGTTAGGCGTCAATTTTCTAAATAGAGTTATGGCGTTTTTACGAACATATACCAAACTTTTAATAAAAGTCAAAACTGACAATTTTTTGGTTGTGTTCGACAAGCAAGCAAGTGAGCCCGCCTGGTACTCAATTGCTTGCCTCTAGCTCATACTGAAATAACTTGTAAAAAAAACAACCCATAAAAATTAAAATTTTTCGTGTGAATTCTCTAATCGGTAATACACAATGTGCATGCAGTTTGAATAAAATCGGGTAAATTTTTTAAAATTTTTGTTAGAGACCCCTGGGCCCGATTACTTCCAAATTTTTAAAGTGTTGTCGATCGGAGATACACATGCGTATAAAATTTTAAGAAAATCGGGTAAATTTTGTAAACAATTTGTATGGGTAAAAAATAATTATTATACCAGACGAGTGATGTCATTTTGGAAATTTTCGAAGTAAAAATTTTTTAGAACCACGTACATAATTTTATTATAATTTAAAGATAAATGTATAAACGGTAAATAAGCGATGTTCCGGATTTCCCATAAATTACATTTAAAAAAAAATACATAAATGGGTAGGCAACCTTTTCTATTTACTAACTTCTCTTAGGCTAATTAGAGAAATTCTCTTAGGTGTTTTGTACGTTTGTTTTCTATTGTATTAAAATGGATAAACTATTTTAATATTTCTTTTTGTTTCAGGAAAAATTCTCAAAGTTTTAAAGCATACTGAAATCAAAGAAGAACCAAGTGCGGTCGAAGTTTACGCCAACAACTCCTCAAACGTAGACTCTTCTACAATTGTGGGGTACAGTCCAGTGGTAAGAAAATAGATATGTGTGCCTCTATGCATTTAATATTAAACACAATGGTGATCTTATTTAATTATAAAGTTGTATCACTAACCTAATTCGCTACGGTTAGACGTTCCAACTCGTCTATACTTGCCATTAGTAGTAGTAATTTTTATTGAGACTTTTTTTACATGTTTGTTTTTTATAATTTATTCATTATTTTACTTAAATTTAGTAGATTGCCAAATTGGAATTGGCCAGGGTTCACAAAATTTTATTTGAAAATGTTGAAAGAAGTAAATCTATCGAAAATTATTATGTGTCCACTCAATATGAACCATACTTATTTTGAATATAAGAAAGAAAGATGGGATAGATTAATAGAAAGAATAAAAAGAGATGCAAATGGTAATAGGCGAGATATGAACGACGTAGCAGATTCTTCTCTGAGATACAAGTGGTTATGTGTGCAAGTGCCTGATTAGTTTATAATTTGTTTACATTTATAGCTTGCAAATTGTATTGCAACAAATTAAAGTTAATGATATATAGATACTTAGATTAGGATAATTTACATCTAGTTTGTAAGCGCATATTATACTTTATTTTAATAGTTTAATGATAATGAGATAGGATAAATAGTGCGACTTCAAATCTAATTTTGATTCACAGCCAGTTATAAGGTCTATATTTAATTTAATATAGTTTATTTACATTACTACATTATTTATACAGTCTTGTTTATTTATATTAATAGTTTCTTCTTGTAACACTTATATCTATGAGAGTTAAGGACTTACTTAACTCAAAATAATGTTCACAATCAGCTTGGTTTGGAAAAAATTTTTTGCTTTGGTAAAAGGGCAAGAGAAACAGGTTGTCCACATCGCGGATAAGGAATTCCGGATCGGAGTCCCCACAGAGGATACTGATTGGCGACAGATAGTACCGGTCATTGATTGAATATTGGTGTTTTCAGAGGAAATGTCTTGGAGGATAGGGTTGTCATGATCCTCCAATGCAGCGATTCTTTTTTTTTTTGAGAGTAAAATCAGGTAGTTAAGCAGGGGGATGGTTCCAGAATCTTCATTTAACGTTTTATTGCTGTACCATTTCCCTGATAGTCTCCTTCTTTTAGAAATACAGTTTTTTATTATTTTGATTTAATGCAAAGATTTGAGCATTTCTTGCGCAACATTGGGTGTTTGTAAAACCAAAGGAGGAAACCATACGAAATTAGGGGCCGAACTAAAGTTTTGGAAATCAAAAATCTTTTTTTTCAACGTCTCTCGAGTTAATGAAAACTTTAAGTTTGCAATAAGTTCAGTTTATATATGAGACCTGCATGCCAAACGGAGTCGATTACTTAATTTAAGTCTAGCGCGCAAACGACTGTACACTTTTTAAATTCTCTATATTAATCTCGCGTGCCAGCTGGCTGGCTGGCTGGTGGCCCGAATTTATTTAACACACATGTATATTTCCGGTGACAATACTTTCTATTAAAATTTGAGTGTAATCGGCCGGTGGGTCTGGGGCCCCCCTCCATCAGCTGCCCACAGCGCTTCTTGGGGGATGTTTTTTCGTTGGGTTGCAGTGCTTCGTATGTGTTTTCATATTTCTGCATTTATAGTGGAATTCAGTATACTTTTGGTTATTAGAGAATTTACATGAAAAATTTTTTATGGGTTGTTTTTTTTTTAATCTTAGATTTTTTTGGATCTAATTTTGCAGATATAAAAGCGCATGTTCCTTTGAGTGTCTACGTTTGAATCCGAATTGCTAGTCTTGAGTCAGTATCTTCCAAAAAGTATTTTCCCTCTGTTAGAGAGTAGCGAAATCGGAGGGAAGTTTCCTAGCTGTTAGATATATTTTTTTTTATTGGAATCAGCTTAGCTTTTTTTCAGCTAGTAGGCTAGCAATTGTAATACAATTGTACTTAGAATAAAGTTTAAAATGTTATCTGGTCCGGATGATTTTTTATTGTTAAGTGAAAAAATTTCGCATTCAACTAAGCCACAAGAGACAAAAGATACATTCGATGGAAAACACTTTTTGTGAAAATTTGGAGCGATCGGCCCCTTGGGGACCCCAATATACAATTTTTAAATATCGCTATCAGATCACGGCAAAGTCTGAGCTCTGTGCTTTGTGAGCAGCGCTGTTTGCTGCCGCTGCGTCATTTGGTGGATGATTTTGCCACAAGACGAGCACGCAGTGTGTGTGTGTGTGTGTATCCCCGATTAGAGAATTTACAAGAAAATTTTTAATTTTTATGGGTTGTTTTTATTAAGGTTGCATTCCATACCTCGAAGGCGCTATTAAAAGTATTCACTGATTTGTGCGTCACTTTGTGGTACTTTTAAGAAGAACAACCGATGATAGATCCTTTTATGGTTTTTTTTCATAATTTTCTAATTTTAAAAAGCCCAAGCGTTGCCTCGAAAACCCTATAGTGGTTTGGGTGGAGTGATTTATGTGCAAATCAATTTCTTCATTGGATAAGTTTCTATCTTTAGGAGGTGTTTGGTTGTTTAAAATTGAGTAAAGTGATTGGTTAAAATTCAATTCAATTGTGGTTGAAATGTATTGGTTATGAAAGTATATTTGTGAAAATTTATTGAGTTTTTAACGAGGATACCTGTGCCTCGGCCCGATTTATTTCTAATGAGATCGTACTCTTCATTGAAGCCGCATTTAAATTTGTTTTAAGCAAGTTTCCTGCAAAAGTAGCGCAGTAGGAAGAGTATCATTCAGTAGCTGCTCAACTTCTATTTGTTTGTCAGAAGATAGTAGAGAATTGACGTTGGCTGTTATAATATTTAGATTCATGGTGAAAGGAAGAAAATAAAAAGCAAATAAGCACAAGGCTTCTCGTTTTGGTTAAATTTTTGGTACGTAGGCCAGAAGGACCTTATTTTAGCAATTAATTGCTATTGGTTATCGAGTACCGTAAGTTGAATTCTGTTACAGTCGCTGATATCCAATCCCAGAGATAAATGAAGTTCTTTCGAATCTCGGCCAAAATCAATTCTTTACAGTATTGGATTTAAAAAGCGGATTCCAATAAATCCCTATTAAACAACGCGACATCGAGAAAATCCTTACATTTACCGTTTGTATTCAAAAACGCCCCTCCATTTTTCAGAGGGCCCTGGATGACATTCTTAGGAAATATATCGGGAAGCGTTGCTACATCTACATTGACCACATCATCGTCTTTGGCAAAAATGAAACATCGATTCCGTTTTCAAGACATTAGAACAGGCAAACTTAAAAGTTCTAACTGCACCCGAATTTCTCAAAGAAGAAATCGATTTTTTGTATATGTCGTCAGTACAGATGGTAATATTCCAAATTCCCTTCTCCTAGAACGCTTAAATATCTTCGCTGGTTTCTTGGCATGTCCACATCTATCGCCGGTTTATAAAGGACAACGCGAAAGTGGCAAAACCCCTGACATCTCTCTTAAGGGGGAAGATGGTCGCATACCCAAAAATGTCTCAAAGAACAAAGATGCTAGGGATGCGTTCATAGAGACCAAAAATTCCTTATTGTCTAAAGAACATGTTTTGGCGCATACAGACTTAGAGAAAGATTTCGAACTAACATTCGATGCCTCCAATTATGCCATTGGCGCTGTTCTCTCCAAGAATGATAAACCAATCTCATTCCTCTCCCGAACACTCACAAGAAAAGAGGAAAATTATGCGACCAATGAAAAGAAATGTTGGCAATTGTAATAATAATAATAATATTCGGCGCGACAGACCATTGCGGTCCAAGGCCTAACTTCTCGCGACCATATGTGCTGCGCATGTTAATTTTTGGACACAAAATGGAAGGGACCTACAATTTAAGGCCGGTTCCGAACGGCGAATTGAGAAGCTTTCCGTGACATGGTATTACTCTCGGGACGTTTGTCACCCATTCGCGAGAGGTGGGACAACGTGAAAAATACTTTTTGGTGTTGCTGTGATTCGAACCTGAACCTCCTGCTCAGCAGCCATGTGCACTTCCACTGAGCCACGGCGCCCACTTTGGCAATTATATGGTCTTTAATTTTTTCACGAAATTTCCTATACGGATTCCGAAAAGTAAACATATTTACCGATCATCGACCTCTTACTTATGCGCTTTCAAATAAGAATACCAATAGCAAGATGAAAAGATGGAAAGCCATATTGGAGGAATATAATTATGCATTGAAATATAAACCCGGAAAAGCAAACGTTGTAGCGGAATCTCTTTCAAGGCGTCCGAAAGAGACCGAAATAAATTGTATGGCAACCACCGAGCATAGCGACGAGAGCTCCTCACATAACTGTATTCCTTGTGTTGAAACTCCTTTTAATGTTTTCAGATATCAGCTTGTTCTAAAATTAGGCAACGAAATCATTTATCAACTAAGAAATCCATTCGAAAATTTCATCAGACATATAGTTACACAGCCAAATTATAGGGAATCTGACTTTATTGGAATTTTAAAGAGATATTTTAATCCGAAAACAATAAATGGACTTTCGACGGATAAACTGACGATGGGACTCAAACAAGACCACAACATTTAAATAATTATGTAATTCGATTCGCTCGAAAATTAGTCGAGTACATTCCAAGTGAAATTGAGCAAGAAGAAAAGATCCTTCAAATACACAAAAGAGCACACCGAAATGTTGATGAGAATAGAATCCAGTTATTAGAAAACTTCTATTTTCCCAAAACGGCAGCAGCGTCACCAGCAAGACAATCAAATACGACAGACATCCTGGCAAACCATTTCTCAACCTACTCCTATTCCTAATAACCCTGGACATACGATAAACATAGATATCTTTTTAACCGAAAAATCTCTTTTCCTCACTGGCTTGGACAAATTTACAAAGTTTGCTCAGGCAAAAGTAATAGCATCCCGTGCTATAGAAGATATCAGACAACCCCTAAGGAAAATACTTTTCAGTTTTTTCATTCCTGAAAACTTAGAAAAGTCACTTAAATCAGATTCAATAACCTCAACTCCGTACTTACCGTCCCCGTCCCCGTCTCCGTCCCCGTCCCCGTCCCCGTCCCCGTCCCCGTCCCCGTCCCCGTCCCCGTCCCCGTCCCGGTTAACCGTCAGGTGGAACGCTTCCACTCCACGCTATCCGAGTCCTCCAAGCACTTTTAGAGCACGCAGTCAATGAATACAATTACACTATCCACTCCACTACAGAAAAAAAAAGGAAAATAACTTTTTTACTGACGAATCCCACGAGTAAGCCTGGAAGAATTTGAGAATTAGTGACAAACAAATATTGAAGAACTAAAAAAGCAACAAGAAAGGGCCAATAGAAATCACAATAAGAAAAGAAAACCAATAAAAAAATACCAGGTGCAGGTAGGAGAGGTAATGCAAAAAATGCAAAGTTCAAATACTAGACTATACGAATTCTCCAATAATAGTCATCAAAACCGGACAAGCTAAGATAAAAACAGGAAACAGGAAAAATTATTCACGACGTGTGGAATCAAACAATACGACCAAGTAATGTCAGATATAACAAACGTTATCGAACACGAAATTACAAGCGACAATCCCTTACACCCACTCATACCTCCTTCACGAGCTGCTTCAGTGTCAAGAACTTTTAGAAAATCTTAAACCTAAAGTGACTAAACGTTAACTGGATTTTATAGGCTCCGCTTAAAAATGAATCGCGGGAAACCCCGATCATGAGGATTTTATAACGATAACGAAAAAATTAATAATGTATTAAGAAATAACAATAGGCAGGTAATTGTAAACAAGTTTTTAAACGATAGACTTAAAAATATAACCGATATAACAAACAAAATAGCTACATTTGTGAAAACTAATGAAAAATATAAATTTGAATTTCTACCCAGCTTACAATAAAAATTAAAACTTATTAAAGAAGAACCGGTAAACATAAAGTATTCTGTAAGTTTTGCTAAATCAGTCACAATAAACACAAGTATGCTATCATACAAGGAAATATAATTAGCTCTAAACATTTTAAATAAAGAAAAATTGCCTTATGCCACTGCTGAAGAAGCATTGGAATTTTCAAATGTTAAAATCATAACCAATAATCTGACTCTTCTTTACATTGTTAACATTCCCATTACAAATACATTGTAAAACCAGTAAAAAAGGAAATGCTAGTATTGAATTAATTCAAAACGTAATGCGTAAAATGATAAAATATATGTTTTAACAAAAGATTGTAGTAATTTTAATGAAATGTTAATTTGTAATCAAATGAATTTATCAGACATCAGTAACTGAACCTAACATAACCTAAAAAGTTTAAATTCCACAACAGATAATAAGAATAATAAGGTCAACAGATGCCTATACTCGTAGAGATAACATCTGTCATTCTGCTCTTAAATGACTTGAGAGGAACTATCTACATCGACGAGATAGCTCGGAATATATTTGGAACATACCTCATAAAATTCAACAACTTTACTATCAAAGTTCATGGTCTAACATTTACATCCAGCGAAATTTCAAATCTCGAAGCGTTTCCTGCAGTCCTGAAACCTACTCCACAAGAAAAGCAGTACCGACAAATACTGTCACTGGAAATTATGATAGAGCTGCATGCAAATCAACAATACCAACGAAATCGAGCTCTTAAAAAACAAAAACCGGAAAGAGAGATGGACAAAATATGGATTTGGTAGCATGCTCCTTCTGGTTCTGATCTTCATCATCATAATAGTTAAAGGACGAAAAAGTGCAATCATCATGAACCAACAAACGGCGGCAGCTTCTACAACAAAAAAACAATTGCCGAATCAATCCCAGTTCTCTTGACAAAACGCAACATGAAATCACTATTCGCAGATTCTACGATAATCCGTTTTTTTAACAGATGAGGACTTCTGGATTTAAGAGGGAAGACTTCACATCGTCGAACAGTACACTTTTAATTAAAGCCGCAGACGTTGACCCCAACACCTGCAACGAACAATAATGGAAATGCTGACACTGCGTCTGAGCGAACTGTGGGAAATTTAGGTTGAGTAGGTGTCATTATTTTGAGTATGATAATTTGTAATTAGTAATCAAAGGGGCTTTGCTTTGTTGATATTTTTTTATAAACAATTTGATAATTTTGTTAACTTAACTAAACATCCCTTTGTGAGTTATGAACGTCGTTATATCTCTACTATATTCATCAAATTCTAGTTTGGTTCTCTAAATCCATCCTTAAAAAGTATTTAGCGCCTTTTACCTTTGACATAACAGTTTCAAATGTAGGAATTGGATAATTCTCCCTTTTAATGGCCGCATTCGCTCTCGCATGTCGATACACAGGCGGATCTCGCCATCTCCTGTAAACGCTACTACAATCGGCGAAATCCACGAACTTGGTCTAGATAAGGGCTCAAAGACATCCTGAACCGTCGCCTCCTTTAGCTTTACCTCAACTTTCTCTTCTAAAGCAGCTGGAACTCGACGTAGTGGTGGTTGCACTGGTTTGATCGTTTCATCAATCGAAAGCTTAGTTTTAATCCACATTCATTTTCTGGAAATGTTTTGCGTTTTCGAGCTAATTAACGTCCTGTCCCAGCTTCAAAACTCCTCACTTCATTGCTGTATCTCGGCCTAATAGAGATCGTCCTTACTTCTCAATCACGTAGAATGAAGAAAAAAAACAGTTCAGTACTTTTGTCAACACATATAGGAGCTTCAAAAACAACCTTGGTTGCCTGCGTAAACCCTAAATTTGTTTGTTGTCTCATTTCTGGTGTTTCATGTAACTTCATTACGACTTTGCAGTTTTTGCCAATCTGATTCACCTAAAAGGTTGAGGTTGAAAAGGAGACCCCGAGTCGATAACCATTTTTATCCGATGTGGGAATTTATGATTCCGCTTATTTTACCATTGTCCCCCTCTACAACTCGAAAATAATCATGTTCTGTTAGCTGACCATTTTCTTAGGTCTTCCTGCTCCTTTCTCGATGAAGCGTATTTTCGACGAACCAGTTCCTGCCGTTTTGTAAACCTTTCTGTATTCTCATATTAATTTTGTTTTGCACTTACGCACAAAGTGTCCTATCAATCCGCATGTGTGGCATTTCGTGTTTTTCGCCGGACAGTTACTCGAATTTCCCAAATAGCCCCACACCTATAACAAGCATCGTCGTCTTCATTGGCCTCATACCGGGAAGATATCTTATTAAAGTATGTACTGGAAGTTGGTAGTAAATCAGTGGTTTCCTTTAAGAATATTCTTTTTCCAGCAATCTTTTCTTTAAATCGTTTGGTCCCCACGAATCTATAATTTTATCTTACATAAGCATAACTCACCCTTGTTCCGGTCTCAATGCTCGAAATAGATGACGCTCGAAAGTGGATTAAGCAGGACGTGCAATACGTCAACCCCTGGCTCAACTAAAGCGCCTGGTTTATTATATGCCACTTCTTGGAGCTGTGCCCCCTAATTGGAAAATCTTGTTTTTCCTCTTAGTCTTGTCATTAATTTTCTTTGCCATCAAATAGATTAAGAATGAACGGTCCACTTCTTCCATTCAGATCTTACTATTGAGTTATCAATGACTTCACAACGAAATGGTTGGATATCGATCATGGTTATTGAATTAATTGCACAATTTAATGTACCTTCCACAACCTAAATAACTAATATAATTGCACAATTGAATGTGCCAAGAACAAAATAGTTTTTTGGAGGCGTAAAGAAAACCCACAAGCGAAGCTGAAATTGAAGAAAGAGAACAATAATTAAATGTTAATTCTTAGTTTGTTCAGCCAGAAAGGAGTGGAAGGGGAAAACTGTTCCCTGGTGGGACAGTAAACTTTAAAAACTTCGCAAAGACTCACCTTTAATTTAAATATAGCCTTAAAAACAGAAATTGAAAGCAACTGGGATACTTATTGAGAAAACAGAATGAATATAAAAAAACTGAAGAATGCAAAGCTTGAGTCTTGAGAATTTCTGCCCCGAAATAAATGAGTTGAGAGAAAAAGCGAGGCTCTGCAAAATAATTTTAAACTTTCACTAACTGTATAAATCGTGTCAGTGATATTTTTTTCTAAGTCGCATTGTAGGATAAGTTTTAATTTCCAATTACTATTTAATTCTTAGTGTCATTGACACAAGTAATGTAATGAGGCAAGCAATGTGATGAACACATTCTTGCCGTATTCTATTTCGTTTGCCTTTCCAGTCATCGTCGCATCGTCGGCCGTCAACAGCACAGGGATCGTATTTCCCATTGGAGTGACCTGGTTATGTGCATATAAAATGCCGCGAATAGACATTCCAATGGGAAATAAGATAACGGCATGTACAGAGTAAAGTTGATCGCAATAGTAGTCATCATGTGCGGTGTTGGTGCACTGGCGACGTTGGCTCTAAAAGTGCTGACTTGGTACCAGATATTGAATACGCTAGGAGTATGGAACTTTTTGTAAGAAAACAACGACATCGTTGTTTTGGGTGGGTGGAAGGCGACGACTAGACCAGGATGAGAAAAGGAGTTAGAGTTTTTCTCCAACCGCGGTGCCGATAAGTCGAAAGTACGGATAAAAGGAATTAGTATAGTAAACTTACATGTAATCATTTTAATTTAATTGTGTAGACTTAGTAACATTTAATAAATATATTCCTACATGGGGGCTCAACCGGGATTTATGCCAAATTTTTTTGGAATTTTTTATTACTTTTACTGAGTCGTTTGTTTGGTTTTTTTTACGGTACGAGTTGAATATAATAAAGATAAGATTGATAAGTTGCGAAGAAGGAAATGATAAGTTGTGAAGTAAAGAAAAATAAGAGAGACAAGTGTTAAGGCAAAGGAAGTGATAAGTTGTGAAAAAAGGGGAAATACAAGAAGGACAAGTTGAATAAAATGAAAATAAGAATGATAAGTTGCGAAGAAGGAAATGATAAGTTGTGAAAAAAAGAAATACAAGAAGGACAAGTTGAATAAAATCAAAATAAAAGTGATAAGTTGCAAAGAAGAAGGAAATGATAAGTTGTGAAGAAAAGAAAATAAGAGAGACAAGTTTTAAGGCAAAGAAGGAAATGATAAGTTGTGAAAGAAAATAAGAGAGACAAAAAGGACAAGGTGTGAAGAAGAGAAATATTCTTAAATATTAAATATTCTAATAAGGCAAAAAAGGAAGTGATAAGAAAAGAAAAATAAGAGAGAGAAGTTATAAGGCAAAGAAGGAAATGAAAGTTGTGAAAGAAGAGAAACTTAAGAGAGACAAGGTGGGAAGAAGATAAATAAACAATATAAGTGGAAAAAAAAGAAGAAAGTTAAGAAAGACAGGTGGTGAATCGTGAAGTGAGGAAATATAAGGAGTTGTGAAGCGACTATAAAGGAGCCAATTAAGAAAAGTTGTAAAGCAGAGTGAGGCTTGTGCAATTCACAAGCCATGTTCCAGCGATTCAACATCCAAATATTCCGACACTTGGTTCTGAAGGGATACTTATTACTGTATCTATGGCAAAGACGAGAAGGAGGCGTTGGAGATGCTGGATGGCGTGTTAGAAGTGGCAGCAGATTACGGTTGGTGATTAAGTGGGAAAAATGCAACTTCCTGAGCAGATCTTTGGAATTCTTAGGACACATATTTGAGAACGGAACGGAAACGGAATGGAAAAGTTAAAGACTGTGCAGAAGTTCCCGATACCAGGCAATGTAAAACAAATCCAGAGTTTCCTTGGATTGACGGGATTTTTTCGAAAGTTCGTCCTGGGGTACTCACAAATCGCTAAGCCGCTTTCAGAATTTGTCATTGGAGAAGAACAGGAAACTGCGATCAACACACTGAAGTCATGTCTGTGTAAGGAACCAGTATTAAAATTGTTCAATCCTGCATTGCAGACCGAGCTTCATACGGACGCAAGTTTGATCGTATATGGGGGAGTATTGCTGCAGAAACACGAGGACAACGAATTCCATCCAGTTTTTTATTTAAGCTTCAAGACGGCGGCATCAGAGAAAAATTATACAAGCTACGATCATGAAGTGTCTTCAAAAGCTGCGTGTGTACTTATTGGGGATTTACTTCACTGTGGCTACTGACTGCAAAGCATTCCAAGCAACAATGACGAAGAAAGATCTCTGTCCGAGGGTGGCTAGGTGGGCTATCATGCTTCAAGAATACAACATGAAGGTGGTACACCGGGCGGGATGGGCGATGCGGCATGACGATACGCTGATTAGGTACCCAGCGGTGATGAGAATAGAGAAGAACATCCTGCTTAAAATCAAAGTAGCGCAAGGAAAATACGAGTATTGCCAGTTGGTGATGGAAATCCTGGCAGCAACAGGGAACTACAAAAATTATGAGTTAAGGAATGACGTCCTCTACAAGTTTAAAGACGGAGCACATCTGCTGGTAATTCCGAAGTCCATGCAGAAAAAAATATTGAGAGGGATCATATCGGTCATATCGGTGCACGAAAGGTGGAAGCTATTTGCAAGCAGGACTACTTCATCCCTAGGCTGGGCAGCTGCGTCGAAGGCGTTCTGGCTAACTGTGTTGCATGCATCTTGGTCGCAAAGAGGAGTGGAAAAGCGGAATGGTTGCTACACCCGTTCGATAAGGGCGACGTGCCACTTCATACTTACCACGTCGATCATTTGGGACCCCACCCATCCACTAATAAATTTTACAATTATCTTTTTGTAGTTGTCGACGCATTCTCGAAGTTCATCTGGATCTACCCAGTAAGGAGCACCAAGTGCGATGAAGTAGTGAAGAAGCTGGAGTTGCAGAGTGAGGTCTTCGGCCAACCGGTCCGAATCGTGTCAGACAAGGGGGCAGCCTTTACCGCTACTGCGTTTAAGGAGATTTGCAAATCCAACAACATTCAGCACATTCTAACCACAATCGGAGTACCGAGGGGCAACGGTCAGGTGGAACGGATGAACAGGATCATCATTGAGATCCTCACAAAATTGTCGGTGGATGATCCCAGGAAGTGGCACAAGCATGTAAGTAGGGTTCAAAGTGTTATGAACTCGACCCTATCCCGAAGCACGCAGCGCAGTCCGTTCCAACTCATGTTTGGGACGATAATGAGAGGAGAGGTTAGCCATGAACTGCGAGCACTACTTGGAGGATGTTATGATGGACGACTTCGAAAATGGGCGATAAGAAATAAGGCAAGCCGCTAAACAACAGATCGCAAAAGTACAGGAGGAGAATAGGCGGACCTATGATAGAAAGAGGAAGGCATCCAGGTCATACGGAGTGTGCGACCTGGTCGCTATAATGAGGACTCAGTTTGGCGCAGGACTGAAACTACACGTGAAGTACTTCGAACCATATGAGGTGACGAAAGTAAAAGGAAGAGATAGGTATGACGTCCGAAAGGTGGGGCAGCATGAAGGCCCGAATACAACATCAACAGCAGCCAACTGCATGAAGCCATGGGCCACGGATGATGACAGCGAAATGGAAGACGAAGAGATCGAGTATGTCAGGTCCGACTGAGGGCAGTCGTAAAAGCAGGATGGCCGAATGTAGAGATAAGATAAGTCGTATTGTAGGATAAGTTTTAATTTCGAATTACTATTTAATTCTCTTAGTGTCATTGACACAAGTAATGTAATGAGGCAAGCAATGTGATGAACACATTCTAGCCGTATTCTATTTCGTTTGCCTTTCCATCGTCGTCATCGTCGCATCGTCGGCCGTCAACAGCACAGGGATCGTATTTCCCATTGGAGTGACCTGGTTGTGTTCATATAAAATGTCGCGAATAGACATTCCAATGGGAAATAAGATAACGGCATGTACAGAGTAAAGTTGATCGCAATAGTAGTCATCGTGTGCGGTGTTGGTGCACTGGCGACGTTGGCTCTAAAAGTGCTGACTTGGTACCAGATATTGAATACGCTAGGAGTATGGAACTTTTGCTAAACAGCTAAAACAACGACGTTGACGATGGCGATGGGTGGAAGGCGACGACTAGACCAGGATGAGAAAAGGAATTAGTATAGTAAACTCATATGTAATCATTTTAATTTAATTGTATAGACTTAGTAACATTTAATAAATAAATTTCTACATATATATAAAATATATATATATGTATATATAAAATATATATATATGTATATATAAAATATATATATATGTATATATAAAATATATATGGTAGAGAGAAACCTGTTGGATCATTTATCAATAATATTAAAAAATTATGGTAAAGATAGAAGAGGACACATTGCGAAGGCTACAATGCCCACTGATAAACGGGCGATTATTCGATCAGCTTCAAATTCATGTTTATCAAAAATTAAGGCAAAAACCGGAGTCAAAGCTAGCTTATCAACGGTTCGACGTGTAATTAACAATGCTTCGCATCTTAAATTGAAAAATACTCCAAAAGAAACCTCCATTGAATGCATCACGCAAAGCAAACCGATTGGAATTTGCCGAAAATCACATGTCATGAAAGTAAGAATAGAACCGGATTGTGTTTTCGGACGAAAAAATTTAATTTGGATGGTCCTCAGACGGGCATCAGTTTTATTTCCATGATTTAGGAAAAGAGGAAAAATATTTAAATAGAAACCACAGCGGACAAAAAAGCATAATGGTTTGGGTAACCATTTCGTATTACGAATGACTTCAAATTCAAAATCAATTCAAAATTAGAGAATAAAATTACCCTAAATTATTTGAAATCTCTCTACGATTCGATTCCTTCACGAATTTTTGAAAATATTTGTGCGAAAGGAGGAAGCACCCATTACTAAATCTAATAAAAATTAAATTATTAAGGTAGTAAATAACAAAGGTATTTATTTTTCCCCGAAATGTTTAATTATAAAAGAGATTTCTCTGCTGGTCTGCTGCTAATAACGAACAAAACAGAGGTAACGGTTTTATTGTTGTTATCTGTTTTACAGTTATTATAAAGAGCAACAATGTACTCTCAAATGCATGTAAAAAATAATATTCTAATTACAGAAATGTGGAAGATATTGACATTTTAAATCAATATAGTAGGTGGTCGTAATTAAGTCAAGCGGGGTGTATACATCTCTACATGTTTATGGAATGTTAGAGTAGCCTTTATTCCGAAACCGGGCAAGAACGATTATTTACTAGCGAAAAGCTTCAGACGAATCAATCTTTTGTCAATTGTGCTGAAAGGTCTTGAAAGCTTGGTCGAGATCTATACTAAGTCTAATGTACTCAGAAGAAATCCATTAAACATAAATCAGCACTCCTATCAACGTCAAAGATCTTGTGAGTCCTCTCTACTTGATCTTGCCTACAGAATTAAGAGGAGCACGATGGACGGAATCTTCACAATAGGGGTATTTATGGATATTGAGGGAGCTTTTGACAATGATACCTTTGACTCGATGTGCAAATCTGATGAAAGGGAAAGTGGAACCTACCTTAACCAGATGGATTCACTATATGCTTTCACACCGACTTGTTAAGACGGGGAAAATATGGGCGATAAAGTTACATTCGCGGTGGTTAGGGGATTCCCCCAAGATGAAGTCCTTGCACCGCTTCTATGGTGTTATGCTGCATACTTTGCTCGAGGAAGTTGGTCAATTAGACAAACTCATACACGCTTATGCGAACGATATATGTCTTCTCTCACCAAAGAAATCTTTCAGTTCTACCTTTATAAATATACAGACTACTCGGAGAACTGAAACTTTTGCTAAGAAAACAACGGCGTTGACGATGGCGATGGGTGGAAGGCGACGACTAGACCAGGATGAGAAAGGAATTAGTATAGTAAACTCATATGTAATCATTTTAATTTAATTGTATAGAGTTAGTAACATTTAATAAATACTATATATATACATATATATATATATATATTATAAATACATATATATATAAAATATATATGGTAGAGGGAAACCCGTTGGATCATTTATCAATAATATTAAAAATTATGGTAAAGATAAAAGAGGACACATTGCGAAGGCTACAATGCCCACGGATAAACGGGCGATTATTCGATCAGCTTCAAATTCATGTTTATCAAAAATTAAGGCAAAAACCGGAGTCAAAGCTAGCTTATCAACGGTTCGACGTGTAATTAACAATACTTCGCATCTTAAATTGAAAAAAACTCCAAAAGAAACCTCCATTGAATGCATCGCGCAAAGCAAACCGATTGGAATTTGCCGAAAATCACATGTCATGGAAGTAAGAATAGAACCGGATTGTGTTTTCGGACGGTCCTCAGACGGGCATCAGTTTTATTTCCATGATTTAAGAAAAGAGGAAAAATATTTAAATAGAAACCACAGCAGACAAAAAAGCATAATAGTTCGGGTAACCATTTCGTATTACGGCACAATTGACTTTGTTTTTCCAAGCACGAGAATGACTTCAAATTCAAAATCAATTCAAAATTAGAGAATAAAATTACCCTAAATTATTTTAAATCTCTACGATTCGATGCCTTCACGAATTTTTGAAAATATTTGTGCGAAAGGAGGAAGCGCCCATTACTAAATCTAATAAAAATTAAATTATTAAGGTAGTAAATAACAAAGGTATTTATTTTTCCCCGAAATTTTTAATTTTAAAAGAGATTTCTCTGCTGGTCGTAATCAAGTGACGCATTTAAATTGCATGTTTTTGGACTAGATTGCTAATAACGAACAAAACAGAGGTAACGGTTTTATTGTTGTTATCTGTTTTACAGTTATTATAAAGAGCAACAATGTACTCTCAAATGCATGTAAAAAATAATATTGTAATTACAGAAATGTGGAAGATATTGACATTTGAAATCAATATAGTAGGTATAGCGAGTAGAAGATCCAACATTGGTCCCTCATTTCAGATAGTGGAGCGCGAATTTGAAGTAGTGCAATCCTTTAACTATCTCGGGTCAACAATAGCAGCCGATAACAGCATGGAGCCAGAAATACGCGCACTGTTGCTTAAAGCCAACAAAGCCTACTATATCCTGTCAAGACTCTTCAAATCCAGGAACCTAACCATAA
Source organism: Nephrocerus scutellatus (assembly GCA_947095585.1). Taxonomy (NCBI): domain Eukaryota; kingdom Metazoa; phylum Arthropoda; class Insecta; order Diptera; family Pipunculidae; genus Nephrocerus; species Nephrocerus scutellatus. Next base: position 38,306,579 of record OX352762.1, read on the forward strand.
CATTCAAGCTGCTGATATATAAGACAATTATCATACCAGTACTTACATATGGATCCGAGACTTGGAAGGATGGCGTAGACCAGGACGCCCAGAGTTTAGGGATGCCAAACTGGATGACATCGGCTCGAAATCGGGACCGGTGGAGAGACTTTTTGCGGGAGGCCAGGACCGGACCCTGGTTGTAGTGCCAAATATGATGATGATGATAGTAGATGGTCGTAATTAAGTGAAGCGGGGTGTATACATCTCTACATGTTTATGGAATGTTAGAGTAGCCTTTATCCCGAAACCTGGCAAGAACGATTATTTACTAGCGAAAAGCTTCAGACCAATCAATCTTTTGTCAATTGTGCTGAAAGGTCTTGAAAGCTTGGTCGAGATCTATACTAAGTCTAATGTACTCAGAAGAAATCCATTAAACATAAATCAGCACTCCTATCAACGTCGAAGATCTTGTGAGTCCTCTCTACTTGATCTTGCCTACAGAATTAAGAGGAGCACGATGGACGGAATCTTCACCATAGGGGTATTTATGGATATTGAAGGAGCTTTTGACAATGATACCTTTGACTCGATGTGCAAATCTGATGAAAGGGAAAGTGGAACCTACCTTAACCAGATGGATTCACTATATGCTTTCACATCGACTTGTTAAGACGGGGAAAATATGGGCGATAAAGTTACATTCGCGGTGGTTAGGGGATTCCCCCAAGATGAAGTCCTTGCACCGCTTCTATGGTGTTATGCTGCATACTTTGCTCGAGGAAGTTGGTCAATTAGACAAACACATACAAGCTTATGCAAACGATATATGTCTTCTCTCACCATAGAAATCTTTCAGTTCTGCCTTTATAAATATACAGACTACTCGGTTGAAGAACTGGTGTGATTAAAATGGACTATCTGATAATCCGAGCGAAGAGTAAATTTAATGGTCTTATTTCTCCTGTATTTAAAGGCTTCACACTGCCACTCACACTCCACGGAAGTCAAATATCTAGGGGTAATTCTAGATTGCAAGATGAAGTGGAAGACGCACTTAGAGGCGAGAAATTCAAAAGCTCAGTTTACAGTTTATTCAAGAGCATTTGGTTATTTGGCTAAATCCGAAAATGATTGGCTGTACTTAACTCATTAAGACTCATTCTAACTTACGCGACAGTTTTTTGGTTGCCAAGAACTTCTCTCAAAATAGCTAAGAAGGCAGTAAACGCACTACAAAGAAACGTCTGCTTCAAAATAACGGGTGCAATAATATCTACCTTGGCAGATGCTGTCAATACACTGCTAAATCTGCCACCTCTGGATCCAGTTATCCAGATGAAAGCGGTGAAAGGTATATGTCGACTCGGACGAATAAGGTCTGGCATGATGGACATACGAGTGGGCATGGAAACATATTTCAAAAGGTTCCGGAACCAATTTCTTCCCTTCTGATGCCTGTGGATAGTATTGTACCGTTTTTAACTTTCAAAAGAGGATATACAATTCAACTGACATCCTTAGTGAATTCGAAACATATTATTATTCTTCACCGACGGTTCCCTTACTTTTGAGGGAAGTGAAGCAGGATGATTCTTAGGTGAGCACTTGGAAAATGGCCAACTATTTTTCAAAAAGAAATATTAGCTTATTTACTATATTGTCTCGAAAAGGATACAAGGAGGAAACTTTGCAATAGTCTGTCAAAGACAAATTTAAATGCAGGAATCCAAGCTGCTGGTGAATAAGACAATGGTAATGCCAATACTAACACTTAGGTATGGATCCGAGACTTGGGTGCTTAGAAAAAGCATTCTGACGGCTTAGCCGCGTTTGATAGGAGAGCCTTGCCGGGAGTTGTTAGCCCCCGGACTACTGCGGAGGCTCCATAATAATAATGATTTATGGGCGCGATGTCGACAATGTGAAGAGTATTAAGCTCAGTACGCTCCGGTGAGTAGGACACCTAGCTCGCGTGAGCGAAGACGATCCTGCTAGAACAGTCCTTTGTGGTAGGATTTATGTGATACAACGGCGAGGTCGCCCAAGCATGCGCTGGAAGGATAACATAGATAAGAACGCCCATATTGGATAATTTCTTTTATTGGCCTCTCACCAAACAAGTCTCGACCTTCAGTCTAAATTTATATTTCATATATTCCATAGAGTTAAGTGCTAATAAAATATTATTAAGTTAGTACCTCATTCGTATTACTACCGAGTTGCAACAGATAACATCAGACCGGTGTAGAAGTTTTTTGTTGGAGGTTAAAGAACAACTCTTCAAAATTTTTGCGGTATTACTATACGGTGCAGCAAATTTGAGAATTCTGGGATCATTCAAAACTCTACTGTACGAGTATTAAAGTAGAGGTCGACCCTTCAATTTACGCAATCTGGTAGCGTGGAGCTAGTTGTGGAATGTAAAGCAAGCAGATTATCCTTCTCTTGTTCATAAAGCTGACGGTCGGTATGTTATTGTGAATGAGCGTTCGAATTACCCAGAGACAGTTTTTTTTAATTTGTTTTAACAAATGACCAGAAGTTCTATCTACCTTTGGTACATTGTATTTTTGTCTAAGTTTCTGTTTAGTTTTCCAAAGTGGGGTTTGCTTTATATAAACGAAAGCATACAACTGGCGTAGATTGATTTTTTTGGCTTGATATTTTGGGAGATTTACCCCTCTTTTCATTAAATATAACAACAACACATGCAATAAAACAATGTAAACAAAAGATTCTCGACTTTCGTGTTCGTTTTTTCGAGAAAAACTCTGAGCTCGAGCGCAAATTTCTAAAACAAAACAAAAATACGACATAAGAATGTGCACCGATGACTCTTTATCTTCCAAGCAGAATCTATATTCTGTCTCTGAGCCCACACCAATTTTGTTAAAGTGATATAGCTGGCCACAATGGCCTGTTAGAAAACTCAACAGCTTTCTAATGCTATCCCTATTAAAATTAGGGATTTCCTTGTAGAAAAAGGGCCTGATTAATTATTTGGATTGCGTTATCCCCGGGACGCTTTCCTAGTGGAGCAGACGAAGTTTGTGTTCCCAACAATTTATCAGTGCTGTGGCGGCAGCCCAGTTGACACCACAGTAGGGTTCAGGTCCTATAAGTTTCGCCAGGAAACCGCGTGACTTTTTCCCATTTGTATCGAGACTTTGGTGTTGGGTCCAAAGACACCACCTCTAACTCCAGTGTCTCCTTATTGTGTACATCCAATCTACCATTTTAGGATTTAGACCCCAAATTCTGACGTAGAGGTGTCTACTGGCCCACAAGGCACTAGTGGCGCGTTCGATAGAAGAGGAGAAAGCACTCGTCCTTAGGGACATCCCTTAACTGCAGTCACAGAAACAGAAACTCCTCCCGAGAAGGAAATAATATCTCAAAAAGTTCTTTCTATCTTCTTAACAAGATAGTAAAGGGCATCTTCTGTGCTTTTGCCTTTACTGTACGCAAACTGAGTGCAGAGTGCCCATTTAACCTTTTCCGGACTGAAGATTTTACCGGATAAACTACAGACCTACAGAGTTTGACTGATCCTTAACTAATGCTTTATGGATTCGTGCAGCTACTGGCATTTCGACAATGTTTTTGAAGCATTTCCTCCATGTGGCACGTTTGGATCGTCTTAACTCAGCTGTACTCTGTAAGGGCGAACCTACCTATATTCGTCCCAACTCTTCGTCCGTTAGCAGATTTGAAGATTTTTCTGACTTTTTCCCACCAGCTTGGACAGCTGGTCGTTCCACAAGGGAACTTTTCTTCTACACAAGCTGGTTTTAGGGACACGGCTGAGAGATCATTAAGTGGGTATGCTGCGACATCTATGTCCCTTGTGGACTTAGATGTGACAAGGATATCTACTTTAGAAAGGACAAGTCCGTGATATTGATTCCAGTCCGTAGACTTTGGATCATATGTATAGAAAGCATGTGACAGTTTGCCAGGAAGGTCAAACCTGATGGTCTGACAGCGAGGCTTCGTCGGACACATGCCAGTTTTCAACTTCGCGAATCGCATTTATGAAGGTAGGTTGGGATCTGATTTACTACTAGTAAGAATTTATAAAAGACACTCACTCGTGCCGATCAATTAGGCCGCACTTGGCACTAGGTCCCCGCATTTACAGATAAACTTACTTCTCCCGTTCCGTTGACTTTTATCTGTGCACTAATTCCTCGGCGAAACGCTTGCTTAGAGTAGCGGACGCGCCCTTTGCGTGATGCAGGTTCGCCTGTAACACCCTGATGAAGCTCATTAGTCGTCCCTGGATGCTGAAGTTTAAGGGGCGGTTTTGGCGAAAGCAAGAGCGTAACGCATGTTTAAGTCGCCTTTTCTCTAACGAGTTTAATTTAATGAATCCATATCAGTGTTGCTGGATCAGTATCCCACCTAATGCTTTCCCAATAGAAGAGCATCCGAATTTCTCCGAGATGAAGCTACATGCATTAACGATTGTGGATGCGTCAGAATCAGAAGTGGCTGATTCCACGTCCTCAGTTCTGACGCCCTCGCGATTCATAGATTGGGCTCGTATGGCTATGCCGTCTGGGTTCGACTGCTCAACAGCAGACCGAGCAGTTGAGGTCAACATGAGGTTGGCCATCGATAAATCTCTAGATACATCGGGTTGCTCAACAGCGGGACCTGAGGTTGATGCGCTTTGAAGTGCATTGATCTCATAATTATTAAAACTTGAGTCAATAATGACCCACGATTATTCGGGAAAGGAGGTCACCCATGACAGAGCCCGGTATGCCATGGTAAGGCCAGTTGAAACCGAAGGTCGCCAAGTATCCATGGGCGTATGCTGTTCCACCATGGATTAGAAATACCTTCTACTGAGGATAGGACTAGTCCGTTGCCTCAAACCCTTCTTCTTTACCCGGGCTTGGGACCGGCATGCTACCCTTGTAGCTTTGTTTCGATAATTTGATGCACGTAGCAGAGATTTGTCCTTATGTCACGCATTGTTTAATTTTATTTTGTTTTTTCGTTCAATATTTGGGCCAATTAAAAATTAATATATTGCGCTACTTGTGCTTAGTGGAGAGTTCACAAATGCATAATATGGCATTAGGTACTGCTAAGTAGAGAATTTTAAAATGCACAGCTTTTTTTATTGCGCAGTTTTGAGTGCAGTGGCGCAGCTGTCAGAATGGTATTGCATTTCACATGCTTTGCTGTGTCTTTTAATTTGCATCTGCGCAGATTCTCCTGCTTTGCATTGCATTTATGAATGGGCTCATTCGTTCATTAATTAAGCTATATATTATAATTCTTAATCTCTGTGTGCATGTCTGTATGTATGCATCTTTTTTAAGGTATTTTTTTTCTTTAATACTTCTTTTGTGCCGTAACTTTTTCTAGAACTCTTCATCACAACCTCAGTTCATCAGGTTACAAAATAGTTACAGTATTCAACCAGCTGAAAGTGAGCATTCTCAAAAAGTTGCTCATAATATTGTCTAATGATTTTTCATTTAGATGCTACCTACGCTGTAATAACAGGACAAGGTGGTGGTAATACAGAGACAATTGACCGGTCAGAACAACAACTGCAACAACAAAGTTTATCCGGCATCAAATATGAAACGCCAAGAGCTTCAGTGAAGTACAATACCTCTTATTCGGTTAGCACTGGAAGAACTGCTTTTTCATTATATTTTATTATTAACTAAATTTTATTCCTTCATCCATTTATTTGTATATCCCAGAGGGCTATCAAAGCCGAAGGAAAAAATCAAAAAGACATAACTCACCATAGCCATCTTCATACAACTAATAAATCGAAAGCGTAAGTTCATTTTTTTAATATGCAACTATATTTACTAACCTAATTGTAATAGGCAGGTGAGCACTGCATCGTCTGTACAAAGAAAACGTAAGCCAGAAAAAGCCGGCAAAGGCTTAAGACATTTCTCAATGAAGGTTTGTGAAAAAGTCAAAGAAAAAGGTACAACCACATACAATGAGGTGGCCGATGAACTTGTCGCTGAGGAAATTCAAAATCAATCATATGACTCGGCTAACTGTGATCAGAAAAATATTCGCCGCCGTGTTTATGATGCATTAAATGTTCTAATGGCTATGAATATTATATCAAAAGATAAGAAAGAGATTCGTTGGATTGGTTTACCTACAAATTCGGTTGAGGTGAGTTGCACCAGCTGGATGCTTAAAGTGAATAATATATTGAGTAAAAATGTATTGCTCTTTTCTTAATAGCAATTCTCAGCCCTAGAAAAAGATAATGAAAAACGACGCGAACGAATAGAAGCTAAACATCAGCAACTGCGTGAACTGCTGCTGCAGCAAGTTTCTTTTAAAAGTTTAGCAGAACGCAATAAAGACGCCGAGAAACAGGGCATCATCCCCACAACGAATTCATCGATACAATTGCCGTTCATTATTGTCAATACCCACAAATCGACAAAAATCAATTGCAGCGTTACCAATGACAAGTAAAGTAGTTTTTCTTGGTAATTTAAGGCCACCGAATATTTGTTTTTATCTTTTTCAGATCCGAGTATATTTTTAAATTTGATGATAAATTTGAGATGCACGACGATGCAGAAGTCCTAAAACGGATGGGTTTGCTTTTAGGTGAGGGCTGCGAAATTGATTTTATTTGTATAATGGGTATTATTTTCCTTTTGTGCAATAGGGTTGGATAAAGGAACATGCACATATGAAGATATTGAAAGAGCTAAAACACTAGTGCCGCATAATTTTGAAAAATACATTGAAGGTAAGTCATATCCACACGGCAGGCTACTTTCTTACCTACTTATTTTGCTCGCAAAGAGGAGCTGCCTTTTCAGGACGATGAGCAGTAGTTTAGCGCTTAAATAAGGTAACACGAATTATAATCTAGTGTACTTCTGGTTCTGATTTTGCAATCGCATTAAAGCAGTTCAACTGCAAAGTCAAAAGCTTCTAAACGCATCATAAACGTTTTAACGTGCGCTGCGGAATGAGTGATTTAAAGATGTTTATATTTGTTTTTGTTTTATTTTGCACATTCGTGTAAGGAAGGAATCTTTTGATACGTCTGAAGTGGACCCAATGGTTATTTCTCTGCGATGTTCGTACGGATCGATTGTCTGTCTGATATTTTCCTCGCCAATAACTTTTATCGCGCGGTACTGTATTTTGTCAAGTAAATGCAAGACAATGATACAAATTGAAATATAAATAATAAATAATTGTAAATCAACAAATGTGCCCACAGCCCGTTAATTTATTTTTTTATTATTTAATTTAATGTCAATTACCCTTGAAATCCCTAAAAACGTGCGCTAATTAACGAAAAAAAACCCACCTCATCTCATCTTAGCGAACCCCGCCCACAAAAAAACTCCAATGACCCACATAAGACCTTCCAAATCCCTTGAAGCATGCGCTAATTAAAAAAAACATACAACACCACATCTCTGTCTTACCAACACTATTCATAACTCCGAACTATGGATTCAACATTAATATCAATATCGAGCCCGTCCCCCTCAAAAAAAAACCCCATGACCACCTCAATACCCACCAAATTTCTTAAAGCGTGCGTTTATTAAAAAACCTCACCATACAACTCGACACCCCGTTAATCCACACTATTCATCTCAACGACCCGAAAACTTAATATCATCTCAGCGGCTCCGAAAACTAAGCCCTCGAGACCCCCTAAGTCCCTTGAAGCGTGCCATACAACACCACACCCCGTCGACTCATCTCTGTCTTACCAACACTATTCATTTCAGCAAACCCGGAAACTATACACTAGTATTATTTGATTTCATTTCAATTGTCCCGCAACGAAAATATTTCTCCTTTTTATTTAAAACTAGCTGGAATATCCAGCGTTGCCTGGCTGCCCCCACCATACTACCCTACCCCCAACTGATCACCAAAACCCTTCAAGATACCCCCACTCCCATCAGCACACATAACAGCACTATTATTAATATTATGTTTATTTTAATTTTAATAAAGGGTATAGTCCACCACATTGCAGTGGCGCAAGTTATTCAGTGAGTTGTCTCTTGGTAATAAGTTTATATATAAAAAAATTAAAAAAAAAAACACGGTCTTCGAGTCAAGCCACCCACCCTTACAAACATCCAGCCCAACCGTCCCCACCACATCACAGTTTCAGCTATATCGGATGAGCGGTCTTCGAGTTATGCGCAAACAGACATACAGACAAAGTTTAATTTTTAAATTCTCTATATTAACTTCACTTGCCCATGGCTGCCTGGCTGGCTGGCCAAATCTTGTGATCAATTTTTAACCCACTTCCTACAGCCCGATGTATACTCATGTATATCTCCCATGACCACACTTTCTATTAAAATTTAAAAAATTAACCCGATCTTCTTCAAATTTTATATACATGTGTATCTCCGATGGAAAATACTTTTTGTAAAAATGTTGGATACCCGCCCCGAGGTCGTTTTTAAAAAAATTGTTACTTTTCTTTAAATTTTATACACATGTGTATTTCCGATTAACGAAATTTTCTGTAAATTTTTTGGAGTGATAGGGCCATGAGGTGTTACGTAAGAGGAGATATGATTTTGAGGATTAATACTATTGGTCGATAATTGTACTAAATCGATCCGATTGATCATTCACACCAATCGTACTTAGTTTTAACCCAGATTTTTGGGTATAAAAGAAGCTGCTGAGTAGGAAGAAGCCGAAGAACTTGAACTATAAACCGAGAGTCTAGACAAGTCGCAGCCAAGCTAAAGACAGCGGGCTTGTCATAGATAATTAAATAAAGAAAATTATTTAAAAAATTAAAAGGTTTAGTTAATTTTTTCCCGCTTAAGTCCTCTTCTCCGCCTGAAAAGCGGAAAGCACGGAACTATGACGCAACAAAATGGTGGCAGCGATGGGATAATCCCCAAAAAACCAACAAAAATATAATTTTAAGATTATTTTAAAATTTTTAAAAACAAAACAAACTAAATCGAATTGAAAAAGAGAAATAATAACATGTAAAAATTATTAAATAAAACAAACTTAATTTTAATTTAACAGCATACTGGGGCTATAACCAGTAAAATTTGAAAAGTGTTATTTAGTTTGCAAAAGACCCATCGTAAAATTTGGGCAGTGAAAAAAATAAAAAAAGAAAGAAAAGAAAAAGACCATTAGCGACGCCAGCAACATCAGCAACGCTAACAACGACGGCAGCATCATCAGCATTGCCAACTATGACGGCAGCAGCATCAGCAACGCCAACAACCACGGCAGCAGCATCGCAATACCAATAACAGCAAAACGACGCAATCACCATTAGTAGCAGTAAAAAAAGTAAATAATTTTAAAATATCTACAAAACACAAAATATGTTTTTTTTTACACGTAATTAAAAATTGTGTTGATCACGCAACACAAAATAAATATTTTTTTCCTTTTTGACACACATATTTAAGAATTTTTTTAAGGTAAAAAAACCTTAAAAAAAACCACTATTTTTTTCTCTTCTTGACTGTTACTCGAACTCCTTCAGGTTCTACCCTATTCTGGCGAAAGTCTTCTCACCAAATCCCACCACTACGAAATCAAAAAGTAGAGTTAAAAATTACACTTAATGTCGTTATAAGTATTGTCATAGTATTCGATTGAAATCCCAAAGATTTACATACATTTATGTATTACCTGCGGCAATACTCTTTTCGAGCTCGTCACGGACCCTGTCCAACACACACTATTTATAAATATAGTGAAGACCAGACTCCGGCTGTCCAGTACAGGAAAAGAGAAACGATCGGGCTAGTCCCTTCAAAGTAAGGTTGGCGCGCGGCTAATAAATAAAATTAAAAAAACCATATTACGAAACCCCAAATCAGCCTCGGATACACTGATGATCGAAGACGACCACGGCAACGAAAACTGCTAATCGGTTTAAGAATTTTCTCATGGAACGTACGCTCACTGTATAGAGCTCGAGCTGCACAACAGCTAGCCGACACCCTGTCCAAATATAATGCTGACATAACAGCAATTCAGAAGATGGGATGGAAAAATCAGAATATGAGATATATAACAGCTGTCATGCAAGACATCATGTACTCGGGGTGGGGTTTCTAGTCAGCAAAAGAATGAAACACACCGTTATCGGCTTTAAAGCAATAAATGAACGGGTATGCACCCTTCGCATGCGGGGCAGATTAAAAAACATAAGCCTAAAAAACGTTCACGCACCTACAGAGGATTCCCCAGAATTTTTTTAGGTAGGAAATTAGGATAATTAGGGAGAGGAACAGATGAGATGTTTATGCACGTGTGTCTTAAACGACAGCAGATCATACAAATGTGGAAACGTAGAATCAGGCAATTCATTCCACATAACTATTGTGCCGGTATAGAAAGAATCTCTGAATTGGGTTGTACGTCCGTACATAGGCAGTACGATAAGATGATTAAAATTAAGAATTCCTTGAATCAGTCGAACGGGAACTCCATGCCTGTCCACAGTATAAATCATTCTGGGGGATATGAATGCCCAAATAGGTAGGGAGCCAGTATTCAGGCAGTACATTGGCATCCATAGTTTAATGAAAATGGACAACGAGTCATAGAGATGTCGGCAAACGTAAAAATATCCACAAAGCTACCTGGGTATATCCTGATGGAGCCACTAGCAACCAGATAGAACACGTGTTGATATACCGCCGCCACATCCCGAACCTGATTACGGAACGAACGTACACACAAAGGTGGCAACGTCGTGCAAGTATGGGAGGAAGAAGTGATGGCAAAAGACTGGCGAAGAGTGATTAGATTTACACCCTTAGGCAGGTGATACAAAAATGTCTAGAGTTTCAAAACTCACTACATCATCTTTTTATAGACTTTAAAGTCGCCTACGATAGCATAGCGAGATTAGAACTTTATAACGCTATGAGTGAATTCGGCATCCCAAATAAACTGACAAGACTATGTAGGTTGACCATGACCAACGTTAAAAGCCAAGTAAAAATATCCGGATCAGTATCAAGCCCATCCAACATCTATAACGGGCTCCGACAAGGAGTTGTACTGGCCTGCGTCCTCTTCAACATGGCGTTGGAGAAAGTGATCCGAGACTCTGAGGTTACGGCGAGAGGAACAATCCTCTACAAGTACATTTAGATACTGCCTTACGCAGAAGATATTGACATCGTTGGTAGAAACCAAAGGGCTGTACAGAAAGCTTTCATTCAGATCGAGCAGGCGGTACGAAATCTGAGCTGCAAAACAAAGTACACGGTGGCCACGTCTACGAGTAGAAGATCCAACATTGGTCCTTCAATTCAAATAGTGGAGCGAATTTGAAGTAGAATAGTGTAGCAGCCGATAACAGCATGGAACCAGAAATTCGCGCACGGTTGCTTAAAGCCAACAAAGCCTACTATAGTCTGTCAAGACTTTTAAAAACCAGGGACTTAAAATCCATGCTGCTGGTATATATGATAATGGTCACACTAGTACTTTCATATGGATCCGAGACTTGGGTGCTTAGCAAAAAGCATTCTGACCTTTTAGCCGCGTTCGAGAGAAAAGTCGTACGGATAATTTTTGGCCCCGTATGTGAGGAAGGACGATTCCGGAGACTCTATAATGATGAGATCTATGAGCGTTACCGCGATGTCGACATCGTGAAGAGAATTAAGCTCGGTAGGCTCCGGTGGGCAGGACACCTAGCTCGCATGTGCGAATATGATCCTGGTCGGAAAGTCCTTTGCGGTAAGATTTATGGAACACGACAGTGAGGCTCGCCAAGCCTACGCTGGAAGGATGGCGTAGGTCAGGACGCCCAGAGTTTAGGGTTGCCATACTGGATGACATCGGATCGAAAGCGGCACCGGTCCTGCGGGAGGCCAGGACCGGACGCCGGTTGTAGAGCCAAATATGATGATGACGACCAGACTCCAAGAGGCGGCATTCAGGGCTCTTTCCAAGTTGAAAGACCTTGTAACTGAGTTAGAACTTCAATTTAAGGAACATAACGTCACGTTCCGCAGCCCAAACAGAACTGGCAACAACTAAACAAATGCCTAGGGAAAGTATTAAAGATTTCGGGTATAGAATAACCCACTTACTATTTACGCTAGATACGATAACATACGGTACTATCAGTGAACAGAATGTCCGAAAGTACTTAATAGCAGAAAATAGGAAATTGGCACTACAACCATTCGAGGACGGACTCAAAAATCCAACCCTCAGAATCCTAACAAAGGCCCAGAGCATGGGAGAACTAAAAGTAGTTATAAGCTATACAATCCAACAGTCCCTGAGAATGGAACTGATCGCCAACCTTAACGGCCCTTCCACAAGCTCCCTTAATCCTAGGCCTACCTGTCAAATCTGGAACAGGGTCAGACATACATCCACCACATGGTATAGAAATCAAAACGCTGTACACAATCCTAATCACATCTGCGAACCTGCGGCAAGCCAGTCCATACGCAAAAGAGATGTTACCGCAATAACCAGTTCCCTAGTTTTTCGAATAGACCACCCATTAAGAAAGAGGTACAGTATCTCACGTTTAGTGATTGCAGAAAAGCTAATCACACCCAAAACAGGTGTAGATTACGATTATTCAGGAATGGACATCCGATGAATTTCCCCCAAGGTACATCGGCATTGCAAAACACAGGGTATAGGGACAAATCTGCTTAAGCCAGTTTCAGCGGAAGTTCGAGACCCGAAAATAACGCTAGGCACAATGATAACCACGGTATCCGGTATTCGAGTATAAATCAGGCACAAGAGTCGGGAAACGATTTCATTCGGGAGGAGACGTGCGGCAATCCCTCTCGAATGATTACCACAGCCGAGGTATATCAAACCGCCAACTAAATCTGCAATTTCAAGTATCGTTCTGTCAATTCAACGTACCAGCAATACCTCTCAGATTTAGTCCCTCGGATAAAAGACATACGACCTTTCTAATTGACGCCGGAGTTGACATAACCCTTTTAAAAAAATACCTCTATTAAAAATCTAGAAAGCGATGATAAACCTTATACCATATCTACTATTACGGGAGATTCATTAAAAACCCTGGGGCTGATATTGGGTACTTTAGAGATTAAAACCGACGAACACACCATGCTTTTAGACCAACCCTTTTCACCTATCTTCCATATGACGGTATATTAGGAACGACTTTCTATCAAAATTTAAATGCGTAGTGGATTATGACAATACCTTCCAACACAATCAGAACGAGCCGAAAAAACGGAAGCTCTCTGTCTTTAATTTGTACGAAGAAAATGTGAATATACGACAGTAAACGACCTGGATTAAAAATAATAATACTGCCTTTAATAGATTCGATTAAAAAAGGTCATGGAAACCCTGATCAATCGTAAGCTTATGCAATACCTTGAATCACGTGAAATCCTTAGTGACCATCAGTATGGTTTTCGTAGGCAACGTTCTTCAGGTGACTTGATGGCTTATCTCACTGAAAAGTGGAACCAGTCTATTCATAAATTTGGTAAAAGTAAAGTTGTTGCACTCGATATTTCCAAGGCATTTGACAGAGTCTGGCATCAAGCTCTTTTGTCGAAAATGAATGCTTATGGAATTAATAACAACCTGCTCAATTGGACTAGTAACTACCTTTCTGACCGTTAAATCCAGGTCGTATTGGACGAATTCAAATCCAATGTTCACCGCATAAACGCCGGTGTTCCTCAAGGCTCTGTTTTATCTCCGACACTCTTTCTAATTTTCATTAATGATCTCCTATCCACCACCTCTAATCCTATCCATTCTTTCGCTGATGACAGTACTCTTAGCTTTTCATATGACTTCACGCTTTCTGAACGACCCTCTTCGTTACAAGTGGAACTTGAACAACAACGTATGTTAAGGACGTTAAATTCTGACCTTGACAGCATAACAAGGTGGGGACTACATAATAGAGTTGAATTTAACGCTTCTAAAACCCAATGCTGTCTTCTGTCGTCTAAGCGTAATTTAAACCCCCAACCTTTATCCATGAATGGTTCTTGCATCAAAGAAACTGAAAAGCTCTCAATTCTCGGTATGTGCGTCAACAACAAGCTTCGTTGGAACGACCACATATTTGCCGTCGCCAAAAATGCTGCGAGATGTTTAGGTTTCCTAAAACGGTGCAAATGTACAAGGCGTATATTCGCCCTAAACTCGAATACAATTGTATTGTCTGGGCAGGTGTCCCCAAGACCACATTGCATTGAACATCGTAGGAATGGTTCCTGCCTGTCACTGTTTTATCGCTTTTTTCACAAGCGGTGTTCAAAAGAAATATCCAGATGCATCCCGTCTATTCTCCAACCCATCCGTAATACCCGTGCCTCAACTCGAGCTCACGGGTCTACCATTAAGCCTATCTTCGGACGTACTAAACAATTCAGAGATTCCTTCTTTAGCGGCACGGTAGTTATATGGAACGATTTGCCTGATTCTGTGTTTCCGCATTTTTATGATCTGCAGTCGTTTAAGATACGCGTGCATAGACATCTCATCTTTTCCTCTCCCTAATTTTCTAACGCCCACGCTGTGCTAAGCATTATAAGGGTTCAAACCCCTTTAGCGTGTGTACATTATAAAAAAAACCAACTAAAGGCACGGCTACAGCATGGTTATCACATAACGAAAAAAACTCCTCGATAAAAAGGAAAAAGCTAAGTAATATTAGGACAGAAACGCCAATCCAAAATCATTTAATAGATTCGATTGAAAAAGAATTCTAAAAAAAAGAAAATGTCAGATTTAATTAAACCACGGATAGCTGAAATTTCCTCCTACCAGTTAGACAACATACGGACCTCATTGTCACAACTCTACACATACCATTTAGAAATATAAAAGACCAAAATACCACAGAATGAGTTACTCTACGGATTTCGTCCACGGAAACCCACCTCATTTAACAAAACAACGCAAATATCATACAATTACGACAATTACACAAACGAACTAAAGGCACGGCTACAGCATGGTTACCACATAGCGAGAAAACTCCTTTACGATAAAAAGGAAAAAGCTAAGTAATATTAGGACAGAAACGCCAATCCAAAATCATTTAATAGATTCGATTGAAAAAGAATTCTAAAAAAAAGAAAATGTCAGATTTAATTAAACCACAACTCTACACATACCATTTAGAAATATAAAAGACCAAAATACCACAGAATGAGATACTCTACGGATTTCGTCCACGGAAACCCACCTCATTTAACAAATCAACGCAAATATCATACAATTACGACAATTACACAAACGAACTAAAGGCACGGCTACAGCATGGTTACCACATAGCGAGAAAACTCCTTTACGATAAAAAGGAAAAAGCTAAGTAATATTACGACAGAAACGCCAATCCAAAATCATTTAACGTAGGTGACAAAGTTTTAGTAATAAACCAGACTGAACAGAACAAAGTCTCCCCATTATGGGAAGGTCCTTACGAAATACAGAAGATATTATCGGAAGAAAATACAGTGGTAAAAATCTAAAACAAGTCCAAGCTAATTCACAACAACAACCTCTAACTCTTCCGGTAATGACGAACCTTTTTAAACATTTACTACACATAAATATCAAAAACGACTCACTAAAGAAAACACAACTGATAATATGGAAAATAGGAATCTTTAAATTTTACTCTACCTACCTACCTTTACCTACCTTCCCTTTCTCTCCTTCATAGAATAGAACTAATTAATTACGAACCTGATTCTCAATGGGAGCTAGTAAACGCTAGTAAAACGCTAGTAACCCAAAATAAGACTATAACTTGATCGAACAGACATAGGAACTAAGCACGCCGTAAAATCCTTAATAATCCCTAGTGTATTGGTATCATTCCGCCATGCCGTTATTTTATACAACCGTGCGGCCGAAGGATGTACAAAAAAAAAGGCCCACGCATTTTGGACAAAAGAGCTTGATGCCAAACTCTGTTAAATGCTTTGGAAATATCGAGTGCCACAGCTTTGCTTTCTCCAAATTGATGCAAAGACCTGTTCCACTGTTCGGTGAGTGGGCGCCGTGGCTCAGTGGATAAGAGCACGGCTTCTCTCGCGAAAGTCTGGCAAACGTCCGAGAGTAATAACTTGTCACGGAAAGTTTTTTAATTCGCCGTTCGGATCCGGCAAACAACTTCGTATGTTAAGCACGTTAAATTCTGACCTAGACAATCGACTAGAATTTAACGCTTCCAGAACCCAATGCTGTCTCCTGTCATCTAAGCGGATCCTAAATCCCATGCTATTATCCTTGAATGGCACTTGCATCGAGGAAACTGAAAATCTCGCCATTCTCGGTAGGTGCGTTAACGACAAGCTTCGTTGGAATGACCACATATTTACCGTCGCCAAAAATGCTGCGAAATGTTTAGGTTTTCTAGCCCGGAGCAAGAAATATTTCACTCCCTCTGATCTGACTACTATATACAAGGCTTTTATTCGCCCTAAACTTGAGTACATTTGCCACATACTGTCTGTTGCGCATAAAACTACTTTGCATCAGCTAGATAGAAACCCCGCGATAAAACTTATCGGTGACGCAAATATAGCGAAATCAAAAGATTCGCTTGAACACCGCATGAACGTTTCCTGCTTGTCAGTGTTTGATAGTTTCTTTTACCAGCGGTGCTCAAAAGAAATAGCCAGCTGCATGCCACCTCTCCTTGAGTTCATCCGCATCCGAATTCATGGCGCTCTAAATGCTCATCAGTTTACCATCAAGCCCATCTTCGGACATACAGTTAAGTTCAGAGATTCGTTCTTCAGCCGTACAACACGTATGTGGAATGCTCTGCCAAGTTCTGTCTTCCCACATCACTATGATCCACAGTCATTTAAAACACAAGCTCATATACAGCTCCTCTTTTCTACTCCTTTTCCTTAACACGAACACCTTTTCGCGTGCGCGAATTATTTATAAAAAAAAGGTAATCAGGTAATCCGAAAGCTCCCTTAGATTCCTAACCTCTCGTCCTGATAAATACTCCGTCAATGTATTATCGTCTCTACGTCGCCAGACCATTGTTTAGTATCAGCTAATTTCTCGTTAATAAACCACGCAGTTAGAGGAGAAAAACTTCCAAAAAAAGCATGGCAATTCGAGAAAGCCAATTGGGAGGGCATTAACAACTTCTTTGGGAGCATTAACTGGTCGCTATTATTTCGCGATAGCAACGTGGATGCCGCCACTGATGCAATCACAAACATCATAATTATTGGTATGAGGGACTCCCTCCCCCCTCCCTCCCCTCCAGGAATAAGTCTGTCTAAACCATAGGAAGATGGATTGTATGACTCGAACTGTAAAGAGGCTTCTAGGATTAGAGAGGTATGCTTTCGGTTTTACAAAGCAAACCCTACTGAGTGTTGTGTATATGTACTCAGAGATGTATTCGGACAGTGAGTACATCAATAGCACTGTCTGCCCGCACACAAGCTCTGCAGTCAGTCCAGCACTGGACAGCAACCGAAATAGACATACCAAAATATATGGCATATTGTTGTTAATAAAAGAGTCTTACTTTAGATGAAAACCGGTTGTTTAATTAAGAATATAAAATTGGCGACGAGGTTAAAAAGGATTACGCGTGTTCAATCAATAATTATAAAAAAACAAACTTAAGCATAAGAATATAAGTGCACAAGCTTGAATAAATGCAGGATAATCTAACTCCAATTAAATCACATAAATTCTAAAATGTTATGGGTGGTGAAACTTATAAAAATTTCAAGAGTCTAGCTACGCCAAAGGCACCCAGTGCACTTAAGTTCGACGAAATTGTCAAAGTATTAAACCAGCATTTTAAACTGAAAGTCAACAAAAGCGCCAAACGTTTCAAATTGTCTAAGTCGAAACAAGAACAAGGGGAATCCATATCCGAATTCATTGTGGAGCTAAAATCATTAGCTCAGTCTTTTGAATTTGGTACCTTCCTAGACGACGCTTTAACAGATAAGTTCATTGTGGGAGTAATATCCGAAGAAATTCAGCAAGAGCTTTTTACAATATCCAGAGGTTGATAAACGCTGGGAAAAAGCCTTGAACATTGAAATGTCTATTAAGGAAGTTAGTCACTAAATCCGTACGAAACGTGCCACTACATCAGTCAGTTCGATAGAGCAAGGGCACGTCATAGAAGCCCTTCAAATCAAAGCTGTAATAGTCAGAGAAGAAATCAGAGTGTGAGAAGTCCAAGTCCAAGTTGTAACAATAGTCAAGGGAAATCAGGAAATATCAATGGAGGTGGATACCGAAGCTTGCTCGTCTGTCTCCAGTTTAGTTAAATATAAAAATAAGTTCAGTCATATTCGATTAACTAACATAAATGAGTCTTTCTCTACCGTTACTAGGTAGGTAATCAGGGTTGTAGGTAAGATAACAGTGTATGTCGTGTTTCAAGCGAGGTTGTCAGGAACAAATTCGTCAAAGTGTGGGACGAATTTCTCTCACAAAAATTTAAAACTTTGTTTTTCATTTTTTTAATACAACCTTTACCAGATGTGATGGCCCAAAGTGTGACTATTATTATTCACTAGCGAAAGATCACTGACCACCCAGCTCTCACTAATAGCCTGAGAATAATTTTTGATTTCGCCGTTCTCGCATTTCCCCTTTTTTTTGTATAAGATAAGCACCACATAGAAAACTGACCAGACTGCACAAAACTACTAGCAAGAGGGAGGAGGGAGACTGAAAACTACCGACTCTGCACACATGTGGGAGATCAGAACATTTAGGAAGAGTCAACAAAACAAAAGAGTTTTCAAAACAGCACAGTACTGTAATTGGCGAGATACATTGCAACTTTCAAGTGTTACCACATCCGTTTGAACCTACCCCAGTCAGAACTTTCACCAGAGGTTGCCACAAACGCCCCAGCATTTCCAGAAGTCCACTAATAGACTGAGAATAATTTTTAATTTCGCCGTTCTCGCATTTCCCATTTTTTTGTATAAGGTAAGCACCACAGAGAAAACACACCACACTGCACAAAACTTCTACCAAGAGGTAGGAGAGAGATGGAAAACTACCGACTCGAATGAAATTTTCGTATAAAGACACCAACAGAGAGGAACCAAACACAACAACAACAACAAACAACAACACGACGAGCAACACAACAGCACACTGACAAAAAACGCAAAAGCCGAATGGCACACTCTCTATTACAGCCAAGTGGTCAAAGGGCGACAGCCTTACCACTAACGCAACGACACTACGCCTTCCTACACCCCTCGTCAGTTAGATACCCAACGCCACAGCGCTACGCTCCGCCAGCATATACAGATAACAAGGATACAAAAAGATTATACCATAAGAATTACATTTTAAGTTTCACCAATATATATTGTTAGGCAAAAAAAATAATTGAATTTCATTCCCTAAACAAAATAATTTTTTTATTGTAACGACCTAATAAACAAAGAACCCTGGTCACACTGAGTATTACACCGGCTGGGAAAACCTCGTTACAAGGTCATGCAGATTGGATCTAGTTGTGATGGGTTCGAAACGGGAATTCAAACCATTGTTGGGAAGATCGTGGCTAGATGTCCTGTTTCCCGAGTGGAAAGCCATGATTATGGGCGTGACTACATGTTCGGTAAGTACCCTAATACCGCTGCTGCGAACTAGATATTTTAGAAACCGTGAAGATTAGCTATTGGGCCAGTCCAAGTGTTTCAGTCCCAAAAACGAATGGTGAAATACCTATCTGCGTAGACTTTAAAGTCACCATTAATAGGATGGTTAAGACCGAACCCTACCCTCTGTCACAAGTAGACGACCTTTTTGCTGGTCTAGCTAACTGCACTTACTTTTGTGTGATAGACTTGACCATCGCTTACCAGCAGTTGCTCGTTGCGGAAGAGTCCAGGGAATATTTAACCATAAATACCCATAAGGGCTTATTTAAGTACAAGATCCAATCCATCATGGATCGGATACTACTAGGCCTGGATGGAGTTATTTCATATCTGGATGATATTTTATTAGGGGTAAAGACTATCAAGATCCTAAGAATAAATTATGGTTGGTTTTAGAAAAGTTGAATAAATATAACGTATATTAAAATATGTTCATTTCGAGTGGTCGCTTAACTGTCAGTCGGCATTCGAAAAGTGTAAGGGTTTAGTTCTTACAAATTTGTTAAAACTGTATGACCCTAGCAAACCAATCGTAATTGCCACAGATGCAAGTCCCTATGGGGTTGACGCAATTTTGTCCCATTTAGTAAATGGGGTAGAAAAACCAGTCTTGTTTGCATCGAGTACTTTGTCTCAGGCAGAACATAACTCGGTGTTCGGTGTAAAAAAATTTCACAAATACATTTACGGACACAATTTTTTAATTGAAACAGATCGTCAAGCACTTGGGAAATATTTAATCCCAACAAGTCCATACCTCCTGTTGCAGCAGCGAGATCGCAGGGCTGGGCGGTTATATTGTCGATGTATGACTGCCGAATTGAGTATCGTAGGGCATCCCAAATGTTGCATGTGGATGCTTTATCCCAACAAATTTTAAACGAGCCAGAAATGATTGCAATGCCTATCTTCGGCGAGTCAAAATCGCCTACGACCAAAAATTTAGGCAAAAAATACTACAATGTCCCAAAGTTACTAAAAATATTTGGTCATTCGTGAAAAGAATCAAAAATACATCCTTGGTGTCGATTCCAACGCTCTCTGTCAGTCTCAATCTGTTTGCTTTTTTACCAATGGTTTTGTTACTAGCATATAAAGCAATACATGCTTTCTTAGCCCTAAATTCTATATACGCATTCCAGCTGAGTTTCCTATCTACGATCACGCCGAGATGTTTAGCGTCTGAGGTAAGTGTAAGAGTCAGCTCGTTGCCCAGGAGCTAATCCTGCTTAGAGCCCTTTCTATGACTTCACTTATCACACAAGGGTACCGTTCTGACAATAGTATTACCACATCCTCTGCATACGCAACGGCTTTTGTCCTGTCCAGCTCAAGTATCCTGAGGACCTTGCTTATAACCATCAGCCGCATAAAGGACGAAAAGAAAGAAAAAAGAAAAAAAGAAAAGAAAGAAAAAGGAAAGAAAGGGCTTCTCAGCTCGCCATATGGATAGTTGTAATTCAGTCTAAATACAGAATTACCTTAAAAGCCCAATAGTAACAATTAAATTCACAAAATTCGTAACGATTTTTTCTGTGGAAAACAAATTTTTTTGGGAAATTTTTTATTTCTTGATTTTTTTTTTAATTTTGTAAATTTTACACGCGCCAGACGCATTTTTATTTCTTGATTTTTTTTTTAATTTTGTAAATTTTACACGCGCCAGACGCATCACAATTGGTTTAAAACTAGCCCCATTGAATTCTGGCTGGTAGAAGACGAGATACACGAGTTCCTACCAAAATTTCTGAAATAGACTGAAAAAAAAACTTTGCAAACCTTTAGACTTAAAAACATCGATAGCGATGCGTAGATTTAGTATTGTTCTCAGTTTCCTCAGGGGTAGTAACCCCTATGACTAAAAAAATTACGCCATTGCAAGCGGAGCGAGTCCCATCAACTTTTGATTGGTAGAAGCCGAGATATACGACACGGCAAACAAACGTACACACGCTCGCTGAATATACATTCGCATGTCTTCTGAATGTAAGCTTCGCCCTTCGGGCTCGCAATAAAAGTATTTATTAACAAAACTTTCATAATGTTAATATATCTATATATAAATAGGCAAAGGCAAAACAGTTAAGAACCATTTTCTCCTCTGTTTGTCAATCGATTTTCTTTTTTTTTTTGGTAGCTATTGATGAGCTTTATCAATGTTATGTTATGTTATCAATAAAAAAAAATTGGAAACAAAAAGTTATCTATTATCGTTCATTTTAGCGTTTAGAGCAATTGCTAAGAGTTCAACGTTCAAATTTTTGATAGAACAGAAATACAGTGGTGGAGGGGTTGAGTGAGGTTGTTGGGTGGTTGGGGATGGGTGGTGTAGGGCGAGGGAGTGGGTGGATGGTGGGTGAGGCGGATCAGTGACCGTGTGGAGGGTCGCATAGAGTACAGAGAGACGGTCGAATTTCGACCAATGGGCGATAACTAGTAATAATTATTTATCAAAGATCGTGTGTGAATCTTACTTCAAATATGTACTTCAGCTTAAAATGTTTATATGGCAAGCTACACACGTGCGGTTTTGTGTCCATGCCTTTTATGTGGCTGACGACATTTTAGACATGTGCAGTTTATACGGTTGGTGGTACTATACCCATGTGTTAAATGGTGACCGGTGTTTTGCACATGTGCGGTTGTGTGTCCACTTCTTTGCTGTGGCTGCCGGCATTTTACACACGTTCGGTCTTCTGTCTTCTGCTTTGCTGTGGCTTCCGACATTTTACACATGTGCTGAGCGAAATCGAGTGAAGGACGGACGAACGTATCGAAACAAATGCCAATAGGGTGTGACGATGGAAACTTGCAAAGTTGTTACATAGAACCACGTTTTAGTTATAAATACTCTAGGTTCGGATTGAGGTATCTTTATTATAATTTTTACCCGACTGCGGCAAAGCCAAAAATGAAGGTTAATGTTTGTATCAGTCTATGTATATTTGATTTATGTATGTTCGGCCGTAGCGCCTAAACTACTCATCCGATTTTGATGAATAAGGTGCCAACAGATTCGTTATGGTCCGGATAAAAATGGCTAAATACGAAAAATATCATTATGGCGGATGTTATATGCAAAAAGTTTAAAATAAAATAAAAAGTTTAAATAAAAAAATATAACTGTAACTGAATTGAATTATAACACCTCAGCAACTAATTTGTTTCTTACTTTTTTAAATTCTCTATATTAACTCCGCGTGCCCGCGGCTGGCTGGCAATTTTTAACCAACTTCCTAAAGATCGATTTTATTAAAACTTTGCATACATGTGTATCTCCGATAACAACACTTTCTATTGGGCCACGGGGGCTCCCATACAAATATTTTACAAAATTAACCCGATTTTTTTCAAATTATATACGCATATCTATCACCGATGGACAACACTTTGAAAAAATTTGCGCCCCGAGGTGGAGGGGCACCCATACAAATTTTATAAAAAAAAGTACCCGAATTTCTTCAAATTTTATACGCATGTGAACTGATCGGTCCCAGGGGCACCCATACAAATTTTATTCAAAAAAAAGTACCCGATTATCTTCAAAATTTGTACTCCGATTGACAACAGTTTTTGTAAAAATTTGGAATGATCGTGGGCCGAGGTCGGTGGGCTCCCATAAAAAAATTTCAGAAATACCCGATTTTCTTGAAATTGTATACACATGTATATTTCTGATTAGATAATTTACAAGAAAAATTTTAATTTAATGGGCTGTTTTTATTAAATTCTCTACATGAACAGTGTTTGTGGCAGGCTGGCGGACCAAATCTTGTGATCAATTTTTAACCCACTTCCTAAAGCTGATTTTATTCAAACACATGTGTATCTCCGATGACAGCTATTAAAATTTGGTGCCGAAAATCGGCCCTGAGGCCCGAGGGGTGCCCATATATGAACAAAACTTTTTGTAAAATTTTTGAGAGTGTGGATTTTGGAGAGCCACAGGGGCTGATGGCTCGAGGGTTCCCATATAAATTTTTTAATAATTAGCCCGATGTGTATCTACGACGGACAAAACTTTTTTTTAAAGTTGTAAAGTGATTGGGCCCGTCATGATTGTATATGTAGTTTATTTTTAGAAAATGACTCAATACATATGAGTATGGTTAGTTGTAAATAAGGGAAGTTGCCACTCTTTTTTGGATATTTCTTTCTATAACATTGGAAGTTTTTAGAAACTTTTCAATGAGTATACAGGGTGTATCCGTTAAGGTGGCAAATACTTAAAGGAGTGATTACTTGGTTAATTTCGAAAAAAAAATCGTATAATTAACGTTTTCTTAAATTCTTGAAACCGTTACCGATATAAACGTCGTCAAAATCCAAACATGTTTTTTCTTTTTTTAAATTTTATTTTCAAACGCGAATATTTCGAAAATCGCTCTCGGATAAATTTTTTTTGACAAATGCAATATTAAAGCCCATTCAATTTTCTACAAATCCACCTCACAATATTTTTGCATTCGGTCAACAGGAGCAGGGTTAAAAATGAAAGTTTGTAAAATAAACGAAAACGTACTTCTTGAAAGCTTCCAGCTACAAGCTTACTGTTGGTCTTTTTTGAAAGAAAATTATATTTTTAAGATCCAATAATATACACTTTCTTAAATTATTTAAGCCATACCGTCGTCAAATTCAAAACAAAATTTTTTAAAATTGTTGTTACCTTCTTAAACTACTACTACGTATAAGAAGGGTTGCATGGCGTCCTAGTGTTCCTGCAGCAACTGTGCAACAAAATTACACGGGCAGTGGATGCACCCTTACCACTTCACTCCAGTGCAACGTCTGCTTCAAAAGTTCTTACCAAGATGGACCTAATTTTGTGAGTCGATTTCACAACGTCGAATGGACCATAAAATTTGTGGTGAAAATGAAAAATGGTGTCCACTCATAAAATTAGGTCCTTTTGGGTATGTCCTGTTGAAACGAATTATGCACTAATAGTAACTTTTTATATGGAAGCGTTCAAGAGTTATAGGGTGTGAAGTCATGTAAGATCAAAAGTACGTTTTCATTCATTTCACAAACTTTCAATTTTAATCCTGTTCCTTTGACCTATTGGAGAAATATTACGAGGTGAAGTTGTAGAAAATTCAATAGGCTTTAATACTGCATTTGTCAAAAAAAAAATTATCCGAGAGCATTTTTCGAAACAATCGCGTTTGAAAATAAAATTTAAAAAAAACATTTCTTTTTTTGACTTTGACGACGTTTATATCGGTAATGCTTTTAAGAATTTAAAAAAATGCACATTTTTTGACCTTAAAGATTTATTTTTCTATCAAAATAGACCAACAGTGACCTTTTAGCTAGAAGCGTTCAAGAGTTACAGGAAGATGTAAGGTCAAAAGGACGCATCTCTGTTTTAAAACTCTACGTACGCCACAGGGCGTGAAAATAGAGACCCCCCCATCCAATATAATTTTTTTCACGAACCAAAGAATCACCCCACCCCTTTAAGTATTTTTCACCTTAACGGATATGTAAGTGGCGTTCGCTGCAGAGGATTCATTAGTTATTTAGAATTGAACCAGTCAAGTTGAAAAAGTTCTTGTAAAAAAATACTGCTACCACCTAAGGGAATTATAGTGAAATATAAGTGTTGTTGTAATAAGTGTTCTTGTGCACATTTAAAGTTGTCACCAATATAAATTGTGAACTTGTACTATTTTTACTGTTTGTTTATTAAAGTTGTAATTTATAATAAATTTGTGTTGTGTTTTATTTGCAAAACCCTTTACGACCTCGAAAGCCTAAATTTCGTAACAAAATCTGGGACTTTTCATTCCTTATTAGATCTACAATTTACCACGAATCGAACTAAAGTGTTACATGCAAAGCTACAGCCATATATCTACCTTATAGAAATCGTAAGTTAGAGCGTAAAGATACTAAATGATTTTTAAAATTTTTAGCATACGGCCGGGGAGAAGGACTTAATACTGAATCCGACGAGGAAATGCCATCATACATAACAATAACCAATGAATCTCGTGCTCATATGAGAACCGAAGATGGTCACTCACCAGACCTTGATCCAGAAGAATACTTAGAGGAAAGCGATATTGATTAAGAGTGAGAAGTTTTAGCACCACAATTGGTGAAAATTATAGACTAAACTAAGGAACTTTGTTCAAATTGTTCTGTTTTTCTTGTTTTTATTTTTTATAAGCAATGAAGTATATAACCCTTCCAAATTCTAATGTCGAAAAATTCCCTTGTATTTTGCAGTTTTTTAAATTATTTGTTTGTGCTGCAAATAAAGGTTTAAACAGAATTTTGCCATTTTTTTTGTTTAAATAAATCTATAAACTTATTAACAACGTATTTATAATAAACATATTTTCTTTAAATATAAAAAGAAGGGATTTAAATTTATAATTTCTATGTACTAGAAAATTTAGCCTTTTCAATTTGTTTTTATCTATTCTATTTTTTTCATTAAGATCTATTCTTAAATGTGTGAATATCCACAGGAACAATACGATATTAAGGAATTACCAGAAAAAGTGGTAAACAATTTTAAGGTAACTGTTGGTGGTGAAAAATTCAATTGGTTGAAAATGATTTGTTTTTATCTACTCTATTTTTTTTTAAATAAAGTCTATTCTTAAATTTGTGCATATTTACAGGAACAATACGATATTAAGGAATTACGAGAAAAAGAAGTAAACAATTTTAAGGTAACTGTTGGTGGTGAAAAATTCAATTGGTTGAACATGAAATATATTAATTTATATATGTTTGTTTATATTTATATAATTATAATTTATATGTTTGTTTGTTTGTGCCTAACTAACTCTGGCACGCCTTCACCAATTTCAACAAAACTTGGTGTACATATAACTTATAATATGGGATCAATCGGTATTGCCGTGATGAATAGTGTAGGTAGGGTAGGTATGGGTGAGTTATGTATCCCCGCAGTGGGAGGGTGACCGAAATTAGTGTCGATTCTATAGTTTTCAGGGCCGCTGAGGTATGATTGGGTAGATTGCTGTGCGGCGGAAGGGAGGGGGGTTGACCGATATTAGTTTCGTTTTCATAGTTTTTGGGTCTCTGCGGTAGCTGAATAGTGGTGTTAAGAATTGTACTCGTTGACCGGCTTGGTTTGAGGGGGTAAGTACATTGTCACTCCTAATTCAAGTTGGAAAAGGTAATTAGTAGCCGTGTCTTATGGCAGTATAAAATTGACACCTGATTTTTGTAATCTATCGCAGAGCTAATAAATTCCATTTATCCGGCTGTTTCTCAAAACTATCTAATTTTGGACTGGTTGCGCGAATAGGCCTTTCTTTCGTAAAAAAATGAAGACATCCACAAAATAAACAATAAATATTTGCCATGTTAACAGCCGTAGTCACTGAATATAAGTCTATCGATACCGTAGTAGATGCTCATGAGAAAATTAATTACCTAACAGAGTTCCTAAACTCTTACTTCTTTCGTCTGGATTGCCACCACATCGTCTTTTACTTAAAGTGGGATCTTCAATTATTTTATTACGGAATCTCGCTCGCCAAAACTTTGCAACGGCACAAAACTGTGCGAAAAAAAGATGCTGGGCAATATAATTGAATCGACTATCTTGCCAGGAAATGGGGAGGGTGGAACAGTTTTTATCCTATGTATACTATTCATTTCGACGAATCTACCTTTTAGATTTAAGAGACAGCAGTTTCCATTAAAACTTGTGATTTCGATGACGATCAATAATTCACAGCGACAGTCTATTAAGTACTGCGACAGTCTATTAAGTATAGATTTGAGATCGCCATGTTTTTTCCACGGACAACTTTATTTTGCTTGCTCGAGGGTGGGTTCAGGAAAGTGTTTATTTATTCTTGCTCGTGAAGGTAAACCTATAAACATTGTATATAATCAAGTTGTTATGGTTGTTTTAATTTTTTTTATAATTTAAATACTTTAAAATACTTATTTTCCGCTGAGGTGAATAGTGATGGTATAACAGCTCTAGGATGATTGGGTAGATTGCTGTGCGGCGGAAGGGAGGGGGGTTGACCGATATTAGTTTCGTTTTCATAGTTTTTGGGTCTCTGCGGTAGCTGAATAGTGGTGTTAAGAATTGTACTCGTTGACCGGCTTGGTTTGAGGGGGTAAGTACATTGTCACTCCTAATTCAAGTTGGAAAAGGTAATTAGTAGCCGTGTCTTATGGCAGTATAAAATTGACACCTGATTTTTGTAATCTATCGCAGAGCTAATAAATTCCATTTATCCGGCTGTTTCTCAAAACTATCTAATTTTGGACTGGTTGCGCGAATAGGCCTTTCTTTCGTAAAAAAATGAAGACATCCACAAAATAAACAATAAATATTTGCCATGTTAACAGCCGTAGTCACTGAATATAAGTCTATCGATACCGTAGTAGATGCTCATGAGAAAATTAATTACCTAACAGAGTTCCTAAACTCTTACTTCTTTCGTCTGGATTGCCACCACATCGTCTTTTACTTAAAGTGGGATCTTCAATTATTTTATTACGGAATCTCGCTCGCCAAAACTTTGCAACGGCACAAAACTGTGCGAAAAAAAGATGCTGGGCAATATAATTGAATCGACTATCTTGCCAGGAAATGGGGAGGGTGGAACAGTTTTTATCCTATGTATACTATTCATTTCGACGAATCTACCTTTTAGATTTAAGAGACAGCAGTTTCCATTAAAACTTGTGATTTCGATGACGATCAATAATTCACAGCGACAGTCTATTAAGTACTGCGACAGTCTATTAAGTATAGATTTGAGATCGCCATGTTTTTTCCACGGACAACTTTATTTTGCTTGCTCGAGGGTGGGTTCAGGAAAGTGTTTATTTATTCTTGCTCGTGAAGGTAAACCTATAAACATTGTATATAATCAAGTTGTTATGGTTGTTTTAATTTTTTTTATAATTTAAATACTTTAAAATACTTATTTTCCGCTGAGGTGAATAGTGATGGTATAACAGCTCTAGGATGATTGGGTAGATTGCTGTGCGGCGGAAGGGAGGGGGGTTGACCGATATTAGTTTCGTTTTCATAGTTTTTGGGTCTCTGCGGTAGCTGAATAGTGGTGTTAAGAATTGTACTCGTTGACCGGCTTGGTTTGAGGGGGTAAGTACATTGTCACTCCTAATTCAAGTTGGAAAAGGTAATTAGTAGCCGTGTCTTATGGCAGTATAAAATTGACACCTGATTTTTGTAATCTATCGCAGAGCTAATAAATTCCATTTATCCGGCTGTTTCTCAAAACTATCTAATTTTGGACTGGTTGCGCGAATAGGCCTTTCTTTCGTAAAAAAATGAAGACATCCACAAAATAAACAATAAATATTTGCCATGTTAACAGCCGTAGTCACTGAATATAAGTCTATCGATACCGTAGTAGATGCTCATGAGAAAATTAATTACCTAACAGAGTTCCTAAACTCTTACTTCTTTCGTCTGGATTGCCACCACATCGTCTTTTACTTAAAGTGGGATCTTCAATTATTTTATTACGGAATCTCGCTCGCCAAAACTTTGCAACGGCACAAAACTGTGCGAAAAAAAGATGCTGGGCAATATAATTGAATCGACTATCTTGCCAGGAAATGGGGAGGGTGGAACAGTTTTTATCCTATGTATACTATTCATTTCGACGAATCTACCTTTTAGATTTAAGAGACAGCAGTTTCCATTAAAACTTGTGATTTCGATGACGATCAATAATTCACAGCGACAGTCTATTAAGTACTGCGACAGTCTATTAAGTATAGATTTGAGATCGCCATGTTTTTTCCACGGACAACTTTATTTTGCTTGCTCGAGGGTGGGTTCAGGAAAGTGTTTATTTATTCTTGCTCGTGAAGGTAAACCTATAAACATTGTATATA
Organism: Nephrocerus scutellatus; assembly: GCA_947095585.1. NCBI lineage: Eukaryota > Metazoa > Arthropoda > Insecta > Diptera > Pipunculidae > Nephrocerus > Nephrocerus scutellatus. The sequence goes on from OX352762.1 coordinate 38,336,125, forward strand.
ATCAAGTTGTTATGGTTGTTTTAATTTTTTTTATAATTTAAATACTTTAAAATACTTATTTTCTTAATGAAATTACTGCAACTATACCTTACGGATATTATTATTTTTTCTACCCCTGCCTAATAGAAGATTGGGATAAATAAATACCTGGGCAATGCTGGGTAATCAGGTAGCCTAGATATATAAAAGAGACATCTTTGTACGTATGCAATAAACTCAAAAACCACTGCACCGATTTTGATAAACAATTTATGTATAGAGGGTGTCCCCTAATTCGTCAAGGATAATTAGGAAAATGATTCTTGGGTATATTCTAAGAAAAAATCGATCTACAGTAAGGGTCTATCTCCAATGTTGACACGATTTATCGGGGATTTAAGAAAGAGCTTATTTTGGTGTACCCTGACCCATGTTAACGGAAATTTCTCTGTAAATAACAATGGTAGAAACTTCGTTTTGGACTTTTTAACTGCGTTCAAATAAAGTTGATATCTTGTTTGAGTAACATCCAACTTAAATGCCAGTTCCAGTTTTCTTGCCCATGCTAATTTTAAACTTTGATGTCAATTTTCTCCAGAAAATGGGTAATAAGCATAGCGTTTTACTATTTTTTTTATGAACGTAACAATAATAAAAATAAAAATCATTAACAAGTTTGCGGAAAAACTCATAGATTTTATGATACTTGGGAAAGAAAGTAGACAGCACAATCACTAAATGGTTGTGCGAGATGCTGGGCACCAGAATAGCGGAGACTATAGTTGGTGACAAAACCATTATGGTCAACACTACAAGAGGATGCCCACAAGGAGGAGTATTGTCTCCCCTTCTGTGGAGCATCCTCGCAGACGAACTGCTCCAGCGACTAGCTGAAGCAGGGACTTACGTCCAAGTCTACACAGACGATATAGTCATCGTAGCTAGAGGGAAGTTCGAAGAAGTGCTCTGTGACATAATCCAAAATGAATTAACCATCACGAGTAGATGGTGCCAAGAGGTGGGACTCAGGGTAAACCACATTTGTTCCCTTCACCAACAGAAGGAAGTTGGGGCGTATACAACCGATTACCCTAAATGGAGAAGAGATCCCTATCAGCAAAGAGGTTAAATACCTGGGACTGATATTTGATAGTAGACTGCTCAGGAACAAACACAAACAAGCAGTGCTACAAAAATCAAAAAGAGCAATCATGGTGTGCAGAAGGGTGGCAGGAAAATCGTGGGGAGTTAGCCCCAGAATAATGCACTGGATGTACACCATGATAGTTATTCCAATGATTACCTACGGAGCAGTTGCATGGGCGAACAGGACCAAGCTAAGCACCACGAAAAGGGAGTTGGAAAAAGTACAAAGACTGGCCTGCGTTTTTATTACAGGGGCCATGAGAATCTGCCCAACAGCGGGCATGGAGGCAATCCTTGGGCTTCTCCCACTACACTTAGTGGTAGAGAGCAAATCCATGGAAACCAAGTTACGTTTGAGCAAGGCAGGCTGCTTCACGGACAGTAGGGCAAAGGGGATATTAGAACCACTTACCAAGCTGATTCCTCTAGCGAGCATGCCGTGCGATAAAATGGTGCGGAAGCTTGAGTTCAAAAAGAATTTTGAAATCAAAATGAGCACCAAGAAGGAATTCAGGTCAGAAACTGAATACCAGACACATCCGGGTGCCATAAAGTGGTATACTGTTGAGTCGTGGTAGTACGAAAAATAAAACACAGATGAAATAATGTATATACAGTTTTTATTAATAGTTTTTAATGCGCTGACCGTTAGGCAACTTGCCTAATCGGATGTTTGAAATTGACTGATTCATCCATTGTTCCATTTCTTCCTCCATGCCTTCGTTACTTGAATTTTTTAATGCAGGTCAAGCTGAACCATTCTGTTGACCTGCGTGTGTCCGCATCACAATTCTCGCAGTCGTTGTACGAACAAGCGAATGCGAGAATGCAATGGACAATTGAAAATGTAGACGCCGCGGTGGGTCGTCGGTGTCCGATTTAGGATTTGAGATAAAATAATAGATTGAAGACACCGTTCATGTTTAGTGTTTATGTTATTGTGTGCGCTTGTGTGTATGGTTTAATTAAGTTATTGTGTATGACTTTTTCCTTCCTACCGATTTTAACTCTAGAATTTCAACGATTTCGTAGGGCCCTTCGAAGATGGGGGTAAGTTTTTTGTTGACCCTATTTTTTATTTCTAGTAGAACTTTGTCTCCTACGTTAAAGCTAGTTTCTTAACAGTTTTGATCTTGACTTTTCTTTCGCTTTTATTTGGTTATTATTTCATTAATTAATTAATTTAATTATTTCATAGCCGGTTTGCATTTTTGCTTTTATCTCAGCGACATAATCATCGTAGTTGTATGTAGGCTGTACGCTTCTGTTAAGAGTTGAGGGAATTGGTGCTTCGAATCCGTATAGGGCTTCAAATGTTCTGTAATTTGTGCTTGAATCTGGGGTGGTATTGTAGCAAAATATCGCATAATCCATATACTGATCCCAATTTGCTTGATCTTTACTTGCATAATTTCTTAGATAGTCGCCTAAAGTTCTATGCTATCTTTCGAGTGAGCCATTTGACTGAGGATGGTATGGGCTAGTTTGTATTTTTTGAATCTTTAGTGGTTTGCAAATATTTTTGAATAGTTCACTTGTGAAATTCGTTCCTTGATCCGTAAGTATTGTTTGTGGTATTCCAAAGGTGCAAACTATTTTTAATACCTCCATAGCATAGTTCACAAGACATGATGTATTTCTTTATGTCTACGTACATATTTTTCCATTTGTACGCCTTTCTGATACGCTTCGTATTTAGATGTCCCGCTTTATGCGAAACCGTGAATTCATACTCCTCTAGTTTTATGCGCCAGCGCATTATTCTCGAAGAAGGATCCTTCAGGTTAAACATCCATACCAATGGCTTATGGTCGGTTATGACTTCAAAGTGGCGTCCGAAAATGTATGGTCGAAAGTGTGACTGCCCAGACTACTGCAAGCGCTTCCTTCTCAATAGTAGAATAGTTTTTTTCGGCCTTGTTTAGTATTCTACTGGCAAACGCTATTGGTAGATCATTATCGTTTGAATCTCGCTGGGATAATACCGCGCCTATAGCTTCGTTGCTAGCGTCGGAAGTGATATAAAAAGTTTTTGCAAAATTTGGGTAAATGAGTATGGGTGGTTGAACTATAGACTTCTTTAGTTTTCTAAAGGATTCGTCGCAAAAAGCGTCTCACTTAAAAGGTACGTCTTTACGAAGAAGTTTATTCAGTCTCTGGAATGTGGGAGGAGCATTTCGTAAACCAAACGGCATTCTGTTGAACTCGAAATGACCATTGGTAGTACTAAACGCTGTTTTTTCTTTATCCTCTTCAGTAAACTCGATTTGGTGGAAACCATCCGCCAGATCTAGCGTAGTAAAGTACTTAGAGTCTCCAAGTTGCCCAAGAATGTCTTCGATATTGGTGGAAACCATCCGCCAGATCTAGCGTAGTAAAGTACTTAGAGTTCAAGTTGCCCAAGTATGTCTGGGTCTAATTACATCATCTTGAAGCATTTTATTAACTTGTTTTCTTATTTCCTGTTTGTGGATTTCTGCTAGGCGATATGGGCGTATGTTGGCAGGAGCAGTGTTTTCTGTCTTAATGGAATGCTTTATTTCTGATGTGGTAGTTTATTTGTCGCCTTCAATAAAGAATAAGTGATTAAAATTTCTGCAGATTTTCTCTATGAATTGCTTTTCTTCTAGATTTAAGTGAATAAGATTTAATTCTGTTGAAGTTTTTCTAATCTTTCCTCGACTACTTGGTCGGTTGATATCGAGTTTAGGTTATACACTGTGTAGTGGTCCATGTTTTCAGACTTAAGGCTTAAGTTTTTTACACTAACATCTTCGTTGTTGGTATTTAAAATGGTTATGAATACCTAACCGTGTTTGGGTGCTGTTATCGTTGATGCCGAATACACGCGTGGAGCTATTTCCTGAGAACAATATAACTGTTCCATTTTCTCTTTTATTGGTCCATATTTTACCCACTTTTCAGTTCTAGCTGGAATGGTTAAGATCTTCCATTCGTTTCTGAAGTCTACTGTGAATTGTCTGTTTTTGTAGTGGTATATAAATATATTGTCATTGTAATCCACTATCGCATTACATTTTCTAAAAAAGTATTCACCTATGATTCCATCTTGCGTAATAGGGAAGTTTTGTGGTGGTACAGTTGATGACTTTTATCGTCATTAGTTTTACTTTGATTGTATTTTAAATTGATAAATATTGGAGTTTGATACAGTGGATGATTTTTATCGTCATTAGTTTTTTCTTGATTAGAAATGCTTTTTGAATTAATATTGATACAGTGGATGCGATTTCTGTGTTGTGTGTTCTGTTCCTACAGTTATTACAGTATTTATTACTTGAAATAGGAACTTCCCTTCCCTAGCCGTGACAAGAAGTTTTTCTTCCTCCATTGCTATGTCGACGGCTTCATCCAGTTCCCTACACCTAGCACATTTCAATAAGCGTTTTTAGTTGCGGTTTTAAACCGTTGCAGAAACTGTTCAGAATTTAATTGTTTAGGGGTGGTCAAAGTCTAATAGGCATTTGCGTAGGAAAGGTTTTCAAAGAAGAATCTGACTCTTTACTTTCGGATAACCTATGGACCTTTCTATTTCTAAGTAAAATGTTCAGGTTTACGTTCGACATTTACCGTATCAACCGAGCAAAATTGGTAAGTTGTTCAACAAGTAATAATCAATATGTAATGCAATATGTTGTTGTTGTTGTTATTGCTGTGGTTGCTGTTGTTGCTGTTGTTGTTGTTTTGTTGTTGTTGAGGGGAAACTTTTGAAAAACTGACTTCGTTGTTAGAAGAAGGGGAAACTTCAGGGACACCGACTTTATTGTTACACGGAGAAGAAACAGTAGAGACACCGACTTCATTGTTGGATTCAGTGTATTTATTTGTTTAGGGGGTGGTGAACGTCTGATAGGCATTTGCGTAGGAAAGGTTTTCAAAGAAGAATCTGACTCTTTACTTTCGGATAACCTTTCTATTTCTGAGCAAAATGTTGGGGTTTAGGTTCGACATTTACCGTATCAACCGAGCAAAATTGGTAAGTGGAACAACAAGTAATAATCAATATGTAATGCAATATGTTGTTCTTGTTGCTGTTGTTGTTGTTGTTGTTCTTGTTATTGTTTTGTGTGTGTCATAAGAGATTAAAAAAAAATAGAAAGAAGTAGGGAAACAGAAACTAAAAGAGATAAAAGGATTGACATAATAAAAGGAAAGAAAAAGGAAATCCCTAAGCAAAATTGTGGATGCACAATTGTTCTCATTATTAGACTGCACTAAAACTAAACTAAACTAAACTTACAATTGCATTGTAATTAAATTACCAGAGAAAATCTAAAACAATACCTAACCTATTGCAACCGTGGTCTCCAGAATGGAATTACCTACTAAATAAACTTAAATAACTATGGCATCTGAACATATGCCTATGTAGAGTGGGTGATGAACAGCACGGAACCCCAATTTTGGTATTTGGTTGCTCAATTATATGTTCATGCTAATATATGTAAGCCGGTGAGCGTGCTGATGACGTCAAACGGAACTCCCGTTTCGTTATTTGGTTGTTCATTTATATGTACAAACGAATGTATGTAAGCCGGTGAGCGTGCTGATGACGCCAAACGAGTGGGTGCACAGTATGCAATAACTGGCTTACAATAATAAAATTTTTAAAATAAGCAAGCTCCTTTGCCGCCATTTTGTTAATATGAGTTGTACGGTGTTTTTTGACATTTGTCACGTACAGACCATATATGGAGAAGTATTCAAACCAACAACGTTTAATTATTGTAAAAACACATTACAAAAATGGTGAAAGTTTTGCGAAAACATTTCGCCAATTACGTCAAGTTTTCGGTCGCAATAATGCAATAATTAATTACAAAATTTGAGACCAAATTTACGCTGATGGATCTGAAGATCACTGTTCGTCGTCGTCCTTGTCGGTCACTCGAAAATATAGCCACAGTAAGGGAATTTGTGGCCGAGAATCCAGGAACTTCCATCCGGCATCGTGGTCAACAATTAAACATTTCCAGTAGCACTATGCAACGAATTTTGGTAAAAGATCTGCATTTGCACACGTACAAGGTTCAATTGGTGCAAGAAATCAAGCCAAGGACCATGCACAGTGTCGTGAATTTGCTGATTGGGTGTTGGAACATCATCAAATTAATGCGGGTTTTTCGAAGAAAATCATTTTTTCAGATGAGGCACATTTTCAACTCGACGGATACGTAAATAAGCAAAACTGTCGGATTTGGGGTGCTGAAAATCCTCGTGTGATACTCAAACAACCAATACATCTACCGCGAGTAACTATTTGGTGTGCATTTCGGGCTGGCTGGAGTAATTGGGCCGTATTTTTTTGAAAATGCGGCTGGAAATTCGCTAAATTTTAATCGAGTGCGGTATCGCGAAATGTTAACGGAGGTTTTGTGGCCCGAACTGTATGTAATTGATGTGGAGGACATGTTTTCCCAACAACACGGTGCGACCTGCCACACAGCACGTGAAACAATGGTGTTACTGCAGACTAAGTTTCCAGGCCGTGTCATATCTCGATTTAGCGACCAACATTGGCCACCAAGATCGTGCGATTTAACACTGATGGATTTTTTTCTTTGGGGCTATGTGAAAAAAAGGTGTATGCGAATAAGCCTGAAACAACATGTTTTTTCTTTAAAATTATATCTGGCGCTCTTGTTGGGACACCCTTTATATACCAATTGGTTATTTATTTTTATTTTTTATTTATGCTCGAGGCACTACGATTGCACATATATACATGTGCGTGCGGCCACCTGCACAATGTGCAACGGCGGCGCCTTTTCCTTAATATTTTAAATATTTTCCTTTAAACACAATTTGAAACAATTTGCACTGCACTGAATTTTTTTTAATCAATTCAAAATCGACAATCTGGCAAACGTTCAATTTTTCCTTTAAAAAGATTAAACTAAACCTATCATCACCACTGCGATTCCGCTCTTCAACCGAATGACGATTTCGTCAGAGTCGGCAAGAAACTCCTCTTATAGATTAACTTTCTCGCCCGCTCTCCAGCTACGTTCATGCCCGAAAGTATGCTGCACGGTAGTATAATCAAAGACCAGAGGCCGCGAAGATCCCTAAAGGCGAAATTTTACCTTGCCTAATTATCAAACTATGTGCACGCAACAGGCGCGTCTTTATTTCTGCGAGTGGTCACGAGGAAAATTAAACGTAAAAAGGAGCGCAGGAGTTTATGCTTTCGGCAATATATCCCGCGAGCGTATTTTACTGTCAACGTGGGTCAAGGGCCCACTCCCTGAGATCATGCTTTAGTACATCATTTTTAAATTTGTTTTTTTTATTCACGTAGCATATAACATACAACATATAAATAACAATTAAAATTGAAAATACGAAATATTGTAATGAAAATCTATTCAACTTATTAATAATAGGTATGCAAAGAGATCCTTAGCATGAAAGACTCCTATCTTCTGCCCCGACAAATTGACTACCTCATACAGAGAATTTCCAATGGTCTTCAAGATGATACATTTAATGTATTTTGGGGCTAGCTTTGCAATATAGTTTTCAAACTTATTGCTTTATTTAAAGTTTCTGCGATAGACAATTTGTCCAACTTTATACTTTATTTCCCTACTCCTGGTGTTATGTATTCTTCCGAAGAAAAATATGGAGAGTCAAGGTCGACTTCAAGACGAGCGACGTTCCCTAAGATCTCTTCCATGTGAATACGAGAGAGGGTATAAGCGACCACATTTTGTGTTCCTTTTCGATGCTCAATAGAGAAGTCGAACGCCTGGAGTTTCAGGCTCCAACTAGCTAGTCGTCCTGACGAGTCTTTCTGTGACATATGCCACTTCAGAGTCACGTGATCGGTGATGATCGTGAATGGTAACCCTTCTACGTAGGCTGGAAATTTCTTTCTACTTAAAACTGTAGCATAGCATTTCAACTCGGTTACGCTATAGTTCTATTGCGCTGAATTAAGATTTTGGGACATGTACGCTATTGGTCTTTCGTTCCCTTCGCTATCCACCTGGAATAGAACACTTCCTATACCTGTGGTGGAAGCGTCGCATTGAACAAAAAACGGTTTAGTAAAGTCTGGGTTTGATAGAATGGTTGCCGTAACAAGTAACTTCTGTAGCTCTTCAAATGAACTTCCTGCGTCATCTGTCCATTTGAAGTCTTTGCATTTTTTTAAACAGTCAGTCATTGGGTCCGTTAATGCAGAGTAGTTTGGTTATAAACCGACGGTACCATCTTGTCATCCCTAGATATCGTTGAAGCTGCTTAGAGTCTTTGGTGTCGGGAAGTCTTTCACTGCTGCTACCATTTGGGGGTCTGTTTTAAGGCACCCGTTGCCTACTTCTTAGCCAAGATACTTTATTTCCCTGCAGCAATACTTGCTTTTCTCGACATTTATAGTTAAACAGGCCTGTCGAACACATCTAGCCACGTCCTCTTACAGATCCATATGGGTTTTGAAGTCCGGTGAACAAACAAGGAGATCGTCCAGGTAAACAAAGACATTATCTTGTAACCTTGGCGGAATCACCTTATCCATTAGGCGACACATTCTCCGGGCGGTGTTACAAAGGCGGAATGGCATGACCGTATATTGATATAGAGGCCTGCCAGGGACCATGAACGCCGTTTTTTTCATGGACTTATTTTCCAAAGGGATCTGGCAGAAGCCGTCCTTCAAGTCTATCCCCGATATAAATCGAGTATCTTGGAGTCGGCTTAACAAACCCTCAATATGTGGTAGGGGATATGCATCATTTTTCGTGACTTGATTCACTTTTCTTGAATCCAAACACAATCTATTTTTGCCCGGTTTCCTCATCAGCACAACTGGATAACTCCATGCACTCTCGCTTTCCTCAATCACACCCAAGGAGAGGATGCGATCGAGTTCCTCAAAGAGGAGCTTCTGTATAGCCGGTGACACCGGGCAATGCCTCTGATTAACAGGTTCCTCTTCACCGGTCTCGATCAAATGCTCTTCAAGTCTTGTTTTACCAAGGCTTAAGATAGCGAATGATGGAAATTTCGTTTTGACTGCATCCGTCTGTGAGGATGAGAGAATTTGCATTGTCGAATCCAATGAGGCTGTTTGCGTTCGTTCAAGTCCCGATATTACGTTTGGAGCAACTTTAAATGCTTTCCAAAAGTTTATCTCTAAGTACAATTTTTGTTGTAGTGTCGGTACCACATACAGCTCTAATTCTTCGGAAGTTCCATTCCAACTTACAGGAATGGTCACTAGGCCTTCGATATTTTGTCTGCTGCTTTAATGTCTGTCTATATTTCTTTCATTACAAAATTATTTTGTTCAATAAATTGTATGGCACCTTTACCTAGGCAACTAACTGACGCGCCACTGTCTAACAAACCCATTACTTCAAAACTATTCATTACTATTTCAAAAATTTTGACTTTGGCATAAGGCCTATTGTCTCCGTCTTCATGTAAAATCTAATCTAATCTTAATCTATTTCTTTTCACTTTACATTTCTCCCTAAGTTTGTTTATCTTGTTAAAACGTTTATTCAGTAAATATTCTATCTCTAGCCTTTTCGTATTCAATAATTCGCTGATGTAAAGTTTTGTTTGGCGGTTCAAATTTGGTTTCTCGTTTTTCAATCGTTGATCGTTTTAAGATATTTACGTCCTCGTTAATTATTACCCCGGGAGGTAAATTGGGAGGTAAATTGCCGGACAGAGACTCCCGACTGTCACATCAGTTTTTCCATTTGCCGACTCCTGACAGAAAGGACAAATAAAAAAACAAATGATTGGGACATTAGAGTGACCACACTTAAAACATGTCATAGTGTGGAAATGAGATGAGACGTGCATTGTGCTTTTGTTGGGGCAGTATATATATATATATATGTTTATTCGACTTCGCTACGTTGGGATGTTTATTCGACTTCGCTACGTTGGGATTAGGTTTACTTTTGTCATACTTAGTAGCTATTGCAAATAACTCGTCATTTACTTCTTTATCGTCAATATGTCTCTCAATGTTTTCGCCTAGGTCGACTTCGTTCACATGATGAACTCTTTGGCGACTATCTCTTGATGCCAAGTGCTTTTCTACTCGTCGACAAGCAGACCAGAGATCAGAAATCGAAAACACCGTACAGCGGAAGATAAGTGTTGCCACTCATCATTCACGTTTTGGCGGAGGATTGACAAGCTCCATCTAAGGCAACTTGTTCTTGAGCTGAAAGACCAGTGCCATCACACTGGAATAGAACTCGTCAAAATTCTCGCCTGGTTTCTGTCTCTTGTCCATGATTGCTCTGAGCAACTTATGGTCGGAACTAGCTGTCCTGAACTGTCGAAGTTATTGAGCATGACATCGTCAGAGTGCTCCTCCATCCATTGCCAATATCACCTTTCGGCAACGCCTGTTAAAAGGTGTTGAAAATTGTTCCTCTGCTGGATTCTTTCAATCCTGAAGATAAAACTTTCCCCGACATCGACCTTTTCGAGCCATCATATTTTATGTTCCACTTATGCATGTTTGCATTTTCATAACCTCGCACAATCTATGCTCCGGGACTGGTAGCATGGTTAACGTGGAGGTGGTGGGATATGTGTTGAGCCACGCCCGCCCGATCGCGCTGCGGTTGTAGAATAGAAGACCTCTACAATTTTGCTGTTGAGCCTCAAGCTCCACGACCTTGTTGGTCAGCAACAATAGGATCTGCAATTGGTCCAATAGCCACATCAGATTCATCATCAAAATTCATGTTTCCTAAGAAATTTTCAAATAGATTTGACGCATGATCATGAATTTCCCCCTGATTCTGCGTAAGGTGCTTGCCCGATCAGTGTAGTGGATGTATCTAAACGGCCCGCCGTAATAGGGTTGACCTGTATATCTGGAGCTAGTGGGCTCAAGAGACCGGAATTGCCAAAGCAAACATTTTCATGTTGGTCCGGTATTCCCTCTGCATTATTCCCACTGTCCAACTGGACCCCCCATCGAGCTGACTGTCTCGTTGACATTCCTAACCCGACATTTGCTAACCTCTTAGGGACAGCACCGGTTCTTTTGTTCTGGCCTCTCATAGCTAAGTAAATGCCTTTTTTCCCCTGTTTATATGCCTTTATATGTTGGTGATTATTATTTATTACCGTGGTTGTTTCAATGAAATACTTAAAAATTATTTCAATTCCTAACAAATTTTTGTTTTCTTCATAAAAAAATTGTTGTAAAAAACTATATTCAATTTTAACTTTGTGCTGCCAAGTGTGCCTCCTAGTAGTAGTCGAATCAGCACATCCCTGTCTCTCCGTTTGTTGTTTAGTTTACGTTACTCTCATGTCCGTAGATCATAGTAAAAGGCTCATAAAGCAAAAGGCTCTAATGTCGAGGATGAATCGATAGGAAAACGATCATTGTTATAAAGGTGGTTCCACTAGGGGCTCTGCTACTTGTGGGGAGACGATGACACGCTCGCGGTTGTGCGGCATAGCTCTCGTGTGGGGTGGTCCTTGTCACCCACCAGCAACACCTCTCCATAAACAAAAAAAAAATTGTGTCAAAGAGATTAAAAAAAATAGAAAGAAGTATGAAAACAGAAACTAAAAGAAATAAAAGGATTGACTTAATAAAAGAACAGGAAAAAAGGGAAATCCCTAAGCACAAGTGCAAGTAAAGGGTCCGCCAAATAACTTTTTTTTTTGAAAATGCTATAAAAAAAAAACTACTGAATATTTTCTCAAATTTCTTTTTTTATTTGAAAGTTCAATCCTTCCGGTTAACAAGGTTAACAATGGAAAATAATTTCATTCAAATGGCTGCCTCGGCTGGCCATGCAGTAGCCTACACGATCGGTCCAATTTTTAAGCACATTATCGATTGTGTGCAGCTTATTTCACCAATGGCTTCACGAATATTGTCCTTTAAAACGTCAATTGTCTCTGGCTTGTCGGCGTAACACTTATCTTTTAGGGCACCCCACAAATAATAGTCCAACGGTGTCAAATCGCAGCTCCGAGGTGGCCAAACGACATCAGCTCTGCGGCTGATAATGCGATTTTCAAAAACAGGGCGCAAAACATCGAGTGTAGCTTCGGCTGTGTGGCCGTATAACGATCGCCATTGACTGTAACGGCCACTCCTTGCTCATTTTCGAAGAAAAATGGCCCAATTATGCCTCTGGACCAAAATCCGCACCAAACAGTGACTCGTTTTGGGTGTACCGGCTTTTCAATGTATGCGTGCGGGTTTTCTGTGCCCCAAATGCGACAATTTTGCTTGTTTACATACCCGCCAAGATCAAAATGAGCTTCATCCGAAAAGATGATTTTTTTGGCAAAATCGGCATCTTCTGTAAGTCGATCGCAGGCCCACTCAGCGAAGCGCAAACGCATTGGATGGTCAGTTGGCTTCAACTCCTGAACCAATTGGACTTTGTATGGCGTCCTACCAAGGTCTTTATGCAAAATTCGTCTCAATGATGTCTCCGAAATGTTCAATTGTTGAGAACGACGGTGAATTGATGTTGATGGCGCTTCACGCACACTTTCTGCCACAGCATCAATATTCTCGGGTGTACGCACTGTTTTTGGCTTTTCACGCTTTGGTTTATCGATGAGGATGCCAGTTTCTTTCACTTTTTTCACAAGATAACGAACATACGGAGCTGACGGTGCTTCTCTTCTTCCAAAATCCGTACGCAATTTTCGCACACATTCTGCAACATTACCATGATTTTCAAAGTAATGTCGCAATATTTCCCAGCGTTGTTCAAGCGTATACACAACCATATTCGTTCAGCGGAAGGATACAACCTTTAGGTCTCTTTCTGACACATGGGTTCATCTTACTTCTAATATCTTCCAACCTGGATACACAATTGTTCTCATTATTACACTGCACTAAAACTAAACTAAACTTACAATTGCAAATTGCATTGTAATTAAAATTACCAGAGAAAATCTAAAACTATACCTAACCTATTGCAACCGTGGTCTCCAGAATGGAATTACCTACCTACCAAATAAACTTAAATTACTGAGGTAGAATAATAAAAAAAAAAACTAATACTAATACTTAGTACTTAGACCTCGCCGTCCAAGCTCTCTTTTTAAGCTCCTGGGAACTATAGGATTTAATATTCACTGCACTTTTTATTTTATTGTTTAATGCTTATCAGTTTGTAAAATCACCAATTAATTTATTTATTGTTCAACGATTTGTAAAATTTTACTATCTTTTAATTTGCAAAAATTTATTGTCTCAATTTACACGATCTGCAAAATTTTAATGTCTCACGATTTGCAAAATCCCACTTCTGACACTAATTGTTACGAAATTCAATCTTTCGAGTTCGTAAAGGATTTTGCAAATAAAACACAACACAAGTTTATTAATTTACAAATAACAACTTTAATTTACAAATAGTAAATATAACACAAGTTTACAATTTATATTGGTGATTACTTTTAGATGCACACAAAAAAAATACTTATATTACTTGTACTTTACAATAATTCTGCAAGCAAGAGCTTTTCAACTGCACTGGCTAAATTCCAAACAACTAATAATAATACTTCGGCCTAACGCCTCTATTTATACTCAATCAAAAACTTCTAGAAACTTCCAATATTGTAGACCAGAATATTGTAGCCTTATTTCCTTATTTACAACTAACGATACTTATATGCGATGAGTCATCTTCTATAAATAGACTACATGTTCACTGCAAAAACCGGTTTGACTACTTGTTTGACCAATACACATTGATTCTAAAGACTTACAGCCTAAAAGTATACTACATAAAAGTGCTTATTTTTAGGATGCATTATTTACATTGGGATTTATTTTAGGATTTGAATTCTATTATATAAGCTACTAACTACTTTTCGTAACAATATGTTCTGGGTGCTTGGGGTTTTGTGAATATGTCACTATATCGGCAAAAATAAGAAACAGTTTCAAATTTATATAAGCTGTATCTTATTTGCCGAGGCATAAGAATTACAACAACAATTGCACTATCTTATTCCTTCCTTCGAATAAGCGAAAACCAGCTGAGGTGCGGGTTTTCCAGGTCCTATTCTTCTCTTTAGTTACTGATTTGACCGCTGTTCGCGCTACACCTTGATTTTTTAATTCTAAACATTGTCATCAGTTCTTTTTTGATTATTGATGCGTAACTATTTTGTCATTTACATAAACGTCAACCTAATAATTCTTTCCGTTACACAGACAATTTTTGAAATTTTCTATTTAATGAAATATTTTTTTTTGTTTTCGTGTCGCAGGAATTGTAAGTAAATCGAAAATCAAAATAAAATATATGAAACATTTTTTGGCAAACGTCTTTATGTGAGAATGTGTGTTGTTACAAAATTATTGAAGAGAAACCATACTCTTTGGATTGCCAGAGGGGTACATAGTTATTGCTTTGTTTAAAATAGTTTTAAATTGACGCGTATCGTAATGGTTTGATTTAAAACTAATGTGATGTTCTATTGGCAATAAGATTTGAGCTAGATCAAAAAGATTTGATCTAAATCAAATGAGCTAGATCAAAAAGATTTGATCTAAATCAAATCTCGATCAAGTCTTTCTGTTATTTTTTTTGCCAAAAAGAACGTAAAATATTGATTTAGATCAAATCTTTTTGATCATATTCATTTTATGATAAATATGATCTACTTCTGTTTTGATCTACACTGCCACCATTACCAAAATAATTTTGCACTTAATGGTTGACAAACCAAAACACTAGCTGTGTTGCTTTGGCAAAGCCGGCTTGGCTTTACAAAGTAACAGCTTTTGGCTTTAAATTTTCGATACATTTTAATTGTTATGTGTTAAACAAACCACCGCCTTACGGGAGTACCATAACTATAAAATGGCTTTAGTTTTTAAATCCTAAAAATTTTTGGATTTATTTTCGGCTTTATGCTTATGCTATTGTTGTTGTAAGCCAAGCCGGATTTGTCAAAGCAACACAGCAACTGTCGCCATTTACTGTTGATTCCCAACGACAATAAAAAAAATCTTTTTTCACGTTCTTTGAGAACTGTAAAAGTTTGATCTAACTTTCAAAACGGAAAGAACTTCATCACGATTTTTTATAATTATTTATATGATGGATATGGAAGAAATCATCTTAATTCAGGTAAATGTTTTAAATTTTATTTCTTACTATCTGTTCGGGGGCGCCTGTCTACCCACTCAGCAATTTCATGCTCTTAGTCTAGGCTCTAGATTTAAAGAATTCATAACAACATGCATAATAGGCGTATGTTGTCCACTGACTTAGGGATTTCGTTTCAATATATGACGGGTTCGTTTTCTTTTGCGAAACTGAAGGAGGCTTCTATATAAAAAAAAACAGTGCGTGTAACCTTTACACGTGGTGTAAGTAAAACTTCTTGATGTTGTGGGGCAAAAAACCCTCAAGAGACCCATAAAAGCCCCCAAAACACCATCAAAAGACCCCAAAACCACCAAAAGAATCATAAAAAAGCCCCTTATAGACCCTCAAAACACACCCGAAAGATCCCCAAATGACTTCCCAAAAACCACCGAAAGACGCTCAAAAGACCCTTCAAAATTCTCCTCAAAATACCCGCAAAGACTACAAAAAGATCCTCAAAAGTTAGACACTCAAAACACCCCTAAAATATCTTCATAAGATTCCCAAAAGACCTCTTAAAGACACCGAAAGGCCATACCGAATTCAATACAAATTTCTTGACTAAATTCCAGAAATTCCAGACTACAATGATCATATTCCAGAATTTCCATAGGAACAAGTCTTATAGAATTTCATAGAAATTCGTTACTCAAAATTATTTTTGATACTGTGTTAAATTTTCTCCTCACCGCCGATAAAGTAGTTTCACTTACAAAAACATAAATAAAAGCATTTAAAAATATGAAACGATTTTTATTTAAAGATCAGGCAGTTCGAGTTCATCATCATCATCATCATCGGATTCAACATCGAGCTCTTCAGATATGAGCACAGACACTAATGTGTTTTATAAAGTTATTAATTTCATGGAAACCATAAAAAGGTACAATGACGCTGATTTTAAAAAACATTTTAGATTGTCGCGAGCGACATCCAATATTTTAATAGGTATGTTCCATTTTAGTTGGAACTTATAATAATAGTGGTCTTTAATAATTCAGAAACGTATGTACTTCCTGAAGTGTGTCCTAGATACAAGTGAGAACGTTGGCAGTCAAAAAGAAATTTATGTTTTTTTGTGGTGTATCGCAAATACCATAACACATAGACAAACTGCCAACCTTTTTGTGTGTTGAGCCACGCCCGCCCGATCGCGCTGCGGTTGTAGAATAGAAGACCTCTACAATTTTGCTGTTGAGCCTCAAGCTCAACGACCTTGTTGGTCAGCAATAATAGGATCTGCAATTGGTCCAATAGCCACATCAGATTCATCATCAAAATTCATGTTTCCTAAGAAATTTTCAAATAGATTTGACGCATGATCATGAATTTCCCCCTGATTCTGCGTAAGGTGCTTGCCCGATCAGTGTAGTGGATGTATCTAAACGGCCCACCGTAATAGGGTTGACCTGTATATCTGGAGCTAGTGGGCTCAAGAGACCGGAATTGCCAAAGCAAACATTTTCATGTTTGTCCGGTATTCCCTCTGCATTATTCCCACTGTCCAACTGGAACCCCCATCGAGCTGACTGTCTCGTTGACATTCCTGACCCGACATTTGCTAACCTCTTAGGGACAGCACCGGTTCTTTTGTTCTGGCCTCTCATAGCTAAGTAAATGCCTTTTTTCCCCCTGTTTATATGCCTTTATATGTTGGTGATTATTATTTATTACCGTGGTTGTTTCAATGAAATACTTAAAAATTATTTCAATTCCTAACAAATTTTTGTTTTCTTCATAAAAAAATTGTTGTAAAAAACTATATTCAATTTTAACTTTGTGCTGCCAAGTGTGCCTCCTAGTAGTAGTCGAATCGGCACATCCCTGTCTCTACGTTTGTTGTTTAGTTTACGTTACTCTCATGTCCGTAGATCATAGTAAAAGGCTCATAAAGCAAAAGGCTCTAATGTCGAGGATGAATCGATAGGAAAACGATCATTGTTATAGAGGTGGTTCCACTAGGGGCTCTGCTACTTGTGGGGAGACGATGACACGCTCGCGGTTGTGCGGCATAGCTCTCGTGTGGGGTGGTCCTTGTCACCCACCAGCAACACCTCTCCATAAACAAAAAAAAATTGTGTCAAAGAGATTAAAAAAAAATAGAAAGAAGTATGAAAACAGAAACTAAAAGAAATAAAAGGATTGACTTAATAAAAGAACAGGAAAAAAGGGAAATCCCTAAGCACAAGTGCAAGTAAAGGGTCCGCCAAATAACTTTTTTTTTTTTTGAAAATGCTATAAAAAAAAACTACTGAATATTTTCTCAAATTTCTTTTTTTATTTGAAAGTACAATCCTTCCGGTTAACAAGGTTAACAATGGAAAATAATTTCATTCAAATGGCTGCCTCGGCTGGCCATGCAGTAGCCTACACGATCGGTCCAATTTTTAAGCACATTATCGATTGTGTGCAGCTTATTTCACCAATGGCTTCACGAATATTGTCCTTTAAAGCGTCAATTGTCTCTGGCTAGTCGGCGTAACACTTATCTTTTAGGGCACCCCGCAAATAATAGTCCAACGGTGTCAAATCGCAGCTCCGAGGTGGCCAAACGACATCAGCTTTGCGGCTGATAATGCGATTTTCAAAAACAGGGCGCAAAACATCGAGTGTAGCTTCGGCTGTGTGGCACGTAGCGCCGTCCTGTTGAAACCAAATGTTGCCAATATCCTCCTCTTCAATTTTTGTGAACAAAAATTCGTTCAACATGGTCCGATAACGATCGCCATTGACTGTAACGGCCACTCCTTGCTCATTTTCGAAGAAAAATGGCCCAATTATGCCTCTGGACCAAAATCCGCACCAAACAGTGACTCGTTTTGGGTGTACCGGCTTTTCAATGTATGCGTGCGGGTTTTCTGTGCCCCAAATGCGACAATTTTGCTTGTTTACATACCCGCCAAGATCAAAATGAGCTTCATCCGAAAAGATGATTTTTTTGGCAAAATCGGCATCTTCTGTAAGTCGATCGCAGGCCCACTCAGCGAAGCGCAAACGCATTGGATGGTCAGTTGGCTTCAACTCCTGAACCAATTGGACTTTGTATGGCGTCCTACCAAGGTCTTTATGCAAAATTCGTCTCAATGATGTCTCCGAAATGTTCAATTGTTGAGAACGACGGTGAATTGATGTTGATGGCGCTTCACGCACACTTTCTGCCACAGCATCAATATTCTCGGGTATACGCACTGTTTTTGGCTTTTCACGCTTTGGTTTATCGATGAGGATGCCAGTTTCTTTCACTTTTTTCACAAGATAACGAACATACGGAGCTGACGGTGCTTCTCTTCTTCCAAAATCCGTACGCAATTTTCGCACACATTCTGCAACATTACCATGATTTTCAAAGTAATGTCGCAATATTTCCCAGCGTTGTTCAAGCGTATACACAACCATATTCGTTCAGCGGAAGGATACAACCTTTAGGTCTCTTTCTGACACATGGGTTCATCTTACTTCTAATATCTTCCAACCTGGATACACAATTGTTCTCATTATTACACTGCACTAAAACTAAACTAAACTAAACTTACAATTGCAAATTGCATTGTAATTAAAATTACCAGAGAAAATCTAAAACTATACCTAACCTATTGCCACCGTGGTCTCCAGAATGGAATTACCTACCTACCAAATAAACTTAAATTACTGAGGTAGAATAATAAAAAAAAAACTAACACTAATACTTAGTACTTAGACCTCGCCGTCCAAGCTTTCTTTTTAAGCTCCTGGGAACTATAGGATTTAATATTCACTGCACTTTTTATTTTATTGTTTAATGCTTATCAGTTTGTAAAATCACCAATTAATTTATTTATTGTTCAACGATTTGTAAAATTTTACTATCTTTTAATTTGCAAAAATTTATTGTCTCAATTTACACGATCTGCAAAATTTTAATGTCTCACGATTTGCAAAATCCCACTTCTGACACTAATTGTTACGAAATTCAATCTTTCGAGTTCGTAAAGGATTTTGCAAATAAAACACAACACAAGTTTATTAATTTACAAATAACAACTTTAATTTACAAATAGTAAATATAACACAAGTTCACAATTTATATTGGTGATTACTTTTAGATGCACACAAAAAAAATACTTATATTACTTGTACTTTACAATAATTCTGCAAGCAAGAGCTTTTCAACTGCACTGGCTAAATTCCAAACAACTAATAATAATACTTCGGCCTAACGCCTCTATTTATACTCAATCAAAAACTTCTAGAAACTTCCAATATTGTAGACCAGAATATTGTAGCCTTATTTCCTTATTTACAACTAACGATACTTATATGCGATGAGTCATCTTCTAAAAATAGACTACATGTTCACTGCAAAAACCGGTTTGACTACTTGTTTGACCAATACACATTGATTCAAATTTGCAGGCGGTTACATTTCAAATTTCAAATAATCTAAAGACTTACAGCCTAAAAGTATACTACATAAAAGTGCTTATTTTTAGGATGCATTATTTACATTGGGATTTATTTTAGGATTTGAATTCTATTATATGAGCTACTAACTACTTTTCGTAACAATATGTTCTGGGTGCTTGGTGTTTTGTGAATATGTCACTATATCGGCAAAAATAAGAAACAGTTTCAAATTTATATAAGCTGTATCTTATTTGCCGAGGCATAAGAATTACAACAACAATTGCACTATCTAATTCCTTCCTTCGAATAAGCGAAAACCAGCTGAGGTGCGGGTTTTCCAGGTCCTATTCTTCTCTTTAGTTACTGATTTGACCGCTGTTCGCGCTACACCTTGATTTTTTAATTCTAAACATTGTCATCAGTTCTTTTTTGATTATTGATGCGTAACTATTTTGTCATTTACATAAACGTCAACCTAATAATTCTTTCCGTTACACAAACAATTTTTGAAATTTTCTATTTAATGAAATATTTTTTTTTGTTTTCGTGTCGCAGGAATTGTAAGTAAATCGAAAATCAAAATAAAATATATGAAACATTTTTTGGCAAACGTCTTTATGTGAGAATGTGTGTTGTTACAAAATTATTGAAGAGAAACCATACTCTTTGGATTGCCAGAGGGGTACATAGTTATTGCTTTGTTTAAAATAGTTTTAAATTGACGCGTATCGTAATGGTTTGATTTAAAACTAATGTGATGTTCTATTGGCAAAAAGATTTGAGCTAGATCAAAAAGATTTGATCTAAATCAAATGAGCTAGATCAAAAAGATTTGATCTAAATCAAATCTCGATCAAGTCTTTCTGTTATTTTTTTGCCAAAAAGAACGTAAAATATTGATTTAGATCAAATCTTTTTGATCATATTCATTTTATGATAAATATGATCTACTTCTGTTTTGATCTACACTGCCACCATTACCAAAATAATTTTGCACTTAATGGTTGACAAACCAAAACACTAGCTGTGTTGCTTTGGCAAAGCCGGCTTGGCTTTACAAAGTAACAGCTTTTGGCTTTAAATTTTCGATGCATTTTAATTGTTATGTGTTAAACAAACCACCGCCTTACGGGAGTACCATAACTATAAAATGGCTTTAGTTTTTAAATCCTAAAGGTTTTTGGATTTATTTTCGGCTTTATGCTTATGCTATTGTTGTTGTAAGCCAAGCCGGCTTTGTCAAAGCAACACAGCAACTGTCGCCATTTACTGTTGATTCCCAACGACAATAAAAAAAATCTTTTTTCACGTTCTGTACTGTACTGAACTGTAAAAGTTTGATCTAACTTTCAAAACGGAAAGAACTTCATCACGATTTTTTATAATTATTTATATGATGGATATGGAAGAAATCATCTTAATTCAGGTAAATGTTTTAAATTTTATTTCTTACTATCTGTTCGGGGGCGCCTGTCTACCCACTCAGCAATTTCATGCTCTTAGTCTAGGCTCTAGATTTAAAGAATTCATAACAACATGCATAATAGGCGTATGTTGTCCAGTGACTTAGGGATTTCGTTTCAATATATGACGGGTTCGTTTTCTTTTGCGAAACTGAAGGAGGCTTCTATATAAAAAAAAAACAGTGCGTGTAACCTTTACACGTGGTGTAAGTAAAACTTCTTGATGTTGTGGGGCAAAAAACCCTCAAGAGACCCATAAAAGCCCCCAAAACACCATCAAAAGACCCCAAAACCACCAAAAGAATCATAAAAAAGCCCCTTATAGACCCTCAAAACACACCCGAAAGATCCCCAAATGACTTCCCAAAAACCACCGAAAGACGCTCAAAAGACCCTTCAAAATTCTCCTCAAAATACCCGCAAAGACTACAAAAAGATCCTCAAAAGTTAGACACTCAAAACACCCCTAAAATATCTTCATAAGATTCCCAAAAGACCTCTTAAAGACACCGAAAGGCCATACCGAATTCAATACAAATTTCTTGACTAAATTCCAGAAATTCCAGACTACAATGATCATATTCCAGAATTTCCATAGGAACAAGTCTTATAGAATTTCATAGAAATTCGTTACTCAAAATTATTTTTGATACTGTGTTAAATTTTCTCCTCACCGCCGATAAAGTAGTTTCACTTACAAAAACATAAATAAAAGCATTTAAAAATATGAAACGATTTTTATTTAAAGATCAGGCAGTTCGAGTTCATCATCATCATCATCATCGGATTCAACATCGAGCTCTTCAGATATGAGCACAGACACTAATGTGTTTTATAGAGTTATTAATTTCATGGAAACCATAAAAAGGTACAATAACGCTGATTTTAAAAAACATTTTAGATTGTCGCGAGCGACATCCAATATTTTAATAGGTATGTTCCATTTTAGTTGGAACTTATAATAATAGTGGTCTTAAATAATTCAGAAACGTATGTACTTCCTGAAGTGTGTCCTAGATACAAGTGAGAACGTTGGCAGTCAAAAAGAAATTTATGTTTTTTTGTGGTGTATCGCAAATACCATAACACATAGACAAACTGCCAACCTTTTTGTGTGTTGAGCGACGCCCGCCCGATCGCGCTGCGGTTGTAGAATAGAAAACCTCTACAATTTTGCTGTTGAGCCTCAAGCTCAACGACCTTGTTGGTCAGCAACAATAGGATCTGCAATTGGTCCAATAGCCACATCAGATTCATCATCAAAATTCATGTTTCCTAAGAAATTTTCAAATAGATTTGACGCATGATCATGAATTTCCCCATGATTCTGCGTAAGGTGCTTGCCCGATCAGTGTAGTGGATGTATCTAAACGGCCCGCCGTAATAGGGTTGACCTGTATATCTGGAGCTAGTGGGCTCAAGAGACCGGAATTGCCAAAGCAAACATTTTCATGTTGGTCCGGTATTCCCTCTGCATTATTCCCACTGTCCAACTGGAACCCCCATCGAGCTGACTGTCTCGTTGACATTCCTGACCCGACATTTGCTAACCTCTTAGGGACAGCACCGGTTCTTTTGTTCTGGCCTCTCATAGCTAAGTAAATGCCTTTTTTCCCCCTGTTTATATGCCTTTATATGTTGGTGATTATTATTTATTACCGTGGTTGTTTCAATGAAATACTTAAAAATTATTTCAATTCCTAACAAATTTTTGTTTTCTTCACAAGTGCAAGTGCAAGTAAAGGGTCCGCCAAATAATTTTTCTCAAATTTCTTTTTTTATTTGAAAGTACAATCCTTCCGGTTAACAAGGTTAAAAATGGAAAATAATTTCATTCAAATGGCTGCCTCGGCTGGCCATGCAGTAGCCTACACGATCGGTCCAATTTTTAAGCACATTATCGATTGTGTGCAGCTTATTTCACCAATGGCTTCACGAATATTGTCCTTTAAAGCGTCAATTGTCTCTGGCTTGTCGGCGTAACACTTATCTTTTAGGGCACCCCACAAATAATAGTCCAACGGTGTCAAATCGCAGCTCCGAGGTGGCCAAACGACATCAGCTCTGCGGCTGATAATGCGATTTTCAAAAACAGGGCGCAAAACATCGAGTGTAGCTTCGGCTGTGTGGCACGTAGCGCCGTCCTGTTGAAACCAAATGTTGCCAATATCCTCCTCTTCAATTTTTGTGAACAAAAATTCGTTCAACATGGTCCGATAACGATCGCCATTGACTGTAACGGCCACTCCTTGCTCATTTTCGAAGAAAAATGGCCCAATTATGCCTCTGGACCAAAATCCGCACCAAACAGTGACTCGTTTTGGGTGTACCGGCTTTTCAATGTATGCGTGCGGGTTTTCTGTGCCCCAAATGCGACAATTTTGCTTGTTTACATACCCGCCAAGATCAAAATGAGCTTCATCCGAAAAGATGATTTTTTTGGCAAAATCGGCATCTTCTGTAAGTCGATCGCAGGCCCACTCAGCGAAGCGCAAACGCATTGGATGGTCAGTTGGCTTCAACTCCTGAACCAATTGGACTTTGTATGGCGTCCTACCAAGGTCTTTATGCAAAATTCGTCTCAATGATGTCTCCGAAATGTTCAATTGTTGAGAACGACGGTGAATTGATGTTGATGGCGCTTCACGCACACTTTCTGCCACAGCATCAATATTCTCGGGTATACGCACTGTTTTTGGCTTTTCACGCTTTGGTTTATCGATGAGGATGCCAGTTTCTTTCACTTTTTTCACAAGATAACGAACATACGGAGCTGACGGTGCTTCTCTTCTTCCAAAATCCGTACGCAATTTTCGCACACATTCTGCAACATTACCATGATTTTCAAAGTAATGTCGCAATATTTCCCAGCGTTGTTCAAGCGTATACACAACCATATTCGTTCAGCGGAAGGATACAACCTTTAGGTCTCTTTCTGACACATGGGTTCATCTTACTTCTAATATCTTCCAACCTGGATACACAATTGTTCTCATTATTACACTGCACTAAAACTAAACTAAACTAAACTTACAATTGCAAATTGCATTGTAATTAAAATTACCAGAGAAAATCTAAAACTATACCTAACCTATTGCCACCGTGGTCTCCAGAATGGAATTACCTACCTACCAAATAAACTTAAATTACTGAGGTAGAATAATAAAAAAAAAACTAACACTAATACTTAGTACTTAGACCTCGCCGTCCAAGCTTTCTTTTTAAGCTCCTGGGAACTATAGGATTTAATATTCACTGCACTTTTTATTTTATTGTTTAATGCTTATCAGTTTGTAAAATCACCAATTAATTTATTTATTGTTCAACGATTTGTAAAATTTTACTATCTTTTAATTTGCAAAAATTTATTGTCTCAATTTACACGATCTGCAAAATTTTAATGTCTCACGATTTGCAAAATCCCACTTCTGACACTAATTGTTACGAAATTCAATCTTTCGAGTTCGTAAAGGATTTTGCAAATAAAACACAACACAAGTTTATTAATTTACAAATAACAACTTTAATTTACAAATAGTAAATATAACACAAGTTCACAATTTATATTGGTGATTACTTTTAGATGCACACAAAAAAAATACTTATATTACTTGTACTTTACAATAATTCTGCAAGCAAGAGCTTTTCAACTGCACTGGCTAAATTCCAAACAACTAATAATAATACTTCGGCCTAACGCCTCTATTTATACTCAATCAAAAACTTCTAGAAACTTCCAATATTGTAGACCAGAATATTGTAGCCTTATTTCCTTATTTACAACTAACGATACTTATATGCGATGAGTCATCTTCTAAAAATAGACTACATGTTCACTGCAAAAACCGGTTTGACTACTTGTTTGACCAATACACATTGATTCAAATTTGCAGGCGGTTACATTTCAAATTTCAAATAATCTAAAGACTTACAGCCTAAAAGTATACTACATAAAAGTGCTTATTTTTAGGATGCATTATTTACATTGGGATTTATTTTAGGATTTGAATTCTATTATATGAGCTACTAACTACTTTTCGTAACAATATGTTCTGGGTGCTTGGTGTTTTGTGAATATGTCACTAAATCGGCAAAAATAAGAAACAGTTTCAAATTTATATAAGCTGTATCTTATTTGCCGAGGCATAAGAATTACAACAACAATTGCACTATCTAATTCCTTCCTTCGAATAAGCGAAAACCAGCTGAGGTGCGGGTTTTCCAGGTCCTATTCTTCTCTTTAGTTACTGATTTGACCGCTGTTCGCGCTACACCTTGATTTTTTAATTCTAAACATTGTCATCAGTTCTTTTTTGATTATTGATGCGTAACTATTTTGTCATTTACATAAACGTCAACCTAATAATTCTTTCCGTTACACAAACAATTTTTGAAATTTTCTATTTAATGAAATATTTTTTTTTGTTTTCATGTCGCAGGAATTGTAAGTAAATCGAAAATCAAATTAAAATATATGAAACATTTTTTGGCAAACGTCTTTATGTGAGAATGTGTGTTGTTACAAAATTATTGAAGAGAAACCATACTCTTTGGATTGCCAGAGGGGTACATAGTTATTGCTTTGTTTAAAATAGTTTTAAATTGACGCGTATCGTAATGGTTTGATTTAAAACTAATGTGATGTTCTATTGGCAAAAAGATTTGAGCTAGATCAAAAAGATTTGATCTAAATCAAATGAGCTAGATCAAAAAGATTTGATCTAAATCAAATCTCGATCAAGTCTTTCTGTTATTTTTTTGCCAAAAAGAACGTAAAATATTGATTTAGATCAAATCTTTTTGATCATATTCATTTTATGATAAATATGATCTACTTCTGTTTTTATCTACACTGCCACCATTACCAAAATAATTTTGCACTTAATGGTTGACAAACCAAAACACTAGCTGTGTTGCTTTGGCAAAGCCGGCTTGGCTTTACAAATTTTAAATTTTCGATGCATTTTAATTGTTATGTGTTAAACAAACCACCGCCTTACGGGAGTACCATAACTATAAAATGGCTTTAGTTTTTAAATCCTAAAGATTTTTGGATTTATTTTCGGCTTTATGCTTATGCTATTGTTGTTGTAAGCCAAGCCGGCTTTGTCAAAGCAACACAGCAACTGTCGCCATTTACTGTTGATTCCCAACGACAATAAAAAAAATCTTTTTTCACGTTCTTTGAGAACTGTAAAAGTTTGATCTAACTTTCAAAACGGAAAGAACTTCATCACGATTTTTTATAATTATTTATATGATGGATATGGAAGAAATCATCTTAATTCAGGTAAATGTTTTAAATTTTATTTCTTACTATCTGTTCGGGGGCGCCTGTCTACCCACTCAGCAATTTCATGCTCTTAGTCTAGGCTCTAGATTTAAAGAATTCATAACAACATACATAATAGGCGTATGTTGTCCAGTGACTTAGGGATTTCGTTTCAATATATGACGGGTTCGTTTTCTTTTGCGAAACTGAAGGAGGCTTCTATATAAAAAAAACAGTGCGTGTAACTTTACACGTGGTGTAAGTAAAACTTCTTGATGTTGTGGGGCAAAAAACCCTCAAGAGACCCATAAAAGCCCCCAAAACACCATCAAAAGACCCCAAAACCACCAAAAGAATCATAAAAAGCCCCTTATAGACCCTCAAAACACACCCGAAAGATCCCCAAATGACTTCCCAAAAACCACCGAAAGACGCTCAAAAGACCCTTCAAAATTCTCCTCAAAATACCCGCAAAGACTACAAAAAGATCCTCAAAAGTTAGACACTCAAAACACCCCTAAAATATCTGCATAAGATTCCCAAAAGACCTCTTAAAGACACCGAAAGGCAATACCGAATTCAATACAAATTTCTTGACTAAATTCCAGAAATTCCAGACTACAATGATCATATTCCAGAATTTTCATAGGAACAAGTCTTATAGAATTTCATAGAAATTCGTTACTCAAAATTATTTTTGATACTTTGTTAAATTTTCTCCTCACCGCCGATAAAGTAGTTTCACTTACAAAAACATAAATAAAAGCATTTAAAAATATGAAACGATTTTTATTTAAAGATCAGGCAGTTCGAGTTCATCATCATCATCATCATCGGATTCAACATCGAGCTCTTCAGATATGAGCACAGACACTAATGTGTTTTATAGAGTTATTAATTTCATGGAAACCATAAAAAGGTACAATGACGCTGATTTTAAAAAACATTTTAGATTGTCGCGAGCGACATCCAATATTTTAATAAGTATGTTCCATTTTAATTGGAACTTATAATAATAGTGGTCTTAAATAATTCAGAAACGTATGTACTTCCTGAAGTGTGTCCTAGATACAAGTGAGAACGTTGGCAGTCAAAAAGAAATTTATGTTTTTTTGTGGTGTATCGCAAATACCATAACACATAGACAAACTGCCAACCTTTTTGGCATTTGCGATTCGACAGTCTAGTCAATTGTAAATCGGGTGGCGTCATGGCTGGTGTCAATCGCAGATAAATTTATAAAGTGGTGTAACGTTTCTACTCGGGTGACGCTCGCCGGTTACCCAGGGTTCATCTCCTCTACGTCGGTGTTACAAATTGTTTTTTTTCTTTGTTATAAATAATAATTCGGTTTTGTTTGTATTTTGTTCTTGTTCTTATTATTTCCTCTTTTTTCCTTCTCTTCTTGAGATTAAGAGATTAATACTAAGTTACAGCTTTTGGATGCTTAAGCTAAGAATAACTACTTACTTATATATATATATACAGGGTGTATCCGTTAAGGTGGCAAATACTTAAATGGATGATTCCTTGGTTAATTTCGTGAAAAAAATCGTATGGGAGGGGGAGGGGTCTATTTTCACCCCCTGCGGTGTACGTAGCGTTTTAATGCGAAGAGCTGTACTTTTGACCTTACATCACTTCACACCCTGTAACTCTTGAACGCTTCTAGCTACGAGGCCACTGTTAGTCATTTTTGAAAGAAAATTAAATTTATAAGATCAAATAATTAACGTTTTCTTAAATTCTTGAAACCGTTACCGATATAAACGTCGTCAAAATCCAAAAATGATTTGTTTTTTTTTTTAATTTTTTTTCAAACGCGAATATTTCGAATTTATTTCGCTCTCGGATAATTTTTTTTTGACAAATGCAAAATTAAAGCCTATTCAATTTTCTACAAATCCACCTCACAATATTTATGCATTCAGTCAACAGGAGCAGGGTTAAAAATGAAAGTTTGTTGAATGAACGAAAACGTACTTTTGACCTTACATGACTTCACACCCTATAACTCTTGAACCCTTCCAGATACAAGGTTACTATTAATCTTTTTTGAAAGAAGAATACATTTTTAAGATCAAACAATTATATTTTTTTAAATTATTTAAGCGATAGCGTTATGAAGGCCTTCAAAATAATTTTTTTTTTACAATTGTATTCACAAACACGATTAATTCGAGAAATGATATCGGATACGTTTTTTTTTTTTTGACAAATGCAGTATTTGCCTATTCAATTTTCTACAAATCCGTGTCAAAATATTTGTGCATTCAGTCAAAAAGAGCGAGATAGTGCGGGTTGTGTTACTTCTATTACGTATAAGAAGATTTGCATTACGTCTCAGTGTTCCCTACGCATAAGAAGGGTTGTATGACGTACTGCAGCAAGAGTGCATCAAAATTACACATGGAACAGATGCACCCTTGCTAGTTTACTCCAGTGTATAATCTGCTTCAACAGGACATACCTAAAAGAAACTCATTTTGTGAGTGGACACTATTTTCATTTTGACCACTAATTTTATGTGTCCATTCGATGTTGTGAAATCGACTCACAAAATTAGGTCCTTCTTGGTAAGTCCTTTTGAAGCAGACTAAGCACTAGCGTGAAGTGGTGAGAGTGCATCCACTGTCCGTGTAATTTTGTTGCACTGTTGCTGCAGGACGTCATGCAACCCTTCTTATGCGTAGTAGTAGTAAAACAACTTGCACTATCTCGCTCTTGTTGACCGAATGCACAAATATTTTGCCATGTATTTGTAGGAATTTAAACAGGCTTCAATACTGCATTTATCAAAAAAATGTATCCGAGAGTATTTCTCGAAATAATCGTGTTGGTAAAAATAATTTAAAAAAATGTTGTTTTGAATTTGACGACCTTTATATCGGTATGGCTAAAATAATTTAAGAAAATGTATATCGTTGGGTCTTAAAATATAATTTTCTTTTAAAAAGGACCAACAGTAAGCTTGTAGCTGGAAGCGTTCAAGATTTATATGGTGTGAAGTCATGTAAGGTCAAAGTACGTTTTCGTTTATTTTGCAAACTTTCATTTTTAACCCTGCTCCTGTTGACCGAATTCACAAATATTGTGAGGTGGATTTGTAGAAAATTGAATAGGCTTTAATATTGCATTTGTCAAAAAAAAATTATCCGAGAGCGATTTTCGAAATATTCGCGTTTGAAAAAAAAAATTTAAGAAAAGAAAAAACATTTTTGGATTTTGATGACGTTTATATCGGTAACGCTTTCAAGAATTTAAGAAAATGTTAATTATTTGATCTTATAAATTTAATTTTCTTTCAAAAATTACCAACAGTGGCCTTGTAGCTAACAGCGTTCAAGAGTTAAAGGGTGTGAAGTGATGTAAGGTCAAAAGTACATCTCTTCGCATTAAAACGCTACGTACACCGCAGGGGTTGAAAATAGACCACCTCCCTCCCATACGATTTTTTTCACGAAATAAACCAAGGAATCAGCCCTTTAAGTATTTGCCACCTTAACGGATACACCCTGTATATACCTAAATCTACATATAGAGGTATTTGGCTATATAGGAGATTGGCGCATCCAATACCCTATATCACAGTAGTACCTCTCGGTCGACTGAAAAGAACTGGCTATAATGGGGAAACAAAGACTGAAGTCACTTATTCCCCGCTATATGCGATGCTATATTGACCATAATGGGCTTTAATGAGGAAGAGGCGATTAAATCTACTTACTTCCTATTAAGTGCAATGCCGGTCAGTAGACTATGGCGCAAGTAAGGAAAGGCGATTAAATCTACTTATCCCTTACAAGCCCACGAGGAGTTTCGGCAGAACATACCATCAGTGACGAAAAGGCGATTAAATCTACTTATTTCGCACTGCGGGTATTGCTTGTCGATTTCCAGCCAGGGTGCAATATGTTAGTAAGAGATGGCGATTAACTCGATGCTCATGTTCTGAAAAAACCTATATAACTCGATATTAGTCTAAGACATTTTTTTTTTAGTGCAAATAAAATAAAAGTTAAACATAGTGCTGTCGGTCGGAAAATAAACATTAAACGATACTTATCTCTTACTAAGATATTACAGGAGCCGCTTTATATATGTAGGGTTCAGTAGATTACTGTTTCCTTCAAAAAGGTGTTCGTGCAGAACGTTGAGAGACTCTTACCGTTTTCAGTGTTTGGAATTTCTTTCCCTTGTTCGTTTAGAACCCGGAAAGACGTACACCGAAGTTGGTATTTGGAGTTTATTCTCTCCTGTTCAAAAGTTTGTTCGTTAGAACCGAGAGCGTTTATTCTCTCTTTAAAAATATGTTTGTTCGTTAGAACCGAAATCGTTTATTCTCTCCTATATATTTATTGGTTCAGTAGCGGACTACCGTTCCTTTCTTAAAAATATGTTCATTTAGAACCGAGAGAGGCTTATACCTATAGTGTTACTTTGAGTTTGCTCTCTGTTTGTACTATACTTTCGATCCCTATGTCTTTAATTAAAAATAAAGGCTTGTTGAGAATTATATGTGTATTCAAAACCAAAAAGTAATTTCTAATAATCATTGATTGATTATTAAGTGTTTACTTAACAATGATATTTTATGTGAATATAACCTTTTCTCCATTGTTTATAACAAATTACAGCCTTTTCCCTTTATTATAAGAACATAGGGCCGAATGGGTATTTTATTACAGATTATACATAAATTAAAAAAATCCGAGTCAATGCCGGGGTATGAACTCGGCAACTAGAGATTTCTAGCTCATAGCTCTTCTCTGGCACTATTGACTCACTTGAGTAACCCAAGAATATATCTTAATATCAACGCCTAGTAGTATGCCTGTTGAATGAATTATTCTGCCGCATACTTATAATAATAATATTTGGCGCGACAGACCATTGCGGTCCAAGGCCTAACTTCTCGCGACCATTTGTGCTGCACATGTTAATTTTTGGACACAAATGGAAGGGACCTAAAATTTAAGGCCGGATTAATTAAATTACTCTCGGAACGTTTGTCACCCATTCGCGAGAGGTGGGACACCGTGAAAAATACTTTTGGTGTTGCTGGGATTCGAACCTGAACCTCCTGCGCAGCAGCCATGTGCATTACCACCTAGCCACTTACTACGTTGATATTCCTAAATGGTTACTCACGAAATTACTTTGAACATTTATACGCGTGTATGTACGTATGTATATATTTTGACCGGCGCCATGAAATTCATATGGGAATTGTGCGCACACATTATACATATATATATTTTGAATATAATTATTATTATAATTATTTTACCAGCGCAATGAAATTCATATGGGAGTTGTGCGCACATAATATATATATATATATATATATTTTGAATATAATTATTAGCCGTATGGTTTGTGGCGTAGTTGCTGACAGGCAACTTCGTTACATTCCCCTCCTACTTCCGGGAAGAAACGAAAATACTAGAGTGGTATAACTAATGGTCTCTATATTAATATATGTACATAGTGGATGTATATATAAACAAAATCTAGCATTAGTAATTCTAATGGTATTTTCGTTGAATATATATACCTAGTGGATATATAAATAAGTTTCTCTAGTATAACTAATTCTAATTGTATTTTGTATTTTCTGTAATATTTATAATCTAATTTGCTCGGTCTGTGTGGTCACTCTTTTTATGGGATTACCTTTATTTCTCGTGCCAGTCACCGGCGGGTTACATAAATAAAGAATATATATTTGATTATATGCTTAAGGCTAGGTTTTTTTTCTATCCAGGTTAATTTTTCATGTACATTCATTTTTATTTTTTTCTTATATATTTATATATATTTTTTTCATGTATTTTTTCGGTATTCATTTTTATTTTTTTCTTAGATATTTATATATATTTTTTTTCATGTTTTTTTTTCGGTTCTTTTATATATATATTTTTTTTAATGTTTTTTTTTCGGTTCTTATATATATATTTTTTTTATGAATGTTTTTTTTCGGTTCTTATAATCTAATAATCTAATAATGTTTTGGTAGACAGGGCGGTAACGGTGGTCATCATCAGAGCGGTAGAGACTTATGAATCGGTAGACGTCTTCGATGTTGAGCGGTGTGGTCGGTGCCGGTACTGTCCTTGGAGTTTTATTTCTGGTATTGGTTTTCGGAGCATTAGTACTTTCTGGAACGTGAATAACCTTCGGAGTCGGTCGATTTAAAGACACCGACTTCTGTAGGGTAGTGGTCAGCCGTTGTGATAGTTTATATGACAGCGGTATCTGTCTTGGCGATTTAAAAATAAGATGCGGTGACGGTTTATTCGACAGCGGTATCTGTCTTGGCGATTTAAAAATAAGATGCGGTGACGGTTTGTTCGACAGCGGTATCTGTCTTGGCGATTTAAAAATAAGATGCAGTGACGGTTTTAAAATATGCGGTATTCCCAAAGCTTGTTCAGCTCAGGGCAGGTACGGTGGGTGTGTCCAAGCTGTCCACACGTCCTACAACTTGTCATATTTGTTGGTTTGACTGGTTGTAATGGGAAGAGAGGTTGGAGACAATTCGCTGGTGATTCTGCTGGGCGTCTGGCTTCAACGGATGTGTTGACCATTTGGACGACGGGTAATCGCCAACTTGGAATGTCTTTGTGTTGTTTTTCGGTGCGACATGAGTGTCGATAGTTCTGATCAGGGACGGTACATAATATAATAGGGATATGTTATATCGCTGCTATTCGGTATTTGATGTGGATACGGCACATCACTGGCAATCGGTAAATAATAGGGATATGTTGCATCGCTGCTATTCGGTATTTGATGTTGATACGGCACATCACTGACGATCGGTATATGATATGGATATGTTACATCCGTGGCCAACGATTGGATATGTGACATTACTGGCATGATGCGGATATGTTACATCGTTGGCCACGATAGGCGCGAAGATTGGTCGAGCTGACTGGATTGGCATCTGGTATGGAACGGGCAACTGTTGGGGTGCTGGTGGACTATAGTGTGTGGGTGGTATAACGGCTGGTCGAAACGGTGGTGCTGTGTGACGAAACGGTGGTGCAGTAGGGCGTAGTAGTACTTGCCGGTTGGGTAGTTGCGTAGGCCGTGATGAATTTTGTTCGGTCATCAGGCACTCGAAGTCTTCGATGAGGGCGATGAGTTCCGACAAGGTTGTGAACTCTCTGCGTTTGATGTAGTACCGGTATTCGGGGCACAGGTTGTCGTAGATTTAGTTGCGAGTAGAACCGTGGAGGTAAAATGAAACGGCGCAGTTCTTCGCTTAACGTGTCCCAGCTATTTAGCAATTCTTTATTGTTTCTGTACCACACTAGCGCGTTCCCTTTTAGTAATTCGGGTAGCGTGCGTACAATTCGGTTGAGAGGCAACTGGTAACAATCAGCCAGTTCTTCCACGCGTTCCAGAAATTCTAGTGGGTTATTTGTACCCCCATCGTACTTCCATTTCCATTTCCTAACTTTATCCATTACCTCAGAGTCAGATGGACGATAGGCTAGCGGCTGCGAAGTACTTGCATCTACTGCTGGGTGGATGACTATGGGAATTTCTGCCATTTTCCTGTTTGATGCTGTTGTTTCCCCAGTCCGCAGGTCTTCGCAAGATTTAAACTTCTTTAGTTCGGCTGCTAATTTCTTTCGTAGTTCATCTACGGTTCCTGTCTGGTCTATGCCACGACGTTCCAGTTTGCTGATCAGTTCTTCCTTTCTTAAAGAGTACACTGAGTGCATCTGGCTCAGTCCAGTGTCTGTGGTTGCCATTGCCAAATAGGAGGTTTGTTGCTCGGGTCTTAATTTGCACACTCCCCGGTTGGTGCCCAAACTATGTCAGTGGTGACGCTTTCACCAATCTCAGCAAAATTTCCTTTTGGTAGTTGGCCCGGTATATGTCTCTTTCGCAGATAATAATAAGAAAGCAGATTTGTTTTTCTGCTGCGACTATTCTAATTGGTTACTTAGAGTAATGCGGGTTCTAATTTTAATCTGCTTATATTAGAGTTATACTTATATAATTACGTATGTTTTCTTGGTTTTGCGACCGTTCTTGTCGTCTGCTTATATTAAACTTATATAATTATGTTTATATATATTTTCCTCGTCGGTGATGTGACTATTCTAATCTAGTCCCTGCTCGGGTGCTTAATTTGTAACGTTTCTACTCGGGTGACGCTCG
Source organism: Nephrocerus scutellatus (assembly GCA_947095585.1). Lineage (NCBI taxonomy): Eukaryota > Metazoa > Arthropoda > Insecta > Diptera > Pipunculidae > Nephrocerus > Nephrocerus scutellatus. The sequence continues at coordinate 38,370,705 of OX352762.1, forward strand.
CCGGTTACCCAGGGTTCTTCTCCTCTACGTCGGTGTTACAAATTGTTTTTTTCTTTGTTATAAATAATATCTCGGTTTTGTTTGTATTTTGTTCTTGTTTTTATTATTTTCTCTTTTTTTTCCTTCTCTTCTTGAGATTAATACTAAGTGACAGCTTTTGGATGCTTAAGCTAAGAATAACTACTTACTTATATATATATATACCTAAAACTACATATAGAGGTATTTGCCTATATAGGAGATTGACGCATCCAATACCCTATATCACAGTCGTACCTCTCGGTCGACTGAAAAGAACTGGCTATAGTGGGGAAACACAGACTGAAGTCACTTATTCCCCGCTATATGCGATGCTATATTGACCATAATGGGCTTTAATGAGGAAGAGGCGATTAAATCTTATTTCGCACTGCGGGTATTGTTTGTCGATTTCCAGCCAGAGTGCAATATGTTAGTAAGTGAAGGCGATTAAATCTACTTATCTCTTACTAAAATATTACGAGCCGCTTTATATATGTAGGGTTCAGTAGATTACTGAACGTTTGTCACCCATTCGCGAGAGGTGGGACACCGTGAAAAATACTTTTGGTGTTGCTGGGATTCGAACCTGAACCTCCTGCGCAGCAGCCATGTGCATTACCACCTAGCCACGGCGCATACTTACTACGTTGATATTCCTAAATGGTTACTCACAAAATTACTTTGAACATTTATACGCGTGTATGTACGTATGTATATATTTTGACCGGCGCCATGAAATTCATATGGGAATTGTGCGCACACATTATACATATATATATTTTGAATATAATTATTATTATAATTATTTTACCAGCGCAATGAAATTCATATGGGAGTTGTGCGCACATAATATATATATAAAGGGTGTTTTTTTGGGAGGTTTGTTTTTCCGATAGATGTCGTTTTATTTTATGACAGTTGTTTTGACAGCTCAAAGTGGCATTTCTACTCAGTATTGTTTGGCAAATCATTATGAAAAAAAAAAAAAAAAAAAAAAAAAAAAAAAATGACATTTGTGAAAAATAGTCGTGGTAGCCATATGCCAGAAATTGTGTTTAAATGTTAAATGCCAAAAAATTATCTACCAAATAAAAAAAAATTTTGGTCATTTCATAATTTTATATGTGTTTTATTCAAAAAAAAAAATCGGCAACCTCTTAAAAAAACACGTTATATCTAACGGGTGTTTTTTTAAGAGGTTGCCGATTTTTTTTTTGAATAAAACACATATAAAATTATGAAATGACCAAAATTTTTTTTTATTTGGTAGATAATTTTTTGGCATTTAACATTTAAACACAATTTCTGGCATATGGCTACCACGACTATTTTTCACAAATGTCATTTTTTTTTTTTTTTTTTTTTTTTTCATAATGATTTGCCAAACAATACTGAGTAGAAATGCCACTTTGAGCTGTCAAAACAACTGTCATAAAATAAAACGACATCTATCGGAAAAACAAACCTCCTAAAAAAACACCCGTTATATATATATATATATTTTGAATATAATTATTAGCCGTATGGTTTGTGGCGTAGTTGCTGACAGGCAACTTCGTTACATTCCCCTCCTACTTCCGGAAAGAAACAAAAATACTAGGGTGGTATAACTAATGGTCTCTATATTAATATATGTACATAGTGGATGTATATATAAACAAAATCTAGCATAAGTAATTCTAATGGTATTTTCGTTGAATATATATACCTAGTGGATATATAAATAAGTTTCTCTAGTATAACTAATTCTAATTGTATTTTGTATTTTCTGTAATATTTATAATCTAATTTGCTCGGTCGGTGTGGTCACTCTTTTTATGGGACTACCTTTATTTCTCGTGCCAGTCACCGGCGGGTTACATAAATAAAGAATATATATTTGATTATATGCTTAAGGCTAGGTTTTTTTTTCTATCCAGGTTAATTTTTCATGTACATTCATTTTTATTTTTTTCTTATATATTTATATATATTTTTTTTCATGTATTTTTTCGGTATTCATTTTTATTTTTTTCTTATATATTTATATCTATTTTTTTTCATGTTTTTTTTTCGGTTCTTTTATATATATATTTTTTTTAATGTTTTTTTTTTTCGGTTCTTATATATATATTTTTTTTATGAATGTTTTTTTTCGGTTCTTATAATCTAATAATCTAATAATGTTTTGGTAGACAGGGCGGTAACGGTGGTCATCATCAGAGCGGTAGCGACTTATGAATCGGTAGACGTCTTCGATGTTGAGCGGTGTGGTCGGTGCCGGTACTGTCCTTGGAATTTTATTTCTGGTATTGGTTTTCGGAGCATTAGTACTTTCTGGAACGTGAATAACCTTCGGAGTCGGTCGATTTAAACACACCGACTTCTGTAGGGTAGTGGTCAGCCGTTGTGATAGTTTATATGACAGCGGTATCTGTCTTGGCGATTTAAAAATAAGATGCGGTGACGGCTTATTCGACAGCGGTATCTGTCTTGGCGATTTAAAAATAAGATGCGGTGGCGGTTTGTTCGACAGCGGTATCTGTCTTGGCGATTTAAAAATAAGATGCGGTGAAGGTTTTAAAATATGCGGTATTCCCAAAGCTTGTTCAGCTCAGGGCAGGTACGGTGGGTGTGTCCAAGCTGTCCACACGTCCTACAACTTGTCATATTTGTTGGTTTGACTGGTTGTAATGGGAAGAGAGGTTGGAGACAATTCGCTGGTGATTCTGCTGGGCGTCTGGCTTCAACGGATGTGTTGACCATTTGGACGACGGGTAATCGCCAACTTGGAATGTCTTTGTGTTGTTTTTCGGTGCGACATGAGTGTCGATAGTTCTGATCAGGGACGGTACATAATATAATAGGGATATGTTATATCGCTGCTATTCGGTATTTGATGTGGATACGGCACATCACTGGCAATCGGTAAATAATAGGGATATGTTGCATCGCTGCTATTCGGTATTTGATGTTGATACGGCACATCACTGACGATCGGTATATGATATGGATATGTTACATCCGTGGCCAACGATTGGATATGTGACATTACTGGCATGATGCGGATATGTTACATCGTTGGCCACGATAGGCGCGAAGATTGGTCGAGCTGACTGGATTGGCATCTGGTATGGAACGGGCAACTGTTGGGGTGCTGGTGGACTATAGTGTGTGGGTGGTATAACGGCTGGTCGAAACGGTGGTGCTGTGTGACGAAACGGTGGTGCAGTAGGGCGTAGTAGTACTTGCCGGTTGGGTAGTTGCGTAGGCCGTGATGAATTTTGTTCGGTCATCAGGCACTCGAAGTCTTCGATGAGGGCGATGAGTTCCGACAAGGTTGTGAACTCTCTGCGTTTGATGTAGTACCGGTATTCGGGGCACAGGTTGTCGTAGATTTAGTTGCGAGTAGAACCGTGGAGGTAAAATGAAACGGCGCAGTTCTTCGCTTAACGTGTCCCAGCTATTTAGCAATTCTTTATTGTTTCTGTACCACACTAGCGCGTTCCCTTTTAGTAATTCGGGTAGCGTGCGTACAATTCGGTTGAGAGGCAACTGGTAACAATCAGCCAGTTCTTCCACGCGTTCCAGAAATTCTAGTGGGTTATTTGTACCCCCATCGTACTTCCATTTCCATTTCCTAACTTTATCCATTACCTCAGAGTCAGATGGACGATAGGCTAGCGGCTGCGAAGTACTTGCATCTACTGCTGGGTGGATGACTATGGGAATTTCTGCCATTTTCCTGTTTGATGCTGTTGTTTCCCCAGTCCGCAGGTCTTCGCAAGATTTAAACTTCTTTAGTTCGGCTGCTAATTTCTTTCGTAGTTCATCTACGGTTCCTGTCTGGTCTATGCCACGACGTTCCAGTTTGCTGATCAGTTCTTCCTTTCTTAAAGAGTACACTGAGTGCATCTGGCTCAGTCCAGTGTCTGTGGTTGCCATTGCCAAATAGGAGGTTTGTTGCTCGGGTCTTAATTTGCACACTCCCCGGTTGGTGCCCAAACTATGTCAGTGGTGACGCTTTCACCAATCTCAGCAAAATTTCCTTTTGGTAGTTGGCCCGGTATATGTCTCTTTCGCAGATAATAATAAGAAAGCAGATTTGTTTTTCTGCTGCGACTATTCTAATTGGTTACTTAGAGTAATGCGGGTTCTAATTTTAATCTGCTTATATTAGAGTTATACTTATATAATTACGTATGTTTTCTATATATTTTCCTCGTCGGTGATGTGACTATTCTAATCTAGTCCCTGCTCGGGTGCTTAATTTGTAACGTTTCTACTCGGGTGACGCTCGCCGGTTACCCAGGGTTCTTCTCCTCTACGTCGGTGTTACAAATTGTTTTTTTCTTTGTTATAAATAATATCTCGGTTTTGTTTGTATTTTGTTCTTGTTTTTATTATTTTCTCTTTTTTTTTCCTTCTCTTCTTGAGATTAATACTAAGTGACAGCTTTTGGATGCTTAAGCTAAGAATAACTACTTACTTATATATATATATACCTAAAACTACATATAGAGGTATTTGCCTATATAGGAGATTGACGCATCCAATACCCTATATCACAGTCGTACCTCTCGGTCGACTGAAAAGAACTGGCTATAGTGGGGAAACACAGACTGAAGTCACTTATTCCCCGCTATATGCGATGCTATATTGACCATAATGGGCTTTAATGAGGAAGAGGCGATTAAATCTTATTTCGCACTGCGGGTATTGTTTGTCGATTTCCAGCCAGAGTGCAATATGTTAGTAAGTGAAGGCGATTAAATCTACTTATCTCTTACTAAAATATTACGAGCCGCTTTATATATGTAGGGTTCAGTAGATTACTGAACGTTTGTCACCCATTCGCGAGAGGTGGGACACCGTGAAAAATACTTTTGGTGTTGCTGGGATTCGAACCTGAACCTCCTGCGCAGCAGCCATGTGCATTACCACCTAGCCACGGCGCATACTTACTACGTTGATATTCCTAAATGGTTACTCACAAAATTACTTTGAACATTTATACGCGTGTATGTACGTATGTATATATTTTGACCGGCGCCATGAAATTCATATGGGAATTGTGCGCACACATTATACATATATATATTTTGAATATAATTATTATTATAATTATTTTACCAGCGCAATGAAATTCATATGGGAGTTGTGCGCACATAATATATATATATATATATATATATATATTTTGAATATAATTATTAGCCGTATGGTTTGTGGCGTAGTTGCTGACAGGCAACTTCGTTACATTCCCCTCCTACTTCCGGAAAGAAACGAAAATACTAGGGTGGTATAACTAATGGTCTCTATATTAATATATGTACATAGTGGATGTATATATAAACAAAATCTAGCATAAGTAATTCTAATGGTATTTTCGTTGAATATATATACCTAGTGGATATAATTATAAATAAGTTTCTCTAGTATAACTAATTCTAATTGTATTTTGTATTTTCTGTAATATTTATAATCTAATTTGCTCGGTCGGTGTGGTCACTCTTTTTATGGGATTACCTTTATTTCTCGTGCCAGTCACCGGCGGGTTACATAAATAAAGAATATATATTTGATTATATGCTTAAGGCTAGGTTTTTTTTCTATCCAGGTTAATTTTTCATGTACATTCATTTTTATTTTTTTCTTATATATTTATATATATTTTTTTTCATGTATTTTTTCGGTATTCATTTTTATTTTTTTCTTATATATTTATATCTATTTTTTTTCATGTTTTTTTTTCGGTTCTTTTATATATATATTTTTTTTAATGTTTTTTTTTTCGGTTCTTATATATATATTTTTTTTATGAATGTTTTTTTTTCGGTTCTTATAATCTAATAATCTAATAATGTTTTGGTAGACAGGGCGGTAACGGTGGTCATCATCAGAGCGGTAGCGACTTATGAATCGGTAGACGTCTTCGATGTTGAGCGGTGTGGTCGGTGCCGGTACTGTCCTTGGAATTTTATTTCTGGTATTGGTTTTCGGAGCATTAGTACTTTCTGGAACGTGAATAACCTTCGGAGTCGGTCGATTTAAAGACACCGACTTCTGTAGGGTAGTGGTCAGCCGTTGTGATAGTTTATATGACAGCGGTATCTGTCTTGGCGATTTAAAAATAAGATGCGGTGACGGTTTATTCGACAGCGGTATCTGTCTTGGCGATTTAAAAATAAGATGCGGTGACGGTTTGTTCGACAGCGGTATCTGTCTTGGCGATTTAAAAATAAGATGCGGTGAAGGTTTTAAAATATGCGGTATTCCCAAAGCTTGTTCAGCTCAGGGCAGGTACGGTGGGTGTGTCCAAGCTGTCCACACGTCCTACAACTTGTCATATTTGTTGGTTTGACTGGTTGTAATGGGAAGAGAGGTTGGAGACAGTTCGCTGGTGATTCTGCTGGGCGTCTGGCTTCAACGGATGTGTTGACCATTTGGACGACGGGTAATCGCCAACTTGGAATGTCTTTGTGTTGTTTTTCGGTGCGACATGAGTGTCGATAGTTCTGATCAGGGACGGTACATAATATAATAGGGATATGTTATATCGCTGCTATTCGGTATTTGATGTGGATACGGCACATCACTGGCAATCGGTAAATAATAGGGATATGTTGCATCGCTGCTATTCGGTATTTGATGTTGATACGGCACATCACTGGCGATCGGTACATGATATGGATATGTTACATCCGTGGCCAACGATTGGATATGTGACATTACTGGCATGATGCGGATATGTTACATCGTTGGCCACGATAGGCGCGAAGATTGGTCGAGCTGACTGGATTGGCATCTGGTATGGAACGGGCAACTGTTGGGGTGCTGGTGGACTATAGTGTGTGGGTGGTATAACGGCTGGTCGAAACGGTGGTGCTGTGTGACGAAACGGTGGTGCAGTAGGGCGTAGTAGTACTTGCCGGTTGGGTAGTTGCGTAGGCCGTGATGAATTTTGTTCGGTCATCAGGCACTCGAAGTCTTCGATGAGGGCGATGAGTTCCGACAAGGTTGTGAACTCTCTGCGTTTGATGTAGTACCGGTATTCGGGGCACAGGTTGTCGTAGATTTAGTTGCGAGTAGAACCGTGGAGGTAAAATGAAACGGCGCAGTTCTTCGCTTAACGTGTCCCAGCTATTTAGCAATTCTTTATTGTTTCTGTACCACACTAGCGCGTTCCCTTTTAGTAATTCGGGTAGCGTGCGTACAATTCGGTTGAGAGGCAACTGGTAACAATCAGCCAGTTCTTCCACGCGTTCCAGAAATTCTAGTGGGTTATTTGTACCCCCATCGTACTTCCATTTCCATTTCCTAACTTTATCCATTACCTCAGAGTCAGATGGACGATAGGCTAGCGGCTGCGAAGTACTTGCATCTACTGCTGGGTGGATGACTATGGGAATTTCTGCCATTTTCCTGTTTGATGCTGTTGTTTCCCCAGTCCGCAGGTCTTCGCAAGATTTAAACTTCTTTAGTTCGGCTGCTAATTTCTTTCGTAGTTCATCTACGGTTCCTGTCTGGTCTATGCCACGACGTTCCAGTTTGCTGATCAGTTCTTCCTTTCTTAAAGAGTACACTGAGTGCATCTGGCTCAGTCCAGTGTCTGTGGTTGCCATTGCCAAATAGGAGGTTTGTTGCTCGGGTCTTAATTTGCACACTCCCCGGTTGGTGCCCAAACTATGTCAGTGGTGACGCTTTCACCAATCTCAGCAAAATTTCCTTTTGGTAGTTGGCCCGGTATATGTCTCTTTCGCAGATAATAACGGGTGTTTTTTTGGGAGGTTTGTTTTTCCGATAGATGTCGTTTTATTTTATGACAGTTGTTTTGACAGCTCAAAGTGGCATTTCTACTCAGTATTGTTTGGCAAATCATTATGAAAAAAAAAAAAAAAAAAAAAAAAAAAAAAAATGACATTTGTGAAAAATAGTCGTGGTAGCCATATGCCAGAAATTGTGTTTAAATGTTAAATGCCAAAAAATTATCTACCAAATAAAAAAAAATTTTGGTCATTTCATAATTTTATATGTGTTTTATTCAAAAAAAAAATCGGCAACCTCTTAAAAAAACACCCGTTAGATATAACGTGTTTTTTTAAGAGGTTGCCGATTTTTTTTTTTGAATAAAACACATATAAAATTATGAAATGACCAAAATTTTTTTTTATTTGGTAGATAATTTTTTGGCATTTAACATTTAAACACAATTTCTGGCATATGGCTACCACGACTATTTTTCACAAATGTAATTTTTTTTTTTTTTTTTTTTTTTTTTTTTCATAATGATTTGCCAAACAATACTGAGTAGAAATGCCACTTTGAGCTGTCAAAACAACTGTCATAAAATAAAACGACATCTATCGGAAAAACAAACCTCCCAAAAAAACACCCTTTAATAAGAAAGCAGATTTGTTTTTCTGCTGCGACTATTCTAATTGGTTACTTAGAGTAATGCGGGTTCTAATTTTAATCTGCTTATATTAGAGTTATACTTATATAATTACGTATGTTTTCTTGGTTTTGCGACCGTTCTTGTCGTCTGCTTATATTAAACTTATATAACTATGTTTATATATATTTTCCTCGTCGGTGATGTGACTATTCTAATCTAGTCCCTGCTCGGGTGCTTAATTTGTAACGTTTCTACTCGGGTGACGCTCGCCGGTTACCCAGGGTTCTTCTCCTCTACGTCGGTGTTACAAATTGTTTTTTTCTTTGTTATAAATAATATCTCGGTTTTGTTTGTATTTTGTTCTTGTTTTTATTATTTTCTCTTTTTTTTCCTTCTCTTCTTGAGATTAATACTAAGTGACAGCTTTTGGATGCTTAAGCTAAGAATAACTACTTACTTATATATATATATACCTAAAACTACATATAGAGGTATTTGCCTATATAGGAGATTGACGCATCCAATACCCTATATCACAGTCGTACCTCTCGGTCGACTGAAAAGAACTGGCTATAGTGGGGAAACACAGACTGAAGTCACTTATTCCCCGCTATATGCGATGCTATATTGACCATAATGGGCTTTAATGAGGAAGAGGCGATTAAATCTTATTTCGCACTGCGGGTATTGTTTGTCGATTTCCAGCCAGAGTGCAATATGTTAGTAAGTGAAGGCGATTAAATCTACTTATCTCTTACTAAAATATTACGAGCCGCTTTATATATGTAGGGTTCAGTAGATTACTGAACGTTTGTCACCCATTCGCGAGAGTTGGGACACCGTGAAAAATACTTTTGGTGTTGCTGGGATTCGAACCTGAACCTCCTGCGCAGCAGCCATGTGCATTACCACCTAGCCACGGCGCATACTTACTACGTTGATATTCCTAAATGGTTACTCACAAAATTACTTTGAACATTTATACGCGTGTATGTACGTATGTATATATTTTGACCGGCGCCATGAAATTCATATGGGAATTGTGCGCACACATTATACATATATATATTTTGAATATAATTATTATTATAATTATTTTACCAGCGCAATGAAATTCATATGGGAGTTGTGCGCACATAATATATATATATATATATATATATTTTGAATATAATTATTAGCCGTATGGTTTGTGGCGTAGTTGCTGACAGGCAACTTCGTTACATTCCCCTCCTACTTCCGGAAAGAAACGAAAATACTAGGGTGGTATAACTAATGGTCTCTATATTAATATATGTACATAGTGGATGTATATATAAACAAAATCTAGCATAAGTAATTCTAATGGTATTTTCGTTGAATATATATACCTAGTGGATATAATTATAAATAAGTTTCTCTAGTATAACTAATTCTAATTGTATTTTGTATTTTCTGTAATATTTATAATCTAATTTGCTCGGTCGGTGTGGTCACTCTTTTTATGGGACTACCTTTATTTCTCGTGCCAGTCACCGGCGGGTTACATAAATAAAGAATATATATTTGATTATATGCTTAAGGCTAGGTTTTTTTTCTATCCAGGTTAATTTTTCATGTACATTCATTTTTATTTTTTTCTTATATATTTATATATATTTTTTTTCATGTATTTTTTCGGTATTCATTTTTATTTTTTTCTTATATATTTATATCTATTTTTTTTCATGTTTTTTTTTCGGTTCTTTTATATATATATTTTTTTTAATGTTTTTTTTTTTTCGGTTCTTATATATATATTTTTTTTATGAATGTTTTTTTTCGGTTCTTATAATCTAATAATCTAATAATGTTTTGGTAGACAGGGCGGTAACGGTGGTCATCATCAGAGCGGTAGCGACTTATGAATCGGTAGACGTCTTCGATGTTGAGCGGTGTGGTCGGTGCCGGTACTGTCCTTGGAATTTTATTTCTGGTATTGGTTTTCGGAGCATTAGTACTTTCTGGAACGTGAATAACCTTCGGAGTCGGTCGATTTAAAGACACCGACTTCTGTAGGGTAGTGGTCAGCCGTTGTGATAGTTTATATGACAGCGGTATCTGTCTTGGCGATTTAAAAATAAGATGCGGTGACGGTTTATTCGACAGCGGTATCTGTCTTGGCGATTTAAAAATAAGATGCGGTGACGGTTTGTTCGACAGCGGTATCTGTCTTGGCGATTTAAAAATAAGATGCGGTGAAGGTTTTAAAATATGCGGTATTCCCAAAGCTTGTTCAGCTCAGGGCAGGTACGGTGGGTGTGTCCAAGCTGTCCACACGTCCTACAACTTGTCATATTTGTTGGTTTGACTGGTTGTAATGGGAAGAGAGGTTGGAGACAATTCGCTGGTGATTCTGCTGGGCGTCTGGCTTCAACGGATGTGTTGACCATTTGGACGACGGGTAATCGCCAACTTGGAATGTCTTTGTGTTGTTTTTCGGTGCGACATGAGTGTCGATAGTTCTGATCAGGGACGGTACATAATATAATAGGGATATGTTATATCGCTGCTATTCGGTATTTGATGTGGATACGGCACATCACTGGCAATCGGTAAATAATAGGGATATGTTGCATCGCTGCTATTCGGTATTTGATGTTGATACGGCACATCACTGGCGATCGGTACATGATATGGATATGTTACATCCGTGGCCAACGATTGGATATGTGACATTACTGGCATGATGCGGATATGTTACATCGTTGGCCACGATAGGCGCGAAGATTGGTCGAGCTGACTGGATTGGCATCTGGTATGGAACGGGCAACTGTTGGGGTGCTGGTGGACTATAGTGTGTGGGTGGTATAACGGCTGGTCGAAACGGTGGTGCTGTGTGACGAAACGGTGGTGCAGTAGGGCGTAGTAGTACTTGCCGGTTGGGTAGTTGCGTAGGCCGTGATGAATTTTGTTCGGTCATCAGGCACTCGAAGTCTTCGATGAGGGCGATGAGTTCCGACAAGGTTGTGAACTCTCTGCGTTTGATGTAGTACCGGTATTCGGGGCACAGGTTGTCGTAGATTTAGTTGCGAGTAGAACCGTGGAGGTAAAATGAAACGGCGCAGTTCTTTGCTAAACGTGTCCCAGCTATTTAGCAATTCTTTATTGTTTCTGTACCCTAGTGTGGTGGCGTTCCCTTTTAGTAATTCGGGTAGCGTGCGTACAATTCGGTTGAGAGGCAACTGGTAACAATCAGCCAGTTCTTCCACGCGTTCCAGAAATTCTAGTGGGTTATTTGTAACCCCATCGTACTTCCATTTCCATTTCCTAACTTTATCCATTACCTCAGAGTCAGATGGACGATAGGCTAGCGGCTGCGAAGTACTTGCATCTACTGCTGGGTGGATGACTATGGGAATTTCTGCCATTTTCCTGTTTGATGCTGTTGTTTCCCCAGTCCGCAGGTCTTCGCAAGAATTAAACTTCTTTAGTTCGGCTGCTAATTTCTTTCGTAGTTCATCTACGGTTCCTGTCTGGTCTATGCCACGACGTTCCAGTTTGCTGATCAGTTCTTCCTTTCTTAAAGAGTACACTGAGTGCATCTGGCTCAGTCCAGTGTCTGTGGTTGCCATTGCCAAATAGGAGGTTTGTTGCTCGGGTCTTAATTTGCACACTTTCCGGTTGGTGCCCAAACTATGTCAGTGGTGACGCTTTCACCAATCTCAGCAAAATTTCCTTTTGGTAGTTGGCCCGGTATATGTCTCTTTCGCAGATAATAATAAGAAAGCAGATTTGTTTTTCTGCTGCGACTATTCTAATTGGTTACTTAGAGTAATGCGGGTTCTAATTTTAATCTGCTTATATTAGAGTTATACTTATATAATTATGTTTTCTTGGTTTTGCGACCGTTCTTGTCGTCTGCTTATATTAAACTTATATAATTATGTTTATATATATTTTCCTCGTCGGTGATGTGACTATTCTAATCTAGTCCCTGCTCGGGTGCTTAATTTGTAACGTTTCTACTCGGGTGACGCTCGCCGGTTACCCAGGGTTCTTCTCCTCTACGTCGGTGTTACAAATTGTTTTATTCTTTGTTATAAATAATATCTCGGTTTTGTTTGTATTTTGTTCTTGTTTTTATTATTTTCTCTTTTTTTTCCTTCTCTTCTTGAGATTAATACTAAGTGACAGCTTTTGGATGCTTAAGCTAAGAATAACTACTTACTTATATGTATATATACCTAAACCTACATATAGAGGTATTTGCCTATATAGGAGATTGACGCATCCAATACCCTATATCACAGTCGTACCTCTCGGTCGACTGAAAAGAACTGGCTATAGTGAGGAAACACAGACTGAAGTCACTTATTCCCCGCTATATGCGATGCTATATTGACCATAATGGGCTTTAATGAGGAAGAGGCGATTAAATCTACTTACTTCCTATTAAGTGCAATGCCGGTCAGTAGACTATGGCGCAAGTAAGGAAAGGCGATTAAATCTACTTATCCCTTACAAGCCCACGAGGAGTTTCGGCAGAACTCAGGTTGCCAGGGTTTTTGAAATTTGTATCTAGTCTTGAATTTTTTCTTATTTGTAGAGGTTGTTGTCCAGTTCTTTTGAAATTTAGTCTGCCTCATCTTGTCGAGTTTGTATTTGTTGATCTGTTCTTTGAGTTTGAAAAATAATTATGTATACTAGATCAGACTAGGTATAATAAATGCAGGTTTTGGTCCGAATTTTCGTCATGTGATATGAGGATGAACATTTTTGATTTGTGATGAACATTTGTGAAAAGTGTAAAATTTTCCTAGTGTGTAGCTTTGCAGGACTTTTAGTTTTCAGTATTGAAAATTAATTTTAGGATTAGCGTTTTGAATCCTTTAATGTTGTCATGTTAGGATCTTTTCGCAGGATCTTTTGTGGGAAATTAACCAAATTAAATTGAGTAGAACTCCTATATGTGGTTTAAAGAATACTGATTGATTTTATTTAGATTTCGTTCCTTTTTATACAAAATTTGTTATACTAATACTTACATACTATATGAATCTATATAATAGGAAAATAGAGTTTTTACATAAAGGGATGTTTTACTTTACTTATTCTATCAATGCATTGTCCCTTATTCTGAGTATTCAAATGCATTGGGTGCCTATCATAAAAAAGAGCGATTTTATGGGTCATAAATATTGTGGCTTATCGCTAATGCTGGTGCATGTGTGTATTTCTATATTTAGTGTACATGGAAATAGTTTTCTTATCGTTTTCTTGGCGTGGTGTGTGCTATGGTAGGTATACACTACATTATATTAAACTTATATAATTATGTTTATATATATTTTCCTCGTTGGTGATGTGACTATTCTAATCTAGTCCCTGCTCGGGCGCTTAATTTGTAACGTTTCTACTCGGGTGACGCTCGCCGGTTACCCAGGGTTCTTCTCCTCTACGTCGGTGTTACAAATAGTTTTTTTCTTTGTTATAAATAATAATTCGGTTTTGTTTGTATTTTGTTCTTGTTTTTATTATTTTCTCTTTTTTTTTCCTTCTCTTCTTGAGATTAATACTAAGTGACAGCTTTTGGATGCTTAAGCTAAGAATAACTACTTACTTATATATATATATACCTAAACCTACATATAGAGGTATTTGCCTATATAGGAGATTGACGCATCCAATACCCTATATCACAGTCGTACCTCTCGGTCGACTGAAAAGAACTGGCTATAGTGGGGAAACACAGACTGAAGTCACTTATTCCCCGCTATATGCGATGCTATATTGACCATAATGGGCTTCAATGAGGATGAGGCGATTAAATCTTATTTCGCACTGCGGGTATTGCTTGTCGATTTCCAGCCAGGGTGCAATATGTTAGTAAGTGAAGGCGATTAAATCTACTTATCTCTTACTTAAATATTACGAGCCGCTTTATATATGTAGGGTTCAGTAGATTACTGTTTCCTACAAAAGGGTGTTCGTGCAGAACGTTGAGAGACTCTTACCGTTTTCAGTGTTTGGAATTTCTTTCCCTTGTTCGTTTAGAACCCGGAAAGACGTACACCGAAGTTGGTATTTGGAGTTTATTCTCTCCTGTTCAAAAGTTTGTTCGTTAGAACCGAGAGCGTTTATTCTCTCTTTAAAAATATGTTTGTTCGTTAGAACCGAAATCGTTTATTCTCTCCTATATATTTATTGGTTCAGTAGCGGACTACCGTTCCTTTCTTAAAAATATGTTCATTTAGAACCGAGAGAGGCTTATACCTATAGTGTTACTTTGAGTTTGCTCTCTGTTTGTACTATACTTTCGATCCCTATGTCTTTAATTAAAAATAAAGGCTTGTTGAGAATTATATGTGTATTCAAAACCAAAAAGTAATTTCTAATAATCATTGATTGATTATTAAGTGTTTACTTAACAATGATATTTTATGTGAATATAACCTTTTCTCCATTGTTTATAACAAATTCCAGCCTTTTCCCTTTATTATAAGAACATAGGGCCGAATGGGTATTTTATTACAGATTATATATAAATTAAAAAAATCTGAGTCAATGCCGGGGTATGAACTCGGCAACTAGAGATTTCTAGCTCATAGCTCTTTTCTGGCACTATTGACTCACTTGAGTAACCCAAGAATATATCTTAATATCAACGCCTAGTAGTATGCCTTTTGAATGAATTATTCTGCCGCATACTTATAATAATAATATTTGGCGCGACAGACCATTGCGGTCCAAGGCCTAACTTCTCGCGACCATTTGTGCTGCACATGTTAATTTTTGGACACAAATGGAAGGGACCTAAAATTTAATGCCGGATCCGAACGGCGAATTGAGAAGCTTTCCGTGACAAGGTTAAATTACTCTCGGAACGTTTGTCACCCATTCGCGAGAGGTTAGACACCGTGAAAAATAAAATACTTTTGGTGTTGCTGGAATTCGAACCTGAACCTCCTGCGCAGCAGCCATGTGCATTACCACCCAGCGCATACTTACTACGTTGATATTCCTAAATGGTTACTCACGAAATTACTTTGAAAATTTATACGCGTGTATGTACGTATGTATATATTTTGACCGGCGCCATGAAATTCATATGGGAATTGTGCGCACACATCATACATATATATATTTTGAATATAATTATTATTGTAATTATTTTACCAGCGCAATGAAATTCATATGGGAGTTGTGCGCACATAATATATATATATATTTTGAATATAATTATTAGCCGTATGGTTTGTGGCGTAGTTGCTGACAGGCAACTTCGTTACATTCCCCTCCTACTTCCGGGAAGAAACGAAAATACTAGGGTGGTATAACTAATGGTCTCTATATTAATATATGTACATAGTGGATGTATATATAAAAAAAATAATAATAAAATAATGGTATTTTCGTTGAATATATATACCTAGTGGATATATAAATAAGTTTCTCTAGTATAACTAATTCTAATTGTATTTTGTATTTTCTGTAATATTTATAATCTAATTTGCTCGGTCGGTGTGGTCACTCTTTTTATATGATTACCTTTATTTCTCGTGCCAGTCACCGGCGAGTTACCTAAATAAAGAATATATATTTGATTATATGCTTAAGGCTAGGTTTTTTTTTCTATCCAGGTTAATTTTTCATGTACATTCATTTATATTTTTTTCTTATATATTTATAAATTTTTTTTTTCATGAATTTTTTCGGTATTCATTTTTATTTTTTTCTTATATATTTATATCTATTTTTTTTCATGTTTTTTTTTCGATTCTTTTATATATAAGTTAAATAAATTTATACTTATTTTAATTTTTAAAAAAACCCATCAGAGCAAACTCTGATGTTTTCACTTTATTTTCCCAATTAAGACTAACTTTACAAAACTAATTTTATTACTGATTATGACTTAAAAATAATTCTCTGCTCTGCCGGTGTTCTGCCCTGTCCATAATTCTGTTGAAATTGCTGCTGTTGCAGTTGTTGTTACGCAAAGCGCGATTTCCATTCACCTATGTCGCAACTGCAGGTACTGTTGTTGTGATTCCAGGTAGACGCTTGCGCTGCAAAATATCTGGAGCTTATGCGCGTGCAGGTGATTTAATGACTTGTTGCCGAAATTTATTTCTGGTTAACTCTTCCCCTCTTAAAAACATTTGTCCTCAAATGTTAGAAATATGGAAGATTGTAAGGATTTAGGGGAGTTAAAGTGTGCAGGACCGGTTCAATGATTTTCTTCTCAGCAGGCTCTGTTTCTTGAGATGTGGTGTGGAAGATTATCTTTTCCTTATTTTTAATACAAAATTTAAGAACTACTAAACAACTTATAAAAATACAGAAGATAATTAGCATTAAAGATTTATTAATAATTGCATCCGTTTTTAACAGTTCAATTTTTTCAGTGTTATTTAAATGCAATTGCAATTTATAAAATTTATTATTTATCTCTATTGTTTCGTTATAGAATGTTATTAAATAGGTTCCTTCAACATGAATTTGATTTAATGACCCATTGAATTCATTAAGTAAAATTAATCCTGTATCTAATTGTTCTATTACTGGTATATGATAACCATAAGACATATTGCAGGTTGAGTTTAATCCTTTTAATAAAAATGGAATACAAGTGGAATTTGAAATATTGCTCCACTGATTTTTCCTAAAAATGTGAAAAGAATTTATACTTTTACAATGCTCTTTTATATCATATATGTCTTCTTCATTTTTTATTATTTCTTTATAATTTGTGTTTACAATTTTATTATTTTTCTTAACGGGTCTAATAATTATTTTATTATAAGTTTTTCCTGAAGTAAGTGGAATATAAATAACATACAGTAATGTAGAGTTCTTATGTAATATTTTTACGTTGGCGAACTCTAATGCTTCTTCTACAGAAGAATATGCAATTTTTTCTTTACCTAATGTATCAAGTGCTAAATTCACTTCATTTTTATTCAACAAAATGGAATTTATTATACCATTCTTCGCCCATTGGATGGCATATTTTATGTTTTGTAAAACTTCTTTAACTATTCTTAGCTTAATTTGCATGCTTATAGCTACCGAATTACTAATGGAATTTGTTCTTCCAACTACCTTATTTAAGTTATTGATAATGATTGTCAGGTTATTCATTCGTTCTGATAACATTTCATTAATTATGACTTGTTTTTCGTTGTTTCTATTTAAGGAATTTAGATTATTTTCTATCGTTTCAAAATCATCGTGGTCTGGTGAATCAGCGATAAATTTCCACGCTGTACCCAGCATGTTAATTGCTCTTTTTTGTCTTGATTTTTCCAAAGGCTAAATAGAGTTTAACATTTCCGATAATTCATTAGCTTCATGAGTTATGGAAGGAAAGAATATACTAGCCTTGGGTAGACTATTGTTTACAAATGTTTGTATCTCATTCAAAAAATTTTGGTATTCATTCAGCTTTATAACGTGTACTATTTTGAATGTACCGTCTTGTATTTTCGCCATACCATTGTTGATTGTTACAAGGTGGGAAAGGGTATAGTTAAGGATTTGACGATCGGCCATGGAAAAGGGATGATGAAGTAGGAAGATTCTGAAATGAACGTATTTGGGGTTTGTTGTTATTGGTGCTTAATACTTAGGTAAAAAAAATTGTTTCGTATGATTTCCAATATTATTAATTTGTTATGTTACTTTTATGAACTAATCTACCTGCTACTGTAAATATTGTTGTCGAATTATCTTGTCTTACTATTTCTTTCTTATATCTAGGTGTGGTTTTTGTTCCTAATCTTTGATTGATTTTCACATATATGATATCTCCTGGATTATAGGTTTTAAGTGGCTGACGCTTCTTATTATGATAATATATGTCCTTAATCTGTTTTTCTTTCAGCATGGTTACATTTTGAAGTCTAGCTTGGTCGAATTGGGCGGAATTTGTGCTAACGGTTCGTCCGAAAAAAACTTCAATGGGTTTTTTGCCAGTAGTTGAATGAATAGTGAAATTATATTCGTAAACCGATGTCATCAAATTCATCAAATGTTCTGTACGGGTTTTCGCTTTCAAACAGCGCATTAATTCTGCAAGGGTCGAATGAAATCTTTCTATCTGTCCGTTTACTGAGCTTTTTAGGAGCTTTTTTAAAGATTTCAATTCCTAACTGATCTTTTAGCGTAAAAGAAATAGAAGCGGAATTAAATGTCTTTTCGTTGTCAATTACAATGATTTTGCGGACGCCAAAAAGGAATTTCACGAAGTGGGCCTTTTATATCTTCAACGGCTCTAGATTTGATCTGCTTAATCTGCGCATACTTTGAACATTTATCTAAGGCTGTTAAAATTAGTTTGCTTTCTGTTTGAAATATGTCGACGTGAAGAATCTGACCGGGATATTGACGTATTGGGGTATGTTTCAGTTCTGGGTTGTTAGGGTGTCGATCGTACTTATTCTCTTTACACACTTTGCATTGTTTGTGATAATATTTTCTATTTTTCAGGCCATGCCTGGAAAGTAATAATTCTCAATTATCTGCATTTTAATTTCTTTAGAGTTTCTATGAGCGCGTCTGTGGACTGAAATTATTAATTCCGTTTGTTCTTGTTGGTTTTTCACATCTGTAACTTTGCAATTTGAAAAACGTATACGATATTTTTTTAAATGATCACGATATATTTCTTGAATCAATCCCATAATGGGCTCAGTTGTTTTAATGCAATTTAAAACTGAGGGATTTAAATATCTTTTTAGAATGGCAACTAAATTTGGTGTGTTGTAATTTGGTTCATCAATCGTATGCCGGTGATAAGTGTGAAATACTATTTCGAATTTATAGTTTGAAACGGGTTTCACGTTTATGAAAAGTTGATTCTTGAAAGCATTGATGGGTGCATCTACGTGCGTAATTAAATTGTGTGAGGAGCTTTCAGTACTGTTAACTGCAGTTTCTGCGGGTATTCTTGAAAGTGCATCGGCGACTACATTCGTTGTACCTGGTTTATAAAGAAGCTCATGATTGTACTCCTCTAGAATCGCTTTCCAGCGTTTCATTTTGCTATTATTGTTTTTGTTACTAAGTGCGTATATTAAAGGTTGGTGATCAGTAAAAATTCTAACTTTTACAGATCCGTACAGATAATTTCGAAGGGAATTTAGTGCCCAAATTATTGCTAGTAACTCCTTTTCGTTCGCCGCGTAATGCTCCTCTGCTTTATTCAGAGTACGTGATATAAATGAAATGGGCTTGTTATCTTGCGAAAGGACTGCACCTAGTGCAAACTTTGAGGAATCGGTGGTGAGTTCTAGGTCTTTATTGAAATCAGGATAAGCTAAAATAATTTCTTTCGATACCAAGGAATTTTTTAGTTTTTGAAATGCCTCAGCAGCTTCAGAATTTACTGGAATAGAGACTGGAATGGATGCGGATTTTGATTTTGACATTCTTCCCCTCTAAGAAGAGATGTTAAGGGTTTTGCCAATTTGGCATAATCCTTAATAAACCTACGATAATAACCGAAAAGGCCAAGGAATGATCGTAGTTGTTTGATAGTTTTTGGAACAGGGAAGTTAGTTATGGCATTAACTTTTGCAGGATTTGTTTTAATCCCTTCTGCCGAAATAATGAAGCCTAGAAATTCTACTTCTGTTTTTAAGAAATTGCACTTTGAGGTTTGCTTCCTCCAATGTCTTAAAAACTTTATCGACATGTTCGAAGTGTTCTTTCTCGGTTTTACCAAATATGATTATGTCGTCTATATAGACATAACATATTTTCTCTATATGCTCGTTGGAATATCGCCGGGGCGTTCTTCAACCTAAAGGAACATATGGAAAATGCAGTTTTTTCATTGTCAGATTTTTTCAAAGGGATTTGATGGAATCCGCTTTTGAGATCTATTACTGAGTAAAACATATTTTTACCTAATTGAGATATTACATTGTTTGTATCCGGGATGGGGTACCTGTCAGGAATTGCTACCGTATTAAGTTTCCTGTAGTCGATAACTAGTCTGTACTGTTTATTTCCAGCAAGGTCAGGTTTTTTTGCAACTATCCAGTCTGGAGAGTTGTAGGGTGATCTGGATGGTTTTATAATGCCATCCTCGAGCAACTTTTCTACTTGCTTTTCCACTTCTGATTTAAGTGACGACGGGTAGGGGTAGAATTTTGTATAGACATGCGTTTCAGTATTTGTTCGGATTTCACCTACTACTCTGGTAATGTATGTAAGCTTTTCATCCGGTTCCATGAATAGTTTGGAATATCGCTAAACTATTGTGTTCATTTCTTGTTTTTGAGAAGCTGTCATATGACTGTTTCGAATAGCTATTGAATTTACGGATTCTGAAAATAGTTGGTGAATTTTTATTTTTATGCTATTTTGGATTTGCATAACATTTTGTTTTGTGTGTATGACTACGTTAAGTTCCGTTAGCGTGTCATTGCCTAAAATTCCATTAAATGATTTTAAAGTTGGCATTAAGAAAAATTTAATTTTTTTGTCAATACCAAACAAGCTAATGTATGTATGTTTTTCAGTCTTAACATCTCCGGCTACCGATTTAGCGAAGAAAATTTCCTTATTCGGTATGGGATTTTTCACAAGATAGGATTGAATAAAATATTTACTAGACCCGGTGTCGATTAAGAATTTAAAGATATTTCCGCTCCCCGTCTTGCATTTGAAATATGGCAGCGAAGAGCTACTCATTCTAAAAAAATGGATGTCACTAAATTCTAGTGGCTGATTTTCACTAGTGGTTTGCTCTTGAGTTGAAGCCAAATACTCGTCGAGTGTTACGTCGTGCTGATTGTTTTCCAGATCAAGTGCTTCAGGGTAATTATAAAACTCATTGTAAAGATGGAAAGTTCTTTGAATTTTACGTTGTGGTTGGTTAGTAGGAGGTGCTGGTCTAGTATTAATATAGTTCTCTCTGGGTCTAATTATATAGTCTATTCTTCTTGTCCTTAAGGACTCATCGACTTCCATCGGCTCTGGCCTGGGTTGAGGTTTCGGGGCCTGTGGTCTTGGTGGAATCGGCTGGTATCGTGGGGTATTGTCAAATTGTGGGAGTTGTTGGTAATTATTTGGTATTTGTTGGGGATATGGGACTTGAGGCATATAGGCGAGTTTTGGATAAAATGTCATTTGTCGTGGTTGAGGGGGGGATCTAGGATTTTGGGCAAATTGTGGCTGGATAGGAGGGGAGTTATATTTTCGCAGTGGAGTATTGTTTTGTGGGTGAAAATTAGGTTTTTTATTATTGTAGCTACTGGTGTGGGCATAGTTTGAACGGAATGTTTGATTTTCTAACTTGAGACAAAGGTGTAGGACTTGGGGAAGGTCTACTAGCTCTTTGATACCTTATAGTTTGGGTAAGTCTCCATTTAGTCCTCTGATAAATGTGTCAAGTACCTTAGCGCGATAAGTTTCTGTAAGAATTCGAAGAGATTCTGTTCCCATCTCCATGCAAGATACTTTATTTAATATTAAGGATAGATGAGAGTAAGCTTGCTGATAGAAGTCTTGGATGGTGGCTCGGCCCTGAACTAGCGAAGTCATCTGGTATTTTAGGGTTCCAAGATCTCTCTTATCGGCGTAGTGGAGAGTAAGGCAACGAGAAATTGCCCTCCAGTCTAAAGGGGTGTTATACGATTCGAGTACCGCATCGGCGTTACCTATGATTTTATTACATATAACACTAAGTATTCCGTAATACTTAGGAGTCCCAATCGTAGATTCGTATAATTTTAAAATTCTCTCGCCGCTTTTTCTCCGGAGCTAAACTCCCCAGGATTTCCTGAAAATTCTCTAATTGACCTTACGATCTCGGGTATTTTGTCTAAATCTGTTAAATTGTTTGCAAATTCTGGTCTAATGCTCAGATCGACAACTATAGAATTGCTACTTTGGCCGACAAGCAATTGTCGTCCTTCAGTTCTAAGAACATTTGTTACTATATTTGTAATTAATTCTCTCAAACCAGCGATATTAGGTTGGGGGTTATTTGGAGGATTTATGGGATTAGGAACGTTTGGAGGATTCATGGGATTAGGAACGTTTAAGACCGGTGGTCTTATTAAATTGTTTGGGTTACTCATAATTAATTAATATTTTTGCTTAACTCAATTTGTATTAATTTATATTAGTTGAAATTAACGAAACTTTTCGTCAATTTGCTTATTTTAAAATTGAATGTTATTTTGCTTTAATTTTAAATATTTCTTCAGTAAATATTAAATATTTCTCCACTTGATTTAGAAATCTCAATAATAAATACAAATAGCAACTTTTACGAAAATTTTTAACAATAACTTACAAGTTTAAAATGATGAACAGCATGACGACATTTTTTCGGAGTGTTTATTATCTGGTTACGGTGGAGCAGCTAACGCTTAATTATTTCGTTTCCTTTCTGCGAGAAAAATCGCTACTTGGGGGCTTTTTCTCCTACACTGATTTCCTTAACAGGTTCAAATTAATATTTGAGCTTCTTGAGAACTAGCTTTTGTGCTTCTTGAGAATTAACTTTCGTGCTTCTTGAGAACTAACTTTTGTTCTTCTTGAGAACTACTTTTGTTCTTTTTGAGAACTACTTTTATGCTTTTTGAGAACTAACTTTTTTGTGTTGAAGCGCGGGTTCTTCTTAAGGACGCTGGCTTAGGATTAACACTGACACTACTCAAGGGTACTGGTTATCCTTACAAAACACTTTTGCAACACTTTGTACTTCATTCGCTCGGGCGCCAGTTAAATAAATTTATACTTATTTTAATTTTTAAAACCCCCATTAGAGCGAACTCTGATGTTTTCACTTTATTTTCCCAATTAAGACTAACTTTACAAAACTAATTTTATTACTGATTATGACTTAAAAATAATTATCTGCTCTGCCGGTGTTCTACCCTGTCCATAATTCTGTTGAAATTGCTGCTGTTGCAGTTGTTGTTGCGCAAAGCACGATTTCCATTCACCTATGTCGCAACTGCAGGGACTGTTGTTGTGGTTCCAGGTAGGCGCTTGCGCTGCAAAATATCTGGAGCTTATGCGCGTGCAGGTGATTTAATGACTTGTTGCCGAAATGTATATTTCTGGTTAACTCTTCCCCTCTTAAAAACATTTGTCCTCAAATGTTAGAAATATGGAAGATTGTAAGGATTTAGGGGAGTTAAAGTGTGCAGGACCGGTTCAATGATTTTCTTCTCAGCAGGCTCTGTTTCTTGAGATGTGATGTGGAAGATTATCTTTTCCTTATTTTTAATACAAAATTTAAGAACTACTAAACAACTTATAAAAATACAGAAGATAATTAGCATTAAAGATTTATTAATAATTGCATCCGTTTTTAACAGTTCAATTTTTTCAGTGTTATTTAAATGCAATTGCAATTTATAAAATTTATTATTTATCTCTATTGTTTCGTTATAGAATGTTATTAAATAGGTTCCTTCAACATGAATTTGATTTAATGACCCATTGAATTCATTAAGTAAAATTAATCCTGTATCTAATTGTTCTATTACTGGTATATGATAACCATAAGACATATTGCAGGTTGAGTTTAATCCTTTTAATAAAAATGGAATACAAGTGGAATTTGAAATATTGCTCAACTGATTTTTCCTAAAAATGTGAAAAGAATTTATACTTTTACAATGCTCTTTTATATCATATATGTCTTCTTCATTTTTTATTATTTCTTTATAATTTGTGTTTACAATTTTATTATTTTTCTTAACGGGTCTAATAATTATTTTATTATAAGTTTTTCCTGAAGTAAGTGGAATATAAATAACATACAGTAATGTAGAGTTCTTATGTAATATTTTTACGTTGGCGAACTCTAATGCTTCTTCTACAGAAGAATATGCAATTTTTTCTTTACCTAATGTATCAAGTGCTAAATTCACTTCATTTTTATTCAACAAAATGGAATTTATTATACCATTCTTCGCCCATTGGATGGCATATTTTATGTTTTGTAAAACTTCTTTAACTATTCTTAGCTTAATTTGCATGCTTATAGCTACCGAATTACTAATGGAATTTGTTCTTCCAACTACCTTATTTAAGTTATTGATAATGATTGTCAGGTTATTCATTCGTTCTGATAACATTTCATTAATTATGACTTGTTTGTCGTTGTTTCTATTTAAGGAATTTAGATTATTTTCTATCGTTTAAAAATCATCGTGGTCTGGTGAATCAGCGATAAATTTCCACGCTGTACCCAGCATGTTAATTGCTCTTTTTAACTTCTCTATATTAACTTCGCGTGCACGTGGCTGGCTGGTTGGCTGGCTTGCTGGCTGGCTGGCTGGCTGGCTGGCTGGTCAGATTTTCTGATCAATTTTTAGCCCACTTCCCATGGCCCGATTTTATTGAAATTTTGCACACATGTATATTTCCGGTGACAATACTTTCTATTAAATTTCTATTTGAACCCGAACCCGAGGTCCGAGGGGCTCCCATACAAATATTTTACAAAATTTACCCGATTTTCTTTAAATTTTGTACACATGTGTGTATTCGATGGAAAACACTTTTTGTAAAAATTTGGAGCGATCGGCCCCTTGGGGACCCCAATATACAATTTTTAAATATCGCTATATCGCATCAGATCACGGCAAAGTCTGAGCTCTGTGCTTTGTGAGCAGCGCTGTTCGCTGCCGCGGCGTAATTTGGTGGAATATTTTGCCACAAGGCGAGCACGCAGTGTGTGAGTGTGTGTGTGTATCTCCGATTAGAGAATTTACAAGAAAAATTTTAATTTTTATGGGTTGTGTTTTTTGTCTTGATTTTTCCAAAGGGTAAATAGAGTGTAACATTTCCGATAATTTATTAGCTTCATGAGTTATGGAAGGAAAGAATATACTAGCCTTGGGTAGACTATTGTTTACAAATGTTTGTATCTCATTCAAAAAATTTTGGTATTCATTCAGCTTTATAACGTGTACTATTTTGAATGTACCGTCTTGTATTTTCGCCATACCATTGTTGACTGTTACAAGGTGGGAAAGGGTATAGTTAAGGATTTGACGATCGGCCATGGAAAAGGGATGATGAAGTAGGAAGATTCTGAAATGAACGTATTTGGGGTTTGTTGTTCTTGGTGCTTAATACTTAGGTAAAAAAAAAATTAGGTAAGATATCTCCTGGATTATAGGTTTTAAGTGGCTGACGCTTCTTATTATGATAATCTATGTCCTTAATCTGTTTTTCTTTCAACATGGTTACATTTTGAAGTCTAGCTTGCTCGAATTGGGCGGAATTTGTGCTAACGGTTCGTCCGAAAAAAAACTTCAATGAGTTTTTTGCCAGTAGAGTTTTACTATATTTGTAATTAATTCTCTCAAACCAGCGATATTAGGTTGGGGGTTATTTGGAGGATTTATGGGATTAGGAACGTTTGGAGGATTCATGGGATTAGGAACGTTTAAGACCGGTGGTCTTATTAAATTGTTTGGGTTACTCATAATTAATTAATATTTTTGCTTAACTCAATTTGTATTAATTTATATTAGTTGAAATTAACGAAACTTTTCGTCAATTTGCTTATTTTAAAATTGAATGTTATTTTGCTTTAATTTTAAATATTTCTTCAGTAAATATTAAATATTTCTCCACTTGATTTAGAAATCTCAATAATAAATACAAATAGCGACTTTTACGAAAATTTTTAACAATAACTTACAAGTTTAAAATGATGAACAGCATGACGACATTTTTTCGGAGTGTTTATTATCTGGTTACGGTGGAGCAGCTAACGCTTAATTATTTCGTTTCCTTTCTGCGAGAAAAATCGCTACTTGGGGGCTTTTTCTCCTACACTGATTTCCTTAACAGGTTCAAATTAATATTTGAGCTTCTTGAGAACTAGCTTTTGTGCTTCTTGAGAATTAACTTTCGTGCTTCTTGAGAACTAACTTTTGTTCTTCTTGAGAACTACTTTTGTTCTTTTTGAGAACTACTTTTATGCTTTTTGAGAACTAACTTTTTTGTGTTGAAGCGCGGGTTCTTCTTAAGGACGCTGGCTTAGGATTAACACTGACACTACCCAAGGGTACTGGTTATCCTTACAAAACACTTTTGCAACACTTTGTACTTCATTCGCTCGGGCGCCAGTTAAATAAATTTATACTTATTTTAATTTTTAAAACCCCCATTAGAGCGAACTCTGATGTTTTCACTTTATTTTCCCAATTAAGACTAACTTTACAAAACTAATTTTATTACTGATTATGACTTAAAAATAATTCTCTGCTCTGCCGGTGTTCTACCCTGTCCATAATTCTGTTGAAATTGCTGCTGTTGCAGTTGTTGTTGCGCAAAGCACGATTTCCATTCACCTATGTCGCAACTGCAGGTACTGTTGTTGTGGTTCCAGGTAGGCGCTTGCGCTGCAAAATATCTGGAGCTTATGCGCGTGCAGGTGATTTAATGACTTGTTGCCGAAATGTATATTTCTGGTTAACTCTTCCCCTCTTAAAAACATTTGTCCTCAAATGTTAGAAATATGGAAGATTGTAAGGATTTAGGGGAGTTAAAGTGTGCAGGACCGGTTCAATGATTTTCTTCTCAGCAGGCTCTGTTTCTTGAGATGTGATGTGGAAGATTATCTTTTCCTTATTTTTAATACAAAATTTAAGAACTACTAAACAACTTATAAAAATACAGAAGATAATTAGCATTAAAGATTTATTAATAATTGCATCCGTTTTTAACAGTTCAATTTTTTCAGTGTTATTTAAATGCAATTGCAATTTATAAAATTTATTATTTATCTCTATTGTTTCGTTATAGAATGTTATTAAATAGGTTCCTTCAACATGAATTTGATTTAATGACCCATTGAATTCAATAAGTAAAATTAATCCTGTATCTAATTGTTCTATTACTGGTATATGATAACCATAAGACATATTGCAGGTTGAGTTTAATCCTTTTAATAAAAATTGAATACAAGTGGAATTTGAAATATTGCTCAACTGATTTTTCCTAAAAATGTGAAAAGAATTTATACTTTTACAATGCTCTTTTATATCATATATGTCTTCTTCATTTTTTATTATTTCTTTATAATTTGTGTTTACAATTTTATTATTTTTCTTAACGGGTCTAATAATTATTTTATTATAAGTTTTTCCTGAAGTAAGTGGAATATAAATAACATACAGTAATGTAGAGTTCTTATGTAATATTTTTACGTTGGCGAACTCTAATGCTTCTTCTACAGAAGAATATGCAATTTTTTCTTTACCTAATGTATCAAGTGCTAAATTCACTTCATTTTTATTCAACAAAATGGAATTTATTATACCATTCTTCGCCCATTGGATGGCATATTTTATGTTTTGTAAAACTTCTTTAACTATTCTTAGCTTAATTTGCATGCTTATAGCTACCGAATTACTAATGGAATTTGTTCTTCCAACTACCTTATTTAAGTTATTGATAATGATTGTCAGGTTATTCATTCGTTCTGATAACATTTCATTAATTATGACTTGTTTGTCGTTGTTTCTATTTAAGGAATTTAGATTATTTTCTATCGTTTAAAAATCATCGTGGTCTGGTGAATCAGCGATAAATTTCCACGCTGTACCCAGCATGTTAATTGCTCTTTTTAACTTCTCTATATTAACTTCGCGTGCACGTGGCTGGCTGGTTGGCTGGCTTGCTGGCTGGCTGGCTGGCTGGCTGGCTGGTCAGATTTTCTGATCAATTTTTAGCCCACTTCCCATGGCCCGATTTTATTGAAATTTTGCACACATGTATATTTCCGGTGACAATACTTTTTATTAAATTTCTATTTGAACCCGAACCCGAGGTCCGAGGGGCTCCCATACAAATATTTTACAAAATTTACCCGATTTTCTTTAAATTTTGTACACATGTGTGTATTCGATGGAAAACACTTTTTGTAAAAATTTGGAGCGATCGGCCCCTTGGGGACCCCAATATACAATTTTTAAATATCGCTATATCGCATCAGATCACGGCAAAGTCTGAGCTCTGTGCTTTGTGAGCAGCGCTGTTCGCTGCCGCGGCGTAATTTGGTGGAATATTTTGCCACAAGGCGAGCACGCAGTGTGTGAGTGTGTGTGTGTATCTCCGATTAGAGAATTTACAAGAAAAATTTTAATTTTTATGGGTTGTGTTTTTTGTCTTGATTTTTCCAAAGGGTAAATAGAGTGTAACATTTCCGATAATTTATTAGCTTCATGAGTTATGGAAGGAAAGAATATACTAGCCTTGGGTAGACTATTGTTTACAAATGTTTGTATCTCATTCAAAAAATTTTGGTATTCATTCAGCTTTATAACGTGTACTATTTTGAATGTACCGTCTTGTATTTTCGCCATACCATTGTTGACTGTTACAAGGTGGGAAAGGGTATAGTTAAGGATTTGACGATCGGCCATGGAAAAGGGATGATGAAGTAGGAAGATTCTGAAATGAACGTATTTGGGGTTTGTTGTTCTTGGTGCTTAATACTTAGGTAAAAAAAAATTAGGTAAGATATCTCCTGGATTATAGGTTTTAAGTGGCTGACGCTTCTTATTATGATAATCTATGTCCTTAATCTGTTTTTCTTTCAACATGGTTACATTTTGAAGTCTAGCTTGCTCGAATTGGGCGGAATTTGTGCTAACGGTTCGTCCGAAAAAAAACTTCAATGAGTTTTTTGCCAGTAGTTGAATGAATAGTGTAATTATATTCGTAAACCGATATGTCAATGAGTTCATCAAATGTTCGGTAAGGGTTTTCGCTTTTTAAACAGCGCATTAATTCTGCAAGGGTCGAATGAAATCTTTCTACCTGTCCGTTTAATGAGCATTTATAGGGGGTGGGGGGGGGGTTTGAAATATTTCAATTCCTAACTGATCTTTTAGCATAAAAGAAATAGAAGCGGAATTAAATGTCTTTTCGTTGTCAATTACAATGATTTTGGGGACGCCAAAAAGGAATAAAATTTCGCGAAGTGGGCCTTTTATATCTTCAACGGCTCTAGATTTGATCTGCTTAATCTGCGCATACTTTGAAAATTTATCTAAGGCTGTTAAAATTAGTTTGCTTTCTGTTTGAAATATGTCGACGTGAAGAATCTGACCGGGATATTGAGGTATTGGGGTATGTTTCAGTTCTGGGTTGTTAGGGTGTCGATCGTACTTATTCTCTTTACACACTGTGCATTGTTTGATAATATTTTCTATTTTTCTGGCCATGCCTGGAAAGTAATAATTCTCAATTATCTGCATTTTAATTTCTTTAGAGTTTCTATGAGCGCGTCTGTGGACTGAAATTATAAATTCCGTTTGTTCTTGTTCGTTTTTAAATTCTCTATATTAACTTCGCGTGCACGTGGCTGGCTGGCTGGCTGGTCAGATTTTCTGATCAATTTTTAGCCCACTTCCCATGGCCCGATTTTATTGAAATTTTGCACACATGTATATTTCCGGTGACAATACTTTCTATTAAAATTTGAGGTCCCTCGGACCTCGGGTTCGGGGGGCTCCCATACAAATATTTTACAAAATTTACCCGATTTTCTTTAAATTTTGTACACATGTGTGTTTTCGATGGAAAACACTTTTTGTAAAAATTTGAAGCGATCGGCCCCTTGGGGACCCCAATATACAATTTTTAAATATCGCTATATCGCATCAGATCACGGCAAAGTCTGAGCTCTGTGCTTTGTGAGCAGCGCTGTTCGCTGCCGCTGCGTAATTTGGTGGATGACGAGCACGCAGTGTGTGTGTGTGTGTGTATCTCCGATTAGAGAATTTACAAGAAAAATTTTAATTTTTATGGGTTGTTTTTTTTACATCTGTAACTTGGCAATTTAAAAAACGTATATGTTATAGCCCATTGTACATATAATGTAAAATTGGCAACACTATACAAATGTCATTATTGCTAGTTTTTGATTCTTCTTATTTAGTCTCGTATTAACATTCGCAGAATAAAGATTATTATAATAAGCCTTGGAAATTACGCGTGCTTTTTAATTAGGGTTCACGGCAATAAAATACATAACAGTGGCGACGAGAGAAAAAAAAAAAAGATTAAATTACAAGATAAATTTACTTCTACAAAATGGATGCCTCACAATTTGCGAAATTGTTAGAAGCCTTCAACAAATCACAACGTGACTTGCTAAATCAAGTAAGTGCTAGTAGCAGTCAACAACAACAACCACAACAACAGCAGCAGCCACCATTACAGGTTATGTGTGCTCCATTTGAGAACTTTGATGATAAAAAAGAAAACTTTAAGTTATACCATCAACGCTTCGGAAATTATTTGACCATGAAGGGTGTTATTACTAATAAATCACTTTGCCGTCAAATGCTTATAAACTCAATTGGACCTACACATTTTAAGTTGTTGGTTTCATTAATTGCCCCTAAGACAGTCAACGAAGTCGAGTACCACGACTTAATGAAAATGTTAGAAACTCATTTGTGCCCGAAAAAAAACATACTAGTAAGTCAACACCGATTTTTTTCCACATATCAAGGCGAAGAACATACAATAGCTGATTATGTGGCATTACTCCGGCGGGATACAAATGAGTGCGAGTTTGTGTCAAAGTGTGCCTGCAAGGCTGACATATCAAACATTTTACTTCGAGCCCAATTTATACGTGGCATTAACGACAACACAATCCGGGAGCAATTACTTCAATCGGAAGAAGACGATTTCAATAAAAATAATACAAAAAGCTTTATCATTAGAAGCATCAAAAATCGATTGTCGTGAGCTGACTACAAAGCAACCCATCAATAACGCCGTAAACAAAATTCAAGCCAGAAATTCAAACCGTCGAAAAAGTCGTTCCAAGGCTCAGTCTTCAAGAGCACAAGGTCGTTCCAAATCTAGAATAAACTACGCCCAGTTGGGAATCGACAACTTGTGCATACGCTGTGGTAGAGACAACCACAAAACACAGGACTGCCGTACTAACCCACGTAATCTCAAGTGTAAATCGTGTGGAAAAAGTGGTCACGTACAACAAGTGTGCATCAAAACATTTGTCAAAACTTCAAACCATAGTTCAACTCATAGAAATGATGATCATGACGAACCAGTTCACCAAATGTATGGTATTAACCAAATCGTCGATATATTTTACAATCAGCACAATAAAAATAACGATGCTGATAAGTACTATGCTACGGTGGAAATAAATGGACACCGTCAAAAATTTGAGGTCGACACTGGTGTTGGTTATACATTAATACCAAGGAATCAATACAATCAGCTGAAAATAAAAGCACCACTGCAACCTTCAACAATTGCTTTCCGATCATATACTAAAAATATTATATTTCCTGATGGTAAAATCGAAGTTCAAGTCAAATACAACAACTGCACAGCAAATGAGGAGTTGTATGTAGTTCCTCGCGAATACGATGCGCTCTTAGGCCGGGTATGGATTCGCCATTTAGGAATCAACCTTCATGAAGTGGACAGACATCATGTCAACAATATCAATGCATTAGAGGAAAATAATTTTGATTCAATTTCAGATATTGTTGACAAGTTTGAGGACGTTTTTACAGAAAAAGTAGGTTGTGTTCCAAATTTTGAGGTCACACTCCAGCTTCGTCAAGGTTCGAAACCAATATTCTTCAAAGAACGAGAAGTTCCACATGCACTTCGAGAACGGGTTGAAAAGGAACTCGATGATTTAGAAGCAGCTGGGATTATTACAAAATGTGAAAGGAGTGATTGGGGATCTCCCCTAGTGATCATTACAAAACCAGACGGTGGTATTCGACTATGCGTCGATTATAAGCCAGGCGTTAATCCTCAACTAGTTTCTGCAAATTACCCAATACGGCGTGTCGATGAAATATTAAATAATCTCAAAGGGTCAAAATATTTCTGTCGACTTGACCTCTATAAAGCCTACCTGCATCTTCGAGTAAATCCAGAATCCAGGGAAATCCAAACAATATCAACCCATAAGGGAACATACAACGTAAATCGTCTATCATTTGGCATTAAAACTGCGCCAGCGGAATTTAATCGCATCATTGAGCAAATTCTATCCGGATTAAACAAAACTATGTCATATTTCGATGACATTATAATACATGGCGCAACCGAGGCTGAATGTAAAAACAACTTGATATAGTGTCTGAAACGTCTAAAACAACATGATCTACATCTAAATAAAACCAAATGCTCATTTTTGCAAACTCAGGTGGAATATCTGGGACACGTCGTACGCTATAATACAATTTCAAAATCGCCTTCAAAAATTCAAGCAATCGGAAATATACCTCGACCGACTACAGCAGATGATGTCCGAAGATTTTTGGGCATGATAACGTATTACACCAGATTTATACCCGAAATGTCTTCGATAACATATCCATTACGTCAACTGCTCCAGAAAGATAACAAATTTAATTGGTCCGCAAAATGTGAAGCTGCGTTTATCAAACTTAAAAATATTGTTGCTAGTGATCAAGTCCTGATGCCTTTCGATCCGAAACTGCCAGTTATAGTCGCTTGTGATGCCAGTCCTACATGTATAGCAGGCGTACTCTCACACCTAGTCAACGGCATAGAACGTCCAGTTGCTTACGCATCAAGGTCATTGACAACAGCTGAAACAAATTATAGCCAGTTAGATCGCGAAGCATTAGCAATCATCTTTACAATAAATCACTTTTTTATGTATCTCTACGGCAGGAAATTTCAACTAGTCACCGATAATCGTCCATTAACTCGCATTTTCCATCAACACAACAAGATGCCCGCCATGACAGCAGCAAGGTTACTGCGCTACGCCGAATTTCTGTCAAGCTTCGATTACGAAATAGTCTACAAGAAGGGATCGGAACACACAAATCTTGATTGTTTATCTCGTGCAACACAATTGAATGAAAAACCATCTACAGACAAAATTATCAGTGAAGAGGTAAATGAATTATGCAGTCAATCAATTTTCGAAATCTCCAGTGAACACATAAATGCGGCAACGTTAGCAGCAGAGACAGCAAAAGATCCAGAACTTTCAACAATCGTGGCAAATCTACAAAATGGTGCGGATAACGAGGGAAGATACACGCTCAACAATGGTGTTATATTCAAGGGCCAAAGAGTTCTCATTCCAAGTAGCCTCCAGTCTCAAATACTTCAAGAATTACATCACACCCATCCGGGGATTACGAAAATGAAGCAACTGGCGAGAAGATACTGTGTTTGGAAAGGAATCGACCGGGACATCGAGAGAATGGTACGTTCATGTGAAGCCTGTGTTGAAGTCCAAAATAAACCTCCAAAAGCCCCACTGCACCAGTGGCAAGAACCAGATGAAAACTGGGAAAGAATTCACATCGATTACGCAGGGCCTTTCCAAGACCATAATTTTTTAATTGTCGTCGATGCCAAGTCAAAATGGTCAGAATTTAAAGTCATACGCGACTCACCTACGACACAAAGTACTATAAGCCGTCTAACCGAAATTTTTTCCACGCATGGATTCCCATCAGTTATGGTATCAGACAATGCTTCAATTTTCACCAGTGAGCAATTCACATCTTTTTGCAGTAAAAATGGTATTTTCCAAAAATTAATCGCCCCGGGACATCCTTGTACAAATGGATTAGCTGAACGCAACGTGCAAACATTAAAACGCAAATTAAAAGCTATGTCATCGGAACCAGGGTCGTTGCAAAGTAAAGTTAACGAAATTCTTCAAAGATATAGAGCAACACCTCTTAGCTGTGGGAAGAGTCCAGCTGAACTTTACTTCAATAGACGAATACGAATTAAACTAGATGCGTTAAAGCCAACAATGAAATGTAATACTACAAAACCAATACCGGGTGTTCGTTGGATAAGCGTGGGAGAAAGAGTTCAAGTCATACATCTTCGAAACAACAAAACTGTATGGAAAATAGGTACGGTACTACGGAAACTTGGACAACTCCATTATGTTGTAAAGTTAGATGATGGATATACACTTAAACGTCACATAGACCAACTTAAAGCTACGAAAGTTCAACAACGTAAAGTACGTTTTGCACCAGACATTGCTGATGGAAACATTGATTCAAGTTCCTCGTCAAGTAATTCAAATACACCTTTAAATCAACAAAATCAATTTTACCGCCAGTATATTCTTGAAACTTCAAACCAACAAACGCAACCTAGTCAGGATCAAGCTGCACCCTTAAACCCTCCAGGGATCCAGGAGCTGCACATATCTCAACCAACTCAACCAATTCAGGGTCAAGCTATTCGTAGGTCTACAAGACCACGCAACATGCCAACTCATCTTCGTGATTATGTTCCATGAAAAATTCTTCAGTTCTCAATTAAGCGTGGGAGATTGTTATAGCCCATTGTACATATAATGTAAAATTGGCAACACTATACAAATGTCATTATTGCTAGTTTTTGATTCTTCTTATTTAGTCTCGTATTAACATTCGCAGAATAAAGATTATTATAATAAGCCTTGGAAATTACGCGTGCTTTTTAATTAGGGTTCACGGCAATAAAATACATAACAGTATACGATATTTTTTGAAATGATCACGATATATTTCTTGAATCAATCCCATAATGGACTCAGTTGTTTTAATGCAATTTAAAACTGAGGGATTTAAATATATTTTTAGAATGGCAACTAAATTTGGTGTGTTTTAATTTGGTTCATCAATCGTATGCCGGTGATAAGTGGGAAATACTATTTCGAATTTATAGTTTGAAACGAGTTTCACTTTTATGAAAAGTTGATTCTTGAAAGCATTGATAGGTGCATCTACGTGCGTAATTAAATTGTGTGAGGAGCTTTCAGCACTGTTAACTGCAGTTTCTGCGGGTATACCTGGTTTATAAAGAAGCTCATGATTGTACTCCTCTAGAATCGCTTTCCAGCGTTTCATTTTGCTATTATTGTTTTTGTTACTAAGTGCGTATATTAAAGGTTGGTGATCAGTAAAAATTCTAACTTTTACAGATCCGTACAGATAATTTCGAAGGGAATTTAGTGCCCAAATTATTGCTAGTAACTCCTTTTCGTTCGCCGCGTAATGCTCCTCTGCTTTATTCAGAAATGGGCTTGTTATCTTGCGAAAGGACTGCACCTAGTGCAAACTTTGAGGCATCGGTGGTGAGTTCTAGGTCTTTATTGAAATCAGGATAAGCTAAAATAATTTTTTTCGATACCAAGGAATTTTTTAGTTTTTGAAATGCCTCAGCAGCTTCAGAATTTACTGGAATAGAGACTGGAATGGATGCGGATTTTGATTTTGACATTCTACCTTCTTCCCCTCTAAGAAGAGATGGTAAGGGTTTTGCCAATTTGGCATAATCCTTAATAAACCTACGATAATAACCGGAAAGGCCAAGGAATGATCGTAGTTGTTTGATAGTTTTTGGAACAGGGAAGTTAGTTATGGCATTAACTTTTGCAGGATTTGTTATAATCCCTTCTGCCGAAATAATGAAGCCTAGAAATTCTACTTCTGTTTTTAAGAAATTGCACTTATCCAATTGCACTTTGTGGTTTGCTTCCTCCAATGTCTTAAAAACTTTATCGACACGTTCGAAGTGTTCTTTCTCGGTTTTACCAAAAATGATTATGTCGTCTATATAGACATAACATATTTTCCCTATATGCTCGTTGGAATATCGCCGGGGCGTTCTTCAACCTAAAGGAACATATGGAAAATGCAGTTTTTTCATGGTCAGATTTTTTCAAAGGGATTTGATGGAATCCGCTTTTGAGATCTATTACTGAGTAAAACATATTTTTACCTAATTGAGATATTACATTGTTTGTATCCGGGATGGGGTACCTGTCAGGAATTGCTACCGTATTAAGTTTCCTGTAGTCGATAACTAGTCTGTACTGTTTATTTCCAGCAAAGTCAGGTTTTTTTGCAACTATCCAGACTGGAGATTTCACCTACTACTCTGGTAATGTATGTAAGCTTTTCATCCGGTTCCATGAATAGTTTGGAACATCGCTAAACTATTGTGTTCATTTCTTGTTTTTGAGAAGCTGTCATGTGACTGTTTCTAATAGCTATTGAATTTACGGATTCTGAAAATAGTTGGTGAATTTTTATTTTTATGCTATTTTGGATTTGCATAACATTTTGTTTTGTGTGTATGACTGCGTTAAGTTCCTTTAACGTGTCATTGCCTAAAATTCCATTAAATGATTTTAAAGTTGGCATTAAGAAAAATTTAATTTTTTTGTCAATACCAAACAAGCTAATGTATGTATGTTTTTTAGTCTTAACATCTCCGGCTACCGATTTAGCGAAGAAAATTTCCTTATTCGGTATGGGATTTTTCACAAGATAGGATTAAATAAAATATTTACTAGACCCGGTGTCGATTAAGAATTTAAAGATATTTCCGCTCCCCGTCTTGCATTTGAAATATGGCAGCGAAGAGCTACTCATTCTAAAAAAATGGATGTCACTAAATTCTAGTGGCTGATTTTCACTAGTGGTTTGCTCTTGAGTTGAAGCCAAATACTCGTCGAGTGTTACGTCGTGCTGATTGTTTTCCAGATCAAGTGCTTCAGGGTAATTATAAAACTCATTGTATAGATGGAAAGTTCTTTGAATTTTACGTTGTGGTTGGTTAGTAGGAGGTGCTGGTCTAGTATTAATATAGTTCTCTCTGGGTCTAATTATATAGTCTATTCTTCTTGTCCTTAAGGACTCATCGACTTCCATCGGCTCTGGCCTGGGTTGAGGTTTCGGGGCCTGTGGTCTTGGTGGAATCGGCTGGTATCGTGGGGTATTGTCAAATTGTGGGAGTTGTTGGTAATTATTTGGTATTTGTTGGGGATATGGGACTTGAGGCATATAGGCGAGTTGTGGATAAAATGTCATTTGTCGTGGTTGAGGGGGGGATCTAGGATTTTGGGCAAATTGTGGCTGGATAGGAGGGGAGTTATATTTTCGCAGTGGAGTATTGTTTTGTGGGTGAAAATTAGGTTTTTTATTATTGTAGCTACTTGTGTGGGCATAGTTTGAACGGAATGTTTGATTTTCTAACTTGAGACAAAGGTGTAGGACTTGGGGAAGGTCTACTGGCTCTTTGATACCTAATAGTTTGGGTAAGTCTCCATTTAGTCCTCTGATAAATGTGTCAAGTACCTTAGCGCGATAAGTTTCTGTAAGAATTCGAAGAGATTCTGTTCCCATCTCCATGCAAGATACTTTATTTAATATTAAGGATAGATGAGAGTAAGCTTGCTGATAGAAGTCTTGGATGGTGGCTCGGCCCTGAACTAGCGAAGTCATCTGGTATTTTAGGGTTCCAAGATCTCTCTTATCGGCGTAGTGGAGAGTAAGGCAACGAGAAATTGCCCTCCAGTCTAAAGGGGTGTTATACGATTCGAGTACCGCATCGGCGTTACCTATGATTTTATTACGTATAACACTAAGTATTCCGTAATACTTAGGAGTCCCAATCGTAGATTCGTATAATTTTAAAATTCTCTCGCCGCTTTTTCTCCGGAGCTAAACTCCCCAGGATTTCCTGAAAATTCTCTAATTGACCTTACGATCTCGGGTATTTTGTCTAAATCTGTTAAATTGTTTGCAAATTCTGGTCTAATGCTCAGATCGACAACTATAGAATTGCTACTTTGGCCGACAAGCAATTGTCGTCCTTCAGTTCTAAGAACATTTGTTACTATATTTGTAATTAATTCTCTCAAACCAGCGATATTAGGTTGGGGGTTATTTGGAGGATTTATGGGATTAGGAACGTTTGGAGGATTCATGGGATTAGGAACGTTTAAGACCGGTGGTCTTATTAAATTGTTTGGGTTACTCATAATTAATTAATATTTTTGCTTAACTCAATTTGTATTAATTTATATTAGTTGAAATTAACGAAACTTTTCGTCAATTTGCTTATTTTAAAATTGAATGTTATTTTGCTTTAATTTTAAATATTTCTTCAGTAAATATTAAATATTTCTCCACTTGATTTAGAAATCTCAATAATAAATACAAATAGCAACTTTTACGAAAATTTTTAACAATAACTTACAAGTTTAAAATGATGAACAGCATGACGACATTTTTTCGGAGTGTTTATTATCTGGTTACGGTGGAGCAGCTAACGCTTAATTATTTCGTTTCCTTTTTGCGAGAAAAATCGCTACTTGCGGGCTTTTTCTCCAACACTGATTTCCTTAACAGCTTCAAATGAATATTTGTGCTTCTTGAGAACTAGCTTTTGTGCTTCTCAAGAATTAACTTTCGTGCTTCTTGAGAACTAACTTTTGTTCTTCTTGAGAACTACTTTTGTTCTTTTTGAGAACTACTTTTATGCTTTTTGAGAACTAACTTTTTTGTGTTGAAGCGCGGGTTCTTCTTAAAGACGCTGGCTTAGGATTAACACTGACACTACTCAAGGGTACTGGTTATCCTTACAAAACACTTTTGCAACACTTTGTACTTCATTCGCTCGGGCGCCAGTTAAATAAATTTATACTTATTTTAATTTTTAAAAAACACATTAAAGCGAACTCTGATGTTTTCACTTTATTTTCCCAATTAAGACTAACTTTACAAAACTAATTTTATTACTGATTATGACTAAAAAATAATTCTCTGCTCTGCCGGTGTTCTGCCCTGTCCATAATTCTGTTGAAATTGCTGCTCTTGCAGTTGTTGTTGCGCAAAGCGCGATTTCCATTCACCTATGTCACAACTGCAGGTACTGTTGTTGTGGTTCCAGGTAGACGCTTGCGCTGCAAAATATCTGGAGCGGATGCGCGTGCAGATGATTTAATGACTTGTTGCCGAAATGTATTCCTGGTTAACTTATATATATTTTTTTTAATGTTTTTTTTTTCGGTTCTTATATATATATTTTTTTTTTATGAATGTTTTTTTTTCGGTTCTTATAATCTAATAATCTAATAATGTTTTGGTAGACACGGCGGTAACGGTGGTCATCATCAGAGCGGTAGCGACTTATGAATCGGTAGTCGTCTTCGATGTTGAGCGGTGTGGTCGGTGCCGGTACTGTCCTTGGAATTTTATTTCTGGTATTGGTTTTCGGAGCATTAGTACTTTCTGGAACGTGAATAACCTTCGGAGTCGGTCGATTTAAAGACACCGACTTGTGTAGGGTAGTGGTCAGCCGTTGTGATAGTTTATATGACAGCGGTATCTGTCGTGGCGATTTAAAAATAAGATGCGGTGACGGTTTATTCGACACCGGTATCTGTATTGGCCATTTAAAAATAAGATGTGGTGACGGTTTGTTCGACACCGGTATCTGTCTTGGCGATTTAAAAATAAGATGCGGTGACGGTTTTAAAATATGCGGTATTCCCAAAGCTTGTTCAGCTCAGGGCAGGTACGGTGGGTGTGTCCAAGCTGTCCACACGTCCTACAACTTGTCATATTTGTTGGTTTGACTGGTTGTAATGGGAAGTGAGATTGGAGACAATTCGCTGGTGATTCTGCTGGGCGTCTGGCTTTAACGGATGTGTTGACCATTTGGACGACGGTAATCGCCAGCTTGGAATGTCTTTGTGTTCTTTTTCGGTGCGACATGAGTGTCGATGGTTCTGATCAGGGACGGTACAGTGGTTGTGTCCAAACAGTCCACACGTCCTACAACTTGTCATTTTTGTCGGTTTGACGGGTTGTAAAGGGAAGTGCGGTTGGCGACAATTCTCTGGTGATTCTGCTGGAAGTCTGGCTTCAACTGGTTTGTTGAACATTTGGACGGGTAATCGCCAGTTTGGAATGTCTGCTTGGGCTGTTTGTTCAACTGGTCGTATGGATCGGACAGCTGGTCTAGTCGGTTTATGATGTGGATATGTCACATCTCTGGTATTCGGTAAATAATAGGGATATGTTATTTCGCTGCTATTCCGTATTTGATGTGGATACGGCACATCATAATAGGGATATGTTGCATCACTGCTATTCGGTATTTGATGTGGATACGGCACATCACTGGCGATCGGTATATGATGTGGATATGTTACATCGTTGACTACGATTGGGTATGTGACATTACTGGCATGATGCGGAAATGTTACATCGTTGGCCACGATAGGCGCGAAGATTGGTCGAGCTGACTGGATTGGCATCTGGTATGGAACGAGCAACTGTTGGGGTGCTGGTGGACTATAGTGTGTGGGTGGTATAACGGCTGGTCGAAACGGTGGTGCTGTGTGACGAAACGGTGGTGCAGTAGGGCGTAGTGGTACTTGCCGGTTCGGTAGTTGCGTAGGCCGTGATGAATTTTGTTCGGTCAACCGCTCTCTGCGTTTATGTAGTACCGGTATTCGGGGCGCAGGTTGTCGTAGATTTAGTTGCGAGTAGAACCGTGGATGTAAAAAGAAACGGCGCAGTTCTTCGCTAAACGTGTCCCAGCTATTTAGCAATTCTTTATTGTTTCTGTACCACACTAGCGCGTTCCCTTTTAGTAATTAACAATCAGCCAGTTCTTCCACGCATTTCAGAAATTCTAGTGGGTTATTTGTACCCCTATCGTACTTTGCATTCCATTTCCTAACTTTATCCATTACCTCAGAGTCAGATGGATGATAGGCTAGCGGCTGCGAAGTACTTGCATCTACTGCTGGGTGGATGACTATGGGAATTTCTGCCATTTTCCTGTTTGATGCTG
Organism: Nephrocerus scutellatus; assembly: GCA_947095585.1. Classification (NCBI taxonomy): domain Eukaryota; kingdom Metazoa; phylum Arthropoda; class Insecta; order Diptera; family Pipunculidae; genus Nephrocerus; species Nephrocerus scutellatus. The sequence continues at coordinate 38,411,716 of OX352762.1, forward strand.
TTGTTTCCCCAGTCCGCAGGTCTTCGCAAGAATTAAACTTCTTTAGTTCGGCTGCTAATTTCTTTCGTAGTTCATCTACGGTTCCTGTCTGGTCTATGCCACGACGTTCCAGTTCGCTGATCAGTTCTTCCTTTCTTAAAGAGTACACTGAGTGCATCTGGCTCAGTCCAGTGTCTGTGGTTGCCATTGCCAAAAAGGAGGTTTGTTGCTCGGGTCTGAATTTGCCCACTCCCCGGTTGGTGCCCAAACTATGTCAGTGGTGACGCTTTCACCAATCTCAGCAAAATTTCCTTTTGGTAGTTAGCCCGGTATATGTCTCTTTCGCAGATAATAATAATAAAGCAGATTTGTTTTTCTGCTGCGACTATTCTAATTGGTTACTTAGAGTAATGCGGGTTCTAATTTTAATCTGCTTATATGAAAGTGGGAATGTCGGGTGAGGGTCCTGCTCTGGCCTTTTTAGCGAATTAGTGTTATACTTATATAATTACGTATGTTTTCTTGGTTTTGCGACCGTTCTTGTCGTCTGCTTATATTAAAGTTATATAATTATGTTTAAATATTTTTTCCTCGTCGGTAATGTGACTATTCTAATCTAGTCCCTGCTCGTAACGTTTCTACTCGGGTGACGCTCGCCGGTTACCCAGGGTTCTTCTCCTCTACGTCGGTGTTACAAATTGTTTTTTTTCTTTGTTATAAATAATAATTCGGTTTTGTTTGTATTTTGTTCTTGATTTTATTATTTTCTTTTTTTTTTCCTTCTCTTCTTGAGATTAATACTAAGTGACAGCTTTTGGATGCTTAAGCTAAGAATAATATATAATAATATATATATATATATATATATACCTAAACCTACATATAGAGGTATTTGCCTATATAGGAGATTGGCGCATCCAATACCCTATATCACAGTCGTACCTCTCGGTCGACTGAAAAGAACTGGCTATAGTGGGGAAACACAGACTGAAGTCACTTATTCCCCGCTATATGCGATGCTATATTGACCATAATGGGCTTTAATGAGGAAGTGCAATGCCGGTCAGTAGACTATGGCGCAAGTAAGGAAAGGCGATTAAATTTACTTATCCCTTTCAAGCCCACGAGGAGTTTCGGCAGAACATACCATCAGTGACGAAAAGGCGATTAAATCTACTTATTTCGCACTGCGGGTATTGCTTGTCGATTTCCAGCCAGGGTGCAATATGTTAGTAAGTGAAGGCGATTAAATCTACTTATCTCTTACTAAAATATTACGAGCCGCTTTATATATGTAGGGTTTAGTAGATTACTGTTCCCTTCAAAAAGGTGTTCGTGCAGAACGTTGAGAGACTCTTACCGTTTTCAGTGTTTGGAATTTCTTTCCCTTGTTCGTTTAGAACCCGGAAAGACGTACACCGAAGTTGGTATTTGGAGTTTATTCTCTCCTGTTCAAAAGTTTGTTCGTTAGAACCGAGAACGTTTATTCTCTCCTTAAAAATATGTTTGTTCGTTAGATACGAGAGCGTTCATTCTCTCCTATATATATATATATTGGTTCAGTAGCGGACTACCATTCCTTTCTTAAATTTCTTAAAAATATGTTCATTTAGAACCGAAAGAGGCTTATACCTATAGTGGTACTTTGAGTTTGCTCTCTGTTTGTTTTGAACTTTCGCTCCCTATGTCTTTAATTAAAAATAAAGGCTTGTTGAGAATTATATGTGTATTCAAAACCAAAAAGTAATTTCTAATAATCATTCATTGATTATTTAGTGTTTACTTAACAATGATATTTTATGTGAATATAAAATTTTCTCCATTGTTTATAACAAATTCCAGCCTTTTCCCTTTATTATAAAGGGCCGAATGGGTATTTTATTACAGATTATATATAAATTAAAAAAATCCGAGTCAATGCTGGGGTATGAACTCGGCAACTAGAGATTTCTAGCTCATAGCTCTCTTCTGGCGCTATTGACTCACTTGAGTAACCCAAGAATATATCTTAATATCAACGCCTAGTAGTATGCCTGTTGAATGAATTATTCTGCCGCATACTTACTACGTTGATATTTCTAAATGGTTACTCACGAAATTACTTTGAAAATTTATACGCGTGTATGTTCGTATGTATATATTTTGACCGGCGCCATGAAATTCATATGGGAATTGTGCGCACACATTATACATATATGTATATATTTTGAATATAATTATTATTATAACTATTTTACCAGCGCAATGAAATTCATATGGGAGTTGTGCGCACATAACATTGTTATTAGCCATATGGTTTGTGGCGTAGTTGCTGACAGGCAACTTCGTTACAGTGGCCAAAAACTTCAGAGAGTGTACAAGAAGTGACCTCGGGGTTTGAACGTATCAAAGGCATCTCTGCATCTGCATCTCGACCGAACGCACTTTGAAATTAAGATTCCAGCCGATAGAGCTTATTTGTACTCCAACAGATAAAAATATTGCAGCATTACAATGCAAGCACTCGTAAGTAGCAATAAGAATTTGACAATAAAGAAATCATATTGGCAGAGGAGCCAGCTTCAGATATAGCTATTGACTTAAATTTATTTCAAGATCGACGTCCGGAAATTTTAAATATTCTGTTACGAAAAGGACTATTGTAAACAATTTAAAAACAATCAAATAAATTATATTATAAAAAATGCGTATATGTATTTAATTTAAATTTTTACGTATATAGTATATCCATAAAGTTGAAAATGTCGACTTAGATAGGAGTTTTTACAGGAAATTTACTCCCGAAGAAATAAGAAATAAATGAAAAACGCTCAAGAATAAGGGTAAGTCTGTAATTGGCAATAACGGCGATAGCCGGTAGATAACAAATCAATAAGCGATTATTGAATTTCGACTGAGATAGGAAATTTTCCTTTTAAAATTAAAAAACTTTGTCTGTTTCCGGCAGGTTACTGTTCTTCGGGAATTCTATTCCAATAAGTCCGTCGTGGCGTGGGAGATGAAACCGGCAAATGATGCGGTGAAAATGCCATTGTCTTCCCTATTGTCCCATTGCTACCCTACTACTCAAACTGCTGTTTGTCGTGATAGGTTGGTATCTGTAATTATTAGTAGTGCGGTTAATAGCTGATAAACAATCAGTTAAACTGAACTGAAAATCGGTATTGTGTAAGGTGTCGATAAATTCCGTTTATTTCACCTAAAATAGATAGAAATTTGTGGTACGCGAGTGCATTAATTATATTTACAAGGTACTGCATTGATGGACGTATATCTGGTGCTATAATAACCCAACAGGATGTTATCAGATTCTTGATATTTGATATTAGCAATGGACAGCATTCAATAAGTTGGGACCGTTCTCCTTAAATTGGGAAAATGTATTTTCTTCCACTGGTATGAGAAAGACAGATAAGGCAAATTGTTAATTACCTTTATGGACTTTTCCAATAATTGAATATGTGTTGTAAACCTCCTTGAATGGATGTTGTATGGATAATACGTGCCAGCGGTACAAAAAAATATAATAGACAGTTTGATATGTATCTCAAGAGGAGGAAAGAAAATAACACAAGTCACCTCAAAAACTCGTATCTCAGTTGAAATTCAATAATCTCTTATTGATTTCTTCTAGTCAAAATGTTGAGTATCTTCTTTTGCCATTCTGTGTTCTCTGCATGCCTATTTTCCTTCGCATTCTCTTTCATCCTAAACATCTCCCGTTTACCTGGTTCTTTACACTCCACCATCTCCTTTTTGAACTTAAGTTAACGATTTAGTAATCTTTCTTTCACTGATATTTTCTTATTGTTGTTTAGATGAGATGAAGCTGAGTGGATGACCCCTGAGAAGGCATAATCGGAACACCATCGGTACCGCGAATTGACACGTCAATTAAAGACTCAAATAATTCATTGGAATTAATATTTTCTGGAAGTTCTTGTCAACATTTTTTTATTGTTGTTTAGATGAGATGAAGCTGAAGTGGATAACCCCTGAGAAGGTGAAATCGGAACACCATCGGTACCGGGAATTGACACGTCAATTAAGGATTCAAGCAATTGTTTGGAATTAATATTTTCTCTAAGTTCTTGTCGATCTATCCCAACAGAATGTGCTGTCGATTCGAAGCATTCCGGTGGTACATTATCGTATCCATAAATCTCCTCCATGAGTTCCATATATGGAGCTATGACCGGTGCAGCACCAGTGCCATTGTTGCTATCAATGGCAGACTTATACTCATTTTTGAGCGTTTTTAATTTGTTTTTTATTTCTTCGGCATAAAATGGTATTTCCTGTAAATATAATAGAAAAATAACTACAGTGTAAACTTTTAAATTGATAATTATATTGTAACATAAACGCAGCAAGAAATCAAATCCTCTACTAAAGGGCCCGGCCCATAGAATCCGTTGCATACGTCATGTCAGTCAATCTTTTAACGTTGACGTATATGCTGGAGAGAGTTGACCCAATAAATACGTTGCCGCGCAGATGTCACTAGACACTTGACAGATAGAATACATTGTTTTGCGAAGAAATAGAAATCAAAGAAAAATAATATTTGCATTTATAGGTACATTAGATAACCAGAAATGTAATTAAATGAAGTTTTGTGTCTTATAATTCTCGTGCTTTTGCTTTGGGAGGCTTATGAATGCCTTCGTGTTATGGAAGAAAGTCGCCGATATTGGGTGCGTCCATTATACAAGGACCGCGATAGCCAAGGATTTTTTGCTCTCAATTTCGAGGCGATGTACAACAATGATCTGGATCAATTTAAAGTGGCAGTACGTATGGAGAAGGAAGTCTTTGATCTCCTTTTCAGTTTGGTTGAGTTAGACCTGACCAAACAGCAAACACTCAAATAGACCCGTCATTTCCGCGAAATGCAGGCTGTTTTTGACTCTTGTGTAAGAAAGTTTTAATTATGTTTCTTGTGAGTGCCTCAACATATATTAATATGCTCTTAGCTACTTGGCCCATGGAGGAAGCAAACAAATGTTTTCAATGGCCTTTAAAATTGGACTGACAAGTGTTAAAAGAATAGTGAATGAGACGTGTGATGTTCTCTGGAATTCACTAGGCCACATATACCTGTCAGGCCCAAACCTCACAGAATGGAAGCAAATGTCCATGGATTTCTCCACTATGTGGAATTTTCCTAACTGTGTTGGCGCCATTGATGGCAAATACATCAACATAACTTGTCCATCGAATTCAGGATCGCTGTTTTATAATTATAAAGGATCTTACTCCATCGTTTAATTGGGAGTTTGCGACGTCAACTATACCTTCACAGGCATCGATATTGGAGCATACGGCTCCCAAAGTGAGAAGAGTACAAACAAAGGAACGGGAAGCAGCAACACAGCGGTTCGACACCTTGATAGGTGATTTAAAATACAAACTACATTGGTACAATTCAATTGTTACTGCTACTATACACAAAATACATTGATAAAATACAATTATTATTGATACTATATATAGCGAATACATTGAGACAATCCTAATTCTTTGGTTCTTTTAAAACCATGATTTAAATCTTTACTTTTAATTCGTCTTGTTTGTCTTCACTAAATTTGTGGAGGTTTCTTGTTTGTTTGCTGCCAATTCATCTGTAACAGCACCCATCAAGGTGTCGAACCGCTATGTTGCTGCTTCCTGTTCCTTTGTTTTAGACTTACGTGACAAAAGCATATTCAGACTAGGGGACTGATTTTTTTCATCAGAAGAGATAATGCAGTCAAGAAAACTGCTGTCTTCTGGCGCAAGAAAAACTTCTTCCATCTCCATATTTGATGAAGAGTTGCTGAATGTCCTTTAATTCAAATTGCTATAATAAAATGTTCAACATCTATTGAAAATATTTATTACCTTCGTGGAGCTACGTGCCTCTTTAAAAATGACATCACCCCAAAGAATTGCCATTGGGTTTTATCTGCACTGCCACTGCCACTTTTTGCCGTTTTTTGTAACTCTTTTAAAAAACGGTCGCGCAAAGACAACCAACGATTCTTGCAAACCTCCTCTGCAAGCAGAAAGCGAAAATAAGAAAATTATGTTTCAATAAGTAAAATAATAAGTATTATAAAAGTATAAATACGTTATATTAAGACAACTTTTACAAATTAACTTCTGCACCAACAGCAGCCGCAACCTCCATCCAAGCTTTTTCGTTTTTAATTTTATTACGGTAAATTGCCAACGACTTGTTATAGAGGCATTCATGCCGCCTCACAGCCTATACTAATTTTTCTTCAAACAATCTGTAATGAGACGTTTAATTTGTTAGTTAATAGTCAATTGCAATTTGAAATAAATAAATAAAATTAATTCGTAAAAAGAAAAGATTCAAAAATCAAATAGCAAAATGACTTCAAACTGTTGTGACAGCACTGTCAAATCATTTGTCGAAGAGAAAAGTTAAAAGTTGGTCAACTTTTTGCGTCGCTTCCGTCACATGCTTTTTGTCATTCTCGTAATAACACGTGTATTTACTCGATCTGTTAGTTGCATATGTCCGCGCAACGGACGCAACGGATTCTATGGGTCGGGCCCTTAAGTTATCGAAAACATATTTTCTTTTAATCACATGAGTAAATTCTTCTTTCCTGTTGTTGACAAATACATTCGTTCGTTTCGTCTTCGTCTTCGTTTTAGTGCTACTCCATGACCTTTTTGAAGCACTGCATTCATAAGAAAAATTTAATATATTTATATAACTTTTATATAATATATATATAAATTAGCAATTATTGCAAGTCCGAAGGGCTTCTACCAGTCAGAATTTGATTTGTTTTAAAATAATTGTTTAGCGCTCTTAATTATAATTCAAATAGATACTTACTAAGGCCTTTTTCTTTTGTTTTCTTCCATTAGAACACAAATATCCAACGCACTTTCTCCATTAAAAAACAAATAACAAAATATCAAATGCACTCGACAAAAATATCCTATTCACCATGCAATGTCAAATGTCAAGAACAATCGAGGAATAGTCATTTTATTTGATTTCCAATTCTCATTCCTTATTCCTCGGCAAATAAAATGCAGCTATAATAAGATAAATATACGATGCCAAGTACAATTAAGTTGATGTGTATGGATTATAAATATTAGATTATTAGATTAGATTAGATTATTAGATTGGATTATAAATATTAGATTAGAAATATGCTTATGATTCTTTCCACACATCAGTAAAGTATCCTAAAAAAATTTAATTGATACGATCAACGGTGTGGATTTGTATAAAAGACAAATAAATTAACAAACTTGCTTTCAAATTTATAGGGAGGATTACTATATGGTAGACTCTCGATAATATGAACTTATTAATGCAAAGCTAGTTCATATTTTCAAAAGTTTTAAATGAAGTGAATGTAAATTTTTGACAAATTTTTATCCGAAATTTAACTACATATATTATGATTCTTAGGCCGAAATCGATATACGTAACTACAACTTCTAATTGTAGTCAATGATTTTTCAAAATTTATGTTCGAAAACCATACTTTTAAACGTGACTAAAACAACGGATTTAGACACAATTTTGTTTGAATTTTTAAACGGAACTAAAAGTCATTGTTATTATGAACTACGAACATAAAAAACTTGTTTTCTGCCAAATACAAAACTTTAAAATCAAAAATGAGCCGTTTAGGTGAAGACAACAGATATAAAATTAACAGATATAAATTTTAAAATTATCACTACATTTAAAAAAATAATCGAGAATTCTATATTTAGTCGTACCAAAATTTAATGTTGGGAGAGAATAACTGGGGAGTATAATTCACAAAGCATTTCTGGAAATAAAACGACCCCACAGCTGAAAGCAGCGTAAAGTAACATGAAGGTGAAACTTCGAAAAACAATACCTAGTAGAAAACATTACACGGGAAGCACTAGAACCTGTCTGTCATTTTAAACCGACGTTTAGAAAAATTATAGATCTTTTCGTCGTACGCCGATCCATGCCATATTAAATTGTTAATAGCGCATATCAGAAGATGAACACCGCAACATGTTGTTTTGGCTTCGCATCGCATGGCGGTCATGTAGCTAACGTCGGCAAGTAAAAACAATAAAACAATATTAAAATATTTCTGTCGGTTGATAAACCTAGCCAAAAATAATGACGGACATAACATTGTGTGTTTTATAATTGATAAGGTTCTTGAAGAGCAAGATGAAAAAAAAACGCAACAAACGAAAAAGAATTTGGTCAAACGAATGGCTTATGAAGAGGCAAAAGATGTCTCATACTAATTTATTAAAAGAACTGGATGAAACTTCACCAGATGATTACAAAAAATTTTTACGTATGTTTAAAGTTACATACGATGATGCCGGTGATAAAAAATTTCCAATATATATATACACAAAAAATTTTCACAATAAAATATTTTTGTCCGCAATCTTCACGAACTGAGCACCATGAAATTTTTTTTAGAATGAAAAATTGTTTGACGTTTTACTACATGAACTCAGACGATGAACATGTTCGCGACAACACGAGAAAAAACCATATTTTGAATTCCAATGATTGTGTTCGTGAGACGCGCGAACAGTCCTTTAAACATTATATTACACGCGAACACAACATGTTGCGGCGAACAAGTTCATCGTCTAATGGCGCTAAGCTGTAAAACATACGGGCAGAAAATTAACGTTAAACGTCATTGTAACAGTGACTTTAGCCAACATTTATTTGCAACTTAATGTTAATGTGTATGTATGTATCTTTGCACTCATACTAACGAACGGCGGCTTCGATTTCAAAGCCGTTTTGCAGGTACAATTTTGAGTTCGATTCGTGGTCAATTGAGGATGTTATGAGAAAAAGAAAATTGTGCATATAAAATCAGCTTTAATTTTTTTGATCCGAGTAGGTGAAACAATTCCGATTTTGATTTCCTTATAATTCAATAGCCGTATTTTATTTGCCAAAGAACAACAACAATTGTACTGTCGAATTCCTTCTTTGGAATTGTGAAAACCTGCTGTTTGGCTGGTTTTGACATTCGAATTCCGAACTCGCTCGGCAATAAAATGCAGCTAATAACTATTAGCCAGCCAAACAGCAGGTTTTCACAATTCCAAAGAAGGAATTCGACAGTGCAATTGTTGTTGTTCCTCGGCAATTAAAATACGGCTATTACATTAACTTAATTGGTGTGCGATCGATAGCCCTGGGGGCCGATTATGTATCTGTCGTATTCGACTTTCGACTTACGACAAGTCGAAATTCTAAAAGTCGTAGTTTCGACATAACGCAATTATGTAAGCACGTACGACAAAAATTTATTCGAACTAAAGCTATTGCCCGATATCGCCATTTCAATTGCATGTTTTGTTGTTGCTTACTTTGTATTGACAAAATTACAAATACGTAGTTACTAAAAAAGCCCCAAACGGTCGGCTGCTTGCGTCACTCAAATGAATGTAGCAGCATAATATATTTAAAATTCTAAATGTTTGTTTTTATTTAAGTGATAATTTTATAAATAACATTAAAAAAGTTAAAAAATATCACTTAAAAGTTATTTACGCGGTTGATTTCATACAGAAATAATCATTTTAATTTCATTTATTTCCCAGTCGAAATCCAAATGGTGTTCGACTGAAACACCAACAATTAAGTCGAAACTACGACTAGTCGTATGTCTCAATAATCGCGTTTAGTCGTAATTGCGACAAAAGTGACGTCATTCGAAACTCGAAATGCTTACATAAACGACCCCCCTGAGCCGTTGACTGGGTGTAGGGGTGCGAAGCACCCTGGAACATCCAGTATGATATAATTAGATTTCATTGCAAAAAGATTGGGGTTGATATATTCGAGTATTTTATATATTCAGAAGTTCATATAAACGAAACTATATAATATGCCTTTATAACAATTACGTACAATAAGCGAATTTCTGTATTTCGTTTCTAAGCGACTATGTGTAGCTTCAGTTTTTAGAGCCCTTATAGGTTTTCTCTTTCATTCATTATATACATATACGTCTGTTAATACTCGTACAGAAAATAATATATAATTAATGGCGAACAAGGTAAAGTGAAAAATGTAAAATCTATTTCCTTTTAGTTTAAGTTGAGATTTTCCGCCATTTGTACTACGCTCGCTTTTTGTTCTTGAGTAAATTATTGGTCGGAAGTTTTTTGTTGTTTTAGATCTACACAGATGAATAGCAGTAATAGTTTCAAGCTACTGACAATTAACCGCGTTACGTAGTGGCTTGGCACTTGGCATCGTATTGGCAAGATAGCAATTGACTTTGATAAGGTTGAATAAGAGTTATTTTACTTAATTCTTAATACTACCCTCAACATAGAAATCATGAAAAAATAATTTTGTGAATACTATGGTAAGAAGTACTTTACCATAGCAATTTTTTTTTTAAAACATCTTTTTGTATTTCTTTTGTTAAGGCTAGACTATTGTGTTAACTAAGACTGTAGACTTTTATTTCGTATTCTGTGATAAGTCTTCATCCGCTGCTTCCATACCAAATTACAATAATGCTATAATACAATAATTTGTTTGTGTGGTTTAAATTACGAAGTTATCGCTGAAAAACACCTATGGCTAAAATGAAAGAACGAATTTACGTGTATGAGAAAATATATTTTCTAGTTGCGACTGTATCAAAACGTAATATGTTAATATATGCTGCGTTGCTTTGGCTATTCCAGCTTGGCTTACAACAAAATCGCATAAGCATAAAGCCGAAAATAAATCCAAAAAGTTTTTAGGATTTATACCTAAAGCCATTTTTAGTTATAGCGCTCACCGTAAGGCGGTGTTTTGTTTAACACACATAACAATTAAAATGCATCGAACATTTAAAGCCCATTTAAAGCCAAAAGCTGTTGCATTTGTAAAGCCAAGCTGAATTAGCCAAAGCAACGCAGCATGTCTGCTAGTTCAATAATTTTGGTTCCACTCAAAAATTCGGTGATAACAGCTACCAATTTCCAATATATGTGTTCTAAATATTTTCAACCTCAATTTTTCAATTTCAAATTTTGCCATTTTTTTTGTGCTAACCTGAAACCCTTCAAATAATCCTACATTGTCCTCTAAAATTGGTTTACATTTATGTGAGAGCACGCCAATGATGCGGAAACGGCGGCATAGTATTCGGTAAGAACGAACAAATTGGTGGTCCTAAGCCCAGTCGCAGATTTAAGGCTCCGCCGCCGGTAGGCAAACCTGAAAAGTGCCGCCCCAATATTTTTGTGTTGCTTCATATAAACAAATCTATTCAAAATAAAAAATTATTGTAGGATATTACAAAAATATACATGCACACTACAAATTAGAGATGGGCTAAGTTGTGAAGTTATAACTGCGAATGCGATTTCTTATTCACTGTGAATGTAAACTGCTAATTTCAATTCGTAATGGAGCAAATGTTTTATTCACTATACATCGATGACGTATAATAACTTTTTTTTACATATATTTAATTTATTGAATAGTGCAAGAAATTCATTTGGACCAAAAAATGTATTTTTTTATTTTTAATCGCAGTAATTGACATTAATTAAATAAAATATATGCATGAAAATATTGAGAAAAAGAAATATAATAAAAAATTGTATTGACTTTTGTATCAAAATCAAGAGCCAAATTTTTAAACGTTGAAACGCTGTTTAAATTTCAACAGCCAAACATTTGAAATTGATTCGAACAAAAAGCACAACTTAGCAACTTCTTGGTAAATCGCAGTGATGCACTCATTCACAGTTTTGATTCTCCCACTCGAAAATCGCATTCGCAGCGAAATAGCAAGTTAGCAAGTATTAATAAGCTATGTTGCTAACTGCTAATTCTGCTATATACCAACCAACCAAACTTTCAAACCAGCTGCGACTGCGATTGCGATATGCTACTTTGTGAATTAGTAGCAAGTAGCAACTTATCAAGTATCAATTGAGCTGCTATTATATACCAACCAACCAAACATTCAAACCAACTGCGACTGTGATTGTGATATGCAACCTTGTGAATAGGTAGCAACTTAGCATATAGTAAGTATAACCTGTGCTGCTAATAACAACCAACCAAATTTTCAACACAACTGCGACTAGTGTTGGGTAACTCATACATGAGTTGGTACAAATGTCCCATACAATGAGTTGAGATGTCACAACACCTCAAATTGTTTTGTACCAACTCATTTGTAGTAGGACGTAAGAAGTACCTTAATTTATGTCCCAGCTACACAATAACACAATACAGAACTCACACCTCATTTGAGAGACTACAATCGTATTATATTAATGCATTTGAAGCAAATTCAACACACCTCAATGTGAAAACGAAAGGGACAGTCTTGTCTGTTGTGTTGTATTTACATTTCGTGTTGAATGTGCCCGAAATTGTGTTCAATTGTATCTCTCTCTAGCTGTAGAGTATAGTCCCTATATTCTATATGGATGATCAATGCACATCTAGTTATAAGCAGAAAATATACTTAATCCTTAAGAACTGAATGCATTGGTTCTAATTTCAGATTGGTGCATTCTGAATAGAACCACTAGTTCAATGCATATTACACACTCCTCATTTGAGACAAATTCAACACACCTCAAATGAGGCAAATTCTCATACCTCATATGAGGCATATTCTACACACCTCATTTGAGGTGGTACAATGTCCCAATACATTTTTGAAAATGAGTTACTCATACAAACTCATTTTAAAATCGTGTCCTACCCAACACTAACTGCGACTGCGATATGCAACGTTAACGTTGTGAATTGGTTTGATGCCTGTTAGCGCATCATAAAAAGTTTCGCTGCCAGACACAAAGACACATGTTCCAAAAGAAAATTTGGTGCGACGTTCAGCAGATATCGTGCAAAACGATAGTCTCTAGATTTATAATTTTGTTATACCTCTTCTTCTTCACGTTTTTCGTATGAAAAAAATTCATTTTGTGTTTGGTGTATGAAAAATAAAATTGTGACTCGTGATTCTTGAGTAGAAGCGAGACAAATAGCAATAGCAGTTTATTTAGAAGTTGTTAGCAGGTTGTGAATGTGAATTTTCATTAGCAGTGAATGAGTAGCAGGTTGCGATTTTTTGCTCAACTCTACTACAAATGGTCGCGAGAAGCTAGGCCTTGGACCGCAACGGTCTGTAGCGCCGAATATTAATATTATTTTAGGAAATAGGAAAACTGTTTCGAAAATAAAAGGTTTTTTATTTATCCATTTGAATATTTTTTATGTTATAAAATTTATATTTCATAATTTTATAAATAAAAATTATAGTAGAAAAAAATATAGCAATAAATACAAAAATTAATTAAGATATAAAGTATAATGGGAATCAATCTGCTCATTTTTATAAGTATACCAACATAGCTTGTGAGTACTCCGGCATTAGCATTTAAGTTGAATAAATAATTGATTAAATAAATGAGGCCATCATATTTCAAAAGCTCCATTTGAAAAAAACAGCCCATAAAAAATAAAATTTTTCTTGTAAATTCTGTAATTGAAGATACACATGTGTATGAAATTTGAAGAAAATCGGTAATTTTCTTTATAAAATGTGTATGGGTGCCCGGGGCCCGATCACTTCCAAATCTTTACAAAAAGTGTTGAGAATCGGAATCGGAGATACACATGTGTATAAAATTAGAAGAAAATAAGGTACTTTTTTTTATAAAATTTGTATGGGTGCCTCCTGACCCCGGGGCCCGATCAAACCAAATTTTTACAAAAAGTGTTGTCCATCGGAGATACACATGCGTATAAAATTTGAAGAAAATCGGGTACTTTTTTTTATAAAATGTGAATGGGTGCCCACAACCCCCCCGACCATGCAAGCGTGTACGAATACGTCATTAGCTTGTGTTGATTGCCTTAATTCCCTGCAATACTTATAAAATAAATTAAAAAATTTAAATTATCTGAATATACTAGTTGTTCGGTTTTGGGATGCTAATCGGTTAAGGGGTGAATCCTTGGTTCATTCTGTGAAAAAAATCGTTTGGAAGGGGGGGGGGGGTAAATTTCTGATATCCTTTGAGATGCAGGGTGTTTAAAAAATGTTCAGAAAAAAATACACACAAATATTAAACTATAAACTCCATAATATTTATCGGAGAGCAACCAACTTATGCTACATTGCTTTCAACAAAATGAGATAGGAATTTTTTGTGGGTAACGGCTGATCAAAGCAACAGCAAAAACTAACCAAATTTTTTGTTTCATGTGTTTGCCAACTTATCCATATATAATTTTTAAAAGTCGACTCTGGTGGTGGGAATTATAACTAAATATTTGGTTAAATATTTCTTAACCAAAAATTTTTTTTTGGTTAACGCTAAACCATTTCTGGTCTATCCAATGTGTTTGTAGTTGTAATTTTTATTTTTTTGTTGAAAGCAATATAGCATTAGTCTTATTTGACTGATAATTGTATAGGCTAATTTAAGATCTAAGTGGTTATCTTGCATCTAGATCCGTTTGAGAGCTATGATTCTTTAAATTAAAAAATATGATAACAGCAGGAAACTGCTAACCATGCATTTTTCCAAGAAATGCATTTTGGCACCGGAATCTAAGTTAGCAACAGGAAACTGCTGACAATGCATTTTCCCATGAAATGCATTTGGGCACCGGTATCTACAATCAGGCCAGACGTAATCCGATGCCTTTTTACCGGTGCATTCATCCACTAAACGTGCGACGCTGGCAGCGACAACAACAATAATCAGAAATTTTAGAGTTAAGCTTCTTTAATAATTTTAGAGCTAGAATTAAGTTAGTCTTGGAATGAGTTCGGTACAATAAAGTTTGTTCTTTTTTAAACTAAAAATAAAAAAACCAATAATAAAAAAACAATAATGATACACAATTTCCAAAGTTTGAATAAAATCGGGTAACATTTTTAAAAAAAATTCCTGTTCACTCCAACATTTTTACACAAAATGTGTTCCAAATTTTAAGAAACTCGGGGTAATTTTTAAAAATTCATATGGAACCCGCTCGTACCTGGGCCACTTCCAAATTTTTTCAAAAAGCGTTGTCCATAGGATTAAATATGTGTGCATAAAATTTAAAAAAATCGGATACATTTTTTGAAATTTTCATGGGACCTTACGACACCGGGGTCTGATTACGGCAAGTGTTCTCTATCGGAGATACACATGCGTATAAAATTTGCAGAAAATCGGGTACTTTTTTTCACAAAATGTGAATGGGCAATTTGAAGAAAATCGGGTAAATTTTGTAAAAAAATTTGTATGGGAGCCCCCCGACTCCGAGGCCCGAGGGGCCCCAAACTTTAATAGAAAGTGTTGTTATGAGGGATACACATGTTGGTGTGCCTGTCCGCCAGCCATCCAGCCAGCAATCCACGGGTACGCGAAGTTAATATAGAGAATTAAATTAGAAAAATTATTTAACTGGCGCCCGAGCTGGGACAATCATAATTTTAGTGCAGTGCTACGTTGGTCATTGTGAACAAGTGACTTTAAGTGAATAAAATTAAATTTTTTTTTTTTTTTTAAAAATTGAGTCCCACAAGAAAAAGTGAAAGAAAAAAATCCTAAAAATTTCCGAACATTTAAACACAATAAAGTTAAAAGATTCTGAAAAAGTCTTCGAAAGTTGGAACACAAAAGACGTTCAAAAATCCTGAAAAAGTTTTCAAACCTAGGTTTAGTGTTTAAACCTAAGAAATTTCACCGAAGTTCAACAAATAAAAACGGTATCCGAGGAAACCTTCACCGTTCCAGATTCAGATTCCAGACATCAGTTGGACACGCTAGAAAAGATTGTTATAATTTTAATTTAGTAAGTTTAGAATTCAAGTTATTATTTTTTTATGATATAAATTTCATTAGATTAAAGGCAAAACAATTAGATATAAAACAAGAGATATAACAAAAAAATAAAATTTCGTTGTTAAAAAAAAGATAAAGTGAATTTTTTACAAATATATTTTTAAGGTGAAATGGTAAAAACAAGATTTAGTCAGTTATAAATAACATAACATAACACGAAAAAATATAGATATTTATTTTCCTCACTTTTCAGTTGTAAAAAAATATAATACTTGTAAAATGGCCAACGAAAAAGATTAATCTGATCTTATTACAAGAGAGGTACCAACTAACACCATTGGTACAGGGACAAAATGCCATCCCAGATTTTTACCAGCATGTGTACCAACATTTGTTAGTATTCGAGAGCCGGTTGACATATCTCAGGCGATTCACTTGTGCCTAAAACTAGACAACGTAAACTATAGAACGCAGCATGCCTTAAATAGTCGTGCAGCCCAAAATAGATTTTTTAATAACCAACAACCATCTCAAATACCCCCAAGAAATAGAACGGTTCAAAAACAAGCCAAAGAATGCAATTCTTTCCTTGAATTAGCATGTTTTCCCCAACCAAGAACTAAGCAATCCTTTTCAAGAGCACAACAATTTCCAAAGGAAAGTCGATTTACTTTGTATGTCCCTCTATGAGTTGAGATAGTTTGAACATTACACGATTCTTGACATACTCGAAGCTTTATATAGATCAAGACGGCAGAAAAATCTTGACCCTTTGAGGTTGTTTAAAATTTCATTAATACGACGGATCGGGTAATTTGCAGATACGAGTTGTGGATTTACCCCAACTTTGTAATCGACGCAGAGTCGAACACCACCGTCAGCTTTGGGAATAATTACTAATGAAGATCCCCAGGCACTCCTTTCAACTTTGGAAATAATTCCGGACGCTTCCAAATCGTTAAGCTCTTTGTCAATACAATCTCGAAGTGCATATGGAACTTCACGTTCCTTGTAGAAAACTGGCTTAGCATCTTTTCGAAGTTGAAGCGTTACTTGAAAATTTGGCACAGAACCCACTTTTTGAATAAAAATTTGTTGAAAGTGATCAATAATATTTGCAGTTGAATTTAACTTATCAATTTACGCATTTATTTTGTTAAAACCTAGATTGTCCACTTGCTGGAGGTTGACGTTTAAGTGTCGGATCCAAATGCATCCCAAAAGAGCGTCATACTCATTGGGTACCACGTACATTTCTTCTATCGACCGACGATCTTTGTATTTTACCTCAACATTTACTTTACCATCAGGAATCACAATGTTTTTTGTGTAGGATCGAAATGCTATTGAAAATGGTTGTAGTCTCGTTGTAATGTTGAGCTGTTAGAATTGATTTCGTGGAATCAACCTAAATCCTACGCCGGAGTCTACTTCAAATTTTTGAGGCCGTCCGTTTATTTGCACTGTTAGTTATGAAATATTTACCAATATCATCTTTGTCAGTGTAATGCTGATTGTTGTGAATATCGACGATATAATTTATTCCATAGACCGGTGAATCGCATCGTCATAATCATCATTTTTATAAATTGAATTGTTTGATGACATCAATAAAGTTTTTATGCAAACTTGTTGCACATGGCCTTTCTTACCACATGAATTGCATTTGAGGTTACGTCTGTTCGTGCGGCATTCTGTTGTCTTATGGTTGTCTCTTCCACATCGTATACATACATTTTCTATACCCAATTGGTTGTTATTTAATCTGGATTTTGAACGCATTTATGGTCTTGATGACGAACGATTTCTTGATCGAACTCTACGACGATTTGAATCTGTAGGCCTGGAGTGTATTCTGTTGACATAATTTATGCTGCTAGGTTGTTTTGAATTGAGTTCGCGGCTGTCAATTTTAGATGCTTCCAAAGATAATGCTTTTTGCACGATTTTTTTCAAAATCTGACTCTTCAGATTGAAGGAGTTATTCCCGTATCGTGTTATCTTTAATGCCTCGAATGAACTGCGTTCGAAGAAATATATTTGAAATGTCAGCCTTGCATTCACATGTTGACACAAATGAACATTCAGTTATATCCCGCCGGAGTAATGCAACATAATTAGCCACTGAGTGTTCTTCGCCTTGATATATTGAAAGAAATCGATTCAAATAATAGCATGTAAGAATTATATACATATGTAAAATTATAAATGAATGCAAAACATTAAATGATATATCAATATGTAAAGAAGAAGACTTGAACGATATCACTGAAAGCACGTGCCTAGCAAAATTATTCGAAGGACAACCTTCTGCTTGCACCATGACGAATGCGCAACACATACCCGCAGTTGTTGAAATAAAGTCCGATATACTTCTGTTTAACTCCTATAATGGGACCATAGGAATAGACAAAAAAATAATTAACATACCTGCGACCTTTCTAATAAAATTCCATACATTCGCTACTGTTGGATATTCATCAACAAGCACTACAAAATGACGACACTGCCAACCAACTACTGTCGCGTGTGAATCCACCACACCTACTGTCACGTCTAAGCGGAACGGTTGGATATGAAAATGCCACATTGACTACTAGCAACTTCGTTTTGTCGAACACTTGCTTTTTCTTGTTCTTACTCGATAGAAACAACATTTTTTCATTATTATAGAGAAATAAAATAAATCTGTTCGTAAAATAAAAATCGGTAATAGTTTGTTCTAAAATTTGTTTTGTTTTGAAACACCAGCATCCAGGGCACAATTGAAAACAAACATTGGTGCCGAAACCCGGGAAATAACCCACATTTATTCAATCCATATTTTGGACATTGCACATCCATACTTTGGACATTGCGCTGGATCACGTGTTATTGCTGTGGGTGAGTTTGCTTTACATTTAATTCACCATATTGTTCGATTTCTTGTGTAATTGTGGTTCTGTTCCAATATGAGCGACATTGATTTAGACGCCTTGGTCTTAAGACAAGGAAAATTGCAATCAGCTGTGCTCAAGACTTTAAGCAAATATAAAAAGGATGCTCTAGCGCGTAAGACCGATGTATACTTCCAAAAACGAATCGAAAGGCTAGAAAGTTTGTGCAGCGAATTTCGTAACAATGACCGTATCTTGATCATGAATAAACTGCCAGAAACCGACGGCTACCTGGTAAACGACATGGCTGATAAGTTTGAAGAATCATACATTGAGGCCATAGCAAAAATTTAAGGTGATCTTGAGGAATTACTCTCATCGAAACCAATCCCCCATAGTGAAAATAAGGAAGAGAACATCCTTAGCCATCAGCATACGCATTCGCGATTGAGAAAAATCCAAGTACCTAATTTTGACGGTAATTTCTCTCAATGGCCACACTATCGTGACATGTTT
This sequence comes from Nephrocerus scutellatus, assembly GCA_947095585.1. Lineage (NCBI taxonomy): Eukaryota > Metazoa > Arthropoda > Insecta > Diptera > Pipunculidae > Nephrocerus > Nephrocerus scutellatus. The sequence continues at coordinate 38,430,915 of OX352762.1, forward strand.
TGTTCACTAGTACACACAGACAGTCAGCTATCGAAAGTTGAAAAGTTTTGGTACCTAAAAGACAGTCTACGTGTTGAACCATACGATATTGTAAAACACATGGTAACAACCGAAGAGAATTATACCGCTGCGTGGAAAGAAATTGTTAAGAAATTGCCAGCTGAGACGGTTGGGTTGTGGGAAACACACATCGGCAGCTCAACCGAAATACCCCAATTCGAAAATTTACAAATTTTTTTGAATACGCGCATCAAGACATTAGATGCCATTGCTGAAAATAAATCAGCACACGCACAGCCTAAATTAGTATGAAATATTTCGAAACCTATTAGTGAAATCTTTAGGTCAGTTAACAAAAAAAACTCGTTTTATTCTCAGCCTAGAGAAGATGATCCCGACATTAAAAGCAAACCCAATATAAGTGGTCTTATTTGTAATGGTACTCATATTCTCCGCAAATTCCCGCAATTCCTCTCAATGTCTACGACATTACGACGTTCTACAATCGAAGGACGGCAAGTTTGCACAAACTGCTTAGCAAATAACCATATTGTAACGGAGTTTTCCCAGCCGGGGTAAACTCAGCGTGACCAGGGTTCTGAGGCAAGGGGTCGTTACAATAAAATTTCTATTTTTGGGACTTTTCGAAGTATTTTCTTTATTTTTCTACTTTTCTTATAATCTATTATTTAACGTCAGTCCTAAGCGATACGTTAGCCTTTGACGAGCACAAGTTCTGAGCGATGCGTTAGCCTTTGACGGGCGTAAGTCCTGAGCGATGCGTTAGCCTTTGACGAGCGTAAGTCCTGGGCGATGCGTTAGCGTGAGACCGTCGAGACTTCTGAACGGTGTGTAGGCGTGAGACAGTCGAGACTTCTGAACGGTGTGTAGGCGTGAGACAGTCGAGACTTTTGAGCGGTGCGTAGGCGTGAGACAGTCGAGACTTCTGAGCGGTGTGTAGGCGTGAGACAGTCGGGACTCCTGAGCGACGAAGTAACGTGAGTGACGTGAGAGCTTCGATGAAGTAACGTGAGTAATGCCTTGACGAAGTGACGTGAATGGTGACGAGCCTTGACGTTAGTGACGACGAGCGACTTGAATGGTGACGAGCCTTGACGTTAGTTACGTGAGTAATGCCTTGACAAATCGACGTGAGTATCGACGAGAATGGTGACGAGCTTTGACGTTAGTGACGACGAGCGACGTGAATGGTGACGAGCCTTGACGTGAGTGACCTGAGTAATGCAGCGGGAGAACGTCGGCAGCGATATGCTGGATGTACCGGCGTAACAAACCGTAGGGGAACCTGTGACGGATCACACCAGCGACCACATAAATACTATGCCTAAAAGCATACAACATTTTAATTGAATTAAGCATACAAAATTTTGACCCTACATCGACTCTAGTGCCTCTCAAAATAAAATACAAAAATCTTAGATATGCAGTCATTCATTAATAGCACGCTCGGTGCACGAAAATAAACGCACACACAAACCAATACAACGTATTGGTTAACAGCACACATGGTGCATGAAAAACAAAAGCAAACAAAACCCACACGTATTGTTTAATAGCACACTCGGTGCATGGGAACAAAAAATATAAAACATCTCCAATAGCATAATTTATGACCAGCGGTCGCTCGCCTATGAAAATAAATATGCAGTCTAAGCATCATGAGCAAATGAGCGCCGACCGTTTAGAACGTTAATTACCCTTTCCATGCAATGTGCTGAGTAAGCGGCGCATGGAAATGGTAATGAAATAATAAGGTCGTTCGCTTGTGGAAACAAATATGTCAACATAGGCCGATTACATAGGCGAGCGAACCCAAAAACACTTGACGCGGTCGGTCATAAATTACGTACATACATACATGCACTATGCTGATAAGGCAATATTAGGGAAAATATGAATATCGATGAGTAGGCATTCCAGAGTCGATGTATGATCAAAAATCGATCAGTAAATTGGTATAAAAGAAGGAAAAATTAACAAATAAATTCATTCATTTCCAAAAAGTGAACGTTGAAAGTAAAAACCTCGTCGTCTTATTTTTTCCTCGTAAACATATCGTCCTGATACTGACGCCCTAAGGAGCTCCGGCTTTTGGGTTAGTGGTTATACGGCAACACGCCGAACACAGTCAAGAATCAAGGTTGATATAAACTCTAAACCACAAGGTTGGCTTCGAAAAGGGACCAACTTTACATGGCGATCCTGCCAAATTCTGGCTTAATACTAAGATAATTTTTCTAAGTCAAGAAAAATAATTTTTCTAAACACTTATAAATCATCGTACATGTCGTCCAACGAACGACAGAAAGAGAAACTTGCACTTGCGGCCGATTACATCAGGGAAGCACAAGCCCTGCTCCAGCCCGAGGTTCCACTGGAACAGGACCAGGTGGGACCAAAGCCACTGTCAATAGAGGAGTACAGACGACGACAGAAATTGAAGAAGCCAGTAGTCAAAGACCATACTGCACCATCACCAGGAAAAAAACGAGGAGGCATACGAGTACAGCAAAAGCAACAACTCGTTGAACTGCGAAGACTGGCAAGCATTCCAAACCAGTCGAAGGAGACGAGGAAAGAATTTTTACAGCAACTGAAGGACTTGAAAAAGGCCATCCGCAACAGAAGGAAGGACAAGAAGAAAAAGAATCTAGCCGAGAAACAGGCGTTCGACAAGCTATTCAACGACACCGTAAGCAGAGCCAGGAGAAACTAAAAATGTCGACACAAATGGACAACGACAGTGACAGAGAGAGAGAGACACGGACGAATTCATTCTGGAGGACGTCATTCGGCAGTACAAAACAAGACTAATAAACAAGAAGTGGACCGGTTCCCACATCTAATTGAGATATTCAAACTCATCGACAACTGGAAGATGGACGATGACGAGTAATCGATAATAAATAAGACTAATATCTATGATTATTTTTCAAATATAATTTTTTTTTTTTAAATATAATTCCTAATAATATATAGTAATATAAATAATAATCAAGAAAATAAAATTCTCTATATAATATTTTATAATATTTTTTTTTAGTAATTACAAATTTTTACGAAAATGGGAAAAACCCAGTCAAAGGTTGAAGAGGTCATTGTAAATAACAATGGACCTCAGACCAATAAGAGTTATGATAATATGAACTATGGCATAGATATAGTCACAATTATATTAATACTAATAATAATTATAGGATTTAACTATATCCGTAAAATACTTAGCAGGAAGGTAAACAAAGTTATAAAAAAAGAAATCATAAAACATAATGTAATAGGAAGAAGGTTATCAGTATAGTAATTATTTGAATTGAATAACACAACTTCTCATGGAAGAGCTCGGTTCTTTGGTAGAAGATCTTTATGCTATCGTAAAAAATCTAAGGAAGGACGGACCAAATAGAAAAAAAACGAGGGAATCAGGAGAAAAGAAGTTAGAACAAGTTCATGCAATTTTTAGACAAGCACAAATTATAGCAAAACTCCTAGAAGAAACCATACCGGAAAAAAAAGAACTCAATATACTATATAAAAAACTACACAGTTATAAGATAGAAGCAATAGATAGAATTGAAAAAAGTATAATACATGAAGAAGTAACAAAAGAGACAGAACGTGCACCAAATGAAACAATAGCAGACGTAGATAAAATGACGGACGAATTTAGTTTCAGCTTCGCTCAGAAGCTACCAACCCTTACATGTGAGGAAGAGGGTAAAAGACTAGAAAACATCAGGGATTTTTTAAACAGTATTGAGTTTTATTACGATACACTCTCCCCGACCGCAAAACAAACCCTAATAAAATTCTTACTTAAATGCAAAATTCAAGGTAGGGCACTCACCGAGTTGGGAAGTCAGAAACCAGAAGATTTTGCACAATTAAAAAAATACCTAACAGAAAAATGCGGACCTAAAGAAACCATTGAACTAATACAAACAAAACTTAGTAGGACACATCAGGGAAATCGACCTATAAGAGAATTCGTAACGGACATCGAGACATTAGTAACTAAAATGACAGAGCTGGAGGTAGCTTGCCATGGTGAAAGCACCCGAGCAACATTAACCACAGCCAATGATCGTAGGGGATTAGCTTTCCTAAAAAAGGGGGTGAATGACAGACTACGTATTATACTCGACAGCGCCAGACACACGACTTTTCAAGAAGCAGCACAGCACCTGCTGGAAATAGACCAAGGGTCAACAAATTCATCGATTAGCTATCTCAACTACAACCAGAACGTTAGAGGACAGAACTTTAGGGAACAGAGCTTTAGAGACCAGAACTTTAGAGGAAACAACTTTAGAGGACAAAACTTTAGAGGACAAAACTTTAGAGAATATTGTTACCAGAATAACAACTACCGCCAGAATAACGACTACCGCCAGAATGACGATAATAGAAACTACGTCCCGAATATAAATATTAATAATAATAATAATAGTAGGGCAACCAATGGTAATCCATCTAACAACCAGAGGGTAAGAGTATTGGGAAACGAACAACCCACCGAGGGGACAGCCGACCCTTCGGAGGGGAGTCTATAAATCCCGACATACCAAATACCGTAGTTGAGGGAATTATACCAATAGAAGAAAGCTTTAGTACAAACATTATAGGTATAGCTGGGAATCTACGTTCAAAGGGCACCTGTACTAGCACCTTACATTTCGGGAAAAACAGCATTCCATACGAATTCCATGTAGTACCCGATTCTTTCCCGATACCCGTCGATGGTATTATTGGATCAAACTTCCTAATGGAGTTTGGTACGGTAATCGATCTAGAAACCTTACATTTAAATTTCAAAATTAATAACAGACAACTTTCGGTACCGATATATGTACAACATAGTTTAAATAACATAACAGTGTCTCCAAGATGTGAAGCTACATATTGGGTGAATACAAAGCATACAGATTCCAGAATATTCTATCCTCAGGAATTGTGCAAAGGTGTTTACATGGCTGGATCCATATCTACAGCCATACAAGGAAAATTCCCAATCAAAATTCTCAACACTCGCGAAACTGCTGTAAACCTTAAATGGGCAGAACCAATATCATTCCCAACATCCGAGCATTTCGTCTTACAGTACAAAAGGGAAGACGCTGTACCAAGCACGAGAATAAAGAAGTTACTAAGCGAAATTAATTTCGATACACTGAATAACGAGGAGAGAACTGAAATCGAGTCAATATGCACAAAATTCCACGATATTTTTCACTTGGAAAGAGACAAGTTAACTTACACTCACATAGGACAAGCAGATATAACACTAAAAGAGGGAGCGACCCCAAAATATACCAAACCCTACCGATTACCACATACACAAAAACAGGATATAAAAAACGAAATCGACAACATGCTAGAAAATGACATAATAGAACCATCCGTATCCGCTTGGAACTCTCCCATACTCGTAGTACCAAAAAAGAGAGATCCCGTTACCAATCAGCAAAAATTCCGAATGGTTATAGATTACAGGAACGTAAATGAGAGAATAGAAGACGACAAATTCCCGTTAACCAATATTAGTGACACTTACGACATGGTAGGAGGAGCAGTATATTTTTCATGTATTGATTTAAGTCAAGGATATTACCAAATGGAATTGGAACCAAAAAGTAGACCTATGACAGCATTTTCAACGGAGGACGGTCACTATCAGCTAAAACGACTACCAATGGGACTAAAAATCTCACCAAGCAAATTCTCGAGAATGATGTCAATAGCGATGGCCGGACTTACGTACTCACGCTGTTTCGTTTACCTTGATGACTTAATAGTGTTTGGTAAGAACTTGATAGATCATAACAAAAATCTGATAGACGTGTTCAAACGACTTAGGGAAGTAAACCTAAAAATTCATCCAAGAAAGTGTGCATTCCTACGAAAAGAAGTATTGTATCTAGGGCACATTATTTCCGAAAAGGGAATTTACCCAGATCCGACAAAATCTGCGGCAATAAGCAATTATCCTACCCCAACAAATGCAGACGACGTAAGAAGATTCGTAGCATTTGCTAATTACTACCGTAAATTTATTCCAAACTTTGCTACAATAGCCATCCCACTCAACAAATTACTTAGGAAAAATGTAGAATTCAATTTTGACCAAAACTGTAACAAATCTTTTCAACTTCTTAAAACAATCCTTACTAGTCCCCAAATTTTACAATTCCCAAATTTCGACAAAGAATTCATTTTACGGACAGACGCCTCAGGTTTTGCACTAGGGGCAGTATTGTCCAATTTCGATGACAAACCTATTGCTTATGCGAGTAAAACTCTGAATAGCGCCGAGAAGAATTATAGCACTATAGAAAAAGAATTACTGGCAATAGTATGGGCGATAAAACACTACCGACCATATTTATTTGGAAGAAAATTCAAAATTATAACAGACCATAGACCATTAGTTTACCTTTTTTCCCTTAAGGAACCCTCAAGTAGATTAACAAAATTCAGACTGCTACTAGAAGAATATAATTTTCACATTGAATATACACCCGGAAAAGATAATTGCACAGCTGACGCTTTAAGTCGCATTAAATGGGATTCTGACCAACTTAAAGAACTACACGTATGTGTCATAACAAGATCTAATACACAAGCAGAGAAATCAATACAGAAAAATATAACCGACAGACAGGAAACCGAAGCAGAAGAAAATAATCGTGTAATTACAGAGCTACTCAAGCCACCAGAGCATGGAAATAAAATAACTGAGCTAAAAATATGTAACAGTTTCGAGGACAAGGAATATCAGATAAAAGAAACAGTGAAGAATTGTATACTCCTAAGAAGGGACAAGGATGGCACTACAGCCCGATCGACATCATTTTGCGATTTGTTGTCGAGGGACGTGCATCGCATCTGCGGACCATTATCAATTAATAAATTATACATTACAAAAGAAGAAATTAAGAAACTCGAAGACGGCCGTCGAGAATACAATATTCGCGAGTTGCAAAAAATCTTAGGAGATATGTTTAAGAAAAGTAATGTAAAGGTGCACCTAATAGATAAATGTATAGAAATTACAGATCCTCATAATAAGAAAATATTGCTCAACGATTATCATATATTACCAACAAGTGGACATGCAGGAATAAACCGCATGATGAAAACGATTAAACAGAAATACTTCTGGACAGGAATGCAGAACGACATAGCTACATACGTAAAGCATTGCACAATATGTCAAAAGAATAAACATATTACACCCAAGAAACAACCAATGGAAATAACATCAACTGCAGAATCAAGTTTTGACAAAATATTTTTGGACTTAGTAGGTCCTCTAGACGAATCGGTGAATGGATATAGGTATGTACTGACTTTACAAGACGAACTGACCAAATTCACGGAAGCTATTCCAATCCGAAATAAGGAAGCTGGTACAGTAGCCAAAGGTCTAGTAGAATGTTTCATCCTTAGATATGGAGTTTCAAAAACTGTAGCCTCTGATCCAGGAACAGAATTTATAAACAAAATCTTTAAGGATATGTGCAAATTATTGAAAATAGAACAATTGCAATCTACAGCCTACCATCACGAAAGTATAGGAGCGTTAGAAAATTCCCATAAAGTTCTCGGAGCATACCTCAGGAGCTATGTATCCGATAAACATACAGACTGGTGTACTTGGTTACCGTATTACGTATTTTGCTACAACACCACAGTACATACGGAAACAGGGTATACACCATTTGAATTAGTATTCGGTCGACGGTGAACATTACCTTCAAACTTAACAAGACATGTAACGGGTGTTTTTTTGGGAGGTTTGTTTTTCCGATAGATGTCGTTTTATTTTATGACAGTTGTTTTGACAGCTCAAAGGCATTTCTACTCAGTATTGTTTGGCAAATCATTATGAAAAAAAAAAATGACATTTGTGAAAAATAGTCGTGGTAGCCATATGCCAGAAATTGTGTTTAAATGTTAAATGCCAAAAAATTATCTACCAAATAAAAAAAATTTTTGGTCATTTCATAATTTTATATGTGTTTTATTCAAAAAAAAAATCGGCAACCTCTTAAAAAAACACGTTATATCTAACGGGTGTTTTTTTTAAGAGGTTGCCGATTTTTTTATTTGGTAGATAATTTTTTGGCATTTAACATTTAAACACAATTTCTGGCATATGGCTACCACGACTATTTTTCACAAATGTCATTTTTTTTTTTTTTTTTTTTTTTTTTCATGATGATTTGCCAAACAATACTGAGTAGAAATGCCACTTTGAGCTGTCAAAACAACTGTCATAAAATAAAACGACATCTATCGGAAAAACAAACCTCCCAAAAAAACATCCTTTAGAACCGAGATACAACTACGAAGATTACGTAATTGACTTAAGAGAAAAGTTACAAATAGCTCATAGAGATACAAGAGATACACTTCTAGACAGAAAAAACGATAGGAAAACTGACTACGATAGGAAGGCTAGAAGTAAACAAACTAGTTTTGAAGTAGGTAGTTTAGTTTTGATAAGAAATGAGAAAAGAAGAAAACTGGATCCTATTTACATAGGGCCATATGAAGTGTTATCTGAAGAAGGAGTAAATTGCGTAATAAAATACGAGGGAAAGAAAACGAAGGTCCATAAAAACCGATTGAAGAAATTTTTTGTGTATATATTAAAACAGTTCTTATTCAGTTTAGACTAAAATATAATTTTTTTTTTTTAAAAAAAAGGAAGCGAGAGAGCATGCGCATGCCATAGAATAGGATAGAAATAAGTATTTTCAGAATAAATATTATAAACATTAGAAGTATTAGGAATAAGAATAATCCATAGAATAGGATAGAAATAAGTATTTTCAGAATAAATATTATAAACATTAGAAGTATTAGGAATAAGAATAATCCATAGAATAGGATAGAAATAAGTATTTTCAGAATAAATATTATAAACATTAGGAAGTATTAGGAATAAGAATAATCAATAGAACAGAAATAAGTAAACAGAATAGGAATGAGAAACCATAAAGGTCAAATTACTTTAAAAATTATAATTATTATTATTACCATTTTCTTTTCCTAATAGTAAACAGTAGTAAACAAAAATAAGCAAAGCAAAATCTTACAACAAAATTGTAATTAACCTTAGCAAATAAATTATTCAACATGAGTAAAAACCGAACTAATAATTATAAAAAAAAAACAAAAAAAAAAAAATAATATTATTTTTATTTATTATTACAAATATTTATTAACGTAAATAAATTACATAAATAAACTATAACAAATTAGTGCACTAACAACTAAAGGTCTTCGGCACAAAAAAAAAAACAAAAAAAAAAAAAAAAAAAAAAAAAAATAATAATAGCAAGTCGTTAATAGAAAAAAAAAGAGAAAAAAAAAAGAAAAAAGAAATTAGTCATTTAAGAATCCTACAAACAAAAAAAAAACAAAAAAAAACTTTTTGTAGGTAACATAACATATTTATATCTATAATATCAATATCAAAACATTGAAACACTACATTGTAAATATTCTTTTGAGATATAACAAAAAATTTAATTATATATAATAATACCAAAACATTGTAAACATTCTTTGAGATCCCTTATTGTAGAAGTGGCGCGGAAAAGAAGAAATCAAGACATGTCATGATTTCTCCGACCGTTTAGAACGTTAATTACCCTTTCCATGCAATGTGCTGAGTAAGCGGCGCATGGAAATGGTAATGAAATAATAAGGTCGTTCGCTTGTGGAAACAAATATGTCAACACAGCAGAATATGCGAGCGAACCCAAAAACACTTGACGCGGTCGGTCATAAATTACGTACATACATACATGCACTATGCTGATAAGGCAATATTAGGGAAAATATGAATATCGATGAGTAGGCATTCCAGAGTCGATGTATGATCAAAAATCGATCAGTAAATTGGTATAAAAGAAGGAAAAATTATCAAATAAATTCATTCATTTCCAAAAAGTGAACGTTGAAAGTAAAAACCTCGTCGTCTTATTTTTTCCTCGTAAACATATCGTCCTGATACTGACGCCCTAAGGAGCTCCGGCTTTTGGGTTAGTGGTTATACGGCAACACGCCGAACACAGTCAAGAATCAAGGTTGATATAAACTCTAAACCACAAGGTTGGCTTCGAAAAGGGACCAACTTTACAAACCACACAGCGAAGTTACGTCGTACGAATGACGGAAGCAGAGGAAGACGTCGGCAGCGATCTGCTGGATGTACCAGCGCAACAACCCGTAGGGGAGCCACACAGCAAAGTTGCATGCTCGCCCTTTTATACCTTTTTGCGCAGCAAAAATTCTAAATAGCGTGCTGCGCTGTGATTGGTCAATCCGGTGGCGTGATGCTGTTTTGGATATTTTGTTTTCATATGCGTTTGGTGGTTGCACTGCGTGGGTACAGGGTGCACCCGAATTTGGTAAAAAGTATATTGCATGTTTTGTGTGAACAAAATTCGGCCACAAGAATTTTGTTCCTCACACTCCCCCGTTACTTCGGCGAAAAACTTGTGCTTCCCTAACTAGTTTTAATAGCGGGGAGTCTACTTTCGTAGTCCCAGTTTACATTGTTGCGTCTGCTGCTGGTACTACCTCTGTCGCCAATGCTTATGCTGACTCCGCTGCTTCTGTTGAATTCGCTGCTGCTGTCGACTTTATTGTTTCTGTGCCTGTTGCTATTGTTGTTCGTTTGATGCGTTGAGTTCTGATGTGCTCTGTGCTCGTTGTTGTAAAATTCTTCTAGTGCACTCCGTTGTTCTCCAGATTAACTGGCATTGCCTTTGCTGTTTCTGTGGTTGTTGTTGGACAAATTTTGCGGATGCGCTCTGTTGTTGTGCCTGTAGTTGTTGTTGTCGAAGTTTTAAATTTAGATTTTTGTTGCTGCGGTCGTTGTTGTTGTGTTGATGCGCTGACTTTCGAATGCTGCGTCGTCGCCGCTGCGTTTTAACTACTGCGCTCTTTGAGGCCGCACTCGTTGTGGCTTCACCTTTTAAGTTTTGGCTTTTGTTGTTGCGCACGCTGTTGTGATCGTTTCGCTGCCGTTGTTGGGTTTGTGGTTGGGTTACTGCTGTCGACTTCCCGCAGTGTTGGCTGCTGAGGCGTCTGTGGAAATTTCTGATGGGAGTCTTCACTGGAGATGGTTCAATCGGGGCTGGTGACACTTGTATCACGCCAACTGTAGCACCGTGCTGTTTTGGTTCTCTGAGTTTGTTGTACGTCGGACGTTTAACCAGCCGTGCTAACCCAGTTTGGAGTGTTATGCACTCACCTCCGAAACTTAAAGTTGCTCTCGACCTTGCAAGGAAGTCCATCCCCAATGTAAGATCATCAACGGCGGTCGGTAGTATCAACAGGCGCAGTGAAAACGATGCCTCCCCAAGACGAACGTTGACGTGCAACCCTTCGCGGACTATTGTCTGATTCCCGTTGGCCATTTGAATTGGGATGTTCGCGTGAATGGGGTTGCGTAAATGTCGAATCCTATCGGCCAAACGTTCGTTCACAAAACTGCGTGATGCGCCGGTGTCAATGGTGGCTTGGACGGGTTCACTGCCGATGTTGATCCGGGCAAGAATTCGCTGTCGGTCTTGGATCAGAGCTGTTTTCTTGTGGAACTGGAGCGAAGGACGCTGCTCAACGTGTGAGGTATGTTGCCGGCAGCAGTTTATTGTTCTGGTTCTCCGTTGGCCGCAATCCCAACAAAACATCAATTGTTTTCTTCGGCAATTTCGCCAGGTGTGTCCGTCCTAGCCGCAGCGTCGGCATGCTGTCCTGACGTCGATGCAGTTCTCTATGTTCTCTGCGACCATGAAGCTCCTCTCTGCCTGCCGACGTCTGGAGATAGAACTGACCGGTTCTGGAGTGACTGAAATGTTCTCAAAGTCTTCGGCCAATTCGATTAGATCCTGCAAGTCTTGGAAGTCCTTCCTCCTGATGTACAGTTGGTATTCCTGACGACAATTTCGGAATATCCGTTCCAACTGTTGTGCCTTTGAATAGCCGGCATGCCGCGTGAGGTTTTGCATGACGATGACGAAATCCTTAAAGTTTTCTCCCGCCTTTTGTCGTCGTCGCCGGATTTCGTCATCTAGCTGCTCTTGGTACCCTGCTGGGAGGAAGAAGCGCAGGAAGTTTTCCTTGAATGCGTGCCAGTTTGTCCACCGCTGGTTGTTATTTCGGAACCAAATTAGGGCTCGATCACGTAGCAGTTCTGGCATTGTCCTGGCTAGGAGGTCCTTGTTTAGGGAATAGGCCTCGGCCAACTCCTCCAACCGCTTAGTGAAGGAGATCGGGTCTTTGCCGCCATCATAACGCACGGACCATTTCCTCACCGTGTCGATAACCATCGGGTATAAAGCCACAGATGTCTCCTTTGGGTTTCGAGTGATGGTTGTCTCATGGGGTGCTGGAGGCGCTGTTACACCTTTAGTTATTGGTGGCACTGGTGAGAGTCTGCGTCTGTGCTGCGATTTCAACTCACTTAGGCTGGTTTCGTTCTCTGATGTAACGTCCGGTCCTGTGATGAAAGCCCAATAACGTTCCCTGAGCTCCTCTATGCTACCTGTGTTATCCAGTCTGAACTCATCCAGATAATTTTGCAGCTCCTTCTTCGAGAGGGTATGTACCCAGCCAGTCTTGACCATCTTGTCTTTCGTGCTTTTCTTTTGCTCAGAAGTTATATATTATTATATTTTGTTTCCTTTAGACGAAGGGTCCCTGCTCGGGCGCCAATTGTAATGGAGTTTTCCCAGCCGGGTTAAACTCAGTGTGACCAGGGTTTTGAGGCAAGGGGTCGTTACAATAAAATTTCTATTTTTGGGACTTTTCGAAGTATTTTCTTTATTTTTCTACTTTTCTTATAATCTATTATTTAACGTGAGTCCTAAGCGATACGTTAGCCTTTGACGAGCGCAAGTCCTGAGCCATGCGTAAGCCTTTGACGGGCGTAAGTCCTGAGCGATGCGTTAGCCTTTGACGAGCGTAAGTCCTGGGCGATGCGTTAGCGTGAGACCGTCGAGACTTCTGAACGGTGTGTAGGCGTGAGACAGTCGAGACTTCTGAGCGGTGCGTAGGCGTGAAACAGTCGAGACTTCTGAGCAATGCGTAGGCGTGAGACAGTCGAGACTTCTGAACGGTGTGTAGGCGTGAGACAGTCGAGACTTTTGAGCGGTGCGTAGGCGTGAGACAGTCGAGACTTCTGAGCGGTGTGTAGGCGTGAGACAGTCGGGACTCCTGAGCGACGAAGTGACGTGAGTGACGTGAGAGCTTCGATGAAGTAACGTGGGTAATGCCTTGACGAAGTGACGTGACTGACGTGAATGGTGACGAGCCTTGACGTTAGTGACGACGAGCGACGTGAATGGTGACGTGCCTTGACGTTAGTAACGTGAGTAATGCCTTGACAAATTGACGTGAGTATCGACGAGAATGGTGGCAAGCTTTGACGTTAGTGACGACGAGCGACGTGAATGGTGACGAGCCTTGACGTGAGTGACCTGAGTAATGCAGCGAGAGAACGTCGGCAGCGATATGCTGGATGTACCGGCGTAACAACCCGTAGGGGAACCACACAGCGAAGTTACGTCGTACGAATGACGGATGCAGAGGAAGACGTCGCCAGCGATCTGCTGGATGTACCAGCGCAACAACCCGTAGGGGAGCCACACAGCGAAGTTGCGTCGTACGAATGACGGAAGCAGAGGAAGACGTCGGCAGCGATCTGCTGGATGTACCAGCGCAACAACCCGTAGGGGAGCCACACAGCGAAGTTGCGTCGTACGAATGAACGGGAGCAGAGGAAGACGTCGGCAGCGATCTACTGGATGTACCAGCGCAACAACCCGTAGGGGAGCCACACAGCGAAGTTGCGTCGTACGAATGACGGAAGCAGAGGAGGACGTCGGCAGTGATCTGCTGGATGTACCAGCGCAACAACCCGTAGGGGAGCCACACAGCGAAGTTGCGTCGTACGAATAACGGGAGCAGAAGAAGACGTCGGCAGCGATCTACTTGTTTTACCAGCGCAACAACCCGTAGGGGAGCCACACAGCGAAGTTGTGTCGTACGAATGACGGAAGCAGAGAAAGACGTCGGCAGTGATCTGCTGGATGTACCAGCGCAACAACCCGTAGGGGAGCCACACAGCGAAGTTGCGTCGTACGAATGACGGAAGCAGAGGAAGACGTCGGCAGCGATCTACTGGATGTACCAGCGCAACAACCCGTAGGGGAGCCACACAGCGAAGTTGCGTCGTACGAATGACGGAAGCAGAGGAAGACGTCGGCAGCGATCTGCTGGATGTACCAGCGCAACAACCCGTAGGGGAGCCACACAGTGAAGTTGCGTCGTACGAATGACGGAAGCAGAGGAAGACGGCAGCAGCGATGTGCTGGATGTACCAGCGCAACAACCCGTAGGGGAGCCACACAGCGAAGTTGCGTCGAATGACGGAAGCAGAGGAAAACGTCGGCAGCGATAGTCAGTGAATTAAGTGAACTAATTTTAATAACAATGACTTACCACCACGTGATCCGAACTGCACAGGAAGCAGACTAAGAGTAAGAGAGCGACTGACTGCATGCTCGCCCTTTTATACCTTTTTGCGCAGCAAAAATTCTAAATAGCGTGCTGCGCTGTGATTGGTCAATCCGGTGGCGTGATGCGTTTGGTGGTTGCACTGCGTGGGTACAGGGTGCATCCGAATTTGGTAAAAATTCGGCACACAAGAATTTTGTTCCTCACAATATGGTGAACGACTGTCGAAGCAGATACAATTGCCGATGCGGCGAACGCCATAACACACTATTACACATAGACAAGGGTATTACTGCGACAACAATACCTAATATACAGCATTTAGAGACTGTCAAATCGTACGTTGCAAGATCTTACGAAAGAACTGTTTTATTAGCCACTGCCATAATTAACGTGAAAACCTTTAATAATCGATTGATTCAGCTTCGAGCTTTAATAGATAAAGGCAGCGAAGCGTCCCTTATTAGTAACAGAGCTGCAAGATTATTGAGGTTACCGACGGAAGCAATCAAAGCAACGGTAACAGGAATTGATGATATTAAAGCAGATTCTTGCAATCATATCATGAATTTGACGGTGTGCTCTAAATTTAATGAATATCAAATTAATATCTCAGCATTAGTAATACAGAAACTCACCAATATACTGCCAAGCAAACAGGGCACTGGCGTGGATTGGCCGCATATTAGGAACATACCTCTAGCCGACCCGGATTTTTACAAACCCGGTAAGATTGATTGAATTTTGGGTAGTGAAGTTTATGCCGATATCATCCTTGACGGCTTACGAAAAGGTGATGGTCTGCCAACAGCTCAGAACACACAACTTGGCTGGATTCTGTTTGGGGCCATCGACAATCAACCGAACGTAACGTAAAAATTAATGCTTTAATTACGAAGTTCCAAATTGATTCCACTATTCGAAAACTATGGGAAATCGATTTGATACCGTCCAAAAGACAATTGAAGTCTGAAGACATTTGGTGTGAGAACTTCTATATCGAATCTCACTTCCGAGAAAGATCGGGTCGTTATGGAGTTCGTTTACCATTCAAGGAGTATTTAGTACCTGGCACTATAATTGGTAAATCACGGCATATTGCCCTTCAACAATTTACACAATTAGAACGACGTTTTATAAGAGATCCCAAGTTTCATGCGGAATATCATAAATGCTTCAATGAATATTTGGAAGATGGGCAGATGAAACAGGTTAGCACCTCTGAAGATGAGAATGTCAGCGTAATTAACGGCAATCAAAAGGTCACCAGTTGCTACCTCCCTCATCACGCGGTAACTAAGCAATCAAGTTCCACGACCAAGATGAGAATAGTGTTCAATGCATCCAGTAAGACGACTAACGGGAATTCGCTAAATGACATTATGTACCCAGATTTAAAGCAGATGTTCCGACAGATAACGGTCCATGTAGACGATGCTCAATTCCAACGAGTGGTTTGAAGAAACCACCCAATGGAGCCTCTTCGAGAATACTTTCTTAAAACGGTCACCTTTGGAACAGCAAGTGCTCCGTACCTAGCCATCCGAACCATTCAACAGCTGGCTAAAGATTATCAAACTAAGTATCCATTGGCCTATCCGATTCTGCTAAACTCTATGTACGTCGATGACATTTTTGCCGGAACAGACACGGTCGAGCATGCATCAGAGTTACAGTATCAATTAATCAGTATTTTTCAAGAAGCCAAATTTCAACTTCGAAAGTGGGCTAGCAACCACGAAGATTTGTTGATATGCATCGTGAAGTACAGATTACACTAGCAGTAAAGCCAGAGGAGTCAATTAAAACTCTTGGAATTTATTGGCAGCCGTCTGAGATTCAAATTCGACTTCGATGCACAAGCTGAAACAAATAAAACGGCAACGAAACGTAATGTTCTGTCGACAATTGCTCGATTATACGACCCGCTCGGATTTATCACGCCTGTAATACTGCCAGCGAAATTGATAATGCAAGACTTGTGGATGGAAGACTTAGATTGGGACGATGTGATCTCGAATAATTTACGAGAAAATTGGCATCAATACGTCAATAGCCTCAAATATTTATTGCAGCTTAAAATCCCACGTTGAACTACACGCTTTTTCCGATGCGTCTGAAAGGGCCTACGCCACATGTATTTATCTCAGAGTTTCATCTGACAATAGGATTTTCAATTGCCACCTGATAATATCAAAATCAAAGGTAGCCCCTATCAATGCGCCATCAATACCTTGTCTCGAATTAATGGGCGCTGTTTTGTTAGCCGACTTAGTGGACCATGTCATTCCAAATCTGCAACTTCCACAAAAACCGATAGTATATGCTTGGACGGATTCGGAAATCATCCTATACTGATTGAAAGGAGATACCACACGCTGGGAAAGATTCGTAGCTAACCGTTTAAGCCGAATACAAGAAGTAATGCCCGACACTAAATGGCGTCACATCAGTTCTGAACTCAATCCAGCCGACATAGCAACACGGGGCTTAGCTGCAGCTGAAATCAACAATCTAACGTTGTGTTGGAACGGACCAGCCTTTTTGAAACTTCCTATAAGAGAATGGCCTCAGTCAAAATTAAATATTGAGGACTTGAATGAATTGAAGGAGCAGCGCATCGTTGTGCTCAACATCGAAACTACGGAGCAGCTGAACCTCTTGCAACGCTTTTCACCATTTAATAAATTAATTCGCATTACCGCACTTTTACAAACTTTTATAAGAAGGTTACGCCGCGAAGAATCTTATTTGCCTCTGACGGTAAAACAGTTAAATCTAGCTCGTGATCACTGGGTTTGAGTTATTCAACAAAACGAATTTCACGCCGAAAGGCACGCGTTACTACAAGGGAGACTTATATCTACTAGAAGTAAACTTCTGAACTTAAATCCGTTTCTAGACGATCAACAAATTCTGAGAGTAAGAGGTCGTTTAGAAAATTCGTTACTGACTTATGACGAGAAATTCCCAATAATCCTACCGCCAAAAAATAATTTTACCAATTTGCTAATTCTAGAATACCATAACAGAACTTTACTTGGTGGAACTCAACTGGTACTAATTTTCATCCGCAAAAGGTTTTGGATCATCAACGCCAGAAAGACAGTCCGTTCCTGCTACAAAAATGTTTGAAATGCTACCGGCTGAAGGCCAAAACCGCTGAGCAGCGAATGGGTGTTCTACCTGCACCACGAGTCCAACCCACATTTGTATTCAGTTCGACGGGAGTCGACTACGCTGGCCCTATTAAGGTCAAGGCATCGAAAGGTCATGGGAGAATTACATACAAGGGATATATGGTAATCTTGGTTTGTTTCGCTACTAGAGCCATACATATCGAGCTTGTTGGTGATATGGAGACAGCAACATTTTTAGCAGCACTTAAAAGGTTCCTGTCTAGAAGAATTATGTGTTCGCATATCTACAGTGACTGTGGGACGACCTTCGTGGGTGCGACCAATCAACTGAAATCCCAGGAAAGGTCATGGTGAAGCACATGGAGGAGAGTGTGCTACCTATATTAACTAATCGCTCAATTCAGTGGAATTTTATCCCACCAGCTACACCACATTTCGGTGGCTTTTGGGAGGCTGGAGTCAAGTCCGTAAAGTACCACTTGAAACGAGTCTGTGATCGTGGATCCTACACATATGAAGAATGGGCAACGGTCCTCATGGAGATCGAAGGATGTTTAAATAGTCGGCCATTGAGTGCAACCACTGCAGACCCTGACGATTTAACCGCCATTACGCCGAATCATTTCCTGAACGGAGATATTACCAGAGACCTACCTAATTCAAATGAAGTATTTTCGTGTACTCTCTCAAAACGATGGCGCGAGGTGATGCAGATGAAACAAAACTTTTGGCGTCGATGGAGTGCAGAATATTTGAATAAACTACAATCTCGACCTAAGTGGTTCCAATCCAAACCTAACCTAGAAGTACACGATCTTGTATTGGTAAAGGACGAAAGGTTGCCACCTACTAA
The DNA here is from genome assembly GCA_947095585.1 of Nephrocerus scutellatus. Taxonomy (NCBI): domain Eukaryota; kingdom Metazoa; phylum Arthropoda; class Insecta; order Diptera; family Pipunculidae; genus Nephrocerus; species Nephrocerus scutellatus. The sequence goes on from OX352762.1 coordinate 38,449,464, forward strand.
TTGGCTAATGGGTCGGATAACCGAGTTACACCCAGGAAATGACGATATGGTAAGAGTCGTTTCGCTTCGAACAAAAAACGGCATCCTCCTAAGACCAATAACTAAGATATGCCGTTTACCAATTGATTAAACAACGCACACTTAGGTGAATCCCTCGGATAGATCCACAATTCACGAATCAATCAAATACACCTGAACGAACAAAATAGAATGAATTCATGTATAGCAAACAATAGCCTTTAATGTATCAAAGACCAAGTCGTGGCGGTATAACCACTATTAGGATCGCTTAAGGAGTAAATGCCAAGCAATTAATTATCATTGTTGTTTTCTCAAGTATATAGGTTTCAACCAAGGATGGTACCCTCTACCAATCCAGGACAATTTAATTATACCAGAGTCATCATGGGCCCCGGAATGTTGGATATTCATCAACAAGCACTACAAAATGACGACACTGCTAACCAACTACTGTCGCGTGTGAATCCACCACACCTACTGTCACGTCTAAACGCAACGATTGGATATGAAAATGCCACATTGACTACTAGCAACTTCGTTTTGTCGAACACTTGCTTTTTCTTGTTCCTACTCGATAGAAACAACATTTTTTCATTATTATAGAGAAATAAAATAAATCTGTTCGTAAAATAAAAATCGGTAATAGTTTGTTCTAAAATTTGTTTTGTTTTGAAACACCAGCATCCAGGGCACAATTGAAAACAAACACTACAGTAATAAAGACTCTGGAATCCAAATATGAGGCAAGCGTTTTCAGCATATCTGGAATCGTAATATTTGTTTCGATCGTTATTGTATTTGTTTTAACGACGTAAAAATTCTAGCAAGCGAAATTAATATATTTCCCACAACATTTTGTTTAACTTACGTTTGTACGTTTGTTTGCCGTGTCGTATATCTCGGCTTCTACCAGTCCACATTTGATGGGACTTGTTTTAAAACAATTGGTTAGCGCTCGGCTTACGATAATTTTTTCATTCATAGGGGTTATTACCCCTGAGGAAACTGAAAAATACTCATTCTACGCACCGCTATCGATTTTTTTTAAGCCTAAACATTTGCTAAAATGTGGTTTTTTCAGTCTATTTCAGAAATTGCTTATGACTGAATGACCTATGACGCTTATGAATGAAAGACCTACTTTTAACGTTGCATACTATTAGGCTTCTAAGATAAATTAGTAGTTAGACTGAATTACAATTAAATATACATAGACTCGCATAGGAGAATACATTAGCTCGTGTGTCTATAGTAGTGGATAGTTTTTGGTAGGAACTCGTATATCTCGGCTTCTACAAGTCAGAATTTAATGAGACTAGTTTTAAAACAATTGTGACGCGTGTAAAAAATAATAAAAAAATAAGGTTTTTTCTTAAGTCAAAAGTTAAAGCTATCGCCAAATTTCCGATTCCTCAGACTTTGCGCGATCTGAGATCCTTTTTAGGTATCCGGGTACTATAGACGCTCTATTCTTGACTATGTCAAACTGGTCAGACCCCCTTCTGAGAAGGGATGTCAGGCCTTCTCAGAGGGGAAGACGGTCATGTGTCCAAACATTAGACAAAAAATAAACGCATAACATTAGATAGGTCAAGATGCGTTAGATGCTTTTGACCAGATAAAAAGATAAAACACACTAATTTTAAAGGATATCATGCTACATTATACACACTTCAATAAAGGTTTCGAGCTTACTACAGATGCTTCCAATTATGCGGTCCGAGCAGTTTTCGCCCAAGATGGAAAACCCATCACGTTCTTGTCATGAAGTCTTAACAAGACAGAAGAGTCGTACGCGACAAATGAGATAGACATGCTTTCAATCATATGGGCATTGGGATCCTTAAGAAATTTCCTGTACGGTGCAAGTCAAGTCTGTATATTTACTGATCGGTTGGTGATCAGTGACTTACGCGTTAAGTCACATAAACACCAACTCAAAAATAAAGCGTTGGAAGGCAATCCTAGAGGAGTACAACTAAGAACTTAAGTACACTCGAGGCAAATCAAACGTCGTAGCAGATGCTTTATCACGTCCTCCACAATCAGGTGTTAACGCTCTTACATCAAAGGCACACACTAAGATATGCCGTTTACCAATTGATTAAACAACGCACACTTAGGTGAATCCCTCGGATAGATCCACAATTCACGAATCAATCAAATACACCTGAACGAACAAAATAGAATGAATTCATGTATAGCAAACAATAGCCTTTAATGTATCAAAGACCAAGTCGTGGCGGTATAACCACTATTAGGATCGCTTAAGGAGTAAATGCCAAGCAATTAATTATCATTGTTGTTTTCTCAAGTATATAGGTTTCAACCAAGGATGGTACCCTCTACCAATCCAGGACAATTTAATTATACCAGAGTCATCATGGGCCCCGGAATGTTGGATATTCATCAACAAGCACTACAAAATGACGACACTGCTAACCAACTACTGTCGCGTGTGAATCCACCACACCTACTGTCACGTCTAAACGCAACGATTGGATATGAAAATGCCACATTGACTACTAGCAACTTCGTTTTGTCGAACACTTGCTTTTTCTTGTTCCTACTCGATAGAAACAACATTTTTTCATTATTATAGAGAAATAAAATAAATCTGTTCGTAAAATAAAAATCGGTAATAGTTTGTTCTAAAATTTGTTTTGTTTTGAAACACCAGCATCCAGGGCACAATTGAAAACAAACACTACAGTAATAAAGACTCTGGAATCCAAATATGAGGCAAGCGTTTTCAGCATATCTGGAATCGTAATATTTGTTTCGATCGTTATTGTATTTGTTTTAACGACGTAAAAATTCTAGCAAGCGAAATTAATATATTTCCCACAACATTTTGTTTAACTTACGTTTGTACGTTTGTTTGCCGTGTCGTATATCTCGGCTTCTACCAGTCCACATTTGATGGGACTTGTTTTAAAACAATTGGTTAGCGCTCGGCTTACGATAATTTTTTCATTCATAGGGGTTATTACCCCTGAGGAAACTGAAAAATACTCATTCTACGCACCGCTATCGATTTTTTTTAAGCCTAAACATTTGCTAAAATGTGGTTTTTTCAGTCTATTTCAGAAATTGCTTATGACTGAATGACCTATGACGCTTATGAATGAAAGACCTACTTTTAACGTTGCATACTATTAGGCTTCTAAGATAAATTAGTAGTTAGACTGAATTACAATTAAATATACATAGACTCGCATAGGAGAATACATTAGCTCGTGTGTCTATAGTAGTGGATAGTTTTTGGTAGGAACTCGTATATCTCGGCTTCTACAAGTCAGAATTTAATGAGACTAGTTTTAAAACAATTGTGACGCGTGTAAAAAATAATAAAAAAATAAGGTTTTTTCTTAAGTCAAAAGTTAAAGCTATCGCCAAATTTCCGATTCCTCAGACTTTGCGCGATCTGAGATCCTTTTTAGGTATCCGGGTACTATAGACGCTCTATTCTTGACTATGTCAAACTGGTCAGACCCCCTTCTGAGAAGGGATGTCAGGCCTTCTCAGAGGGGAAGACGGTCATGTGTCCAAACATTAGACAAAAAATAAACGCATAACATTAGATAGGTCAAGATGCGTTAGATGCTTTTGACCAGATAAAAAGATAAAACACACTAATTTTAAAGGATATCATGCTACATTATACACACTTCAATAAAGGTTTCGAGCTTACTACAGATGCTTCCAATTATGCGGTCCGAGCAGTTTTCGCCCAAGATGGAAAACCCATCACGTTCTTGTCATGAAGTCTTAACAAGACAGAAGAGTCGTACGCGACAAATGAGATAGACATGCTTTCAATCATATGGGCATTGGGATCCTTAAGAAATTTCCTGTACGGTGCAAGTCAAGTCTGTATATTTACTGATCGGTTGGTGATCAGTGACTTACGCGTTAAGTCACATAAACACCAACTCAAAAATAAAGCGTTGGAAGGCAATCCTAGAGGAGTACAACTAAGAACTTAAGTACACTCGAGGCAAATCAAACGTCGTAGCAGATGCTTTATCACGTCCTCCACAATCAGGTGTTAACGCTCTTACATCAAAGGCACACAGTGATGAAAGCTCCTCTAAAGATTTAATACCTTGTGCAGAAGCCCCCATTAATGTCTTCCTTAATCAAATTATTCTAAAAATAGCAAATGAATCTAGTTATGAATTAAAGAATCCTTTTACTGGTTAAAATAGACATATTGTTATCGAAAGACATTTCTCTGAGGATATGATAATATCTTTAAAAGATATTTAAATCCACATTTCATGTCCATTAATGTCTTCCATAATCAAATTATTCTAAAAATAGCAAATGAATCTAGTTATGAATTAAAGAATCCTTTTACTGGTTAAAATAGACATATTGTTATCGAAAGACATTTCTCTGAGGATATGATAATATCTTTAAAAGATATTTAAATCCACATTTGTTAAATGGTCTATCCGCCCCAGAATGTATACCGTTGAGTACCGCGTACAAGACTTTCTCCTCTATTCTTCAAGCTAAAGTCATCATTGGTCCATACCAGTGTGGCTTCATTCCAGGCAAATCCACAATTGATCAGATTTACACCCTTAGCCAGGTGATGGAAAAAAAACTCACTACACCATATTTTTATAGACTTTAAAGCCGCCTATGATAGCATAGCCAGAGTAGAACTTTATAAAGCCATGAATTCGGCCTCCCAAATAAACCGACAAGACTATGTAGGTTGGCCATGACCAATGTTATAAGCCCATTCAACGTCTTTAACGGGCTCCGACAAGGGGATGGACTGGCCTGCGTCCTCTTCAACCACGCGTTGGAGAAAGTTATCCGAGATTCTGACGTAACGGCGAGAGGAACAATCCTCTATAAGTCCATTCAGCTACTGGCTTACGCAGACGATACTGACAACGTTGGTAGAAACCCAAGAGGTGTACAGGAAGCTTTCATCCAGATCGGGCAGCCGGCACGAATTCTGGGGCTGCACATAAATGAGAGCAAAACAAAGAACATGGGCCACGTCTGCGACTAGAAGATCCAACATTGGTCCCTCAATTCAAATAGTGGAGCGCGAATTTGAAGTAGTGCAATCCTTTAACAATCTTGGGTCAACTGTAGCAGGCGATAACAGCATGGAAGCATAAATATGCACACGGTTGCCTAAAGCCTACTATAGTCTGTCAAGAATCTTCAAATCCAGGAATTTTCAAGCTGCTGGTATATAAGACAATGGGCATACCCGTTCTTACATATGGATCCGAGACTTGGCTGCTTAGCAAAAAGCATTCTGACCTCTTAGCCGCGTTCGAGAGAAAAGTCTTACGGAGAATTATTGGCCCCGTATGTAAGGATGGACGATTCTGGACACTCTATAATGATGAGATCTACAAGCGTTACCGCAATGTCGTCATCGTGAAGAGAATTAAGCTCGGTAGGCTCCGGTGGGCAGGACACCTAGCTTGCATGAGCGAAGATGATCTTGCTCGGAAAGTCCTTTGCGGAAGGATTTATGGAACACGACAGCGAGGCCGGCCAAGCCTACGCTGGAAGGATGGCGTAGACCAGGACGTCCAGAGTTTAGGGATGCCAAACTGGATGAAATCGGCTCGAAATCGGGACCGGTGGAGAGATTTTTTGCGGGAGGCCAGGACCGGACACCGGTTGTAGAGCCAAATATGATGATGATGAAACAAAACACCAATACCCACTTACCTAGGACACATAATACACATTGAAATTTTCTCCACAAATGACCACCGTGTACTTACAGCAATAGATAAATTTGCAAAATACGCTGTAGCAGAAATAATAAAATCAAGAGCCATTGAGGACATAAGAAGACCAGTGCGTGATACCCTATTTTTCTTTGCTATACAAACCTTATTTGTCATGGACAATGAAGGTTAATTTAATTCAAATTCTATTTTATTTATGATGAGAGATGACCTAAAAATAAAAGTCTTTACAATACCACAGTATAAAAGCGAAATCAATGGACAAAAAGAACTCTCACAGAAATTATGAGATGTACCATGAGATGTGAGGGTGCCCCCCCGACCCAGGGGCCGGATCACTTCCAAATTGTTACAGAAAGTTTTGTCCATCAAAGATACTCATGCGTATAAAATTTGAAGAAAATCGGGTAAATTTTTTAAAAATTTTGTATGGGAGCCCCCCGACCCCGCAGCCCGAGGGGCTGTCATGGGAGATACACATGTGTGCAAAATTTCAATAAAATCGGGCTTTAGGAAGTGGGTTAAAAATTGATCACAAGATTTGGTGTGCCAGCCAGCCAGCCAGCCAGCCAGTGAAGTTAATAATAATATAGAGAGTTAATAAGTTAATATAGAGAATTTAAAAAAAGAAAATAACCCAAAAACCCAGAAAATGGGCATTCAACAGTTAAAACACAGTCAGAAAAATAATCCATTAAGACCATGATATCACGAGAAATTCAAATACTGGAATATTCAGGAACACATATGATATCTATGAGCACGGGTAGAGCAAAAATACAGGATGGATACCTTAAACTAAAACATATTATCGACATCGAACAATATGAACAGTTTTTAGAAAAAATACAAAATTACATAACGACGGACATTGAAAAATCCCATCCTTCCTATTCCTAAACTTATCATGAACTTTTGCAATCAATCGAAATACTTTTTAATATCAAAACTATTCATCCTCAAAGAAAAAGAAGAGTTTTTAATTTTATTGGCACCGCACGAAAATACATAGAAGGTAGCCCAGATCACGAAGATTTTGAAATATTAAATAATAAAGAAAATGAACAGCAATAAACAAATAATTACTAACAATTTATACAATAAAAGAATAAATAATCTCACTAAAATCACCAACGAATTAAAAAATTATATATAATTATAAGAAATGAAACCCACGTAAAAAATGACCTTATCTCAAATGTTCAATATTGGTTAAGATTAATTTGTAACGTGTTTTCTTAGCTGAGGTATGACTCAGCGGCTTTCCAGGGTCCAAATGAAATATCTCTCGTTACAAATTAAATTTCTGGTGGTTTTTTCCTTTATTTCTTTTTATGCTACTTGACAATGTATATAATAACTTACGGACTATAATAGGCAACTACTACGGGGCCGTCGCGGACGGTATTTGAGGGCCTAGCGCACAAGGCTCGACAAGCGGGGGGGTACGCGGGATGAAGGATGCTGCAGGTCTATTAAACAAGACATGGTCAACAGCGAGCTGGGCGGGATGACGGATGCTACAGGTCTATTTAACAAGACGTGGTCAACAGCGAGCGGAGCGGAATGGGGAATGCTGCATGTCTATTGAACAAGACGTGGTCAATAGCGGGCGGAGCGGAATGGGGAGTGCTGCAGGTCTATTAAACAAGACGTGGTCAACAGCGAGCGGAGCGGGATGGGGAATGCTGCAGGTCTATTACACAAGACGGGGTCAACAGCGAGCGGGTCGGAATGAAGGATGCTGCAGGTCTATTAAACAAAAATTGTGCGCAAGTTTACCGACGGTCGCCCAGTCTGGTTAATGTTCTGACAAGAACGCCTCAAAAATCAGTGTGGTGTTCTCACAAGAACCTAACTAATTTTCTAATGGGACTTATTGGGAATTTTATTTGACTCGTATATGGTCAATAGTGACTGGCGGCAGTTACACATGTGGTGTTGTATGTTCGCTGCTAAGTAGCGGCTGCCGGCAATACCACATACCGTCGGCGGATTTGGATTTTTGCTAATACATAGGACGGACAACGCTTAGCCGTAGGGTTTGTAACGAAGGCACGGGGCTGACGGTGCGACAGGATAAACTAATACTAAGTAATTAACTTATTATTTTGTCTTATTGCTAATTTGTGTGGACAGTGGACGGATAGAGTGTCCATCTTTTCGTTTTTCTCTTTTTTTCCTCTATCCGGTTTTTAAAATTAAACTTATAACTATTTCCTTAATATTAGGATCTTATTTCTAGGTAGTGTGGACTTCTGGGCGGATAGTGTCCATCTTTTCGCTTTCCATATTTTTTCTATCCTCCGGTCTTAAAACAAAAAAAAAATTTTAAAATTCAATTCTTAAAGATAATAAAAATAGGAGTAGTAAAAAAATAATAAATAAAAAAACAAAATAAGAAAAATAACAAATTCAACTTCCAACTTAACCTAGTTCTCCTTTGATGCAGCTGGGTCGTGGCTTTGCCCTGTGGCGTATATTACTCCGTCTTTGACAATGACGGACCGGGTGAATCCCTTGAGGTGGGTGATGCCGTTCCCAAGACGTCGACCATAAATAAACCCATTTGGTCCTACTCCGCGGAAATTCCTCCTTCCGGTTTCGGGGAATTTGAGCCCCAAGAATTCGTCTCCTAGGTCCAGGGGTCCCTGTTGTGGGCCTAAATGTGGAAAGGGGTGGACGGAGCGTACGGTTACGGTTGTAGTATTCGGGCGGTGGCTGGGTGGCCCTCTTCCGGCTTGCTGGAGTGACGACGTGCTGGAGGCTGGTGTCTCTTCGAGAGTAGTCGGAGCTGTCATGTGGGCATCTCGGGGTGTGTGCGCGACCCTAGGTCTGGTTGCGGTCTTAGCGGTGGTTTCGATGCCCCTTTTGACGGTTACGGCGGTACTTGGCTTGGTGGGATCGGAGCTACTGGTCTTGGTGGTAGTGGCGGCGGAGCTCTTGGCTTTGGCGGTAGTGGAGCTTTTGTTCTGGATGGTAGCTTCGGTACTCTTCCTGGCGGTACTGGTGGTGTGGCTCATGGTTGCGGCGGTTGGTCGGGCCGTAGTTATTGCCACTATATTTTTGGGAAAGCTGGCGGTGGCTGGGTGTCATCTTCTTGTGGTTGTGGTGGGTCCGGAACCAGTTGACTCGGGCCATCCCCCCTCTGCCGATGAATCATCCGCCAGATGGTTGCGACCTCGGCGGCGTTGAGTGGCCGGCTGGCTGGTGGTGGTGGTCGCTGGAACTGGGCTGCCCTGAGTGTCCCGCTCGGCTGCGGTAGCGGTGCGGTGAAAGCGACTGTTTTCTTCGACATTTTGTTTTCGACTGGCTGTATCGGTTGGGTGTCAGAGTTATTTATACCCACAGCTTCGGATATGTCGTCATCAGATGTATTTTCGATTTTTCTAAGGGCCTTTATGTGGGCAGTGATTGCTTCTTTTGCTGGCCCTTGGACTCCATAGATGACTGGGGAGAGTTTTTTGGTGACTCGGTATGGTCCCGCAAAACGGGGAGCTAATTTCGCCGAGAACTGATTTGCCGTGGATGAGAGTGGTCTGTGGCGGAGGCATACTGATTCTCCTATGTTGGGTGACCAGGTCCGACGTCGCAGGTGTGTCTGGCGGTATATTCAGTTCGATGGTTGGAGTAGTCGGGAGGCGAAGTTCCCTGCAGTAATTTAGATATGCGGCGGTTTAACCGGTGGTTTCATGCTGAGTGGTGTTGTTGGTGTTGGTATTGCCTCTGGTGGAACGGGGCAGTGGTCCGATGAAATCAGCATACTACTTCCCAGGGCTGTTTGGTGGGGGTCATGTGCATCCTGCCAGCTGGTTTGCTGGAGGGGACTTTGTATTGGATGCATGTCGAACAGTGTCGTACAAAACGAGCCACGTCTCGAAAAAGTCCGGGCCAATAATAATTCTGCGCCATTCTGGCGATTGTTTTGGCGACGCCCAGGTGTCCGGACGTTACATCTGCATGCTTTTTTTGCATGACTTGCCAGCGTAGGGGTTTTGGGACGAATACCTTCCATGCGGTCGTGGCGGGTTCGGTTTGGTACGTTGGATTATACATGTGTCGGTATAATGTACCATTCAATACCTGGTAGTCGGGGTTCTCTTTTGGCCGTTACTTCACAATTGTGGTCCCTGTCTCAGGCAGTAATTGGCAAGATAATCCGCACTGGGGGGTTTGGGGTCGGACGTCGAGACAGTACGTCGGCTATGGTGTTCAAAGACCCTTTTCGGTAGCGGATCTCGAAGTCGTACTGTTGTAACTCGATGGCGCAGCCACTTCAGCGAGCGGTGGTCGGTGTGCACAATGAACCGGTACCCTTCTACATAGGGTCGCATCTTTCTGATGCCCCATACGACTGCGCTGAGCCGTGGCTCAGTGGATAGGAGCATGGACTGCTGAGCATGGGGTTCATGGTTCGAATCCCAGTAACACCAAAGTATTTTTCACGGTGTCCCACCTCTCGCGAAAGTTTGACAAACGTCCGAGAGTAATAACTTGTCACTGAAAGCTTCTCAATTCGCCGTTCGGATCCGGCATTAAATTGTAGGTCCCTCCATTTGTGTGCAAAAATATGCATGCTCAACACAAATGGTTGCGAGAAGTCAGGCCTTGGACCGTGAGTCTGTCGCGCCGATATTATTATTATTATACGACTGCCAAACATTGTCGTTCGGTGACCGAATAATTTTTCTCGGCGTCATTGAGAGTACGGCTGGCATAGGCGATGACATGTTCCTGGTTGTCTATTGACTGAGACAGAACGGCCCCCAGTCCTTCGGCACTGGCATCGGTTTGGGGCAAAAAAGTTTTCGTGCAAGCAAGAATCGGTGCTTCGGTCAATTCAGTCTTTAATGTTTCAAATGCCCTTTCTGACCTTCGTCCCACTTCCACTTCTGCTTTTTCTTTAGCAATTGAGTGAGAGGGGCGGCTACTGTCGAAAAATTTGGCACAAATCGTCTATACCAGGATGCGATTTCCAGTACTAGGCGGAGTTCTTTGACATTCTGGGGTGCTAGTAGCATTTTTATGGCTGTAACTTTACTGGGTTCGGTGTGAATGCCATCTTGGCTTACCATATGCCCGAGGTACCTCATCTCCGATCGGCCGAACTCACATTTATCTGCATTAATTTTCAACTTGGCCACTTCTAGTCGGCGAAACACTTCCGTGAGGGCCTTCATATGTTCGGAGAAGGTATTTCCTATAACTATGATGTCGTCCAGATACGCAAACGCAAATGGCTCTAGTTCCGGACTAATGGTACGATCTAGGAGGCGTTGAAACGTCGCTGTATGGGCTAATGGAGGGCTCGATATTATCCTCAGCTAGCAGTTGATTTATCTCTTTATCGATTACGGCCTGCATGGCTGGGTTTCGGGGCATATTCCTCTGTTTAGATGGTCTGGAGTGTTTGAGACGGATGATATGCTCCGCCATGTGGGTCACCCCTTTCATAGCTTCGAACTTGGGAAGCTCCTGGGCAAGAAATCTTTCGAGGCACTGAGTCTCTGGCTGCAGTACTCGGAGAGGGAGCAGCGGATCGGATTTGGCGGTGATTACTCTGTCTCCATGATTAATCGTGAAGCCATTATGAGCCAGAAAGTCAGTACCAATAAGACACTTATCACTGAGATTTAGCACGTAGGCGCACTCCTGCGTGAAGTTACACTTTCCCCAGCTTGGTGGCAAGGAGTAGGCCTGGCGAGTGACTATCGTTGATTTATCGACCAATGATAGTATGAGGTTAATTGGTCGGGCGGGTATGTCTTGGTTCTGGCAGAGGCTTTGCAGTTCATCCCCAATGCACGATCGGCCGGCACCAGTATCGATGACTGCCTCAAAGGCGTGTTGGCCTAATTTGACCGGTAAGGAATAATGGCGGAGACTGGTGGTTAATGGTGGAACGTCGATTGTCTCATGGTTTGGGACGTTCCGTTGGCGTTTCCCGCCTGGCAGTTACAGTGTCTGCTCTAAATGCCTTCAGTGCCACATCGTGAGCAAAACACTCGGCGGTTCTGGCAGGTGTATCGGGTATGCCCTGGTTATCCACACGACCAACAGCAATTTCCCTGGTTATATGTCGTTGTAGGCTGCAGCGGTCGGACCGGCGGTTGTGCCGTCCCTGACACGGAGTTGCTTTCTCCTGCCAGTCAGCGAGTCGTTTGTGTTGTGGTATGATGCAGTGTTGTATTGTTTCGTGTGATATATATTTCTTTCCTCTTTCGCGCGCAATCTGCGTACGATTGCGGATGCGCTCTAATAACTGAGTGTTATATCGCCTGGGAAGGAAAAACTGTCGCAAGTCCCGACTGAACTCGTCCCACGTATAAATGTGTTCTCGGTTGTTCCGATATCAGGCCAGCGGTAGATGATAGCAATCGGCCAATTCCTCGATCCGCTCGAGGAATTCCAGTGGGTTGCTGTTGCCGTCATACCGAACGTTCCACTTCCGAACCTTATCCAACACATCTGCATTAGTGGGTAGAGATGCGGTGGTGATGGTGGGTGATTCGAAAAACGCGTGACTGGTGTGTGAAGTAACGGCGGCGGTTGTCTGTTCAGGTTTTCTTTCCGGATTGGTGTGGAGCGTCTGTGGTTGGTATGCAACCGGCGGTATTTGCAAATGGTGACAGGTTGCTGGATCTTGTTGGCCGGCTTCGGATGTCCCACTCTCTTTTTGACGGAGATCAGGGCAAGATTTATTTTTCTTGATTTCCTGGGACAGCTTCTTCCGTATTTCATCCATTGTACCAGTACCGTCCAAGCCTGGTCGCTTCAATTCCACAATCAGCTCGTCCTTCTTCATTTGGTATATACCAATTGGTTAATATTCCGCCATGGTCAATTTTGACTCGGTAATCGGTCGGGTGAAATGTGGACAAAGGTCCTTGCTCGGGCGCCAAATTTGTAACGTGTTTTCTCAGCTGAGGTATGACTCAGCGGTTTTCCAACCTAACTAATTTTCTAGTGGGACTTAATGGACATTTTTTCCGCTGAAAATAAAACGATTATACTTGACTCGTATATGATCAATAGTGACTGGCGGCAGACACACATGTGACGTTGTGTGTTCGCTGTGTAGTCGAAATTATATTTGACTCGTATATGGTCAATAGTAACTAGCGGCAGACACATGTGACTTGTATATGGTTAATAGAGACTGGCAACAGTTACACATGTGGTGTTGTGTGTTCGCTGATTAGTAGCGGCTGCCGGCAATACCACATGCCATAGGCAGATTAGGATTATTGCTAATAGGACGGACAATGCTTAGCCGTAGGCACTTCGTTACAAATTAAAAAATAACTAATCAATGTAAAATTTGCCATGTCAAAGTTCACTTTGATCTAATATTACTTATAATAAAATTCTAATTAAACCAGTAAAAAACAACCCATAAAAATTAAAATTGTCCATGTAAATTCTCTAAAAGGGGATACATATGTGTGCAAAGTTTGACCCGGGTTAATTTGGAAAAAATTAATATAAAAAGTTTTGTCCATTGAAGATACACATGTGTTTAAAATTTGAAGAAATCGGGCTAGTTTTTAAAACATTTGTATGGGAGCCCTTTTTAATATTTTTTTTATGGCCACCCCTCATGCCCTCACACCAAAAATTTTTGTACATCGGAGATTCAGATGTGTTTAAAATTTTGAAGAAAATCGGGCTAATTTTTAAAAAATTTACAAACTAAAAATTTTACAAAAAGTTTTTTTCATCGGAGATACACATGTGTTTAAAATGTGAAGAAAATCGGGCTTATTCCAAAAAAATTATATGGGCACACCCCAGGGCCCGTTCACTCCAAAAATTTTACCAAGTTTTGTCTATCGGAAATACATATGTGCTTAAAACTTGAAGAAATCGGGCTAATTTTTAATATTTTTTTATGGGCACCCCACATGCCTCAGGGTTCACTCCAAAAATTTTACAGAGATACAGATGTGTTTAAAATTTGAAGAAAATCGGGCTAATTTTTAAAACATTTATATGGGCTACCACCGGGCCTCAGGGCCCGTTTGTCCATCACAGATACACATGTGTATAAAATTTGGAGAAATTCGGGTACTTTTTTTTTATAAAATTTGTGTATATGCCCCCCCCCCCCCACCGGGGTCCAATCACTACAAAAATTTTACAAAACGTGTTGTCCCTCGGAGATACACATGCGTATAAAATTTAAAAAAAATTTGTAGACCCTCTTAAGATCTCCTCAAGTCGCCACTCGATAAACTCTTAAAACCCCCTCAAGACTCCCCTCAATAACCCCTCAAGAACAACTCAACATCCTCTTAAGACCTTCTTAATAACACCCTAAACACATTATCAAAATCACTCAAGACCCCCCCCCCCATTAAGAACCCGATTCAAGAATCTCCACTTTTTGATTTCCTTAACGCCCACGCTGTGCCAAGCATATAGCCGAACATAATAAGGCTGCGATCACCTTTTCGCGTGCGCAAATTATAAAAAACAAGCTCGTACAAGACCGTCAACTCACAGCATTAGAATGAAAAAATATGACAGAATGACATAAAAGACCCTGTTAAAACCCCCTTATCAAGATTCCATAAGAACACTTCTCAAGACCCGCCTCAGAAGTTTTCCACAAAAAGGCGTACAACTCCATCAACTCACAGCATTAGAAAGAACATGATATCTAATAAAAATACATTTTTAATTTAAAAAGTTTTAAACGAGTATTGTGCGTAGTAGTTTGCCTTGATCTGAAACAAATTGGAAGCTTGCGTTGAATTAATTTTTTTTAAATGCTTTTATGCTTTTATATTGACTTGCCTGTGTCTTTCTGTCGGTTTATATGTCATTCTGTCACGTTTTTTTTTACAAATCTGTGAGTAAGTCTCGTGTTTTTGGGGGATGACTTTTCGGGGTATCTTTTGGTGTTCATCAAGTGGGTCTTGAGGTTAGTCATGATGGGGTATTCAGGTGGGTCTGAAGGGGGTCTGGAGAGGGTTTAAAAAGGATTATGAGTGGAATGTTGATGGGCTCGTAGTTTTGAGGGCGTTCGTATGAAATTCGGTATGTAGGACTTAAATGCGACTATGAGACTTGTTCCAATGGACATTCTTTGATCTGGCCAATAGGGTCTGGAATTGTATGGACCAAGCCATTTCTCAAGCGATTCGTATGAAGTTCGGTATGTAGGACTAAGAAGCGACTATGAGACTTGTTCCAATGGAAATTCTGTGATCTGGCCAAAAGGGGCTGGAATTTTGTGCACCAAGCCATTTCTCAAGCGATTCGTATCAAATTTGGTATGTAAGGCATTTTTTGCATTTTAATTTAATCGTCATGTCGGCCACTACGTCAAATAAGTTAACCTTTAACCGCGCGTAAAGGTTACACGCTCATCTTTTTTTATAATAAAAGTTATATCACAACATTTTTCACTTTATTTATAAAAAGATGTTGAAGCTTTTCTATACGTTTATGCTAATTTCTGCATTTCAGTGTCACACGTTCAGTTTATATTTTGATTTTAAATCAGGTATAAATCATGGATCATATTATAATGATACATAGACGCCCTCTGTGTCATATAAGATACATGGGACTGTAAACATAATTTAACGATTATTTTCCATTCACTTACACTTATTGCTCTCCCAAAAGAAGGAAGAAAAAACTCCATGCTGACAAAACTGTTAATTTTTAAAATAATTCGTAAAAAACAAAACAAAACGACTAATGAATGATGATAAAACTTATCGGTGACGAAAATATAGCGAAATCGATTGATTCGCTTGAACACCGCAGGAACGTTTCTGGCTTGTCACTGTTTTATCGCTTCTTCTACCAGCGGTGCTCAAGAGAAATAGCCAGCTGCATGCCACCTCTCCTTGAATTCAACCGCAGTACTCGTGGCGCTCTAAATGCTCATCAGTTTACCCTTAAGCTCATCTTCGGACGTACAGTTAAATTCAGGGATTCGTTCTTCAGCCGTACAACACGTATGTGGAATGCTCTACCAAGCTCTGTCTTCCCACATCACTATGCTCCACAGGCATTCAAGACACAAGCTCATAGACATCTCCTCTTTTCTCCTCCTCTTCCTTAACGCCCACGCTGTGCCAAGCATATAGCCGAGCATTATAAGGGTGCGAACCCCTTGAAGCGTGCGCGAATTATAAAAAAAAAAAAAAAAAAAAAAACAGGAATGTAAAACATAAGTAAAAGAGTGTATATGAATAAGAATATTACGGGAATCCTATGATAAAGGATGTAAACGCAGAATTCTTCTACCTACTTTTAGTGCGTTGTCAATAAAAAAGGATTTAATCAAAAACCTTACTCTATAGGCTAATTATTCTAGGAATACTTAAAAAAGACAAGACAAAAAACACCTGTGGTGGGTGCATGCGTTCTTTACGACACACATTAATCACGTAAAGGAGTCAAAAATGAGCAGTTGTGAGCACTAAATACTAATTTCTAAAATACAATTCAGAGTGTTATATCATCTAACCGCTTACGTATCGTCGATGAGTTCAACACAAATTAATTTACAAACAAATTATTATATAAGTTAAAGAAATATACGTTTACTTTTACAAAAAAACATATTTTCAGGCGTACTTTATTATTAAATTAATACGTAAGTTACAAGGTAAAAACTAAGACTAAAGACATTTTTGGTACTCCATATGCATTTATTAATTATAATTTAACAGGTCAGCAAACGCATTGCACTCAATGCAAATGCAAAGTTAGATGTTTCGTCGCATGCAATTCCAGGTATTTTGTCTGCAGGTGGATTGAACGGAAATTGTTGCATTTTCAAGTAGCTCTTCAAAGGAGCGGGGAGTTTGTTCGGCTTTCATACATCGCATAATTTCGGAAAGAGTGAAAGAGAAGGAATGGAACCGCTCAATCTGTCCATTTACCTCACTTTTGTATGGCGGGGTCTTATTCATATTTTCGTCTTCAATCATGGATGTAATAGTCGCTGAATTAAGTGCTAGCTCGTTGTCGATAACTATGTTTTCGGGGACGCCGAATGAGAATAGCATTTTTCGAAGTGGTTGCCTAATATCTGTTACAGCTCTTGATTGGATTATTTTAGTTTTTGCAAACTTCGTAAGTTTACATACATCTGTCGAAAAAATATCGAAGTGTATTGTGTGACCAGGATAATTTGGGATAGGGGTTGGTCAAAGGATAGGTTTGTTTGGATGTCGTTCGTATTTATTCTCCTTACAAGTTTTGCAATTTTTAACTAGTCTTTTAATCTTTGCTGCCATTTTCGGGAAGTAGAAATTTTCGAGTAGTTGCTTTCGGTTTTCATCCGGGTTACGATGCGCTCTGCAATTAATTTTTAAAATTTTTTCTTCTTGTTCATTTTCATCAGAGCAACATCTTCGACCATTGATTGTGTGAACCTAACTTTAAAACTTGCAAAGTGGAGTGGGTAAATATTTTGTATTTGACCTATAGTTTCTTCCTTTGTTAATAGACCGTTTATGTTGCTGGGATTAAGGAATTTTTTTAATATGTTTAGGAAATCTGTATCGGTGTAATTTGGTTGAATAAAAATATGCCTATGGTAGGTTGGGAATGGAATAAGGAATTGATGGCTGGTTTCTTCTCCGATTTTAAGAATGAGTTGATTACGGAAGGCGTTAATGGGGGTTTCAACTGTTGGAATTAAATTGTGCGAAGAACTATCGTCGCTGTATACTGTCATTGTCATTGAATTTACATATGTCGTCTGTGGAAGTCGTGATAAAGCGTCTGCGACTATATTTGTTTTTCCCGGTTTGTACTTTAATTCATAATTGCACTCTTCGAGGATAGCTTTCCATCGCTTCCATCGCATCTTGTGGTTAGTGTTTCTGTTGCTAATGGCGTACGTTAGTGGTTGGTGATCCGTGTAGATTTTTACCTTTTTTGATCCGTATAAGAACTTCCTAAGCGAGTTGAGAGCCCAAATGATTGCAAGCATCTCTTTCTCGTTAGTGGTATAATGTTCTTCTGTTGTGTTCAATGTCCTTGGCAGAAACGATATTGGTTTATTGTCCTGAGATAAGACAGCGCCTATGGCATAATTTGATGCGTCTGTCGTGAGTTCGAATTCTTGGTTAAAGTCTGGATAATTTAAAGTAACTTCTTGTGAGACTAATGATTCTTTAATTTTTTGAAAGGAGTTTATTGCGTCTGTGTCAAATTCAATGATTTTGTTTTAAGAGAAGTGCTTGGACACTCGTCCATCTTCCCCTCTTAAAAGGGATGTCAGGGGTTTCGCTATTTTCGCGTAATCTTTAATGAAGTGGCGATAATAGCCTAACATACCTAAAAATGAGCGTAAATCTTTGAGAGTTTTGGGGACTGGTAGTTCAACAATTGCCTGAACTTTCTTTGGATTGGTCTTAATCCCGTTTTTTCCTATGATAAACCCTAAGAACTCAATTTCTTCTTGGAAAAATTCACATTTGTCCAACTGGATTTTCATGTTGGCCCGTTCTAATGTCTCGAACACAGCTTTAAGATTCAATATCATCGATATACACATAGCAACGTTTCCCTATGTGCTCTCTTAGAATGTCATCAAGAGTTGTATAGGTCAATTTTTCGTCTGGGTCAAAGAAGAGATTAGGGTAATTGTTAATAGTTTTAATAAGGTTGGTTGAGTCTTCTTTGTTTAAATGGAAAGTTCTAATGTTTACGTTATTGACGGTTTCAGTAGTTGTTGTTTAAGTTGAATAAAAGTGTTCTCATGAATTCACATGTAATTATCTTTTATGTGAATGATCGCATTTAAAATTTTAAGAGTATCGTTGCCCATTATACCGTCGAATGAAATAAGGGTAGGAAGTATGAAAAATTTTAAATGACCCATTTCAGTGCCAAAAAGAGGAATAAAGCTATGGTGGGTTATTTTGATATTTCCTCCGACGGAATTGGCGTAGAAACATTTTTCGTTAGGGAGAGGATTTTGTATATGACGTGGTTGGATATAATTTTTATTCGAGTCAGTATCGATCAAAAATTTATAGACTAGGCCACACTTAGCAACGTGCTCAAAATAAGGAAGCGAAGAGAGCTTTAATCTAAAAATAGATATCGTCAAGTTGTTGTGGTTGGTCCATGTATTCTTCATCCGCTTGATCAGCATTGCAGTGTTCAAGAGTTTGGTCATGGTTTTGGTCTTCCTGATTATTTTGTCTTTGTATTGTTCTATTTCTTGTTCTTCAACGTTGGATTCTCCAGTGTGGTAGACTCGTTGCATTTTATAGGGTTGATGAGCTTGTTGTGAATGATCTCGTTTCTGTGCAATTGGTTGATTTCTGGTTCTGTTTACATAATTTACTTTCTGAGTTTTAATGGAATAATCTATAGCCATTGGTTTGGGAGGAAGTTCACGTTGATTCGGTGGCAACCGGTGGTATTGTTGTAACGGTCTCGATTGATATTGTGGGTTTCTCTGGAAATGAGGTGGCTGAGGATGACGGGGATTATGTAATAATTGCGGAAAAAACTCTCGCCTAGGGGCTGGAACAGGGGTTGGATGTGGAAAATTAATTCTTCTTTGAGGAACTGCAGGCGGTATTTGCTGAAAAGTTTTGCGAATAGTAGTCTGAGAGTTATTAGCGTGTTGAGTCCTAAAATCAACATTCTGGAGTTTTAGGCAAAGGTGCAGGGCTTGCGGCAAGTCCGCAGGTTCCCTTATGCTAAGTAATCTGTGGAGATCACCTTTTAACCCTCTAACAAATGTATCGAGTGCCTTATCTCGATAACATTGGGTCATATTGTGTAACGATTCTTGACTCATATCCATGCAACCGAGTTTATTGAGAATAAGTGATAGATGGTGGTAAACGGCCTGATAAAATTCGGGTATTGTGTTGTTTCCCTGTACCAGGGTTGTCATCTGGTACTCGAGTGTTCCTATGTCCCTCTTGTGTGCATAATGCAGAGTCAAACATTTAGAAATCTTGTCCCAATTTAATGGAGTGTTATATGATTCTAATGCTATATCTGCATGGCCAGATATTTTATTTCTGACGACAGACAAGATACCATAATACTTGGGGGTGCCCTTGAGGTGTTCGTATATCTTGAGAATCCTCTCAACACTTTTCTTCCAGGAATTAAATTCGTGAGGTTGACCCGAAAATTCTCGCAGACTCTTAACTACATCTGGGACTTTATCCATGTCGGACAAGTTCGCATCCCTAGTATTGAAATATCATTATTGATGTCTGAAGCTGGGTTCATTATTGAGTTAAAGATTTGTCGTCCTTCTATACGTAGCGTTTCTGTCACTAGTCTCGTAATAAGTTGGATCATGTTATCGTCAACTTGGTTAGGAACTGGAGGAAGAGGAGGAGGTGATGGATTAGCATTTTCCTGGGGTATTACCAAACGAGGTGGCCTGACTAAATTATTTGGGTTTGCCATTTTGTGTTATTTGTAAAAACCGAAATTTTATTGAAGCAATAATAACGAGGAAAAACGAAGTTTGTTTGGAGCAATGATAACGAGATTAATTTGATTTGACTAATTAAGAATTTACAACGGATATAAGAATGAGAGAATATTCTCAATAATATTTCAATTTTATTTTCTTCTGGTTTTATGAGAATTGTAAATTATAATTATTTTAAAATAAATTCAAAATGTGGAATTTAAGTGAGTCTGAATTTACACAATATTCTTTATTAAAATCTATATGACTTACAGAAATATAAATGTTGTTGCTTTTATTTCCATAACGATGTAGGTTTTCTGGAACTGTTGTATTTTGGATAGGGCGGCTGTCCAAGATGTGAACTCCTTTTTCTCCTTGTTTTATAGGGCTACTTAGGGGCCTCTTTTCCCTTTCACAAACACTGCTTTATAGTGGCTTGGTGTCCACTTGTTTAATTTTTCTCCTTTTTGTATTGTGCTGGTTTATCGCACACACTTTTAGAATGTCACACACTCGCGTTGTTAATTGGATATATTTTTGTAAATTTGTTTCACTCGTGTTTACTTGGTTAATTCACGCACTATTAATACAATATATCGCACACGCTAACTTGGTCAGCTTCTTCGCGGTGTAACGTTTTATGTATAATTGCTGTTGATGTTAACGATTCGCGAGCTGACGGGTGGCTGAATGGCTAACGGCGGAATGCACGCCAAGCGGTGCTCTAGCTAGCTCGCCGAGATATGGGGGGGTTCGTGCCGGCCATTCCATGCCCTTTTACTGTTACACAAAAAAATATTAAATAATGCGTGCACTAGAGAGAAAGGAAAGGAGAAAGAAATCAGAAATCAGAAAGAAATCAGAAAGAGGGAATTAAACCATTGATGCTGTCCGTGTAAAAACCCAGCGACCACCAACAGGAACCACGTTCGAGAGGAGCAACGCCATATCAACCTCAATAATAACTCATTTGTATGTTTATTTCAATCATTAACACAAACGTTATAAAATTTTTATTCAACTAATTAATCCCCCTTTTATAACAGAAAAGGGTACAAACTTCTTATTCTAACTAGAGCTAACAGGTGCTCAAGGTCTATTTGTCAATTACTGTTTTTTTTTCTTTTGAATCAAGAAATATTCCATTAATAGATTGTAGGCATAAGAAAAAAATTAGGATTTCCCCGTATGATAATAAAAATTTAAATTTTTAGCGAAAGAAACGGAAGGATAATCTACAACAGCTATGTGGTTAACCCCGTATAAATGACCGAACCAAGAATAACAATTTCTTATGGTACGATTGGGGCAAAAGGAAAAAAAAATCTATATATATATATGTGTAGGTATAAAAATTTACCTTGTTTTTTCACAAATGATGTCCGGTGCGTCTCCTCCGACAGCGCTGACGAGTTCGACAATCGGTTTCAACTGTAATATAAGTTTATGGTTAATAGCAATAAATCTATTGGCAAGGGATTTCAGCCGGTCTAACCCGTTCGTTTCATTCGCCAAGTCGTTTAGTTTCCGAGGGGTTCGAATGATATTGACTAAATTTAAGTATTTTTAATTAATTTTAGTTACCCCTCTTTACTTTATATCTATAAGTCTAAGAAATCTAACGGTAAGGGTTAGTTGGCGGTTAGCGTAACAAACAACCCAAAGAAAGCCCCAAAAATATATTATACAAAGGAACTTTAATCATGATGTTTAATCCACGAAGTGTAACACAAAAATAAATCCATCAGGGTGGCGAATCCGGCACCGGTGAGTATCGCTTGGTAGCTAAAAATTCCTTTTGATTGATTCGCGCCGCTCTCGCGCCGTAAGCCCCAAAAGCGAGTAAATAAGCGTTGATTGTACCATTTGGCATCTAATCCTACAAATCGGGTGCCACAATCGTAGTCTTGCAACGGTATTAGGGTATCCATCGATATGTAATACAGACAGCCTTATTTGTAATTTTGATTACTCTCCGGAAATGTGCGTAAATTTATTATTTTTTTTTGTTTTTGCGCATCACTAACAACACGTAAAGTCCTTTTAAGGAAGTACCAAAAATACATTTTTTGTTAAATTCGATAATTTTTTCCGAAATTTGTACGGATTTTGCGCATCACTAATTTTCACATCTACTAGACGCCAAACTTAATTGCGATGAATGTTATTTAATTAACGTTTAATAATTTATTGCTTAATGTGCAATATAATTTTAATGTGCTGGTCAGCCATTTTAACCATGACCAAAATGCACGCGCACTACTAATCTTCACATCTACTAGACGCCAAACTTAATTGCGATGAATGTTATTTAATTAACGTTTAATAATTTATTGCTTAATGTGCAATATAATTTTAATGTGCTGGTCAGCCATTTTAACCATGACCAAAAATGCACGCGCACTACTAATTTGGCCTGACTGCACGGTATCGCGATATGGAACTGACTAGCACGATCTCGAAACACGCGGTTTGAATCGAGCGGTTCCGGTCTTATGACGCCGGGTCCGCCATTTAAAAATATATAAGTTAACAAGATATTGGGGTTAATTGATGCTTAATATTCACCAAAAAATATGAAAGGTAGGTTTTATTAGGATTATTAACCCTTTTCCCAAAAGCAGTATTGCGTAATTTTGTTGCGCATCACTTTTCCAACAGCAGTATTGCGTATTTTCGTTGCGCAGCACTAATAACACATATAGCACAAAAATACATTTTTATTAAATTTGGTAATTTTTTTTGCACTTTGTGCTGATTTTTGCGCATCACTAATTTCACACCTAATAGACGCCAAATTTAACTGCGATGAGTGTTATTTAATTAACGTTTAATACTTTGCTGCATAATTTGCAATATAATTTTAATCTGGTGGTCAGCCATTTTTACTCATGAACAAAATGCACGCGCACTACTAATTTGGCCTGACTGCACGGTATCGCGATATGGAACTGACTAGCCCGATGGAGGCAATTTTTCTCGTTCTCACCCCATTCCATGATAAACAGAAATTCAAGGTAATATATTCCGCGTTTCAATTTTGGTTTTTTCTGCGCATGTACGTCATTCTGATACCTCTTGATCAGCTGTCACTTTAATTCCCTCTCTTACTTGTGTGTTTTTTTTTTCATAATACAGAAAAAATATTGTGAAATTTGTGAATATTTAAATATAATAACTTAAAGAAAAAACTAAAGAAATTAAAAATGACAATTTGTGCTATGTTCAATTGTAATAGCAGTAATAAAAAATCACTGAAAAGAAACCTGAATGCAGTGCCAGGTAAAATCAAATATTTCGGATTTCCAAAAGATCCTACTTTTTGTAAAATTTGGGTAACAAAATGCCAAAGAAAAGGTCAGATAAACTCTAAAAACGCCAGAGTTTGCTCAAAACATTTTGCTCCCGACCAATTTGTGCGCAATTTGAAGCATGAGTTGCTAAATTGACTCCAGACCTCGAATGGCTGCTTATGGACTGCAATTAGAAATTAGAAGATGAAATTCTTACTGAAATGGAAAATCTAGATACCACAATGCGATGTGGTAGTAGAACTAGTCTATTACCTTTCAAGAAAGGGATTTTATTAAGAATTAGATTTCTAAAAATGCTTTTCGCTAACCTTAAAAAGAATCACAAAGCTGCATATGTTCTTACGTATCGCTTCAACCAAGATCTTTTGGAATTGTTCTTCGGAGTAATGCGTGCAAAAGGAGGGTTGTATGATCACCCAGGTGCATTGGAATATAAATACCGATTGCGATCGTACATACTTGGACGAAACGAAGGAATCATGTCAGATGCAGCTAATGTTATGCCGGAATCAGAAATGGAGCATATGGGTTTACACGAAAAAATAGGGGACTTCTCAGAAAGCGCTGATGGTAGCATTTTGATATCATCCAACTTATTATCGGATCTTTTGCCGACAGATGTGTAACCATTGCAAATGATGAGGAGCAAATATTCACTCTTGATGACATGAGCGATATCAAGTATGATGCCATAGAATATTTAGCTGGGTATCTCATAAAACGTTTCAAAGGGAAGATCTCCAATATCACAGAGATGTATTGCGATAAAAACAACGAATCAGGACTTACATGGACAAATGTTATTAGCGAAGGGGGCTTGCATAAGCCTAATGCATTATTTCTTTCGGAATTGGGAAAATTGGATACGATTTTCAATGAACAAAATGGTGAAAACAATAATTCACTTAAATCATGTTCAAATTATATTTCTTCTCTAATTTCTCAATATAACTGTGATAACAAATTAAACATTGAAATCGTTAAAGTTTTTTTCCGATGTAAAATGTATTTTCGAATTAATATTAAAAATAGAGAGTTGCAAAATAAGCTTCATTGTAAAAAAAGAAAAATTAACAAAACTGTTAACTGAAACTATGATAGGTATCATAATATATACCTATATAATAGATATAATAATGACATACGTGTACCTGTGTATGTGTATTCAAATTATCTTAATAATAAAATATTCTTAACAAGAAAAACCAATTATTATTTAACTTTTATTTAAAAAAATGTTCAGATAGGTATAATAAATACCTCATTACCAGAACAAAGCAAAGCAAAGGGTATCAAGCTTACGTCATCAATGTTAGAAAGAGATGGAGATAGACATGCGCAATATATTACCTTGTATTTCTGTTTATCATGACCCCATTCTAGTTCGTGTCTGTATACGTGTATAGCCTACTCGGCTTTTCCGTATATTACCTAAAGTATGCTCTTGTGATCATTCTCTGGTGGTACCAGGTGCAGATGTTTGTGTTGGCATCAGCGGTATATTGAATTGCTGATGTGCCGAAATATGAGCTACACACATTTTCATATCGGAGCGGAAAGTACCAACTCCTAACCTTTTCTCTGCCCAATTGTAGATTATTATGCGAAAGAAGTTAACTGAAACTATGATAGGTATCATAATATATACCTATATAATAGATATAATAATGACATACGTGTACCTGTGTATGTGTATTCAAATTATCTTAATAATAAAATATTCTTAACAAGAAAAACCAATTATTATTTAACTTTTATTAAAAAAGAAGTTCAGATAGGTATAATAAATACCTCATTACCAGAACAAAGCAAAGCAAAGGGTATCAAGCTTACGTCATCAATGTTAGAAAGAGATGGAGATAGACATGCGCAATATATTACCTTGTATTTCTGTTTATCATGACCCCATTCTAGTTCGTGTCTGTATACGTGTATAGCCTACTCGGCTTTTCCGTATATTACCTAAAGTATGCTCTTGTGATCATTCTCTGGTGGTACCAGGTGCAGATGTTTGTGTTGGCATCAGCGGTATATTGAATTGCTGATGTGCCGAAATATGAGCTACACACATTTTCATATCGGAGCGGAAAGTACCAACTCCTAACCTTTTCTCTGCCCAATTGTAGATTATTATGCGAAAGTTTAAATGGGAGTCTCTTTTGTTCTCTCTACTTTTTTTTGTTTTTTTGTTTATTTTTTTGTTGCTTTGGTTTTTTTATTTCTTTCTTTCTTACAGTGCTCGGTGCAATACTATAATGGCTGGTTGTAAAAACCGACCGTATAACAAAATTTATGTATAATAGTGTGGCTGCTGCAATACAACGTAATATGTGTAGCAGCTACACGGTGTCCCGGCTACACGATAGCCTTCACAAAACAGGCTTTACGGAGTTTAACCCCGAAAACACCGAAAAGGCTGAAGAAAGGACACAGTTGGCTGTCCGGATTATTACTGGGCTATATCTTTGGCGTGGTACGTGCCCAACTCTCTACCCTGGAGGTCCTCCAGAACATAATAGCAATTTCCCACCTTTTCTTTGATGCGGGCTTTTACGAAGGTGGGCGCCAATTTTGCGTTAAACCCCTTTTTCCAGTTACTTTGGGCAAAGTTTCTTCTATATACTTCCTGCCCTATTTTAAAATTTACCGGTCTTGCCCGAGTGTTGTAGATTCGCTCGTTCACCTCATAGGCACGCCTCATATTTTCCTTAGCTTTACCGCGGACCTGAACTAACCCTTCCTCGCGGGGAATAAAGGTATCTGGTGGTTCTATTAAGTCCAATTTTCGCAGCAGCCTGTAACTATCGCCGTGCACCATCATGTTCTGACCGAAGGTTAGAAAGTATGGGGAGAATCCCGTAGACGCATGTACGGAACTCCGTAGTGAACAGGTTATATGACACAGGTTCAAATCCCAACAGGACTGATTTTCTCTAAGAAAAGAGCGAATAGCTGCGATCACCGATCGATTTACACGCTCCGAAGCATTTGCTTGAGGGGAGAAGAATGCGGTGTACATATGCTTCACACCGTAGTTTGCCAAAAGTTTGTTAAAGTCCTGACTCTTAAACTGCACCCCGTTGTCCGTGACAATTGTTTTGGGAACCCCAAAGGTGGGAAAAATTTTGTTTCTCAAATGCTCTATGATGGGTTTTGCGACAAACTTCTTAAGCGGCAGCAGGAAGCTGAATTTGGTGAAATGGTCCAAGATAATTAACAAGCCGATATGTCCCGCCTTGGAGCGAGGGTAAGGCCCAATCAAATCGATATGCAGGCGTTGAAATGGTCTCACCCATGCGTTTTGCCGACCCATGTACGGTCTTAGAGGGACATTTGGGTGTTTGGTAGTCGTACACACTGTGCACTTAAGGACATAGTCCCGCACGTCCGCGAACATGTGCGGCCAAAAGAAATGTTTCTTAATTCTTTGCAGGTTTTTATCTATACCACCGTGGGCTGCCGTCGGATTGTCGTGCGCTCGCTCGATCACCTGATCCGTAAGACCTTTGGGAACCCACAGCTTCCAGGCAGATTGTTCCTGTAGTTCATCGCCTCTATGGAATTCGGTACGTTTGTACAGGTATTGATCTATCACTGTCAGATCTGGCAGACGTTCGCTATTTGCCATGACCTGTCGTTTCAGGTTATCGTACTCAGTGGACGAGAATTCCGCCGATGCTAGATCGATTTCGGGAGACACTAATTCAACCGCTGCAATCTCATTTTCATGGACCCTTGACAACGCATCTGGGACTTTGTTATCCGAACCCTTCCTGTGCAAAATACTAAACTGAAACCCCTGAAGTTTCAACGCCCACCTACCAAGCCTGCCACTCAAATCAGTTTGGCGCATCAGCCATTGCAACGACGCGTGATCTGTGATTACCGTGAACTCAAGTCCCTCCACGAAAGGACGAAAATTTTTCACGCTAAGGACGGCCGCCAGACACTCCTGTTCGGTCACGCTATAATTGCGTTGCGCTTTGTTAAGTTTTTTTTGACCAATAGGCTATTGGCACCTCCGACCCGTCGTCAAGGGCCTGCACCAGTACGCTGCCCACTCCCGACTGACTAGCGTCACATTGGATCATAAAAGGTTTAGTGAAATCCGGGGTATACAATACAGGTGACGTGGTAAGCCTTACTTTCAGAGCTTCAAAAGGCACTTGTGCGTCGTTAGTCCATTGTAAGCTTTTCGCTTTTTTCAAAAGATCCGTTAGCGGGGCACAAATTGAGGCGAAATTGGAGATAAATTTCCTATACCATCCTACCATACCAAGGAACCGACGAAGCTGTCGTACGGTACTGGGGACGGGATAGTCTGCAATCGCCTGGACTTTTTCGGGGTCCGTTCTTAACCCACCGTTGCCAATTATGTGTCCGAGGTAACGGACTTCTTTAAGACAAAACTTTCTTTTTGTAACATTTAATGTCAGACCCGCGCGTCTTAAATGTTTAGCGACTTGTTGGAGTGTATCCAAATGGCTTTCAAAGTCTTCGGTTATAACTAATAAGTCATTAAGATATATGAAAACCTTTTCATGAAATTCTACCGGGATGACCTTGTCCATAAGACGGCACATTGTCTGCGGGGCATTGCACAACCCGAATGGCATAACTTTGAACTGGTATAGAGGGCTCTTCGGGACTGCAAAAGCTGTCTTTCCCCTGGAGTTCACCTCCAGTGGAATTTGCCAAAAAGCATCTTTAAGGTCTAGGCTTGAAATAAATTCAGCCCTTGGAATCCTACTCAAAATTCCCTGGATGTGTGGCAGTGGATACGCATCCGTAACCGTCACGGCATTCAGTTTTCGTGAGTCGAGGCATAGCCTAACCTTGCCTGGTTTACGGACTAACACCACTGGGGAACTCCAGGAGCTTTGTGATTCTTCGATCACTCCCAGCTTAAGCATGCGGTCCAACTCATCAAAGATCTGCCTTTCTATCGCGGGTGAAACAGGGTAATGGCGTTGCTTTATGGCTTTGCTGTCATTTGTGTCTATAACATGTTCCAGAATTGATGTTTTCCCAAGTCCCTCCCTCTCATATGATGGGAATAATTGTTTGACTGCCTCTAATCTATTGATTTGGGATAGGGTCAGGTCGTGTGCATTTGATGGTTCCTTACTCGGTTGCGACAATGTTAATTCGGCAACAATCTCAGGGGCTATGGCGAACAGTCTCCAAAAATCAATACCCAGATACAGATTCTGAGCTAATGAGGGTATTACGTACAACGAGATACGCTTTGCCTTACCCTGAAACTGAATGTCTGAATCAAAAACCCCACAAACCTGCTGCGCGTTTCCGTCGGCCGTTCTGATGGGCGAAATAAATCGCTTTAGCTTGATTTCGCCATTTAAAACCTGCAACGCCAACGAGCCCCCTACACAACTTATAGAGGCACCACTGTCTAGTAGACCTAGTACCTTCTCGCATAGCAATGTCACGGTGGCAGATGGACGGACATCATTGGACTTAGTCAAAATCGTGCTCATCACCAGCTTGCGGCTTTTCCTGACCATTTTCCAAAAACATCTCATCCGCTTAGAGGATCTATCAGGTTTGGTCTTTACTAAGCTAGACACTGAATGGAAAATTTTAGCTCGGGCTATGTTATACGCAGCGACTCGACGATGATAGGGTATAATGGGATGCAAAGTGACGTCAGTCCTTACGGGTGACGAGTAAACGTTGGGAGCCGTATGTTCCCTAACCAGTATCGCCTTGGGTGACACCGATTTCGGACCTTCAGGGTGGAGACGGCTAGCCTTACTAAGATTTAACGTGGGTGTGAACTGGTGGTCCTGCTCACACCCCTTGTCCAGTTTCCCGAACGATTGCATTTCTGGCAGTTAGGTTTGTAGATGTTTGCCGTACCGCACCCATAACAAAATATCCTACGCGTACGCGGCTCAAGGCACATATCAAATCGGTGGCCTTTCGTAGTACAATTCCAACAAATGATCTTTGATGGTACACGGATTTCTGGGCTAGTGGGCTCAACAAACTTCAGCAACGGGGATACTTTCGCTTCGACGGGGTCATCATTCAATGGTGAAACCAACTCGGCCAACTGACGACGTGGATATGCCGGTCGAGTATTTGGTAAATTTCGATACACATCGTTCAGAAATCGTTCCCTTCTCTGAACAACTTTGCGCAGGCTGGACACCGAGGTAATGTCTAGGTGGAGAATTTCATGTCTCACATCAGACCGGAGATTCCTTATTAGGATCTAAACAAAATCTATCTCAGCAATCTGGAATCTCAGCCTATCAGTGAGCCGAACGATGGAATCGTAAAATTCGTCGAAGGTTTCCTTATCTCGTTGCTTACGCCCTCTAATAGCTTCACGTATATCATAGTCAGAACGACTGTCTTTATACTGCTGTCGCAAATTATCAAACAATTCGTCCCAGGAGAAGAAAGGTTGAGCTCTGTGAAACCTCCAGAACCATTCCTTTGCTCTACCTTTGAATAGCAAATGGGCGTGTTTGCATAGCAAATTAAAATTTCCGTCCAAGCTCTGACGCGTCAGGGACTGGACCTGATAAATAAAATTGTCTACTATCAACCCTTAGTTCACCCCTTCAAATTGGAGGTGCCAGCTTGAAATTATATTCGCCACCTTAACGGCCGTATTGACGTCCGCCTGCGACGACCGAGTGAGGTTTGAACTCGCTTGGTGAGGCTCTCTTCGATCAAACGGCATATCGCGTGGCCAAGATAGGTTCTCGAAGTCTGGGGTATTCGCTGGAATCCCTGGGGCTCCATTTACGCCCTCTTTAAGATTCAGCCTATTGAAACAACGCTCGACGTTGGATTCGATAAGCTGCGAAATGTCTTGCGACATCTGTTGTATTATCGATCCTTGTATCTGATCGATTGATTCATTTACCACTCGCTGAATCTTCGACACCAAGTCAGACTCTCGTCTACCTTGACCGGAAGGGTTGTCAGGGAGTGACAATCGCGCGCGAGTTTCCCCAGCTGAGGCCTTCGGGGGATTTCAACCTACCCCTTCAACCGCTAAGTGGAGCCCAGCACGCTGAACCTTTTGAAAAGTGGACGGGGCCTGAGTTTGGGGTCTCCTTTTTGAGCGATTCCACGTATTATGCGCGAGAAGAACATCTACTGCACCTGCGACCTCGCCAGTATCTGAGCCTAGTTTCACCACACATGGTTTTACTGAGCTTATAAGGCATGACTTATTGCATTGCGGACAGATTTCGGATTTTCTTAATAATTCTAGTAAACAAAATTTGTGGAAAACGTGTTGGCAATCGGTGATCACAGCCTCCGCGCTGCCATCGATTTCGATTTTGCATAGAGGACAATCACACGACTCGGGAACCATTAACTCCACGGGCAAGATTGGTCTTTTTGGACCATCGAAGCTGCGTCTAACGGCCATGGTGTAGCTCTAATGGATATTTACGCCAAAACTAAATTTCATGCGTACAGCCGGATAACTAAGTATAGAACCTTTTCTTGTATTACCCGAGTGTAGTAAAAATCAGTGGATAGTTTTTAAAATATATTTGAAGGAAGAAAAATTCTGGAACTTTACTTTCTAAGTGGTTATGAATAGTTGGTTCACAACTCAGGGCTCTATCCTAACAATCGCAACCTAAGATAATTCATACATTTATATTCCAACGACCGAAAACGATAATCGAACACCGAAATATGCTTAATACTAACTTAAAATTCGACCACCTCCCACTGCCAATGTTAGCAAAGAGAAGAGGAATAGAAATCAAAACAAAATTTATACACACATCCGGTTCAGTCGGACGGAAGGTTGTGCTTAATCTAAGGTATAACCTGATACTAATAAGAAACTAGGTTATAACCGCTCACTAATACGCTCACCTCTTCGAGGAGTATAAATATAAATAAAACTTAGATAATTATAAATATTGTCAATTAATGAGTTCTTTAGTGTGCGTCTCTCCATCTCTTACGCCCCCTGCAGAGGCCATGCATCCACATGGTCTCGGGCCAACGTACTCCCTCGTCTCACGGGTCAAACTTATGACCGGTCAGGATTAGATAGACCGAGCATAAGGAGCATGCCACTACTAGGCTAGGGCACCAAGCCAACCTAAAATCGCGTAATCACGAAGCTACGTTCGATTAGCTTTGAGATAATGTTCCACCATTTCGAAAACTTGGCGCACATTTCACACATCCTTATCACGGGTACCGCCTAACTCAACAGCGTCATCGCTCAATCGCTCTGCCTAATCAACCTCGGTTCCGGATGTCTTTTCAAAATATAAAACTTACGATGGATGTAAGTTTATCGTTTCGACTAACTGCGAGGTACTAGCATGTTCAGGTAAGCCCTTAAGGCAAAAAAAAAATAAAAATCCTGCAACGCTTGTTTACCCCAGTCAGTTCAAAGAGCGATAAAAGGAGGAGGAGAAAAACTAATTAGGCAAATCTTGTTTATCCAGCGTGAGGTAACTTGAGGCGAATAAAGCCTTCCAAGAACCATACTTTTGTGGAGCCTAAAGAAATCATCGGTCAAGCATCCAGCAGTCGTTCGCCAGATGACCCGAATTTCCGGATGATTTACCCATATTCTCACGCTGGAAAAGTAGGCAGTGTCGTTGCTATGCTACCTTAAATTTGTCTTAATAAAAGTGAATTTAGAATGAAGTGGAAGAAAAATAAAGCTTTTGACTTGACCCAGAGGGTGGTGGCCTAGTTGCAAAACTCTTACGAATTTTGCAGCGTAGAACTGTACATGAGTCATCGGTCAGGCAACCAGTAGTCGTTCACTAAATGGCCAGTAATCCCAGAGTATTTAAGCAATTCAAGGACATCGGTCAGGTCTCCAACGATCGTTTCCAGAGCACCGAGCATTTCCAGACACCAGCCTCACGGTCTATCAAAAGGAAACTTTAAACGACATTGACTATGCCAATATCTTAATTAATCTAACGCAAAGGGTTAAAGTTGGAGCAGGGAAAGAAAATCAACAAGTAAAGATGAGATAGAGTTCCGACCCGAACGGAATAGCTGGTGGCCATCACCGCCGGTGGGAAGAAACACAATGGTGTGGAACCCAACAGGAGCTACCTAAGCAGCCTCTATCGGGCCCCACGTTGGGCGCCATTTTTATGTAACGTTTTATGTATAATTGCTGTTGATGTTAACGATTCGCGAACTGACGGGTGGCTGAATGGCTAACGGCGGGGTGCACGCCAAGCGGTGCTCTAGCTAGCTCGCCGAGATATGGGGCGTTCGTGCCGGTCATTCCATGCCCTTTTACTGTTACACAAAAAAATATTAAATAATGCGTGCACTAGAGAGAAAGGAAAGGAGAAAGAAATAAAAAAAAGGAAAGGAACAAAGAAAGAACTTCCAGTGATTCTAAGGAAGAGGATCAGGAGCAAGGCAGACCTAGAGGATTATGTTGACGACTTCATTGGCTTCAATACTTCACCGTGACGAGGGGAGCTGTCGGCCCCGAGGAGGGGATTAAACCATTGATGCTGTCCGTGTAAAAACCCAGCGACCACCAACAGGAACCACGTTCGAGAGGAGCAACGCCATATCAACCTCAATAATAACTCATTTGTATGTTTATTTCAATCATTAACACAAACGTTATAAAATTTTTATTCAACTAATTAATCCCCCTTTTATAACAGAAAAGGGTACAAACTTCTTATTCTAACTAGAGCTAACAGGTGCTCAAGGTCTATTTGTCAATTACTGTTTTTTTTTCTTTTGAATCAAGAAATATTCCATTAATAGATTGTAGGCATAAGAAAAAAATTAGGATTTCCCCGTATGATAATAAAAATTTAAATTTTTAGCGAAAGAAACGGAAGGATAATCTACAACAGCTATGTGGTTAACCCCGTATAAATGACCGAACCAAGAATAACAATTTCTTATGGTACGATTGGGGCAAAAGGAAAAAAAAATCTATATATATATATGTGTAGGTATAAAAATTTACCTTGTTTTTTCACAAATGATGTCCGGTGCGTCTCCTCCGACAGCGCTGACGAGTTCGACGATCGGTTTCAACTGTAATATAAGTTTATGGTTAATAGCAATAAATCTATTGGCAAGGGATTTCAGCCGGTCTAACCCGTTCGTTTCATTCGCCAAGTCGTTTAGTTTCCGAGGGGTTCGAATGATATTGACTAAATTTAAGTATTTTTAATTAATTTTAGTTACCCCTCTTTACTTTATATCTATAAGTCTAAGAAATCTAACGGTAAGGGTTAGTTGGCGGTTAGCGTAACAAACAACCCAAAGAAAGCCCCAAAAAAATATTATACAAAGGAACTTTAATCATGATGTTTAATCCACGAAGTGTAACACAAAAATAAATCCATCAGGGTGGCGAATCCGGCACCGGTGAGTATCGCTTTCTTCTTTTTCTTTATGTCCTGTATCCCCTTATGGGTCCTAGGGCCTCTACTACGCCTACGCGCCATCGCGTGCGGTTCCTGGCAATGAGCTTCAGCTCTCTCCAACTCTTCCCCAATTGCCGTGCCTCCTCCTCAACTGTTCTGCGCCATGTATTTCTCGGACGACCCGTTCTTCTACCATCCTGAGATAACGGGTTCCATTGCATTGCGTAGTTTGCTATGGAACTGTCGCCTTTTCGGAGTGTATGACCAATCCACTGCCACTTCCGTCGTTGGATGGTTGTGCCTATTGGTTCCTGACCCGTTCTCTGGTAAAGATGTTCGTTAGAGATACGGTTAGGCCAGAAAACCCTTATGATGTTCCGTAGGCACCTATTTACAAATGTTTGTAATCTTTTTGTGATAGTAGCGGTCACCTTCCAAGTGCTGCACCCATACAACAGCACAGATTCAACATTTGAGCGGAACAGTCGCAGCTTGGTGTTTAAGCTGATCGCATTGCTTCGCCATATCATGGACATCATTCCAAACACCGATTTTGCTTTGCCGATTCGGTTGGCAATGTCCTGTTCGGTTCCACCTTCGGTCGAGACAATACTCCCAAGATATTGGAAACTCTCTACTCTCTCTACCGGCTGTCCAGCAATGTTAACATGAGTAACTGAGTTAGTGCCGAGGTTGATGATTTTGGTTTTGGCAGTATTAATCTTCAAACCTGCAACATTTGCCTCCCTCTCCACATTTGTTGTCATTTGGTGCAGCTCCATAATTCTATGTGAGAGTAAACAAACGTCGTCAGCGTAATCCAGATGTTTGAGTTGAGATGTAAGAGTCCAACGAATTCCTCCGTTTCCAGTAGATAAAGCTGCGCGAAGTACATCGCTAATCACCAACACCAACCTCTGACAGCTTTCCTCTATGCAGCACATGACATTTAGAGCCATCATAGGTTGCTTTAATAATAGCTATTAGTTTATCGGGTATACCTCTCCTGCGCAAGGCAAGCCAGATAAACTGTCTGTTGACACTGTCAAACGCCTTCTCAAAATCGATGAGCAGCAGGTGCAGTGGTGACCGGAATTCAACGCACTGTTCAATAATGATCCGCAGGGTGTTTATGTGGTCTACACAGGAGGATCCAGTGCGGAAACCTGCTTGTTCGGCATCGAGTGTATCTTCCAGATGTTCCTTAATACGTTCAAGTACTACTTTGGTTATTACTTTTGCAACTGCAGGGAGAACGCAAATGCCTCTCCAGTTTTCGCACTCCATAAGACTACCTTTTTTAGGGAGCTTGACAATCATTCCCTTCTTCCACTCTTCGGGGAAACTTTCTACCTCCCAAGCTCTCTCTACAAGAGGATATAAAAGCTCTGCTGATGTCGTTGGAGCTGCACACAGAAGCTCTGCGGGTATACCATCTAGTCCTACCGACTTGTTGTTCTTTACTGCGTTAATCGCGGTAGCGATCTCGTCTTTACTGGGAGTTGAGGTGCGAATTCGGGAAATTGTTACTTCCGGCATTTCCGTTTGATTTAGGTGCATATCGTTAGCAAATACACGGTTAAGGACCGTAGAGAAATGCTCCTTCCATCGCTTGAGCTGATCCTCATCTGAAACGAGTACGGTACCATCTAGGCTTTTCACCGGATGTTGGCTAGAGCGGTGACCACCTGTCAGCTCTTTGGTGATTCTGTAAACGGTTCTGCTATCGCACCGGCTCGCTGCTTCCTCTGCTTCTGAGGCCAGGTTGTTAATATAGTTACGCTTGTCACGTCTTACACTACGCTGCACTTCTCTCATTTTTCTTCGATACATGGACTCTAGCTCGCTCCTCGCTACTGCTGGGATATCTACAATACGAGCTTTAAGTAGTTTACGTTCTTCAATCCGCCTCCAGGTATCTTCGGTAAGCCACGTGCTGTGCCTTGCCTGGCTTCTACCAACAATACTTTCCGCTCCAGATGTGAAAACATTTTTCACAGCCTTCCAATGTTCCTGGATGGTTGTCGGCAGTGAGCTGCTGATTGCTTCCACTCCTTGCGATAAATGATCCCTTAATTGTTGGCGTACTGAGGGGATCTTTAGCCGGTCGATGTTATACCTAGGCATTCGGATGATATTGCGGATTCTATGAACTGATGCAGTACGTAACTGGACAGTAGCTACCATAAGGTGAGGATCACGTACCATACACATGTCGGCTCCTCGTCTGTTTCGGACGTCTAACAGACAGCTCCTAAAACGTCTGCTGATCGCACATGGTCGATTTGGTTGGATGATGATTGCCTGTCAGTTGACACCCAGCTGACCTTGTGGCAAGTCTTATGCTCAAACATGGTGCCTCCTATAACAAGGTTGTTGGTGTTGCAGAAATCAACAAATCTTTCACCATTGTCATTTCGTTCGCCGAGGCCGTGCTTCCCAATCACATGCTTGAGTCCTTCATTGTCGTTGCCAACCTTGGCATTCAAATCCCCCATCACGATGACGATATCTCCGTTCGGCGTTGCGTTGAATACTGCGTTTAGTTGATTGTAGAAGTTGTCCTTTTCATCCTCAGTCGAGGGATTCGTTGGGGCGTAGCACTGTATGATCGTGACGCGCCGTACTCTAGTCCGAAATCTGGCCGATATGATCCTATCACTATGCGGGTGCCAGGAAATTAGGCCTCTACGTGCTGTTGGCGTTAGCAGCAGACCCACTCCAGATTCACGAGTACTGCCGGAGGGTTTGCCAGAGTAGAGTAGCACAGTGTTACACGTTGGGGATTGGTACTCTCCCGCGTCGAACCATCTTACTTCACTCACTCCCAGTATGTCCAAATTATATCGAAGAAACTCACGTTCCAGTTGAAGAAATCTGGCATTATGAGGTCCTTCACTTCCAGAGTCAAGGAGCGTCCTCACATTCCAGAAACCAATCTTAGTCCGGGTACAATAGCCAAAAGTCGTCATTATTCGATCATTACTTATCCGAGGCGTTGTGTCAGTTTCAGTAGCGGGTATTTTTCGGTACCGCAGGGTGCTAGCCCACGTTACCTAGACTAGAAACGCTAGACCGTTCGCACTTGCAGTTTTAGCCTACATGTATAAGGATTTATACACATAGTTGCCCGGGGACCACCACGAGGAGGTAGAGCAAGCACTACATCACGAACTTGATTGTTACGCTACTGGCCCAAACCAAGTTTTGAGCAGTCAGAAGTTTCCCGATCAATCGCAATGCAGATCCCCAATCGCTTGGTAGCTAAAAATTCCTTTTGATTGATTCGCGCCGTAAGCCCCAAAAGCGAGTAAATAAGCGTTGATTGTTCCATTTGGCATCTAATCCTACAAATCGGGTGCCACAATCGTAGTCTTGCAACGGTATTAGGGTATCCATCGATATGTAATACAGACAGCCTTATTTGTAATTTTGATTACTCTCCGGAAATGTGCGTAAATTTTTTTTTTTTGTTTTTGCGCATCACTAACAACACGTAAAGTCCTTTTAAGGAAGTACCAAAAATACATTTTTTTGTTAAATTCGATAATTTTTTCCGAAATTTGTACGGATTTTGCGCATCACTAATTTTCACATCTACTAGACGCCAAACTTAATTGCGATGAATGTTATTTAATTAACGTTTAATAATTTATTGCTTAATGTGCAATATAATTTTAATGTGCTGGTCAGCCATTTTAACCATGACCAAAATGCACGCGCACTACTAATCTTCACATCTACTAGACGCCAAACTTAATTGCGATGAATGTTATTTAATTAACGTTTAATAATTTATTGCTTAATGTGCAATATAATTTTAATGTGCTGGTCAGCCATTTTAACCATGACCAAAAATGCACGCGCACTACTAATTTGGCCTGACTGCACGGTATCGCGATATGGAACTGACTAGCACGATCTCGAAACACGCGGTTTGAATCGAGCGGTTCCGGTCTTATGACGCCGGGTCCGCCATTTAAATATATATAAGTTAACAAGATATTGGGGTTAATTGATGCTTAATATTCATCAAAAAATATGAAAGGTTGGTTTTATTAGGATTATTAACCCTTTTCCTAAAAGCAGTATTGCGTAATTTTGTTGCGCATCACTTTTCCAACAGCAGTATTGCGTATTTTCGTTGCGCAGCACTAATAACACATATAGCACAAAAATACATTTTTATTAAATTTGGTAATTTTTTTTGCACTTTGTGCTGATTTTTGCGCATTACTAATTTCACACCTAATAGACCCCAAATTTAACTGCGATGAGTGTTATTTAATTAACGTTTAATACTTTGCTGCATAATTTGCAATAAAATTTTAATCTGGTGGTCAGCCATTTTTACTCATGAACAAAATGCACGCGCACTACTAATTTGGCCTGACTGCACGGTATCGCGATATGGAACTGACTAGCCCGATGGAGGCAATTTTTCTCGTTCTCACCCCATTCCATGATAAACAGAAATACAAGGTAATATATTCCGCGTTTCAATTTTGGTTTTTTCTGCGCATGTACGTCATTCTGATACCTCTTGATCAGCTGTCACTTTAATTCCCTCTCTTACTTGTGTGTTTTTTTTTCATAATACAGAAAAAATATTGTGAAATTTGTGAATATTTAAATATAATAACTTAAAGAAAAAACTAAAGAAATTAAAAATGACAATTTGTGCTATGTTCAATTGTAATAGCAGTAATAAAAAATCACTGAAAAGAAACCTGAATGCAGTGCCAGGTAAAATCAAATATTTCGGATTTCCAAAAGATCCTACTTTTTGTAAAATTTGGGTAACAAAATGCCAAAGAAAAGGTCAGATAAACACTAAAAACGCCAGAGTTTGCTCAAAACATTTTGCTCCCGACCAATTTGTGCGCAATTTGAAGCATGAGTTGCTAAATTGACTCCAGACCTCGAATGGCTGCTTATGGACTGAAATTAGAAATTCAAGATGAAATTCTTACTGAAATGGAAAATCTAGTTACCACAATGCGATGTGGTAGTAGAACTAGTCTATTACCTTTCCAGAAAGGGATTTTATTAAGAATTAGATCTCTAAAAATGCTTTTCGCTAACCTTAAAAAGAATCACAAAGCTGCATATGTTCTTACGTATCGCTTCAACCAAGATCTTTTGGAATTGTTCTTCGGAGTAATGCGTGCAAAAGGAGGGTTGTATGATCACCCAGGTGCATTGGAATTTAAATACCGATTGCGATCGTACATACTTGGACGAAACGAAGGAATCATGTCAGATGCAGCTAATGTTATGCCGGAATCAGAAATGGAGCATATGGGTTTACACGAAAAAATAGGGGACTTCTCAGAAAGCGCTGATGGTAGCATTTTGATATCATCCAACTTATTATCGGATCTTTTGCCGACAGAATGTGTAACCATTGCAAATGATGAGGAGCAAATATTCACTCTTGATGACATGAGCGATATAAAGTATGATGCCATAGAATATTTAGCTGGGTATCTCATAAAACGTTTCAAAGGGAAGATCTCCAATATCACAGAGATGTATTGCGATAAAAACAACGAATCAGGACTTACATGGACAAATGTTATTAGCGAAGGGGGCTTGCATAAGCCTAATGCATTATTTCTTTCGGAATTGGGAAAATTGGATACGATTTTCAATGAACAAAATGGTGAAAACAATAATTCACTTAAATCATGTTCAAATTATATTTCTTCTCTAATTTCTCAATATAACTGTGATAACAAATTAAACATTGAAATCGTTAAAGTTTTTTTCCGATGTAAAATGTATTTTCGAATTAATATTAAAAATAGAGAGTTGCAAAATAAGCTTCATTGTAAAAAAAGAAAAATTAACAAAACAGTTAACTGAAACTATGATAGGTATCATAATATATACCT
Source organism: Nephrocerus scutellatus (assembly GCA_947095585.1). Lineage (NCBI taxonomy): Eukaryota > Metazoa > Arthropoda > Insecta > Diptera > Pipunculidae > Nephrocerus > Nephrocerus scutellatus. The sequence continues at coordinate 38,489,253 of OX352762.1, forward strand.
ATATAATAGATATAATAATGACATACGTGTACCTGTGTATGTGTATTCAAATTATCTTAATAATAAAATATTCTTAACAAGAAAAACCAATTATTATTTAACTTTTATTTAAAAAAATGTTCAGATAGGTATAATAAATACCTCATTACCAGAACAAAGCAAAGCAAAGGGTATCAAGCTTACGTCATCAATATTAGAAAGAGATGGAGATAGACATGCGCAATATATTACCTTGTATTTCTGTTTATCATGACCCCATTCTAGTTCGTGTCTGTATACGTGTATAGCCTACTCGGCTTTTCCGTATATTACCTAAAGTATGCTCTTGTGATCATTCTCTGGTGGTACCAGGTGCAGATGTTTGTGTTGGCATCAGCGGTATATTGAATTGCTGATGTGCCGAAATATGAGCTACACACATTTTCATATCGGAGCGGAAAGTACCAACTCCTAACCTTTTCTCTGCCCAATTGTAGATTATTATGCGAAAGTTTAAATGGGAGTCTCTTTTGTTCTCTCTACTTTTTTTTGTTTTTTGTTTATTTTGTTGTTGCTTTGGTTATTTTATTTCTTTCTTTCTTACAGTGCTCGGTGCAATACTATAATGGCTGGTCGTAAAAACCGACCGTATAACAAAATTTATGTATAATAGTGTGGCTGCTGCAATACAACGTAATATGTGTAGCAGCCACACGGTGTCCCGGCTACACGATAGCCTTCACAAAACAGGCTTTACGGAGTTTAACCCCGAAAACACCAAAAAGGCTGAAGAAAGGACACAGTTGGCTGTCCGGATTATTACTGGGCTATATCTTTGGCGTGGTACGTGCCCAACTCTCTACCCTGGAGGTTCCTCCAGAACATAATAGCAATTTCCCACCTTTTCTTTGATGCGGGCTTTTACGAAGGTGGGCGCCAATTTTGCGTTAAACCCCTTTTTCCAGTTACTTTGGGCAAAGTTTCTTCTATATACTTCCTGCCCTATTTTAAAATTTACCGGTCTTGCCCGAGTGTTGTAGATTCGCTCGTTCACCTCATAGGCACGCCTCATATTTTCCTTAGCTTTACCGCGGACCTGAACTAACCCTTCCTCGCGGGGAATAAAGGTATCTGGTGGTTCTATTAAGTCCAATTTTCGCAGCAGCCTGTAACTATCGCCGTGCACCATCATGTTCTGACCGAAGGTTAGAAAGTATGGGGAGAATCCCGTAGACGCATGTACGGAACTCCGTAGTAAACAGGTTATATGACACAGGTTCAAATCCCAACAGGACTGATCTTCTCTAAGAAAAGAGCGAATAGCTGCGATCACCGATCGATTTACACGCTCCGAAGCATTTGCTTGAGGGGAGTAGAATGCGGTGTACATATGCTTCACACCGTAGTTTGCCAAAAGTTTGTTAAAGTCCTGACTCTTAAACTGCACCCCGTTGTCCGTGACAATTGTTTCGGGAACCCCAAAGGTGGGAAAAATGTTGTTTCTCAAATACTCTATGATGGGTTTTGCGACAAACTTCTTAAGCGGCAGCAGGAAGCTGAATTTGGTGAAATGGTCCAAGATAATTAACAAGCCGATATGTCCCGCCTTGGAGCGAGGGTAAGGCCCAATCAAATCGATATACAGGCGTTGAAATGGTCTCACCCATGCGTTTTGCCGACCCATGTACGGTCTTAGAGGGACATTTGGGTGTTTGGTAGTCTTACACACTGTGCACTTAAGGACATAGTCCCGCACATCCGCGAACATGTGCGGCCAAAAGAAATGTTTCTTAATTCTTTGCAGGGTTTTATTTATACCACCGTGGGCTGCCGTCGGATTGTCGTGCGCTCGCTCGATCACCTGATCCGTAAGACCTTTGGGAACCCACAGCTTCCAGGCAGATTGTTCCTGTAGTTCATCGCCTCTATGGAATTCGTTACTTTTGTACAGGTATTGATCTATCACTGTCAGATCTGGCAGACGTTCGCTATTTGCCATGACCTGTCGTTTCAGGTTATCGTACTCAGTGGACGAGAATTCCGCCGATGCTAGATCGATTTCGGGAGACACAAATTCAACCGCTGCAATCTCATTTTCATGGACCCTTGACAACGCATCTTGGACTTTGTTATCCGAACCCTTCCTGTGCAAAATACTAAACTGAAACTCCTGAAGTTTCAACGCCCACCTACCAAGCCTGCCACTCAAATCAGTTTGGCGCATCAGCCATTGCAACGACGCGTGATCTGTGATTACCGTGAACTCAAGTCCCTCCACGAAAGGACGAAAATTTTTCACGCTAAGGACGGCCGCCAGACACTCCTGTTCGGTCACGCTATAATTGCGTTGCGCTTTGTTAAGTTTTTTTTGACCAATAGGCTATTGGCACCTCCGACCCGTCGTCAAGGGCCTGCACCAGTACGCTGCCCACTCCCGACTGACTAGCGTCACATTGGATCATAAAAGGTTTAGTGAAATCCGGGGTATACAATACAGGTGACGTGGTAAGCCTTACTTTCAGAGCTTCAAAAGCCACTTGTGCGTCGTTAGTCCATTGTAAGCTTTTCGCTTTTTTCAAAAGATCCGTTAGCGGGGCACAAATTGAGGCGAAATTGGAGATAAATTTCCTATACCATCCTACCATACCAAGGAACCGACGAAGCTGTCGTACGGTACTGGGGACGGGATAGTCTGCAATCGCCTGGACTTTTTCGGGGTCCGTTCTTAACCCACCGTTGCCAATTATGTGTCCGAGGTAACGGACTTCTTTAAGACAAAACTTTCTTTTTGTAACATTTAATGTCAGACCTGCGCGTCTTAAATGTTTAGCGACTTGTTGGAGTGTATCCAAATGGCTTTCAAAGTCTTCGGTTATAACTAATAAGTCATCAAGATATATGAAAACCTTTTCATGAAATTCTACCGGGATGACCTTGTCCATAAGACGGCACATTGTCTGCGGGGCATTGCACAACCCGAATGGCATAACTTTGAACTGGTATAGAGAGCTCTTCGGGACTGCAAAAGCTGTCTTTCCCCTGGAGTTCACCTCCAGTGGAATTTGCCAAAAAGCATCTTTAAGGTCTAGGCTTGAAATAAATTCAGCCCTTGGAATCCTACTCAAAATTCCCTGGATGTGTGGCAGTGGATACGCATCCAAAACCGTCACGGCATTCAGTTTTCGTGAGTCGAGGCATAGCCTAACCTTGCCTGGCTTACGGACTAACACCACTGGGGAACTCCAGGAGCTTTGTGATTCTTCGATCACTCCCAGCTTAAGCATGCGGTCCAACTCATCAAAGATCTGCCTTTCTATCGCGGGTGAAACAGGGTAATGGCGTTGCTTTATGGCTTTGCTGTCATTTGTGTCTATAACATGTTCCAGAATTGATGTTTTCCCAAGTCCCTCCCTCTCATATGATGGGAATAATTGTTTGACTGCCTCTAATCTATTGATTTGGGATAGGGTCAGGTCATGTGCATTTGATGGTTCCTTACTCGGTTGCGACAATGTTAATTCGGCAATAATCTCAGGGGCTATGGCGAACAGTCTCCAAAAATCAATACCCAGATACAGATTCTCAGCTAATGAGGGTATTACGTACAACGAGATACGCTTTGCCTTACCCTGAAACTGAATGTCTGAATCAAAAACCCCACAAACCTGCTGCGCGTTTCCGTCGGCCGTTCTGATGGGCGAAATAAATCGCTTTAGCTTGATTTCGCCATTTAAAACCTGCAACGCCAACGAGCCCCCTACACAACTTATAGAGGCACCACTGTCTAGTAGACCTAGTACCTTCTCGCCTAGCAATGTCACGGTGGCATATGGACGGACATCATTGGACTTAGTCAAAATCGTGCTCATCACCAGCTTGCGGCTTTTCCTGACCATTTTCCAAAAACATCTCATCCGCTTAGAGGATCTATCAGGTTTGGTCTTTACTAAGCTAGACACTGAATGGAAAATTTTAGCTCGGGCTATGTTATACGCAGCGACTCGACGATGATAGGGTATAATGGGATGCAAAGTGACGTCAGTCCTTACGGGTGACGAGTAAACGTTGGGAGCCGTATGTTCCCTAACCAGTATCGCCTTGGGTGACACCGATTTCGGACCTTCAGGGTGGATACGGCTAGCCTTACTAAGATTTAACGTGGGTGTGAACTGGTGGTCCTGCTCACACCCCTTGTCCAGTTTCCCGAACGATTGCATTTCTGGCAGTTAGGTTTGTAGATGTTTGCCGTACCGCACCCATAACAAAATATCCTACGCGTACGCGGCTCAAGGCACATATCAAATCGGTGGCCTTTCGTAGTACAATTCCAACAAATGATCTTTGATGGTACACGGATTTCTGGGCTAGTGGGCTCAACAAACTTCAGCAACGGGGATACTTTCGCTTCGACGGGGTCATCATTCAATGGTGAAACCAACTCGGCCAACTGACGACGTGGATATGCCGGTCGAGTATTTGGTAAATTTCGATACACATCGTTCAGAAATCGTTCCCTTCTCTGAACAACTTTGCGCAGGCTGGACACCGAGGTAATGTCTAGGTGGAGAATTTCATGTCTCACATCAGACCGGAGATTCCTTATTAGGATCTAAACAAAATCTATCTCAGCAATCTGGAATCTCAGCCTATCAGTGAGCCGAACGATGGAATCGTAAAATTCGTCGAAGGTTTCCTTATCTCGTTGCTTACGCCCTCTAATAGCTTCACGTATATCATAGTCAGAACGACTGTCTTTATACTGCTGTCGCAAATTATCAAACAATTCGTCCCAGGAGAAGAAAGGTTGAGCTCTGTGAAACCTCCAGAACCATTCCTTTGCTCTACCTTTGAATAGCAAATGGGCGTGTTTGCATAGCAAATTAAAATTTCCGTCCAAGCTCTGACGCGTCAGGGACTGGACCTGATAAATAAAATTGTCTACTATCAACCCTTAGTTCACCCCTTCAAATCGGAGGTGCCAGCTTGAGATTATATTCGCCACCTTAACGGCCGTATTGACGTCCGCCTGCGACGACCGAGTGAGGTTTGAACTCGCTTGGTGAGGCTCTCTTCGATCAAACGGCATATCGCGTGGCCAAGATAGGTTCTCGAAGTCTGGGGTATTCGCTGGAATCCCTGGGGCTCCATTTACGCCCTCTTTAAGATTCAGCCTATTGAAACAACGCTCGACGTTGGATTCGATAAGCTGCGAAATGTCTTGCGACATCTGTTGTATTATCGATCCTTGTATCTGATCGATTGAATCATTTACCACTCGCTGAATCTTCGACACCAAGTCAGACTCTCGTCTACCTTGACCGGAAGGGTTGTCAGGGAGTGACAATCGCGCGCGAGTTTCCCCAGCTGAGGCCTTCGGGGGATTTCAACCTACCCCTTCAACCGCTAAGTGGAGCCCAGCACGCTGAACCTTTTGAAAAGTGGACGGGGCCTGAGTTTGGGGTCTACTTTTTGAGCGATTCCACGTATTATGCGCGAGAAGAACATCTACTGCACCTGCGACCTCGCCAGTATCTGAGCCTAGTTTCACCACACATGGTTTTACTGAGCTTATAAGGCATGACTTATTGCATTGCGGACAGATTTCGGATTTTCTTAATAATTCTAGTAAACAAAATTTGTGGAAAACGTGTTGGCAATCGGTGATCACAGCCTCCGCGCTGCCATCGATTTCGATTTTGCATAGAGGACAATCACACGACTCGGGAACCATTAACTCCACGGGCAAGATTGGTCTTTTTGGACCATCGAAGCTGCGTCTAACGGCCATGGTGTAGCTCTAATGGATATTTACGCCAAAACTAAATTTCATGCGTACAGCCGGATAACTAAGTATAGAACCTTTTCTTGTATTACCCGAGTGTAGTAAAAATCAGTGGATAGTTTTTAAAATATATTTGAAGGAAGAAAAATTCTGGAACTTTACTTTCTAAGTGGTTATGAATAGTTGGTTCACAACTCAGGGCTCTATCCTAACAATCGCAACCTAAGATAATTCATACATTTATATTCCAACGACCGAAAACGATAATCGAACACCGAAATATGCTTAATACTAACTTAAAATTCGACCACCTCCCACTGCCAATGTTAGCAAAGAGAAGAGGAATAGAAATCAAAACAAAATTTATACACACATCCGGTTCAGTCGGACGGAAGGTTGTGCTTAATCTAAGGTATAACCTGATACTAATAAGAAACTAGGTTATAACCGCTCACTAATACGCTCACCTCTTCGAGGAGTATAAATATAAATAAAACTTAGATAATTATAAATATTGTCAGTTAATGAGTTCTTTAGTGTGCGTCTCTCCATCTCTTACGCCCCCTGCAGAGGCCATGCATCCACATGGTCTCGGGCCAACGTACTCCCTCGTCTCACGGGTCAAACTTATGACCGGTCAGGATTAGATAGACCGAGCATAAGGAGCATGCCACTACTAGGCTAGGGCACCAAGCCAACCTAAAATCGCGTAATCACGAAGCTACGTTCGATTAGCTTTGAGATAATGTTCCACCATTTCGAAAACTTCAAACCTTCAAACCTCAACCTCGGTTCCGGATGTCTTTTCAAAATATAAAACTTACGATGGATGTAAGTTTATCGTTTCGACTAACTGCGAGGTACTAGCATGTTCAGGTAAGCCCTTAAGGCAAAAAAAAAATGAAAATCCTGGAACGCTTGTTTACCCCAGTCAGTTCAAAGAGCGATAAAAGGAGGAGGAGAAAAACTAATTAGGCAAATCTTGTTTATCCAGCGTGAGGTAACTTGAGGCGAATAAAGCCTTCCAAGAACCATACTTTTGTGGAGCCTAAAGAAATCATCGGTCAAGCATCCAGCAGTCGTTCGCCAGATGACCCGAATTTCCGGATGATTTACCCATATTCTCACGCTGGAAAAGTAGGCAGTGTCGTTGCTATGCTACCTTAAATTTGTCTTAATAAAAGTGAATTTAGAATGAAGTGGAAGAAAAATAAAGCTTTTGACTTGACCCAGAGGGTGGTGGCCTAGTTGCAAAACTCTTACAAATTTTGCAGCGTAGAACTGTACATGAGTCATCGGTCAGGCAACCAGTAGTCGTTCACTAAATGGCCAGTAATCCCAGAGTATTTAAGCAATTCAAGGACATCGGTCAGGTCTCCAACGATCGTTTCCAGAGCACCGAGCATTTCCAGACACCAGCCTCACGGTCTATCAAAAGGAAACTTTAAACGACATTGACTATGCCAATATCTTAATTAATCTAACGCAAAGGGTTAAAGTTGGAGCAGGGAAAGAAAATCAACAAGTAAAGATGAGATAGAGTTCCGACCCGAACGGAATAGCTGGTGGCCATCACCGCCGGTGGGAAGAAACACAATGGTGTGGAACCCAACAGGAGCTACCTAAGCAGCCTCTATCGGGCCCCACGTTGGGCGCCATTTTTATGTAACGTTTTATGTAAAATTGCTGTTGATGTTAACGATTCGCGAACTGACGGGTGGCTGAATGGCTAACGGCGGGGTGCACGCCAAGCGGTGCTCTAGCTAGCTCGCCGAGATATGGGGCGTTCGTGCCGGTCATTCCATGCCCTTTTACTGTTACACAAAAAAATATTAAATAATGCGTGCACTAGAGAGAAAGGAAAGGAGAAAGAAATAAAAAAAAGGAAAGGAACAAAGAAAGAACTTCCAGTGATTCTAAGGAAGAGGATCAGGAGCAAGGCAGACCTAGAGGATTATGTTGACGACTTCATTGGCTTCAATACTTCACCGTGACGAGGGGAGCTGTCGGCCCCGAGGAGGGGATTAAACCATTGATGCTGTCCGTGTAAAAACCCAGCGACCACCAACAGGAACCACGTTCGAGAGGAGCAACGCCATATCAACCTCAATAATAACTCATTTGTATGTTTATTTCAATCATTAACACAAACGTTATAAAATTTTTATTCAACTAATTAATCCCCCTTTTATAACAGAAAAGGGTACAAACTTCTTATTCTAACTAGAGCTAACAGGTGCTCAAGGTCTATTTGTCAATTACTGTTTTTTTTTCTTTTGAATCAAGAAATATTCCATTAATAGATTGTAGGCATAAGAAAAAAATTAGGATTTCCCCGTATGATAATAAAAATTTAAATTTTTAGCGAAAGAAACGGAAGGATAATCTACAACAGCTATGTGGTTAACCCCGTATAAATGACCGAACCAAGAATAACAATTTCTTATGGTACGATTGGGGCAAAAGGAAAAAAAAATCTATATATATATATGTGTAGGTATAAAAATTTACCTTGTTTTTTCACAAATGATGTCCGGTGCGTCTCCTCCGACAGCGCTGACGAGTTCGACGATCGGTTTCAACTGTAATATAAGTTTATGGTTAATAGCAATAAATCTATTGGCAAGGGATTTCAGCCGGTCTAACCCGTTCGTTTCATTCGCCAAGTCGTTTAGTTTCCGAGGGGTTCGAATGATATTGACTAAATTTAAGTATTTTTAATTAATTTTAGTTACCCCTCTTTACTTTATATCTATAAGTCTAAGAAATCTAACGGTAAGGGTTAGTTGGCGGTTAGCGTAACAAACAACCCAAAGAAAGCCCCAAAAATATATTATACAAAGGAACTTTAATCATGATGTTTAATCCACGAAGTGTAACACAAAAATAAATCCATCAGGGTGGCGAATCCGGCACCGGTGAGTATCGCTTGGTAGCTAAAAATTCCTTTTGATTGATTCGCGCCGCTCTCGCGCCGTAAGCCCCAAAAGCGAGTAAATAAGCGTTGATTGTACCATTTGGCATCTAATCCTACAAATCGGGTGCCACAATCGTAGTCTTGCAACGGTATTAGGGTATCCATCGATATGTAATACAGACAGCCTTATTTGTAATTTTGATTACTCTCCGGAAATGTGCGTAAATTAATTTTTTTTTGTTTTTGCGCATCACTAACAACACGTAAAGTCCTTTTAAGGAAGTACCAAAAATACATTTTTTTGTTAAATTCGATAATTTTTTCCGAAATTTGTACGGATTTTGCGCATCACTAATTTTCACATCTACTAGACGCCAAACTTAATTGCGATGAATGTTATTTAATTAACGTTTAATAATTTATTGCTTAATGTGCAATATAATTTTAATGTGCTGGTCAGCCATTTTAACCATGACCAAAATGCACGCGCACTACTAATCTTCACATCTACTAAACGCCAAACTTAATTGCGATGAATGTTATTTAATTAACGTTTAATAATTTATTGCTTAATGTGCAATATAATTTTAATGTGCTGGTCAGCCATTTTAACCATGACCAAAAATGCACGCGCACTACTAATTTGGCCTGACTGCACGGTATCGCGATATGGAACTGACTAGCACGATCTCGAAACACGCGGTTTGAATCGAACGGTTCCGGTCTTATGACGCCGGGTCCGCCATTTAAATATATATAAGTTAACAAGATATTGGGGTTAATTGATGCTTAATATTCACCAAAAAATATGAAAGGTTGGTTTTATTAGGATTATTAACCCTTTTCCTAAAAGCAGTATTGCGTAATTTTGTTGCGCATCACTTTTCCAACAGCAGTATTGCGTATTTTCGTTGCGCAGCACTAATAACACATAAAGCACAAAAATACATTTTTATTAAATTTAGTTATTTTTTTTGCACTTTGTGCTGATTGCGCATCACTAATTTCACACCTAATATACGCCAAATTTAACTGCGATGAGTGTTATTTAATTAACGTTTAATACTTTGCTGCTTAATTTGCAATATAATTTTAATCTGGTGCCAGCCATTTTTACTCATGAACAAAATGCACGCGCACTACTAATTTGGCCTGACTGCACGGTATCGCGATATGGAACTGACTAGCCCGATGGAGGCAATTTTTCTCGTTCTCACCCCATTCTAGTTCGTGTCTGTATACGTGTATACGAGAGTGAACAAAATAAAAAAGTGATCTAAGATTGAAGAAATGGTGAAATAATTGTAAAAAAAATTCAGAGGCAATTAAAATCAAACGAGAGAAAAATCGAGAAAGACAAAAACGTAAACGGGACGCAGAAACTATTGAACAACGTGAAGAACGATTATTAAAAAATTGCCCAAGGAATGCAGCTCGTCGTCAAGAACATTTATCAAAGAAAAGAAGAGTCTAATAACTAATTCAACGAAAAAAAAACGAATAGTGAAAATTTAACGCAAAAAAAATACGACAACGTGCTTTTAGAATTTCGCAAGAACAAAGACTTTTGGATGAAACAAAAGAACAACATTTAAATAGATTAGAAACTATTGGAATTTCTAAACGAAAAAGAATTTTAAACGAATCGTAGGAAGGAAGAAGGAAGGAGGAAGAACCAAAATTAAATTAAAACAAAAAAATTACTTCGGTGATGTTATTTGTAATGGTTATTCACGGTTAATTGGAACAATTTTGACTGACAATATAATAAAATATTATTTATTTGATTCACATTCGTGTGGTCCAGGCGGAACTTCAACCCATTTAAATTTTCTAACCGGGAAAGCTTGTGTGGTTGAAACAGAATCTCAAATGAATTAGTTCGAATACTTAATTAAGTATAGGTGGTAGGAATCGAAACAAACAATTTACTATTGATGCAATAAATGTAGAAATAATATGTGATACTTTTCACACTTCTTCTAATAATTCAAATCCTCATGAAGGTCAACATGCAACATTATCTCAGTCAACATATATTCCAATTAATCATAGTATTATGCTTCATGCAGACCAAAATCATCCAAGTGTTTCAGATATTGTAGAAATCCCAAATCGGCAGGGCGAAATAAATTTAAACCAAATTAGACGTAAAACGGATTCAATTATTAATGTTTCTAATGAATTAAAGTCAGAAGAACTTGCGTTGTTTCATTTATTCCCATATTGAATTATTGATTTTCAAGATCATTGTCAAGTCGATATAACTTCACTTGACTATTTTCAAACAAGAATCATGGTTGGTGATACACGTTTCCAAACACCTGAATATATAATGTATTCTTTAGTTATGTATGATTATTGTATGTAGAACCAAATCTAATATGTATAAACGTTTGTGGAAAAAATAGTAAGACAAAAACAATATATTAAAAATAGTCGGGGATCAGGAGAATACTTTACAGACTGTGGTACGGAAATTGTTGCTAACATTCAAAAATTAGGTCCGCCGACTTTCTTTTAGACTTTTAGTCCCATTAAATAAATTTAAAATGACATGACTTGAGAAGAGCTTTACTTTTAACTTATGGACGACCAAATATTCTACCTGAGACTCTTTCAATAAAGGATACTCAAGTAATGATTGAAAAGTACCCTGTTGTTCTAAGGAGACACTTTGAAAATAGAGTTCAAGCTTTATTGCAAGTTATGCTTAATGATGATAAATTATTTGGTGGTAAAGTTAATGATTTTTGGTGGCGTATAGAGTTCCAGAATATAGGTTATCCTCGGGTGCAAAATTTTCCATCATTATCAAATCCTGAAACTATCTTTACTAAATTCAATTATTTCTTGTCGATTGCCTGATTCAAATGCAGATGAAGCTTTTTATAAATTAGTTAAAGATTGCCAAACACATCGACATACTCATTCTTGTTATAAGCATGCAGAATAATGTAGATTTGGTTTTCCCCGAAGATTGAGTGATAGAACAAAAATGATTGACCCCAACTCAAATGAATTACTGACCAATGGTATGAGAATATCTATATTGGAAAGACGAAGGGGTGAGGAATGGATAAACAATTATAACTCAGTTTTCTTCGCCTTTGGAATGGGAATATGGATATCCAAAATACGTATCAAAAGGGGAACCGTTAACGCTTGACAAAACTCTTCGTAATGCTATTTCGAATATTCGTAGAAAACAAACAGATCCATTACGAAAAAAAACTTAAAATTTGCATGGAAATGTTAAATAGACGACAAGTTTCAGCATGTGAGTGTGCATTACGTTTATGTCATCTTAAATTTAAACAAAGCTCACGTAAAAGTGTTCTTCTCAATACTCGTGTTCCCCAAATAATGTAATTCAATTTTCTAACAATACTGATCATGATAATGAATATTGCCAGACAATTTTTCACAGATATCAAAACAGACCTAACGAATTAGAGAATATGACATTATTTGAATTTGCTATGTTGTACGAACCTATGTATACTCGAAATATTCAAAGTGATGATCACGATGAAGTAGATGACACGCGTATGATTTAAATGATGATGAACAACAAACTTGTTCAAATATCATCATTCTAAAAGGTCAACGTAGAAGTAAAATGCGTAAACGTAAAAGAGCAGCTATAGCAAATTTTTCTCTACGTACTGATCTTGATTCTTATTTATATAACCAATTAGTATGTCATATACCTTTTAGACAGGAATCAAATCTTGTTTTAAATTACAAATCTGTTAGATCTGAATTTGACGCAAGGAAAACAGAATTAGAAGCACGCCTTGATTCTTTAAGACCTTTTCGAATCTGACTAATTAGATGCTGGTTTAGAACATATGAACACAATTAGTGACGAAAATGTTAATGCAATCGATCAAGATTTGATTGCAGAGCTTCCTGAAACTATTCCTCCAGTACAAATGTCTGATAAGGTTTTTGAAATGAATGTTGAACGACTTAATGTACAGCAACAGGCGCTTATTGACCATATTAAACGACAAATTTTACGAGAAGTTAATTATGAAAATCCAGTTCCAATACTACTTTTCATTACAGGAAGTGTGCTAGTACTGTAAAACTTTTACTTTAAAATTAATAACTGAAGAAACGTGGCTATAGAATTATTGATACTAATGGAAATTTTGTTAATATTGTTGCTCTAACTGGTGTTGCTGCATTATTTGTTAATGCTTTAAACTTACATTCTTTATTAAAACTTCCAATACCGGTGAGTTATATGGTGACTTGGATGGTCTAATGATACCATCTTCGAGTAATTAATTGATTTGCTTGTCGACTTCTTCCTTTAGTGCTTTATGGGTATGATTTGGAATAAATTGGTTCGGAACATGTGGTACGAATTTCTCCTTTGACTGTAGTGTATAGGTCAATTTTTCGTCTGGGTCAGAGAAGAGATTAGGGTAATTGTTAGTAGTTTTAATAAGGGTGGTTGAGTCTTCTTTGTTTAAATGGGAACTTCTAATGTTTACGTTATTGACGGTTTCAGTAGCATGTTGTTTAAGTTGAATAAAAGTGTTCTCATAAATTCGCATGTAATTATCTTTTATATGGGCGCCGTGGCTCAGTGGATAGGAGCATGGACTGCTGAGCAGGGGGTTCATGGTTCGAATCCCAGTAACACCAAAGTATTTTTCACAGTATCCCACCTCTCGCGAATGTTTGACAAACGTCCGAGAGTAATAACTTGTCACTGAAAGCTTCTCAATTCGCCGTTCGGATCCGGCATTAAATTGTAGGACCCTCAATTTGTGTGCAAAAATATGCATGCTCAACACAAATGGTTGCGAGAAGTCAGGCCTTGGACCGTGAGTCTGTCGCGCCGAATATTATTATTATTATCTTTTATGTGAATGATCGCATTCAAATTTTTAAGAGTATCGGAACCTATTATACCGTCGAATGAAAAAAGGGTAGGAAGTATGAAAAATTTTAAATGACCTATTTCGCTGCCAAAAAGAGGAATAAAGCTATGGTGGGTTATTTTGATATTTCCCCCCATGATCTCGTTTCTGTGCAATTGGTTGATTTCTGGGTCTGTTTACATAATTTACTTTCTGAGTTTTAATGGAATAATCTATATCCATTGGTTTGGGAGGAAGTTAACGTTGATTCGGTGGCAACCGGTGGTATTGTTGGAATGGTCTCGATTGATATTGTGGGTTTCTCTGGAAATGAGGTGGCTGAGGATGACGGGGATTATGTAATAATTGCGGAAAGAACTCTTGCCTAGGGGCTGGAACAGGGGTTGGATGTGGAAAATTAATTCTTCTTTGAGGAACTGCAGGCGGTATTTGCTGAAAAGTTTTGCGAATAGTAGTCTGAGAGTTATTAGCGTGTTGAATCCTAAAATCAACATTCTGGAGTTTTAGGCAAAGGTGCAGGGCTTGCGGCAAGTCCGCAGGTTCCTTATGCTAAGTAATCTGGGGAGATCACCTTTTAACCCCCTAACAAATGTATCGAGTGCCTGATCTCGATAACATTGGGTCATATTGTTTAACGATTCTTGATTCATATCCATGCAACCGAGTTTTTTGAGAATAAGTGATAGATGGTGGTACACGGCCTGATAAAATTCGAGTATTGTGTTGTTTCCCTGTACCAGGGTTGTCATCTGGTACTCGAGTGTTTCTATGTCCCTCTTGTCTGCATAATGCAGAGTCAAACATTTAGAAATCTTGTCCCAATTTAATGGAGTATTATATGATTCTAATGCTATATCTGCATGGCCAGATATTTTATTTCTGACGACAGACAAGATACCATAATACTTGGGGGTGCCCTTGTGGTTTTCCTATATCTTGAGAATCCTCTCAACACTTTTCTTCCAGGAATTAAATTGCTGAGGTTGACCCGAAAATTCTCGCAGACTCTTAACTACATCTGGGACTTTATTTATGTCGGACAAGTTCGCATCCCTAGTATTGATCGGTTGATCAATATCATTATTGATGTCTGAAGCTGGGTTCATTATTGAGTTAAAGATTTGTCGTCCTTCTATACGTAGCGTTTCTGTCACTAGTCTCGTAATAAGTTCGATCATGTTGTCGTCAACTTGGTTAGGAACTCGAGGAGGAGGAGGAGGTGAAGAATTAGCATTTTCCTGGGGTATTACCAAACGAGGTGGCCTGACTAAATTATTTGGGTTTGCCATTTTGTGTTATTTGTAAAAACCGAAATTTTATTGAAGCAATAATAACGAGGAAAAACGAAGTTTGATTGGAGCAATGATAACGAGATTAATTTGATTTGACTAATTCTGAATTTACAACGGATATAAGAATGAGAGAATATTCTCAATAATATTATAATTTTATTTTCTTCTGGTTTTATGAGAATTGTAAATTATAATTATTTTAAAATAAATTCGCAAAATGGTGAATTTAAGTGAGTTGCTTTCGGTTTTCATCCGGGTTACGATGCGCTCTGTAACGAATTTTTAAAATTTCTTCTTCTTTAAAGCTTGCAAAGTGGAGTGGGTAAATATTTTGTATTTGACCCATAGTTTCTTCCTTTGTTAATAGACCGTTTATGTTGCTGGGATTAAGGAATTTTTTTAATATGTTTATGATATCTGTATCGGTGTAATTTGGTTGAATAAAAATATGCCTATGGTAGGTTGGGAATGGAATAAGGAATTGATGGCTAGTTTCTTCTCCGATTGTAAGAATTAGTTGATTACGGAAGGCGTTAATGGGGGTTTCAACTGTTGGAATTAAATTGTGCGAAGAACTATCGTCGCTGTGTACTGTCATTGTCATTGAATTTACCTCTGTCGTCTGTGGAAGTCGTGATAAAGCGTCTGCGACTATATTTGTTTTTTCCGGTTTGTACTTTAATTCATAATTGTACTCTTCGAGGATAGCTTTCCATCGCATCATCTTGTGGTTAGTGTTTCTGTTGCTAAGGGCGTACGTTAGTGGTTGGTGATCCGTGTAGATTTTTACCTTTTTTGGTCTGTATAGGAAATTCCTAAGCGAGTTGAGAGCCCAAATGATTGCAAGCATCTTTTTCTCGTTAGTAGCATAATGTTCTTCTGTTGTGTTCAATGTCCTTGACAGAAACGCTATTGGTTTATTATCCTGAGATAAGACAGCGCCTATGGCATAATTTGATGCGTCTGTCGTGAGTTCGAATTCTTGGTTAAAGTCTGGATAATTTAAAGTAACTTCTTGTGAGACTAATGATTCTTTAATTTTTTGAAAGGAGTTTATTGCGTCTGTGTCAAATTCAATGATTTTGTTTTTAGAGAGGTGCTTGGACACTCGTCCATCTTCCCCTCTTAAAAGGGATGCCAGGGGTTTCGCTATTTTCGCGTAATCTTTGATGAAGCGGCGATAATAGCCTGACATACCTAAAAATGAGCGTAAATCTTTGAGAGTTTTGGGGACTGGTAGTTCAACAATGGCCTGAACTTTCTTTGGATTGGTCTTAATCCCGTTTTTTCCTATGATAAATCCTAAGAACTCAATTTCTTCTTGGAAAATTCACATTTGTCCAACTGGATTTTCATGTTGGCCAGTTCTAATGTCTCGAACACAGCTTTAAGATTCTTCAGATGTTCAGTTTTAGTCTTGTCGAAGATGACAATAGCAACGTTTCCCTATGTGCTCTCTTAGAATGTCATCAAGATTTCTTTGGAAAATAGCTGGGGCGTTTTTGAAGCTGAAAGGGAGACGTGTGAATTCAAACATGCCATTATTTATTGAGAAGGCGGTTTTCTCAATGTCAGATTTTTAAGAAGGATCTGATGAAATCCGCTCTTTAAGTCGATTATCGTAAACCAGCTATTATCACCGAGGTTGGCGAGAACTTCGTTGATTTCCGGAATTAGGTATCTGTCTGCGATAGTTACTGAATTTAATTTCTTGTAGTCTATCACGAGACGATATTTCTTCTCCATAGATAAGTCCATTTTTTTGGGGACGATCCAAACCGGTGAGTTATATGGTGACTTGGATCGTCTAATGATACCATCTTCGAGTAATTCATTGATTTGCCTGTAGTGCTCTCGGGTATGGGTATTGTCATGTGAAACCACCTTATCAAGTATAAAACAAACATACCTTTTGAGCTTTGTCAAAAAATGCATATTTCTATTATTAGTCGTTTTCCGGTTCAAGACAAACAACATGTGTAACACTATAACAGATAATAAATAATCAGTATTTTATATAATCACATCTTATCATTAATAACCACCTTTTCTTAGACGATCGAAACATAACATACTGGCGACGAGGATATTAACCTTAATGACGATCAATTATTTCCACACACAAAATGGATCCAAATCAATTTCAACATTTTGTGGAATTGATCAGCCGCAACAACGAAATGCTAATGTATACAATTGGACAAGCAATTCGGGCACAAAACCGCGATGCACATCCTCCACAACCAGCTCCGCAAAATGCTGATGAAAAGGAAGTACGTGAAATTAAAAAAATTTTTAAATGCGAACAATACATCGCATCTCCAACATAATCGATAGAAAACTTTGTGGATGCCTTCGAAGCGCAATGTCGCATGAGGGGACTCAATAGTTCAAACACAGAACTATACGTGAACGCAAAACGCGATTTATTTCTCTGTAGTTTGTCACCGGACACTCACCACGAACTTAAAGTGTCTTTTACGGATGCCATCACACCATTTGAACAAAACACGTACAAAACAATAATCGATCGTTTCACACATTTGTACACACACAAAACAAGTCGTTTTAAGGCATTGTCTCAATTTTGGAATTGTATACGGAAGGAAACACAATCCTTTGAACAGTATGCAAACGAATTACGAGCAATTAGTCGCGACTGTGACTTTGAAAATCTCGATCGACAATTACGCGATCGTTTCGCAACTGGAATTCGTCATCAACATGCAGAAATTGAATTAAGACAACGCTGGCCAGATTTAAAAACAATATGTATCACAAGAAACGCTGCTAATGAAGAAACAAAGACTATGGGTGAGGTTACTTTAAAAAAAGTTTTTGAAGTGGTTCAGTCACGCGAACGTGCAGAAAATGACGTATTAAAAAACAATGCTACAAACATTGAACAACCAAGTGTTAACAAAATTCAAAAAAAGTCAACATCGAGACGTAGTAACACACACACTCAACAGCCACACAAGTTATATGCAAACCAATGTAAACGTTGCGGGTACGAGAAACACTTAAATGACAATTCATGCCCAGCAACACACTCGACATGCAATTCATGTAAACGAATTGGACACTACGCTGCATGCTGTATCAAAACAGGCAGAGCACAAATTTGTCAACAAGAACAAAACAGCATGACTAGAGCAAACATCAAAGGTGATTCACGTAACAAAACGAGCAACATTCACAAAATGTCCACGACATCCACACCCAACGAAAACAATAGTGAGGAGTCCAGTGTATTTATTTACACCATCAACCACATGAATAAAACAAGTAAACGTATTGACATACACGTCAATGGAATCAAAACTACATTTGATTACAATTCTGGGGCCTCACAGTCCATCATTGATGAGCAATTTTGGAAACAAATAGGTAAACCAACACTAGTACAAGCACCTAAGCTTATGGCATACGGCAGTCATAAACTACAAACATTAGGTCAAGCAGAGATACACGTAACCTATAACAATAACACACTTAAATTACCGGTAATTGTTATGAAACAGGCAAAACCATTTTGTTTGGGTTACCATGGTGTGAAGCATTCAACATGCCATTCCCTGCACACGTTTATTCGGTTACAAAATCTGAAACACATACAACGACAGATATATCACAAACACACACAGCACTATCAAATATGCTTGTAAATTACAGCGAGTTATTCAGTGATACCTTGGGATGCATCAAAGACTACAAAGTCAAAATACATTTGAAACACGGTGCACAACCGAAACGCTTCGATCCTCGATATGTAAAATTCGGGATAGAAAATAATGTCGAAAAGGAAATCAACAGATTAGTCACCCAAGGCGTTTTAACACCAGTTGATCCAAACGAAACACCTGTCAAATGGGCTACACCAACTGTAAACGTGCCGAAGCGTAACGGCGACGTACGAATTTGTGGTGATTTCAGCGTTACGATAAATCCCTGCCTACTGCTGGAAAAACATCCAGTACCCTTATTTGATAATTTACGGCGCACACTTGCTGGTGGGGAACGGTTCACCAAAATCGACTTAAAGGATGCTTATCTACAGTTCGAGGTGCATCCAGAGTCCCAACATTTGCTCACAATATCAACACACATGGGATACTATAAATACAGTCGATTGCCATTTGGAATAGCAAACGCTCCAGCTATTTTCCAACGATACATGGAAAAATTATTATCGAATATTAATTCAGTTGCTATTTATTTTGATGATATTGCTATTACAGGAAAAAACGACGCCGAACACATGCAAAATTTGAAGGAAGTTCTCACACGACTACAAACAGCGGGTTTCCGAATCAAACGAGAAAAATGCACCTTCTTTCAAGAGGAAATGGTATACTTGGGTCATCGTTTCAACAAAAACGGAATTTTTCCAACACAAGACAAACTGGACGCCATCACCAACGCCAGTACACCAACGAACATTAAGGAACTACGCTCTTTTATGGGCCTTCTTAACTTCTACGAACGTTTTATACCAAATTTGCACGGCGTGGCTGCTGATTTACATACACTATCAGGACAAAACCAACGGTTCAAATGGACAAATCAAGAACAAACCATTTTCGACGATATCAAATTCCAAGGAATTGGTGCTGTCCTTAGTCATCGTAACGACAACGGAATTGACTTACCAATCGCTTTCGCATCAAAAAAGTTATCAGGTGCACAATTACACTACGGCACAATTGACAAGGAAGCACTGGCAATTGTTTTTGGAGTGCAAAAGTTTGACAGATTCCTAGCCGGCAGATTTTTCACATTGGTCACGGATCACGAACCGTTGACCCACATATTTGGCAGAAATCGCAACCTACCAAAACTCATTAACAATTGGTTAATACGATGGGCATTGCTATTAAATTCGTATAGCTATGACGTGGAATACATTCCGGGAAAATTAAACATTTTCGCCGATTTTTTATCACGAATGCCGAGTACTACGGAAGAACTACAACTTAAGGATCAAAACATTGAAAACGACGTCAACTACATAAACAAAGCAAAGATGGATGATCTTCGGTTCTGAGAGAAAAGCATCTCAGTCGAATCCAGCAAAGACACAGAAATTACTCGTGTTATTAATGCAGTAAAACAAGGTTGGACACAACACATGTGCCAACAATCACAATTCCAACCGTTTCTACAACGCAGAGACGAACTGTCCGTTGAAAACAATATTCTTATGTGGCAGGGAAGAATGGTATTACCTACATCATTACGTACAGCTGCACTACAACGTTTACACAGCGGTCATCCGGGCATTGTTGCTATGCGCGCAATGGCTCGATACTACATATGGTGGCCAAAACTCGATTCAGATATTGAAGATTTTGTCAAACGATGTCAAAGTTGTCAAGAAAATCGAAACTGTCAACCAGAAGTACCATTATATTCATGGAACGTTCCATCACGAGTCTGGGAACGGGTTCACATCGACTTTGCAGGTCCTTTTAAAAACAAACAGTTTCTAGTCATAATAGATGCGCTATCGAAATGGGTAGAAATATACACAATGACAAACATCACAACAAACATTCTTGAGAAAGTGCTTTCCAGTTTTTTTGCTCGCTACGAAGTTCCTCAAGTAATCGTCAGTGACAATGGAACTTCATTCTCATCGCAGGAATTCAAAACATTCTGTGAGAAGGAGGGCGTGAACCACATTAGGTTCTCACCATAGCATCCAAAGACGAATGGATTAGCCGAGCGATTCATTCAAACGTTCAAACGACGAATGAAGTCAAGCGAGAATGACCACGAAGATCTCGATGCTCAGCTCAACGCATTATTGTTTAGCTATCGAAATACACCACACGCTACAACGGGAAAAACTCCAGCAGAGTTATTTTTAGGCGTCGGTTTCCCACAATATTCGATTTATCTACCGCAGCAGAACAACATATAGGCCCAGAAAGTCCACATGCTTCGTTACCCGTATCCAATTCAACACCGGAAACAGCTGACCCGACAGCTCCACAACAGTCACCCACACCTACATTCACAGGTCTGCGACGAAGCACACGACAATGTAAAGCGCCACTACGTTTGGATTTGTAATATCAACGCTCAACTATGGTGGTGTCATGTCATGTGAAACCACCTTATCAAGTATAAAACAAACATACCTTTTGAGCTTTGTCAAAAAATGCATATTTCTATTCTTAGTCGTTTTCCGGTTCAAGACAAACAACATGTGTAACACTATAACAGATAATAAATAATCAGTATTTTATATAATCACATCTTATCATTAACAACCACCTTTTCTTAGACGATCGAAACATAACAGGTATGATTTGGAATAAATTAGTTCGGAACATGTGGTACGAATTTCTCCGTTAACTGTAGTGTATAGGTCAATTTTTCGTCTGGGTCAGAGAAGATTTTAGGGTAATTTTTAATAGTTTTAATAAGGTTGGTTGAGTCTTCTTTGTTTAAATGGGAAGTTCTAATGTTTACGTTATTGACGGTTTCAGTAGCATGTTGTTTAAGTTGAATTAAAGTGTTCTCATAAATTCGCATGTAATTATCTTTTATACTGAGCAGGGGGTTCATGGTTCGAATCCCAGTAACACCAATGACAGTGATTATGTAATAATTGCGGAAAGAACTCTCGCCTAGGGGCTGGAACAGGGGTTGGATGTGGAAAATTAATTTTTCTTTGAGGAACTGCAGGCGGTATTTGCTGAAAAGTTTTGCGAATAGTAGTCTGAGAGTTATTAGCGTGTTGAGTCCTAAAATCAACATTCTGGAGTTTTAGGCAAAGGTGCAGGGCTTGCGGCAAGTCCGCAGGTTCCTTATGCTAAGTAATCTGGGGAGATCACCTTTTAACCCTCTAACAAATGTATCGAGTGCCTTATCTGGATAACATTGGGTCATATTGTTTAACGATTCTTGATTCAATCCATACAACCGAGTTTTTTGAGAATAAGTGATAGATGGTGGTACACGGCCTGATAAAATTCGGGTATTGTGTTGTTTCCCTGTACCAGGTTTGTCATCTGGTTCTCGAGTGTTTCTATGTCCCTCTTGTCTGCATAATGCAGAGTCAAACATTTAGAAATCTTGTCCCTATTTAATGGAGTGTTATATGATTCTAATGCTATATCTGCAGATATTTTACTTCTGACGACAGACGAGATACTATAATACTTGGGGGTGCCCTTGAGGTGTTCCTATATCTTGAGAATCCTCTCAACACTTTTCTTCCAGGAATTAAATTCGTGAGGTTGACCCGAAAGTTCTCGCAGACTCTTAACAACATCTGGGACTTTATCTATGTCGGACAAGTTCGCATCCCCAGTATTGATCGGTTGATCAATATCATTATTGATCTCTGAAGCTGGGTTCATTATTGAGTTAAAGATTTGTCGTCCTTCTATACGTAGCGTTTCTGTCACTAGTCTCGTAATAAGTTCGATCATGTTGTCGTCAACTTGGTTAGGAACTCGAGGAGGAGGAGGAGGAGGTGAAGGATTAGTATTTTCCTGGGGTATTACCAAACGAGGTGGCCTGACTTAATTATTTGGGTTTGCCATTTTGTGTTATTTGTAAAAACCGAAATTTTATTGAAGCAATAATAACGAGGAAAAACGAAGTTTGATTGGATCAATGATAACGAGGTTAATTTGATTAGACTAATTCAGAATTTACAACGGATATAAGAATGATAGAATATTCTCAATAATATTTCAATTTTATTTTCTTCTGGTTTTATGAGAATTGTAAATTATAATTATTTTAAAATCTGTAATGAATTTTTAAAATTTTTTCTTCTTTAAAACTTGCAAAGTGGAGTTGGTAAATAACTTGTATTTAACCCATAGTTTCTTCCTTTGTTAATAGACCGTTTATGTTGCTGGGATTAAGGAATTTTTTTAATATGTTTATGATATCTGTATCGGTGTAATTTGGTTGAATAAAAATATGCCTATGGTAGGTTGGGAATGGAATAAGGAATTGATGGCTAGTTTCTTCTCCGATTTTAAGAATGAGTTGATTACGGAAGGCGTTAATGGGGGTTTCAACTGTTGGAATTAAATTGTGCGAAGAACTATCGTCGCTGTGTTCTGTCATTATCATTGAATTTACCTCTGTCGTCTGTGGAAGTCGTGATAAAGCGTCTGCGACTATATTTGTTTTTTTTCGGTTTGTACTTTAATTCATAATTGTACTCTTCGAGGATAGCGAGCGAGTTGAGAGCCCAAATGATTGCAAGCATCTCTTTCTCGTTAGTAGCATAATGTTCTTCTGTTGTGTTCAATGTCCTTGACAGAAACGCTATTGGTTTATTATCCTGAGATAAGACAGCGCCTATGGCATAATTTGATGCGTCTGTCGTGAGGTCGAATTCTTGGTTAAAGTCTGGATAATTTAAAGTAACTTCTTGTGAGACTAATGATTCTTTAATTTTTTGAAAGGAGTTTATTGCGTCTGTGTCAAATTCAATGATTTTGTTTTTAGAGAGGTGCTTGGACACTCGTCCATCTTCCCCTCTTAAAAGGGATGCCAGGGGTTTCGCTATTTTCGCGTAATCTTTAATGAAGCGGCGATAATAGCCTGACATACCTAAAAATGAGCGTAAATCTTTGAGAGTTTTGGGGACTGGTAGTTCAACAATGGCCTGAACTTTCTTTGGATTGGTCTTAATCCCGTTTTTTCCTATGATAAATCCTAAGAACTCAATTTCTTCTTGGAAAAATTCACATTTGTCCAACTGGATTTTCATGTTGGCCAGTTCTAATGTCTCGAACACAGCTTTAAGATTCTTCAGATGTTCAGTTTTAGTCTTAGCGAAGATGACAATATCATCGATATACACATAGCAACGTTTCCCTATGTGCTCTCTTAGAATGTCATCAAGACTTCTTTGGAAAATAGCTGGGGCGTTTTTGAAGCCGAAAGGGAGACGTGTGAATTCAAACATGCCATTATTTATTGAGAAGGCGGTTTTCTCAATGTCAGATTCTTTAAGAAGGATCTGATGAAATCCGCTCTTTAAGTCGATTATCGTAAACCAGCTATTGTCACCGAGGTTGGCAAGAACTTCGTTGATTTCCGGAATTACGTATCTGTCTGCGATAGTTACTGAATTTAATTTCCTGTAGTCTATCACGAGACGATATTTCTTGTCCATAGATAAGTCCATTTTTTTTGAAGACGATTCAAACCGGTGAGTTATATGGTAACTTGGATGGTCTAATGATACCATCTTCGAGTAATTCATTGATTTGCCTGTCGACTTCTTCCTTTAGTGCCCTCGCGTATGGGTATGATTTGGAATAAATTGGTTCGGAACATGTGGTACGAATTTCTCCTTTAACTGTAGTGTATAGGTCAATTTTTCGTCTGGGTCAGAGAAGAGATTAGGGTAATTTTTAATAGTTTTAATAAGGTTGGTTGAGTCTTCTTTGTTTAAATGGGAAGTTGTAATGTTTACGTTATTGACGGTTTCAGTAGCATGTTGTTTAAGTTGAATAAGAGTGTTCTCATAAATTCGCATGTAATTATCTTTTTTATGGGCGCCGTGGCTCAGTGGATAGGAGCATGGACTACTGAGCAGGGGGTTCATGGTTCGAATCCCAGTAACACCAATGACAGTGATTATGTAATAATTGCAGAAAGAACTCTCGCCTAGGGGCTGGAACAGGGGTTGGATGTGGAAAATTAATTCTTCTTTGAGGAACTGCAGGCGGTATTTGCTGAATAGTTTTGCGAATAGTACTCTGAGAGTTATTAGCGTGTTGAGTCCTAAAATCAACATTCTGGAGTTTTAGGCAAAGGTGCAGGGCTTGCGGCAAGTCCGCAGGTTCCTTATGCTAAGTAATCTGGGGAGATCACCTTTTAACCCTCTAACAAATGTATCGAGTGTCTTATCTCGATAACATTGGGTCATATTGTTTAACGATTCTTGATTCATATCCATGCAATCGAGTTTTTTGAGAATAAGTGATAGATGGTGGTACACGGCCTGATAAAATTCGGGTATTGTGTTGTTTCCTGTACCAGGGTTGTCATCTGGTACTCGAGTGTTTCTATTTCCCTCTTGTCTGCATAATGCAGAGTCAAACATTTAGAAATCTTGTCCCAATTTAATGGAGTGTTATATGATTCTAATGCTATATCTGCATGGCCAGATATTTTATTTCTGACGACAGACAAGATACCATAATACTTGGGGGTGCCCTTGAGGTGTTCCTATATCTTGAGAATCCTCTCAACACTTTTCTTCCAGGAATTAAATTCCTGAGGTTGACCCGAAAATTCTCGCAGACTCTTAACTACATCTGGGACTTTATGTATGTCGGACAAGTTCGCATCCCTAGTATTGATCGGTTGATCAATATCATTATTGATGTCTGAAACTGGGTTCATTATTGAGTTAAAGATTTGTCGTCCTTCTTTACGTAGCGTTTCTGTCACTAGTCTCGTAATAAGTTCGATCATGTTGTCGTCAACTTGGTTAGGAACTCGAGGAGGAGGAGGAGGAGGTGAAGGATTAGCATTTTCCTGGGGTATTACCAAACGAGGTGGCCTGACTAAATTATTTGGGTTTGCCATTTTGTGTTATTTGTAAAAACCGAAATTTTATTGAAGCAATAATAACGAGGAAAAACGAAGTTTGATTGGATGAATAATAACGAGGTTAATTTGATTTGACTAATTCAGAATTTACAACGGATATAAGAATGAGAGAATATTCTCAATAATATTTCAATTATATTTTCTTCTGGTTTTATGAGAATTGTTAATTATAATTATTTTAAAATAAATTCGAAAAATGGTGAATTTAAGTGAGTTGCTTTCGGTTTTCATCCGGGTTACGATGCGCTCTGTAATGAATTTTTAAAATTTTTTCTTCTTTAAAACTTGCAAAGTGGAGTGGGTAAATATTTTGTATTTGACCCATAGTATCTTCCTTTGTTAATAGACCGTTTATGTTGCTGGGATTAAGGAATTTTTTTAATATGTTTATGATATCTGTATCGGTGTAATTTGGTTGAATAAAAATATGCCTATGGTAGGTTGGGAATGGAATAAGGAATTGATGGCTAGTTTCTTCTCCGATTTTAAGAATGAGTTGATTACGGAAGGCGTTAATGGGGGTTTCAACTGTTGGAATTAAATAGTGCGAAGAACTATCGTCGCTGTGTACTGTCATTGTCATTGAATTTACCTATGTCGTCTGTGGAAGTCGTGATAAAGCGTCTGCGACTATATTTGTTTTTTCCGGTTTGTACTTTAATTCATAATTGTACTCTTCGAGGATAGCGAGCGAGTTGAGAGCCCAAATGATTGCAAGCATCTCTTTCTCGTTAGTAGCATAATGTTCTTCTGTTGTGTTCAATGTCCTTGACAGAAACGCTATTGGTTTATTATCCTGAGATAAGGCAGCGCCTATGGCATAATTTGATGCGTCTGTCGTGAGGTCGAATTCTTGGTTAAAGTCTGGATAATTTAAAGTAACTTCTTGTGAGACTAATGATTCTTTAATTTTTTGAAAGGAGTTTATTGCGTCTGTGTCAAATTCAATGATTTTGTTTTTAGAAAGGTGCTTGGACACTCGTCCATCTTCCCCTCTTAAAAGGGATACCAGGGGTTTCGCTATTTTCGCGTAATCTTTAATGAAGCGGCGATAATAGCCTGACATACCTAAAAATGAGCGTAAATCTTTGAGAGTTTAGGGGACTGGTAGTTCAACAATGGCCTGAACTTTCTTTGGATTGGTCTTAATCCCGTTTTTTCCTATGATAAATCCTAAGAACTCAATTTCTTCTTGGAAAAATTCACATTTGTCCAACTGGATTTTCATGTTGGCCAGTTCTAATGTCTCGAACACAGCTTTAAGATTCTTCAGATGTTCAGTTTTAGTCTTGGCGAAGATGACAATATCATCGATATACACATAGCAACGTTTCCCTATGTGCTCTCTTAGAATGTCATCAAGACTTCTTTGGAAAATAGCTGGGGCGTTTTTGAAGCCGAAAGGGAGACGTGTGAATTCAAACATGCCATTATTTATTGAGAAGGCGGTTTTCTCAATGTCAGATTCTTTAAGAAGGATCTGATGAAATCCGCTCTTTAAGTCGATTATCGTAAACCAGCTATTGTCACCGAGGTTGGCGAGAACTTCGTTGATTTCCGGAATTAGGTATCTGTCTGCGATAGTTACTGAATTTAATTTCCTGTAGTCTATCACGAGACGATATTTCTTGTCCATAGATAAGTCCATTTTTTTGGGGACGATCCAAACCAGTGAGTTATATGGTGACTTGGATGGTCTAATGATACCATCTTCGAGTAATTCATTGATTTGCCTGTCGACTTCTTCCTTTAGTGCTCTCGGGTGTGGGTATGATTTGGAATAAATTGATTCGGAACATGTGGTACGAATTTCTCCTTTAACTGTAGTGTATAGGTCAATTTTTCGTCTGGGTCAGAGAA
Source organism: Nephrocerus scutellatus (assembly GCA_947095585.1). NCBI lineage: Eukaryota > Metazoa > Arthropoda > Insecta > Diptera > Pipunculidae > Nephrocerus > Nephrocerus scutellatus. Next base: position 38,516,589 of record OX352762.1, read on the forward strand.
GAGATTAGGGTAATTTTTAATAGTTTTAATAAGGTTGGTCTTCTTTGTTTAAATAGGAAGTTCTAATGTTTACGTTATTGACGGTTTCAGTAGCATGTTGTTTAAGTTGAATAAAAGTGTTCTCATAAATTCGCATGTAATTATCTTTTATATGGGCGCCGTGGCTCAGTGGATAGGAGCATGGACTACTGAGCAGGGGGTTCATGGTTCGAATCCCAGTAACACCAATGACAGTGATTATGTAATAATTGCGGAAAGAACTCTCGCCGAGGGGCTGGAACAGGGGTTGAATGTGGAAAATTAATTCTTCTTTGAGGAACTGCAGGAGGTATTTGCTGAAAAGTTCTGAGAGTTATTAGCGTGTTGAGTCCTAAAATCAACATTCTGGAGTTTTAGGCAAAGGTGCAGGGTTTGCGGCAAGTCCGCAGGTTCCTTATGCTAAGTAATCTGGGGAGATCACCTTTTAACCCTCTAACAAATGTATCGAGTGCCTTATCTCGATAACATTGGGTCATATTGTTTAACGATTCTCGATTCATATCCATGCAACCGAGTTTTTTGAGAATAAGTGATAGATGGTGGTACACGGCCTGATAAAATTCGGGTATTGTGTTGTTTCCCTGTACCAGGGTTGTCATCTGGTACTCGAGTGTTCCTATGTCTCTCTTGTGTGCATATGCAGAGTCAAACATTTAGAAATCTTGTCCCAATTTAATGGAGTGTTATATGATTCTAATGCTATATCTGCATGGCCAGATATTTTATTTCTGACGACAAACAAGGTACCATAATACTTGGGGTGCCCTTGAGGTGTTCGTATATCTTGAGAATCCTCTCAACACTTTTCTTCCAGGAATTAAATTCGTGAGGTTGACCCGAAAGTTCTCGCAGACTCTTAACTACATCTGGGACTTTATCCATGTCGGACAAGTTCGCATCCCTAGTATTGATCGGTTGATCAATATCATTATTGATGTCTGATTAGCATTTTCCTGGGGTATTACCAAACGAGGTGGCCTGTCTAAATTATTTGGGTTTGCCATTTTGTGTTATTTGTAAAAACCGAAATTTTATTGAAGCAATAATAACGAGGAAAAACGAAGTTTGTTTGGAGCAATGATAACGAGATTAATTTGATTTGACTAATTAAGAATTTACAACGGATATAAGAATGAGAGAATATTCTCAATAATATTTCAATTTTATTTTCTTCTGGTTTTATGAGAATTGTAAATTATAATTATTTTAAAATAAATTCAAAATGTGGAATTTAAGTGAGTCTGAATTTACACAATTTTCTTTATTAAAATCATAATGACTTACAGAAATATAAATGTTGTTGCTTTTATTTTCATAACGATGTAGGGTTTCTGGAACTGTTGTATTTTGGATAGGGCGGCTGTCCAAGATGTGAACTCCTTTTTCGGCTTTTTTTTTTTCAGAGCTACTTATGGGCTTCTTTTCCCTTTCACAAACACTGCTTTATAGTGGCTTGGTGTCCACTTGTTTAATTTTTCTCCTTTTTGTATTGTGCTGGTTTATCGCACACACTTTTAGAATGTCACACACTCGCGTTGTTAATTCGATATATTTTTGTAAATTTGTTTCACTCGTGTTTACTTGGTTATCGTTAATTCACGCACTATTAATACAATATATCGCACACGCTAACTTGGTTATTGTCAGCTTCTTCGCGGTTAGATTTTAGCAGTGTTAAATAAATAAGTCCCTGCTCGGGCGACAGTTAAAGAAATATACGTTTACTTTTACAAAAAAATATATTTTCAGGAGTACTGCCTATTCTTTATTATTAAATTAATACGTAAGTTACAAGGTGAAAACTAAGACTAAAGACATTTTTGGTACTCCACATGCATTTATAAATTATAATTTAACAGGTCAGCAAAAGCATTGCACTCAATGCAAATGCAAAGTTAGATGTTTCGTCGCATGCAATTCCAGGTATTCTGTCTGCAAGTGGATTGAACGGAAATTGGGTCGTGGGAACGATTTGCCAGTGCACTGTTGAAAGTAGATCTATTTCCTGTTAACTTATATACAAACAAACAAACAAATTATTATATATAATTTTATTGGTTTTACATTTTTTTTACTATTTGTAGTTGTTAATTTAGGTAAAGTTAATAGAAAATTGAATTTATTTTATATATTTTCAAAATAAAAGCTTTGAAATAAGCTCATTAGTTATAATTTATCTCATAAAAGAAATTTTAAATTACAAAAATTAAATTGGTTGTGAACAAAATAAAAAAGTGATCTAAGCTTGAAGAAATGGTGAAATAATTGTAAAAAAAATTCAGAGGCAATTAAAATCAAACGAGAGAAAAATTGAGAAAGACAAGAACGTAAACGGGATGCAGAAACTATTGAACAACGTGAAGAACGATTATTAAAAAATTGCCCAAGGAATGCAGCTCGTCGTCAAGAAGAACATTTATCAAAGAAAACAAGAGTCTAATAACTAATTCAACGAAAAAAAAACCAATAAGTGAAAATATAACGCAAAAAAAAAATACGACAACGTGCTTTTAGAATTTCGAAAGAACAAAGACTTTTGGATGAAACAAAAGAACAACGTTTAAATAGATTAGAACTTATTAGAATTTCTAAACGAAAAAGAATTTTTAACGAATCGTAGGAAGGAAGAAGGAAGGAGGAAGAACCAAAATTAAATTTAAAAAAAAATTACTTCGGTAATGTTATTTGTAATGGTTATTCACGGTTAATTGGAACAATTTTGACTGACAATATATTAAAATATTATTTATTTGATTCACATTCGTGTGGTCCAAGCGGAACTTCAACCCATTTAAATTTTCTAACCGGGAAAGCTTGTGTGGTTGAAACAGAATCTCAAATGAATTAGTTCGAATACTTAATTAAGTATATGTGGTAGGAATCGAAACAAACAATTTACTATTGTTGCAATAAATGTAGAAATAATATGTGATACTTTTCACACTTCTTCTAATAATTCAAATCCTCATGAAGGTCAACATGCAACATTATCTCAGTCCACATATATTCCAATTAATCATAGTATTATGCTTCATGCAGACCTAAATCATCCAAGTGTTTCAGATATTGTAGAAATCCCAAATCGGCAGGGCGAAATAAATTTAAACCAAATTAGACGTAAAACGGATTCAATTATTAATGTTTCTAATGAATTAAAGTCAGAAGAACTTGCGTTGTTTCATTTATTCCCATATGGAATTATTGGTTTTCAAGATCATTGTCAAGTCGATATAACTTCACTTGACTATTTTCAAACAAGAATCATGGGTAGTGATACACGTTTCCAAACACCTGAATATTTAATGTATTCTTTAGTTATGTATTATTTATGTATTATTGTATGTAGAACCAAATCTAATATTAACGTTTGTGGAAAAAATAGTAAGACAAGACGGACATGTTGTAGAAGATTTACATTTATATGTTAAAAATCTTCGGGGATCAGGAGAATACTTTACAGACTGTGGTAAGGAAATTGTTGCTAACATTGAACAATTAGGTCCGCCGACTTTCTTTTAGACTTTTATTCCCAAATTAAATAAATTTAAAATGACATGACTTGAGAAGAGCTCTACTTTTAACTGATGGACGACCAAATATACTACCTGAGACGCTTTCAATAAAGGATACTGAAGTAATGATTGAAAAGTACCCTGTTGTTGTAAGAAGACACTTTGAAAATAGAGTTCAAGCTGTATTGCAAGTTATGCTTAATGATGATAAATTATTTGGTGGTAAAGTTAATGATTTTTGGTGGCGTATAGAGTTCCAGAATAGAGGTTATCCTCGGGTGCAAAATTTTCCATCATTATCAATCCTGAAACTATCTTTACTAAATTCAATTATTTCTTGTCGATTGCCTGATTCAAATGCAGATAATGCTTTTTATAAATTAGTTCAAGATTGCCAAACACATCGACATACTCATTCTTTTTATAAGCATGCAGAATAATGTAGATTTGGTTTTCCCCGAAGATTGAGTGATAGAACAAAAATGATTGACCCCAACTCAAATGAATTACTGACCAATGGTATGAGAATATGTATATTGGAAAGACGACGGGGTGAGGAATGGATAAACAATTATAACTCAGTTTTGCTTCGCCTTTGGAATGGGAATATGGATATCCAAAATACGTGTCAAAAGGGGAACCGTTAACGCTTGACAAAACTCTTCGTAATGATATTTCGAATATTCGTAGAAAACAAACAGATCCATTACGAAAAAAAACTTAAAATTTGTATGGAAATGTTAAATAGACGACAAGTTTCAGCATGTGAGTGTGCATTACGTTTATGTCACCTTAAATTTAAACAAAGCTCACGTAAAAGTGTTCTTCTCAATACTCGTGTTCCCCAAATAATGTAATTCAATTTTCTAACAATACTGATCATGATAATGAATATTGCCAGACAATTTTTCGCAGATATAAAAACAGACCTAACGAATTAGAGAATATGACATTATTTGAATTTGCTATGTTGTACGAACCTATGTATACTCGAAATATTCAAAGTGATGATCACGATGAAGTAGATGACGACGCGTATGATTTAAATGATGATGAACAACAAACTTGTTCAAATATTATCATTCTAAAAGGTCAACGTAGAAGTAAAATGCGTAAACGTAAAAGAGCAGCTATAGCAAATTTTTCTCTACGTACTGATCTTGATTCTTATTTATATAACCAATTAGTATGTCATATACCTTTTAAACAGGAATCAAATTTTGTTTTAAATTACAAATCTGTTAGATCTGAATTTGACGCAAGGAAAACAGAATTAGAAGCACGCCTTGATTCTTTAAGACCTTTTCGAATCTGACTAATTAGATGCTGGTTTAGAACATATGAACACAATTAGTGACGAAAATATTAATGCAATCGATCAAGATTTGATTGCAGAGCTTCCTGAAACTATTCCTCCAGTACAAATGTCTGATAAGGTTTTTGAAATGAATGTTGAACGACTTAATGTACAGCAACAGTCGCTTATTGACCATACTAAACGACAAATTTTACGAGAAGTTAATTATGAAAATCCAGTTCCAATACTACTTTTCATTACAGGAAGTGTGCTAGTACTGTAAAACTTTTACTTTAAAATTAATAACTGAAGAAACGTGGCTATAGAATTATTGATACTAATGGAAATTTCGTTAATATTGTTGCTCTAACTGGTGTTGCTGCATTATTTGTTAATGCTTTAACCTTACATTCTTTATTAAAACTTCCAATACCGGTGAGTTATATGGTGACTTGGATGGTCTAATGATACCATCTTCAAGTAATTCATTGAATTGCTTGTCGACTTCTTCCTTTAGTGCTCTTCGGTATGGGTATGATTTGGAATAAATGGGTTCGGAACATGTGGTACGAATTTCTCCTTTAACTGTAGTGTATAGGTCAATTTTTCGTCTGGGCCAGAGAAGAGATTAGGGTAATTGTTAATAGTTTTAATAAGGTTGGTTGAGTCTTCTTTGTTTAAATGGGAAGTTCTAATGTTTACGTTATTGACGGTTTCAGTAGCATGTTGTTTAAGTTGAATAAAAGTGTTCTCATAAATTCGCATGTAATTATCTTTTATATGGGCGCCGTGGCTCAGTGGATAGGAGCATGGACTGCTGAGCAGGGGGTTCATGGTTCGAATCCCAGTAACACCAAAGTATTTTTCACGGTATCCCACCTCTCGCGAAAGTTTGACAAACGTCCGAGAGTAATAACTTGTCACTGAAAGCTTCTCAATTCGCCGTTCGGATCCGGCATTAAATTGTAGGACCCTCAATTTGTGTGCAAAAAAATATGCATGCTCAACACAAATGGTTGCGATAAGTCAGGCCTTGGACCGTGAGTCTGTCGCGCCGATATTATTATTATTATCTTTTATGTGAATGATCGCATTCAAATTTTTAAGAGTATCGTTGCCTATTATACCGTCGAATGAAATAAGGGTAGGAAGTATGAAAAATTTTAAATGACCTATTTCGGTGCCAAAAAGAGGAATAAAGCTATGGTGGGTTATTTTGATATTTCCCCCCACGAAATTAGCGTAGAAACAGTTTTCGTTAGGGAGAGGATTTCGTATATGACGTTGTTGGATATAATTTTTATTCGAGCCAGTATCGAAAAGCTCAAAATAAGGAAGCGAAGAGAGCTTTAATCTAAAAAATAGATACCGTCAAGTTGTTGTGGTTGGTCCATGTATTGTTCATCCGCTTGATCAGCATTGTAGTGTTCCTGACTTATTATGTCTTTGTATTGTTCTATTTCTTGTTCTTCAACGTTGGATTCTCCTGTGTGGTAGACTTGTTGCATTTTATAGGGTTGATGAGCTTGTTGTGAATGATCTCGTTTCTGTGCAATTGGTTGATTTCTGGGTCTGTTTACATAATTTACTTTCTAAGTTTTAATGGAATAATCTATATCCATTGGTTAAGGAGGAAGTTCACGTTGATTCGGTGGCAACCGGTGGTATTGTTGGAACGGTCTCGATTGATATTGTGGGTTTCTCTGGAAATGAGGTGGCTGAGGATGACGGGGATTATGTATTAATAGCGGAAAGAATTCTCGCCTAGGGGCTGGAACAGGGGTTGGATGTGGAAAATTAATTCTTCTTTGACGAACTGCAGGCGGTATTTGCTGAAAAGTTTTGCGAATAGTAGTCTGAGAGTTATTAGCGTGTTGAGTCCTAAAATAAACATTCTGGAGTTTTAGGCAAAGGTGCAGTGCTTGCGGCAAGTTCCTTATGCTAAGTAATCTGGGGAGATCACCTTTTAACCCTCTAACAAATGTATCGAGTGCCTTATCTCGATAACATTGGGTCATATTGTGTAACGATTCTTGACTCATATCCATGCAACCGAGTTTATTGAGAATAAGTGATAGATGGTGGTACACGGCCTGATAAAATTCGGGTATTGTTTTGTTTCCCTGTACCAGGTTTTTCATCTGGTAATCGAGTGTTCCTATGTCCCTCTTGTGTGCATAATGCAGATTCAAACATTTAGAAATCTTGTCCCAATTTAATGGAGTGTTATATGATTCTAATGCTATATCTGCATGGCCAGATATTTTATTTCTGACGACAGACAAGAGAATCCTCTCAACACTTTTCTTCCAGGAATTAAATTCGTGAGGTTGACCCGAAAATTCTCGCAGACTCTTAACTACATCTGGGACTTTATCCATGTCGGACAAGTTCGCATCCCTAGTATTGATCGGTTGATCAATATCATTATTGATGTCTGAAGCTGGGTTCATTATTGAGTTAAAATTTTGTCATCCTTCTATACGTAGCGTTTCTGTCACTAGTCTCGTAATAAGTTGGATCATGTTTTCGTCAACTTGGTTAGGAACTGGAGGAGAAGGAGGAGGTGATGGATTATCATTTTCCTGGGGTATTACCAAACGAGGTGGCCTGACTAAATTATTTGGGTTTGCCATTTTGTGTTATTTGTAAAAACCGAAATTTTATTGAAGCAATAATAACGAGGAAAAACGAAGTTTGTTTGGAGCAATGATAACGAGATTAATTTGATTTGACTAATTAAGAATTTACAACGGATATAAGAATGAGAGAATATTCTCAATAATATTTCAATTTTATTTTCTTCTGGTTTTATGACAATTGTAAATTATAATTATTTTAAAATAAATTCAAAATGTGGAATTTAAGTGAGTCTGAATTTACACAATTTTCTTTGTTAAAATCTAAATGACTTACAGAAATATAAATGTTGTTGCTGTTATTTCCATAACGATGTAGGGTTTCTGGAGCTGTTGTATTTTGGATAGGGCGGCTGTCCAAGATGTGAACTCCTTTTTCTCCTTGTTTTACAGGGCTACTTTAGGGCCTCTTCCCTTTCACAAACACTGCTTTATAGTGGCTTGGTGTCCACTTGTTTAATTTTTCTCCTTTTTGTATTGTGCTGGTTTATCGCACACACTTTTAGAATGTCACACACTCGCGTTGTTATTTCGATATATTTTTGTAAATTTGTTTCGCTCGTGTTTACTTGGTTATCGTTAATTCACGCACTATTAATACAATATATCGCACACGCTAACTTGGTTATTGTCAGCTTCTTCGCGGTTAGATTTGTGTTAAATAAAACAGTCCCTGCTCGGGCGCCAGTTAAAGAAATATACGTTTACTTTTACAAAAAAATATATTTTCAGGCGTACTGCCTATTCTTTATTATTAAATTAATACGTAAGTTACAAGGTGAAAACTAAGACTAAAGACATTTTTGGTACTCCACATGCATTTATTAATTATAATTTAACAGGTCAGCAAAAGCATTGCACTCAATGCAAATGCAAAGTTAGATGTTTCGTCGCATGCAATTCCAGGTATTCTGTCTGCAAGTGGATTGAACGGAAATTGGGTCGTGGGAACGATTTGCCAGTGCACTGTTTTAAGTAGATCTATTTCTTGTTAACTTATATAAATTAAACTATTTTAAATTATTAATAGTTTTTAAAAAATATTCATCAGAGCAGAGCTCTGATGTTCTTTATTAAATGAGTACAAGATTAGGACTGAACTTAAAACTAGATACATTGGTTCTTTTATAATAGTAAATGGCATTGGCATCCCAAGTAAGTCATCATGGTCATCCTGACGAATTATTGATGATGTCAGCAGAAGTGAAGGCTAGCGTATCAGACAACTCGTAATATAGATGAATTTATGATGTTTATGTTGTGTGTGGTCGTCGTCCGATGAATTGAAACATTGTACGTGATTTATGCGTTTATACTTTGTAGGTTCCGTTATTGGTGTCAGCACTCAGACGAAATACTTTTATGGAGCTGCGTCCAGCGGATGTTTACAGAGCGTTCTTGCGAATGTGCGGCTTCAACTTATTCGTCGTTAACTCCTCCGCCCTTAAAATCGAACGTCCTCGTGAGTTTATGTTGATGTTATTAAAACTGTGTCTCCCCGTGTATGACTTCTGCCATCCGGTCTTCTGCATACAAATGTAATAGCTGCCAATAGGATAATTATTAAGATGATGTTTATGGATAGGTTGATTTTGTGTTTGGTTTGGAGTGAGTCGATTTCTTCTGTGCGGTTGACATATAGCTCTTTAATCATCTCCAGGGATAGTACTTCTTCTATTTTACTTTGTTTGTGGGATGGTTGTAGTATTGCCGGTAATGGTTGATATTGAGTTACTTCTTTAGCCAGGATTGTTTTTCCGTTGACCTCAATGGGGGTGTTGAAGTGTTTGATGATGAAAGTACCTCTAAGCATCACGGTTTCATTGTTGATCAGCACTGGTCCATCGAATTGGTTTAACAGCAAGATTCCTGGTGCGACTTCTTCTACTTCTGGGACATGTTCGTTGTTGACGATAGTACAATTAGCTTTCTGACTCTTTATTAGGTTTGGGATGCAGGATGCATTTCTTAAGTTTTGAATATTATTGTTATTACAAATTGATAAGTTGTTATATGTTTTACATTTTTTTGAGATGCCATAAATTTCTTCATTACATTCTATAATTGATTCAAAATTAATTTTATTTATTACTTTCTTAATTTTTACTGGTTTTAAAATTGACAAGTTACATGTTTCCACCTTGGTAGTTGGAAAACTTAAAATATAAATCAAATTTTTATCATTTGATGCGATTTTAATTTCTAATGCTTCATCAATGTTTGTGTATTGAATATTTTCAATTTTTAATATTTTTTCCGCTATATTTATTTCAGTATTGGATAAAATAAAGGAGTTTACTATGTTAGCTTTTGCCCAATGAATGGCGTATGCAACATTAATGATATCTTCTTTAATTATATCTAGTTTATATTTTATTCTCATAATTATTGTGTTACTATTTTTCTCTTTTTCTTTAAACATTTGAAGTAAACTATTTGTTGCGTTTGTTAGTTCATTTATTTTTTCCATAGATATTTTATTAATAATGATTTGCTTATGGTTATTTTCTAATACTTTATTTATCTTATCTGTAATTATTTCGTAGTCATGGTGGTCAGGATTACCTGCTATCCACTTCCATGCACTACCTATAAAATCTAGCGATCTTTTAGTTTTATTATTAATTCTAAGTCTAGATAGGTGTGTTTTAATTCTTAAAATGTCATAGGAAAGGACAGGATGTAAGGGATTCTCTTTTGGTACGTATGATCCTAGCATAGCTTCCAGGTCGTTTATTATTTTTTCATACGCTTCTATTTCGATCACATGGATGATCTTAAATGATCCATTTTGCAATTTTGCACGTCCCGCGTTGATTTTAATCAGCTGGGAGTTGGAATAGTCCAAAATTTGCACATCTGCTTTGCACAGTGGAATCAGTGTTCTATTGAAAAATTTAGTTTTTTATAAGGCTTTTGTGAATGGTTCTTCCTGAACGTGTTAGTATAGTACTATTATTGTTTTTTGCAACTATTTCTTTTTTATACCTAGGCGATAACTTATTTCCTATTCTTTTATTAATTCTTACGAAGATCTCGTCTCCTTCAGAATAATTTTTTGGGGGTGACTTGTTTTTATTATGATAGTTAAGGTCAGCGTTTTGTTGTTCTTCAAGTCTTTTAATGTTTTCCTGTCTTTCTATTTCAATTTGTTGTGGGTCAGTGGTTACGGTTCGTCCAAAAAAGAGTTCTATCGGTTTTTTGTTAGTAGTGGAGTGTATTGAGTTGTTATACTCATAAACGGATCTGTCTAATAGTTCTTGAAAAGATTCGTGCACATTTTCAGATTTAAGGCAACGCATGATCTCACCTAAAGTAGAGTGGAATCGTTCCACTTGTCCATTGGCAGAGCTTGTATAGGGTGGAGCTTTAAATATTTTTATGTTGAATTGGTTTTCAAGCATAAATGTAATCGGACTGGAATTAAAAGATTTTTCGTTATCGAATACTATTAATTTTGGTACGCCAAATGAAAGTAAGAGTTCTCTGAGTGGCTGCTTAATATCTTCTACAGCTCTGGAACGTAAAATTTTAGTTTGTGCGTACTTTGAGAATTTGTCTATAGCCGTTAGTATTATTTGTTTGTCAGTAAAATAAATGTCAATGTGTAAAATATGTCCTGGATGTTGAGGTATGGGAGTAGCTTGTATCATGGGTTTATTGGGATGGCGATCGTATTTATGTTCCTTGCACGTCTTACATTGCTTAATGATTTTACCTATTTTTGCTTGCATTTGGGGAAAGTAAAAGTTCTGTAGAAGCTGTATTTTATTTTCTCTGATGCTTCGATGAGCACGATTATGTTCATTTATTATTTTCGTCGTTTGTTCAACTTCGTCAGTAATGTCGGTTACCATCTTCCGAGCAAATCGTATTCGGTATTGACTAAAATGTTTGGTGTAAACTTCTTGTATAAGACCTAAAGTTCTTTCGTCTGTTTTTAATCCGTTGATAACTGATGGGTTTAAATAACGTTTGAAAATATGTATTAATTTTACTTCGGAGTATTCAGGTTCAGTTATGATATGGCGGTGATAGGTAGGGAAGATAATTTTGAATTGGTAAGTGGAAGTGTTATCTAGATCTAGGAAAAGCTGATTTTTAAATACGTTAATTGGTTCTTTAGCTATTTGTATTAAATTTTGACCTGAGCTTTCGTCACTATGTTGTGTCACTGTCATTGAGTTAATTTGGGATTGGCGAGGAGGTCTCGACAATGCATCAGCTACGACGTTCATTTTACCTGGCTTATACTTCAGTGTGTAATTATATTCTTCAAGTATTGCCTTCCATCGTTTTATTTTATTATTAGTGCTTTTGTTGCTTACTGCATATGTCAAGGGTTGATGGTCTGTAAGGATTTGAATTTTTGCGGAGCCATACAGGTAATTTGTCAGAGTTTTAAGGGACCAGATAATAGCAAGCATTTCTTTCTCGTTGGTAGCGTAGTGTTCTTCTGCATTGCTTAGTGTTCTTGATATGAACATTATCGGTTTGTTGTCCTGTGCTAACACGGCACCGATTGCATAGTCTGAAGCATCGGTGGTGAGATGGAATTCTTTATTGTAGTCGGGGTAAGTGAGCATTACGTCTTCTGTTGTAAGTGAATTTTTTATTTTATTGAATGCATTAATGGCTTCCTCATTGAGATGGATAAGCTTTGAATTGTGTTTGGACGAACGTCCATCTTCCCCCCTTAAGAGGGATGTGAGGGGTTTTGCCAATTTGGCGTAGTCTTTAATAAATCGCCGGTAAAACCCAGAAAGACCGAGAAATGAGCGTAAGTCTTTTAGAGTTCTTGGACAAGGAAATTTCATTATTGCTTCTACCTTTGCAGGATTTGTTTTAATTCCGTCGGGTGATACAATAAAACCCAGGAATTCAACTTCCGTTTTTAAAAACTCACATTTGTCAAGTTGTACTTTCATATTTGCTTTTTGCAATGTACAGAATATTGTTTCTAGATTTTCTAGATGGGTTTGAACATCCTTGCTGAAGATGACTATATCATCAATGTAGACATAGCAAATCTTTCCTATGTACTCGCGCAATATATCGTCGAGTGCTCTTTGGAATATTGACGGAGAATTCTTGAGACCAAATGGAAGTCTTACGAATTCGTATTTGCCATTATTTACCGAGAAAGCGGTTTTTTCAATATCGCTTTCCTTTAACGGAATTTGATGGAATCCGCTTTTTAGGTCAATAACAGAAAACAATTTATTCTTTCCCAATTGGGCAAGTACTTCATTTGTCTCCGGAATCGGGTAACGGTCAGGAATTGTAACTGCATTCAATTTCCTATAGTCTATTACCATTCTATACTTTTTTTCACGAGAGGCGTCGAGTTTTTTCGGTACAATCCATATGGGAGCATTATAGGGTGACCGTGAAGGTCGGATTATACCATCGGTTAGGAGTTGTTTAATCTGTTTTTCTACTTCATCCTTTAATGCCATGGGGTATGGGTAGCTTTTTGAATAAATGGGGTTCTCATCATTTGTCCTTATTTCACCTTTAACAGTAGTCGTAAATGTCAGTTTCTCGTCCGGTTCTGTAAATAAGTTCGGGTATTTCGAAATTGTTTTTAAAAGTTTACTCGATTGTTCTTGGTTTAAGTGGGAAGTCCTTATATCTATCTTGTTAACAGATTGCGAGATATGTTGTTTTATGGGGATTTTAATTTTATTGTGTAATATAATGTAGTTTTCTGCAGTATATATTACTGCATTGAGTTCTGTGAGACTGTCGTTACCAATTATACCGTGGAATGATTTAAGGGTTGGAAGAATAAAAAATTTGAGACATATATCGTTAAGGCCAAAGAGGTGCAACATGGAATGATGTGTTATTTTTACATCGCCACCTATAGAGTTAGCAAAAAATGGATTTTTATTACAAATAGTTTTATTTACACAGTTCGGGTGAATATAGTTCTTATTAGAACCTGTATCGATTAAAAATTTTAGTGTGTTTCCGCTCTTCGTTCGGTACTCAAAATATGGAAGCGAAGAGCTGTTCAATCTAAAAAATGAATGTCATGAGCTTCATGGGAGATTTCGGTGTTATTGGAATTTACAATATCGGGTTCTTGATATTCATATTCCTGTAAGTCACCAATTGTTCCCAAGTATTCAGCCAGAGTTTGGTCGGAGTTTCCGTCTCCTAATCTAATGCGTTCGTCATCCTCTTGTGGTTCTGGATGCGCAACTTGGGTTGTCGTATGGAAAGTTCTTTGCATTTTATTTGGGGTAGGTCCTTGGGTTGTCCAGTTGGGTCTCTTAGTTGCAGTTTGCCAATTTCCTTGGGGTCGATTAGTATAATTAACTGCGCGCGACTGAATGGTGCTTGTGTCCATCGGTTCTGGTCGAGGTTGTGGTCTAGGCGGTGGTCGCATAAAGTTTCCTTGATTTTGGTTGGGTTGGTAATTGCGATTTGAATATTGGGTTTGGAATGGGGTGTTGTTAAATTGAGGGGGTCTGTTATTAAAATTATTAGTTGGTTGTGGAATATATGCAAGTTGTGGGAAAAAGGGGACGCTATTTGTTCGAAGGTGTAAATTGTTATTAGGTCTTCGCGGAGGAAGTGTTGGAGGATTTGGGTGATGGTACTGTGGTTTTTTTGATATTCCCTGGTGGTTTATGGCATAGTTGGACCTATAATTCTGGTTCTCTAATTTTAGACATAGGTAGAGGGCTTGTGGAAGGTCAACAGGTTCACGAATTCCGAGGAGCCTAGGCAAATCTCCTTTTAGACCACGTACGAAGGTGTCCAAAGCTTTGTCTCTATAATTTTTTGTAAGTAAAGTCATTGCTTCTTGGCCAACTTCCATGCAACTGATTTTATTTAGAATCAAGGACAAGTGTGAATACACTGCTTGATAAAAGCCTTGTACAGAATCATTGCCTTGTACTAAGGAAATCATCTAGTATTCCAGTGTTCCCAAATCACGCTTGTCTGCGTAGTGCAATGTAAGGCAACGCGATATACACTCCCAATTAAGAGGTGTATTGTAGGATTCTAAGGCGATATCCGCATTTCCTACAATTTTGTTTCTTATGACGTTTAAAACGACGAAGTATTTTGGTGTACCTTTGATTGACTCGTAAAGCCGAATAATACGATCCACGCTCTTTTTCCATGAGCTGAACTCGCCGGGCTGACCAGAGAATTCTCTGAGACAGCGAACTACGTCCGGTATCTTATCGAGTTCCGATAAATTGGCCTGATGTTCAGGGTTTATCGTTTGGTCGATTCCTCTGGTAAGATCCGTATTCGGATTTAGCATGTTTTGGATCATGCTTCGTCCTTCCGAATTTATGACTTGGCTAACAATTGAAGTTATAATTGTTTGAAGTTCCGGTGTTAAACGGATTGGATTGTTAGTGTTAGGGGAATTGGATGTGTCTGGAACATTAAGCACCGGAGGTCTAAGTATATTTTCATTTGCCATTGCTTATGTTTTATATTCACACACAAATAACGAAATGGAAAAATTATTACTCTCTATTACTTAGTATTACTTTAGTATTCTCTTTAGTATATTCTTTAATAATATTTATTCACTACTTTTTTTCTTATTTAAAGTTTTAAAATACCAAATTTTTTCTTTTCTGTATGTACTTTCAAATTATCGGATTCACTTAACTATTAAATTGAATTTAGATTTGCTTAATTTTTGTGGTAATTTTTAAGAATAATGGTTTATATCAAAATTTTTAATAATATAGGATTAAATAAAAAAATATAGTAATAATCTTACAGTATAAAAATCAGGAACATTGCTGGTTTTCTTCGTACGAGAATGTCGTATTGTTGGATCTGGAGCGATGCGGCTAACGTTCTACGACGTTTCCTTTTCCTCCGTTTTAACGGCTACTAAGGGGCCCTTTTTTTGTTTCACCACTCTCTATGATCGTTTAAAAAACGCTGTTGCAAGTCCTGGGGTTCGGGACTCAGGAGGCACTGCTTTAGGGCCGTTTTTCCACGCTGAATAATTTTGGAATTGAGAATTTTGAGCTTCTTGAGGTCACTTCTCTATTCTTCTTAAAAACACAGCACTACTTAAGGGCTTGTTGTGTTGAAAGAAACAAAATTTTTTTGAGCTGCTTGAGGTCACTTTTTTATTTTAATTTCACTTAAGAAAGAACACTTTAAATTATTTTTCGCGTACCTGAGCCCCACACGTTGGGCGCCAATTAAACTATTTTAAATTATTAATAGTTTTTAAAAAATATTCATCAGAGCAGAGCTCTGATGTTCTTTATTAAATGAGTACAAGATTAGAACTGAACTTAAAACTAGATACATTGGTTCTTTTATAATAGTAAATGGCATTGGCATCCCAAGTAAGTCATCATGGTCATCCTGACGAATTATTGATGATGTCAGCAGAAGTGAAGGCTAGCGTATCAGACAACTCGTAATGTAGATGAATTTATGATGTTTATGTTGTGTGTGGTCGTCGTCCGATGAATTGAAACATTGAACGTGATTTATGCGTTTATACTTTGTAAGTTCCTTTATTGGTGTCAGCACTCAGACGAAATACTTTTATGGAGCTGCGTCCAGCGGATGTTTACAGAGCGTTCTTGCGAATGTGCGGCTTCAACTTATTCGTCGTTAACTTATACAAACAAACAAACAAATTATTATATATAATTTTATTGGTTTTAAATTTTTTTTACTCTTTGTAATATAGTTAATTAATTTAGGTAAAGTTAATAGAAAATTGAATTTATATTATATATTTTCAAAATAAAAGCTTTGATATAAGCTCATTAGTTATAATTTATCTCATAAAAGAAATTTTAAATTACAAAAATTAAATTGGTTGTGAACAAAATAAAAAAGTGATCTAAGATTGAAGAAATGGTGAAATAATTGTAAAAAAAAATTCAGAGGCAATTAAAATCAAACGAGAGAAAAATCGAGAAAGACAAAAACGTAAACGGGACGCAGAAACTATTGAACAACGTGAAGAACGATTATTAAAAAATTGCCCAAGGAATGCAGCTCGTCGTCAAGAAGAACATTTATCAAAGAAAACAAGAGTCTAATAACTAATTCAACGAAAAAAAACCAATACGTGAAAATTTAACGCAAAAAAAAATACGACAACGTGCTTTTAGAATTTCGCAAGAACAAAGACTTTTGGATGAAACAAAAGAACAACGTTTAAATAGATTAGAAATAGAAACTATTAGAATTTCTAAACGAAAAAGAATTTTAAACGAATCGGAGAAAGGAGGAAGGAGGAAGAACCAAAATTAAATTAAAAAAAAAATTACTTCGGTAATGTTATTTGTAATGGTTATTCCGCCTGGACCACACGAATGTGAATCAACTAAATAATATTTTATTATATTGTCAGTCAAAATTGTTCCAATTAACCGTTGGAACAATTTTGACTGACAATATAATAAAATATTATTTAGTTGATTCACATTCGTGTGGTCCAGGCGGAACTTCAACCCATTTAAATTTTCTAGCCGGGAAAGCTTGTGTGGTTGAAACAGAATCTCAAATGAATTAGTTCGAATACTTAATTAAGTATAGGTGGTAGGAATCGAAACAAACAATTTACTATTGATGCAATAAATGTAGAAATAATATGTGATACTTTTCACACTTCTTCTAATAATTCAAATCCTCATGAAGGTCAACATGCAACATTATCTCAGTCCACATATATTCCAATTAATCATAGTATTATGCTTCATGCAGACCAAAATCATCCAAGTGTTTCAGATATTGTAGAAATCCCAAAACGGCAGGGCGAAATAAATTTAAATCAAATTAGACGTAAAACGGATTCAATTATTAATGTTTCTAATGAATTAAAGTCAGGAGAACTTGCGTTGTTTCATTTATTCCCATATGGAATTATTGGTTTTCAAGATCATTGTCAAGTCGATATAATTCACTTGACTATTTTCAAACAAGAATCATGGGTAGTGAGTGATACACGTTTCCAAACACCTGAATATTTAATGTATTCTTTAGTTATGTATGATTATTGTATGTAGAACCAAATCTAATATTAACGTTTGTGGAAAAAATAGTAAGACAAGGCGGACATGTTGTAGAAGATTTACATTTATATGTTAAAAATCTTCGGGGATCAGGAGAATACTTTACAGACTGTGGTAAGGAAATTGTTGCTATCATTGAACAATTAGGTCCGCCGACTTTCTTTTAGACTTTTAGTCCCAAATTAAATAAATTTAAAATGACATGACTTGAGAAGAGCTCTACTTTTAACTGATGGACGACCAAATATACTACCTGAGACTCTTTCAATAAAGGATACTCAAGTAATGATTGAAAAGTACCCTGTTGTTGTAAGAAGACACTTTGAAAATAGAGTTCAAGTTGTATTGCAAGTTATGCTTAATGATGATAAATTATTTGGTGGTAAAGTTAATGATTTTTGGTGGCGTATAGAGTTCCAGAATAGAGGTTATCCTCGGGTGCAAAATTTTCCATCATTATCAATCCTGAAACTATCTTTACTAAATTCAATTATTTCTTGTCGATTGCCTGATTCAAATGCAGATAATGCTTTTTATAAATTAGTTCAAGATTGCCAAACACATCGACATACTCATTCTTGTTATAAGCATTCAGAATAATGTAGATTTGGTTTTCCCCGAAGATTGAGTGATAGAACAAAAATGATTGACCCCAACTCAAATCAATTACTGACCAATGGTATGAGAATATGTATATTGGAAAGACGACGGGGTGAGGAATGGATAAACAATTATAACTCAGTTTTGCTTCGCCTTTGGAATGGGAATATGGATATCCAAAATACGTATCAAAAGGGGAACCGTTAAAGCTTGACAAAACTCTTCGTAATGATATTTCGAATATTCGTAGAAAACAAACAGATCCATTACGAAAAAAAACTTAAAATTTGTATGGAAATGTTAAATAGACGACAAGTTTCAGCATGTGAGTGTGCATTACGTTTATGTCATCTTAAATTTAAACAAAGCTCACGTAAAAGTGTTCTTCTCAATACTCGTGTTCCCCAAATAATGTAATTCAATTTTCTAACAATACTGATCATGATAATGAATATTGCCAGACAATTTTTCGCAGATATAAAAACAGACCTAACGAATTAGAGAATATGACATTATTTGAATTTGCTATGTTGTACGAACCTATGTATACTCGAAATATTCAAAGTGATGATCACGATGAAGTAGATGACGACGCGTATGATTTAAATGATGATGAACAACAAACTTGTTCAAATATTATCATTCTAAAAGGTCAACGTAGAAGCAAAATGCGTAAACGTAAAAGAGTAGCTATAGCAAATTTTTCTCTACGTACTGATCTTGATTCTTATTTATATAACCAATTAGTATGTCATATACCTTTTAGACAGAAATCAAATCTTGTTTTAAATTACAAATCTGTTAGATCTGAATTTGACGCAAGGAAAACAGAATTAGAAGCACGCCTTGATTCTTTAAGACCTTTTCGAAATTTTTCTGACTAATAAGATGCTGGTTTAGAACATATGAACACAATTAGTGTCGAAAATATAAATGCAATCAATCAAGATTTGATTGCAGAGCTTCCTGAAACTATTCCTCCAGTACAAATGTCTGATAAGGTTTTTGAAATGAATGTTGAACGACTTAATGTACAGCAACAGTCGCTTATTGACCATACTAAACGACAAATTTTACGAGAAGTTAATTATGAAAATCCAGTTCCAATACTACTTTTCATTACAGGAAGTGTGCTAGTACTGTAAAACTTTTACTTTAAAATTAATAACTGAAGAAACGTGGCTATAGAATTATTGATACTAATGGAAATTTCGTTAATATTGTTGCTCTAACTGGTGTTGCTGAATTATTTGTTAATGCTTTAACCTTACATTCTTTATTAAAACTTCCAATACCGGTGAGTTATATGGTGACTTGGATGGTCTAATGATACCATTTTCGAGTAATTCATTGATTTGCTTGTCGACTTCTTCCTTTAGTGCTCTCGGGTATGGGTATGATTTGGAATAAATTGGTTCGGAACATGTGGTACGAATTTCTCCTTTAACTGTAGTGTATAGGTCAATTTTTCGTCTGGGTCAGAGAAGAGATTAGGGTAATTGTTAATAGTTTTAATAAGGTTGGTTGAGTCTTCTTTGTTTAAATGGGAAGTTCTAATGTTTACGTTATTGACGGTTTCAGTAGCATGTTGTTTAAGTTGAATAAAAGTTTTCTCATAAATTCGCATGTAATTATCTTTTATATGGTCGCCGTGGCTCAGTGGATAGGAGCATGGACTGCTGAGCAGGGGGTTCATGGTTCGAATCCCAGTAACACCAAAGTATTTTTCACGGTATCCCACCTCTCGCGAAAGTTTGACAAACGTCCGAGAGTAATAACTTGTCACTGAAAGCTTCTTAATTCGCCGTTCGGATCCGGCATTAAATTGTAGGACCCTCAATTTGTGTGCAAAAAAATATGCATGCTCAACACAAATGGTTGCGATAAGTCAGGCCTTGGACCGTGAGTCTGTCGCGCCGATATTATTATTATTATCTTTTATGTGAATGATCGCATTCAAATTTTTAAGAGTATCGTTGCCTATTATACCGTCGAATGAAATAAGGGTAGGAAGTATGAAAAATTTTAAATGACCTATTTCGGTGCCAAAAAGAGGAATAAAGCTATGGTGGGTTATTTTGATATTTCCCCCCACGAAATTAGCGTAGAAACAGTTTTCGTTAGGGAGAGGATTTCGTATATGACGTTGTTGGATATAATTTTTATTCGAGCCAGTACCGAAAAGCTCAAAATAAGGAAGCGAAGAGATCTTTAATCTAAAAAATAGATACCGTCAAGTTGTTGTGGTTGGTCCATGTATTGTTATTCCGCTTGATCAGCATTGTAGTGTTCCTGACTTATTATGTCTTTGTATTGTTCTATTTCTTGTTCTTCAACGTTGGATTCTCCTGTGTGGTAGACTTGTTGCATTTTATAGGGTTGATGAGCTTGTTGTGAATGATCTCGTTTCTGTGCAATTGGTTGATTTCTGGGTCTGTTTACATAATTTACTTTCTAAGTTTTAATGGAATAATCTATATCTATTGGTTAAGGAGGAAGTTCACGTTGATTCGGTGGCAACCGGTGGTATTGTTGGAACGGTCTCGATTGATATTGTGGGTTTCTCTGGAAATGAGGTGGCTGAGGATGACGGGGATTATGTATTAATAGCGGAAAGAATTCTCGCCTAGGGGCTGGAACAGGGGTTGGATGTGGAAAATTAATTCTTCTTTGACGAACTGCAGGCGGTATTTGCTGAAAAGTTTTGCGAATAGTAGTCTGAGAGTTATTAGCGTGTTGAGTCCTAAAATCAACATTCTGGAGTTTTAGGCAAAGGTGCAGTGCTTGCGGCAAGTCCCTTATGCTAAGTAATCTGGGGAGATCACCTTTTAACCCTCTAACAAATGTATCGAGTTCCTTATCTCGATAACATTGGGTCATATTGTGTAACGATTCTTGACTCATATCCATGCAACCGAGTTTATTGAGAATAAGTGATAGATGGTGGTACACGGCCTGATAAAATTCGGGTATTGTTTTGTTTCCCTGTACCAGGGTTTTCATCTGGTAATCGAGTGTTCTTATGTCCCTCTTGTGTGCATAATGCAGAGTAAAACATTTAGAAATCTTGTCCCAATTTAATGGAGTGTTATATGATTCTAATGATATATCTGCATGGCCAGATATTTTATTTCTGACGACAGACAAGAGAATCCGCTCAACACTTTTCTTCCAGGAATTAAATTCGTGAGGATGACCCGAAAATTCTCGCAGACTCTTAACTACATCTGGGACTTTATCCATGTCGGACAAGTTCGCATCCCTAGTATTGATCGGTTGATCAATATCATTATTGATGTCTGAAGCTGGGTTCATTATTGAGTTAAAGTTTTGTCATCCTTATATACGTAGCGTTTCTGTCACTAGTCTCGTAATAAGTTGGATCATGTTTTCGTCAACTTGGTTAGGAACTGGAGAAGAAGGAGGAGGTGATGGATTATCATTTACCTGGGGTATTACCAAACGAGGTGGCCTGACTAAATTATTTGGGTTTGCCATTTTGTGTTATTTGTAAAAACCGAAATTTTATTGAAGCAATAATAACGAGGAAAAACGAAGTTTGTTTGGAGCAATGATAACGAGATTAATTTGATTTGACTAATTAAGAATTTACAACGGATATAAGAATGAGAGAATATTCTCAATAATATTTCAATTTTATTTTCTTCTGGTTTTATGACAATTGTAAATTATAATTATTTTAAAATAAATTCAAAATGTGGAATTTAAGTGAGTCTGAATTTACACAATTTTCATTGTTAAAATCTAAATGACTTACAGAAATATAAATGTTGTTGCTGTTATTTCCATAACGATGTAGGGTTTCTGGAGCTGTTGTATTTTGGATAGGGCGGCTGTCCAAGATGTGAACCCCTTTTTCTCCTTGTTTTACAGGGCTACTTTAGGGCCTCTTCCCTTTCACAAACACTGCTTTATAGTGGCTTGGTGTCCACTTGTTTAATTTTTCTCCTTTTTGTATTGTGCTGGTTTATCGCACACACTTTTAGAATGTCACACACTCGCGTTGTTATTTCGATATATTTTTGTAAATTTGTTTCACTCGTGTTTACTTGGTTATCGTTAATTCACGCACTATTAATACAATATATCGCACACGCTAACTTGGTTATTGTCAGCTTCTTCGCGGTTAGATTTGCGCAGTGTTAAATAAAACAGTCCCTGCTCGGGCGCCAGTTAAAGAAATATACGTTTACTTTTACAAAAAAATATATTTTCAGGCGTACTGCCTATTCTTTATTATTAAATTAATACGTAAGTTACAAGGTGAAAACTAAGACTAAAGACATTTTTGGTACTCCACATGCATTTATTAATTATAATTTAACAGGTCAGCAAAAGCATTGCACTCAATGCAAATGCAAAGTTAGATGTTTCGTCGCATGCAATTCCAGGTATTCTGTCTGCCAGTGGATTGAACGGAAATTGGGTCGTGGGAACGATTTGCCAGTGCACTGTTTTAAGTAGATCTATTTCTTGTTAACTTATATACAAACAAACAAACAAATTATTATATATAATTTTATTGGTTTTAAATTTTTTTTACTCTTTGTAATATAGTTAATTAATTTAGGTAAAGTTAATAGAAAATTGAATTTATATTATATATTTTCAAAATAAAAGCTTTGAAATAAGCTCATTAGTTATAATTTATCTCATAAAAGAAATTTTAAATTACAAAAATTAAATTGGTTGTGAACAAAATAAAAAAGTGATCTAAGATTGAAGAAATGGTGAAATAATTGTAAAAAAAATTCAGAGGCAATTAAAATCAAACGAGAGAAAAATCGAGAAAGACAAAAACGTAAACGGGACGCAGAAACTATTGAACAACGTGAAGAACGATTATTAAAAAATTGCCCAAGGAATGCAGCTCGTCGTCAAGAAGAACATTTATCAAAGAAAACAAGAGTCTAATAACTAATTCAACGAAAAAAAACGAATAAGTGAAAATTTAACGCAAAAAAAATACGACAACGTGCTTTTAGAATTTCGCAAGAACAAAGACTTTTGGATGAAACAAAAGAACAACGTTTAAATAGATTAGAAACTATTAGAATTTCTAAACGAAAAAGAATTTTAAACGAATCGGAGAAAGGAAGAAGGAAGGAGGAAGAACCAAAATTAAATTAAAAAAAAAAATTACTTCGGTAATGTTAATTGTAATTCCAACGGTTAATTGGAACAATTTTGACTGACAATATAATAAAATATTATTTAGTTGATTCACATTCGTGTGGTCCAGGCGGAACTTCAACCCATTTAAATTTTCTAGCCGGGAAAGCTTGTGTGGTTGAAACAGAATCTCAAGTGAATTAGTTCGAATACTTAATTAAGTATAGGTGGTAGGAATCGAAACAAACAATTTACTATTGATGCAATAAATGTAGAAATAATATGTGATACTTTTCACACTTCTTCTAATAATTCAAATCCTCATGAAGGTCAACATGCAACATTATCTCAGTCCACATATATTCCAATTAATCATAGTATTATGCTTCATGCAGACCAAAATCATCCAAGTGTTTCAGATATTGTAGAAATCCCAAATCGGCAGGGCGAAATAAATTTAAATCAAATTAGACGTAAAACGGATTCAATTATTAATGTTTCTAATGAATTAAAGTCAGGAGAACTTGCGTTGTTTCATTTATTCCCATATGGAATTATTGGTTTTCAAGATCATTGTCAAGTCGATATAATTCACTTGACTATTTTCAAACAAGAATCATGAGTAGTGAGTGATACACGTTTCCAAACACCTGAATATTTAATGTATTCTTTAGTTATGTATGATTATTGTATGTAGAACCAAATATAATATTAACGTTTGTGGAAAAAATAGTAAGACAAGGCGGACATGTTGTAGAAGATTTACATTTATATGTTAAAAATCTTCGGGGATCAGGAGAATACTTTACAGACTGTGGTAAGGAAATTGTTGCTATCATTGAACAATTAGGTCCGCCGACTTTCTTTTAGACTTTTAGTCCCCAATTAAATAAATTTAAAATGACATGACTTGAGAAGAGCTCTACTTTTAACTGATGGACGACCAAATATACTACCTGAGACTCTTTCAATAAAGGATACTCAAGTAATGATTGAAAAGTACCCTGTTGTTGTAAGAAGACACTTTGAAAATAGAGTTCAAGCTGTATTGCAAGTTATGCTTAATGATGATAAATTATTTGGTGGTAAAGTTAATGATTTTTGGTGGCGTATAGAGTTCCAGAATAGAGGTTATCCTCGGGTGCAAAATTTTCCATCATTATCAATCCTGAAACTATCTTTACTAAATTCAATTATTTCTTGTCGATTGCCTGATTCAAATGCAGATAATGCTTTTTATAAATTAGTTCAAGATTGCCAAACACATCGACATACTCATTCTTGTTATAAGCATTCAGAATAATGTAGATTTGGTTTTCTCCGAAGATTGAGTGATAGAACAAAAATGATTGACCCCAACTCAAATCAATTACTGACCAATGGTATGAGAATATGTATATTGGAAAGACGACGGGGTGAGGAATGGATAAACAATTATAACTCAGTTTTGCTTCGCCTTTGGAATGGGAATATGGATATCCAAAATACGTATCAAAAGGGGAACCGTTAACGATTGACAAAACTCTTCGTAATGATATTTCGAATATTCGTAGAAAACAAACAGATCCATTACGAAAAAAACTTAAAATTTGTATGGAAATGTTAAATAGACGACAAGTTTCAGCATGTGAGTGTGCATTACGTTTATGTCATCTTAAATTTAAACAAAGCTCACGTAAAAGTGTTCTTCTCAATACTCGTGTTCCCCAAATAATGTAATTCAATTTTCTAACAATACTGATCATGATAATGAATATTGCCAGACAATTTTTCGCAGATATAAAAACAGACCTAACGAATTAGAGAATATGACATTATTTGAATTTGCTATGTTGTACGAACCTATGTATACTCGAAATATTCAAAGTGATGATCACGATGAAGTAGATGACGACGCGTATGATTTAAATGATGATGAACAACAAACTTGTTCAAATATTATCATTCTAAAAGGTCAACGTAGAAGCAAAATGCGTAAACGTAAAAGAGTAGCTATAGCAAATTTTTCTCTACGTACTGATCTTGATTCTTATTTATATAACCAATTAGTATGTCATATACCTTTTAGACAGAAATCAAATCTTGTTATAAATTACAAATCTGTTAGATCTGAATTTGACGCAAGGAAAACAGAATTAGAAGCACGCCTTGATTCTTTAAGACCTTTTCGAAATTTTTCTGACTAATAAGATGCTGGTTTAGAACATATGAACACAATTAGTGTCGAAAATATAAATGCAATCAATCAAGATTTGATTGCAGAGCTTCCTGAAACTATTCCTCCAGTACAAATGTCTGATAAGGTTTTTTAAATGAATGTTGAACGACTTAATGTACAGCAACAGTCGCTTATTGACCATACTAAACGACAAATTTTACGAGAAGTTAATTATGAAAATCCAGTTCCAATACTACTTTTCATTACAGGAAGTGTGCTAGTACTGTAAAACTTTTACTTTAAAATTAATAACTGAAGAAACGTGGCTATAGAATTATTGATACTAATGGAAATTTCGTTAATATTGTTGCTCTAACTGGTGTTGCTGCATTATTTGTTAATGCTTTAACCTCACATTCTTTATAAAAACTTCCAATACCGGTGAGTTATATGGTGACTTGGATGGTCTAATGATACCATCTTCAAGTAATTCATTGATTTGCTTGTCGACTTCTTCCTTTAGTGCTCTTCGGTATAGGTATGATTTGGAATAAATGGGTTCGGAACATGTGGTACGAATTTCTCCTTTAACTGTAGTGTATAGGTCAATTTTTCGTCTGGGCCAGAGAAGAGATTAGGGTAATTGTTAATAGTTTTAATAAGGTTGGTTGAGTCTTCTTTGTTTAAATGGGAAGTTCTAATGTTTACGTTATTGACGGTTTCAGTAGCATGTTGTTTAAGTTGAATAAAAGAGCATGGACTGCTGAGCAGGGGGTTCATGGTTCGAATCCCAGTAACACCAAAGTATTTTTCACGGTATCCCACCTCTCGCGATAGTTTGACAAACGTCCGAGATTAATAACTTGTCACTGAAAGCTTCTCAATTCGCCGTTCGGATCCGGCATTAAATTGTAGGACCCTCAATTTGTGTGCAAAAAAATATGCATGCTCAACACAAATGGTTGCGATAAGTCAGGCTTTGGACCGTGAGTCTGTCGCGCCGATATTATTATTATTATCTTTTATGTGAATGATCGCATTCAAATTTTTAAGAGTATCGTTGCCTATTATACCGTCGAATGAAATAAGGGTAGGAAGTATGAAAAATTTTAAATGACCTATTTCGGTGCCAAAAAGAGGAATAAAGCTATGGTGGGTTATTTTGATATTTCCCCCCACGAAATTAGCGTAGAAACAGTTTTCGTTAGGGAGAGGATTTCGTATATGACGTTGTTGGATATAATTTTTATTCGAGCCAGTATCGAAAAGCTCAAAATAAGGAAGCGAAGAGAGCTTTAATCTAAAAAATAGATACCGTCAAGTTGTTGTGGTTGGTCCATGTATTGTTCATCCGCTTGATCAGCATTGTAGTGTTCCTGACTTATTATGTCTTTGTATTGTTCTATTTCTTGTTCTTCAACGTTGGATTCTCCTGTGTGGTAGACTTGTTGCATTTTATAGGGTTGATGAGCTTGTTGTGAATGATCTCGTTTCTGTGCAATTGGTTGATTTCTGGGTCTGTTTACATAATTTACTTTCTAAGTTTTAATGGAATAATCTATATCCATTGGTTAAGGAGGAAGTTCACGTTGATTCGGTGGCAACCGGTGGTATTGTTGGAACGGTCTCGATTGATATTGTGGGTTTCTCTGGAAATGAGGTGGCTGAGGATGACGGGGATTATGTATTAATAGCGGAAAGAATTCTCGCCTAGGGGCTGGAACAGGGGTTGGATGTGGAAAATTAATTCTTCTTTGACGAACTGCAGGCGGTATTTGCTGAAAAGTTTTGCGAATAGTAGTCTGAGAGTTATTAGCGTGTTGAGTCCTAAAATCAACATTCTGGAGTTTTAGGCAAAGGTGCAGTGCTTGCGGCAAGTCCCTTATGCTAAGTAATCTGGGGAGATCACCTTTTAACCCTCTAACAAATGTATCGAGTTCCTTATCTCGATAACATTGGGTCATATTGTGTAACGATTCTTGACTCATATCCATGCAACCGAGTTTATTGAGAATAAGTGATAGATGGTGGTACACGGCCTGATAAAATTCGGGTATTGTTTTGTTTCCCTGTACCAGGGTTTTCATCTGGTAATCGAGTGTTCTTATGTCCCTCTTGTGTGCATAATGCAGAGTCAAACATTTAGAAATCTTGTCCCAATTTAATGGAGTGTTATATGATTCTAATGATATATCTGCATGGCCAGATATTTTATTTCTGACGACAGACAAGAGAATCCGCTCAACACTTTTCTTCCAGGAATTAAATTCGTGAGGATGACCCGAAAATTCTCGCAGACTCTTAACTACATCTGGGACTTTATCCATGTCGGACAAGTTCGCATCCCTAGTATTGATCGGTTGATCAATATCATTATTGATGTCTGAAGCTGGGTTCATTATTGAGTTAAAGTTTTGTCATCCTTATATACGTAGCGTTTCTGTCACTAGTCTCGTAATAAGTTGGATCATGTTTTCGTCAACTTGGTTAGGAACTGGAGAAGAAGGAGGAGGTGATGGATTATCATTTACCTGGGGTATTACCAAACGAGGTGGCCTGACTAAATTATTTGGGTTTGCCATTTTGTGTTATTTGTAAAAACCGAAATTTTATTGAAGCAATAATAACGAGGAAAAACGAAGTTTGTTTGGAGCAATGATAACGAGATTAATTTGATTTGACTAATTAAGAATTTACAACGGATATAAGAATGAGAGAATATTCTCAATAATATTTCAATTTTATTTTCTTCTGGTTTTATGACAATTGTAAATTATAATTATTTTAAAATAAATTCAAAATGTGGAATTTAAGTGAGTCTGAATTTACACAATTTTCTTTGTTAAAATCTAAATGACTTACAGAAATATAAATGTTGTTGCTGTTATTTCCATAACGATGTAGGGTTTCTGGAGCTGTTGTATTTTGGATAGGGCGGCTGTCCAAGATGTGAACTCCTTTTTCTCCTTGTTTTACAGGGCTACTTTAGGGCCTCTTCCCTTTCACAAACACTGCTTTATAGTGGCTTGGTGTCCACTTGTTTAATTTTTCTCCTTTTTGTATTGTGCTGGTTTATCGCACACACTTTTAGAATGTCACACACTCGCGTTGTTATTTCGATATATTTTTGTAAATTTGTTTCACTCGTGTTTACTTGGTTATCGTTAATTCACGCACTATTAATACAATATATCGCACACGCTAACTTGGTTATTGTCAGCTTCTTCGCGGTTAGATTTGCGCAGTGTTAAATAAAACAGTCCCTGCTCGGGCGCCAGTTAAAGAAATATACGTTTACTTTTACAAAAAAATATATTTTCAGGCGTACTGCCTATTCTTTATTATTAAATTAATACGTAAGTTACAAGGTGAAAACTAAGACTAAAGACATTTTTGGTACTCCACATGCATTTATTAATTATAATTTAACAGGTCAGCAAAAGCATTGCACTCAATGCAAATGCAAAGTTAGATGTTTCGTCGCATGCAATTCCAGGTATTCTGTCTGCCAGTGGATTGAACGGAAATTGGGTCGTGGGAACGATTTGCCAGTGCACTGTTTTAAGTAGATCTATTTCTTGTTAACTTATATACAAACAAACAAACAAATTATTATATATAATTTTATTGGTTTTAAATTTTTTTTACTCTTTGTAATATAGTTAATTAATTTAGGTAAAGTTAATAGAAAATTGAATTTATATTATATATTTTCAAAATAAAAGCTTTGAAATAAGCTCATTAGTTATAATTTATCTCATAAAAGAAATTTTAAATTACAAAAATTAAATTGGTTGTGAACAAAATAAAAAAGTGATCTAAGATTGAAGAAATGGTGAAATAATTGTAAAAAAAATTCAGAGGCAATTAAAATCAAACGAGAGAAAAATCGAGAAAGACAAAAACGTAAACGGGACGCAGAAACTATTGAACAACGTGAAGAACGATTATTAAAAAATTGCCCAAGGAATGCAGCTCGTCGTCAAGAAGAACATTTATCAAAGAAAACAAGAGTCTAATAACTAATTCAACGAAAAAAAACGAATAAGTGAAAATTTAACGCAAAAAAAATACGACAACGTGCTTTTAGAATTTCGCAAGAACAAAGACTTTTGGATGAAACAAAAGAACAACGTTTAAATAGATTAGAAACTATTAGAATTTCTAAACGAAAAAGAATTTTAAACGAATCGGAGAAAGGAAGAAGGAAGGAGGAAGAACCAAAATTAAATTAAAAAAAAAAATTACTTCGGTAATGTTAATTGTAATTCCAACGGTTAATTGGAACAATTTTGACTGACAATATAATAAAATATTATTTAGTTGATTCACATTCGTGTGGTCCAGGCGGAACTTCAACCCATTTAAATTTTCTAGCCGGGAAAGCTTGTGTGGTTGAAACAGAATCTCAAGTGAATTAGTTCGAATACTTAATTAAGTATAGGTGGTAGGAATCGAAACAAACAATTTACTATTGATGCAATAAATGTAGAAATAATATGTGATACTTTTCACACTTCTTCTAATAATTCAAATCCTCATGAAGGTCAACATGCAACATTATCTCAGTCCACATATATTCCAATTAATCATAGTATTATGCTTCATGCAGACCAAAATCATCCAAGTGTTTCAGATATTGTAGAAATCCCAAATCGGCAGGGCGAAATAAATTTAAATCAAATTAGACGTAAAACGGATTCAATTATTAATGTTTCTAATGAATTAAAGTCAGGAGAACTTGCGTTGTTTCATTTATTCCCATATGGAATTATTGGTTTTCAAGATCATTGTCAAGTCGATATAATTCACTTGACTATTTTCAAACAAGAATCATGAGTAGTGAGTGATACACGTTTCCAAACACCTGAATATTTAATGTATTCTTTAGTTATGTATGATTATTGTATGTAGAACCAAATATAATATTAACGTTTGTGGAAAAAATAGTAAGACAAGGCGGACATGTTGTAGAAGATTTACATTTATATGTTAAAAATCTTCGGGGATCAGGAGAATACTTTACAGACTGTGGTAAGGAAATTGTTGCTATCATTGAACAATTAGGTCCGCCGACTTTCTTTTAGACTTTTAGTCCCCAATTAAATAAATTTAAAATGACATGACTTGAGAAGAGCTCTACTTTTAACTGATGGACGACCAAATATACTACCTGAGACTCTTTCAATAAAGGATACTCAAGTAATGATTGAAAAGTACCCTGTTGTTGTAAGAAGACACTTTGAAAATAGAGTTCAAGCTGTATTGCAAGTTATGCTTAATGATGATAAATTATTTGGTGGTAAAGTTAATGATTTTTGGTGGCGTATAGAGTTCCAGAATAGAGGTTATCCTCGGGTGCAAAATTTTCCATCATTATCAATCCTGAAACTATCTTTACTAAATTCAATTATTTCTTGTCGATTGCCTGATTCAAATGCAGATAATGCTTTTTATAAATTAGTTCAAGATTGCCAAACACATCGACATACTCATTCTTGTTATAAGCATTCAGAATAATGTAGATTTGGTTTTCTCCGAAGATTGAGTGATAGAACAAAAATGATTGACCCCAACTCAAATCAATTACTGACCAATGGTATGAGAATATGTATATTGGAAAGACGACGGGGTGAGGAATGGATAAACAATTATAACTCAGTTTTGCTTCGCCTTTGGAATGGGAATATGGATATCCAAAATACGTATCAAAAGGGGAACCGTTAACGATTGACAAAACTCTTCGTAATGATATTTCGAATATTCGTAGAAAACAAACAGATCCATTACGAAAAAAACTTAAAATTTGTATGGAAATGTTAAATAGACGACAAGTTTCAGCATGTGAGTGTGCATTACGTTTATGTCATCTTAAATTTAAACAAAGCTCACGTAAAAGTGTTCTTCTCAATACTCGTGTTCCCCAAATAATGTAATTCAATTTTCTAACAATACTGATCATGATAATGAATATTGCCAGACAATTTTTCGCAGATATAAAAACAGACCTAACGAATTAGAGAATATGACATTATTTGAATTTGCTATGTTGTACGAACCTATGTATACTCGAAATATTCAAAGTGATGATCACGATGAAGTAGATGACGACGCGTATGATTTAAATGATGATGAACAACAAACTTGTTCAAATATTATCATTCTAAAAGGTCAACGTAGAAGCAAAATGCGTAAACGTAAAAGAGTAGCTATAGCAAATTTTTCTCTACGTACTGATCTTGATTCTTATTTATATAACCAATTAGTATGTCATATACCTTTTAGACAGAAATCAAATCTTGTTATAAATTACAAATCTGTTAGATCTGAATTTGACGCAAGGAAAACAGAATTAGAAGCACGCCTTGATTCTTTAAGACCTTTTCGAAATTTTTCTGACTAATAAGATGCTGGTTTAGAACATATGAACACAATTAGTGTCGAAAATATAAATGCAATCAATCAAGATTTGATTGCAGAGCTTCCTGAAACTATTCCTCCAGTACAAATGTCTGATAAGGTTTTTTAAATGAATGTTGAACGACTTAATGTACAGCAACAGTCGCTTATTGACCATACTAAACGACAAATTTTACGAGAAGTTAATTATGAAAATCCAGTTCCAATACTACTTTTCATTACAGGAAGTGTGCTAGTACTGTAAAACTTTTACTTTAAAATTAATAACTGAAGAAACGTGGCTATAGAATTATTGATACTAATGGAAATTTCGTTAATATTGTTGCTCTAACTGGTGTTGCTGCATTATTTGTTAATGCTTTAACCTCACATTCTTTATAAAAACTTCCAATACCGGTGAGTTATATGGTGACTTGGATGGTCTAATGATACCATCTTCAAGTAATTCATTGATTTGCTTGTCGACTTCTTCCTTTAGTGCTCTTCGGTATAGGTATGATTTGGAATAAATGGGTTCGGAACATGTGGTACGAATTTCTCCTTTAACTGTAGTGTATAGGTCAATTTTTCGTCTGGGCCAGAGAAGAGATTAGGGTAATTGTTAATAGTTTTAATAAGGTTGGTTGAGTCTTCTTTGTTTAAATGGGAAGTTCTAATGTTTACGTTATTGACGGTTTCAGTAGCATGTTGTTTAAGTTGAATAAAAGAGCATGGACTGCTGAGCAGGGGGTTCATGGTTCGAATCCCAGTAACACCAAAGTATTTTTCACGGTATCCCACCTCTCGCGATAGTTTGACAAACGTCCGAGATTAATAACTTGTCACTGAAAGCTTCTCAATTCGCCGTTCGGATCCGGCATTAAATTGTAGGACCCTCAATTTGTGTGCAAAAAAATATGCATGCTCAACACAAATGGTTGCGATAAGTCAGGCTTTGGACCGTGAGTCTGTCGCGCCGATATTATTATTATTATCTTTTATGTGAATGATCGCATTCAAATTTTTAAGAGTATCGTTGCCTATTATACCGTCGAATGAAATAAGGGTAGGAAGTATGAAAAATTTTAAATGACCTATTTCGGTGCCAAAAAGAGGAATAAAGCTATGGTGGGTTATTTTGATATTTCCCCCCACGAAATTAGCGTAGAAACAGTTTTCGTTAGGGAGAGGATTTCGTATATGACGTTGTTGGATATAATTTTTATTCGAGCCAGTATCGAAAAGCTCAAAATAAGGAAGCGAAGAGAGCTTTAATCTAAAAAATAGATACCGTCAAGTTGTTGTGGTTGGTCCATGTATTGTTCATCCGCTTGATCAGCATTGTAGTGTTCCTGACTTATTATGTCTTTGTATTGTTCTATTTCTTGTTCTTCAACGTTGGATTCTCCTGTGTGGTAGACTTGTTGCATTTTATAGGGTTGATGAGCTTGTTGTGAATGATCTCGTTTCTGTGCAATTGGTTGATTTCTGGGTCTGTTTACATAATTTACTTTCTAAGTTTTAATGGAATAATCTATATCCATTGGTTAAGGAGGAAGTTCACGTTGATTCGGTGGCAACCGGTGGTATTGTTGGAACGGTCTCGATTGATATTGTGGGTTTCTCTGGAAATGAGGTGGCTGAGGATGACGGGGATTATGTATTAATAGCGGAAAGAATTCTCGCCTAGGGGCTGGAACAGGGGTTGGATGTGGAAAATTAATTCTTCTTTGACGAACTGCAGGCGGTATTTGCTGAAAATTTTTGCGAATAGTAGTCTGAGAGTTATTAGCGTGTTGAGTCCTAAAATCAACATTCTGGAGTTTTAGGCAAAGGTGCAGTGCTTGCGGCAAGTTCCTTATGCTAAGTAATCTGGGGAGATCACCTTTTAACCCTCTAACAAATGTATCGAGTGCCTTATCTCGATAACATTGGGTCATATTGTGTAACGATTCTTGACTCATATCCATGCAACCGAGTTTATTGAGAATAAGTGATAGATGGTGGTACACGGCCTGATAAAATTCGGGTATTGTTTTGTTTCCCTGTACCAGGGTTTTCATCTGGTAATCGAGTGTTCCTATGTCCCTCTTGTGTGCATAATGCAGATTCAAACATTTAGAAATCTTGTCCCAATTTAATGGAGTGTTATATGATTCTAATGCTATATCTGCATGGCCAGATATTTTATTTCTGACGACAGACAAGAGAATCCTCTCAACACTTTTCTTCCAGGAATTAAATTCGTGAGGTTGACCCGAAAATTCTCGCAGACTCTTAACTACATCTGGGACTTTATCCATGTCGGACAAGTTCGCATCCCTAGTATTGATCGGTTGATCAATATCATTATTGATGTCTGAAGCTGGGTTCATTATTGAGTTAAAATTTTGTCATCCTTCTATACGTAGCGTTTCTGTCACTAGTCTCGTAATAAGTTGGATCATGTTTTCGTCAACTTGGTTAGGAACTGGAGGAGAAGGAGGAGGTGATGGATTATCATTTTCCTGGGGTATTACCAAACGAGGTGGCCTGACTAAATTATTTGGGTTTGCCATTTTGTGTTATTTGTAAAAACCGAAATTTTATTGAAGCAATAATAACGAGGAAAAACGAAGTTTGTTTGGAGCAATGATAACGAGATTAATTTGATTTGACTAATTAAGAATTTACAACGGATATAAGAATGAGAGAATATTCTCAATAATATTTCAATTTTATTTTCTTCTGGTTTTATGACAATTGTAAATTATAATTATTTTAAAATAAATTCAAAATGTGGAATTTAAGTGAGTCTGAATTTACACAATTTTCTTTGTTAAAATCTAAATGACTTACAGAAATATAAATGTTGTTGCTGTTATTTCCATAACGATGTAGGGTTTCTGGAGCTGTTGTATTTTGGATAGGGCGGCTGTCCAAGATGTGAACTCCTTTTTCTCCTTGTTTTACAGGGCTACTTTAGGGCCTCTTCCCTTTCACAAACACTGCTTTATAGTGGCTTGGTGTCCACTTGTTTAATTTTTCTCCTTTTTGTATTGTGCTGGTTTATCGCACACACTTTTAGAATGTCACACACTCGCGTTGTTATTTCGATATATTTTTGTAAATTTGTTTCGCTCGTGTTTACTTGGTTATCGTTAATTCACGCACTATTAATACAATATATCGCACACGCTAACTTGGTTATTGTCAGCTTCTTCGCGGTTAGATTTGCGCAGTGTTAAATAAAACAGTCCCTGCTCGGGCGCCAGTTAAAGAAATATACGTTTACTTTTACAAAAAAATATATTTTCAGGCGTACTGCCTATTCTTTATTATTAAATTAATACGTAAGTTACAAGGTGAAAACTAAGACTAAAGACATTTTTGGTACTCCACATGCATTTATTAATTATAATTTAACAGGTCAGCAAAAGCATTGCACTCAATGCAAATGCAAAGTTAGATGTTTCGTCGCATGCAATTCCAGGTATTCTGTCTGCCAGTGGATTGAACGGAAATTGGGTCGTGGGAACGATTTGCCAGTGCACTGTTTTAAGTAGATCTATTTCTTGTTAACTTATATACAAACAAACAAACAAATTATTATATATAATTTTATTGGTTTTAAATTTTTTTTACTCTTTGTAATATAGTTAATTAATTTAGGTAAAGTTAATAGAAAATTGAATTTATATTATATATTTTCAAAATAAAAGCTTTGAAATAAGCTCATTAGTTATAATTTATCTCATAAAAGAAATTTTAAATTACAAAAATTAAATTGGTTGTGAACAAAATAAAAAAGTGATCTAACATTGAAGAAATGGTGAAATAATTGTAAAAAAAATTCAGAGGCAATTAAAATCAAACGAGAGAAAAATCGAGAAAGACAAAAACGTAAACGGGACGCAGAAACTATTGAACAACGTGAAGAACGATTATTAAAAAATTACCCAAGGAATGCAGCTCGTCGTCAAGAAGAACATTTATCAAAGAAAACAAGAGTCTAATAACTAATTCAACGAAAAAAAACGAATAAGTGAAAAATTAACGCAAAGAAAAATACGACAACGTGCTTTTAGAACTTCGCAAGAACAAAGACTTTTGGATGAAACAAAAGAACAACGTTTAAATAGATTAGAAACTATTAGAATTTCTAAACGAAAAAGAATTTTAAACGAATCGGAGAAAGGAAGAAGGAAGGAGGAAGAACCAAAATTAAATTAAAAAAAAAATTACTTCGGTAATGTTATTTGTAATGGTTATTCACGGTTAATTGGAACAATTTTGACTGACAATATAATAAAATATTATTTAGTTGATTCACATTCGTGTGGTCCAGGCGGAACTTCAACCCATTTAAATTTTCTAGCCGGGAAAGCTTGTGTGGTTGAAACAGAATCTCAAATGAATTAGTTCGAATACTTAATTAAGTATAGGTGGTAGGAATCGAAACAAACAATTTACTATTGATGCAATAAATGTAGAAATAATATGTGATACTTTTCACACTTCTTCTAATAATTCAAATCCTCATGAAGGTCAACATGCAACATTATCTCAGTCCACATATATTCCAATTAATCATAGTATTATGCTTCATGCAGACCAAAATCATCCAAGTGTTTCAGATATTGTAGAAATCCCAAATCGGCAGGGCGAAATAAATTTAAACCAAATTAGACGTAAAACGGATTCAATTATTAATGTTTCTAATGAATTAAAGTCAGGAGAACTTGCGTTGTTTCATTTATTCCCATATGGAATTATTGGTTTTCAAGATCATTGTCAAGTCGATATAACTTCACTTGACTATTTTCAAACAAGAATCATGGGTAGTGAGTGATACACGTTTCCAAACACCTGAATATTTAATGTATTCTTTAGTTATGTATGATTATTGTATGTAGAACCAAATCTAATATTAACGTTTGTGGAAAAAATAGTAAGACAAGGCGGACATGTTGTAGAAGATTTACATTTATATGTTAAAAATCTTCGGGGATCAGGAGAATACTTTACAGACTGTGGTAAGGAAATTGTTGCTATCATTGAACAATTAGGTCCGCCGACTTTCTTTTAGACTTTTAGTCCCAAATTAAATAAATTTAAAATGACATGACTTGAGAAGAGCTCTACTGACTTTAACTGATGGACGACCAAATATACTACCTGAGACTCTTTCAATAAAGGATACTCAAGTAATGATTGAAAAGTACCCTGTTGTTGTAAGAAGACACTTTGAAAATAGAGTTCAAGCTGTATTGCAAGTTATGCTTAATGATGATAAATTATTTGGTGGTAAAGTTAATGATTTTTGGTGGCGTATAGAGTTCCAGAATAGAGGTTATCCTCGGGTGCAAAATTTTTCATCATTATCAAATCCTGAAACTATCTTTACTAAATTCAATTATTTCTTGTCGATTGCCTGATTCAAATGCAGATGAAGCTTTTTATAATTAGTTAAAAATTGCCAAACACATCGACATACTCATTCTTGTTATAAGCATGCAGAATAATGTAGATTTGGTTTTCCCCGAAGATTTAGTGATAGAACAAAAATGATTGACCCCAACTCAGATGAATTACTGACCAATGGTATGAGAATATGTATATTGGAAAGACGACGGGGTGAGGAATGGATAAACAACTATAACTAAGTTTTGCTTCGCCTTTGGAATGGGAATATGGATATCCAAAATACGTATCAAAAGGGGAACCGTTAACGCTTGACAAAACTCTTCGTAATGCTATTTCGAATATTCGTAGAAAACAAACAGATCCATTACGAAAAAAAACTTAAAAATTGTATGGAAATGTTAAATAGACGACAAGTTTCAGCATGTGAGTGTGCATTACGTTTATGTCATCTTAAATTAAAGTGTTCTTCTCAATACTCGTGTTCCCCAAATAATGTAATTCAATTTTCTAACAATACTGATCATGATAATGAATATTGCCAGACAATTTTTCGCAGATATAAAAACAGACCTAACGAATTAGAGAATATGACATTATTTGAATTTGCTATGTTGTACGAACCTATGTATACTCGAAATATTCAAAGTGATGATCACGATGAAGTAGATGACGACGCGTATGATTTAAATGATGATGAACAACAAACTTGTTCAAATATTATCATTCTAAAAGGTCAACGTAGAAGCAAAATGCGTAAACGTAAAAGAGTAGCTATAGCAAATTTTTCTCTACGTACTGACCTTGATTCTTATTTATATAACCAATTAGTATGTCATATACGTTTTAGACAGAAATCAAATCTTGTTTTAAATTACAAATCTGTTAGATCTGAATTTGACGCAAGGAAAACAGTATTAGAAGCACGCCGTGATTCTTTAAGACCTTTTCGAAATTTTTCTGACTAATAAGATGCTGGTTTAGAACATATGAACACAATTAGTGTCGAAAATATAAATGCAATCAATCAAGATTTGATTGCAGAGCTTCCTGAAACTATTCCTCCAGTACAAATGTCTGATAAGGTTTTTGAAATGAATGTTGAACGACTTAATGTACAGCAACAGTCGCTTATTGACCATACTAAACGACAAATTTTACGAGAAGTTAATTATGAAAATCCAGTTCCAATACTACTTTTCATTACAGGAAGTGTGCTAGTACTGTAAAACTTTTACTTTAAAATTAATAACTGAAGAAACGTGGCTATAGAATTATTGATACTAATGGAAATTTCGTTAATATTGTTGCTCTAACTGGTGTTGCTGCATTATTTGTTAATGCTTTAACCTTACATTCTTTATTAAAACTTCCAATACCGGTGAGTTATATGGTGACTTGGATGGTCTAATGATACCATCTTCAAGTAATTCATTGAATTGCTTGTCGACTTCTTCCTTTAGTGCTCTTCGGTATGGGTATGATTTGGAATAAATGGGTTCGGAACATGTGGTACGAATTTCTCCTTTAACTGTAGTGTATAGGTCAATTTTTCGTCTGGGCCAGAGAAGAGATTAGGGTAATTGTTAATAGTTTTAATAAGGTTGGTTGAGTCTTCTTTGTTTAAATGGGAAGTTCTAATGTTTACGTTATTGACGGTTTCAGTAGCATGTTGTTTAAGTTGAATAAAAGTGTTCTCATAAATTCGCATGTAATTATCTTTTATATGGGCGCCGTGGCTCAGTGGATAGGAGCATGGACTGCTGAGCAGGGGGTTCATGGTTCGAATCCCAGTAACACCAAAGTATTTTTCACGGTATCCCACCTCTCGCGAAAGTTTGACAAACGTCCGAGAGTAATAACTTGTCACTGAAAGCTTCTCAATTCGCCGTTCGGATCCGGCATTAAATTGTAGGACCCTCAATTTGTGTGCAAAAAAATATGCATGCTCAACACAAATGGTTGCGATAAGTCAGGCTTTGGACCGTGAGTCTGTCGCGCCGATATTATTATTATTATCTTTTATGTGAATGATCGCATTCAAATTTTTAAGAGTATCGTTGCCTATTATACCGTCGAATGAAATAAGGGTAGGAAGTATGAAAAATTTTAAATGACCTATTTCGGTGCCAAAAAGAGGAATAAAGCTATGGTGGGTTATTTTGATATTTCCCCCCACGAAATTAGCGTAGAAACAGTTTTCGTTAGGGAGAGGATTTCGTATATGACGTTGTTGGATATAATTTTTATTCGAGCCAGTATCGAAAAGCTCAAAATAAGGAAGCGAAGAGAGCTTTAATCTAAAAAATAGATACCGTCAAGTTGTTGTGGTTGGTCCATGTATTGTTCATCCGCTTGATCAGCATTGTAGTGTTCCTGACTTATTATGTCTTTGTATTGTTCTATTTCTTGTTCTTCAACGTTGGATTCTCCTGTGTGGTAGACTTGTTGCATTTTATAGGGTTGATGAGCTTGTTGTGAATGATCTCGTTTCTGTGCAATTGGTTGATTTCTGGGTCTGTTTACATAATTTACTTTCTAAGTTTTAATGGAATAATCTATATCCATTGGTTAAGGAGGAAGTTCACGTTGATTCGGTGGCAACCGGTGGTATTGTTGGAACGGTCTCGATTGATATTGTGGGTTTCTCTGGAAATGAGGTGGCTGAGGATGACGGGGATTATGTATTAATAGCGGAAAGAATTCTCGCCTAGGGGCTGGAACAGGGGTTGGATGTGGAAAATTAATTCTTCTTTGACGAACTGCAGGCGGTATTTGCTGAAAAGTTTTGCGAATAGTAGTCTGAGAGTTATTAGCGTGTTGAGTCCTAAAATCAACATTCTGGAGTTTTAGGCAAAGGTGCAGTGCTTGCGGCAAGTTCCTTATGCTAAGTAATCTGGGGAGATCACCTTTTAACCCTCTAACAAATGTATCGAGTGCCTTATCTCGATAA
Source organism: Nephrocerus scutellatus (assembly GCA_947095585.1). Taxonomy (NCBI): domain Eukaryota; kingdom Metazoa; phylum Arthropoda; class Insecta; order Diptera; family Pipunculidae; genus Nephrocerus; species Nephrocerus scutellatus. The sequence continues at coordinate 38,556,756 of OX352762.1, forward strand.
CATTGGGTCATATTGTGTAACGATTCTTGACTCATATCCATGCAACCGAGTTTATTGAGAATAAGTGATAGATGGTGGTACACGGCCTGATAAAATTCGGGTATTGTTTTGTTTCCCTGTACCAGGGTTTTCATCTGGTAATCGAGTGTTCCTATGTCCCTCTTGTGTGCATAATGCAGATTCAAACATTTAGAAATCTTGTCCCAATTTAATGGAGTGTTATATGATTCTAATGCTATATCTGCATGGCCAGATATTTTATTTCTGACGACAGACAAGAGAATCCTCTCAACACTTTTCTTCCAGGAATTAAATTCGTGAGGTTGACCCGAAAATTCTCGCAGACTCTTAACTACATCTGGGACTTTATCCATGTCGGACAAGTTCGCATCCCTAGTATTGATCGGTTGATCAATATCATTATTGATGTCTGAAGCTGGGTTCATTATTGAGTTAAAGTTTTGTCATCCTTCTATACGTAGCGTTTCTGTCACTAGTCTCGTAATAAGTTGGATCATGTTTTCGTCAACTTGGTTAGGAACTGGAGGAGAAGGAGGAGGTGATGGATTATCATTTTCCTGGGGTATTACCAAACGAGGTGGCCTGACTAAATTATTTGGGTTTGCCATTTTGTGTTATTTGTAAAAACCGAAATTTTATTGAAGCAATAATAACGAGGAAAAACGAAGTTTGTTTGGAGCAATGATAACGAGATTAATTTGATTTGACTAATTAAGAATTTACAACGGATATAAGAATGAGAGAATATTCTCAATAATATTTCAATTTTATTTTCTTCTGGTTTTATGACAATTGTAAATTATAATTATTTTAAAATAAATTCAAAATGTGGAATTTAAGTGAGTCTGAATTTACACAATTTTCTTTGTTAAAATCTAAATGACTTACAGAAATATAAATGTTGTTGCTGTTATTTCCATAACGATGTAGGGTTTCTGGAGCTGTTGTATTTTGGATAGGGCGGCTGTCCAAGATGTGAACTCCTTTTTCTCCTTGTTTTACAGGGCTACTTTAGGGCCTCTTCCCTTTCACAAACACTGCTTTATAGTGGCTTGGTGTCCACTTGTTTAATTTTTCTCCTTTTTGTATTGTGCTGGTTTATCGCACACACTTTTAGAATGTCACACACTCGCGTTGTTATTTCGATATATTTTTGTAAATTTGTTTCGCTCGTGTTTACTTGGTTATCGTTAATTTACGCACTATTAATAAAGGGTGTTTTTTAAGGAGGTTTGTTTTTCCGATAGATGTCGTTTTATTTTATGACAGTTGTTTTGACAGCTCAAAGTGGCATTTCTACTCAGTATTGTTTGGCAAATCATTATGAATAGGTTAACTCCAGAACAACGTTTTCAAATCGTGGAAATTTATTTTCAAAATCAGTGTTCAATTAAAAATGTTTATAGAGCACTTCGTGAATTTTATGGTGCACATAATCGTCCGTCAGAGACCACCATAAAGAACGTAATTACCAAATTTCGGTCTACATTCACTCTTTTGGATGCCAAGCCACCGACAAGAATGAGAAGAGTTCGTACAGAAGAAAATATTGCTGTCGTTGAGGCCAGTGTCGAAGAAAACGACAATTTATCGATTCGTCGTCGTGCTCAGCAAATTGGACTTTGTCCATCGACTTTATGGACAATTTTACGTAAAGATTTGGGTTTGGTGCCATACAAAATTCAATTGGTGCAAGAATTAAAGCCACACGACCATCGTTTGCGCCGTGAATTCAGTGATTGGTCGTTAAATCAATTGAACGAAGATCCATTTTTTTACCGTAAAATTCTCTTCAGTGATGAGGCGCATTTTTTGTTAAATGGATACGTCAACAAACAAAATTGTCGCATTTGGAGCAAAGATAATCCACACGCCGTTCAAGAATTACCAATGCATCCTGATAAATGTACTGTTTGGTGCGGTCTATGGGCTGGTGGGATCATCGGTCCATATTTCTTTAAAAATGAGGAAGGACGACGCGTTACCGTGAATGGAAATCGATACAGAACCATGTTAAATGAGTTTTTGTTGTCAAATCTTGAAGATATGGATATGGATGAAATGTGGTTTCAACAAGATGGTGCCACTTGCCATACAGCACGTGAAACAATCGACTTATTGAAAGAAACTTTCAACGACAACATTATTTCGAGAAATGGTTCGGTGAATTGGCCTCCGCGTTCGTGCGATTTGACGCCACTCGATTACTTTTTGTGGGGATACGTGAAGTCATTGGTTTATGTGGATAAACCTCAATCGATTGACGCTTTGGAAACCAATATTCAACGTGTCATTGCTGACATACGCCCTCAAATGCTTGAAAAAGTGCTGGAAAATTGGACCTCCAGAATGACATTTGTGAAAAATAGTCGTGGTAGCCATATGCCAGAAATTGTGTTTAAATGTTAAATGCCAAAAAATTATCTACCAAATAAAAAAAAATTTTGGTCATTTCATAATTTTATATGTGTTTTATTCAAAAAAAAATCGGCAACCTCTTAAAAAAACACCCGTTACAATATATCGCACACGCTAACTTATTGTCAGCTTATATCTGCGCAGTGTTAAATAAAACAGTCCCTGCTCGGACGCCAGTTAAAGAAATATACGTTTACTTTTACAAAAAAATATATTTTCAGGCGTACTGCCTATTCTTTATTATTAAATTAATACGTAAGTTACAAGGTGAAAACTAAGACTAAAGACATTTTTGGTACTCCACATGCATTTATTAATTATAATTTAACAGGTCAGCAAAAGCATTGCACTCAATGCAAATGCAAAGTTAGATGTTTCGTCGCATGCAATTCCAGGTATTCTGTCTGCCAGTGGATTGAACGGAAATTGGGTCGTGGGAACGATTTGCCAGTGCACTGTTTTAAGTAGATCTATTTCTTGTTAACTTATATACAAACAAACAAACAAATTATTATATATAATTTTATTAGTTTTAAATTTTTTTTACTCTTTGTAATATAGTTAATTAATTTAGGTAAAGTTAATAGAAAATTGAATTTATATTATATATTTTCAAAATAAAAGCTTTGAAATAAGCTCATTAGTTATAATTTATCTCATAAAAGAAATTTTAAATTACAAAAATTAAATTGGTTGTGAACAAAATAAAAAAGTGATCTAACATTGAAGAAATGGTGAAATAATTGTAAAAAAAATTCAGAGGCAATTAAAATCAAACGAGAGAAAAATCGAGAAAGACAAAAACGTAAACGGGACGCAGAAACTATTGAACAACGTGAAGAACGATTATTAAAAAATTACCCAAGGAATGCAGCTCGTCGTCAAGAAGAACATTTATCAAAGAAAACAAGAGTCTAATAACTAATTCAACGAAAAAAAACGAATAAGTGAAAAATTAACGCAAAGAAAAATACGACAACGTGCTTTTAGAACTTCGCAAGAACAAAGACTTTTGGATGAAACAAAAGAACAACGTTTAAATAGATTAGAAACTATTAGAATTTCTAAACGAAAAAGAATTTTAAACGAATCGGAGAAAGGAAGAAGGAAGGAGGAAGAACCAAAATTAAATTAAAAAAAAAATTACTTCGGTAATGTTATTTGTAATGGTTATTCACGGTTAATTGGAACAATTTTGACTGACAATATAATAAAATATTATTTAGTTGATTCACATTCGTGTGGTCCAGGCGGAACTTCAACCCATTTAAATTTTCTAGCCGGGAAAGCTTGTGTGGTTGAAACAGAATCTCAAATGAATTAGTTCGAATACTTAATTAAGTATAGGTGGTAGGAATCGAAACAAACAATTTACTATTGATGCAATAAATGTAGAAATAATATGTGATACTTTTCACACTTCTTCTAATAATTCAAATCCTCATGAAGGTCAACATGCAACATTATCTCAGTCCACATATATTCCAATTAATCATAGTATTATGCTTCATGCAGACCAAAATCATCCAAGTGTTTCAGATATTGTAGAAATCCCAAATCGGCAGGGCGAAATAAATTTAAACCAAATTAGACGTAAAACGGATTCAATTATTAATGTTTCTAATGAATTAAAGTCAGGAGAACTTGCGTTGTTTCATTTATTCCCATATGGAATTATTGGCTTTCAAGATCATTGTCAAGTCGATATAACTTCACTTGACTATTTTCAAACAAGAATCATGGGTAGTGAGTGATACACGTTTCCAAACACCTGAATATTTAATGTATTCTTTAGTTATGTATGATTATTGTATGTAGAACCAAATCTAATATTAACGTTTGTGGAAAAAATAGTAAGACAAGGCGGACATGTTGTAGAAGATTTACATTTATATGTTAAAAATCTTCGGGGATCAGGAGAATACTTTACAGACTGTGGTAAGGAAATTGTTGCTATCATTGAACAATTAGGTCCGCCGACTTTCTTTTAGACTTTTAGTCCCAAATTAAATAAATTTAAAATGACATGACTTGAGAAGAGCTCTACTTTTAACTGATGGACGACCAAATATACTACCTGAGACTCTTTCAATAAAGGATACTCAAGTAATGATTGAAAAGTACCCTGTTGTTGTAAGAAGACACTTTGAAAATAGAGTTCAAGCTGTATTGCAAGTTACGCTTAATGATGATAAATTATTTGGTGGTAAAGTTAATGATTTTTGGTGGCGTATAGAGTTCCAGAATAGAGGTTATCCTCGGGTGCAAAATTTTCCATCATTATCAATCCTGAAACTATCTTTACTAAATTCAATTATTTCTTGTCGATTGCCTGATTCAAATGCAGATAATGCTTTTTATAAATTAGTTCAAGATTGCCAAACACATCGACATACTCATTCTTGTTATAAGCATTCAGAATAATGTAGATTTGGTTTTCTCCGAAGATTGAGTGATAGAACAAAAATGATTGACCCCAACTCAAATCAATTACTGACCAATGGTATGAGAATATGTATATTGGAAAGACGACGGGGTGAGGAATGGATAAACAATTATAACTCAGTTTTGCTTCGCCTTTGGAATGGGAATATGGATATCCAAAATACGTATCAAAAGGGGAACCGTTAACGCTTGACAAAACTCTTCGTAATGATATTTCGAATATTCGTAGAAAACAAACTCGTGTTCCCCAAATAATGTAATTCAATTTTCTAACAATACTGATCATGATAATGAATATTGCCAGACAATTTTTCGCAGATATAAAAACAGACCTAACGAATTAGAGAATATGACATTATTTGAATTTGCTATGTTGTACGAACCTATGTATACTCGAAATATTCAAAGTGATGATCACGATGAAGTAGATGACGACGCGTATGATTTAAATGATGATGAACAACAAACTTGTTCAAATATTATCATTCTAAAAGGTCAACGTAGAAGCAAAATGCGTAAGCGTAAAAGAGTAGCTATAGCAAATTTTTCTCTACGTACTGATCTTGATTCTTATTTATATAACCAATTAGTATGTCATATACCTTTTAGACAGAAATCAAATCTTGTTTTAAATTACAAATCTGTTAGATCTGAGTTTGACGCAAGGAAAACAGTATTAGAAGCACGCCGTGATTCTTTAAGACCTTTTCGAAATTTTTCTGACTAATAAGATGCTGGTTTAGAACATATGAACACAATTAGTGTCGAAAATATAAATGCAATCAATCAAGATTTGATTGCAGAGCTTCCTGAAACTATTCCTCCAGTACAAATGTCTGATAAGGTTTTTGAAATGAATGTTGAACGACTTAATGTACAGCAACAGTCGCTTATTGACCATACTAAACGACAAATTTTACGAGAAGTTAATTATGAAAATCCAGTTCCAATACTACTTTTCATTACAGGAAGTCTGCTAGTACTGTAAAACTTTTACTTTAAAATTAATAACTGAAGAAACGTGGCTATAGAATTATTGATACTAATGGAAATTTCGTTAATATTATTGCTCTAACTGGTGTTGCTGCATTATTTGTTAATGCTTTAACCTTACATTCTTTATTAAAACTTCCAATACCGGTGAGTTATATGGTGACTTGGATGGTCTAATGATACCATCTTCAAGTAATTCATTGAATTGCTTGTCGACTTCTTCCTTTAGTGCTCTTCGGTATGGGTATGATTTGGAATAAATGGGTTCGGAACATGTGGTACGAATTTCTCCTTTAACTGTAGTGTATAGGTCAATTTTTCGTCTGGGCCAGAGAAGAGATTAGGGTAATTGTTAATAGTTTTAATAAGGTTGGTTGAGTCTTCTTTGTTTAAATGGGAAGTTCTAATGTTTACGTTATTGACGGTTTCAGTAGCATGTTGTTTAAGTTGAATAAAAGTGTTCTCATAAATTCGCATGTAATTATCTTTTATATGGGCGCCGTGGCTCAGTGGATAGGAGCATGGACTGCTGAGCAGGGGGTTCATGGTTCGAATCCCAGTAACACCAAAGTATTTTTCACGGTATCCCACCTCTCGCGAAAGTTTGACAAACGTCCGAGAGTAATAACTTGTCACTGAAAGCTTCTCAATTCGCCGTTCGGATCCGGTATTAAATTGTAGTACCCTCAATTTGTGTGCAAAAAAATATGCATGCTCAACACAAATGGTTGCGATAAGTCAGGCTTTGGACCGTGAGTCTGTCGCGCCGATATTATTATTATTATCTTTTATGTGAATGATCGCATTCAAATTTTTAAGAGTATCGTTGCCTATTATACCGTCGAATGAAATAAGGGTAGGAAGTATGAAAAATTTTAAATGACCTATTTCGGTGCCAAAAAGAGGAATAAAGCTATGGTGGGTTATTTTGATATTTCCCCCCACGAAATTAGCGTAGAAACAGTTTTCGTTAGGGAGAGGATTTCGTATATGACGTTGTTGGATATAATTTTTATTCGAGCCAGTATCGAAAAGCTCAAAATAAGGAAGCGAAGAGAGCTTTAATCTAAAAAATAGATACCGTCAAGTTGTTGTGGTTGGTCCATGTATTGTTCATCCGCTTGATCAGCATTGTAGTGTTCCTGACTTATTATGTCTTTGTATTGTTCTATTTCTTGTTCTTCAACGTTGGATTCTCCTGTGTGGTAGACTTGTTGCATTTTATAGGGTTGATGAGCTTGTTGTGAATGATCTCGTTTCTGTGCAATTGGTTGATTTCTGGGTCTGTTTACATAATTTACTTTCTAAGTTTTAATGGAATAATCTATATCCATTGGTTAAGGAGGAAGTTCACGTTGATTCGGTGGCAACCGGTGGTATTGTTGGAACGGTCTCGATTGATATTGTGGGTTTCTCTGGAAATGAGGTGGCTGAGGATGACGGGGATTATGTATTAATAGCGGAAAGAATTCTCGCCTAGGGGCTGGAACAGGGGTTGGATGTGGAAAATTAATTCTTCTTTGACGAACTGCAGGCGGTATTTGCTGAAAAGTTTTGCGAATAGTAGTCTGAGAGTTATTAGCGTGTTGAGTCCTAAAATCAACATTCTGGAGTTTTAGGCAAAGGTGCAGTGCTTGCGGCAAGTTCCTTATGCTAAGTAATCTGGGGAGATCACCTTTTAACCCTCTAACAAATGTATCGAGTGCCTTATCTCGATAACATTGGGTCATATTGTGTAACGATTCTTGACTCATATCCATGCAACCGAGTTTATTGAGAATAAGTGATAGATGGTGGTACACGGCCTGATAAAATTCGGGTATTGTTTTGTTTCCCTGTACCAGGGTTTTCATCTGGTAATCGAGTGTTCCTATGTCCCTCTTGTGTGCATAATGCAGATTCAAACATTTAGAAATCTTGTCCCAATTTAATGGAGTGTTATATGATTCTAATGCTATATCTGCATGGCCAGATATTTTATTTCTGACGACAGACAAGAGAATCCTCTCAACACTTTTCTTCCAGGAATTAAATTCGTGAGGTTGACCCGAAAATTCTCGCAGACTCTTAACTACATCTGGGACTTTATCCATGTCGGACAAGTTCGCATCCCTAGTATTGATCGGTTGATCAATATCATTATTGATGTCTGAAGCTGGGTTCATTATTGAGTTAAAGTTTATTCATCCTTCTATACGTAGCGTTTCTGTCACTAGTCTCGTAATAAGTTGGATCATGTTTTCGTCAACTTGGTTAGGAACTGGAGGAGAAGGAGGAGGTGATGGATTATCATTTTCCTGGGGTATTACCAAACGAGGTGGCCTGACTAAATTATTTGGGTTTGCCATTTTGTGTTATTTGTAAAAACCGAAATTTTATTGAAGCAATAATAACGAGGAAAAACGAAGTTTGTTTGGAGCAATGATAACGAGATTAATTTGATTTGACTAATTAAGAATTTACAACGGATATAAGAATGAGAGAATATTCTCAATAATATTTCAATTTTATTTTCTTCTGGTTTTATGACAATTGTAAATTATAATTATTTTAAAATAAATTCAAAATGTGGAATTTAAGTGAGTCTGAATTTACACAATTTTCTTTGTTAAAATCTAAATGACTTACAGAAATATAAATGTTGTTGCTGTTATTTCCATAACGATGTAGGGTTTCTGGAGCTGTTGTATTTTGGATAGGGCGGCTGTCCAAGATGTGAACTCCATTTTCTCCTTGTTTTACAGGGCTACTTTAGGGCCTCTTCCCTTTCACAAACACTGCTTTATAGTGGCTTGGTGTCCACTTGTTTAATTTTTCTCCTTTTTGTATTGTGCTGGTTTATCGCACACACTTTTAGAATGTCACACACTCGCGTTGTTATTTCGATATATTTTTGTAAATTTGTTTCGCTCGTGTTTACTTGGTTATCGTTAATTCACGCACTATTAATACAATATATCGCACACGCTAACTTGGTTATTGTCAGCTTCTTCGCGGTTAGATTTGCGCAGTGTTAAATAAAACAGTCCCTGCTCGGGCGCCAGTTAAAGAAATATACGTTTACTTTTACAAAAAAATATATTTTCAGGCGTACTGCCTATTCTTTATTATTAAATTAATACGTAAGTTACAAGGTGAAAACTAAGACTAAAGAAATTTTTGGTACTCCACATGCATTTATTAATTATAATTTAACAGGTCAGCAAAAGCATTGCACTCAATGCAAATGCAAAGTTAGATGTTTCGTCGCATGCAATTCCAGGTATTCTGTCTGCCAGTGGATTGAACGGAAATTGGGTCGTGGGAACGATTTGCCAGTGCACTGTTTTAAGTAGATCTATTTCTTGTTAACTTATATACAAACAAACAAACAAATTATTATATATAATTTTATTGGTTTTAAATTTTTTTTACTCTTTGTAATATAGTTAATTAATTTAGGTAAAGTTAATAGAAAATTGAATTTATATTATATATTTTCAAAATAAAAGCTTTGAAATAAGCTCATTAGTTATAATTTATCTCATAAAAGAAATTTTAAATTACAAAAATTAAATTGGTTGTGAACAAAATAAAAAAGTGATCTAACATTGAAGAAATGGTGAAATAATTGTAAAAAAAATTCAGAGGCAATTAAAATCAAACGAGAGAAAAATCGAGAAAGACAAAAACGTAAACGGGACGCAGAAACTATTGAACAACGTGAAGAACGATTATTAAAAAATTACCCAAGGAATGCAGCTCGTCGTCAAGAAGAACATTTATCAAAGAAAACAAGAGTCTAATAACTAATTCAACGAAAAAAAACGAATAAGTGAAAAATTAACGCAAAGAAAAATACGACAACGTGCTTTTAGAACTTCGCAAGAACAAAGACTTTTGGATGAAACAAAAGAACAACGTTTAAATAGATTAGAAACTATTAGAATTTCTAAACGAAAAAGAATTTTAAACGAATCGGAGAAAGGAAGAAGGAAGGAGGAAGAACCAAAATTAAATTAAAAAAAAAATTACTTCGGTAATGTTATTTGTAATGGTTATTCACGGTTAATTGGAACAATTTTGACTGACAATATAATAAAATATTATTTAGTTGATTCACATTCGTGTGGTCCAGGCGGAACTTCAACCCATTTAAATTTTCTAGCCGGGAAAGCTTGTGTGGTTGAAACAGAATCTCAAATGAATTAGTTCGAATACTTAATTAAGTATAGGTGGTAGGAATCGAAACAAACAATTTACTATTGATGCAATAAATGTAGAAATAATATGTGATACTTTTCACACTTCTTCTAATAATTCAAATCCTCATGAAGGTCAACATGCAACATTATCTCAGTCCACATATATTCCAATTAATCATAGTATTATGCTTCATGCAGACCAAAATCATCCAAGTGTTTCAGATATTGTAGAAATCCCAAATCGGCAGGGCGAAATAAATTTAAACCAAATTAGACGTAAAACGGATTCAATTATTAATGTTTCTAATGAATTAAAGTCAGGAGAACTTGCGTTGTTTCATTTATTCCCATATGGAATTATTGGCTTTCAAGATCATTGTCAAGTCGATATAACTTCACTTGACTATTTTCAAACAAGAATCATGGGTAGTGAGTGATACACGTTTCCAAACACCTGAATATTTAATGTATTCTTTAGTTATGTATGATTATTGTATGTAGAACCAAATCTAATATTAACGTTTGTGGAAAAAATAGTAAGACAAGGCGGACATGTTGTAGAAGATTTACATTTATATGTTAAAAATCTTCGGGGATCAGGAGAATACTTTACAGACTGTGGTAAGGAAATTGTTGCTATCATTGAACAATTAGGTCCGCCGACTTTCTTTTAGACTTTTAGTCCCAAATTAAATAAATTTAAAATGACATGACTTGAGAAGAGCTCTACTTTTAACTGATGGACGACCAAATATACTACCTGAGACTCTTTCAATAAAGGATACTCAAGTAATGATTGAAAAGTACCCTGTTGTTGTAAGAAGACACTTTGAAAATAGAGTTCAAGCTGTATTGCAAGTTATGCTTAATGATGATAAATTATTTGGTGGTAAAGTTAATGATTTTTGGTGGCGTATAGAGTTCCAGAATAGAGGTTATCCTCGGGTGCAAAATTTTCCATCATTATCAATCCTGAAACTATCTTTACTAAATTCAATTATTTCTTGTCGATTGCCTGATTCAAATGCAGATAATGCTTTTTATAAATTAGTTCAAGATTGCCAAACACATCGACATACTCATTCTTGTTATAAGCATTCAGAATAATGTAGATTTGGTTTTCTCCGATGATTGAGTGATAGAACAAAAATGATTGACCCCAACTCAAATCAATTACTGACCAATGGTATGAGAATATGTATATTGGAAAGACGACGGGGTGAGGAATGGATAAACAATTATAACTCAGTTTTGCTTCGCCTTTGGAATGGGAATATGGATATCCAAAATACGTATCAAAAGGGGAACCGTTAACGCTTGACAAAACTCTTCGTAATGATATTTCGAATATTCGTAGAAAACAAACTCGTGTTCCCCAAATAATGTAATTCAATTTTCTAACAATACTGATCATGATAATGAATATTGCCAGACAATTTTTCGCAGATATAAAAACAGACCTAACGAATTAGAGAATATGACATTATTTGAATTTGCTATGTTGTACGAACCTATGTATACTCGAAATATTCAAAGTGATGATCACGATGAAGTAGATGACGACGCGTATGATTTAAATGATGATGAACAACAAACTTGTTCAAATATTATCATTCTAAAAGGTCAACGTAGAAGCAAAATGCGTAAACGTAAAAGAGTAGCTATAGCAAATTTTTCTCTACGTACTGATCTTGATTCTTATTTATATAACCAATTAGTATGTCATATACCTTTTAGACAGAAATCAAATCTTGTTTTAAATTACAAATCTGTTAGATCTGAGTTTGACGCAAGGAAAACAGTATTAGAAGCACGCCGTGATTCTTTAAGACCTTTTCGAAATTTTTCTGACTAATAAGATGCTGGTTTAGAACATATGAACACAATTAGTGTCGAAAATATAAATGCAATCAATCAAGATTTGATTGCAGAGCTTCCTGAAACTATTCCTCCAGTACAAATGTCTGATAAGGTTTTTGAAATGAATGTTGAACGACTTAATGTACAGCAACAGTCGCTTATTGACCATACTAAACGACAAATTTTACGAGAAGTTAATTATGAAAATCCAGTTCCAATACTACTTTTCATTACAGGAAGTGTGCTAGTACTGTAAAACTTTTACTTTAAAATTAATAACTGAAGAAACGTGGCTATAGAATTATTGATACTAATGGAAATTTCGTTAATATTGTTGCTCTAACTGGTGTTGCTGCATTATTTGTTAATGCTTTAACCTTACATTCTTTATTAAAACTTCCAATACCGGTGAGTTATATGGTGACTTGGATGGTCTAATGATACCATCTTCAAGTAATTCATTGAATTGCTTGTCGACTTCTTCCTTTAGTGCTCTTCGGTATGGGTATGATTTGGAATAAATGGGTTCGGAACATGTGGTACGAATTTCTCCTTTAACTGTAGTGTATAGGTCAATTTTTCGTCTGGGCCAGAGAAGAGATTAGGGTAATTGTTAATAGTTTTAATAAGGTTGGTTGAGTCTTCTTTGTTTAAATGGGAAGTTCTAATGTTTACGTTATTGACGGTTTCAGTAGCATGTTGTTTAAGTTGAATAAAAGTGTTCTCATAAATTCGCATGTAATTATCTTTTATATGGGCGCCGTGGCTCAGTGGATAGGAGCATGGACTGCTGAGCAGGGGGTTCATGGTTCGAATCCCAGTAACACCAAAGTATTTTTCACGGTATCCCACCTCTCGCGAAAGTTTGACAAACGTCCGAGAGTAATAACTTGTCACTGAAAGCTTCTCAATTCGCCGTTCGGATCCGGCATTAAATTGTAGGACCCTCAATTTGTGTGCAAAAAAATATGCATGCTCAACACAAATGGTTGCGATAAGTCAGGCTTTGGACCGTGAGTCTGTCGCGCCGATATTATTATTATTATCTTTTATGTGAATGATCGCATTCAAATTTTTAAGAGTATCGTTGCCTATTATACCGTCGAATGAAATAAGGGTAGGAAGTATGAAAAATTTTAAATGACCTATTTCGGTGCCAAAAAGAGGAATAAAGCTATGGTGGGTTATTTTGATATTTCCCCCCACGAAATTAGCGTAGAAACAGTTTTCGTTAGGGAGAGGATTTCGTATATGACGTTGTTGGATATAATTTTTATTCGAGCCAGTATCGAAAAGCTCAAAATAAGGAAGCGAAGAGAGCTTTAATCTAAAAAATAGATACCGTCAAGTTGTTGTGGTTGGTCCATGTATTGTTCATCCGCTTGATCAGCATTGTAGTGTTCCTGACTTATTATGTCTTTGTATTGTTCTATTTCTTGTTCTTCAACGTTGGATTCTCCTGTGTGGTAGACTTGTTGCATTTTATAGGGTTGATGAGCTTGTTGTGAATGATCTCGTTTCTGTGCAATTGGTTGATTTCTGGGTCTGTTTACATAATTTACTTTCTAAGTTTTAATGGAATAATCTATATCCATTGGTTAAGGAGGAAGTTCACGTTGATTCGGTGGCAACCGGTGGTATTGTTGGAACGGTCTCGATTGATATTGTGGGTTTCTCTGGAAATGAGGTGGCTGAGGATGACGGGGATTATGTATTAATAGCGGAAAGAATTCTCGCCTAGGGGCTGGAACAGGGGTTGGATGTGAAAAATTAATTCTTCTTTGACGAACTGCAGGCGGTATTTGCTGAAAAGTTTTGCGAATAGTAGTCTGAGAGTTATTAGCGTGTTGAGTCCTAAAATCAACATTCTGGAGTTTTAGGCAAAGGTGCAGTGCTTGCGGCAAGTTCCTTATGCTAAGTAATCTGGGGAGATCACCTTTTAACCCTCTAACAAATGTATCGAGTGCCTTATCTCGATAACATTGGGTCATATTGTGTAACGATTCTTGACTCATATCCATGCAACCGAGTTTATTGAGAATAAGTGATAGATGGTGGTACACGGCCTGATAAAATTCGGGTATTGTTTTGTTTCCCTGTACCAGGGTTTTCATCTGGTAATCGAGTGTTCCTATGTCCCTCTTGTGTGCATAATGCAGATTCAAACATTTAGAAATCTTGTCCCAATTTGATGGAGTGTTATATGATTCTAATGCTATATCTGCATGGCCAGATATTTTATTTCTGACGACAGACAAGAGAATCCTCTCAACACTTTTCTTCCAGGAATTAAATTCGTGAGGATGACCCGAAAATTCTCGCAGACTCTTAACTACATCTGGGACTTTATCCATGTCGGACAAGTTCGCATCCCTAGTATTGATCGGTTGATCAATATCATTATTGATGTCTGAAGCTGGGTTCATTATTGAGTTAAAGTTTTGTCATCCTTCTATACGTAGCGTTTCTGTCACTAGTCTCGTAATAAGTTGGATTATGTTTTCGTCAACTTGGTTAGGAACTGGAGGAGAAGGAGGAGGTTATGGATTATCATTTTCCTGGGGTATTACCAAACGAGGTGGCCTGACTAAATTATTTGGGTTTGCCATTTTGTGTTATTTGTAAAAACCGAAATTTTATTGAAGCAATAATAACGAGGAAAAACGAAGTTTGTTTGGAGCAATGATAACGAGATTAATTTGATTTGACTAATTAAGAATTTACAACGGATATAAGAATGAGAGAATATTCTCAATAATATTTCAATTTTATTTTCTTCTGGTTTTATGACAATTGTAAATTATAATTATTTTAAAATAAATTCAAAATGTGGAATTTAAGTGAGTCTGAATTTACACAATTTTCTTTGTTAAAATCTAAATGACTTACAGAAATATAAATGTTGTTGCTGTTATTTCCATAACGATGTAGGGTTTCTGGAGCTGTTTTATTTTGGATAGGGCGGCTGTCCAAGATGTGAACTCCTTTTTCTCCTTGTTTTACAGGGCTACTTTAGGGCCTCTTCCCTTTCACAAACACTGCTTTATAGTGGCTTGGTGTCCACTTGTTTAATTTTTCTCCTTTTTGTATTGTGCTGGTTTATCGCACACACTTTTAGAATGTCACACACTCGCGTTGTTATTTCGATATATTTTTGTAAATTTGTTTCACTCGTGTTTACTTGGTTATCGTTAATTCACGCACTATTAATACAATATATCGCACACGCTAACTTGGTTATTGTCAGCTTCTTCGCGGTTAGATTTGCGCAGTGTTAAATAAAACAGTCCCTGCTCGGGCGACAGTTAAAGAAATATACGTTTACTTTTACAAAAAAATATATTTTCAGGCGTACTGCCTATTCTTTATTATTAAATTAATACGTAAGTTACAAGGTGAAAACTAAGACTAAAGACATTTTTGGTACTCCACATGCATTTATTAATTATAATTTAACAGGTCAGCAAAAGCATTGCACTCAATGCAAATGCAAAGTTAGATGTTTCGTCGCATGCAATTCCAGGTATTCTGTCTGCCAGTGGATTGAACGGAAATTGGGTCGTGGGAACGATTTGCCAGTGCACTGTTTTAAGTAGATCTATTTCTTGTTAACTTATATACAAACAAACAAACAAATTATTATATATAATTTTATTGGTTTTAAATTTTTTTTACTCTTTGTAATATAGTTAATTAATTTAGGTAAAGTTAATAGAAAATTGAATTTATATTATATATTTTCAAAATAAAAGCTTTGAAATAAGCTCATTAGTTATAATTTATCTCATAAAAGAAATTTTAAATTACAAAAATTAAATTGGTTTTGAACAAAATAAAAAAGTGATCTAAGATTGAAGAAATGGTGAAATAATTGTAAAAAAAATTCAGAGGCAATTAAAATCAAACGAGAGAAAAATCGAGAAAGACAAAAACGTAAACGGGACGCAGAAACTATTGAACAACGTGAAGAACGATTATTAAAAAATTACCCAAGGAATGCCGCTCGTCGTCAAGAAGAACATTTATCAAAGAAAACAAGAGTCTAATAACTAATTCAACGAAAAAAAACGAATAAGTGAAAATTTAACGCAAAAAAAAATACGACAACGTGCTTTTAGAATTTCGCAAGAACAAAGACTTTTGGATGAAACAAAAGAACAACGTTTAAATAGATTAGAAACTATTAGAATTTCTAAACGAAAAAGAATTTTAAACGAATCGGAGAAAGGAAGAAGGAAGGAGGAAGAACCAAAATTAAATTAAAAAAAAAATTACTTCGGTAATGTTATTTGTAATGGTTATTCACGGTTAATTGGAACAATTTTGACTGACAATATAATAAAATATTATTTAGTTGATTCACATTCGTGTGGTCCAGGCGGAACTTCAACCCATTTAAATTTTCTAGCCGGGAAAGCTTGTGTGGTTGAAACAGAATCTCAAGTGAATTAGTTCGAATACTTAATTAAGTATAGGTGGTAGGAATCGAAACAAACAATTTACTATTGATGCAATAAATGTAGAAATAATATGTGATACTTTTCACACTTCTTCTAATAATTCAAATCCTCATGAAGGTCAACATGCAACATTATCTCAGTCCACATATATTCCAATTAATCATAGTATTATGCTTCATGCAGACCAAAATCATCCAAGTGTTTCAGATATTGTAGAAATCCCAAATCGGCAGGGCGAAATAAATTTAAATCAAATTAGACGTAAAACGGATTCAATTATTAATGTTTCTAATGAATTAAAGTCAGGAGAACTTGCGTTGTTTCATTTATTCCCATATGGAATTATTGGTTTTCAAGATCATTGTCAAGTCGATATAATTCACTTGACTATTTTCAAACAAGAATCATGAGTAGTGAGTGATACACGTTTCCAAACACCTGAATATTTAATGTATTCTTTAGTTATGTATGATTATTGTATGTAGAACCAAATATAATATTAACGTTTGTGGAAAAAATAGTAAGACAAGGCGGACATGTTGTAGAAGATTTACATTTATATGTTAAAAATCTTCGGGGATCAGGAGAATACTTTACAGACTGTGGTAAGGAAATTGTTGCTATCATTGAACAATTAGGTCCGCCGACTTTCTTTTAGACTTTTAGTCCCCAATTAAATAAATTTAAAATGACATGACTTGAGAAGAGCTCTACTTTTAACTGATGGACGACCAAATATACTACCTGAGACTCTTTCAATAAAGGATACTCAAGTAATGATTGAAAAGTACCCTGTTGTTGTAAGAAGACACTTTGAAAATAGAGTTCAAGCTGTATTGCAAGTTATGCTTAATGATGATAAATTATTTGGTGGCAAAGTTAATGATTTTTGGTGGCGTATATAGTTCCAGAATAGAGGTTATCCTCGGGTGCAAAATTTTACATCATTATCAATCCTGAAACTATCTTTACTAAATTCAATTATTTCTTGTCGATTGCCTGATTCAAATCCAGATAATGCTTTTTATAAATTAGTTCAAGATTGCCAAACACATCGACATACTCATTCTTGTTATAAGCATGCAGAATAATGTAGATTTGGTTTTCCCCGAAGATTGAGTGATAGAACAAAAATGATTGACCCCAACTCAAATGAATTACTGACCAATGGTATGAGAATATGTATATTGGAAAGACGACGGGGTGAGGAATGGATAAACAATTATAACTCAGTTTTGCTTCGCCTTTGGAATGGGAATATGGATATACAAAATACGTATCAAAAGGGGAACCGTTAACGCTTGACAAAACTCTTCGTAATGATATTTCGAATATTCGTAGAAAACAAACTCGTGTTCCCCAAATAATGTAATTCAATTTTCTAACAATACTGATCATGATAATGAATATTGCCAGACAATTTTTCGCAGATATAAAAACAGACCTAACGAATTAGAGAATATGACATTATTTGAATTTGCTATGTTGTACGAACCTATGTATACTCGAAATATTCAAAGTGATGATCACGATGAAGTAGATGACGACGCGTATGATTTAAATGATGATGAACAACAAACTTGTTCAAATATTATCATTCTAAAAGGTCAACGTAGAAGCAAAATGCGTAAACGTAAAAGAGTAGCTATAGCAAATTTTTCTCTACGTACTGATCTTGATTCTTATTTATATAACCAATTAGTATGTCATATACCTTTTAGACAGAAATCAAATCTTGTTTTAAATTACAAATCTGTTAGATCTGAATTTGACGCAAGGAAAACAGAATTAGAAGCACGCCTTGATTCTTTAAGACCTTTTCGAAATTTTTCTGACTAATAAGATGCTGGTTTAGAACATATGAACACAATTAGTGTCGAAAATATAAATGCAATCAATCAAGATTTGATTGCAGAGCTTCCTGAAACTATTCCTCCAGTACAAATGTCTGATAAGGTTTTTGAAATGAATGTTGAACGACTTAATGTACAGCAACAGTCGCTTATTGACCATACTAAACGACAAATTTTACGAGAAGTTAATTATGAAAATCCAGTTCCAATACTACTTTTCATTACAGGAAGTGTGCTAGTACTGTAAAACTTTTACTTTAAAATTAATAACTGAAGAAACGTGGCTATAGAATTATTGATACTAATGGAAATTTCGTTAATATTGTTGCTCTAACTGGTGTTGCTGCATTATTTGTTAATGCTTTAACCTTACATTCTTTATTAAAACTTCCAATACCGGTGAGTTATATGGTGACTTGGATGGTCTAATGATACCATCTTCAAGTAATTCATTGAATTGCTTGTCGACTTCTTCCTTTAGTGCTCTTCGGTATGGGTATGATTTGGAATAAATGGGAACATGTGGTACGAATTTCTCCTTTAACTGTAGTGTATAGGTCAATTTTTCGTCTGGGCCAGAGAAGAGATTAGGGTAATTGTTAATAGTTTTAATAAGGTTGGTTGAGTCTTCTTTGTTTAAATGGGAAGTTCTAATGTTTACGTTATTGACGGTTTCAGTAGCATGTTGTTTAAGTTGAATAAAAGTGTTCTCATAAATTCGCATGTAATTATCTTTTATATGGGCGCCGTGGCTCAGTGGATAGGAGCATGGACTGCTGAGCAGGGGGTTCATGGTTCGAATCCCAGTAACACCAAAGTATTTTTCACTGTATCCCACCTCTCGCGAAAGTTTGACAAACGTCCGAGAGTAATAACTTGTCACTGAAAGCTTCTCAATTCGCCGTTCGGATCCGGCATTAAATTGTAGGACCCTCAATTTGTGTGCAAAAAAATATGCATGCTCAACACAAATGGTTGCGATAAGTCAGGCTTTGGACCGTGAGTCTGTCGCGCCGATATTATTATTATTATCTTTTATGTGAATGATCGCATTCAAATTTTTAAGAGTATCGTTGCCTATTATACCGTCGAATGAAATAAGGGTAGGAAGTATGAAAAATTTTAAATGACCTATTTCGGTGCCAAAAAGAGGAATAAAGCTATGGTGGGTTATTTTGATATTTCCCCCCACGAAATTAGCGTAGAAACAGTTTTCGTTAGGGAGAGGATTTCGTATATGACGTTGTTGGATATAATTTTTATTCGAGCCAGTATCGAAAAGCTCAAAATAAGGAAGCGAAGAGAGCTTTAATCTAAAAAATAGATACCGTCAAGTTGTTGTGGTTGGTCCATGTATTGTTCATCCGCTTGATCAGCATTGTAGTGTTCCTGACTTATTATGTCTTTGTATTGTTCTATTTCTTGTTCTTCAACGTTGGATTCTCCTGTGTGGTAGACTTGTTGCATTTTATAGGGTTGATGAGCTTGTTGTGAATGATCTCGTTTCTGTGCAATTGGTTGATTTCTGGGTCTGTTTACATAATTTACTTTCTAAGTTTTAATGGAATAATCAATATCCATTGGTTAAGGAGGAAGTTCACGTTGATTCGGTGGCAACCGGTGGTATTGTTGGAACGGTCTCGATTGATATTGTGGGTTTCTCTGGAAATGAGGTGGCTGAGGATGACGGGGATTATGTATTAATAGCGGAAAGAGTTCTCGCCTAGGGGCTGGAACAGGGGTTGGATGTGGAAAATTAATTCTTCTTTGAGGAACTGCAGGCGGTATTTGCTGAAAAGTTTTGCGAATAGTAGTCTGAGAGTTATTAGCGTGTTGAGTCCTAAAATCAACATTCAGGAGTTTTATGCAAAGGTGCAGTGCTTGCGGCAAGTCCCTTATGCTAAGTAATCTGGGGAGATCACCTTTTAACCCTCTAACAAATGTATCGAGTGCCTTATCTCTATAACATTGGGTCATATTTTGTAACGATTCTTGACTCATATCCATGCAACCGAGTTTATTGAGAATAAGTGATGGATGGTGGTACACGGCCTGATAAAATTCGGGTATTGTTTTGTTTCCCTGTACCAGGGTTTTCATCTGGTAATCGAGTGTTCCTATTTCCCTCTTGTGTGCATAATGCAGAGTCAAACATTTAGAAATCTTGTCCCAATTTAATGGAGTGTTATATGATTCTAATGCTATATCTGCATGGCCAGATATTTTATTTCTGACGACAGACAAGAGAATCCTCTCAACACTTTTCTTCCAGGAATTAAATTCGTGAGGTTGACCCGAAAATTCTCGCAGACTCTTAACTACATCTGGGACTTTATCCATGTCGGACAAGTTCGCATCCCTAGTATTGATCGGTTGATCAATATCATTATTGATGTCTGAAGCTGGGTTCATTATTGAGTTAAAGATTTGTCATCCTTCTATACGTAGCGTTTCTGTCACTAGTCTCGTAATAAGTTGGATCATGTTGTCGTCAACTTGGTTAGGAACTGGAGGAGAAGGAGGAGGTGATGGATTATCATTTTCCTGGGGTATTACCAAACGAGGTGGCCTGACTAAATTATTTGGGTTTTGTAATGGTAGGAATACGAGGAACACCCTGTAGCTCTCTGCAAGAAAAAAAAAATTTGGTTTCGACGCTTTAGCCGATCGGCCGTCACTTGTACCTTTCCCTCGCCGGTTCTTCCATTCTCCTTTAAACGCATTTGAAAACTTAAAGAATCCCCAACAACAATTGCATTGACCACTAGAAAGCATATCGTATGATTTGTTGAGAGGTAATATCACACCTTTCAACCGCACGTAAATGGCTTACGGATTGGCTGTAGAGAGAAGAGCATATCGCTCTGGAAAGATACCGGAGAATCATCCGATAATCTTATCTTCTCCCCTCACAATTACGCCGCAGACATGACACTTCCATCCTTTCGTGATATGGTAGGTTTACATACGCGTGTATGTACTAAGCTTGGACGAATACCTTTTTGCCACGCATGCAGCACAAAAGACAGTGGGGGTAATGGGCATTCGTTTGGTGATCAACCAAAGAAAAGAGCGTCGAAACTTTGCCTGAGAAAGGGAGTTGGATTTTGGCCGTCAAGTTGGACGGATGTGGTCGGGTTTTGTTTGCGGGTACTACCAGAGCAAAAAGTCAAGTCTTTTCCATTTTGTGGTGCCGTTGTCGGAAATATTATTAAATCTTATAAATAAAGTTAGAAACGCGAAATATCGGCTTATTAGTGGTGATAAAAAGAAAAAAAAAGGAGAAAAGGCTTTGGCTAGTCGCCACGAATTTTTTTTTGCCACCTATGAACTTTCGATTTCTTTTTGTTCTGTGCCGAATAGTTCGCCATTTTGGGATATAGTTCCGCTACGGCAAGACGCGTGGCAAGTGCAAGGAATTACGCTCTGGCCAGAATAATTGCCCTAGAGATGAGGAAAAAAAAATAAAAAAATCTCCAACGCATAAGTTCTTCAGGTGCTGTTTTCGTGTGACTACTCTGTGAGGAAACCGTAAGCAGTATCTCGGTTGCCAGTGATTAAATTCCGCTTCGTGCATTGCAAGCCCAAACACCCGTAGGATTTTTTTTTTCCTTTGGCTTCCACCGGCTCGGAGATTTCCTTTCTGAATTCCACTTCGGAGCCCTACATTTTCCCGCATCGTCCTGAACTCTACATGAAGTACTCGTATCATTGGAGGAG
Source organism: Nephrocerus scutellatus (assembly GCA_947095585.1). Classification (NCBI taxonomy): domain Eukaryota; kingdom Metazoa; phylum Arthropoda; class Insecta; order Diptera; family Pipunculidae; genus Nephrocerus; species Nephrocerus scutellatus. Next base: position 38,578,710 of record OX352762.1, read on the forward strand.
CTGCGTTTTTATTTCCCCTTACGTCGGCCATCGCCAAAGTCTATGGCCTTTTCAACCCAGCAACTGCGGCAGCGACGTTCGTTATTCACCTATTTCAAACTTTGTGCCTAATCAAATGGAGAGAAAACGAACCCGATGAACGGAACTCCTGAGTAAAAATTTCGATAAGGGAATTTTGCGTCGATTTGGGTTCCAGTCGAAGGCTCTGGACCTTAGATCACGGCAGAAAGGACACCAACACTACTACTATTAAATCGGTGGAACTTACTCCTACCATCGCGTCTACTACTACTAATATTCCTGCGGAAACTACATTCATCTTTACAGCAACTACTACGTACTACTATTGGACACAATAATTTTTTTTATTATTAATTCGAAAGTAGAAAATTTGTTAATTGGTAAATTTTGAAGGGGAAGGACTTTAAATTGGCCCATCCGCTTAATAACTTGCATTGTTGTTTCAGCCTAATTAGAATTCATCGTCATCGACAGCGCTGCCGACGTCGCTTGGATGTACAAGTAAGTGGTACAATTTATATTTCTTTTGTTTCTCTCTATGGTTCATGGTGCCTCTAGCACCAGGCAACAGGGTGACTAGGGATGATATTGGTCGCTGAACCAGTTCGGGTGCATAATTTAAATCCGCTCCCCAGACAAATGACTACTACAGAAAATAAATTTTTTTTGTTTGTAAATAATAGATTAATTAAAGGATTTTAAATTTCTTTTAATTACTTTCCTTCAATGATACAATTTCGACCCCTTTGGTCCTCACCTTTAATTATTAAAAATTAAATTTAAGTTTAGTAGTAATAGATTTTGATCGATTAAAATTAATCGAAGTTTTTTTTTGTTTGATCAAATTTAGACCCTTTGGGAGACAATTAACACAATTTTATTTGGTTTGTAAATAATAGATTAATTAAGGGATTTAAATTTCTTTTAATTACTTTCCTTCAATGATACAATTTCGACCCCTTCGGTCCTCACCGTTAATTATTAAAAATTAAATTTAAGTTTAGTAGTAATAGATTTTGATCGATTAAAATGAATCGAAGTTTTTTTTGTTTGATCGAATTTAGACCCTTTGGGCGACGATTATCACAATGAGGATACAAATGAATTTTGGTTTGTTTGTAAATGTTTGAGTGATAATCTGAAGTAAGTTTTTTTCCTCTAAGGCCATTTAATTGTTGAAATAAATTTTTATAAGTTTGAAGTAAACATTACTGCAAATTGAATTGGGTTTTTTTTTATATTTTAAAGGGGTTCTTTTTTCGTTCGTTTTATTTGAAAATGGACCTAAACAGGAATAAACAAAAGGGGAATTAACTAAACTCAACTCTCCGGCAGGGGTGATCCCGGTAAAAGGGATGTGGGATTGACCCACTTCCGAAAAGGGGGACCCGACTACATCGGGGTCCCAAGGATGGGAGGGTGAAGAAGGTAGTCGAGCCCAGGTGGCCGAGATTTCCACCGACGATCCGCATCAGGTCATCCGGTTTACGATACAATTGGTTTATTTTCCCTCTCTCTGTCTCCCTCTCCCTCTCTCTATCTATCATGAAAGTAGGTTTTGTTTCTTTTTTTTTGGTATTCACCGCAGCACGCGAAATTATTTGTGCAAATGGCGGAAGGCATGTGAGGACCAAGATCCCCTCCCGGTTGCCGACGAGCACGGCCGTAATGAACGCGTGCGCCCGGTCCTACCATGCCTCCCAGGTGACGGATGTCTTAAAGTCAACAGTCCCGTAGTCCATTACAGTTTGCCATTTTGTGTTATTTGTAAAAACCGAAATTTTATTGAAGCAATAATAACGAGGAAAAACGAATTTTGTTTGGAGCAATGATAACGAGATTAATTTGATTTGACTAATTAAGAATTTACAACGGATATAAGAATGAGAGAATATTCTCAATAATATTTCAATTTTATTTTCTTCTGGTTTTATGACAATTGTAAATTATAATTATTTTAAAATAAATTCAAAATGTGGAATTTAAGTGAGTCTGATTTTACACAATTTTCTTTGTTAAAATCTATATGACTTACAGAAATATAAATGTTGTTGCTGTTATTTCCATAACGATGTAGGGTTTCTGGAGCTGTTGTATTTTGGATAGGGCGGCTGTCCAAGATGTGAACTCCTTTTTCTCCTTGTTTTACAGGGCTACTTAAGGGCCTCTTCCCTTTCACAAACACTGCTTTATAGTGGCTTGGTGTCCACTTGTTTAATTTTTCTCCTTTTTGTATTGTGCTGGTTTATCGCACACACTTTTAGAATGTCACACACTCGCGTTGTTATTTCGAATATTTTTGTAAATTTGTTTCACTCGTGGTTACTTGGTTATCGTTAATTCACGCACTATTAATACAATATATCGCACACGCTAACTTGGTTATTGTCAGCTTCTTCGCGGTTAGATTTGCACAGTGTTAAATAAAACAGTCCCTGCTCGGGCGCCAGTTAAAGAAATATACGTTTACTTTTACAAAAAAATATATTTTCAGGCGTACTGCCTATTCTTTATTATTAAATTAATACGTAAGTTACAAGGTGAAAACTAAGACTAAAGACATTTTTGGTACTCCACATGCATTTATTAATTATAATTTAACAGGTCAGCAAAAGCATTGCACTCAATGCAAATGCAAAGTTAGATGTTTCGTCGCATGCAATTCCAGGTATTCTGTCTGCAAGTGGATTGAACGAAAATTGGGTCGTGGGAACGATTTGCCAGTGCACTGTTTTAAGTAGATCTATTTCAAACAAACATATTATTATATATATAAATATTATATATAATTTTATTGGTTTTAAATTTTTTTTACTCTTTGTAATATAGTTAAATAATTTAGGTAAAGTTAATAGAAAATTTAATTTATATTATATATTTTCAAAATAAAAGCTTTGAAATAAGCTCATTAGTTATAATTTATCTCATAAAAGAAATTTTAAATTACAAAAATTAAATTGGTTGTGAACAAAATAAAAAAGTGATCTAAGATTGAAGAAATGGTGAAATAATTGTAAAAAAAAAATTCAGAGGCAATTAAAATCAAACGAGAGAAAAATCGAGAAAGACAAAAACGTAAACGGGACGCAGAAACTATTGAACAACGTGAAGAACGATTATTAAAAAATTGCCCAAGGAATGCAGCTCGTCGTCAAGAAGAACATTTATCAAAGAAAACAAGAGTCTAATAACTAATTCAACGAAAAAAAAAACGAATAAGTGAAAATTTAACGCAAAAAAAATACAACAACGTGCTTTTAGAATTTCGCAAGAACAAAGACTTTTGGATGAAACAAAAGAACAACGTTTAAATAGATTAGAAACTATAAGAATTTCTAAACGAAAAAGAATTTTAAACGAATCGGAGAAAGGAATAAGGAAGGAGGAAGAACCAAAATTAAATTAAAAAAAAAAATTACTTCGGTAATGTTATTTGTAATGGTTATTCACGGTTAATTGGAACAATTTTGACTGACAATATAATAAAATATTATTTAGTTGATTCACATTCGTGTGGTCCAGGCGGAACTTCAACCCATTTAAATTTTCTAGCCGGGAAAGCTTGTGTGGTTGAATCGAAACAAACAATTTACTATTGATGCAATAAATGTAGAAATAATATGTGATACTTTTCACACTTCTTCTAATAATTCAAATCCTCATGAAGGTCAACATGCAACATTATCTCAGTCCACATATATTCCAATTAATCATAGTATTATGCTTCATGCAGACCAAAATCATCCAAGTGTTTCAGATATTGTAGAAATCCCAAATCGGCAGGGCGAATTTAAACCAAATTAGACGTAAAACGGATTCAATTATTAATGTTTCTAATGAATTAAAGTCAGGAGAACTTGCGTTGTTTCATTTATTCCCATATGGAATTATTGGTTTTCAAGATCATTGTAAAGTCGATATAACTTCACTTGACTATTTTCAAACAAGAATCATGGGTAGTGAGTGATACACGTTTCCAAATACCTGAATATTTAATGTATTCTTTAGTTATGTATGATTATTGTATGTAGAACCAAATCTAATATTAACGTTTGTGGAAAAAATAGTAAGACAAGGCGGACATGTTGTAGAAGATTTACATTTATATGTTAAAAATCTTCGGGGATCAGGAGAATACTTTACAGACTGTGGTAAGGAAATTGTTGCTAACATTGAACAATTAGGTCCGCCGACTTTTAGTCCCAAATTAAATAAATTTAAAATGGCATGACTTGAAAAGAGCTTTACTTTTAACTGATGGACGATCAAATATACTACCTGAGACTCTTTCAATAAAGGATACTCAAGTAATGATTGAAAAGTACCCTGTTGTTGTAAGGAGACACTTTGAAAATAGAGTTCAAGCTTTATTGCAAGTTATGCTTAATGATGATAAATTATTTGGTGGTAAAGTTAATGATTTTTGGTGGCGTATAGAGTTCCAGAATAGAGGTTATCCTCGGGTGCAAAATTTTTCATCATTATCAAATCCTGAAACTATCTTTACTAAATTCAATTATTTCTTGTCGATTGCCTGATTCAAATGCAGATGAAGCTTTTTATAATTAGTTAAAGATTGCCAAACACATCGACATACTCATTCTTGTTATAAGCATGCAGAATAATGTAGATTTGGTTTTCCCCGAAGATTTAGTGATAGAACAAAAATGATTGACCCCAACTCAGATGAATTACTGACCAATGGTATGAGACGACGGGGTGAGGAATGGATAAACAACTATAACTAAGTTTTGCTTCGCCTTTGGAATGGGAATATGGATATCCAAAATACGTATCAAAAGGGGAACCGTTAACGCTTGACAAAACTCTTCGTAATGCTATTTCGAATATTCGTAGAAAACAAACAGATCCGTTACGAAAAAAAACTTAAAATTTGTATGGAAATGTTAAATAGACGACAAGTTTCAGCATGTGAGTGTGCATTACGTTTATGTCATCTTAAATTAAAGTGTTCTTCTCAATACTCGTGTTCCCCAAATAGTGTAATTCAATTTTCTAACAATACTGATCATTATAATGAATATTGCCAGACAATTTTTCACAGATATCAAAACAGACCTAACGAATTAGAGAATATGACATTATTTGAATTTGCTATGTTGTACGAACCTATGTATACTCGAAATATTCAAATTGATGATCACGATGAAGTATATGACGACGCGTATGATTTAAATGTTGATGAACAACAAACTTCTTCAAATATTATCATTCTAAAAGGTAGAAGTAAAATGCGTAAACGTAAAAGAAAAGCTATAGCAAATTTTTCTCTACGTACTGATCTTGATTCTCATTTATATAACCAATTAGGATGTCAAATACCTTTTAGACAGGCATCAAATCTTGTTTTAAATCTCTGTTAGATCTGAATTTGACGCAAGGAAAACAGATTTAGAAGCACGCCTTGATTCTTTAAGACCTTTTCGAAATTTTTCTGACTAATTAGATGCTGGTTTAGAACATATGAACGCAATTAGTGACGAAAATATTAATGCAATCGATCAAGATTTGATTGCAGAGCTTCCTGAAACTATTCCTCCAGTACAAATGTCTGAAAAGGTTTTTGAAATGAATGTTGAACGACTTAATGTACAGCAACAGTCGCTTATTGACCATACTAAACGACAAATTTTACGAGAAGTTAATTATGAAAATCTAGTTCCAATACTACTTTTCATTACAGGAAGTGTGCTAGTACTGTAAAACTTTTACTTTAAAATTAATAACTGAAGAAATTCAACGTGGCTATAGAATTATTGATACTAATGGAAATTTCGTTAACATTGTTGCTCTAACTGGTGTTGCTGCATTACTTGTTAATGCTTTAACCTTACATTCTTTATTAAAACTTCCAATACAAAAAACCCAAAAAATGCTTGATTATCACAAACTTACTGCGATATATCTTGAAACATTACGATGACAATGGGCAAATGTTTGGTTTATGGTTATTGATGAAGTGTCTATGATTTCTTATGAAATGTTAGTCCATATAAATTATCGTCTACAAGAAATAAAAAATAATGAACTGTTTTTGGTGGTCTGAATATTTTATTGTTTGAAGACCTTATGCAACTTCCACCTGTTATTGGTTGCCTAATTTTTCTATAGCCTGATGATTTTGAAGGTTCTGTTCATTTATTCAAAGAATTTAGTTTTTGTGAAAGTAAAAGTGTACGACAACGAGGCGATAGAAAATTTGTTGATTTATTAAATAATTTACGTGAGGGACGTCTCACTGTTGAACAATATAGGTTATTAGTTACAAAACAATCAACATTCAAAAAAAAAAAATCGCACAGGGACGAGATCGTTTAGTAGAACAGGATGTACGAAATATAAAACGCCCTCTTCAAGATATTATACCCCAGCAAATTAATAAGACTGGTAGACAGTGAAGAAATCTAGTTTGACAAAAGTGTTAGAAACCACATCATTAGACCAATTGAATTAACTTTTAACGCCAAATTTGGATATGGACCTATTGAAAGACGTATGCTTCCATTTGTACCATGTTATGCAGCGACAGTGCATAAACTTCAAGGCTGCACAATTTAATCAGCAGTAGTTTTGCACCTGGACAAACATTTATCGCTTTAAGTCGATGTACATCTTTAAATAGTATTGAAATTGACGAAATAGCACCTGAAAGACAAATTTGTAATGACGATGCTCTAGCTGAAATGGAACGACTTAGAAAATTGCCAAGATACAATAGCAACTAATTATTGCCTCAACTTAATTATGTATGTAATATAATTTTATAATAATTTATTAAAAAATGTATACCTAAAAAAATTCATTTTATTTACAGTACATATATACATCTACTATGCTAATATTATTATTGCACGTTTTATTGATTAATCGCATTAAAATAATAAATGATTCTATAAATTACTGGAAGAACAAATGTTTACTCTTGCTGAAATGGAATCATTTTGAAAATTATCGAGACACAAGAACAACTAAATAATTTAAGCTTCCTTCATAATGAATACAAATTGTACACTTGTTTTATATTAAAATAATGGATGTGTAATTAAAAAAATATTACAAAAAAATTAAATTTTTTTAGTTGAAATTATATATATTTTATTAAAAACTAAAAAGTATAAAAAAAATCAGAGAACCACTCTAAGTATTCGAGGTTATTTAATCTGCTTTTAAGCCTCAAATAATTAAAGTGGTTCTTTGAATTTTTAATGATTATTTTAAGACTAAAATATTTCAGATTTTCATTTACAACATTTTAGGAACTGTCTTTTAGACGTCCGAAACAGACGAGGAGCCGACATGGGTATGGTACGGGATCATCACTGGTAGCTACTTTCCAGTTACGTACTGCATCAGTTCAAAGAATCCGCAATATCATCCGAATGCCTAGGTATAACATCGACCGGCTAAAGATCCTCTCAGTACGCCAACAATTAAGGGATCATTTATCGCAAAGAGTGGAAGAAACCAGCAGCTAACTGCCCACAACCATGCCATAAGAACATAAGAAGGCTGTACAAATTTTTTTCACATCTGAAGCGGAAAGTATTGTTGGTAGAAGCCAGGCAAGGCACAGCTCGCGGCTTGCGATCAACGCACTAAACAACAACAAGTCGGTAGGACTAGATGGTATACACGCAGAGCTTCTGCGTGCCCCTCCAACGACATCATCAGAGCTTTTATATCCTCTTGTAGAGAGAGTTTGGGAGGAAGAAAGTTTCCCCGCCAAGTGGAAGAAAAGAATGATTGTCAAGATCCCTAAAAAAGGTAGTTTTATGGAGTGCGAAAACTGGAGAGGCATTTGCGTTCTTCCTGCAGTTGCAAAGGTAATAGCCAAAGTAGTACTTGAGCGAATTAAGGAACATCTGGAAGATACACTCGATGCCGAACAAGCAGGTTTCCGCACTGGATCCACATCAACACAATGGGGATCATTATTGAGTGCGTCGAATTCCGGTAACCACTGCACCTGCTGTTCATCAATTTTAGGAAGACGTTTGACAGTGTCAACAGACGTTTTATCTCGCCTTGCGCAGGAGAGGTATACCCGATAAACTAATAGCTATTATTAAAGCAACCTATCATGTCTCTAAATGTCATATGCTGCATAGAGGAAAGTTGTCAGAGGAATTCGAGATTTTAAGTGGGGTACGACAAGCTTGCAAGGATTACGGAGCTGCTCTAAATGACAACAAATGTGGAAAGGGAGGCAAATGTTTTGGGTTTGAAAATTATTACTGCCAAAATCAAAATCATCAACCTCGGCACTAACTCAGTAACTCAAGTTAACATTGCTGGACAGCCGGTAGAGAGAGTAGAGAGTTTCCAATATCTTGGGAGTATTGTCTCAACCGAAGGTGGACATTGTCAACTGAATCAGCAAAGCAAAATCAGTGTTTGGAATGATGTCCATGATATGGCAAAGCAATGCGATCAGCTTAAAAACCAAGCTGCGACTGTTCCGTTCAAATGTTGATTTTGTGTTTTTGTATGGGTGCAGCACTTGGAAGGTGACCACTACCATAACAAAAAGATTACAAACGTTCGTAGATAGGTGCCTACGGAACATCTTAAGGGTTTTCTGGCCTAACCGTATCTCTAACGAACATCTTTACAAAATAACGGGTGAGGAACCAATAGGCACAACAATCCAACAACGGAAGTGGCAGTGGATTGGTCATACACTCCGAAAAGTTCCATAGCAAGCTACGCAATGCAATGAAATCCGTTATCTCAGGATGGTAGAAGAACGGGTCGTTTGAGAAATACATGGCGCAGAACAGTTGAGGAGAAGTCACGGCAATTGGAGAAGAGTTGGAGAGAGCTGAAGCTCATTGCCAGGAACCTCACGCGATGGCGCGTAGGCGTAGTAGAGGCCCTAGGACCCACAAGGGAATATAGGACATAACTAACTAACTAACAATAAAGTCTGTATGTTGACGATAGGTGTCTTCCTATTTCCTTTCCTAAGTCGCAATTAACTCCACGCAAAGCAAAGGCTCGTGTTGAATTTGGTTCTAATTGAAATTAAATAATGGTATATCATGGAACGAGTTGCCAATAATGGAACCTGTCGTATAGCCTTATCTGGAACTACAATCTCGGTATTTTACCTAAGTTTTCACTCTAGATGACAGGCAATATCATTATATTTTGTGGCGTGCAAACGCTAGGGATCAATTCAAAATCTGTGCATTATGCACTGTGACTTACGGCACTGCATCCGCTTCATCAACTTAAGGTTATGTCAACTTAAGGTTATGCTACAATAGATATAACTAAGGATGTACCCGCGGACTGCAGGTAACTATTCCTTCAAGTTAAAAAGTCAAGTTGAAGAAGTGATACTATTTAAACTATGAGCATTATATGGAATCGTTCCGTTGATAAATTCCTTTTTAATAAAAATACACATACCAGCGTTGTAAAAATAACCAAAAGTATTATCCGTAATAGCTCAATTTTTCGACGAGCTTGGTTTAGTAAATCTAATTATTTTTCTCAAAAAAAAATTGTATGCGGTAGCAGTCGCATTTCAAACTATAATATATATATATAAACATATATAACTATAATTCTCTTCCACAAGAATAATACTCGCGTTGCATACATTTACAATATCAACTTTATAACTTTAATGATTTTCGAATCGATCGACAAATGTTCACTGCTGATGCTATTTAGGAATTGCATGCATTTTCCCATACTTCAGAGGAAGCATACGGTGCATCGATATGTACAAGAATTAACCAAAATATCAGAGTGGCATCACGTACCAACGATTTTGAATCCGCTGAATAACGCTCCAAATTTTCTTCTAAAATCTATGGAGTATTAGAGAGTAAGCCGACCAAAATTTCCCTTACCATCCGATATGAAAAATATTTTATAACATAATATAAATAATTAAAATTCATAATGAATTTCTTTTTTGTGCTGGTTACTCCACTTTGTAATATTATAAAAATTTAATTTTACTTTAATATATTATCAAAGTCTTCCTTACTTATTTTGATAATATATTAAAGTAAAATTAAATAATTATTTTGTTTAAGATTTTTAATATTACGTAGAATTTCATAAAAAATATTAAACACTACTCAATATGGCATATATATTGCGATTCAAACATACCTCGATACTGTAACCAGATTTTCCCAGCCAGGGTATCATCAGTGTGACCATGGTTTATTGTTTATTATGTCGTTACAATAAACGTTTAGGAACTCCAGATTTCAATGTTTATTCTTCCTTCAAAATGGTTATTACAAGGGTTAAAATGACTTGGGTCTAGTTTTATAAGCTGGGGGGATACGTCCTGTGATTAGATGTCTTGGCACTCCGTGATCTTAGTAATCTTCTGAGCAATGAAAAGTATTATATGCTTAATTCACTGTAATAGAGGAGTCAAGGTCTCCAAGTGTTCTGAGCATTGAAAAGGATTATACGCTTAATTCACTGTAACAGAGGAGCCGGTGTATCCAAGTATTCTGAGCAATGAAAATAATTCTACGCTTAGCTTACTGTAACAGAGGTGAAGGTGTGTCCAAGTGTTCCGAGCAGTTCTTGCCCCTTTTATAGGACACGAAAGAGTGCGTGTAACTTTTACGCGCGGTTGAAGTGAAACTTTTTTGACGTTGTGGCCGATTTTCTTTTTTCTATTTAAATTTACTGCCAAGGGAAAACGATTAACGATGAGATGAGATAACGATGAGAAATGGCTTAGTTCCAAAAAATTCCAGACCCTATTGGCCAGATCCCAGAACAGAATTTCCATAGGACCAAGTTTTATAGTAGGATCTAAGTACTATATTCCGAGTTTCATACGAATCGCTTGAGAAATTGCTTGGTTCCCAAAATTCCCGACCCCATTGGCCAGATCCCAGAATTTCCATAGGAACAAATCTTATAGTCACATGGTAGTCCTACATTCCGAGTTTCATACGAATCGCTTGAGAAATGGCTTGGTTCCCAAAATTCTAGACCCCATTGGCCAGATCCCAGAGTTTCCATAGGAACAAATCTTATAGTCGCATATTAGTCCTACATTCCGAGTTTCATACGAATCGCTTGAGAAATGGCTTGGTTCCCAAAATTGGCCAGATCCCAGAATTTCCATAGGAACAAATCTTATAGTCCCATATTAGTCCTACATTCCGAGTTTCATACGAATCGCTTGAGAAATGGCTTGGTTCTCAAAATTCCTGACCCCATTGGCCAGATCCCAGAATTTCCATAGGAACACATCTTATAGTCGCATATTAGTCCTACATTCCGAGTTTCATACGAATCCCTTGAGAAATGGCTTGATTCCAAAAATTCCAGACTCCATTGGCCAGATCCCAGAATTTCCATAGGAACAAATCTTATAGTCGCATATTAGTCCTACATTCCGAGTTTCATACGAATCGCTTGAGAAATGGCTTGGTTCCCAAAATTCCAGACCCCATTGGCCAGATCCCAGAATTTCCATAGGAAAAAATCTTATAGTCGCATATTAGTCCTACATTTCGAGTTTCATACGAATCGCTTGAGAAATGGCTTGGTTCCCAAAATTCCAGATCCCATTGGCCAGATCCCAGAATTTCCATAGGAACAAATCTTATAGTCGCATATTAGTCCTACATTCCGAGTTTCATACGAATCGCTTGAGAAATGGCTTGGTTCCCAAATGGCTTGGTTCCCAAAATTGGCCAGATCCCAGAATTTCCATAGGAACAAATCTTATAGTCCCATATTAGTCCTACATTCCGAGTTTCATACGAATCGCTTGAGAAATGGCTTGGTTCTCAAAATTCCTGACCCCATTGGCCAGATCCCAGAATTTCCATAGGAACACATCTTATAGTCGCATATTAGTCCTACATTCCGAGTTTCATACGAATCCCTTGAGAAATGGCTTGATTCCAAAAATTCCAGACTCCATTGGCCAGATCCCAGAATTTCCATAGGAACAAATCTTATAGTCGCATATTAGTCCTACATTCCGAGTTTCATACGAATCGCTTGAGAAATGGCTTGGTTCCCAAAATTCCAGACCCCATTGGCCAGATCCCAGAATTTCCATAGGAAAAAATCTTATAGTCGCATATTAGTCCTACATTTCGAGTTTCATACGAATCGCTTGAGAAATGGCTGGTTCCCAAAATTCCAGATCCCATTGGCCAGATCCCAGAATTTCCATAGGAACAAATCTTATAGTCGCATATTAGTCCTACATTCCGAGTTTCATACGAATCGCTTGAGAAATGGCTTGGTTCCCAAAATTCCAGACCCCATTGGCCAGATCCCAGAATTTACATAGGAGCTGTGGCCGTAGTAATATATGTATTTATATATATATTGGTTTATTTGTAGCTATATACATATATATAAAATATAACTATAGAAAACGAGGCATAAATTTAACAAAAGTGAACAACAGAGCAATGTGTACAACAGAGCGTGAACAACAGAGCAATGTGTACAACAGTGTAATAACAGTGTAACGCTGTGAAAATTGTTACCCCCTCCGTAAAAAAGTTTCACTTAAAAAATAACTTCACCATACAACACCACACTTCTATTTACCCAGGAATACGCTTGAAGTAAATGGCATAAACATAAACTAGAATAACTGTGTCAAATACCTCGGTATACATTTGGATTACAAATTAACGTTTAAAGAGCATATTAGGCAAACAGTAAAAAAATCTAAAATAGCAATTAAAATTATGCACCCACTTATTAATCGAAGGTCTTCGCTTAGCAACGACAACAAAGTTATTCTCTGCAAGGTAATTTTTCAGGCATTATACTTTTACGCATCACCAGCATGGGGTAGCTGTACATCTACACATATCCAAACTCTTCAAGTGGCACAAAACAAGCAGCTTAAAATGATGTTTCCCTTTACGAGGAATCAAATGTTTCTCTCATAAAATATAGAATTTTCTCCCTAAGAACTAAATTCTATATAAATTGTGAAATGTTGGATAATCCACTCTTCAACAGTCTGTGTATCTAATTGTTCATCACACTCATCGAAATTTGTTGTTATTATTATTTATTTAAGATTGTTAAGGCCCGATTTTATGAACGCGAGTAAATGATTAATCCTCGGATTAATCGTCGTTTGCATTTTATGAACGACGATAAATGAGAAAATTTTTTTCTACTCTCTGTTTTATCTGCTGATTTTTGTGGGTAAATCAGAAGGTAAAAAAAATGTTGTTGTTATTATAAATTTTGACGTTTTAAAATTTAAACATTATATTTATTATTGAGAATTTGAGAAGAGATCTATTGATCATAATTTAATAAATTAAATTAATTTAAATTAATTGAAAAAGGAATAAAAAAAAAAAGAAAAATGAGTATTAGTAAGTACAAAATAGTTAAAAAAAATATAAAAATATAGTGATATCGAAATTTTTAATCATACACACAATATAAATTGTTAGTATAAACTATGTAAACGTCAACATATAATTTACGAATTTTTATAATCTATCGTCGTTCATAAGATCGACGAAAAAAAATCTGAGAGTAAAGATTAATCTTATTATTTTATCTATCGTCGTTCATAAAATCGGGCCTAAGTTTTTTTTTTTCGTTATTACTTATAGGTATTTATACTACTTGTTGTTCATAATTCATTCATTATAGTTTTTTCTTATTTATATTCTTCATTGTTAATTTATTATCTATATTATATTTACTTTATTCATTTATTTATTTATTTATTTATTTTTTTAATTATATAATTACTTATATATTTATTTATTGATTTACTGACCGTTTTTTCCAATCTAATCTTATAATCTTAAGATTTTTTATTAGTGTCACGTAACATTATATTTAAGCACACTATTTAGATTGGAGGTTTTTTCTATAGCTTTTTCCTTCAAATTACTTTTTCCTTAATAGCATATATTTAGATTCCCTTATAATTTCTCAGTAGTAAGGCATATATATACCATATCTCTGTAAATTGTGCGACTTCATATAGACATAATAACGTTTTTATGCTATACAAATAAACAAATAAACGATAAAATAAACGACACAAGAATTTTTACAAAGTTACGTTCCAAAATTGCAATGCTTCACATCAATGGCCAATGGACTTCTTCATTTCGTCCATTTTTAAGGCCAATACCGTAGTTTCTATGTGGGCTTTTTTGCATTCGATTCCCGGTGTTGTTGTTATTGTGTGTTATTGTATTTGCATATTCTTGATTTGTTGCCAATGGTCCTAGGTTAATTAAACTCGTCAGATGGTTCGTTGACCCAGTTAGTCTTTCCGCCATGGTTTGTAGTTGGAACTGATCGCCATATCTTCTGACCTTGTTTTTGTATAAATTTCCAATCGTCGGCTGCCGTGTGTTAGGACTCCCAAGTGTGTGCAGAGTAGACCGACTCGTCACTCATGTTGCCTCCCTAGCTCTTCTGGCAGTGCATTTTTGGTGGTTGTTTTCTCGCCGCAGTGTGAAAAATTTGCCAATGTTGTTATCACAAAATTGAGTGAGTGTAGTCGCATTTCTTTTTTTTATGAAACATTCCGTCGGCTCGGTTTTGAATGATATTCTTATGAAGGATAAGTGTTAGTACAGCGTGTACCAGATTGAAAAATGTTTGAAATTTGTGTGGGAGAAATTCTTCCCACGCTTTTACGAATTTCTTCCTTACAATACCCAGAACCAAAGCAAATCGTTTCTTTAGCACCCCAACAGCTTGTAACGTTTCTACTCGGGTGACGTTCGCCGGTTACCCAGGGTTGTTCTCCTCTACGTCGGTGTTACAAATTGTTTTTATTTTTTGTTTTTTTAATTCGGTTTTGTATTTTGTTCTTGTTTTTATTTTCTCTTTTTTTCTTCTCTTCTTGAGATTAATACTAAAGTGACAGCTTTTGAATGCTTAAGCTAATAACAACTACTTACTTATATATATATATATATATATATATATATATATATATATATATATATATATTGTAACGAAGTTGGTTAAATACCACTTCGCTACAAACCATATGTCTAAAGTAATTGCTATACAAAAACAAACCCAGTCACTCGATATATAATGCAAAATTAACCTATTTTGCATTATATCAATTTAGCGCAATACGAGTGTACTCGGCCGGTATGCAGTACGTATAAGGTTCAATCCGGCGGTTGAACCAACGAAATTATTTTTTGCGGGAAAAGGGTTTTTCGCCCAATGAATGATAGAAATTTATCAATGATATTATTTATAATCAAATAATTTTTCCAAAAAGGGTGAAAACAAAATTCCCAAGGAATTCAACTATTAAGACACACTTATATGCTCCAATCAATCAACAAGAATTAGAATAGAACATACTACGGCACGGTAGTAAAAACTATTCGAGAATAGAATATACTACGGCACGGTAGTAAAATCTATTCAAGAGTAGACTATACTGCGGCAAGGCAGCTTTACCTACTCAAAGGGAAGAAAGCGTTGTGGTTCACAACAAATTCCCCCTTTACCGACAGCTTTTCGCTGACTACTGTTCTCCACGAACAGCCCCTTTTTTGGTGACAAGGCTAGCCGAGTCATATTAATGTAACACGTTGCCGAGGTTGTAAAACCAGACAACTGTGCTGCATTATATACTCGTACTTTCTTTGTCTAGGTCAATATAACAAAATTGTCAAGGTTGTAAAACCGGGCTAATTTTGTTGTGTTGTACACCCATACTTACTGTGTCTATTGCAGTATAGCGAACGATCGAGGTTGTAAAACCAGGTAGTATCGCTATATTGTAATTTACAAGACACTAAGCAGTCCGCTTGCCCCCAGTGTGGTAGCTATCCCCCGGACCTCGCTTGCTTACTCGTATAGTAATTCACTATACCGCGCTGTTCCGTAGAACGCTGCTCGTGTGCTCTAGTAGCAACCACTTAAAGAGCAGAAGCCGCCCATCAACCCCCTTTTCCGCAGTCGAATACTCTCGGCTGCAATCAAGTTCCCCTGGTTTCCCCGTACCGAGTACGTACAAACCAACGTATCGTAAGTTTATTTAAGTATATTTATATGTAAGTACGTATAGACTAAGAGATCAAGAAATAAAGAAGAATTGTAATTTTATATCGAAAACCAACAATCTTTTAATTTGTAACGACGAGCGAGAAGGAGAAAGAACCCTGGGTGACCGGCGAGCGTCACCCGAGCAAAAGACTGTTACAAATTTGGCGCCCGAGCAGGGACGACTAGAATAGTCGTATCACCGTCCGACCAGAAATTAGATAAGCATATGTATTAGATAAGCATATAATACCAGACGACTAGAATAGTCGTATCACCGTCCGACCAGAAATTAGATAAGCATATGTATTAGATAAGCATATAATACCAGACAACTAGAATAGTTGTATCACCGTCCAACCAGCAGCTAGACAAGCCTAAAATACCATACGATTAGAAAAAAAAATCGTATTACCGTCTAACTGGAAACTATTTAAGCATATAAAATATATATATATACCCGAGCCGACAACCCGATAACCGAGACACCCACCAGGTAGCCGAAAGTAGATTGGTGTAACAATTTATTGGTGAAGGCGTCACCACTGACAATAGACTGAACACCAACCGGGGAGTGTCCAAATTCAGAAATTAAACACATCTACCTTTCAAATGGCTACACTAGAGCCTGAGATTAATGCCTCTGCGGTATACTCTCTCCGCAAAGAAGAACTAGTCAACGAGTTGGAGCGTCGTGGCATCGACTCCACAGGCACTGTTGATGAACTACGGAAAAGGTTAAGCGCTGAGATCAAAACAACGAAACCAACCGAAAAATTAACCCCGACCAAAAAAGGAAGCGAAATACCGGCCATCATCTACCCAGAAGTAGATACAGGTACTTCACAGAAGAAAACCGAAATGAAAGAGGAATTGCGCGTAGCACAGCCGACTGGTCAGATTTACGAAACCTCGCCCAGGATGTACGCAGAAGTAGATGCAAGTACCGCACAAGCAGTAGATGCGCGCTCTCCACCAACTTTCGCATACCGATTATCCGACGCAGACATAATGGACAAAGTACGAAAATGGAATGTGAGGTACGACGGCGGTACAAATAATCCACTGGAGTTCTTGGAACGTGTTGAAGAATTGGCCGAGTGTTATCAAGTACCTCTCGATCGCATCGTCCGGACTCTTCCCGAGTTGCTGAAAGGGAACGCGTTGGTGTGGTACCGGAATAGCAAAGAGCTATTAGTTAATTGGAAAGCATTTAGCGAAGAACTGCGCCGTTTTTTTTTACCACCACGTTTCTACACCCAACTACTGGATCGCATTCGGAGTCGTACACAAAACCACCGAGAAAAGGGCAAAGAATTTCTCACATCGATTCAAGCCCTGATGCGATGGCATACCACCATGACCGCTGAAGAGAAACTCGATAGAATCTATGACAATCTACGACCCGACTACCGGCATTACATCAAGCGAAGGGAGTTCAGCACGTTGTCCGACTTAACCATCCTGATCGAAGATTTCGAATGTTTAATGGCAGAACAACCTGTCTCACGACTCACTCAACCGCAAAATCGGCCATTGCCACTCCGTCCCGCCGTTCCGCCATTTCGTTCTACCGCACTGCCATTTCGTCCACAAGTACAATACAGTCAACCAGCACCGCAACCCGTAGCCACATCACAGCAGCTGCCCATCCAGTCCGCTCGACCAATTCTGCCACTAGATCTAATAGCAAATAATACAATATACCCGTCGCACACCAGCAATGTCACACCATCGTATCAACCAGTGGCCAACGATGTAACACATTTATACCCGTCACACACCAGCAATGTCACACCATCGTATCAACCAGTGGCCAACGATGTAACACATTTATACCCGTCGCACACCAGCAATGTCACATCGTCGTACCAACCAGTGACCAACGATGTAACACATTCATACCCGTCACACACCAGCAATGCCAACCACCGGACCTCTACCACGAACTCCATATACCCACATCCGTCGCACACCAGTAGTGCAACACCAACCAGCGCATACGAGCGAAAAACCCACTGTTGGGCATGTAGTCAGCCTGGACACCTGCGGAAGCATTGTCAACAACCACGCCTACTTTTCTGCTCATACTGCGGCACTCAGGGGATACAGACCCGCCACTGCCAATGTAGACCGGGAAACGTCAAACGGGCCGTCCAATCTTGTGAGGCATTAGACGCCCCCACCTTGGCTACCCTCAGCCACGCCTCATATACATTACCCATATCCTTTTATAATCACCAATACAACGCCGTCATCGACACCGGGGCCGGAAGGTCATGCATCGGAAAAACCATACAGCGAATCTGTAAAGCTAACCGAGTACCAGCCCGACCGATAGCCATGACTTTCGCTTTAGCCGATAAGTCCACTATTACCGCCCACCAGGCGTATACGACAAAATTAACATGGGAGGGACGCACCTTTACGCACGAGTTCGTGTACCTACCGGAACTCATGGACAAAATCCTGATAGGAACCGACTTTTTGTCCAAGTTCGGATTTACCATAAAATGCGGTAATGAGACAATAACAGCTCGAACCCAGCCTGGCCGACCAGTTATCCAAAGCCTCTTTTCCGAAGAACAACAACTGAAGAAACTCCTGGCAACCGAAATACCCACGTTTGAAAAGCTGAAAGGACCAACCGACATCACAGAACATGAAATACGGCTTAAGCATCAACGCCCATTTAAGCAACGATACATGCCAAGGAATCCCGCCATGCAGGCAATCATCAATCAAGAAATAGACCAGCTATTAGCAGAAAACAAAATCGAACCATCAAATAGCCCCTATAGCTCTCCGATAGTCCTAGTAAAGAAAAAACAAGGCACGTGGAGGCTATGCGTAGACTACCGTCAATTAAATGAACTCTCTATCAAAGACGCATACCCTCTACCACAAATCAACCACGTACTGGACAAACTAAAGGGAGCTAGATATATTTCAACAATCGATTTAAAGCAAGGTTATTGGCAAATACCACTAAAACCAACCAGCCGCCCGTGTACCGCTTTTACAGTCCCTGGGAGAGGACTTTTCCAATGGAAAGTCATGCCGTTTGGACTTCACTCCGCTCCTGCCACTTTCCAACGACTACTCGACAAGATAATCAGCCCCGAGCTAGAGCCGCACGCTTTCGCCTATCTAGACGACATTATCATCATCGGGCGCACCTTTTCAGAACACATGGCAGCGTTAAAAGAAGTATTCCGACGACTGAGAATGGCAAAACTTAAAATAAATCCCGACAAATGCGAATTTGGAAAACCCGAGATGCGTTACCTCGGCCATATGGTGAACAGACATGGCATACATACCGACCCAAGCAAAATTGAAGCCGTAAAAACCCTCATGGCACCACGAAATATAAAAGAACTCCGGCGAATCATCGGCATAGCATCCTGGTATCGACGTTTTGTACCGAACTTCTCGACCATAACCGCACCGCTTACCAGATTGTTAAAGAAAACTCAGAAATGGTCATGGGGAGAAGACCAGAAGAAAGCCTTTGAAATGTTAAAAACAAAATTAACCGAAGCACCAATACTTGCTTGCCCCGATTTCACCCGCCCGTTCGTCCTACAGACAGACGCCAGTGCCGATGGTCTCGGTGCAGTACTCTGGCAAACAATCAATAATCAGGAAAAGGTAATCGCCTATGCCAGCCGAACGCTCAACGACGCAGAACGGAACTACTCGGTCACAGAGCGAGAATGTCTAGCGGTGGTCTGGGGAATCCGAAAGATGCGTCCATATCTAGAAGGGTACCACTTTATAGTACATACCGACCATCAGTCTCTAAAATGGTTGCATAATATCGATAACCCCTCAGGACGACTAGCACGCTGGGCCATCGAACTCCAGCAACACGATTATGAAATCCGGTACCGAAAGGGATCATCCAACACCGTGGCTGATGTACTATCTCGACACCCAAACGGAAAACCCCTTAGACTTATACTACCAATAACCGAAACATGCCCATGGTACGATGCCAAGATAAAATCCGTCACAACGAAACCCGAGGAAAACCCGGAATATCAGGTCGTGGAAAAAACCCTCTACCGACATATATTCACCCCCACCAGTTATACCGAAGCCACCACGTCCGCCTGGAAAATTTGCGTCCCCAAGCCACTTCGCCGACAGATCATGCACGAAAATCACACGGATGTGACCGCAGGCCATATGGGAATTGCCAAAACCATTACCAGAATCGCAAAAACCTATTACTGGCCTGGGCTATATCGCGATACCGCGCGATTCGTTCGACGGTGCCCCACGTGTCTCGAGTACAAAGTCCCGACCCGAAAACCTGCAGGGGAGATGCACGTAACCACCGCAAGCCATCCATGGGAAATCGTATGCTCCGATTTTATAGGCCCGCTCCCACGATCGGCAAAAGGAAACACCATGATCCTGGTCTTTTACGACAAGTTTTCCAAATGGACAGAATTCCTGGCTCTCCGTGACGCAACTACTCCTGCCCTCATCAAAGGATTCAAAGAACGTATACTCAGCCGGTATGGCTGCCCCAAAATCCTGATCACCGATAATGGCACGCAATACCGGAGCAAACAATTCCAGACCCTACTATTGCAACTACAAATTAAGCAAAGATTTACCCCACCGTATACCCCGCAAGCGAACCCAACCGAACGGATGAATCGTGTGATAAAAACAATGATCTCACAGTACGTCAGAACCGACCACAGGCGATGGGACGAATATCTACCAGAGTTTATGTTAGCCATCAACACCAGTCACAACGAAACCACCGGTTATTCCGCAGCCTATCTTAATTTCGGTCGCGAATTACGGCTCCCTACCACCCCAGATATACCACTCAACAAAGAACCTGACACACCAGAACGCATCACCATGCTAAACGAAATCCTGGCCCTGGTCAAGCATAACCTGGCCAAAGCGTTTAATACACAAAAAAAATATTATGACCTCCGTCGACGCCCATGGACACCAGCAATCGGGGAAATGGTCTATTACCGACACCGACCACTCTCCTCAGCCACGCAAAATTTCGCCGCTAAATTAGCACCTCGATTTATTGGACCGTACCGAGTCTCCAAAAAACCATCCCCCGTCATATGCATCCTAGAGGGAGAAAAAAACAAAACAATAACCGCCCATGTGAAGGATTTAAAGCAACTACCCGATACCCCTACCATAGACGAAGATCAAACCTCAGGTATGATCAACACCACTGGCCACTCAGCAACACCAGTACCAGTCACGATGGCAACGGAACAACATCGCACCAAATTTCTCGGCGAAGATCCGGAACCGGGAACCCACCGCCGCACCAGACCACGCCCTGTATTGGCACCACCAACAACAACAACTACCGCCAAACAACAGCTCCGAAACATCAAGTGGAAGAAACGGCCACCACCCCCTAACCGGCCACTTACAGTACACGAGCTACAGCGGCTGACAGCATTGGCACCCAGCATCAAGAATGATGCGGCCACCCCGCTTCAGTGGGGCAAACCCCGACCCACCACCGCTCAAACCACCAAAGGACCCAGAATCGCCCACCGGACCATCCAACAAAATAGCCTAAACCAGAAAACCCAAAGCCGAACCCTAAACCAACCCCCCTCCAACAACACCCAACCGCCTACAGATAACCTAACCCTAAACAAACCTCCCTCCAACGCCACCCAACCGCTTACCGATAACCCAACCCAAACAACCAACCCCAACACCAATACCACTACAAACCCCCCCAAAGCAACACAGAAACTACCAATGACGAGGTTCATAACCCTCGAGAAGAGTAATCACTTCGACCCTGAGGCCTTCGAGGGCGTTCTCATTCCAACAACCCCCAAGAGATTTCGAATCACCGGACCCAGAGGAAGAATCTACGGAAGTCACCACCCAGACCACACTATCCTGCTAAGATGCGCAGGGAGCGCCATAACGATCATCCAAGATGACGCCCACCAGCCCAGCAACATTAACAACAATTAAAAAACAGCAATTAGAAGACAGCATTCCTTCTGTTCATATATTTTTATTATAAAATCTTTTTGTTATTATCATACTTATTAATACTTATTACTACTATATATTTTTCTACTTACTACTATTATACTTATTACTATTAATTAAACCTACTTATTACTATTATAAATTACAATACTTACTACTATTATCACACTTATTACTATTATCATACTTATTAAACTATTAAACTACTTATTACCGATTGTTACTTTTGCTCAAAAGAAAAAAAAATATATACAAAAAAAAAAAAAAAAAATACAAAAAAAAAAAAAAAAAAAAAAAAAAAAAAAAAAATACAAAACCACAGAAAAGAAAAAAATACAAAACCACAGAAAAGAAAAACACAAAGAACAACAAAACACACACACAAAAAAAAAGAAGAGAAACCCTGTATAAATGGAACTATTATCACTAGACATAAACTTAAGCATATTACTATTAAATGGGAAAAAAAAAAGAAAGAAAGGAAAAAAATAATAAACCCACCCACAGTTTTTTTTGAAACACACACACATCTTTTTGTAACTCATATAGGTGTCGGCACGAGACAATAAAGGTCGCAGACCACCCAAAATATACCAGAAAAAAATAAGTGACCACACCATATGAGAAAATTTTTTTTATGTATAAACATTTTTTACTTTAAAATACCAGATATATACATATACATATATAGATATATAAACAAACTGTATTAAGAAAACCGATAATAGTTATAAGTTATACTTATCCAACCAGTATATATATATAAAAAAAAAAAAAAAAAAAACCCCATTGCTAGCCTATAAGTGTGTCTTATACTTTTTCGCACCCCGAAGTAGGGGGGGAATGTAACGAAGTTGGTTAAATACCACTTCGCTACAAACCATATGTCTAAAGTAATTGCTATACAAAAACAAACCCAGTCACTCGATATATAATGCAAAATTAACCTATTTTGCATTATATCAATTTAGCGCAATACGAGTGTACTCGGCCGGTATGCAGTACGTATAAGGTTCAATCCGGCGGTTGAACCAACGAAATTATTTTTTGCGGGAAAAGGGTTTTTCGCCCAATGAATGATAGAAATTTATCAATGATATTATTTATAATCAAATAATTTTTCCAAAAAGGGTGAAAACAAAATTCCCAAGGAATTCAACTATTAAGACACACTTATATGCTCCAATCAATCAACAAGAATTAGAATAGAACATACTACGGCACGGTAGTAAAAACTATTCGAGAATAGAATATACTACGGCACGGTAGTAAAATCTATTCAAGAGTAGACTATACTGCGGCAAGGCAGCTTTACCTACTCAAAGGGAAGAAAGCGTTGTGGTTCACAACAAATTCCCCCTTTACCGACAGCTTTTCGCTGACTACTGTTCTCCACGAACAGCCCCTTTTTTGGTGACAAGGCTAGCCGAGTCATATTAATGTAACACGTTGCCGAGGTTGTAAAACCAGACAACTGTGCTGCATTATATACTAGTACTTTCTTTGTCTAGGTCAATATAACAAAATTGTCAAGGTTGTAAAACCGGGCTAATTTTGTTGTGTTGTACACCCATACTTACTGTGTCTATTGCAGTATAGCGAACGATCGAGGTTGTAAAACCAGGTAGTATCGCTATATTGTAATTTACAAGACACTAAGCAGTCCGCTTGCCCCCAGTGTGGTAGCTATCCCCCGGACCTCGCTTGCTTACTCGTATAGTAATTCACTATACCGCGCTGTTCCGTAGAACGCTGCTCGTGTGCTCTAGTAGCAACCACTTAAAGAGCAGAAGCCGCCCATCAACCCCCTTTTCCGCAGTCGAATACTCTCGGCTGCAATCAAGTTCCCCTGGTTTCCCCGTACCGAGTACGTACAAACCAACGTATCGTAAGTTTATTTAAGTATATTTATATGTAAGTACGTATAGACTAAGAGATCAAGAAATAAAGAAGAATTGTAATTTTATATCGAAAACCAACAATCTTTTAATTTGTAACGACGAGCGAGAAGGAGAAAGAACCCTGGGTGACCGGCGAGCGTCACCCGAGCAAAAGACTGTTACAATATATATATATATATATATATATATATATATATATACACCTTAACCTTCAAATAGAGGTATTTGCCTAAATAGGAGATTGGTGCATCCAATACCCTATATCACAGTCGGTCGACTGAAAAAAACTGGCTATAGTGGGGAAACACAGACTGAAGTCACTTATTCCCCGCTATATGCGATGCTATATTGACCATAATGGGCTTTAATGGAAAGAGGCGATTAAATCCACTTACTTCCTATTAAGTGCAATGCCGGTCAGTAGAATGCGGCGCAAGTAAGGAAAGGCGATTAAATCACTTATTCCTTACATGCCCACGAGGAGTTTCGGCTTAACATACCATCAATGACGAAAAGGCGATTAATTCCTCTTAAATCGCACTGCGGGTATTGCTTGTCGATATCCAGCCAGGGTGCAATATGTTGGTAAGAGAAGGCGATTAAATCCATTTATCTCTTACTAAAATATTACAGGAGCTGCTTATATATGTAGGGTTCAGTAGGTTACTGTTCCCTTCAAAAGTCGTTCGTGCAGAACGTTGAGAGACTCTTACCGCTTGTTCGTGTAGAACCCAGAAAGAAGTACACTGAGTTTGGTATTTGGAGTGTATTTCTCTGATTATACTGAATTTTCGGTCCCTATGTCTTTAATTAAAAGTAAAGGCTTGTTGAGAATTATAAGGGTATTCAAAACCAAAAGGAAATTTCTACTAATCATTGACTGATTATTTATTGTTTAATTAATAATGATATTTTATGTGAATACACCCTTTTCTCCATTGTTTATAACAAATTCAAGCCTTTTCCTTTATTATAATGACATAGGGCCGAGTGGTTATTTTATTACAGGCGGTATATAAATTAAAAAAAGTCCGAGTCAATGCCGGGGTATGAACTCGGCAACTAGAGATTTCTAGCTCAAAGCTCTCCTATGGCGCTATTGACTCTACTCCAAGAGTATATCTTAATATCAACGTCTAGTAGTATGCCTGTTGAATGAATTATTCTGCCGCATACTTACTACGTTGATATTCCTAAATGATTACCCAAGAAACTACTTTGAAAATATATACGCGTGTATGTACGTATGTATATATTTTGACCGGCGCCATGAAATTCATATGAGTTGTGCGAACACATAACATATCTATATATTTTTGAATATAATTGCTAGCCGTATGGTTTGTGGCGTAGTTGCTGACAGGCAAACTCGTTACAAGCTAAATAATTACGTAAAGAGTCACTTGCAGTCATAAAATCAGTTCAGCAGAATTAATTTGCATCAGAAAAAGGATTATATGTAAAAATATACCTCTCCGGTCCATATAGGCGGACTTTAGGTGGCAGCTGTCAAATCGCATATTTGCATATCGGAATATTGGCGCTGCCCAGCTGAGCTGTAGGGTTTCCTACTACGAGCCGATACCTGTATAATTTTTTGTAGTATTTTTAAAGTATTACATTGTAGTAGTTTAAGCAAAAAGCAGTTACAGTAGTAATCAACGATTGAATTGTACGTATTAATTAGGTCAAACTTTAGTAACATTCCTTTAAATTATAAATATAATCAAGGCAATAAATTCATTGATCTGTTGTAACAACAGAGAAATTTATATTTTTTCGCTCCAGAAAGCGTAAAACACTTAATTTACATACATATATGCAGGGTCCGGCGATCGAAGTGTTACTAAAATCACTGTATCTGCCAAACGGCTGATGAAAGAATGCTCACATTTTGACAAAAGTTA
Organism: Nephrocerus scutellatus; assembly: GCA_947095585.1. Classification (NCBI taxonomy): domain Eukaryota; kingdom Metazoa; phylum Arthropoda; class Insecta; order Diptera; family Pipunculidae; genus Nephrocerus; species Nephrocerus scutellatus. The sequence goes on from OX352762.1 coordinate 38,604,610, forward strand.
GTCCTTTATGTCGTTTACCAGTCTACAGAAGTATAGCATTGAATTTGAAAAGGAATTCAAACGTAACATTTTGGTTGGAAATAACAACCGGCTATTGTCAAATAGCTCCAGAATTTGAAGGTGAATAAAATGTTTATGTATCGGACCATCATACCTTACAACAATACTAGTAGCATCGCAAAACAACCTGTAACAAAATCGCCAAAACAGCAAAATCGCCAGAAATGGTTAGCAAAGTGAAGACTCGAATTAAGCGACATCCATGACAAAGTGCTCAAAAACTGGCAAAAAATCTGCACGTATCCCATAGAAGCATCCGACGGATACTGAAAAATGAAGTTCGACTTGAACGATCCAAAGTGCTAAAACGTCTGCACGAGCCAAACGATCTCGTCAACTTGGTATTTTCTAATGACACATTTTTAGGGTTCAACAGAAGTGTACCGGGAAAAGGTATTAAGTGATGCGTAGCTACTTTGGCATAAAACATGTTTGCTAACAACCACTAGCAAACAAGCAGAGACAAGCAAGAATCCTGAGCGATCCGTGCGTGTGAGCCTGAGACAAGCAAGAAACCTGAGCGATGCGTGAGCGCTAGCCTGAGATGAGCGTGCAACCTGGGTGATGCGTGAGCCTGAGCCGATCGTAAATCTGGAGCGATGCATGCGTGCGAGCCTGAGACAAGCAAGAATCCTGAGCGATGCGTGCGTGTGGGCCTGAGAAAAGCAAGAATCCTGAGCGATGCGTGAGCACTAGCCTGAGATGAGCGTGCAACCTGGGTGATGCGTGAGCCTGAGAATATCGTAGATCCTGAGCGATGCGTGCGTGTGAGCCTGAGACAAGCAAGAATCCTGAGCGATGCGTGCGTGTGAGCCTGAGACAAGCAAGAATCCTGAGCGATGCGTGCGTGTGAGCCTGAGACAAGCAAGAATCCTGAGCCATGCGTGCGTGTGAGCCTGAGACAAGCAAGAGTCCTGAGCGATGCGTGAGCGCTAGCCTGAGATGAGCGTGCAACCTGGGTGATGCGTGAGCCTGAGACAAGCAAGAATCCTGAGCGATGCGTGCGTGTTAGCCTGAGACAAGCAAGAATCTTGAGCGATGCGTGAGCGCTAGCCTGAGATGAGCGTGCAACCTGGGTGATGCGTGAGCCTGAGAAGATCGTAAATCCTGAGCGATGCGTGCGTGTGAGCCTGAGACAAGCAAGAATCCTGAGCGATGCGTGCGTGTGGCGAAGTTTCGTCGTAGGAACGATGGATGCGGCGACGTCGGCAGAGAAAAGCACAGATAATGTTGGCAGCAGTAAGCTGAGTGTACCAGCGTAACTACCCGAGGGAAAATAGCTCGGCGAAGTTACGTCGTACGAACGATAGATGCAGCGACGTCGGCAGAGGAAAGTACAGATAACGTTGGCAGTAGTTAGCTGAGTGTACCAACGTAACTACCCGAGGGAAAATAGCTCGGCGAAGTTACGTCGTACGAACGATGGATGCGGCGACGTCGGCAGAGGAAAGCACAGATAACGTTGGCAGCAGTAAGCTGAGAGTACCAGCGTAACTACCCGAGGGGAAATCGCTCGGCGAAGTTACGTCGTACGAACGATGGATGCGGCGACGTCGGCAGAGAAAAGCACAGACAATGTTGTCAAAAAGTAAAATGTTTTCGCTTACCAAAGTGATCCTGTTCGAAGACTACCAGAACTAAGAGAGCGATCGCCTGCGTACTCGCCTTTTTATGGCATTTTGCGTTGCAAATTCTTTAAGTCACGTGCTGCGATGTGATTGGTCAATCCAGTGGCGTGATGTTGTTTTGGCTGTTTTATTTTCATATGCCGTTGGTGGCTGCACTGCGTGGGTACAGGCTGCACCCGATTTGGGAAAAGAGGTATATGGAAAGAAAACTAGACAACTTCGCTGTGAATTGACATTTTGTTTATTCTTTTAACTTGGTGGCGGGAAAATTCGTGTGTCCGAATTTTCCCTCACACTTTCCCTTTTTTTGTCTGAACAGACTTGGCTAGGAGAGCTTTGGACGCTTCAATCCTTACCCGGAGTTCTTGGGGCCAATCCTCCGCTGAAGTGTCCTCGTCCGGTCCGGCTTCACTTCCTGCGATGGAGAGAACATCTTCCCTTTCGTTGTCAAAGACCGGGTAGTTTTCTGGCCGTGACTTCTGGCCCTTCGTCCTCCTCTGGGCGGTGTACACGCTTCGCCAGTGTTCCACCGTTGTCTTTAATTTTGTTAGTCTTGCTGTTGCTGTTGTTGTGCCTGCTGTCGTTACTCGAGCCGCTGCTAGTGATGCTGCTGCGACTGCTGCCGCGACTACTACTGTGGCTGCTGCTGTGACTGCTACTGCTGCGACTGCTGCTGCTGAGTCGTGGTCGGCTGCTCTCAAACGTGGGAAGCACCATGAGGGGTTCGGCTTGAGTCCTAACGAGGGCTTCTAGTGCAGCTCGCTTCTTCTTGGCGCGTGTCGGCGAGATCTTGGTCTCCAGGTCCTCGTAGGGTGGTCTGTGTTCCATTATGTACTCAGCGATTTCCAACAGGAAACAGCCACAGTCGCTCAGGTTTGGTTGTTGTGGTATTGCTATGTGCCGCCCTGGAAATAGGACTTCGGCATCTTGCCACGTACCAATGCTGTCACTGCTGCAATATTCCTGAATCAGGAAGCGTCTTTAAATCTCGATGGCGTCGTCTCGCCACTGAGTAGCTAGCGAGTCGAATATGGCGATAAAGGCCTCGTGGAGGCTCCCTGGATGGACGAGGGCGGCAAGGTACCAGTGATGTTGTGTGCAAATCGGCACAAGGACAAGCCGTTTCTTTAGCACCTCTCCCGGCTTGTACCAGCGTCGGACTGAGGCACGGCGTTTTCCACTCGTCATCTCTGCTCCTTCACCGTGAGCAGGTCGGTACTGCGTCAGCTTATCGAAGAAGAAGCTGCTGAACACGTGAACTTGCTCCCGTTGTTTTGGCGTGAGTCTTCCTCGAGTCCGCTTCAGGCCTTACTCCACGAGAACGTCGTTCAGAAAGCGACCTTCCCGTAGCCGCTGGTAATCGGCGATTCGGACAGTGACGCCTCCTAGTCCCGATGGGTATTGGCAGATCACTTGGTCCTCATTGTTGATGTTTCTAAGTGATAATTTTCGAACGCTGCGTCGTTGCCGCGGTGTATTGAGTGCTGTGGTCTTCGTGATTAGGTATTTAGTTGTTGTTGTCGTACTTGTTAAATCTTGATTTTTTTGTAATTACGTTCGTTGTTCTTGTTTTGATGCGCCGACTTCTGCATGCTGCGTCGTCGTCGCTGCGCGAGTACTCCGACCTTTGCTGCTGCACTCGTTGTTGTTGGAGCTTGGGTATTGTGGCTTCTGTTGCTATGCTTATTGTTGCAGAAGATTTGTTGCTCTCCGTAGTTCTCTGATCGTTGGGCATTTCCGCTGCTTTGCCTGTAATTGTTTTTGTAGGATCTCTCTGCCGCGTCGTCGTTGCTGCGCCTGAACTAGTTCGTTCTTTGCTACTGTTACTGTCACTTCGTTTAAACTTTGATTTTTGATGCTGTGTTTATTGTTGTTGTAGTTTTTATGCTGTCGTTTTTTTGGACTTTTTTTGTTGTGCTGTCGTTGTTGTGATATTTCCAATGATTGGCTTTGTATTTTTATTATTCTGTGGGTTTTTCCGCCATTGGGTCCTCGTGAAAGACTTTCAGTTCCGTTATGTGTGCTGTGCGCTCCTTGCCATCTTCCTCTCTTCAGTTTCGCTGTCACCGTTGAGACAAAATTTACGACTTGGTATGGCCCATCGTACCTCGGGGCCAACTTGCTGGCGAACCTCTCCAGCGCGTTTGATTGAAGGTGCTGTTTTACTAGGACGAGCTGCCTAACTTCGGGCTTCGAGGGGCGTTGCCTTAGGTCGTAATGTCGGACCAGATCCTTAGCTGCGCGTTCTAGATTCCGTCGCACTATTTCGAAAATCTCTTTCATGTGATTCGCTCGGTCTTCAGGTGCTTTGGCCAACGTGCCTGTTCCCAGTGTGACTTCATCATAGAGCGCGTGTGGTAGGCGGGGTTCCCGACCCTGGGTGAGGAATGCTGGGCTATATCCCGTGGAGTCGGACAGGCTGGTGTTGATCGCCAGCATGATCTCAGGGAGTTTATCGTCGCAAGAACTTTGCTTTGCACCCGACAACTGGGAGATGATCATCTTTACTGTCCGATTCACTCTTTCAGTGGGGATTCTTGAGGAGTGTACGGAGCCGTAAACTGGTGTCGAACACCCATGTCCTATAAAAAGCGTCGGAAGCGTCCACTGGTGAACTGTGTGCCGTTATCAGTGATCAAGGTCTTTGGTACGCCGTAACGTGACAGTATTCGTTCTCGGAATGCCATCTTCGTTCTTTCTGTAGTGGCTTGTCGTAAGGCAATCAACTCGGTCCACTTTGATAAGCCATCGAAGAACACTAATAGCATAGTGCTTCCGTGTTTCGACCTCGGCAGTGGTCCCACAAAATCTGCACATACGGTGGCCCAGGGTTCTTCGGCTACTTGGCTGAGCATTTTTCCAGCTGCTTGTCGTTGGCTTGGTTTGTAGCGTTTGCAGTTCTCGCATCTCTTCAGATAGCAGTGGAAGTCGCGGAACATGCCTGGCCAGTAGTAGCGTCCACAAATTCTCGCGATCGTTTTTCGAATTCCCAGGTGTCCGGCTGTAGCATTTGCTTGCGTTGTGCGCTGGGAACGCATAGTTTCCACGGTGCCACGTCTTCATCTTCTGCTCATCGGGTGTCGTTGGGTTCTCGGTCATTGCCATGAGCATTTCCCGCGGCTGTCGGGAGAGAGCATCGCCACGTCTATACTGGACGTCGAAAGTATACTGTTGGAGCTCAAGGGCCCATCGTGCTATGCGTCCAGACGGCCTTGAAATAGAGTTTAGCCACTTTAATGAGAGGTGGTCCGTTAGCACTGTGACGTACTGTCTCATTTTGCGGATTCCCCAGACTATCGCCAAACATTCTTTCTCCGTAGGGGAGTAGTTTCGCTCTGCCTGATTTAGATGCCGCTGGCGTATGCAATGACGCGCTTGCCCTCTTCATGCTCTTGGCTCAGGACCACTCCTAGACCGTGATCGCTCGCATCCGTTTGTAGCACGAAACTCTTAGAAAAGTTCGGCGCTTCTGTCAGTTTTGTTTTTAATTCCTCGAACGCATTTTGCTGTTCTTCAGTTCCTTTCTTCAACAGCGCTGTCAGTGGTCGCGACTCCTCGTAAAAGTCTGGCACGAACCGTCGGTACCAAGAAGCGACACCTAGGTGTCGTCGCACCTCTCGCACATTCCTTGGGGGTTGTAATTCCCTGATGGCGGCTACCTTCTGTGGGTCGGTATGTATCCCCTGATTACTGACGACGTGGCCGAAGTAGATCAGTTCCTTTTTACAGAACTCGAATTTTTCGGGATTAACCTTCAAGTTTGCTGCTTGGAGACGCCTTAAGACCCTTTTGAAGTTCTCGTGGTGCTCTTCAAACGTTCGGCCAATGACGATGATGTCGTCCAGGTAGGCAAACGCGTGTGATTCCATCTCGGCTCCTATAACCCGATCAAGCGCTCGCTGGAAAGTGGCTGGTGCTGAGTGCAGCCCAAACGGCATGACTCGCCACTGAAACAAACCTCGTCCAGGTACGGTGAAAGCTGTATAAGGCTTACTACGCTCCTCCATTGGAATTTGCCAGTATCCGTTGCGAAGGTCCAAGCTGCTAATAAATTGTGCGCCCCTGAGTCGGTCCAGAATGTGTTGGATTCGCGGAAGTGGGTATGCATCCGGCACCAATTGGGCGTTCAGCTCTCTGTAGTCAATACACAGCCTCCATTTGCCCGTTTTCTTCCTGACCAGTACTATGGGTGCACTGTGGGCATTCTGTGAGGGTTCGATACATCCTTTTCTGAGCAGTTCGTCTATTTCTTGGTTGATGATTTCCTGCATATCGGGGTTTCTCGGAAAATAGATTTGTTTTATGGGTCGCTCGTCACGCATGACGATCCTGTGCTCTGTTATGTTCGAGATTACTGGCAGTTGCTGAAACTTCGGGAACTCTTCCTGGAGGAAAGTCGTTAGTTTCTTCGCGTCTGTTTAAGATTTTTGTTGAATAGCGATGCAGCGTGGAGTGTCTCCGAACCGTTCGGCCCGTTCTTGGAGTTCCACCGTCTGACCCACGCAGCTAAGTTTTGCCCTAATTTTCATGAGAAAGTCTAAGCTAAGAATGACATTATCCATGGCGTCCGGGAGTATCAGAAACTGCAATTGTAATTGATTGCTTCCGATTCGGACATCTGACTTCAGAGCTTCGCAGATGTGTCTTGGTGTACCTTCGGCCATGTTCACCGTTAAGTCCATAAGAAGGCTGTTCGTTGGGGTCCGGAGTTCGTCGGCGTATGCTTTATTTATAAAACTTCTCGATGCCCCCGTGTCGATAGTTGCTATTATCAGTTCACCTCCCAGGGCTATTCTGGCGAAGATGCGAGCGGCATCGAAATGTAGGAAGTTTACTGGGCCGGAGGTGTAGTCCTTTGGGGGTCCGTCGCACATCTTTCCCAACGTTCCCCCTTGAGCGTTTCCCGACCGTCTTCGACAACACTCCATAGTCCGTATCGCTCGGCGGCCACAATCACAGTAGAAGAGCACCTGTGGTCTGCGACACTCTCGCCTAGTGTGTCCATCCTGACCGCATTTTCGACACGCCGTTCGAACGTTTATGCGATCTTCTGGGCTCTCAGCGACAATAAGGTTCCTTTCGACTTGCCAAGGCCTGGGGGCTTGTCGAGTGGGTTCTGGAGTGGCGGAGATATTCTCCAGGTCTTCTGCTAATGCAATCAAGTCCTGTAAGTCCTGGAAGTCTCTCCTCCGAACGTATAGCTGGTATTCCTGGTGACAGTTTCTGAATATCCGCTCTAGCTGTTGCGCCCTTGAGTAGCCGGCGTGCCGCATGATGTTTTCCATGGCGATGACGAAATCCTTAAAACTCCAGGTCTTTGTTGTCGTCGACGGATTTCGTCATCCAGCTGTTCTAAGTACCTCGCCGGGAGGAAGAAACGCAGGGAGTCTTCCTTGAATGTCCGCCAGTTCGTCCACCGCTGGTTGTTATTTCTAAACCAAACCAGGGCTCGGTCACGCAGCAGTTCCGGCATTGTCCCGGCCAGCAGGTCCGGAATAGGCATCGGCCAATTCCTCCAACCGCTCGATGAAGGAGATCAGGTCTTTCCCGCCATCATACCGCACGGACCATTTCCTTACCGTGTCAATTACCATTGCGTATGGCGCCGCGGCTGTCACTTTCGCTTGATGGGGTGGCATTGCGACCTGCGATTCCCAGGACTTTGTGTTGCTCGCTACGGTTTCCTTGGTGTCATGGGCTGGTATTGTCCCGTGTGGTGTCAGCGCGGTCGCACCGGTGGTCTTCCTTTCCTTTTGTATGTCGGCTTGTGTTAGGATTACTGGCGGTGATGGTGATGTGTCGCTTCGGTGCTTCGCTTCCAGTTCGGCCAGCCGAACCTCATCTTCCGACGTTACGTCATGTCCCGAGATGTGGGTTATGAAGCGCTTCATTAACTCTTCCACTCCACCGGAATTGTTCAACTTGAATTCGGCCATGTAGGTCTGCAGCTCCTCCTTTGAAAGGGTGTATACCTAGCTTGTCTTTCTTGCTTTCTCAAAAGTCAAAGGTAAGTTTTATTATTATTATTTTGTTTTACGTTATCGAAGTGTCCCTGCTCGGGCGCCAATTATAACGAGTTTTCCAGCCGAGATAAACTCAGCGTGACCAGAGTTCAGAAAAAAGGGGGTCGTTACAATAAATTTATAATTTGTGGGACTTTTAGTTATATTCATTCTTTATTTCTTAAATTGTACTCTTTTCAAAGATGTGATCCTGTGTGATGATGATCCTGAGCGATTAGTGATTGTGAGCCTGAGACGATCATGAATGCTGAGCGATGCGTCGGCTTGAGACGATCGTAAATCCTGAGCGATGCTTGGGCGTGAGCCTGACGATCGTAAATCCTGAGCGATGCGTGCGTGCGAGCCTGAGACAAGCAGGAATCCTGAGCGATGCGTGCGTGTGAGCCTGAGACAAGCAAGAGTCCTGAGCGATGCGTGAACGCTAGCTGAGATGAGCGTGCAACCTGGGTGATGCGTGAGCCTGAGAAGATCGTAAATCCTGAGCGATGCGTGTGTGTGAGCCTGAGACAAGCAAGAATGCTGAGCGATGCGTGCGTGTGAGCCTGAGACAAGAAAGAATCCTGAGCGATGCGTGGGCGATAGCCTGAGATGAGCGTGCAGCCTGGGTGATGCGTGAGCCTGAGAAGATCGTATTTCTGAGCGATGCGTGCGTGTGAGCCTGAGACAAGCAAGAATCCTGAACGATGCGTGCGTGTGGTGGTAGTCGTCAGTGGTAAGCCAAAATGTACCAGCGTAACTACCCGAGGGGAAATCGCTCGGCGAAGTTACGTTGTACGAACGATGGATGTGGCGACGTCGGCAGAGAAAAGCACAGATGACGTTGACAGCAGTAAGCTGACGTGTACCAGCGTAACTACCCGGGGGGAAATCGCCCGGCGAAGTTACGTCGTACGAACGATGGATGCGGCGACGTCGGCAGAGAAAAGCACAGATAATGTTGGCAGCAGTAAGCTGAAGTGTACCAGCGTAACTACCCGGGGGGAAATAGCCCGGCGAAGTTGCGTCGTATGAACGATGGATGCGGCGACGTCGGCAGAGAAAAGCACAGACAACGTTGTCAAAAAGTAAAATGTTATCGCTTACCGAAGTGATCCTGTCCGAAGACTACCAGAACTAAGAGAGCGATCGCCTGCGTACTCGCATTTTTATGGCATTTTGCGTTGCAAAATCTTTAAGTAACGTGCTGCGATGTGATTGGTCAATCCGGTGGCGTGATGTTGTTTTGGCTGTTTTATTTTCATATGCCGTTGGTGGCTGCACTGCGTGGGTACAGGGTGCACCCGAATTTGGGAAAAGAGGTATATGGAAAGAAAACTAGACAACTTCGATGTTAATTGACATTTTGTTTATTCTTTTGACTTGGTATAACAACAGTATAAGAAAGTGTGGATGTATTGAAGACAACTCTTTGTAGAGAATGGGACAAAATACCAACAGTTCACGTTTCAACAGCATCCAATACCTTCCTTAAGAGACTCGACGCTATCATCCGCGCCAAAGTTGGCTATATAAAGCAGTAACGTGTTTTCATAAAGTTTGAAATGTTTGTAACATTCTCTATTACCCTCAATTACCCTCGAAACCACTTGAAGCGTGCGCTAATAAATAAAAAAAACTTCACCATACAAAACCGCACTTCTATTTTTAGAACAATATTTATCCCGGCGATCCCGAAAACTATGGACCACTCACAAATTCCCCCTTACGATCCCCTTAAAACCCCTGATGAACCCCTCCAGACCTTCCCAAGACCCCCTCAAGACCACACTCAAGACCACTCAAGAACTCTCCTTAAATCCCGCTAAAGATTCCCTTCAAGACTCTTCGCAGACACTCTCCAAACCCCCTCAAAACCAATCAAGACCCCTTCAAGACTCCCCTTAAGACTCTTGTCGTTTCGACCCCCCTCAATACTTCCTCAAGACCCCTTAAAACCCGCCCTAAGAACCACTCAAGACCCTCTCAAAGCCCTTAAGAACCCCTTAAAACACTCTCAAGACCACCTAAAGACCACTGCAAGACTCCACTCACGACCCTCTCAAGACCTCCTAAAGACCCCCTCAAGACTCCACTCACGACCCTCTCAAAATCACCTCAAGATCCCCTTAAGGCCACGTAAAGACCACCTCAAGACTCCACTAAAAGTCCTCACAAAACGTCCTGGAGACCACCTCCAGACTAACTTACGACACCTTCCAGACTACTTCAAGACTCCAATCATGTCCCTCTCAAAACCCCTCAAGAACACCTAAACGTTCCACCAAAAACCCTCGACACCCCTCAGGGCCAACTAAAGAACTCCTCAAAACCACCAAAAGACTCCCTTAAAACCCCTCAAAATAGTCTTAAGTCCCCCCTCTCTAATAACCTTTTTAAGGCCTCCTTAGGACCCCTTCAAATCCCCTCAAGATCCCACTTAGGACACTCCGAAATCACCCCCAAGGCGCTCTTAAAACCCCGTCCAAACCAGCTTAAGACCAACTCAAGGCTAACTCAAGACGCTCTTTAGACCCTCTTAAGAACACGCTTAAGATCAGCTAAAAACCCTCGTCTAGAGGGAACGAGAGCACTCCCAAAATACCTCCCTTAAAACCTCCTCAAAACCCTTAATGCCTTCTCAAAACCCCACTTCAGATCCTCTTTAATAAAGGCTACCGCAAGACCCACCAAAGACCCACTCAAGACTCCCATTAATACCTCCTTAAAAACCCCCGTAGACCAAACTAAACCCCCTATAAAAACTCATTTAAGACTCCTTCAAGACCACAAAATATAAGATATAAAACCTTTTTTCTAACTAATTTAAGCGGTTGCTTCGGCGTATATTTACTGAATTTTAATTTTAACTTAGTATTTATTTAATTATTAGCATCTACTATTTATTCTGCGTTCTAGATTCATCTGATTTCCTCGTTTTTTGATTTTTATTTTTTTTATCTTATATTTTTGGAATAATTTATTACATGTTTTGTTATCTTACATTTTATAAAAATATTTAATTTTTTATATTTTCTGTTTCTGTAAACTTTTATTAGATGTTAATATAAATATTTGCTTAATATTTTGCTTGATGTACATTAATATCCTGTGCACCACACGCTCTTTTTAAATTCTCTATATAAACTTCGCACGCCCGTGTGTTTGTTTGTCGTGGAATCTTGCGATCAATTTTTGAGTCACTTTCCAAAGTCCGATTTCATTGCACACGTGCATATCTCCGATGACAACACTACCTATTAAAATTTTTGGATCCTCGGGCCCCGGGGTAGTGAGGCCCCATACAGTTTTTTTTTTAAAATTATCCCAATTATCTTCAAATTTTATATACGTGAGTATCTCCGATGGACAGCACTTTTGTAAAAATTTTGGAGACCCTGAGCCCCGGGTTCGTGAGGCCCCATACAATTTTTTTAAATAAATTAACCTGATTTTATTCTAATTTTATACACATGTGTATTCTGTATGCTCGAGGCGTGCCTATATAAATTTTTTAAAAATTAGCCCGATTTTTTTCGAATTTTAAACAGAAGTGTATCTCCAGTGGACAAAAAATTTGCAAAATTTTTTAAAAATTAAACTAGCCCGATTTCTATCAAATTTTAAACACATAATATGTATCTATTATAGAATTTACAGGAAAAATTTTAATTTTTATGGGTTTTTTTTTAATTACTTTTAACAATTGTCGGTGCAGTAAAACAAGTTATATCAACTTCTGACTGTTCCTATTGTTTAATATAGGATTTCAATTTCAAATTCAACCATTTAAAGTTCAATGCAAACTTTTTCAAAAGCAAACGAAACCTTTTCAAAAACAAATAAAACTTTTTCCAAACCAAACGAAACTTTTTCAAATCCGTATGAGCTTTTTCAAAATTAAAAGAATCTTTTTCAAAATCAAAAGAAACTAAAATTTTTTTTTTCAATGGAGGGGCTGCCTGTTAACTGCTTGTGGTAATTTCATAGCATATTTGTGTTGTAATTGTTGCAGTCGTTTTAAGTTACTCTTTGTAACGCCTCGTTTATCACATTTACCATATCCAAATGTCTATATAACACTTTCGCTTATAATTCTCCGAGCATTTTGAATCTATATAAGTGAAAATATCAATGTTAACGGCAAGTATAAAAATTCATATATATAGAAAATGTACGGCACGAAAAAATTTACGAAATTTAAGTTCAACGACGACTTTTAAGTCTTTGGGTGTTTTAAAAATAATTGTGCCTATGATGGTCGCAACAAAATGACAGTAGAACTTAGAAACCGATAAATATGTCAAAAAGCCACTAGACCGATCAAAATTATAATTCATTTAGAATTATGAGCGAAAATGTTAGACATTTGGATTATCACTGACACCAGTTACAGCTATTGATTTTCATAAAATACGACTGCAACAATTCCAAAAAATTTTAGTTTCTTTTGATTTTGAAAAAGTTTCTTTTAATTTTGAAAAAGCTTCATATGGATTTGAAAAAGTTTCGTTTGGTTTGGAAAAAGTTTTATTTGTTTTTGAAAAGGTTTCGTTTGCTTTTGAAAAAGTTTGCATTGAACTTTAAATGGTTTAATTTGAAATTGAAATCCTATATCATAAATCTTCTTATTCATCATTGTATGTATTATTAAAGTTTTATGATATAAATAAATAAATCTAAATCTAAAATCTAATCTAATCTAAAATAATATTAAATTTTTTTTTAAAAAAAATGTTTTTATTGAAGCATAACTAGCCCTAAAAGGTAGAAAATTAAATAGATGGTAGATCTAAAGCAACTAAAACGGTTATAAAATAAATGAAAATAGCTGAAATGTTTTTAATGGAAATCTGGAATATTTGAGGCTTAAAAAATCATATAATCTAAAAGAAAAGTGCTAAGCATTTGAGGCTTATGACAAGATTAAAAGAACATCAGATACTTAGTGTGGTTCTTTGATGGTCGATCTGGTTCCGTTGCACAGCTTTGGCGCGTTTAACTTGCGAATAAGCATCATAGGTGATCCAACCTTCAATATAAATACGTGCGGTGGCATTCCGAGTGGTTCCAATGAAATCAAAAATGCAGTCGAATAATTGACGCTCCTTCTTCATCCATTAAAGTGATCGATTTGTATTTGACTGTTTCACCTGGCAGTTTCAACTGAATTTGCTCATTGATCTTGTTGACATCATCATTTTTTGGTTCATGATAATTTTGCACGTTTTAAGGATTGTGGATTGCCGGAGTTTTTGCTGATGTTGCAAGTTGATGTTTCTGCGTGGTTCAAATTCAACGGAAGCTTGAGGTTTTTGTTTTTTATAATTCGCGCAGAACTCTCGTGCAAAAGAAACAATGCTGAAGGAATGGAAATGCGAATTTACACGCGCAAATGGAAACAAATCCGCCATAGAATTCGCCGATTGACCGGTTTAAACATGATTTGTTCGCTCATAAAACACTGACAATCGAAGAAAAGGCGAATGTACACGGACAAATCAAAACAATTTAGCGAACAAATGCATGCATTTTGCTATAACTTACCTTGAATATCCTTAAATATGCTTAATCAATGAATTTATATTGAGGACTAGCTGAAGTAGGTACCCGGCGTTGCCCGTGGCCTCGTGACCCACCTATCGACCCCATTGGACGCCCAAGAAAAGAAAACACATGTATTTAAGAAAAATGGGAAATTATTAGTTTTATTAATTCATCTTATCGCCAGTGGATAGACAATGTTTTTTGTTTTTTATTTGAAGTAAAAAGGTACAAATTTTTCGGTGAGCCACCTAGGGAGCAAGCGTAAAAGCGCAAAAATGAACAGTCGTGAAAAGACCAACATTACAAAGCCGTATCAACATAGCAAGAAAAAGAAAATGAAACCCACATTTTCCACCCCAGCGCCACCTATCGGGTCCTAATTTTGCCAAAGACTTTATTTTGATTTAAATATTATATGGTGTGAATTTGAGCCAAATAACTCCAGCTATCGATTCCAAATTCTTCCAAAGGTCTATAAATAAGAAAAAAGCGACCCCAGCGCCACCTGTTGATCCGATCGCTACCTTCACAGGATTACCAGCTGGGCTAATCTGAAGATTGCCTGCAAATTTCATCGAAATCGATCCAGCCGTTTTGAGGGTAAATAGATAACATACCCACATACCGACATACCCACATACACACATCGATTTTTATATATATATAGATATACACCTACAATTTTAAAGATATCAACATATAATCACATAAATTAAAACATATAGTTAACACACATTATCGGCACAATTTAGGCCCGTTTTAAAATAATCAAATAATATTAAAACAATTATCGTAAAACTATACACAAAACAAAGTAACACTCCTTTGACACAACAATTTTTAAAAGTCAGGTTCCAAAATGTAATTGCTTCGGAACAATGGCGTCCATACTCACCAGACTTGAGTCAAATGGACTTCACAATTGAGTCCATTTTGGAGGCCACGGTGTCGACAAAGAGTGTGGGTGCTATAAAGACAGCTCTTTGTAGAGAATGGGACAAAATACGAACAGGTCACGTTGCAGCAGTTAAGTTAAAGGGGAAAAATAGGAGATTTCTGACAGCTTGGGATTTGAATGACTGTGAATCATATTGAAGCAGAAATATAGAGCTTGGCAAAGCATCCCACATACGAGTTGTACGGCTAAAGCAATAATTTCTAAACTAAATAGTAACTTCCGATGGACTTAAGGGTAAACTAATAAGCGTTTAGAGCGCAACGAGTATTGTAGTTGAATTATTGGAAAGGAAACTGTATATCACATGTACACATCCATGTAATGTGTATTTGGAATCTAAATGATCGGTACTGTAAAAAAATTCGAAAAATTTGAATTTGAAGAAGTTACTACAGACAAAAATTGTTCATCCGCGTTGTATAAAAAATATCCAGTCAAACAAAAAAAGTCGTTTTCAAACACGCATATTACTGTGAACCACCCCATTAAATCACACATAACATCACACGCGCAAACTCACAAAAAATAGCAAACTGCAAAGAGGATCAAAGAGGTCAAATGTTTTATGGCCATACGACAATAATAGACAAATACTCCAGCTATTTGATGATGCAGCTTGATCATTATGCTAACGTGTGCAAAAAACACACAATATTGTTACGAAAAGTAGTTAGTAGCTCATAAGATAGTAAAGCGAGCTTCTCAGCTCGCCATATGGATAATTGTAATTCAGCCTAAAGACTGAATTATCTTAAAAGGATTTTACTTTAAAAAAAAAAACATTTTTTTTCTCCTAACCCCTATGAATAAAAAAAAAACTCGAAATTACACCATCGCATGAGCGCTTAACAATTGTTTTAAAACAAGTATTTAAAAAAAAACTAAACGCGATGTGTGACACGTGACACCCGGCACGTCACCGCAAGTCAAGTTTTAAAACAAGTATTTAAAAAAAATTGACGCACGCCACACGCGACGCGCAACATGCGTCACATTATCGCAAGCCGAGTTTTAAAAGAAGTATTTAAAAAAAAAAATTGCACGCGCTACACGCGACGAGTGACACTTGACATGCGTCACGTCATAGCAAGCCAAGTTTTAAAACAAGTATTTAAAAAAATAACACGCACCACACGCGACGCGCGTCATGTCATCGCAAGCCAAGTTTTAAAACAAGTAATTTAAAAAAAAAATTACACGCACCACACGCGACGCGAGTCACGTCATCGCAAACCAAGCGCTTACCATTTGTTTTAAACAAGTCCCATTAAATTCTGACTAGTAGAAGTCGCGATATACAATCGGACAAACGTACAACCCGACAACCCGACAACCCTATAAAAACTCATTTAAGACGCCTGAAAGACCACAAAATATAAGATAAGATAGTAAAGCGAGCTTCTCAGCTCGCCATATGGATAGTTGTAATTCAGCCTAAAGACTAAATTATCTTAAAGAGATTTTACATTAAAATAAACATTTTTTCTCCTAACCCCTATGAATAAAAAAACATCAAAATTACACCATCGCAAGCTGAGCGCTTAACAATTGTTTTAAAACAAGTAATTAAAAAAAAAATTGAACGCGCCACACGCGACGCGTGACACGTGACACGCGTCACGTCATTGCAAGTCAAGTTTTAAAACAAGTAATTAAAAAAAAAACACGCGACGCGCAACACATGACGCGCAACACGTGACGCGCCTCACGTCATCGCAAGTCAAGCGCTTACCAATTGTTCTAAAACAAGTCCCATCAAATTCCGATTGGTAGAAGTCGCGATATATATACAACCGGACAAACGTACAACCCGACAACCCGACATCCCGACAACCCGACACACGTACGCTAGAAAAATTTTCTTGTCCTCTGTTTATTAGCTTCGCCCTTCGGGCTCGCAATAAAACATTTTTTCTAACTAATTTAAGCGGTTGCTTCGGCGTATATTCACTGAATTTTAATTTTAACTTAGTATTTATTTAATTATTAGTATCTACTATTTATTCTGCGTTCTAGATTCATCTGATTTCCTCGTTCTTAAACTCGTCTTTAAATTTTGATTTTTATTGTTTTTTATCTTATATTCATTTATATTATATTTTATAAATTATTCAAAAATTTATTACATGTTATTTTTATCTTACATTTTATAAAAATATTTAATTTTTTATTTTTCTGTTTATGTAAACTTTTATTAGATATGTACTGTTAATATAAATAATTGCTTAATATTTTGCTTGATGTACATTAATATCATGTGCACCTCACGCTCTTTTTAAATTCTCTACATTAACTTCGCGTGCCCGTGTGTTTGTGTGTTTGTTTGTCGTGGAATCTTGCGATAAATTTTTGACCCACTTTCCAAAGTCCGGTTTCATTGCACACGTGCATATCTCCGATGACAACACTATCTATTAAAATGTTTGGCTCCTCGGGCCTCGGGGTCGAGGGGGTCCCATACAAATATTTTCAAAATTTACCCGATTTTCTTCAAATTTTACATACATGTGTATATCCGATGGATAACACTTCTGTAAAAATTTTGGAGACACCGGGCCCCGGGGTAGTTTTTTTAAAAATTATCCCAATTATCTTCAAATTTTATATACGTGAGTATCTCCGATGGACTGCACTTTTGTAAAAATTTTGGAGACCCTGAGAAATTAACCCGATTTTCTTCTAATTTTATACACATGTGTATCCTATATGCTCGAGGTGTGCCTATATAAATTTTTTAAAAATTAGCCCGATTTTTTCGAATTTTAAACAGAAGTGTATCTCCAGTGGACAAAAATGTTTGCAAAATTTTTGGAATGTACATTTTTTAAAAATTAAACTAGCCCGATTTCCTTCAAATTTTAAACACATAATATGTATCTATTATAGAATTTACAGGAAAAATTTTAATTTTTATGGGTTTTTTTAAATTACTTTTAACAATTGTCGGTGCAGTAAAACAAGTTATATCAACTTCTGACTGTTCCTATTGTTTGTTTCTTTGGGTGTTTTAAAAATAATTGTGCCTATGATGGACGCAAGAAAATGACAGTAGAACTAAGAAACCGATAAATATGTCAAAAAGCCACTAGACCGATTAAAATTATAATTCATTTAGAATTATGAGCGAAAATGTTAGACATTTGGATTCTCACTGACACTAGTTATAGTTATTGATTTTCATAAAATACGACTGCAACAATTCCAAAAAAAATTTAGTTTGTTTTGATTTTGAAAAAGTTTCTTTTAATTTTAAAAAAGCTTCATATGGATTTGAAAAAGTTTCGTTTGGTTTGGAAAAAGTTTTATTTGTTTTTGAAAAGGTTTCGTTTGCTTTTGAAAAAGTTTGCATTGAACTTCAAATGGTTTAGTTTGAAATTAAAATCCTATATCATAAATCTTCTTATTCATCATTGTATGTATTATAAATTATTAAAGTTTTATGATATAAATAAATAAATCTAAATCTAAAATCTAAAATAATATTAAATTTTTTTTTTTAAAAAAAATGCTTTTATTGAAGCATAACTAGCCCTAAAATGTAGAAAATTAAATAGATGGTAGATCTAAAGCAACTAAAACGGTTATAAAATAAATGAAAATAGCTGAAATGTTTTTAATGGAAATATGGAATATTTGAGGCTTAAAAAATCACATAATCTAAAAGAAAAGTGCTAAGCATTTGAGGCTTATGACAAGATTAAAAGAACATTAGATACTAAGTGTGGTTCTTTGAGGGTCGATCTGGTTCCGTTGCACAGGTTTGGTGCGTTTAACTTGCGAATAAGCATCATAGGTGATCCAACCTTCAATATAAATACGTGCGGTGGCATTCCGGGTGGTTCCAATGAAATCAAAAATTCAGTCGAATAATTGACGGCTCCTTCTTCATCCATTAAAGTGATCGATTTGTATTTGACTGTTTCACCTGGCAGTTTCAACTGAATTTGCTCATTGATCTTGTTGACTTCATCATTTTTTGGTTCATGATAATTTTGCACGTTTTAAGGATTGTAGTCATGCCGGAGTTTTTGCTGATGTTGCAAGTTGATGTTTATGCGTGGTTCAAATTCTACGGAAGCTTGAGGTTTTTGTTTTATATAATTCGCGCAGAACTCTCGTGCAAAAGAAACAATGCTGAAGGAATGGAAATGCGAATTTACACGCGCAAATGAAAACAAATCCGCCATAGAATTCGCCGATTGACCGGTTTAAACATGATTTGTTCGCTCATAAAACACTGACAATCGAATGAAAAGGCGAATGTACACGGACAAATCAAAACAATTAAGCGAACAAATGCATGCATTTTGCTATAACTTACCTTGAATATCCTTAAATATGCTTAATCAATCAATTTATATTGAGGACTAGCTGAAGTAGGTACCCGGCGTTGCCCGTGGCCTCGTGACCCACCTATCGACCCCATTGGACGCCTAGGAAAAGAAAACACATGTATTTAAGACAAATGGGAAATTATTAGTTTTATTAATTCATCTTATCGCCAGTGGATAGACAATGTTTTTTGTTTTTTATTTGAAGTAAAAAGGTACAAATTTTTCGGTGAGCCACCTAGGGAGCAAGCGTAAAAGCGCAAAAATGAACAGTCGTGAAAAGACCAACATTACAAAGCCGTACCAACATAGCAAGAAAAAGAAAATGAAACCCACATTTTCCACCCCAGCGCAACCTATCGGATCCTAATTTTGCCAAAGACTTTATTTTGATTTAAATATTATATGGTGTGAATTTGAGCCAAATCACTTCAGCTATCGAGCCCAAATTCTTCCAAAGGTCTATAAATAAGAAAAGAGCGACCCCAGCGCCACCTGTTGATCTGATCGCTACCTTCACAGGATTACCCGCTGGGCTTATCTGAAGATTGCCTGCAAATTTCATCAAAATCGATCCAGCCGTTTTGGAGTACATAGATAACATTCCCAGTTACCGACATACCCACATACACACATCGATTTTTATATATATAGATATACACCTACAATTTTAAAGATATCAACATATAATCACACAAATTAAAACATATAGTTAACACACATTATCGGCACAATTTAGGCCCGTTTTAAAATAATCAAATAATATTAAAACAATTATCGTAAAACCATACACAAAACAAAGTAACACTCCTTTGACACAACAATTTTTAAAAGTCAGGTTCCAAAATTTAATTGCTTCGGAACAATGGCGTCCATACTCACCAGACTTGAGTCAAATGGACTTCACCATTGAGTCCATTTTGGAGGCCACGGTGTCGACAAAGAGTGTGGGTGCTATAAAGACAGCTCTTTGTAGAGAATGGGACAAAATACGAACAGGTCACGTTGCAGCAGTTAAGTTAAAGGGGAAAAATAGGAGATTTCTGACAGCTTGGGATTTGAATGACTGTGAATCATATTGAAGCGGAAATGTGGAGCTTGGCAAAGCATCCCACATACGAGTTGTACGGCTAAAGCAATAATTTCTAAACTTAATAATAACTTCCGATGGACTTAAGGGTAAACTAATAAGCGTTTAGAGCGCAACGAGTATTGTAGTTGAATTATTGGAAAGGCAACTGTATATCACATGTACACATCCATGTAATGTGTATTTGGAATCTAGACTGATTCTAGCAGTGGATTTTCGGAACAAATTGTAAAATGTTTTATGGCCATACGACAATAATAGACAAATACTCCAGCTATTTGATGATGCAGCTTGATCATTATGATCATTATCATTATCTTAAAAGGATTTTTTTTCTCCTAACCCCTATGAATAAAAAAAAAACTCGAAATTACACCATCGCATGAGCGCTTAAAAATTGTTTTAAACCAAGTATTTAAAAAAAAACTAAACGCGACGTGTGACACGTGACACCCGGCACGTCACCGCAAGTCAAGTTTTAAAACAAGTATTTGAAAAAAAATTGACGCACGCCACACGCGACGCGCAACATGCGTCACATTATCGCAAGCCGAGTTTTAAAAGAAGTATTTAAAAAAAATTGCACGCGCTACACGCGGCGAGTGACACTTGACATGCGTCACGTCATAGCAAGCCAAGTTTTAAAACAAGTATTTAAAAAAAAATTACACGTGCCACACGTGACACACGTCAAGTCATCGCAAGTCAAGTTTTAAAAAAAGTATTTAAAAAAAAAATTTGCACGCGCCACACGCGACGCGCGACACGTGACACACGTCTGGTCATCGCAAGTCAAGTTTTAAAAAAGGGTATTTAAAAAAAAAAATTTCACGCGCCATACGCGACGCGCAACACCTGACACGCGTCACGTCATCGCAAGTCGAGTTTTAAAACAAGTTATTAAAAAAAATCACACGCGCCACACGCGACGCGCGTCATGTCATCGCAAGCCAAGTTTTAAAACAAGTAATTTAAAAAAAAAATTACACGCACCACACGCGACGCGAGTCACGTCATCGCAAGCCAAGCGCTTACCAATTGTTTTAAAACAAGTCCCATCAAATTCTGACTAGTAGAAGTCGCGATATACAATCGGACAAACGTACAACCCGACAACCCGACAACCCTATAAAAACTCATTTAAGACGCCTGAAAGACCACAAAATATAAGATAAGATAGTAAAGCGAGCTTCTCAGCTCGCCATATGGATAGTTGTAATTCAGCCTAAAGACTAAATTATCTTAAAGAGATTTTACATTAAAATAAACATTTTTTCTCCTAACCCCTATGAATAAAAAAAATATCAAAATTACACCATCGCAAGCTGAGCGCTTAACAATTGTTTTAAAACAAGTAATTAAAAAAAAAATTGAACGCGCCACACGCGACGCGTGACACGTGACACGCGTCACGTCATTGCAAGTCAAGTTTTAAAACAAGTAATTAAAAAAAAAAACACGCGACGCGCAACACATGACGCGCAACACGTGACGCGCCTCACGTCATCGCAAGTCAAGCGCTTACCAATTGTTCTAAAACAAGTCCCATCAAATTCCGATTGGTAGAAGTCGCGATATATATACAACCGGACAAACGTACAACCCGACAACCCGACATCCCGACAACCCGACACACGTACGCTAGAAAAATTTTCTTGTCCTCTGATTATTAGCTTCGCCCTTCGGGCTCGCAATAAAACATTTTTTCTAACTAATTTAAGCGGTTGCTTCGGCGTATATTCACTGAATTTTAATTTTAACTTAGTATTTATTTAATTATTAGTATCTACTATTTATTCTGCGTTCTAGATTCATCTGATTTCCTCGTTCTTAAACTCGTCTTTAAATTTTGATTTTTATTGTTTTTTATCTTATATTCATTTATATTATATTTTATAAATTATTCAAAAATTTATTACATGTTATTTTTAACTTACATTTTATAAAAATATTTAATTTTTTATTTTTTCTGTTTATGTAAACTTTTATTAGATATGTGCTGTTAATATAAATAATTGCTTAATATTTTGCTTGATGTACATTAATATCCTGTGCACCTCACGCTCTTTTTAAATTCTCTACATTAACTTCGCGTGCCCGTGTATTTGTTTGTCGTGGAATCTTGCGATAAATTTTTGACCCACTTTCCAAAGTCCGGTTTCATTGCACACGTGCATATCTCCGATGACAACACTATCTATTAAAATGTTTGGCTCCTCGGGCCTCGGGGTCGAGGGGGTCCCATACAAATATTTTCAAAATTTACCCGATTTTCTTCAAATTTTACATACATGTGTATATCCGATGGATAACACTTCTGTAAAAATTTTGGAGACACCGGGCCCCGGGGTAGTTTTTTTAAAAATTATCCCAATTATCTTCAAATTTTATATACGTGAGTATCTCCGATGGACTGCACTTTTGTAAAAATTTTGGAGACCCTGAGAAATTAACCCGATTTTCTTCTAATTTTATACACATGTGTATCCTATATGCTCGAGGTGTGCCTATATAAATTTTTTAAAAATTAGCCCGATTTTTTCGAATTTTAAACAGAAGTGTATCTCCAGTGGACAAAAATGTTTGCAAAATTTTTGGAATGTACATTTTTTAAAAATTAAACTAGCCCGATTTCCTTCAAATTTTAAACACATAATATGTATCTATTATAGAATTTACAGGAAAAATTTTAATTTTTATGGGTTTTTTTAAATTACTTTTAACAATTGTCGGTGCAGTAAAACAAGTTATATCAACTTCTGACTGTTCCTATTGTTTGTTTCTTTGGGTGTTTTAAAAATAATTGTGCCTATGATGGACGCAAGAAAATGACAGTAGAACTAAGAAACCGATAAATATGTCAAAAAGCCACTAGACCGATTAAAATTATAATTCATTTAGAATTATGAGCGAAAATGTTAGACATTTGGATTCTCACTGACACCAGTTATAGGTATTGATTTTCATAAAATACGACTGCAACAATTCCAAAAAAAATGTAGTTTGTTTTGATTTTGAAAAAGTTTCTTTTAATTTTAAAAAAGCTTCATATGGATTTGAAAAAGTTTCGTTTGGTTTGGAAAAAGTTTTATTTGTTTTTGAAAAGGTTTCGTTTGCTTTTGAAAAAGTTTGCATTGAACTTCAAATGGTTTAGTTTGAAATTAAAATCCTATATCATAAATCTTCTTATTCATCATTGTATGTATTATAAATTATTAAAGTTTTATGATATAAATAAATAAATCTAAATCTAAAATCTAATCTAATCTAAAATAATATTAAATTTTTTTTTAAAAAAAAAATGCTTTTATTGAAGCATAACTAGCCCTAAAAGGTAGAAAATTAAATAGATGGTAGATCTAAAGCAACTAAAACGGTTATAAAATAAATGAAAATAGCTGAAATGTTTTTAATGGAAATATGGAATATTTGAGGCTTAAAAAATCACATAATCTAAAAGAAAAGTGCTAAGCATTTGAGGCTTATGACAAGATTAAAAGAACATCAGATACTAAGTGTGGTTCTTTGATGGTCGATCTGGTTCCGTTGCACAGGTTTGGTGCGTTTAACTTGCGAATAAGCATCATAGGTGATCCAACCTTCAATATAAATACGTGCGGTGGCATTCCGGGTGGTTCCAATGAAATCAAAAATTCAGTCGAATAATTGACGGCTCCTTCTTCATCCATTAAAGTGATCGATTTGTATTTGACTGTTTCACCTGGCAGTTTCAACTGAATTTGCTCATTGATCTTGTTGACTTCATAATTTTTTGGTTCATGATAATTTTGCACGTTTTAAGGATTGTGGTCATGCCGGAGTTTTTGCTGATGTTGCAAGTTGATGTTTATGCGTGGTTCAAATTCTACGGAAGCTTGAGGTTTTTGTTTTATATAATTCGCGCAGAACTCTCGTGCAAAAGAAACAATGCTGAAGGAATGGAAATGCGAATTTACACGCGCAAATGAAAACAAATCCGCCATAGAATTCGCCGATTGACCGGTTTAAACATGATTTGTTCGCTCATAAAACACTGACAATCGAATGAAAAGGCGAATGTACACGGACAAATCAAAACAATTAAGCGAACAAATGCATGCATTTTGCTATAACTTACCTTGAATATCCTTAAATATGCTTAATCAATCAATTTATATTGAGGACTAGCTGAAGTAGGTACCCGGCGTTGCCCGTGGCCTCGTGACCCACCTATCGACCCCATTGGACGCCTAGGAAAAGAAAACACATGTATTTAAGACAAATGGGAAATTATTAGTTTTATTAATTCATCTTATCGCCAGTGGATAGACAATGTTTTTTGTTTTTTATTTGAAGTAAAAAGGTACAAATTTTTCGGTGAGCCACCTAAAGAGCAAGCGTAAAAGCGCAAAAATGAACAGTCGTGAAAAGACCAACATTACAAAGCCGTACCAACATAGCAAGAAAAAGAAAATGAAACCCACATTTTCCACCCCAGCGCAACCTATCGGATCCTAATTTTGCCAAAGACTTTATTTTGATTTAAATATTATATGGTGTGAATTTGAGCCAAATAACTCCAGCTATCGATTCCAAATTCTTCCAAAGGTCTATAAATAAGAAAAAAGCGACCCCAGCGCCACCTGTTGATCCGATCGCTACCTTCACAGGATTACCAGCTGGGCTAATCTGAAGATTGCCTGCAAATTTCATCAAAATCGATCCAGCCGTTTTGAGGGTAAATAGATAACATACCCACATACCGACATACCCACATACACACATCGATTTTTATATATATAGATATACACCTACAATTTTAAAGATATCAACATATAATCACATAAATTAAAACATATAGTTAACACACATTATCGGCACAATTTAGGCCCGTTTTAAAATAATCAAATAATATTAAAACAATTATCGTAAAACTATACACAAAACAAAGTAACACTCCTTTGACACAACAATTTTTAAAAGTCAGGTTCCAAAATGTAATTGCTTCGGAACAATGGCGTCCATACTCACCAGACTTGAGTCAAATGGACTTCACAATTGAGTCCATTTTGGAGGCCACGGTGTCGACAAAGAGTGTGGGTGCTATAAAGACAGCTCTTTGTAGAGAATGGGACAAAATACGAACAGGTCACGTTGCAGCAGTTAAGTTAAAGGGGAAAAATAGGAGATTTCTGACAGCTTGGGATTTGAATGACTGTGAATCATATTGAAGCAGAAATATAGAGCTTGGCAAAGCATCCCACATACGAGTTGTACGGCTAAAGCAATAATTTCTAAACTAAATAGTAACTTCCGATGGACTTAAGGGTAAACTAATAAGCGTTTAGAGCGCAACGAGTATTGTAGTTGAATTATTGGAAAGGAAACTGTATATCACATGTACACATCCATGTAATGTGTATTTGGAATCTAAATGATCGGTACTGTAAAAAAATTCGAAAAATTTGAATTTGAAGAAGTTACTACAGACAAAAATTGTTCATCCGCGTTGTATAAAAAATATCCAGTCAAACAAAAAAAGTCGTTTTCAAACACGCATATTACTGTGAACCACCCCATTAAATCACACATAACATCACACGCGCAAACTCACAAAAAATAGCAAACTGCAAAGAGGATCAAAGAGGTCAAATGTTTTATGGCCATACGACAATAATAGACAAATACTCCAGCTATTTGATGATGCAGCTTGATCATTATGCTAACGTGTGCAAAAAACACACAATATTGTTACGAAAAGTAGTTAGTAGCTCATAAGATAGTAAAGCGAGCTTCTCAGCTCGCCATATGGATAATTGTAATTCAGCCTAAAGACTGAATTATCTTAAAAGGATTTTACTTTAAAAAAAAAAACATTTTTTTTCTCCTAACCCCTATGAATAAAAAAAAAACTCGAAATTACACCATCGCATGAGCGCTTAACAATTGTTTTAAAACAAGTATTTAAAAAAAAACTAAACGCGATGTGTGACACGTGACACCCGGCACGTCACCGCAAGTCAAGTTTTAAAACAAGTATTTAAAAAAAATTGACGCACGCCACACGCGACGCGCAACATGCGTCACATTATCGCAAGCCGAGTTTTAAAAGAAGTATTTAAAAAAAAAAATTGCACGCGCTACACGCGACGAGTGACACTTGACATGCGTCACGTCATAGCAAGCCAAGTTTTAAAACAAGTATTTAAAAAAATAACACGCACCACACGCGACGCGCGTCATGTCATCGCAAGCCAAGTTTTAAAACAAGTAATTTAAAAAAAAAATTACACGCACCACACGCGACGCGAGTCACGTCATCGCAAACCAAGCGCTTACCATTTGTTTAAAACAAGTCCCATTAAATTCTGACTAGTAGAAGTCGCGATATACAATCGGACAAACGTAAAACCCGACAACCCGACAACCCTATAAAAACTCATTTAAGACGCCTGAAAGACCACAATATATAAGATAAGATAGTAAAGCGAGCTTCTCAGCTCGCCATATGGATAGTTGTAATTCAGCCTAAAGACTAAATTATCTTAAAGAGATTTTACATTAAAATAAACATTTTTTCTCCTAACCCCTATGAATAAAAAAACATCAAAATTACACCATCGCAAGCTGAGCGCTTAACAATTGTTTTAAAACAAGTAATTAAAAAAAAAATTGAACGCGCCACACGCGACGCGTGACACGTGACACGCGTCACGTCATTGCAAGTCAAGTTTTAAAACAAGTAATTAAAAAAAAACACGCGACGCGCAACACATGACGCGCAACACGTGACGCGCCTCACGTCATCGCAAGTCAAGCGCTTACCAATTGTTCTAAAACAAGTCCCATCAAATTCCGATTGGTAGAAGTCGCGATATATATACAACCGGACAAACGTACAACCCGACAACCCGACATCCCGACAACCCGACACACGTACGCTAGAAAAATTTTCTTGTCCTCTGTTTATTAGCTTCGCCCTTCGGGCTCGCAATAAAACATTTTTTCTAACTAATTTAAGCGGTTGCTTCGGCGTATATTCACTGAATTTTAATTTTAACTTAGTATTTATTTAATTATTAGTATCTACTATTTATTCTGCGTTCTAGATTCATCTGATTTCCTCGTTCTTAAACTCGTCTTTAAATTTTGATTTTTATTGTTTTTTATCTTATATTCATTTATATTATATTTTATAAATTATTCAAAAATTTATTACATGTTATTTTTAACTTACATTTTATAAAAATATTTAATTTTTTATTTTTTCTGTTTATGTAAACTTTTATTAGATATGTGCTGTTAATATAAATAATTGCTTAATATTTTGCTTGATGTACATTAATATCCTGTGCACCTCACGCTCTTTTTAAATTCTCTACATTAACTTCGCGTGCCCGTGTGTTTGTGTGTTTGTTTGTCGTGGAATCTTGCGATAAATTTTTGACCCACTTTCCAAAGTCCGGTTTCATTGCACACGTGCATATCTCCGATGACAACACTATCTATTAAAATGTTTGGCTCCTCGGGCCTCGGGGTCGAGGGGGTCCCATACAAATATTTTCAAAATTTACCCGATTTTCTTCAAATTTTACATACATGTGTATATCCGATGGATAACACTTCTGTAAAAATTTTGGAGACACCGGGCCCCGGGGTAGTTTTTTTAAAAATTATCCCAATTATCTTCAAATTTTATATACGTGAGTATCTCCGATGGACTGCACTTTTGTAAAAATTTTGGAGACCCTGAGAAATTAACCCGATTTTCTTCTAATTTTATACACATGTGTATCCTATATGCTCGAGGTGTGCCTATATAAATTTTTTAAAAATTAGCCCGATTTTTTCGAATTTTAAACAGAAGTGTATCTCCAGTGGACAAAAATGTTTGCAAAATTTTTGGAATGTACATTTTTTAAAAATTAAACTAGCCCGATTTCCTTCAAATTTTAAACACATAATATGTATCTATTATAGAATTTACAGGAAAAATTTTAATTTTTATGGGTTTTTTTTAATTACTTTTAACAATTGTCGGTGCAGTAAAACAAGTTATATCAACTTCTGACTGTTCCTATTGTTTGTTTCTTTGGGTGTTTTAAAAATAATTGTGCCTATGATGGACGCAAGAAAATGACAGTAGAACTAAGAAACCGATAAATATGTCAAAAAGCCACTAGACCGATTAAAATTATAATTCATTTAGAATTATGAGCGAAAATGTTAGACATTTGGATTCTCACTGACACTAGTTATAGTTATTGATTTTCATAAAATACGACTGCAACAATTCCAAAAAAAATTTAGTTTGTTTTGATTTTGAAAAAGTTTCTTTTAATTTTAAAAAAGCTTCATATGGATTTGAAAAAGTTTCGTTTGGTTTGGAAAAAGTTTTATTTGTTTTTGAAAAGGTTTCGTTTGCTTTTGAAAAAGTTTGCATTGAACTTCAAATGGTTTAGTTTGAAATTAAAATCCTATATCATAAATCTTCTTATTCATCATTGTATGTATTATAAATTATTAAAGTTTTATGATATAAATAAATAAATCTAAATCTAAAATCTAAAATAATATTAAATTTTTTTTTTTAAAAAAAATGCTTTTATTGAAGCATAACTAGCCCTAAAAGGTAGAAAATTAAATAGATGGTAGATCTAAAGCAACTAAAACGGTTATAAAATAAATGAAAATAGCTGAAATGTTTTTAATGGAAATATGGAATATTTGAGGCTTAAAAAATCACATAATCTAAAAGAAAAGTGCTAAGCATTTGAGGCTTATGACAAGATTAAAAGAACATTAGATACTAAGTGTGGTTCTTTGAGGGTCGATCTGGTTCCGTTGCACAGGTTTGGTGCGTTTAACTTGCGAATAAGCATCATAGGTGATCCAACCTTCAATATAAATACGTGCGGTGGCATTCCGGGTGGTTCCAATGAAATCAAAAATTCAGTCGAATAATTGACGGCTCCTTCTTCATCCATTAAAGTGATCGATTTGTATTTGACTGTTTCACCTGGCAGTTTCAACTGAATTTGCTCATTGATCTTGTTGACTTCATCATTTTTTGGTTCATGATAATTTTGCACGTTTTAAGGATTGTAGTCATGCCGGAGTTTTTGCTGATGTTGCAAGTTGATGTTTATGCGTGGTTCAAATTCTACGGAAGCTTGAGGTTTTTGTTTTATATAATTCGCGCAGAACTCTCGTGCAAAAGAAACAATGCTGAAGGAATGGAAATGCGAATTTACACGCGCAAATGAAAACAAATCCGCCATAGAATTCGCCGATTGACCGGTTTAAACATGATTTGTTCGCTCATAAAACACTGACAATCGAATGAAAAGGCGAATGTACACGGACAAATCAAAACAATTAAGCGAACAAATGCATGCATTTTGCTATAACTTACCTTGAATATCCTTAAATATGCTTAATCAATCAATTTATATTGAGGACTAGCTGAAGTAGGTACCCGGCGTTGCCCGTGGCCTCGTGACCCACCTATCGACCCCATTGGACGCCTAGGAAAAGAAAACACATGTATTTAAGACAAATGGGAAATTATTAGTTTTATTAATTCATCTTATCGCCAGTGGATAGACAATGTTTTTTGTTTTTTATTTGAAGTAAAAAGGTACAAATTTTTCGGTGAGCCACCTAGGGAGCAAGCGTAAAAGCGCAAAAATGAACAGTCGTGAAAAGACCAACATTACAAAGCCGTACCAACATAGCAAGAAAAAGAAAATGAAACCCACATTTTCCACCCCAGCGCAACCTATCGGATCCTAATTTTGCCAAAGACTTTATTTTGATTTAAATATTATATGGTGTGAATTTGAGCCAAATCACTTCAGCTATCGAGCCCAAATTCTTCCAAAGGTCTATAAATAAGAAAAGAGCGACCCCAGCGCCACCTGTTGATCTGATCGCTACCTTCACAGGATTACCCGCTGGGCTTATCTGAAGATTGCCTGCAAATTTCATCAAAATCGATCCAGCCGTTTCGGAGTACATAGATAACATTCCCAGTTACCGACATACCCACATACACACATCGATTTTTATATATATAGATATACACCTACAATTTTAAAGATATCAACATATAATCACACAAATTAAAACATATAGTTAACACACATTATCGGCACAATTTAGGCCCGTTTTAAAATAATCAAATAATATTAAAACAATTATCGTAAAACCATACACAAAACAAAGTAACACTCCTTTGACACAACAATTTTTAAAAGTCAGGTTCCAAAATTTAATTGCTTCGGAACAATGGCGTCCATACTCACCAGACTTGAGTCAAATGGACTTCACCATTGAGTCCATTTTGGAGGCCACGGTGTCGACAAAGAGTGTGGGTGCTATAAAGACAGCTCTTTGTAGAGAATGGGACAAAATACGAACAGGTCACGTTGCAGCAGTTAAGTTAAAGGGGAAAAATAGGAGATTTCTGACAGCTTGGGATTTGAATGACTGTGAATCATATTGAAGCGGAAATGTGGAGCTTGGCAAAGCATCCCACATACGAGTTGTACGGCTAAAGCAATAATTTCTAAACTTAATAATAACTTCCGATGGACTTAAGGGTAAACTAATAAGCGTTTAGAGCGCAACGAGTATTGTAGTTGAATTATTGGAAAGGCAACTGTATATCACATGTACACATCCATGTAATGTGTATTTGGAATATAGATGATCGGTACTGTAAAAAAATTCGGAAAATTTGAATTTCAAGAAGTTACTACAGACAAAAATTTTGCATCCGCGTTGTATAAAAAATATCCAGTCAAACAAAAAAGGTCGTTTTCAAACACGCATATTACTGTGAACCACCATTAAATCACACATAACATCACACGCGCAAACTCGCAAAACATAGCAAACTGAGAAGAGAATGACTAGCACTGGATTTTCGGAACAAATTGTAAAATGTTTCATGGCCATACGACAATAATAGGCAAATACTCACAGTCAGCTATTTGATGATGCAGCTTGATCATTATGCTAACGTTTGCAAAAAACACACAATATGGTTACGAAAAGTAGTTAGTAGCTCATAAGATAGTAAAGCGAGCTTCTCAGCTCGCCATATGGATAATTGTAATTCAGCCTAAAGACTGAATTATCTTAAAAGGATTTTACTTTAAAAAAAACATTTTTTTTCTCCTAAAAAAATAAAAAAAAATCGAAATTACACCATCGCATGAGTGCTTAACAATTGTTTTAAAACAAGTATTTAAAAAAAACTACACGCGACGTGTGACACGTGACACCCGGCACGTCACCGCAAGTCAAGTTTTAAAACAAGTATTTAAAAAAAATTGACACACGCCACATGCGTCACATTATCGCAAGCCGAGTTTTAAAAGAAGTATTTTTAAAAAAGAATCATCTGTAAAGAAAAATATAATTTTATATCTGTAAAGCAAAAATATATTTAGCTGTAACTTCTCCCTTTATCAGAGCGTTAAAATAATGTATTGAGTGGGGTCTTGAGGTATTCTTGAGGGAGGACTTGGGGTCATTTTGTAAGGGTCTTGAGTGTAGTTTTGTGGTGGTGTTGAGGGGGTCTTAAGGGGTTCATAAGAGGGTGTCTCCTGTGGTGGTCTTCTGTGGAGGTCGTGGTGGGGTTTTGAGGGAGTTTCAAGGGCGGTATTGAGGTGGTCTTAAGGTTGCCTTAACGTGGTCTTGAGGGGGATTTTGACGGGTTTTGATAGGGTGTTAAGGGGGCTTTGAGGTATTAAGAGGTTCTTGAGGGGTCTTAGGCGTGGTCTTATTGGGGTCTTAAAGGGATCTTCAGGGCGTTTTTAGAATGTTTTGAAAAAAGTTTTGAGGGGCTCTTAAAGGGGCTTTAAGAGGGTATTGAGGGGGTTTCGAGAGCAGTCTCGAGAGGGTTTTTAGAGAGTCTCGAGGGACTTTTGAGAAGGTTTTTAGTGGGGAATTAAGGAGGTTTTGATGGTGTTTTGAGGGGGTTTTAAGACGTTTCAAAAGAGTCAGTAAGAGGTCTTCATGGTGTCTTGAAGTTGTCCTGTGGTGGTCTTGTGGTGATATCGAGGGGGGTCATGTCTTGTCATTCAATAAAAGAAAGTGGGTGCGTGTACTTGTGTAAGCGCGTAAGAAGTTATACTTCTTTGGCGTGATTTAATGATTTAAGGTTACTATGCTCGCTGCAAAAATCATACGAATAGGATGATTAGACGAGTAAAAGGAGATATTAAGTCCAATCGAGGGAATGTTATTGCACGACTGGATATATAACATAGCAGAATAGTTGAGTTCACTGCGCATTTGTCAACAAACAAAATGTCAGAAGAGTACAATTAAGAATGCTTTATAATATAAAATATAGAAATATGTATGCCTTTTAAAAAACATAAAAAAACCCTTAAAAAACTGCCAAAAACACTCTCAAAAGACTTCCAAAAAAACTCCCAAAATACCTTCCAAAAAACTTCCAAAATACCCCAAAAAGACCACCAAAAGAGACTCTCAAAAACCACAAAAGGACACCCAGAAACTATCCAAAAGATCCCCAAAAACCTCCCAAAAGACCCCTCCCCAAAATCACCAATATGCTTAGCGTGGTTCTTTAAATTTATGTGATTTTTGTGTGCCTAAAATATTCCAGATTTCCAATAACAACATTCTAGCAATTTTAATTTATTTTATGACAGTTCTAATTGATCTAGATCTACCACCTATTTTATTTTCTAAATCTATTTTAAAAAATCAATCAAAATCAATAAAATCATTTAAAAAAAAATTCAATACGTACGTACGTACGGTACTCCCAATGCACGGATTTTTATATTTTTAGACGCGGTGGTTCAGTTAGGACGGGAGACGATGGTTAGCCCTAAACCGTCCCAAGCCTTACATACATATAGAAATAGATATTTTCATCTAAGTTCTAAGTAATTTTTTAATAGCTGAACTTATTCAGCAGTTTAATTGATTGCTATTGATTGAATTGAACTGATATTGCGAAATTTTGATTCATGGATAATATTTATTGCTTAAAAATAATTCCATATCTTTACGTAACATATAATTTGTTTTTCACCACCAGAGGTTTCAGACAATCCTATAGTGCAATCAAATACACTCAGCTATATTCAGTTAGACCAAATGTATTTAAATATACTCGATTTTAACTGGATAATGTCCTTTCACTCTTTCAAAACAACTTTGATTACGTAACGTAACATCCATAACTTCACTTTGACTGCGTGCACGGTGCGGTAAAGCTGACTTTGTATATCCTTTATCGTGTTTAACATGGTAAATTAAAAAAGTACAAGAGTATATTTTCGAGCGTACTCGTACCATTCGGTAGCGTTCTTTTTATTTCTTGTTCGCGTGGCGGCAGACAAAGAATTAAATGTGAGTTTGTATAAATAAAACAAAAAAAAGGGAAATGTACATTTGTAAAATACATGTGGGAAATTATAAATGGGATATTGATTATCCTCCTTTATTTAGTTGTAATTTTATCCAATTATTGTTTTGTCAACGATTGACACCTAGCAGTTGATGTAGTAGGTACTCTCCTTGTTATCACGTGCAAATATTAACATGCGCATTGTGTATTACAAAAGAAAAAGTAAATTAAAAGGACCTTATTTATCAGTTAAGAGAGAGCTTTGTGAGTCTCCTAAAGAGCGACGCTATTTATATAAAAATTAGCAAATAAGAGAATCTTTGTTACTTCCTTATTCCTTTCTTACTTGTCCACTTGAATATATTATATCAAGGACAAGTCTTGTCTTGGTCATCAACATTGCATTCGATTTGTGGGATTTTTATTGATTTCATTAAGTTTAGTTGATGATTTCTGGAAAATCAAATTAAATTCGTCGTACGTCGTTTACTTTATTGAAGTGTTATGGAGGCTGTGACAGGATCTCTACTTTATGCCAAAGTGTTACATTTTTAGAAAAAGAAAAAGTGGAGAATGTAAAATTAATCCTTGCGGAAAAAACATCGAGTATCATAAGTTTTTATCCTATTGAATCGTTCAAAACGTTACTGTGCTTGCATTGACCTGATGATGGTGTCCTGTAATTATCGTATATTGTTGGCTTTGCACTTTTATTTGAGAATTTCAAAACAATAAAAGTATGTAGCTTCAGTTTTTTTAAGACAAAAACTAATAACTTAACTGAGACGAGATATCAAAATGCTCTACTAATGAATATAAGTATAAATCCAGCTTTTTTGAGAACCAGTGTATTTTCTGGATGTTCTCATTCCTCTCGTACTGTGATCGAGTTCGTTTGAGTTCTTGTAATAAACTGTAAAATAAGTGCAGTAAATTTCTTTCAGTGAGTTCATATTTAATATTTCTAATTTTATGGAAAGTATTTTTTGTATTCGTGTATTCCACTTACACTTCTTTCAGTGGAAAACCAACACACTACCGGCAAAAAATTAAATATGTTCTGATTCAAAAATTTAAATGTGGAATTTATACAAACAATTATTTTAATGAATCTTTGCATTAATGTGAGACAGATTATACCAAGCGTAAGTAGTATTAATGACATATATAATAAAAAAAACAACCCATAAAAATTAAAATTTTTCATCTTAATTCTCTAATCGCAGAAATTGATGGGATGGGATGGGTAATTTTTTTTTTTTTTATTGTAGGATAAAATCATCGAAAGAGACATCAGATGTCAAATTTGAAAATGCTCAGATCATTTTATTCTGAGCACTTAGAGCACGCTCATACTCTGAGCAAATAAGAAACACGAGCATTTTTCTTGAGAACTCTTTGACTGCTCTGAGCTAATTTATGAAAACGCCAAATGACAGAATATTGTAAAAACTTGTTGTTCTATCTGTAAGTTGATATCGACAACAAAAAACGACATCAATAAAAATACAATTCAGTAAATAAGTAAGTAGGTTGAATTAAGCATAAAAGATGTCTCGTTTCATTTGCTGTGTTTATTTGAGGGTGACCTAAGATTTCTCTCTCGTGGTTTCAGTTTAACGTTGCATTTGCGAACTGTGCCCGGAGTATGGTTTGATTTTATGTACCTTTGTTTTGTAACCGATAATGTTACTTTGCTACCCGTCGGCAATCGGGTACATCGGGCACTCACCTCGTTCACCTCAAAAAATATGTCACTTTGAAAGCTAACCAATGGGTAAGGTTTCGGATACGGTTTGTGCAATTGGAAAGAGACATTAGTAAACAAAATACATACATATTACTTAAAGATGAAATGGAATGTTCATAATCGATTCGACTTTTATACTATTACGCACATTCATGGTTACTTTGTGAAATGGCATTAATAATGATTGTGTATGTCGGAGTAATGTATATTGATGCTTGAGAAATGATTTGAAACCGAAATTTTCTGCTTTCGTTATTAGAAATAATGACATTATTAATAACCCTGTAAGTGCCGAGTTAAAAATATGGCGACGCAAACTCGCAGTGCTTCCATGAACAGGCAGAATAGATTTTGCAATCAAAATCCACCACCCAAAACCAAGCAGCG
Source organism: Nephrocerus scutellatus (assembly GCA_947095585.1). Classification (NCBI taxonomy): domain Eukaryota; kingdom Metazoa; phylum Arthropoda; class Insecta; order Diptera; family Pipunculidae; genus Nephrocerus; species Nephrocerus scutellatus. The sequence goes on from OX352762.1 coordinate 38,639,738, forward strand.
CAGCCGACTGCGCAGCACACACCGCACACAGTCATTAAAGTACGACGGTATCCGATGCCACTATATGATATTTAAAAAAATGTATAAGGGCCTTGCGGCCGAACCCAGGGCCCGATCACTACCAAATTTTAGAAAAAGTATTGTTTATTGGGTATACATATGTGTGTAAAATTTGAAAAAATCGGGTAATTTTTATTTTAAATTTGTATGGGAGCCCCACGAACCCGGGGCCCGAACACTTCCAAATTTAAAACAAAAATATAAAGCTATATGCCACTATATGATATTTAAAAAAATGTATAAGGGCATTGCGGCCAAACCCAGGGCACGATCACTACCAAATTTAAGAAAAAGTATTTTTTATTGGGTGTACATATGTGTGTAAAATTTGAAAAAAATCGGGTAATTTTTATTTTAAATTTGTATGGGAGCCCCACGAACCCGGGGCCCGATCACTTCCAAATTTAAAACAAATATTGTCACCGGAAATACAAATGTGTACAAAATTTCAGTAAAATCGGGCTTTAGGAAGTGCGTTAAAAATTGATATAAAAAATTGTATGGGAGCCCCCCGACCCCGGGGCCGATCGCTTCAAAAATTTTACAAAAAGTTTTGTCCATCGGAGATACACATGCGTATAAAATTTGAAGAAAATATGGAACTTTTCTCATAAAATTTGTATGGGTGCCCCCCCGACCCAGGGGCCCGATCACTTCCAAATTTTTACAAATTTTTTTCCATCAAAGATACACATGCGTATAAAATTTGAAGAAAATCGGGTAAATTTTTTAAGACCCCGTGGCCCGAGGTGCCCAAAATTTTAATTTTCATGGCAAAGACACATGTGTGCCAAATTTGAATAACATCGGACTTTAGGAAGTGTGTTAAAAATTGATCACAAGATTCTGCCAGCCAGCCAGCCAGCCACGGGCACGCGAAGTTAATATAGAGAATTTAAAAAATATAAAAATCTATATAATACACATTACGTACAATGAAAAATGTAATACACAAAAATACGACGGTTTTTTGGTTTATAGTATAGTTTTAGGCTTTTGTATCCGGATGCATGGTTTTAGAATTTTGTATTTGGTTGGTAAATATGATATAACATATATAATATAAGTATAAGGTACCTAATCGAACTTTTTTTTCCATAGACCTGAGAAGTCTAAACATCTAAGGGATAGGGCTAAAATTTGAGTTACCGTCACCATGTAAGTAACTTGCAAGTGGGTGTGTGGTATTTCGTGGAACGGTACTAAATTAAAGTTTTAATGCAGAAATGCGTGCACACACATTTCATTGAATAGGGAATATTTCTGAATGCCCGCGTGTGAAGCATATCGCGCAATAAATACGGCGGTATGCTTTTAAGCCCTTTGCCGACCGACCCCAAAACTACCTTTTTTGCCGTCGTCGAAGGTTTCAAAATGAAATGTAAATATCTTGAAAACAGAGTCATGTTGTATTTTGGGGCGTGGCAACGCATCAGATGGGGACGGACAGACTACTGATTTTTGATACAAATACAGGAAAACTTAGTATAGCGATCAAGGGCTTTGATGATATCAAAAAGCCTTCGTTCACACTTCTCGTGGGAGCTTTATTAAAGAAAATTATAAAAAAACTCCCTGAGCCGGTCGCTCAGAAAGGGGAAAGCTTGCCTCTTAAGAACTCTGGGAATTATTTATATATCTCATTTCTTCTTTTATTGTATATTTTCTACAATATCCGTTTCGTAAATATACTGTATTCGCATACTAAAAAAAGTGTGTTCTCTCGTTGAAGGCAAAATGGAGAACAAGGAATTTTATTTCATGAACATATTACATTATTCTTTGTGTATGACATAAGATGAAGTTTGACAAAGTGTCAGGACAAACAAAAGTGTTACAACTATTCAGTACTTCACATTTCCTCCCTTAAGTTTAATTATTATAAGAAAATTTAAATTTTTTTATTATTAATAAACGAGTCATACAACTCAACAAATACAAAATACGAATACAAATTGCGAATACAATATATGAATACAAAAAGCAAGTTACAAAAAAATATAATTAATAAAATCGTTAAACAGATATAAGGAACGCATTGCTGTTCGTCAAACCCCGCGTGTAAAAGTCACCAGGAACCGCCTTCAGTGCCACTTCCCACTCGCCTCGCTACACTACCATAGCGACTAAATGCCCAGCTGACTAAGCAATTGATACCAAGCCCACGCTTTGGCTATCGAAGTCCACAGAGCTGCAACTCCGCACATTCCAGCCACAAGCAATATCACGTTCCTCCAGTTTGCCATAGGCGTTTCTGTGTGTTATGCTGAAGGTGCCATCCTTTTTTTTTAGTCATTTTCAATAACCCACAGCACTTTGTCGTCACTGCCCATTCTTCATTCGTATCAGATTACATTTTTTATAAAACAACTAGTCTAAGAGACCTACTACCTCCTTAACGAAGGATAGTATGTCCTTAGTAGCAGACCTTCGCATATCCGCCGACGGACATATTGCCTTATGGAAAATACCACTTCTTAACCAGATCAATGCTGGACAGTCACAGAGAACGTGCACGGATGATTCATCATCCTCCGAGCAGAACCTACATTCAGTGTCTGAGCCCAGATGAATTCTGCTAAGGTGGTATCGCAAGCCACAGTGACCTGTGATAAAGCTCACCAGCTTTCTGATACTATCCTTGTCTAGATCAAGGATTTTCTTATAGGAAAAGGGCCTGATTAATCGTTTGGATTGTCTAAGCCCTGGGGCATTATCCCAATGGGCTAGACGAAGTTTATTTTCCCACTTATTAGTCATTGCTGTGGTGGCAACCTAGTTGACATCCATTTTATCAGACGATAACGCTTTCAGTGCTGCCTGACTATCTGAAAAGATGTAAATCGCAGCGCCGATAATACCCTTACTGTGGTTATCCTAGCGCAGACCTCAATGGCATGGAGTTCCGCCTGAAAAACCGTGTAGTGCTGGATAGAATGTAGCTGAGTGATCGGGTGTTGTTGGAGAGTGAGGTCGGTCCATAGTTTTCGATGTCGCTCATATGTAAGTAAGTAAGTAAGTCATCGCTATGGGTTTGGT